>CM067321.1:49069888-50318710 GCA_034231615.1 Meghimatium bilineatum | reverse complement strand
GATATATTCGTTGTGGTTATATGAGAGCGAGCGTAGAAGAAAGTGTTATTTAATCAGCAAAAACAATTTAAAAGTGTGAGACATTAGTGTTGACATAGAGGCTGCTTCTGTTTCTTACGGGACATAGAAGCCCAGTGTCATATGGAATAATAATATTATTTTGATTGCTATTAACTGTTCCATTAACATTAGACTTTTGTTTGCACTAAAGCAAAGAATTCAACTGTTTAGAAGTGTTAGACTTATTGTTGTAAATTGGTTGTTTTTTATTTCCGTGTGGAGCTTGTGAAATAAATTTGATGAGTTCCACAACTCCAACCAGTTTAACAAAACTGTGTTTGTGGTTTTGCTTCAAGTAGAAGAAGGCTGTACTGAATGAGTCGAGGTGTCACAACATTTTAGCTAGCTTCAATATTACATACCCCTTACCACAGGTTCGGAACTTGTTACAATACCAGAGCTGACAGTGTCCAATTGATACAAAAGAGACCACACACCACAACAACCATCATCAGCGTTCTATCGTCATATCAAAGACAATACTGTCACACTACTGTTCCACAGCTAACATAGACTTAACAACTATCATTAACAGATACTGTCACAAGTGTAGCCACATATTGTTCAAGTATTTAGTACGTCAAGGGGTACAAAGGGAACACATTGCTCTAGGCGGACCCAGGGTTAGCAGATAACCAAGATCCCAAATGTACCTCCTCGTGGTGCACCCTGGAAACAGAAATACAGCAGCTCGAGCTGATTCTGGTCAAATCTTTTGGCGATCGTGTCCGAGAATGTGGAGGTAGCATATGGAAAGAGATTTGACTACATAAGAGACAGACAATATCTCCGACACCACCAGCAACACCACATACAGCGACACTGTTGACATACAGTGAAGCTAGTTAGTCCAGTCCAAATATTGGAGGGGCGGCCAATGTAAAAGGCACGTAAAGGTAGATGCATGGCGAGAGACAAATAGATTTCGTACTGGATACAATGACACAATGAAAGGGCAGAACAGCGCCAGAGGGCAGCGTGAACTGCAAATAGAAAGGTAAATGTTCCTAGGAAAGGGAACTAAAAGCTCTGTTAGCTCGAGACGAGCTTCTAGTTACCCGTGCTCCTTAAAGGCAGAGACCCAGACCCAATCATGGGCGTTCTGAAATATGCTCGTGAAGAGAAAGGGATCCTTACCCGAGGGGCTCAGGCAAAAAAGGGACAAAGATGGCAGTCCTGGTACAACTCTACTGTCAAGATTTCCTACACCGGAAATACACTTGCAGAGAGAAAGGGTTCAGTACCTGATAGGCTCAGGCACTATTGGGACATGGTCGCTCATCTCGAGAACACCTTGCTGTCAAATGCACGGTGTGAGACTCAAACTTGGGCAGGGAGTTCCCGGTGTCTGTTAACGATGCCTCGGGTAGGAGGGCGAACGAGCCAGGGTCCAACTCTTCTGGCGAGTTCTTCCTCATACGGATCCAGGCTCGTGGATGAGAAACAGTTCAGTACCCGCTGGGCACAGGCACAGTACGTCCAATTGCACGAGGTGAGTTCATAGATGGTGGAACACCTTGTGCCAGATAGACGCACTCGATAAGCGTCTTGGCGAAGAAGCACTACACACCAGTGTGCCCGGCGAGAGACAGGCTGTCATGGACTAGGAAAGCCTAATTAAAGGCATGATGAAAACGGATGTCCTGACCACAAGTGGCCAACCGAGGTGCAAATAACACAGTTTTACTGTGAAACTTGCAGCACAACGTGCTTCTCCCTTCCCCGGCAGAAATCACATGAAATATTCATTGTTGTTATATGAGAGCGAACCTAAAGAAGAAGAAAAAGTACGTCAAGAAATAATTTTTATGATTTTTTTGTTGTAGTTGTAGTCTTGTAGTTTTTATATTTTCACATACTCCCCCCCCCCTTCCTAAATTGAAGCCAGCACCTTAAGTGATGATGGGGATTGATTAAGCCATCGGAGGTTGGAAACTAAGACTGGTTGGGCAGTCCCACTCGAGCAGATGACAGTCCTGCCCAAGCAAGTAAGCAGAGTGCTGAAGACGGAGCCGGGACCTATGCCGGAACCTATGCCTCGAAAGGGCCCAACCTCAATTACTGGAGGCCCTTCTCAATTCTCCAGAGGAGCCAGGAGGCAAGGGAATAGAGCTACTGGCCAAACAAACTACTGAAAATAATGCACTGGAATGCTGAGGGTGTCAACAACAAAAGAGATGGATATAGGAGCTTGAGCAGGAGTAAAAAAAACTGGAGCTTGAAAATATTCTATGTGAAGAACTTTAAGTGTATATGGAGGGGCAGAATACCAGATGCTCCACCTAAAGACAATACAGAATTCCATCTACTTAACTACTACTGCCCAAATGATAGACCATTGGCACTAGACACAGTCCCATAAAAAGATTGGCGATTCTAACACTGAGTCATGACGCACTGGCGATTCTAACACTGAGTCAAACTCATTCAGAAAGATTGGATAGAATCCAGAATGAGGCAATGCGAATAATTTTGGGGTGTACGAGAGATACGTCGACATGAGCTATGCAATACTTACTGGATTGCCCAACTGCAGAGCAAAGAATACAAATCTGCAGGGCGGGGGGGCTACATAAAATTCACCGCTGATAAAGAACATCTCTACACCCTGAAATTCTCAAAGTGAAAGACAGTCGACTTAAGAGAGGAAAGTCGTGGATGGGACGCACAGAAGATATTATACAGAGTATGTGCAGATTGGAGGATGTGCTACCTGGTAAGGAATGGAGTCATGCGCCCTTAGACAGCCTTCAAAGTAATAATAACACTCAGTAGAGAATGCAGGGAATGGTGCCCGATAGTGGTGGAGTCGGAGGTACTCACTCTAATCAGTGAAAATTCCAGGGATGGTGATATGATTGTATATACAGATGGGTCGGTTGAGAGACACATCAGTGTGCCTGGGCCTTCACAGCTCAAAGGTGGGGAGAAACCATCAGAGAGGAAAGTGGTGATTTCGCTCAGGCAACAAGCAGCATGACAATGGAGGTTTTGACAGTAACCAAAGCTTTGCAATGGGTCTGCTCGCAGACTATCTGCGAACATGCCTGCGTACTCAGTGACTCGATGAGCATGATTATGAAAGATCAGGCAAGGTACATTCGAGAACAGTGGCTGGATGCAGTGAAGAATTCCTGTATGCATAAAGTGACTTTCATTTTTGTGCCTGGACATGCGGGAGTCCGGGGTAATGAGAGAGCAGATAGGTTGGTCGCACACGCTGCTACTACGGTTGTGGTGGAGCGATGGATCGAGCTGACATTTTGAACTCACTACGGGAAAACGCACGAGCAAATGACTATATAAGCAATGATGACTCTTATTCCATGACTAGAATAAAGGAATTTGGTTTGAAATGTGGTGTCTCTAGAAAGGAGCGGTTTCGTGGGTGAGAAAGAATGATGGTCAATCAACTGCGTACTGGGACTGTCAGTCAATGTGTAATGGCAGCTACACTCAAGGAGAGATCTAAGCACCTATGGACTTGTCCAGACTGCAATGATGATGATCCAATAACTAACTAACCATAAAAAGAGAGGCTTATGGTGTGTTGTGACTTCAACAGCCACTCTCAGAGCTGGGGCTACACATGGACAAGAGAGATGAGGACTTGAGAGCTGACAGGATGAAAATAATCTCATATTAACCAGCCAGCAGACTCAGCAACCTTCTACTTGGGAGCATGGCACACCACCTCTACACCAGATCTGGCATTCCACTCACAGGCCTTGAATGGAACATCATACGTGTCATTAGAAAGCAGCTTGTGGATAGTGAACACAGACCAGTATTTTTGGAAATCCACAATGAATTTATCAAGGACAGCAGCACGCTCACTAGGTGGAACTATACGAGGGTAGACTGGAAAATGTACCAGTATTTAACCAGTGTTCTAGCTAAGGAAATCAACGTTGACAAAGACATCAATAGAGTAGTGAGTGAATTTAATAGATGCATACTACATGCTGCTAGAAAAACCATACCCAGGGGGGCACGCAAAAACTACAAACCTTACTGGAATGATGAACTGGAGAAGCTGCAAAATGAGATGGAAACATCTAGACAGCAGACAGAGAACAGACCTAGCCAAGAACATCACAACAAATATCAGCAAACAAAGGCTAAATTTCAAAGAACCAAGTTGCAAGCAAGACGGAGCAGCTGGAAAGAAAGAACAGAGTCTCTGAACCTTGAAAGAAACACTAGGAAATTATGGAAACTGGTAAAACATGACGATAAATGATGACGGTACAGATGACATATATAGACAATACAAATTGTCTTGTCTAAATATGTTATCCATGTTTACAAGAAGACCTATCGGCCCTTGTATAACTAATACGGATGTTATATGTTTGTTGTTACTGAGGATATTTCAATACCTGTACGGGATGTTTGTTGTTGTTGTAATAGTCATTGTCTCGATTAGTCCGTTGTGGTGACTTTGAGTGCACGGTTTGTATGTCTTGACAAAATTGCATCTTTTATTGGAGATGCGGTTAGTCAAGTATGGAAGAACGAGTGTGCAATAGTTGCTAGGCAATTTGGTGCCTTTGAACAGACTGGTTCAATTCCCGTTAGTCTCAAGAATTGTATGAACTACAAAAGACTGAGTTTTATTCAGGCGACAGAATTACTGATTACATGTTTCAAGTGAACGAAGGAATAAGAAGATGTTCACCCCAATTTTCAACTTCATAACTTGCTCACAACTGTCATATCACACATACAACAATAAAGAAAACATGATAATATGCATTATTCACTCCTTTATTTACATGTGCAATAATTATTTAGAAATCTATCATAACAAAAAAGTTATTAGTTTTCCAAATACTCACCAAAAATAAAGCATATTGTCAAAAAAGAATCCGGGCCCAGGAAAAACTGTGTAATTTTAATCTGGGGCTCTAAAGGTTTAAAACTGATTTTGTAGTAAAATATTAAATATTTCCATTAAAACTGAGTCAAAGAATTCTTATTACCGTACTAATTGTTAGTACTTAATACCATGAGATCTTTGTAAATGTACTGTTATGTTTGTATTACATCTTTGGGCAAAAAATAATAGGTATCGTTATGTATAGATACATAATCATAATTTGTTTTCTTAAATGTATAGACATACTAGTATTGCGCTAGTGTTTTTGGCATAATGATTACTGCTGGTGTGCACAGAGAAAACAAAGATATCCTGTGTAATATGTAGAATGCTGGTGCTCTGCCTCTGATAATTGCAGCCATGTCTCATGACAGCTTTCAAGATAATGCACAGAATTATTAGATTTGACAATAAAAATACACGTATGCAAATATATAGAGCTGGACCAATACAGGACATCTGTAAAATGATGAACAGCAATTTCGAGAGATCCTACAAACTATATGAATGTATCACCATTGATGAGCAATTGTTTCCATTTACGCTAAATTTACACCGTATATAACATCCAAACTGACTAAAATATAGCCTAAAGGTTTTCTGGGGTTGTGACACATCAAACTACCTGTTACAGGGTAAAGTTTGCCCTGGAAAATCAACAGATGGTCCTCTACAAGCAAATATTGGTGAATGAACAATATTGGGCATTGTCAGTTTATACAAAGGTTCTAGAGGAAATGTCACTACCGATAATTTCTTCACAACTATGGAACTAGCTACGGTAATGAGCTCCTGGGACTAGTTGGTACAGTAAGAAAGACAAAAGGTTCATGCCAAGCAACATTGCAGCCTACAAAAGAGAGGTCTGTAAAACTGACCAATTTTGATGCAACTTGATATATGTAAAATCAAAACAAATCTGTTGTTCCTCTCTATCATCCATGCACATGACAGGAGAAGACAAAGAGACACAAGCAGCCAAGTCAGAGATTAACAAATACTACAGCAAAGGCAGAGTTGACGTTTTGGATAAAGTGTACACTGTGAAAACAACTTGACTTTATAATGACAGTTTAAATATGGCTGCCCCACTATTGGCATGCACTAAAGAAGAGCAGTGTTCAGTTATGCATTCTTTGGTCAGTGAAGAAGTGAAACCTATAGCAATTCACTAGTAATGAAATGAAGATTCTGTACTGTGATGCATGCTTGTCAATCCAGCAAGTGTATGAGTGGAAGTAGGAATTTTATTTTAGTGATCTCAGGCACATTGACTGACTGATCATGAACAGTATGTCAGAACTCATTCAAAGTGTATGTTCGCTCATTCAAAGTGCATGCTCACTAGTTCAAAGTGTATGCTCTCATTCAATGTGCAAGCTCACTCATTCAAAGTGTATGCTCGCTCATTCAAAGTGCATGCCGTGCTGACAAAGATAATCTAGGGCTAACCACTGATTACTAATATGTTGGTTATATTTTTATTTATATTATTTTTATTATTATTTTCCATAATCGAAAAGAAAATATCTTCTTCTTTCTGTCCTCATGTACCTTTCGGTGTTGAGAGGAGAGTGAGTGTACGATATTTTTCCTTCTATTTGCCTCTTCTGCTGTTATATTTCCGAGTGTTTCTAATACACTACCTATTCACCTTTTATGAGGGCATCAAATAGGTCTACTGTTTTCGTATCATTTGTTAAGGGTTTCTTGGATAATACTTTGCTCTTTCTGTCTGGTTATGTGGCAGAACCATTTAACTTGTTGTTTCTGAATATATTCTAATGTTGATGTGATCCCTAATTGTTTTCTTAGTTCTTCATTCCTGATTTTGTCTCTCAAGTTAACTCTAATCATATGTCTTACACATTTAATTTCAGTGGTGTTAATCTTATGAATTGTTCTAGAATCCAATGATGCTGATAACACAACGTTGGTAGAAAAATGGTGTTGAATATCGCTTTCTTTGTTTCTAGTGAAATATCTTTGTTTTGTAGTAAGCGTGTTAATTGGCCGATGACCTGACAGGCCTTATTACATCTTGCATCTATTTCTGCTTCTTGTTTGTTGTCATATCTCAATGTGCTGCCAAGATATTTGAATTCATCTACTTCTTTTAGTTGTTTGTTGTTTATCTGGATGTTGATGTTCTCCTTTTCTCTTGCAATATTCATTACTTCTGTTTTGTCTATGTTGATTTTCATTCCAAATTGCTTGCCTATTGTGTCTATTCTGTTTACATGGTCTTGCAGATTTTTTTATGCTGTTGTGGAATAAAACTTGATCATCTGCAAAAAGCAGTTCCTTTGTTTCATTTGAATTTGCTGTTTTGTTTATATGGTCCTTGTATGTAATAAAAAGTAGTAGAAAATATCAGCATTTGAAATGAAATTTTATAGAAAGGTTCTAAGAATCTTTCATCAGAACAATAGGTAGACCATGACTACAATGGACTCAGGATATTGAAGATCTTCTGAACATGACACTTAGAAAGCTTGCACAGAACCGAGGCTTACAGAATGGCAGTGAGGACAACATTCTACAAAAGACATGTCACATAGATAGACATATTGCATTTATTAAATGCATTTTTATGAATCGCTATCAACTTATTTGCGAAATAGTTATTGACCAGCAAATCATATCTACAGTTGTTAAAGTACAAGGTAGTTGGTAACAACTCATAAAGAGCAGTAGATTTATTTTGTTTTAAATTAGCATCATTATTCATTACCGATGTGTAAGAAATCATGAAGAAATGTTATATTTTCATCCAGAATATTCATAGATAAAATAGTCAGTTCTCACATGAGTTTATGTTTAATACATATTTTATCTGTATCCAGTTTGACAAAAGAAGATAAACAACGACCAAAATATAACAAACTCTTGGTAAGTTTTTGTCCATGTCCTTTATTAACTGCTCTGCACATTGTGTGTCTTGTATTTTTATTGCTACTAATGTATACTTTTATTTCTGATTGTCTTACAGTACAGGTAGTTTAGTTTTCTGAATTAACAGACACTCTGTACAAATACATAGATACCTATTTCTCCCAGAACACAACAGTATACATGCTGACACTCACTACACATACTTCTGCATACGTTCTCAAACTCAAGCAAATTAGCAGGATGTAGCCTTGAGAATGGAATGTATCATGGTTACAGCATAGCTGTGATATCTGCACCTTTCTACTTGGCACATCTGACATCAGCATATTACACTTGTGTAATATAATATTGTGTGATATTATACACAATAAAAGGTCCCATTCTGCTTTTGCCAGGAATAATTTCAAATACTATTAGTTGCAATATTGTGTATTCTTCCAGTCTTTCATTTTGAAGTTAGTGGCATACAAAAAAACTGATTAAATGCAGGTTTTACATTATCAGTGCATGACCAAGAGGTTTGAGCATTGGTCTCACAGCCATGAGATCCAGAGTTCGATCCCCGGTAAGAATTGGAATTTTTCTGTTAGAGTGTAAATTAAAAAACTCGCGGTGACAGATAGCAGATAACCAAGATCCCAAATGTACCTCCTCGCGGTGCACCCTGGTAACAGAAAATCAGCAGCTCGAGCTAATTCTGGTCAAATCATTTGGGGATCATGTTCGAGAGTGTGGAGGTAGCAAATGGAAAGAGATTTGACTGCAAAAGAGACAGACAATATCTCAGACACCATTAGCATCACCACATACAGCGACAATGTCGACATATAGTGACACCAGTTAGTCCAGTCAGAACATTGGAGGGGCGGCCAATGTAAAAGGCACGTAAAGGTGGATGCATGGCTAGAAACAAATATATGTCATAATGAGTACAATACACAATGAAAGGGCAGAACAGCGCCAGAGGGCAGTGTGAACTGCAAATAAAAAGTGAAAAGTTCCAAGGAAAGGGGAACTACAAGCTCTGTTAGCTCGAGTCGAGCTTCTAGTTACCTGTACACTTTATAGGCAGAGACCCAGACCCAATCATGGGCGTTCGGAAAAGCAAGAAGACCTAACCCAACTCTAATGTTGAGCCTTCCTAAACCAGAAATATGCTCGCAAAGAGAAAGGGTGTCGTACCCGATGGGCTTAGGCAAAAAAGGGACAACGATGGCAGTCCTGGCCCAACTCTACTGTCAAGATTTCCTACACCGGAAACACACTTGCAGAGAGAAAGGGTTCAGTACCTGATGGGCTCAGGAGCTATTGGGACACGGTTGCTTAGCTCGAGAACGCCTTGCTCTTAAACGCGTGGTGTGAGACTCGAACTTGGACGAGGGGTTCACGATGTCGGTGAACGAAGCCTCGGATAGGAGGGCGGACGAGCCAGGGTCCAACTCTTGTGGAGAGTTCTTCCTCATACGGAACCATGCTCGTGGATGAGAAACGGTTCAGTACCCGATGGGCACAGCACGTCCAACTGCACGAGATGAGTTCATAGATGGTGGAACACCTCGTGCCAGATAGACACGCTCGACAAGCGTCTTGGCAAAGAGGCACTACACACCAGCGTGCCTGGTGACAGATTTATGCTGTCACGGACTAGGGACCAAACCCGAAATAAAGGAATGACGAAAACGGATGTGCGGGACCTCGGATGTCCAGGTCACAGAGTGGCCAACCGAGGTGCAAATAACACAGTTCTATTGTGGAACTTGCAGCACAACGTACTTCACGCTCCCCGGCGGAAATCACACGATAAATTTGTTGTGGTTACATGAGAGCGAACACTGAAGAAGAAGAAGATATTTACATTTTGTGTCTAATTCCTTAACCTAGTGAAGAACGGATGGACACGGTTAATGACATCTACATGTTTGTTTATGGAGACCATATTATGAGAACGTTAGTTTGGTTATGAATTAACATACATACAATAGGCCTAGGAACATAGAATAGTTTTTCAGCGATGCCACACATCGGACAAGCATAGGTGGGCCATTTTAATAATCTTTTGAAATCTATTTCTATTTTTTATCTTCATCGCCTTCTCATATATCATATATATATACATACATACACCAATTAAACTTATATCCTTAAATTCAAAATTCAATTTTAAATTACATTTTTAACAATTATTTTAAAATTTCTAAAAACAAAAGTCATTGCATTTTTCAAACACACATAAAAAATAACACAAATTGTAAAAAAAGAAAAGAAAAAAGAAGAATCAAGCGGGGGGGGGGGGGGGGAATTTGCATCATTTTAATGCAGAGTAATAAAGGGTATGTTAGTCTTACTTCACCAGACTTGAGCATGATTCTTGAAGTTCATGGCAACATCTACCCGTATCGGGACATCGACATTGGCCACTCCTCCAATGCATCTGCAATTCGTTTGACAGAGCCGGAATGCGGTGCGTCACTATGTCTTTACAGTGCCACTGTATATGTTGGCGCAGAGGTATCGGAGATATGGCTTGCCTTTTTGCAGTCAATTCTCGTTCCTTCTAAAGTCTTCACATCCACAGACACGATCCCTAAAAGTCTTTGCCAGGAACACAAAACGAGTCATTGTATTTCTGCTTCCTGGGTGCACCACAAAAAGTTACTTTTAGGATCTTGGTTACCCTGCACCTAATATCTGCTAACCCTGGATCCACATGCATGAGAGCAATGCATAGCCCTTTGCACCCTCAACTGTGTGTATCATACTCCTTAAACGTCTATCAGGGGTGCAAAGGGTCTTGCATTGCTCTTGTGCGGACACAGGGTTAGCAGATAACCAATATCCTAAAAGCACCTCCTCGTGGTACACCCTGGAAACCGAAATAAAACGACTCTTGCAGTATTCCTGGCTAACGCTTTTAAACTCGTGTCCATGAATGTGGATGTAGCAGATGGAAAGAGATTTGATTGCATAGGAGACAGACAATATCTCTGACACCATCAGCACTAACACATGCAGTGGCACTGTCAACACACAGTGACACTAGT
Source organism: Meghimatium bilineatum (assembly GCA_034231615.1). Taxonomy (NCBI): domain Eukaryota; kingdom Metazoa; phylum Mollusca; class Gastropoda; order Stylommatophora; family Philomycidae; genus Meghimatium; species Meghimatium bilineatum. Next base: position 50,307,832 of record CM067321.1, on the reverse strand, counting down.
CAATCCAGTCTGAGCATTGGAGGGGCAGCCAATGAAAAAGGCACGAAAAGGTAGATATTCATGGCAAGAGACGAAAAGACAACATACTGAGTAGAATGAAAGGGCAGCGCTGACTGCAAATAGAGAATTAAAACGTTCCAAGGAAATAGGAACTACAAGCTCTGTTAGCTCGGGACAATCTTATAGTTATCTGTGCTCCGTACGGAAGAGACCTATACCCAATCGTGGGCACACAGCAAGGAAAGAAGACCTGGCCCAACTCTTATGTTGAGCTTTCTTATCCGGAAACATGCTCGCGAAGAGAATGGGTTCTGTACCCGATGGGCTCAGGCACAAACGGAACAAGGTCGTTCAGCTCAAGAATATGCCTTGCTCCCAAATGCGTGGTGAGACTCGGGCGAGGTTTTCACGATGTCTGTAAACAAGGCGAACAAGGAGAAAGAGCCCAGTTCAGCTTTTCTGCTGAGTTCTTCCTTCACCAAAACCAGACTCGGGGAGGAGAAAAAGGTTCAGTATCTGATGGGCACAGGCATCTAAGTACACGAGGCAAGTTCACCGACGGTTGAACACCTCGTGCGAGATAGACGTGAATGACAATCGTCTCTGTGAAGAGTCATTATAAACTCGCCGGCCAATCAAAAAATAGGCAAGTTGTCACTGGCTAGGGAAGTCTTATACCTGAGTTAAAGGCAAGATGAAAACGGATGTACAGGGCCTCGGATGTCCCGGTCACAAAGTGAAATAACACAGTTCACCTGTGGAACTTGCAATACAACATACTTCAGGGGTGCAAAGGGAATGCATTGCTCTAGGCGGACCCAGGGTTATCAGATAACCAAGATCCCAAATGTACCTCCTCGCAGTGCACCCTGGTAACAGAAAAACATCAGCTCGAGCAGATTCTTGCCAAATCATTTGGGGATCGTGTCCAAGAGTGTGGAGGTAGCAGATGGAAAGAGATAAGACTGCAAAAAAGACAGACAATATCTCAGACACCATTAGCATCACCACATACAACGACACTGTCGACATACAGTGATGCCAGTTAGTCCAGTCAAAACATTGGAGCGGCGGCCAATGTAAAAGGCACGTAAAGGTAGATGCATGGTAGAAACAAATATTTGTCATGAGTACAATGACACAACAAAAGGGCAGAACAGCGCCAGAGGGCAGCGCGAACTGCAAATAGAAAGTGAAATGTTCCAAGGAAAGGTGAACTAAAAGCTCTGTTAGCTCGAGACGAGCTTCTAGTTACCTGTACTCCTTATAGGCAGAGACCCAGACCCAATCATGGGAGTTTGGAAAAGCAAGAAGACCTAACCCAACTCTTATGTCGAGCCTTCCTAAACCGGAAATATGCTCGCGAAGATAAAGGGTGTCGTACCCGATGGGCTTAGGCAAAAAAGGGACAACAATGACACTCCTGGCCCAACTCTATTGTCAAGATTTCCTTTACCGGAAATACACTTACAGAGAGAAAGGGTTCAGTACCTGATGGGCTCAGGCGCTATTGGGACACGGTCGCTCAGCTCGAGAACGCCTTGCTCTCAAACACGTGGTGTGAGACTCAAACTTAGGCAAGGGGTTCACGATGCGGTGAATGACACCTCGGCTAAGAGGGCGAAAGAGTCAGTGTCCAACTCTTCTGTTGAGTTCTTCCTCTTAAGGAACCAGGCTCACGGATGAGAAACGGTTCAGTACCCGATGGGCACAGGCACAGTATGTCCAATTACACGAGGCAAGTTCACAGACAGTGAAACACCTTGTGCGAGTCACCTACAAGGCGCATAACGGTGGCACAACGTAATCACGCTTACGGCGGAAATCGCATGGATATCCATGCTGGTTACAATGGAGCGAATGCAAAACAAACAAAACATACTTCACACTCTCAGGAGGAAATCACACAATTATGTGATGCGATTACAAGAGAACGAACGAAGAAGAAGAATGTTTATCAGATTCCTTAAACATGTCTCTAGCTGCAGCATGTCAACTCATCCAGAATCGTGACTTGTTCAGAGAATCCATAATCAATATCACATTCTTGAAAGAATATGTCACATGATTTACTGTGTGTAATTCTTTCATGTTGTTGAGACCCATAGTCATAATCTCTTTGATAGTTGTTCTGCCAAGAGTCTGCCTTTTTTTCTTTAGCCATCTAGTACCCATTTTAATACTTGTAGCAGCAGTCTGTTTTCATTCGTTCTAAGTCCATGTTCCTCCGTATCTAAGAACTGGCCTCGTTGGGTAACCCTCTTGCAATTGTAATGTTTGTAACACTTCTTTGCTCATCTATTTTTGCTGTCCAAGGTATTTTCAATATCCTGTCATGTAACAGTATATTTGAAAATAAGCAATTATCTTTGTCACTGCTTTATTAAGTGTTGATGTTTCACGGTCACATATTGCTACTGGAAGTATGCTTGGTCAGATTTAATTTAGCTTTATAAGCTGACAGATTGTATTGTTCACATAATTTTTTTATTGTCAAATAACTGATACTTTATTTAAACATATTGTATAATGTCATCTTCAGGAAGACCCATTCATCAAAAGATATGAAGTGGAGGAGGTTGATGTGGCAACATTTGTTTGTTCAATACATGATGAGATCTTACAGTCGTCACCCAGCCCATCGTCGTGTGAACAGCCACTGTCCTAACAATGGTTATTATTTGTGGTCATTGATTCACTCTCATATCCATTGCATTGTTCTGGTTTCATCTGTCTTACATTCACATTTGTTCTCATGTTGTTCTTCTACTGACACTATCAATCTTGACTTGACATCACTGTTACTTGTCAACTAGCCTTTCATGTATTCATTATCATATGCAAGTTCTCATCACATAATGTGATGTGTGTGACAGATTTTCTTGAATGAAGTAAACAGCAGTTATCACTAGTTATAGTGTAATTGTGATCTATTCAGTTAGCATTATCAAAACTTTGAAACAAAACTCTACCTTACAGCAGCATTGTGATCCTTCTTATATCACTTTATTGTGTTACATGTCTGACTGTAGGTGAGAGATAGTGTGCTTGTCTCTAACAGCCATAGATACTTGGCCCAATTTCAGCCACTGCCAGTTGAGCTGTTTATATGGCAGTCTACTGAATGTAAATATTACCTAGAAAATTACTACAGCCAAAACATGATAGGTCAATTGATAATGTCCTAAATAGAGTATGCTACCATTATGTTAAATAATATGAATCTTTTATTCTTAGTTGACTGTTAGTATAGAGCTAAATTACAACTCGCATTGCCCTAGCATCAAGTGCATTTAACAGACTGTCTAATATCTGGAAGTCAAAGTCAATCAACACACACACGAAAATGTGCTTATTTAATTCCTGCGTTATTCCGGTGCTATCATATGGATGTGAGAGCTGGAAAAGCTCTTTATCTTCAGAAAAAAAATTACTGAGTTTCGAGAACAAATGTCTTTTAACTAAACCTAACACCTATTTGGAGTGAATTCAAATTGAATGATAAAATCAGAGAAGAGACACATCAAAATTTCATCACAGATGTTATCAGAAAACGCTGTTGGTCCTACATCGGGCATGTTCTACGTGCAGACAACAACAGTCAATATTCATACTATCCAAGAACTGCACAGAATAGCTTTGAACAGACAGAATTGGAGAGATCTGACCTCTGTCCTATACGCTAACTTCAGCACACAAGGAAAATGAATGAATGAATAGAGCTAAATTTGTGATAAGAATATGTTTCTGATGGTTCATAATAGCTCTGCTCATGTTTGTTTGTTTGTTTTGCTTTCGCTCCATTGTAACCAGCACGGATATCCGTGCGATTTCTGCCGGGAGCGTGATTACGTTGTGCCACCGTTATGCGCCTTGTAGGCCTAGCACATCCGATTTTGGCATGCCTTGACAATTCGGCGGGCTACCCTTAGCCTGTGACAGCCTCTATATCTGTCTCCAGGCACGCGTAGTGGCGACTCTTCGCCCAGACGATTTTTGCTCTCGTCTGACTCGCACAAGGTGTTCCACTGTCTATGAACTTGCCTCATGTAATTGGACGTGCTGTGCCTGTGCCCATCGGGTACTGAACCGTTTCTCATCCGTGAGCCTGGTTCCTTAAGAGGAAGAACTCAACAAAAGAGTTGGACACTGGCTCTTTCACCCTCTTAGCCGAAGTGTCATTCACCGACATCGTGAACCCCTTGCCCACGTTCGATTATCACAACACGCGTTTGAGAGTAATGCGTTCTCAAGCTGAGCGACCTTGTCCCAATAGTGCCTGAGCTCATCAGGTACTGAACCCTTTCTCTCTGCAAGTGTATTTCCGTTATTGGAAAACCTGACAGTAGAGTTGGGCCAGGGCTAAAATCATTGTCCCTTTTGTGCCTGAGACCATCGGGTACAGAACCCTTTCTCTCTGCAAGTGTATTACCGGTATAGGAAGACTCGACATTAGTGTTAGGCCAGGTCTTTTTGCTTTGCTAGACGCCCATTATTGGGTATGGGTCTCTGCCTTTAAGGAAATCAAGTAACTAGAAGCTCGTTACAAGCTAACAGAGCTTGTAGTTCTCATTTCCGTAATCGTTTCCACTTTCTTTTTGCAGTTGCCGCTGCCCTCTAGCGCTGTTCTGCCCTTTCATTTTTTTCCATTGTACTTAATATGAAATCTATCTGTCTTTCACCATGCATTGACCTTTTCATCCTTTTTTCATTGGCTGCCTCTCCAATGTTCGGACTGGACTAACTAGCTTCACTGTATGTCGACAGTCTCGCTGTATGTGGTGTTGCTGGTGTTGTCGGAGATATTGTCTGTCTTTTATGCATTCAAATCTTTTTTCATCTGCTACCTCCACATTCTCGGACACGATCCCCAAATGATTTGGCCAGAATCAGCTCGAGCTGCTGTATTTTTGTTTCCAGGGTGCACATTTCGGATCGTGGTTATCTGCTAACCCTGGGTCCGCCGAGAGCAATGTGTTCACTTTGCACCCCGTTCTGCTCATAACAGTTCATCATATTCAACCACATTTTAGTAGCGCTCCAGCTCACCTTGAACTTGATTGTAGATAGCTGATGATTCACAACAATAGAAAAGTATCGGTTTGATGTAACACACTAACATTTCAATCATGCATTGTTTTCCATTATCATTACAAAAACGATTGACATTGGTATAACATTGGTCTATGATGGTATATTGTTCAAATAGTTGCCTCAGAAATGACAATTTTTACACACATACTAAATCATCTGTCATACTAGACCGTATAGCCGAAGTCAGATGTCTGGCCATTGGTGCAAAGAAATGGTGACTCACTGAATTTCCATTTGCTGGACTAACATCCTGCTGGATATCTAGTAGAATCTCTGTCCTACTACAAGAGAGATCCAGTAGGAGTTTAAGAATGAACACACTCACACAATATTGATGGATTATCATCTATTCCTGATATTTCCTATAGATCACAATTTAGTGCTTGATTTAGTGTTATTGTGTTGTTTTTTAAATCACTACGGCCAAAAAATGCTATGTAGGTAGCTACATCATGAATAGGGTTCGCTACCAATAAGATGTGTTATTTATTTTTAACTATAGGCCTATTCTGTAAACCCCAAAAATACAGTAATCCTAAAATGTTCATTGCATTTTCTTGCATGGATTCAACTATTGATGTCATAGCACTTATGCCAGAACATAAGGAGCATGAATATGTCATCACTGATGTAATAATTACACATTGATTAACAAATGGTCATGTGGTCATTCTCTTCATATACTTAGTGTGCTGTGTAGACAGTCAACAACATAGCCAACAACATAATAACAAATCCTTATAAATTTGACCAAAAAACAGTAATTCATTTCTTACAGCCAAAAGATGTAGACCAACAAATGGTCATCAAAATGTAGTCATCAAAAATTGCAGATGGTGTATGATGGAAAATGTGTTTCGAAGACACTATAGGGAAGGGTGACAGGTAACAAATGATTTTTTGCAGCCGGGTCAGGCATATGTTGTTGTGACAGAGAAGTCCACACCAAGATGGATGCTGCAATATGTGTTGACCATCACCAGAGTTTGCTTTCGCTAGCTAATGAATTTTCTGTGACATTAGTAACTGTTGAAATGATTGCTTGGAAGAAACTGAAGTATCATAAGGTGTGTTCTCAGTGGGTACCATGGTTATTGACTGAACATCATTATGAAGAACAAATGGGAAATGGGGTGGAGTTTTCAAACCGTATACAGTGCTACCATGCTGAGGGTGATGCATTGCTGTCACAAATAGTGGCACGTGATAAATCATGGTGTCTTCACTTTGAACCTTCCAGCAAAGCTGCCTAACATGCAAAGGAATCATCCTGGATCACCAAAGAGCAAAAAAATTCATATTACAAATGTATGCAAGAAAGGTTATATTTACTGCCTTTTTTTTTGCCAATAAGGACTCTTTTTGGTTGACCTTAAAAAGATCCTAGTGTGAACATCAATGCTATCAGCTACCAGAACACTCTAGACAAGCTGCATACAGCCCAGCAAGAATAAGCAACCTGGCATGCTGTCTTGCAGTATCATTCTGTTGCACGATAATGCTTACCGCATATTGCGAAAGTTGGGTCTTCATAGACATGACAGGCCCAAAATCATTTTTACCAGTTGCCCTTCATTATACATTTTTACCAATTCCTTCACATCCTGCATTTTTTTATTAATCATGGTTTTGACATTCTTTGGCTGTAAGAAACTGAATCCCTGCTCATTAGGTTAATTTGGATGGATTCGTTATCCCATTGGCCATGTTATAGACTGCTTGGACAGGACAGTAAACATACAAAGAGAATTACCACATTACCATTTGTTCAACGATGTGTACTTATTACACCAGTCTTCACATTCTGGCATAGGTGATGCAGTGTGACTAGATTTCATTTGAGCACACCTTGTGTGTGTGTGTACAATATTTTGATTTTTGTGCACAGTAATGGAAGTTATTTTCATAAAAATGCAATAAAATTTGTTGAGTTTTTTTAGTTACTGCTACTGATAATGTTCCATTAATTTGGATGCTCAAGTGTTACAATTATATTTTCAAGTCTGTTTATCTCCTGGCAAGAGAAACATTCATACTATATGCTGATTCATTTGAAACTGATAGCAACATTTGTGATGTCTTATCTCCCAAACTATGAACACAAAACCAAAAAACTAACCAAATATTCTCTAAAATATCAAACATAAGCACCAAGATCACTCACACAGATACAGAATATTAAAATATTTCTCATTTCACATGTTAAATATGCAATACTGCAAAATCATTAGAACACATTCACAGACAGATCATCAATCAAAGAAACCACAACAAATAGCAGCAGTGGAATTTACATCTTGTTGCCAGATAACACCACAAATTAACAATCTCTTGGGCACAGGAATAAAATGTACAAATTTGAGAGCAGTGGAAATTGCCATACACACGAGATATGTTCAACAATCAAGACTCTATACTCTTAGACTCTTTTACATGCCATCTAACACACCAAAGTGAGTGCAAAGGATCACGCATTGCGCTCAAGTGGACCCAGGGATTTGCAGATAACCAAGATCCTAAAAATACCTCCTCATGGTAACCCTGGAAACAGAAATAAAGCTACTCTTGCTTTCTTCCTGGCCAACACTTTTAGACTTGTGTCCGTGGGATGTGGAGGCTGTGGATGGAATGAAATTACCTGCAAGGAGATAGGCAATTGATACCTTTCGAGTTCGTGGGCAAGTTCTTGTAGTTTACCGCAGGTGCGTAATTTTAAAATATTCCATGTTCCTACTACACAGTTTTCATTATTTATACCTAGTGTCTCATTGTGACAATTCAATGGGCTTGTTTTAATACTGTGGTGCCCAAATCCTCTCCAAAACTTCCACAATGAGATGACCACAGAAAAATACAGTTGTTATGACGCACCATTTTATCGGAAGTTGGATATTATGTGAATATCCTGAGTTCATCCTCATAGTTGATAGCAGTTGTTATTTTTTAAATATTTTTAATTAGTTTAATGCACATATTTATAAAATCCAGTTAGTTATTTTCCTCCTTGCTCACTCAGACATAACTTGAATATGTTATTAACAAAAGCAGTGGTCCATCTCACATTGATGTCTTCTGTAATAACCATTGCTTGATGTCTTCAGAAGTTGTTTTGTCACTGCCATAATTTTAAGCTCAGCCACTTCATGATACTGAGCTTCTTCAATAAAACATCCCTATAGACCTTGAAATAAGTCAGACTAATGACCACTGGCCTGTGCTGTAGCTTTTCTTAGTATGATGCAAGTCTTTGAAATGCCATCCCATAATGTGTTTTTTAAATTATTGAATGGGTGAAATTATATTTTGATTTCGCTGCTTGTGGTGCCGCCTTGAATGGCTGGCAACACTTCAATTTCGATTTTCCGGTAGACACGAGAATAGATTTAGTAGATGGCAAGAGTTATTTCGGAAAAAAAAATGTATTATTTAATTACTAACATTATCCATAACCTCTTAAAATCTGGCTCACCAATTTTTTAATTAACTGAAATTGGAAATTGTTTGTTTCCCATTTCTACCATAATTTGTTTCAGTTTGAACAAGTTACGCAACTGTAGGAAATAATTTTCCCTCCCTCCTCATCCACTCACCCACACACACATATAGGCCTACAAATGAAAAGAGTATGCACTTATTTTAACAAAATTTTTAAAAATTTAACAAATTAACCAAAATTCAAACATTTCGGTGGACTTAAGTCCACCGAAATGTTTGAATTTTGGTTAATTTTCTATTTCACATCAAGCCTACTTTTAGTAGTATAGCTCAAATTTTAATTTTATCACGAAAGATTAATTATTTATTAATTTAGTCACAGGCATTCTGTAGTATGGCAACATTGCATTCTGTTGTATAGCAACACTGTATTCTGATTGTCATATTTCTTCTAAAGTAACACAAGTGAATCGAAGCAGCATATATCATTTTTACCCTTTGGCGTCTTCCAGCCATTTTGTCAGGTTGTAACGCTACATTCCAGAATAATTTTATGGTTATAATTAACAGTATTATGTTTGGTTGGTTGGTTAGTTGCTGTTCCAGCGGTTCATGGCCTCATACCTTTTAACCCAACATAAATAGAGCCAGAAAATAACTATCACATCACCAGGAAGGTAGGTGTATAATTATGCACTGCTGCAAGCCACTGCAACCAAGATAGGGTTCACAGTGCTAATTCCTCACCACCAATTGCCTACTGGATATGCCAAACTTTTCTTTTTCTATGGCTCCAGGCATGCAACCAAATGTACAGTCAGTTTTTCTCTCTCCAGTGCTGCACAGTACTTCTCTAACTCCCAATGAGAGAGGGTGCATGCATATATACAAATAATAAAGTATAAAAGCACAAAAAGCAACCCAAAAAAACATAATTGTATAGATGACATTCTACAAAGCTTTCATAAGAGAGCCTCAATATAACAGACTGTCATCTATTAAGGTTTTCTGTTGCGTTGGTGGTTTGTCTAGTGAGCCATTGGTGGGACCCGCAGATGCAAACGCATGCACCAGTATTATATTTAAAGTACATAATTAGTTTACATATTAAATGGTGTTGTTAAAAGTGCATCTCTTTTCATAATGGGTGATCTAAAGAATCAGAAGATTTACCTGTATAATTTCTATGCGGAATGGTAACATGAATATTTTGTCACCGGAATAAATTGAAAATTCATTTATGTACTGTGCAAAGTAAATCAACAGATCTATTTATAAAAATTTATAATTTTTTATATTTATATTAGAAGTACAAATATATGGTTATTTCACAAAGGGTAGATTATCAAAGTTTCCAGATTGTGGCCCCTGATTTAGATCAACAGCTCACCAAAAGGATGTAGAACAAGGAAGAAAAACAACTCCTACTCTTAATTGAAGTGAAGGATGTTATGAAGAATCAAAATGTTTGTAATAAGCAGCCTTGACAGAAAATGCAATTACACAATGATATGTACTCGAATAACAGAAATCTTATTGCTTTTTATTTAAAAAAATATAATTTGGATATTCATTTTTAATTCTTATCCAGACCACTGAAGACGGATGTGTTGGGCCATTGGCACAAATAAAATGGCAACACAACGCATTTCTATTCTCTGGACTACATTCAACTGGAAATCTTGTAGGATCATTGTCCTGTTACAAGAGAAATCCAGTGGGAGTTTGAGAATGAACGCTGAAGAAGAAGAATTCTTAGAATTAAAAGGAGGAACAGTAAGTAACTTGTTAGATGATACGATCAGTTGAAGTTTTTTTATGAGAAAGGGTTGTGTTCAAGAAAATGGGTTACAATCGATACATATGGGATCTTTGAAATGATAATTTTCAAACAATGATAAAAACATCTTCGGGCAGCTGAAATAATTTGTGAACATTTTTTATTCTAGAACATTAAAATCTAGCATCATAGCATACGTGGCATTCCCATAAAGTGCTCAACTCTCTGTTCTAGCAGCCATACAAGTGTATGTAGACTCAGTCCCAGTCAGGTGTTGATTATGTGATCTTCAGTTCTTTCCAAATAGAGTACATTTTCTTCACCCACCTTTATCACTTCCAATTCTGTCATTTTTTGTATGTGTACGTTTTCAGTCTTATTGTCAACATCTTCATTTTGCAATTAATTTATGATTATTTTAATTAAGTCAGCATTATCTCTTTTCAGTGCTGTGCCATCAATCACAGCATTGCCTGCTAATGAGTCAGTTCTTTCATTTCCTCTGACTCCAGGGTGACCCGGGCAGTATATCCATGTAATGCTCTGTACAATTGAGTTGTTTAATAACACAACCGATTCCTTTCTCAGCATGTTCTTTTCTATATTGTGCAGCATGCTTTGAGAGTCTGTATTACAGAGTGTTTTGATGTATCAGTTATCAACCAACCTAGTGCTGTTGTAATTCTCACTATCTCCATCCTCATGCTCAATTTAGAAACAGAATTACCTGAGCAGAAATCGTCTGCTTCCATAATAAAATCTTATTATGGTTGCAACACTTCAATATATTTTCTCTTCAGTCATGTTAAGCCATTTGGGAGGGGGGGGGGAATGATTTTATCTTGTTTCAAGCATTAAATCTTATTGTTTCTGAACAAAGTTGTAGGTTCAGATTGTTTACATAAGAAAACATGTCGCTGAGATAAGCATGCTTGATTACCCATTTCTTATCCTGGAAATAATGAGACACTGCACTTTTTTTTTTCAATTAGGAACAGCTCAACTTTCTGTCCGAGTTCATATAACCTCTTGAGAACTTTACTGCGGTCATTGTCAAAGCACTGTATGAAACCATATAGCTGTCCTTTATGTACAAGTGAATACAGACTTTTTGTTCTGTGCGCTAGTAGTTTTTCCCTCCTTTTGTACACCCAGGTGATTACTCTATGTGCTTGAGATATATTAACTACCACCAATATTTATTGTGCCACAAACAACTTCACCCCCTTTACATAAACTAAATTCATTTCAGTTGTGCTGCCTTTGGTACAGGTTTTGGTGCATCTCTCCAGAACAGCCACTCCTGTCACTCTTGCCTAGTTTAAGCGCTGTTTCTTAACTCCAAAATTAAACAGAATCCATTGCCTCTTATTCATATTGAAATGTAAACTGTATGTCTAAAACTCCCAACAATCATGTTTTGATACAAGCACTTAGACACTCCATTAGAAGCTTGATAATAAATAGTATTCAATAATACTAGATGTTATAGAACTCAATATATACTCACTTGATTTTAATTAAATGAACCAATGTCAGTGGTATCACATGGATATACTGCCCAGAACATGTCGGCATTCACAGAAATAAGAGCATATAGGCTTGCATTGAATGCACATATAGTTGGTGAATTGAGAGAAGATAAGGAGACATTTTGTCGTTGTGTGCCAAGCTCATGTTGAATGTAGACACTACTATAGGTAATGCATCTAGGATGTTTCTTCTTCTTCTTTCCTTCCTCTTTTACCCTTTATGGGTGTCGAGGGAGATACAACGTTCTTGAGAGATAATGTTATTTGGTGTTCGAGTAATGTTTCTTTGATGTTGTCGATTCAGCGTACTCTAGGTCTACCCTTGGCTCTTCTTTCTGCTTCTCCTTTCTTCATATATGCTTTATAAACAAATGAATCACACAGCATTCTTTCCAGATTACCAATCCATTGTATCTGTTGGTTTTGTATGTATTGTAGAATTGATATGACACCCACTTTTTCTCTTATGACATTGTTTCTAATTCGGTGTCTTCTGGTCACTCCTGTGGCTTTTCTCAGACATCTTATCTCTGTTGTAACCAGTTGTCTCTTATGTTTTGTTGTTAAGGACCATGTTTAACATTGGTAGCACAGGGTTGGAATGAAGATACTTTGGATAATATTTTATTTTTTTGACATTGGTAGCATTTTGTGTTGCAATAAAGTGGATAATTGACCCAGTATTTGATTCGCTTTGCTACAACAAATGTCTATTTCGTTGTCCATCTTTCCATCTGAAGAGAATGTTATGCCTAAGTATTTAAAGGTGTTGGTTTGTTTAATGACTTGATTTTCCACTGATATATTTAGATTGTTTGTATCCCTTCCTATGTCCATGGTTTCTGTTTTATCTATGCTTATCTTCATGTTGTTGTTCTTGCACATGTCGATGTCCATGGATGTTAGATGACGTTGAAGTTCAGTTTCTTCATGTGCTATTATAGCCTGATCGTCTGCAAAGAGTAGCTCTTTGGTATTTTCATTTTTCATCTTGGCTTTTTTCGTAAAGCTATCGATATATGTGATGAACAGGAGTGGTGATAAAACGCATCCTTGCTTAACTCCCGATGTGACTTTAAATGGTCTTGATGTTCCTTTATTCATTCGAATTATACTCTCACAGTTCACATATAAGCTTTGACATACTTTAATAAGGTGATTGTTGACTCCATAGTTAGCCAGTGTGTGCCATAGAATGCTTCTATCTACTCTATCAAAGGTTTTCTCCTGGTCTACAAATGATACAAAAAGGTTCTTATTGTAATCTATGTTTTTCTCCACCATCTGCCTGAGAATGAAAATTGCATCTGTGCAGCTTCTGTTTTTTCTAAATTCTATCTGTTCATCGGATAGCTGTGGTTCTATAATTGGTCTTAGCCTAGATTCTATAATTTTGGTGTACATTTTGCCTACATGACTTAGTAGTGCTATGTCCCAATATTGTGTACATTCTCTTTTACTACCTTTATTCTTCCACAGCGGTATGATTATTGCTTGTTTTTCAATCTTTAGGTGTTCTTTGTTGTGCCCATACTGCATTAAATATTCTGTGAAACTATTTGATGCCGTACTCTCCTGTTGCTTGTATAATTTCGGACAATAATCTTTCCACCCCTGGTGTTTTGTATGCAATCTAGGATGCAATTGGATGAATATATTCAGTGTGGCTCGAGCAGGACTGATCATCTGAGAGGCAGAATGAGGAATGTGTTCAACCAGCAAGCCACAGGAATCGCCAGTATCATACACTTTGATATTTGTTTGGAGACATGAGCATCTATGGGTTTGCCCAGAGTGCAGCGACGTCAGCTCATGATAAATAGTAATGCCAATGAAGAAAAAAAATTTTCTTTGAACTTATACATCATTGTTGATTGATCACAAATATTTGATAATAACATGGATGTTGTTGTTATAGTTATTACAGCTGCCCAAAGCTGTATTAGGAGTCCCTTTGTTGTTGTAATAGGGGATTGGTCTGTTTTGGGGACAAAGGATACACCCATTTGTTTCATTTTCCAAGAAACCCTAAATGTTTTTTATATTTAAAGCAATTCTTGGACATTGACATCACTACATACACAACAATGTTAATTAAACTTGCTTTATGTATGCTTTTGGTGCGATGTCCAGGAAATCTTTCCTCTGGAAATTAAATATTTATCAATTAAAAGTTCTTGGAAAACAAGAATTCAAGGAGAACCTCTCGTGGCCATGCCCTGGTGGTTGAGTATCACTGCTATAAGGGACTCTTTTCCCTTTTGTGTTTTTCAGTGAGAGAATTTTAGATAATATTTAGAAGGCTCTTTTAAAGTTGTTTGTCTGATCCCACCCTCTGAGAAAAACATTTCTGTTCATGTTCCTAGTACTTACACATGTGAAAGCTGAAAATAAACTAAATTATGCAATCACAGGCAATGATGGCAACCTTGTAAGATTTCTCTCTGATGTGTGTAGAAATGGCTGAAACACCCAAATCTGGCATAGAATCTCCTGCCACACTTGTGACACATTTAGTCAGATTCTTATATATTTTTTTCTGTCAAGCAGCACATTTTCTCTGCCTCTACAATTTAATACTTTTCTGCTATGTGTACCATTGCTGGAGTTGTTAACTACATTGTGTGATTCTGAGCAATGAATTCCGATTAGATGACGTCAATATTACAGCTATTTAAGACATCTCAAGAGAGTCTTTGAAGTGTTTTTTCTTCCCACAGGTCAGTCATTTGCCCTTAAAGATCTAACTATACATAGCTGATTTGGGGTGTATTTGTCATGATATGCATACATGTCCAGCCAAGGGGCATTTCACGGTATCAGTTATCATGTGAGACTTTTTTTCTTGTTGGTATCCTACAGTAGCTTGTGCAGATTTAACTGCAAGACTGAAATAAATATTGCAAAAACAATGACAGCAATGTTTCGTACCACCTTCAACTTTATAATTCCATAAATTGATTAATCTAATGTTAATTTAATGCTTAATTCTTGCCAATTTATACTTTTCACTTTTGTGAAAAGTATAAACAATGCGGAGGATTGCGCAGTTGAGATTAAGAGAAGAACAGCAATGGCGCTGTCAAAATTATAATGGGGTGGGTTTTATTGTAGACTCAACTTTCGCCAAAAATTTAGTTCAAGTGCAATAGATGTAATAAAGCATACCAAGCCTAGGGCAAATGACACCAATCTTCAGGAAAAAAATGTACATTTAAAAACCAAAGTAATACTATTCAAAACCACCGATTATTATGCCAACGCTGTGCTACCAATGCCAAACATGGACAACGACAGCACAAGACAAACGTAAACTAGTGACAGCTGAAATGGCATGCTTACGCAGAATCCTAAGAATATCATTAAGAGACAGAGTGAGATATGAGGACATTAGACTAAAGAACTGGCACTGCCCTAATCTTGGAGTATATTAAGAGCCAACAGATCAAATGGTTTGCACACATCAGCAGACTACCATCAGACAGTATACCACAGCAAGCTTTGCTAAACAGAGACAGTGAAGGCAGACCTAGAGGCCGACCTCGAAAACGATGGACCACCAAAATAAAAGAGGCAACAAATTCCACAATATACTCAGCATACACGAGGGCCATCTCCAGAGAACTCTTCTACCCCTAACGCTGAAAGACAATAATGGGTTTCGCGAATAGATAGATAGAAAGAAACTATGGCAGGGTACTAACATAAGAACCAAGTTGTGTTTACTTCGAACATGCCATGTGTGCTTCCTGTGGCAACATATGGATGTGAAGCATGGACACTAAATAAAACAGTGACCAAGAGAAGAACATTTGAATTAAAATGCTATAGAAGAGTTCTGAGAATACCATGGACAGCAAGGAAAGCAAACCAAAAGGTGTTTAGAACAATTAACGTCCAGGAAGGCCAGCTTCTGAACACTATATTGAAAAATAAGTTCAATTTTTTTTGTCATATTAAGAGACAAAGGCATAGAGAGAATGGTTACTGAAAGCGATGATAGAACCCAACAGAGGCAAAGGCCGCCGAAGACACCATTCGACAAAAGATATTCAAGAATGCCTGCACACGTCACTAAAAGAGGCAGGACAACTTGCTCAAGACAGTGGAGAATTCAAGAGATTCATAGGAAGACTACATTCTGGAAAGAATAAGTCACCTGATGTTGATGAACGTTGATAAAAACTGTTCTATTTTACAGGTAATGTGCTTGTGAGAGCTACAAATGGGGGAAAGTGGGAAGGGTGGATTTTACTAATAAATTTTTCTTGAAAGGGGGATTTCTCTTCACATTCAATATTGAGGAATACTGATATAGATGCTTGAAATGTTATCTCTAGTGAGAACTTCAATATAGTATCTTGTCACTACTCTGACAAGAGTCTGTGCATACAGCATGTGTACTTTATTCTGACAAGTCTGTGCATTCAGCATGTGTGCAGGCTCTAGTGAACTTCAATCTTGTCACTTTATTCTGACACCTCTGTGAATACAGCATATGTGCAGGCTCTAGTGAACTACAATCTTGTCACTTTATTATGTCAAGTCTGCGGGTTCTCAAAGTGATTTAGCACGTCTGCTATTCATCATCCATATTTTACAGGAATATAGCAGGGTAGTGTGCAATAGACTTAGTTTTGCGGCAAAGCTAATGACCTTGCATTCCTAACATTGTCCTACAGTCTACCAAGTGCAAGTCACTTTAAAGATTCTGGTTGACTTCAGTATCACTGTAAACTTCTCTGAAGAGAGTATTACCGAGATTTGGGAATCTGTCTGCTGGTAGGAGAGTATTACCAAAATAGATGAACCTGTTGACCTGTGACATACAAGAAAAAATGAGAGAGCAGATCAACTAGCTCTAAAGAGGATACTACTGATTTCTTCTTCTTCTTCTTTCGTTCACTTGAAACATGTCTATATCTGTAATTCTGTCTCCTTAATAAAACTCACTGTCTTTTGTAGTTCATACAGTGTCCCATAGAGCTTTGATTCCAGTGTTGTTTCCTCTGGCCAATATGTCTGCCTCAGCGTTTCATGCTCAGAATACTCTTGAAGTATATGTTTGGCACTCTGTGCTGCCTGTCCACATGTACACATGGCCGTGTTGCCAATCTTGAACTTTGTATACATGTGACTGCGGAGTCGGTTGTGTCCTGTTCTGAGACGTAGAATTATAACTTGTTCTGATCTGTTCATATTGTGATAGTCATCTTGTGTTGGTGTTTGTGGCTTTCTTATTGACTTTATCATCTGTTTTTTCTGATGGTAGGTGATTGGTATATCTGGTTGGTCTTCGGCAGCACCTTCCTTAGCCAGTTGGTCTGCTTTTTCATTTCCTGGTATTCCACAGTGAGAGGGTATCCACTGCATGGTTACCCTATACTGGTAAGACAATTCGCTAAGTAGTTTTTTTAAGTCTGTTAGTTTTCCAGACTGGAGAGCTTGAAGCACTGACCTTGCATCTGTCAGGAATACCACAGGCTGTAGGTCAGAGTTGGAGTTCAGCAGTTTTTTAGCTGCCACACTAATTGCCTGGATTTCTGCATCATAATTATTGCAGAATTTTCCTGTCTGTGTTCTGATTGTATCTCTAGGCTTGTGTGGATATTCTATATATACACCTGCACCTCCATTCCTCACAGCGATACTACTGATGACTAACAAGATATACCAATGATAAACATTAATATTTCACAAACACAACCTAACCTCCATACTAAACATGTATTATTTATACAATATACCAATTACCATTAGAAAAAAACAATGATCAAATCAGTCAGAAGACCACAAACATCAACACAAGATGACTATAAAATTAGGAACAGACCAGAACCAGTTCATTATATGGAACAAAACAACAGCTCACATATGCATATATCACACAATGGCATTGAGTCAAAGGGCATGAGCCCATGGACCGCTGGATCAGCAATCAACCAGAACCAGTTGTAGCTCTATGCCTCAGAATAGGACACAACTGACTCCACAGTCATGTGTACACAAAATTCAAGAAAGGCAATATGACCATGTGGACAGGCACAGCAGACTGTAGAATAAATACTTCAAGAATCAGCAGAATATGATATCCTGAGGCTAACATACTGGCCCATACAATCAAATCTCACCATGTATGAGCCACACAAGACTGAAGTTTTTTAAAGAGATAAAATAACATACCTGGTAGACATATTTTAAGTGAATGAAAATAGAAATCAGAAAAATTAACCCTTTTCATAAATTTATGGATTATTGTCTTTGACAGTTGGCAGTTCTATTTTTCAAGATAATGAACCCTGAACTTTGGTTGATTTGTTCTCAAAACAGTGATTGATATACACATATACTATCATTACAGAAAAAGAGTTTAGTTCCTCTTCGTTAAGCACTAATCCTATTGTAACTTAGGTATGGATTGTGTCCTATAGCTGCATAATTCCACTTTGTTAGTGCACTTTGGTTCTCCCTGGTTTTATTGCCTATAAAATATGTTTAACAAGTACCAGGGTTGTTATTTCCATTATATTCACTTTTACTTTGCATATAAGATTATATGTGTACTCAACAGTAGTCACCAATGTGAACATCAGATTTGTACTTTGTGTGGTATATTAAAATCATCAGATTTGTACTTTGTGTGGTATATTAAAATCACCTATGAGACCATCAGATTTGTAGTTTGTATGGGATATTAAAATTACCAGAGCTGAGACCCTCGACAGTAGAAGATCTCCATACAGAATTAATTAGGGACTTTATTCGTTACTATTTGATTACTGTCATGTTTTGGTTGGTCAATATCTATATGCTTGGCATCACATGCCAAATATAGCCAAGGCAACTCCAGGTTATAATTTAAATAAATAGTGAACAACCAAAAACAGGACAATAATGAAAAAGGTAACAAACGAAGTCCTAATTCTGCACAGAGGTCTTAAAAGAACTGTAGACTGTCATGTTGAGAACAAGAGAGATAGAGAGAAGGCCAATACGGCAAACACAGACAAGAAAAAGAAAGAAGAAGCCACTGAGCAGATATGGGCAGTGGAGAGAAACTATTAGTAGGAGCAGATAATGGTGAGAAGAAAATACAATAATGATATATGCAAGTAAGAGTAAAATATTAGTGATAATATGTAAAAACGGGAAACTTATCTGACGTGCGATTAGTATGGGCTTGCTTGAAACAGATTCATTCTCTCTTTTTCTCATCTTATCTCTCGTACCATCCTCTTTTGCTTTCCCATTACAATTGTATGCTAATATTCATTGTCACGTTGAGAACATTGGATTTGTACTTTGTACTCTACAGTGTAATCACCAGTGAGAACATCAGATTGATTTTTTTAAACAATTTATACAGTGCAGAATCAGCACATACCACTACATATCATTAGAAGAATATGCTGTAGAAATAGGTATTAGAAACTTACCCCTCAATTTATTTTATTTCATCTTCACGGCCTGAATATTTTTGAAGGTAGAAGTAGTCTGTCGTGAAATTTTTATATTTCAATAGTCTTTATCTTGAAAATGGAACCATGTAAATTTGCATTATTTAATCATATGTTGCACTTGTGTAACAGATATCCAGTTATAATTTAATGAGTGATTTCCTTACAATCTGATCAAGAAACAGCTACTGGTAATAAGAAATGCAGAATATGTAATATAATTACAAGAGAGTGTTTTTGTGTGTTCTGTGAAATTGATATCTGCTTGTAAACAAATGTTATGTTTAAGTTAGATGTCACGCCGGCGTGTATAAATTGTTTTATTACATGTACAAAATTATATAAGCAGCATGATTTCTGTACTGAGTACATGGCTGATTGCTTAATGTTATTCAATGGATATATTTTGACCTCGTGTGCATCTGGAATGTTCATCATTTTCTTTCAACAAGAACTCAACAAAACCTAATCAGCACCATGGTAACCAGTTATCTTTGTTGGCTATCTTTATGGTGGTACCCAAGTCAATGAGCAATAATATTATGTCATGCATATTTAGAAGCAAATATCTCATCAGGCATGAACTTCCAGAGATTTAACAAAAAAATCTTATGCAATTGTTACTTTCATCTTTTTTTTAAATATAATTATCATCATTCCATCATATACAATGAGTTCATTTCAACAAACAAAATTGTTTTTGCTTTTTATATTACACTTTGTTGAAGACCTGCACTGAGAAACTGCTCTGTTTACTTGTATAGCTTCAAATTGTATGAACATTTGCAATGACTTCAAGAATAAAACTACAGATAGCAAACTTTATAGTTTTTAATTTTCTTGTCATTAATGTATTATGCTAATTACAACTCATAAAAATGTGAATTTTTGGACACAAATTCACAAACTACTTAAAGTAGTCAAGATTCAGTTTAGGGATCCATGAGGAAAAGACAAAATGTTCTTAGGGCAGATGTTGGTGTAATGGTATTACATTGAGAGGTTCAGCAATAGAAGTTTTGTATCTTAAACAAAGAAGGGTTACAAATAAAGTCTATTTAGATAACCAGATGATATTTATAGATGGCAGATATGAAACAGAAGTTAAAAGGAGAATAGGAATGGCTTAAAGTACTTTCAATGACATGAGGAAAATATTAACATCTAAACAAATTACAAACAAGCTAAAAATGAGTATAAAATGCTACATATATTCTATATTATGTATGGCTCAAAAACATGGACAATAAGCAAACAATTAAAGACAGAATTGATGCTTTGAGATGTGGAAATATAGAAGAACAATGATTCTTGAAACCAACAGGAATTGAACCAATCCTATCTGACTGCACAAAAGGACCTGGCAACTCGAGTAAACGGGTTTTTCCGTGTTTTAGTTGCCAGACGATTTAGTACCGTCAGAACGGATTGGTTCAATTCCCCTTGGTCTCAAGAATTTTTAATTTATCCTCTTGTTTCCTACTTGAATTTGTTAGAAGAATAAGGAGAACATCATGGAAAGAGAAGAAAACAAACAAAGAGGTTCTAACAATGCTTTGTATGCAGAAAGAATTATTGAAGAAAATAAAGATCAAAGAAATAAAATATTTTGGACATATTAAAATAAATGGCACCTTGTTAAAGACCTTACTTCATGGTGAAGGTAAGCAAGAGGTAGGCAGAGATACAAATGGAAGAGTACTAACACTAGATGGACATGTTACAGTCTAGCAGAGTGCACCATTAAGATAAGCAATAATAAATGTTGGAGTTCTGTTGCAGCCAACCTTCGTTGCAGAAACAGCACTTAATGATGATAAAATAATCAGAACATGTATATTTTTCCTTCTTTATTCCTATCTGCAATGGTAGAGTTATCCAGAGCTCTCTTTCATACCCAGAAAACTCCCAACGTCCAATGTGTGTTTGATCGACCAGACACCCCCCCCCCCCAAAGCACTAAGTTCTACTGATAGTGTATTCACTGCATTGAACATCATCACATTACACATTGATACACAGATTATGTGTAGGCCCTACTGTTCAGTTATTGTCATCCCCGTGTATTGAATCGACTTATATGAGACTTTCTAGGAAGGAAGTGTCTCCTTAAGACATTAAACACTGCCTATGACTTATTCTGAGCACTGAACTCTTAGCTGAAAGTATGTTGACATTAAACCGTAGTCATTGAGACAAAGATAATCACAGAATACGGTAAAACTTTGTTGTACGTCGATGACGTCTTGGTGTATAAGCATGGGGAAAATGTGCATCCTAGAAGTACAGAAGGAGGTGGACCGAATAGGAAAGTGGTGTGAGGATACAGGGGCCTTGGTGAATCCATCTAAGGCATGCTTCAGGAATTCATGATCTACGGCATATTGTTATAAGAAGGAACAGTCGTACCATATTGTAATTTACATTCAATTCTTGTTGCGGAGTATCAACATTGAGCGTGTGTAACGTTATACGTGAACAATCACATTTTAAATACTCTCATGCCTTGTGTCTCATTGGGTCGGGTCATGCTTGAAAGAACTAATACAATGAAATACCTGGTTCTTTTTTATAGAAGTCTGATCTTCAAGGAACATGTAGACCAGGGGTGGGCAAACTACAGCCCTCAAACACATTTTTAAATAAATGAACGATCATCACAAATGATTTTTTTTTTCTATTAATATTACTCAGAATATTTTAATTTGACTTTCTTATATATTAAATATACAATTTTTTTTTTCCAATGTGACATTTAAATATTAATATTTATATGTGTATATATATATATATATATATATATATATATATATATATATATATATATATATAAATGAAATTTTACTACATTCTTCTTCTTCATCGTTCTTCAGTCAGATATCAGGTTATAGCTTCAATGAATTGTGTGATTCACTTCAGGTCATCCATGGAACCCCTCAAGTCTAGAAACAGTGCTGTCAACAAGCAGTTGACAGGTATGAAAAATGTGTTCTGCAGTCTCTGGGCTCAGTCCACAGTTGCACAGGTCCGTCTCGCCAATCTTCAGTTTTCAGAACATGTGACTTTTCAGTCTGTTGTGGCCAGTTCGCAGTCTGAAGATGATGGTTTGTTCCTTGCGTGACATTTGATGGTAGGGGTCATTTGGTTCTGCAGTTGGGTGCATCTGCTTCCACTTTTTCTTATATTCTGCTATTAACATGGTCTTACATTCATAGTACGTGTTATCACGATCTATTTGTTCCAGTGATCCCCCTTTCCTTGCCAGGAGATCAGCTTTTTCATTTCCAGGTATGCCCCAGGGATCCACTGCAGTACTTTCTTTGGTAGTACTGCTGAGGTGTAGTAAGCAGGCCGTAAGTTCATTCATGCTCGTGTTCTTTTGGATCGTTCAATGCCTGCAATACTGACTTTGCATCCGTTAGAAATACTACTTGTCTATTGTGACTCGGCAAGCAATTCATGAGCATTTTGGCTGCCTCTATTATGGCTTCCATTTCTGCTTTGAAATTTGTGGAATGTTTGCCTGTGGGTATGGATTTCTCTATTTCTTTTCCATCTGGTGTTACTATATATATTCCTGATCCTCCATCTAATACTGCCTCTTTCGCTGATCCATCTGTATATACATGTGTCCATATATCCTTTGGGTATGCTTTCTGTATGTGATTCTTAGTTGTCTCCTTTAGTAATTGTATAGTAGTTTCTGTTTTCGAAATAATGCTTGGTATATTGTCCATAATTCTTGGGAAGTTTTTCCTGTCCCATGTTGAGTATGTGTTAAAGGTGTTTAGTGGTTTTAGGTTTTGTAGGTCTGTATCTGTGAGTGATTTCTGGAGCTGTTTAGCGGAGTGTAGAAAGCTACCGCTTGTGAGTCGCTCTTTTGTAGGTCTGCTTAGTCTTTGGTTCATTTGATGACTCTCCAAACATTTGAACTTTGCATACTGTGTGAGGATTTTTTCATTTCTTCTTTCTTCCATTGATGGCACACAAGTGCATGTTTCCATTTCTGTGATTGGGGTAGTATTCATACCTCCTGTTATAATTCTGAGATTGCGGTTTTGTATCTTTAAGATATTTTGAGTGTTACTCTTGGCTGCAGTCCCCCATGCTGACATTCCATATTCCAAAGCTGGTCTTACATAACCTGTATATGCTCTACTTAGAATTTTTCCATTTGCACCCCAATCTGTTCCAGCCAATTTTTTAAGGAGTGCTGTCCTCATTGTACCTTTTGTTTGGCACTTGTCTATGTGCTGTTTCCATGTAAGTCTTGGATCAAAAGTGACTCCAAGGTATGTGGTGTCTCATATTTTGGCAATGTTTGACCATTTATGGTTAGTAAGATTTTCTGTGATTTGGTGGACATGCTGAGGATGGTATAGGTAGTTTTTTGGGCATTGATAGACATGGCCTATTGGTCTGTCCACTTGGCCAAATTGTCCATAGTTTCTTGCAACCTTATTTTTGTTGTGCCTACGCTCTCTTCACTGCACCATATCGCCAGATCGTCTGCATACATTACAGCATTTACTTTACGCGAGAGAATTTGGTCAATGTCATTCATGAATATAAGGAATAGAGTGGGGGATAGAACACCTCCTTGTGGTACTCCATGCTTAAAGAGTTTCTTTCTGCTGTGCTTCATTTCAAGCTTCACTGCTGCTTTTCGGTTGTGCAGGTAGTGTTTTATCCAGTAATACATGCGCCCTGTCACTTTGTTTTGTTGTAGTTTAAGGAGGAGTCCATCTTTCCATACACAATCAAAGGCTTTTTCCATATCTACCCACACCACTGATGTCTGCTTTTTTTCTTGGAAAGCATCCTCTACTTCCTGGGCAATTAGTGTAATCTGGTCTTCAGTTGATCTACACGTTCTGAAGCCAGCTTGCTGATTTAGCAGGATTTTATTGTTTTCTAGTAACCACATCATTCTTTTGTTTACCAGGCGATCCATTAATTTGCAAACACAGATGGTCAGACTTATTGGGCGATAGCTGTCCACCTTATTTTTTGGCTTGTCTTTCTTGTGGATGGGTATCATTATGGCGGTTTTCCACACCTGTGGCACTAGACCTCTATCCCAACAGTTGTTAAAAAATTTTATTAATTTCTTTTTTGATGATGGTCCGATGTTAATTAGCAGTTCATTTGGTATGTCATCAGGGCCAGGTGATTTCCTAAGTTTTAATACTGCTAGTTCTTCATTTAGTTCATTGATCGTGAATGGAATATTCATGACATCTTGTTTATCTTTGCTGATATCTTTTTTGATATTCCGTAGTTCTTTTCTTACTTCTCTTCTCCTATTTTCATCGACTTTGTGGCAGGCAGTACTTTGGTAATGCTGTATAAAGTGATTTGCAGCCTTCTTTCCTGTGAGTACATCTCCACCATTCTCTATAGCTACTGGTGCTGTTTTGTTTTCTTCGTTGTTGAGCATTTTTGTTATTTTCCATAGCTTTCTTCCCTCTTTGTCGAAGTTTAAATTTTCTGTTTTTTCATGCCAGCTTTTCCTTGTGTTTGTAATTGTCGTTTTTCTTAGTTTGGCTACAGCAGCTTTTAGTGATATGTTGTTTTCTATGTATGAGCTTTTTTCTGCTGTGTCTCTGGCCTTTGACACTTCTTTCTTCAACTCATCGAGTTCGTCAGATTAGTACGGTTTGTAATTTTTCCTAGCACCTCTTGGTATGGTTTGCTTGGCTGCTTGAAGAAGTGCAGAAGCCAGGAGTTGTGCAGTTTTGTTCACGTTTTTAATTCTTGGATTTAAGGTTTTTGTGAATTTGTCTGTCAGGTCAGCATACTTACTCCAGTTTGCTTTCTTGAAGTTCCATCTGGGTGTGGTTGTAGGACCAGCAGGGGTATGGTTAATATCAATGGTGAGTTTGATGGGGCAATGGTCACTTCCACCAAGCTGCTCCAGCACTTCCCTGTATGTTATTTTCGCTAAGGCGTCTGTTGCAAAGGCTAGGTCAGGGGTTGAGGTGGTGTGCCATCTTCTAGAGTAGAAAGTTGGGTGGTCTTCAGGTTCATTAAGCAGTTGAAGTTTCACCTCACACTGCCAGTCTTCCACTTCTTCTCCTCTAGTATCTTGTTCTGTATATCCCCAACTCTGTGAGTGGCTATTGAAGTCACCAATTACAAGACAGTTATCTTTTTCTGTGTTAATTGTGTGTAGAGATAGGCTCTTGTCTTGTGGACAGTAATAGTTATATACTGTGACCTCTTTAGCTGGAAGGGTTTGACAGGTTCCAATGATTTCAGCCTGTTCTTCTTTGTCTACTCGAATTTCAGAGGCAACGATATTGTTTTTCACAAGTATAAGAACTCCTCCTTTATGTCTTTTTTCTCTATCGTTCCGAAATGTTTGGTATCCTCGGATGTTGAATCTATTGTTGTTTGTGAGGTGTGTTTCCTGTATGCATGCTATCTCGATTTCCTCTGTGTGTAATCGGTTTGCAAGTGTAGTCTTTTTATTGTACATTCTATGCATTCCACTGCAATATTTTTAAGTGCTTATTTTTGTCTTTGTCTGCATCGTGATCTATATGTGATTTTTTTTGAACCAGTAGTTTTTTTCCTCTTATCTCTTTTCCTGGCTCCACAAATTGAGACAGAGGTACCACCAATCGCTGAGGGTGGGCTCCTTCGAGGCTTAGAGCCCGGCACTTCATCCGCCTGACAGGATTCCACAGATGAAGCACCAAAACGAATCATCTGTAACCTTTTATTTGACATGTGAAGTCATTGCGTGACACTAGTTTTCAGCCTTGGCTGGACTATTTTGTACCTTCCGGTCCAGTGTCTCCGATTCCATCTTACTTTTGAGTCAGGATGTGTTTCCCTAGCCCGTATCCATCCAAGGATTGTCCACAGGGCAGTGGGGGTTTCATTTTGGAGTTTTCCTTCTCCTAGGCAGCTTGCCTAATAGGGTTAACGAGCACCATCTGCCCTGGGTTTTGAGGTAGGGTTCCCTTCTCCTAGGATAATTTTTTTGTTGCCATGTATTCATTATCCTCCTCTGTGGTTTATTTCTTGTAATCTAAGACACCTCTCACTCAAGGAAGGTGATTTAAGAACATCGCTCTCTCTTTTTCTAATATCTATAATTTACCCTACCCAACCCTCTAACCCTACCTTCTTCTTCTTCATCGTTCTTCAGTCAGATATCAGGTTACAGCCCCAATAGCTTCAATGAATTGTGTGATTCGCTTCAGGTCATCCATGGAACCCCTCAAGTCTGGAAGCAGTGCCGTCTCAGTAGGCCATATTTTCTCCCTCTCTTCTTGGTAGAGTTGACAGGCATGAAGAATGTGTTCTGCAGTCTCTGGGCTCAGTCCACAGTTGCACAGGTCTGTCTCACCAATCTTCATCTTTCGAAACATGTGACTTCTCAGTCTGTTGTGACCAGTTCGTAGTCTGAAAATGATGGTTTGTTCCTTGCGTGACATTTGGTGGTAGGGGTCATTTGGTTCTGCAGTTGGGTGCATTTGCTTCCACTTTTTCTTATATTCTGCTTTTAACATGGTCTTACTTTCATAGTACGTATTATCATTTTCTATTTGTTCCAGTGATCCCCCTTTCCTTGCCAGGAGATCAGCTTTTTCATTTCCAGGTATGCCACAGTGACCTGGGATCCACTGCTAACCCTACCTAAACCCTATCTCTACCACTCTCCCCTCCCCCCCGGCACATTCCTGGAGTGGGATCAGTGACCCCACTCCAGCAACCTGAGCTTATAGCGGCTCATACTCGCTTTGATACTGCCAGTCAATGGACATATGGGGTATTTCAGTGAGGATATCAGCGCTGACTGATATCCCACCCCGTCCTCGTGGTCAGCGACACCGTTTGGTCAGCGGATGTTTATTTGCCCAGAGGGTTATTCACAGCTGGTCTCAAGAGGCTTTTCCACTATCCGCCACCTGTGGAGGCTCCTGGTAGTGGTCGGTATCCCCCGCAGGACTGCACTTAATGATGATGACTATCGGTTGGGCATGCGGTTGCGTCTGTGGGTCTCATCAATGGCTCACTAGACAAACCAACCATGCAACAGAAAACCTTAGTAGATGACATGCCTTTATATTGAGGTTATCTTCTTATAGAAGCTTCATGGCACGTCATCTATACAATCATGTAGTCGTAACCTTCAATAACAGTTACCACGTTGTTCCGACAGGCCGACATTGTGCTCTAACTAGTTACGGGCACGGCGTGGGTGGGCGGAACAACAAAGAATCCTATCCCAAGGGCCAGAGTTGTGCCCTGATGTTGACGTCAATTTCAAATACCATCGAGTCGAATGGCTGCTGGAACAGCCCCACGTGCTGTGAGGCCAGTTTCTAATCAAGAATGAAGACTATCGGTTAGTACAGTGCGATAGATTTTCTCAGTATGATGCAAGTCTTCGAAATACCGCCCCCCCCCCTCTTAAAATGGGTTTTCTTCCAAATGCTTCCCCCTCCCCGCTTCGAATGTATTTTGATTGGTACCCCCTGATGCGGCCGTCTCTGTGCATCATACATATCACGATACGGCCCTGCTTTCGGTAACCAAAATAGTGTTCGGGATTTCGTCAAGATCTAGAACTAAACTTGCCCAAGACTTAATTTGGTATTAAAATCTTTATGTTGGACGTGACAGCCGTTTATGATCAACAAAATGTTCCAGCTCAAATGGAAATCGTACTTTAAGAAGCCGACTACAAAGTCTTAGTTACTAACTACTTGGGCACCATTGCCTGCTCTCAACAACATCAAAACACATATCCTTTTTCTACAAATCACATGACTCATTGTAGTCGCGTCGCGTCATGACAGTGCGCATGCGTAATGTTTCTGTGACTTATGAAAACCTGGAACGGTATCGATACCGATGGAAATCATCGGTAGCAGACGAACACTCGATATACTTATTCAAAATTAGGTCTTGCACCTCTGGAATGAGTTTGCTGCGCGGATGTAATGATTTTCAAGTCACTCATCTAATCTAGAAATATTGTCTTTCTCCAAGTGAATGATGGTTGATAGTAATCCATTCACACGTGCCGTTAAAACGTACGGGTGGGAGCCTCAGTTGTCGATCCAAGGCCAGATGTGTCGCCTTAGTTGCATTAAGTCCATGTTTGTACAATGTAACTTGATCTTTTCTATCCACCGTTCTCTTAGTCTACCGTCGGTTTTATGTCTGGATATTCTTTTGTTCAGCGCCGAATTTAGACTTGAAAAGGTCCTAAGCTTTTTGAGATATGTGGCCCTTTAGCAATTAAGAAGTATATATATATATAGTGAAATGATTTTTAAAATGTGGGGGGACCAAGACAGTGGGGCCCTAAGCTATAGCGTGTTTAGCTTATAGGTAAATCCTGCACTGCTTTCGTTATATGCTCTTATTGGTATTTATTTTGGCTTCATTCTCATAAGATGACCTAATCATTTTACTTGATGTCTTTCAATATGTTCAGTACAGGATATTATGGCAACTCTTTTCCTAATTCATTCATTTGTATAGTTTAGTGACCATTGCAATTTTTCTCAGACACTTCATTTCTTATGTAACGATATCATTTGCTGGGAGGCTGTTAAAGACCATGTTTCACAGAGGTAGCAGAGTGTTGGTATAAACATTTTAGATAGTATCTGTATTTTTATTTCTATCTTGATCTTTGGACGAAGAAGTAATGGAGAAAGTTGGTATGTCACTGTGTTTACTTTCTGGCACCTTGTTTCTATTTCTCTGTCTATTCTTCCATTTTCGGGAACAAATGCTGCCTAGATATTTACATTTTTTGGCGTGTTTCACTTTGGTGTTATCTATTGTTATATTCAATGTTGTTGCTGACTTGCTAATTTTCATAACTTCTATTTTTATACGTTAATTTTCATGTTGTACTTCTGACATGAAAATAACAATGCATTGATGTGATTTTGCAATATTTCCTCATCTTTATATATTAGACTGATCGTTGGCAAATAGTAGTTCGTTTATTTTATTATTAAGTTCCTCATGAGGTTTATTTGCATAGTTTTTCTCTTTGTTGATGTGAGCTTCTTTTATTATTCTTTCCAAGTATATGTGAACACGTAAATATGTATATGTGAGATTGACTTCCGGTCAATGGTGGATATTGGCGGTTTGCCATCTCTGCATGCCGAAAAGGAAGAAAAGATAGATTAGAACATGGTTTAACCATTTAGTCACTGAAACGGCACTGTGACTTGATTAGCGACCCGACAGTATAGAAATAGTAGAAAGTAATATCGCTCGTAAGAAACAATGAAAAGTTCTCAGAAGACGCCTGTAAATGAAGATGAACATAGAAAATACCGAAGTCATGAATACAGGAATAACAGAAATAATATTGTATTGGAATATATATTGGAAGCAACAGACTTTAACAAGTGACAGAGTTCACATACCTAGGAAGCAATATAACAGCAGACGGCAAGAGCAGTAAAGAAATATACAATAGATGTAGTAAAGCATACTAGGGAAATGACATTTAGAAGACACATAAGACACAGAAATAAGCTTACAAACAGCCCACAAGAACGCCATCTCCATAGAACTCTTCTACCCCCGACGCCGCAAGGCAAATAAGGGTCACGGCTTATAGATAGGGAATTGACACCAATCTTCAGAAACAAAAATGTACATTTAAACACCAAAATAAGACTATTCAAAACGATTATTATACTAACGCTGTGCTACCAAAGCCAAACATGGACAACAACAGTACAAAACAAACGTAAACTTGTGACAGCTGAAATGGTATGCTTACGCAGAATCCTAGGAATATCGCTAAGAGGGTGAGAAATGAAGACATTAGACAAAGAACCAGCACCGCCCACATCTTGGAATATATTAAGAGCCAACAGATGTAATGGTTTGCACACATTAGCAGACTACCACCAGACAGCATACCACAGCAAGCTATACTACACAGATACAGTGAAGGCAGACCTAGAGAACGAAAACGATGGACCACCGAAATAAAAAAAAAGGCGACACATTCCACAATATACTCAGCACACACGTGGGCCATCTCCAGAGAACTTTTCTACCCCTAACGCTGAAAGACAATAAAGTATTTAGCGAATAGATAGATCTTTTACATGGCCTGCCTCTGGCTTTATAGCCGTTATGTCTATGTGTCATGGCCATCTGTGGCATACTGTCTGTTGGTAGTCTGGAAGTGTGTAAAAGCCACTTGATCTTTTGTCATTGATGTGTTCCAATATTGTTTCCAATATAAGACCCAAGTTATATTGCTTCCTAGATATTTGAACTCGGTCACTTGTTTAAGTCTGTTGTTTCCAATATATATATATATATATTGGTGTTTCTTTCTGTTCGTCCTATCTTCATTACTTCGGTTTTATCTATGTTTATCTTCATGTTAAGGCTTGGCATGTTTAATGCGACCTGTTTATTTGTCTTTGTAGTTTTTCTTCTGATGACGCCACTAGTGCTTGGTGGTCTGCAAATAGCAATTCGTTTGCTATCTTTCAGATTGTTTTCTTCCGTTGTATTTGATACTTTGCAGATATAATCTATGTATGCTATAAACAATAGGGGGGACAGTACACATCCCTGTCTCACTCCCGAGTGGATTAAAAAATAATCGGATGTGTTTGCGCTCGTTCTTACTGCGCCTCGACTATTGGCGTATATGCTCTGACATAGGTTTATCAGATGTTGTGGAACTCCATATGTCTGTAAAAGATGGACCACAGAAATCAAAGAAGACACAGAAATAAGCTTACAAACAGCTCACAAGAACGCCATCTCCATAGAACTCTTCTACCCCCGACGCCGCACGGCAAATATGGGTCACGGCTTATAGATAGATTGATAGACAGCTGTTCTCTGATGTTGTACATTTCTAAGGTTTCTCATATAATGTTTCTATCTACTCTGTCGAATGCCTTTTCCTGGTCCACAAATATCGTGATTAGGTTTCGATTGCTTTTTCACTTAGTTGTCTCAGTGCGTCTGTACAGTTTTTGCCCCTCTTGTTGAGCCAAATTGGGCGGGACTCAACTGTGGTTCTGCAATGTATCGTATTCTCTGTTCTACTATTTTTGTGTAGATTTTATCTGTATGACTTAATACTGTTTAGCGAATATATAGTTTATGTGAAAACCAAGGAATTACGAGCGATTAGCTCTTATTTCCTATGTGCAATGGGGAGGTTTCTGAGCTTTCATACCCATGAGACTTCACCTTTCAGCTTGGCGCAATGCCGATTGGAGACTTAATAAGGAAATGACTATACGATTCACATTCTCTCTTACTACCTTTGTGTTTCCATAATGGTACAATTACTGATTTTTGTGGGTCGTCTGGTACTTTGCTTATTAAATAAAATATTTTCTTATATTTTCAATAAAATATATATTTAGCCTATAATTAATAATAATTTCAATAATGATATAGGGTAGTCTTTAATTATGGTAGTCGTAATTGATAACATTTGGGATAGTTCCCTCATTCGAATATTTAGGGAAGCAGGGTTACTATATTGGCTTATGTAAGGCCAAATTCTAAAAATTTGGCCTTTTTCAATGGTCATGAAAATTAGTTTGGATTTTTTGCATTTTTTGGTCTTTTTTTTTAAATTAGTAATTAGTAATGCAAAAGTAACTTTGCAATCTTATACGCTAAAATGAAATTCCGATCATCCGGTGTCTTTGTTTGAAAGTATAAATTTACTTTTGACATATTTACAGATTAAATATTGACTTTGTGTGCGTCCACTGCTAAGTCCATAGAGACACAGATAGGGCAAAAGGTCAAGCAGTAAGGACCTCGATACCATTGAAGCATACAAAGAATTGTGTAAAGTTATGAATGTATCTGTTTGACTTTGAACTAACCCGAACTGCTCCAATTCCCTTTGAAAAACCATCATCTACTTGGTGGCTCGTGCGTGGAAAAGTTATGTTTAATATTTTGATGAATTGAGACGAACTGACGGCTTATTTTGCTTCTGTTAAATTGGCCATATCCAATTACGATTCAAAATTTTAAGTAAGATTATTGAAAGAAATGTTGACAGGCCACAGTAATGACTTGTATTTCATAATTGCGACACCCATAGTGCATGAATTTGAAAGACTTAAGTCTTTTTTTTTAAACCAAGGCTGACCCCCATGAACTATGCCAAGAATTATTTGTACACCAACATAGTATTCACAGCTTCTTCTTCTTCTGCATTCGTTCTCAAACTCCTGCAGATTAGCAGGATGTAGTCCGGAGAACGGAATGCGTTGTATCATGATTTACAGCATAGTATTCACAGCAAATTGTATGCTGTCATGAACCAGACATTTTTTTTAATGAAGTCGATTTTGGGATAAAGTTCTTAAAAGAGTGTAATATTCTCCTACAGAATAACAACAAATTCAAAGAACCACAGGTTAGTAACACAAAATGGGATTCCGTAAGAACAAAAGCTGTACAGATGTCACTTTTACACTCAGAAAAATGGCAGAAAAAAAACAACTGAAATCAACAAAGAATTATGCCAATACTAATGTAGAAGACAATATAAACAACCTCCTGAGCGAACTTCTTTTTGCAATCGATCATTCAATAATATTATAATAGCAACTACAACATATATATATATATATATATATATATATATATATATATATATATATATATATATATATATATATATATATATATATATATATATATATATATATATATATATATATATATATATATATGGGCTTCACCAATTCACATAACGAAATTACTTTAAATGGACGGGGTGCAAAGGGAACGCATTGCTCTAGGCGGACCCAAGGTTAGCAGATAACCAAGATCCCAAATGTACCTCCTCACGGTGCACCCTGGAAATAGAAATACAGCAGCTCGAGCTGATTCTGGCCAAATCATTTGGGGATCGTGTACGAGAATGTGGAGGTAGCAGATGGAAAGAGATTTTACTGCATAAGAGACAGAAAATATCTCCGACACCACCAGCATCACGACATATAGCGACACTGTCGACATACAGTGAAGCTAGTCAGTCCAGTCCGAACATTGGAGGGACGGCCAATGTAAAATGCACGTAAATGTAGATGCATGGCGAGACACAAATAGATTTCACACTGAGTACAATGAAACAAAGAAAGAGCAAAACAGCGCTAGAGGGCAGCGCGAACTGCAAATAGAAAGTGAAAAGTTCCTAGGAAAGGGGAACTACAAGCTCCATCAGCTCTAGACGAGCTTCTAGTTACCTGTGTTCCTTACAGACAGAGACCCATACCCAATCATTGGCATTCGGAAAAGCAAGAAGACCTAACCCAACTCTAATGTCGAGCCTTCCTAAACCGGAAATATGCTCGCGAAGAGAAAGGGTCCCGTACCCGATGGGCTTAGGCAAGAAAGGGACAACGATGGCAGTCCTGGCCCAACTCTACTGTCAAGTTTTCCTATACCGGAAATACACTTGCAGAGAGAACGGGTTCCGTACCCGATGGGCTCAGGCACAAAAGAGACAACGATTTTAGCCCTGGCCCAACACTACTGTCAGGTTCTCCTATACCGGAAATACACTTGCAGAGAGAAAGGGTTCAGTACCTGATGGGCTCAGGCGCTATTGGGACAACGTCGCTCAGCTCGAGAACGCCTTGCTCTCAAACGCGTGGTGTGAGACTCGAACTTGGACAAGGGGTACACGATGTCGGTTAATGACACCTCGGCTAAGAAGGCGAAAGAGCCAGGGTCCAACTCTTCTGTTGAGTTCTTCCCCTTAAGGAACCAGGCTCACTGATGAGAAACGGTTCAGTACCCGATGGGCACAGGCACAGTACGCCCAATTACACGAGGCAAGTTCATAGACAGTGGAACACCTCGTGCGAGACAGACGAAAACAAAAATCATTTTGGCGAAGAGTCCCTACTTATACGCATGCCTGAGACAGATATGGAGGCTGTCACAGGCTAGGGTAGCTCACCCGAATTGTCAAGGCATGCCGAAATCGAATGTGCTAGGCCTACAAGGCGCATAACGGTGGCACAACGTAATCACGCTCCCAGCGTTAATCGCACGGATATCCGTGCTGGTTACAGTGGAGCGAACGCAAAACAAACAAACAAACTTTAAATGGACAACAACTTGAAAAAGTACAGAAATTCTCCTATCTAGGAAGCAAATTAACACTCGACGGTGATGTCATGGCAGAAATTACAACTCGCATTGCCCTAGCATCAAGTGCATTTAACAGACTTTCTAATACCTGGAAGTCAAAGTCAATCAGCACACGCACGAAAATGCGCTTATTTAATTCCTGTGTTATATCGGTGCTATCATATGGATGTGAGAGCTGGAAAAGCTCTTTATCTTCAGAAAAAAAATTACTGAGTTTCAAGAACAAATGTCTTCGTAGGATAACTAACACCCATTGGAGTGAATTCAAATCGAATGATAAAATTAGAGAAGAGACACATCAAAATTTCATCACATATGTTATCAGAAAACGCCGTTGGTCCTACATCGGGCATGTACTACTAGCAGACACCAACAGAATACACCACCAATCTCTTGAATGGATACCTACAGGCAAAAGAGCAAGGGGTAGATCAAAAGAAACACCCAGAAGAACAATACTTAGAGAAAGTAAAACAACCAATATTCATACTATTCAAGACCTGCACAGAATAGCTTTGAACAGACAGAATTGGAGAGATCTGACCTCTGCCCTATGCGCTAACTTCAGCGCAAAAGGAAAATGAATGAATATATATATATATATATATATATATAGACTTCACACAACATGTAGGGACTTTAACATGAATATAATCACAGAAAAAACACTGAGGTAATGTAAATCGCAAAAACATAAAGAAACATCACTACTCTAATCGATGATCAACAATTTAAACAGGTGAAAGAATTCACTTATCTTGGAAGAATCATATCATCTTATGGAAAAAATACCAAAGAAATCTAACATAGATGCAGATTGGCATACTAGGTCTTGGGGCAGATGTCTCATATTTTCAAAAACTGCACTATATAAAACGATCATCATACCATCATTGGTATCAGTTTAAATCTGATGTTCCTCCTGAAAGCAACGGCAAACTACATGAGTATAGTGCTAAGACATTTTCTATGAATGTGGTGAATAATTCGTATTGAAATTAACGAGTGTTAATTCAGTATTACCATTATGTCAAATCACAATTGCTAAGACGTCCAGTTCGTCTGTGCTAAGATATAATCCAATCAGTGATCGCATCATCGTTATCAGAATAAAATCACAGAAAAGAAACATTACAATTATACAGGTTTATGCACCAACTTCAACAGCAGAAATTCATGAAATTGATACATTTTATGATCAGTTAAAGGCAGCAATTGATAAAACGAACAAGTATGACATTGATAATTATGGGCGATTTTAACGCCAAATTGGAGAAAGTAGACTAGTATACGAGCTTAAAGTGAAAGGAAAGTTGTTTGGGAGAAAGAAACGATCAAGGGGAAACACTAATTCAATTATGTTTAGAAAACAACTTAATCATTGCAAACACGCTTTTTACACAATACTCTAAGAAACTGTATACCTGGAGGTTCCCAGATGGTATAACGAAAAATCAAATAGATTATATAATGATTCAGCAAAGATGGACATTCAGCATCTCAGCATGTAACACATACCCAGGGGCAGACTGTTACTCTGACCACGAACTATTAGTAGCTAAAGTCAGGCAAACATGTAAAAATGGCAGAAGTAAAGCTATAGTCAACTTCGACTGCTCAAAAATGTCTACAGAATACAACATAGAAACTACAAACAGATTCGAAACCTTATTAGAGAAACAAGAGATATTACCAGTAAAAGAGTTAACCAACTGGATTAAGAGATTTACATACAGGGTGTACAAAAATATACATCCAAGAAAACAAAGAATAGACAAACATATATAACGGACATTACCATGAAACTAGTAAAAGAAAGAAAGAAAGTCAAGCCCAACAACAATAACAACAGCCATGCATTACACAAACAACTCATGAGGGAAATAAAAAGGCAAATAGAAAAGGATAAACAGCAATTTATCAAGAACTCCTGCGTAAAAACATAAAGGACCTGTACGAAGAAAAAATGAAAGACATGAAATCGCAACAAATACTTCAAAAAAAAAAAAAGCATATAAAACACCTATGTGAGTCATCAAAGACAAATCAGAAAACACCCTTACAGAAAAATGTGACATTCTAGGAAGGTGGATACAGTACTGTAATGAGATGTATTCGGAGCTTTTCCAAAATGACCTAGAAAACCACATAAACACAGACAGAAATACACAGCAACCAGAACTTACAATAGAAGAAATTAAATCAGCAATTCACAGTTTGAAGAGAAGAAAAGCAGCAGGTTGTGAGACATAAGAGCTGAAATGTTCAAGCGGGAGGCGAAAACAGCGTTAATATCTTTTATAGGCTATGCAAAATGAAGCGCATGGCCTTGTTGTTAGGACGCCGTTCTCATACCATTGTGGTCCCTGGTTCAATCCACAGTTGGGACAGGATTTTATCTTTCGGAGGTACAATCAAAATACTTCCTGTACATGTCGCGGCGTCTGCTATGACAAAGCGGGCTTTATTTCTACAGCCCATAGAAAGCCCCCCCCCCCCTGAACTCCTTCATAGGAAACATGCAGTTACACCTTATTGCATAGCTTTCGTTCAAGCCTTCTGGAGAATGGAAACTTGGCCAAGGGACTGGAAACGTACATTACAATACCCAAAAGTGGTGATAAAATTATAGAACAATCGCCTTGATCAGTCAAGCCAGTAAAATACTACTGTACATTATAATGAATGGAATACAAAACAAGATGGAAGATGAGATCCACGGAGCGCAAGCAGAGAACTGGTAGAGGCACACAAGATCATATACTTAACATAAGGATGATCATAAAGAAATGTAGAATATAACATGGTATACGCATGCTTCATAGACTGCACCAAAGCATTCGACTGTGTCAATCACCATCAGTTATGGGAAATAATGAACAACATGGGTTTCACAAAACACATTGCACGACTAATAGCAGAGCTGCATAAAGACCAAGAAGCAGCGGTAAAAGTGGGGGGTGCAAAATCGGAGTGGTTCAATGTACAGAAAAGAGTAAGACAAGGCTGGCTGTACCTTGTCTCCATACTTCTTCAACAGCTATGTAGAAAATATAATGAGAAACGTGGGACAAAAAACAATGGAGCCTGATTTCGGACCCGTAAATATGGGAGGGCTGCAGATACCAGAAATTAGATATGCAGACGACAACTAGTGAACATAATTCAGTCAACTCAAAAGTTCAGCGAACATCAAAACTTGTTCTTAATCATGAAAAAGACAAAATTAATGGCAACTGACAAAATTAAATCAGGACCCGATGCTCCTCCTTCGCAAGCGACGATGAACATGGCATGAAAAACAATAAATGCGATGAAAAGAAAATAAATAATAATAATACATTTCTAATTGTCTAATTTGGTTTGTGAGTTCGTAGATGTCCGATGAGTCTGATTCGTGCACGGAAAGTTCTATTGCAGTGCATGCAAGAGTGCTGAAGGTTCGGGGTTGGAGATTTTTCGGCTTCTTGCGCTTGTGGATTTCCCGCAGTGTTCTCTCTTTTTCAAATTTCGTGATGTCAGCAGTGATCTGGGTGTGCCATGCTGTGCGATCAAGTGATGTAGTCTCCCAGGAGCTAGGGTCGATGCTGCAGTGCTTAAAAGAGTTTTTTAGGTTATCATTGAAGCGCTTTTTCTACCCTCCGCTTGAACGTTTACCTTCGCACAGCTCCATATAGAATAATCTCTTTGGAAGGCGCTTGGGGACCTAGTCAGCAGTGCATGGATGCTTTGCATACGAGACTTCTGAAGGATTTCCGTGTCTGGTACTCGATCCTGCCAACGTACTCCCACTTCGTAGGCACCGAAGATGAAAAGAGTTACGCTGTCGAGCGTGACTCGCATAGACGCAGCACAAAGCAGTGTTGGTAGAACCACTGCGTGATACACGTCCAACTTAGTCAGACTGAGACCACGCCTGATCCAGACGTTGGCACGAAGGCTCCTGAATGACCTAAATTAATATTGAGAGCTGAATTTAATTTAGAGAGAAATTAATTTAGAAAAAGTGACACATTTTGATTATTTAGGAACTAATATAAAACATTGCGGGTGACCGGAGAGTTAAGATTAATAGAAGACCAGCAATGACGCTGTAAAAATTAAAACAGCTAAAGAAACTATGGCAGGGTACTAACATAAAAATCAAGTTTTGTTTACTACTAACATGTGTATTTCCTGTGGCGATAAATGGATGTGAAGCATGGACTTTAAATAAAACAGGTAATTAGTTATTCCTCTAGGGCCAAAGACGGCACATAGGACGGATGTCATAGATTTCCATGTCTTGCGTTACATTGAAATAAAGGGGTGTAAAGGGAACGCAATGCTCTCAGCGGACCCAGGGTTAGCAGATAACCAAGATCCCAAATGTATCTCCTCGCTGGGCACCATGGAAACAGAAATACAGCGGCTCGTGCTGATTCTGGCTAAATCATTTGGGAATCGTGTCCGTGAATGTGAAGGTAACAGATGAAAAAAGATTGGACTGCGTAAGAGGCAGACAATATATCAGACACCACCAGCACCAACACATGCAGTGGCACTATCGATACACAGTGACGCTAGTCAAGTCACTCCGAACATTGGAAGAGCGGCTAATAAAAGAGGTACGAAAAGGTAGATGCATAGTGAGAGACGAAAATGTTTTTATACTGAGTACAATGAAATGGCAGCACAGCGTCAGAGGACAGCGCCAACTGCAAACAGAAAGTGAAAATGTTCCAAGGAAATCGGAACTAAAAGTTCTGTTAGCTCGAGACAAGCTTCTAGTTACATGTGCTCATTACGGGCACAGACCCAGACACAATCATAGGCGCCCGTCAATGCAAGAAGACCTGGCCTAACTCTAATGTCGAACTTTCCTATACCGGAAACAGGCTCGCGAAGAGAAAGGGTTCCATACCCGATGGGATAAAGCACAAAAGTGATAACGATTCTAGCCCTGGCCCAACTCTACTGTCAAGTTTTCCTATACCGGAAATATACTTGCAGAGAGAAACGGTTCAGTACCCGATGGGCTAGGCACAAATGGGACAAGGTCACTCTTCTCGAGAACGCCTTGCTCCCAAACGCGTGGTGTGAGACTCGAACTTGGGCGAGGAGATCACGATGTCGGTTAATGACACCTTGGCTAAGAAGGCGAACGAGCCAGGGTCCAACTCTTATGTCGAATTTTTCCTCATCCGAAACCAGGCTCGCGGATGAGAAAAGGTTCAGTACCCTATGAGCACAGGCACAGAACGTCTAATTACACAAGGCAAGTTAACAAACGGCGGAACACTTCGCGCGAGATAGACGTGAACGACAATCGTCTCGGCGAAGAGTCACTACACACCTGCGTGCACGTCGACAGATAGACAGGCTGTCACGGACTAGGGAAGCCTACTACCTGAATTAAAGGCATGACGAAAACGGATGTGCTGGGCCTCGGACGTCCAGACCACAAAGTGAGCCAACCGAGGTGCAAATAACAGTTTTACTGTGGAACTTGCATGACAACGTACTTCATACTCCCCGGTGGAAATCACACGATATATTCGTTGTGGTTATTAGAGAGCGAACGCAAAAGAATTGCAATAAAACAGTGACCAAGAGAATAACATCATTTCAATTAAAGTGCTATAGAAGAGTTTTGTGAATAACATGAACAGCAAGAACAACAAACCAGGAGGTGTTAAGAACAATTAATATCCAGGACTTCTGAACAGCATATTAAAGAAAAAGCTTGTTTTTTTCGGTTACAGTCAGAGATACGACGGCACGGAGACAGTGTTACTGGAGGGGATGGGCAACATGGGCAAAGGTTCCCCCAAGACACCGTAGGACAAAAGACATTCAAGAATGCATCCTGAATTTAAGGAGCTCTCAACTTTCCCCCTTACTTGATTGATTATCCAAGTTAGCAATGCTGTAGGTGAGAGAATGTTCTCTCTAGTGACCTCAGTGAAGACAAAAAACAAGATGCAACTGAATTTATTTGTTGCGATTTTAAAGATAAGAGCAGAACTATTACTCTCAAATAAATGTTGTAAGGACTTCCATCTAACGGAAAAAAATGCTCAACAACTTTACTGCTGACAACATTT
Source organism: Meghimatium bilineatum (assembly GCA_034231615.1). Taxonomy (NCBI): domain Eukaryota; kingdom Metazoa; phylum Mollusca; class Gastropoda; order Stylommatophora; family Philomycidae; genus Meghimatium; species Meghimatium bilineatum. Next base: position 50,267,283 of record CM067321.1, on the reverse strand, counting down.
ATGCTGAAGGTCCCACTTTATCAAGTAAGGAGAACAGTAGTAAGATTTGTTAGTAAGAAGTAGTAAGATGTCAAATTTTTGCATCTGATAGTGTAAATTAGTAGTGCATTTTTCTGATGCGGTTTGGCTTTTTATTGGCCTATTTCTTGTGCGGTTTGGCTTTTTTATATAAAATAAATCTGGCATTCCTGTACAGAATAATCGTTTTCGCCCATGAGTAGAAGGATAATATTTTCAAGGTCTATCATCTCCAGAAAGTAGCGTGCGCGGACATTCATCTTTGAGAATCATTCATAACTCGGTTATTAAAAATGAGTGGTCGAGGACCGCCAACGATAAATGGAATGGTTTCGTTGAAAGTTGACAACCTGACATACAGAACGACCCCTGATGATTTGCGTCGTGCGTTTGAGAAATATGGCGACGTCGGGGATGTGTACATGCCAAGGGACAGGTTTACCAGAGAAAGCAGAGGATTTGCATTTGTTCGCTTTTATGACAAACGTGATGCCGAGGATGCGATGGATGCCATGGATGGTGCTCGTATTGATGGTAGGGAAGTAAGGTGTCAAATGGCGAAATACGGACGGCCATCAGAACCATATAGAAGAGGATCGTCTCGTCGTGGATATCATGGAGGTGGCGGCGGCGGTGGCAGTAGAAGGGGAAGGTAATCGTTTCAAATTAATCATCATGTATTGTTATCATTTACATTTCATTTAATAATAAATAGCCTAGGCTATCAGTGTCAGCATACAATCAATCGGTAGTAGGCATAACGGCAATTGTTTTCTTTATCTTTTTAAAAAAATGTAAAAATAAATTATTTTGCTAGGCATTCAATCATAGTTAGGCCTGGTAGGTCTACCTACATGGACACAATTTTAAAGGTAAAACTAGGTTACGTCCACCGTTTTGCTATATTGATTAGTGCCTTAGACGAGAATTCTTATAGAATTATTAATTCTAAACACATTCTAACACCTCTCCCCTCTCCTAAAAAATTCTATAAACTAATTCTAATCCTTTTTACCCCTATTTACCAAAATCTATAATTTTATGCAACTATCGGACTGTCAGTAAATCTTTCTTTCTGGCGTTAACTGCATATTATTTATTATTTCATTTATAACTAACCCTAACCAGTACCCCCATCCATAATGTAAATTTAAAATACTAATAGTAATATTAATATACAAAATGAATATCATAATATGCCTTTTCAATTAATATACCTTAATTATAAATACAAATTCTACTAATCAGCTGCAAAGGTTAGGAAATACCATGATAATTAGGTAAAACTTTTCACAATGAACGCCAGTACGAAAGATGCGCCCAACTATCTGCACGGGTTACAGTGCAAGGGTTACAGTGCAAGGGTTACTCGAAATTTAAGCATTGTGCTATTTATAGCACAGCAGCTACTCAAACAGCATTTTTACCACAATGTTTGTCAGTCAATCATAAAGAAAGATTGGTAAATTTCTCGTCCAGGTATACTTTGCGCAATAAATAGCACACTTTTAATTTTTAAGCAGCCGACATCACAGAGTTCCACGCAAAACCAATCAAATTTAAGTATACCGTGATGTCACATCCCCACCTACAAAAATTTGAGGTCACGTTATCCTTCAATCTGATTAGTCTGCTTGGAAATCCATGGCGATGGCTAGTTAAAACAGTGTGCTATTTATAACCATGTGGCCTCTGAAACTGCAAATTTACCGGTTTTTTTTTTCAAATTCATTTTTATTTGTTATCCATTTAATTTACCTAGACGATTAAGTTAGTTTGTTCCTTTCATGCAGCACATAGTGCATAGGTTTTAATTCTCCATGTGTTCCACTGCCTGCTGTTTTAGTTCTTGTATGGTCTTTGTATAAAAGTGGGAGGATGCAATATAAATAACTTGAGATATCCTGATGACACAGTACTGATCGCAGGAAGCGAACAGGAACTACAAGCCCTCTTATATAAAGTAGTGAATACAAAGGTCCCAGTTTAAACAAGAAGAAAACAAATAATGGTTGTCTCGAAGAGACATACACCACCAAGATGCAATATAATAATTCGTTCATTCATTTTCCTTTTGCGCTGAAGTTAGCACATAGGGCAAAGGTCAGATCTCTCCAATTCTGTCTGTTCAAAGCTATTCTGTGCAGTTCTTGGATAGTATGGATATTGGTTGTTTTACTTTCTCTAAGTATTGTTCTTCTGAGTGTTTCTTTTGGTCTACCCCTTGCTCTTTTGCCTGTAGGTATCCATTCAAGAAATTGGTGATATATTCTATTGATGTCTGCTCGTAGGACATGCCCGATGTAGGACCAACGGCGTTTCCTGATAACATCTGTGATGAAATTTTGATGTGTCTCTTCTCTGATTTTAATATAATAATTAACGACACAAAATTAGCACAAGTTAAAAAAAGTGAAATATCTTGCGCCCTGTTAACATCAGAAGGTAGATGCTCAAGTAAGATAAAGAACCGAACAGCACAAGCCAAATCAGCATTCCAAAAAATAACCATTTTGTGTAATGGAAGACTATCAATGCAGACCTGAGGGGTGCAAAGGGAACGCAATGCTCTCGGCAGACCCAGGGTTAGCAGATAACCAAGAGCCAAAATGTACCTCCTCGCAGTGCACCCTGGAAACAGAGAAATACAGCGACTTGTACTGATTCTGGCTAAATCATTTGGGGATAGTGTCCGAAAATGTGGAGGTAGCAGATGGAAAGAGATTTGACTGCACAAGAGACAGACAATATCTCCGACACCACCAGCATCACCACATACAGTGACATTGGAGAGGCAGCCAATGTAAAAGGCACGAAAAGGTAGATGCATGACACGAGGCAAATAGATTTCATAATGAGTACAATGAAAGGGCAGAACAGCGCCAGAGGGCAGCACGAACTGCAAATAGAAAGTGAAAAGTTCCTAGGAAAGGGAAACTACAAGCTCTGTTACCCAGAGACAAGCTTCTAGTTACCTGTGCTCCTTATAGGCAGAGACCCAGAACCATACATCGGCGTTTGGTAAAGCAAGAAGACCTGACCCAACTCTAATGTCGAGCCTTCCTAAACCGGAAATATGCTTGCAAAGAGAAAGGGTTCTGTACCCGATGGGTGTAGGCAAGAAAGGGACAACGATGGCAGTCCTGGCCCAACTCTACTGTCAAGGTTTCCTATACCGGAAGTAACTTGCAGAGAGAAAGGGTTCTGTACTCGATTCGCTCAGGCACAAAAGGGACAACGATTTAGCCCTGGCCCAACTCTACTGTCAGGTTTTCCTACACCGGAAATACACTTGAAGAGAGAAAGGGTTCAGTACCTGATGGGCTCAGGCGCTATTGGGACAAGGACGCTCAGCTCGAGAACGCCTTGCTCTCAAACGCGTGGTGTGAGACTCGAACTTGGACAAGGGGTACACGATGTCAGTGAATGACACCTCGGCTAAGAGGGCGAAAGAGCCAGGGTCCAACTCCTCTGTTGAGTTCTTCCCCTTAAGGAACCAGGCTCACGGATGAGAAACGGTTCAGTACCCAATGGGCACAGGCACAGCACGTCCAATTACACGAGACAAGTTCATAGACAGTGGAACACCTCGTTTGAGTCAGACTAAGAGCAAGAAAATAGTCTGGGCGAAGAGTCTCCACTACGCGTGCCTGGAGACAGATATAGAGGCTGTCACAGGCTAAGGGTAGCCCACCCGAATTGTCAAGGCATGCCGAAATCGGATGTGCTAGGCCTACAAGGCGCATAACGGTGGCACAACGTAATCACGCTCCCGGCGGAAATCGCACGGATATCCGTGATGGTTACAATGGAGCGAACGAAAAACGAAAAACATTTGGATGTGTTGATCTGGAGGCCAATTTGACCTGCGAGTGGGCATAGTTTGTTGGTTATATCTTCTGTTTGTTTATAAGTAAAGTTTAAGATTGCAATGTCATGCGCAAAAACATGGTCAGTTAAAGTGTTATTTTTAGCCATTGGATGCCTGCTTTTTTTTTATCTTGGATGGGATTTACCCATACATCATTCATTATACTACAAGTAGGTGGCCCAATGAGTTGTCATCTGCTGCTTTTAACATTTCACCAGAGATTTCATCATCAATGAGATGTCACATGATGCATTTATTGAAGGCATGATTTCTTCCATTTCTGGAAATTTGTTTGGGGGTGGTCTATTTAATAGCTCTTTGAAATGTTCTGCCCATCTATCTGTCTGGGTTTGTTGAGAAAGTATAATTTCATTGTTTTTGTTGGAACGTTTGTAGTTGGAGGATGGTTTATACGTTTAACAATATGGAACAGTGTTTTACTGTTTCAAGTGTTAGCTGCTATTTCTACTTCTGAAGATAACTTTTGTATGAGGTCACGTTTGCCTGGCGTGCGCTTGTTTTTACTACTTTGTCTAGCTTCACGTATGCTTTTGTTTCTAGTTGATCGCATTTTGATTTTGAATCATTTTCTTTCTTCTTTTTACACGTCTCGTCGCTTAGCCATCTCGTTTTGTCTTTTCTTGAGTAACACAGTTTCAACTGCTGCATTTTTAAATAAGTGTTTGAAGAAGTTCCAGTCCTTGTCTGTGTTTGCAGGTTCTGATGTTGTATCAATTGATATGGTGGGATAGTTGTTTTTGATGGCGGTGTTGTATTTGTTTTGGTGTTAAATTTTTTAGTAGGCAATGTGAGTCTATTTTCAGTGTTCTTGCTGGGCTGCGTGTTGTTTTAAGTTGCATTCTTATTTTGGCTATGCGAGGTTGTGGTCATTGCTAATATCCACACCTCTGTAGGTTCTTGCTTCTAGAACAGCTGAGCGAAACAATGCGTTTATGCAAAAGTGATTAATCTGGTGAGTTCCATGTAATTTTATGAATATTTTTGTGTGGAAAAGGTGTTAGTTATCACCATGTTAGACAGCTCGCACAGTCCTAAGAGTTTCGCCATTTTGGTTCATGGTGCACCAAACTGGTGTTGCTGACTACCAGGACAGGGCGGGAATATCAGGGGGCTCTGATATCTCCACTGAAATACCCCATATGTCCAGTGACAGGCAGCACCAAGTATGTGTGAGCCAGCTATAAGCTCATGTTTCTGGCATGGGGTCACTGACACCATGCCAGGAGCGTGCCAAAGGGGAGAGGTTGGAAGTGAGACTTGGTTAGTGATAGGAAGATGGGGAAATCATGGATAGTTAAATGACAGAATAAGAAATGATAACGAATGCAGGGCAACAATTATCTCAGGAGGAACTCTGACATCAAACCCTGGGCAGATGGTGCCCATTATCCCTTTTAGGCTGAAAAATACAAAAGCAAAAAGAGCCACATCAGAGCTCTTGAAAATGGAAGATAAACCTGACAAACATACCAAACTGCTGCCTTGAAGGAGCCACAGGAAAGGATATGGGGAAAAACCCAGACAAACTACATCCTGACCTGCTGAAGACGGAGAGTGCCATCCTATGGCTCAGGTATCGGAAAATTAGAACACAATGCACCATCAGGAATATGGTCTTGCTACAAACTAATCTATCGCTTTGGTATCACTCATATCAGCAACAACCAGGGAGGAGCGGAACTTGGCTCCTCAACTTAGCCTCGAAAGGGCCTGCCAAAGCAACCAGTGCCTCTGCTAGCTTTACGGTCAGGGGAAGGCAAAGTAGGACTATTAACCAATCAAATGCCCTACCACTGGAGTACAGAGGTGAGGAACAAAAAATTAGAACTCGCAAGAATTCCTCAGAAAAGACAACAGATGCAATATGCATACAAGAAACTCATCTAACAAACACGCAAAGATTCTTCATCCGGGGATATTAATCCTTCCACCAAGATTGAGAATCAAGGGAGAATCAAGGGAGAAGTCTTAACACTTGTGAAAACAGAAATAAAAACAGTAGAGACCAGCAGATCTGGAAAGGCAGAGCTAGAACAGGTCACAGTAAAACTACTGTTGGCCAGTGGAGATATAACAATTACTAACAACACCGCCGCCCCCCCCCCCCCCCCCCCCCCATTACTACTCTGTGTAACTCTATTACACAGAGTGAATATTAAAGATTCAAGACATCTTATCGTTGGAGACTATCAATTACTCACTAAGCTGGTTTATGAATCGACCAACCAGAAAGGGAAAGAGAAAGAAGATTGACTGATAGAAAATAACCTCACACTCATAAACCATCCACATGATCAGCCAATGTATTATTCAAGAGCTTGGAAAACAAAAAGTACACTAGATTAAGTCTTTTTGTTCAAGACTATGAACAATACTGGCGATTTCATGCTAAATGTTGTTTAAGACAATGTTGTCATCTTTTGCTTTTTCATTGCATTGCGCTGCCCTCTAGTGTGTGTTACCTGCTTCCGATGTAATCATTGTGTTCTAATTCTTCAGTTTTCATTCTCAAACTTCAACTGAATCTCTCTTGTAGCAGGACAATTGTCCCACATTTCCAGCAGGATATAGTCCAGAGAAAGGAAACACGTTGCCATTTTATTTGCAACTGTACTCTTTCAATGTGTTGTCATTTTCTAAAGTCGGGATTTCGACAATGGGCTGACTTATTGTGACCATCCATTCCAACTATTTGAGCCATGCCATTTTTGCATCACTGTTCTTCAGACTTGACTGAGGTAAGAGATGTTGGTTGTCTGGTTCCAATAGATTCCATCAGCAGCTTCAACAGCTCTGTACTCTGTCCCTAAAATGTTAGTCATATGTACCACGAGAGTTATATCATACACCTGTTACGAGGGTGCGTTATGTGGAGCTGTTTTTAAATAACAAATAGGTGCAAATGGGGTTTCGTTGATTGCCAAAATAGTAAGAAAGTGGAGAGATTTACTTCCCATACCATAATATCGAGTATGACAATGGAGATAGAGACTGTGACAGCAGCTCTTAATTGGCTGATGATGCAACCACCAATTAGGAATACCATCGCATTATGGAATATCTCGAAATAAGAAAGCAGATCATCTGGCTAATGAGGGACTGCCAATGATCAACTGGATGCGCTAATGTACCATCAAAAGAAATAGATGATAAAAGCAATTAGAAAGCCAACTCTAACACAAGATGGCTACCAAATTATGAACAGTCCAAAACAAGTTGTCATTCTGCCTCTCAGAGAGATCAGAACACAATTTACTCTGCAGCACATGTATACAGAGTTCAATATTGGTAACACAGCCATGTGAACCTCAGATAGCAGAGTGTATTCTTCAGTAATGCCTTGAATATGAAATACTGAGGTAAATGTGCTTGCACAAAGAAACAACAGTAAAAGAAAAAAATGTGTACCTCTGTACGATTTACAAAACAGTCAAGTTTATAGAAAAGCAGAACTTCATATATAAACCCATTCCAAATGAATTAAAGACCTATTCAAAATTATCACAATTTCCCTGATGTGACAAAACAAATGGAACAGGTAGTCCAAGGGCTAACTATGCCATCTGTATAATTAAATATATTTTAAATGTGATTTTAATTCATGTTACTTGCAGGTCAAGGTCAAGGTCACCTAGGCGACGAAGACGTTCCAGGAGCAGATCTAAGAGTCATTCCCGCAGTCGTTCAGCAAGCAGGTCAAGCAGCAGAAGCAGAGGAAAGCCTGCTATTTCCCGCAGTCGATCAAGATCTGTGAACAAAGATGCAGATGCCTCTGACTGATTTTGGTGTTTGAGTTTTTATGCCATGTTCCTGTTGTAACTTGGATGTGAGCAGCTTCTAACGGCAATGGCAGAACAGATTGTGAATAGAACAGGTGCTTGTAAAAGCAGTAATCACAGTGAATTTTGTTTATTCAGTAATCACAGTGAATTTTGTTTATTATCTTATTAATGACATTTTATAGCTGCACTAAGTTCTGTTCTTGTCTTTGTGTGTTTTATTACAAACCTTCTTGTTATCATCAATACAGATTATTTATGATTATATTTCTGATCTTAGTTTTTGTTTATGTTAATAGTTGTATGTTCATTTGGGGGAAAAAAGGTTTTAAAGGTGAAAAGGGGTTTTACCAATAAACAATTGTATCGGACACATCTTCATCAGCCATTACAATTAATTTGAAATAAAAGTAATACCTGTTAATCATGTTCTTATTTTTTTTTTTATCTCCCTGTTGTTGTAGGAGCTGATAATGCGGGTTAATTAATTGCTGAAGCAGTCAGTGGTGCTGTAACTGGCAGTCATATGCAGGGTGGTTGATGCTGTTGCTGTCAGTCATGGCTGTTAGATAATAGCTGCGGGGTGGAATGAATGGTGCTGCAGAAAATAACATGCTGTAAATGTTTGGCTGGTCCAGCTGGTAATCAGTGTTGTTGGCTAGTTGCAGTCCTGTGCTGGTGATGTTTACAGAATGGCAGTTGGCCATCTTTGGCAGGAAAGCAGTGAGTTTTGAATTACCAAGACATAAAAGTTGTTGGAGGTGATAGAATTTGCTCATATTATAGCTGTCATCATGTTTTATAATGTAGAACACCTTACTAAAAACATTAGTATACAGAACAGTTTATAAAAAAAAACTTTTTAGACTCAAATATCAAGTCATTACTTTGTAATGAGAATAGGTATAATACACTGTACAAGCTACATAGAGGGAACAGATCAAGTGGTTTGGCCACACGAGAATGCACCATGAAAAGTTGCCCTTACATACATATAACCAAATGAGATCAGGGTACAAAGCCAGAGGAGGACCACAGACATAGCACAGCCGATGCCACACATCTGGCTTTAGAATGCAAGAGTGGATGACAAACCACCTGGGAAAAGACAATAGACTTTGTAATGACGAAACTGTCAAAAATAACAGGCTTTCATAAAGGATATGATGTCACTAGTCAAGAAAGTGCCATTAGAACTAGAAATGGAAGTTCTGCCTAAATTGGATAGGACATATATGGCCCAGTTAATAGCATAATAAATACTTAGTATTGATTAAAGAACTATTGTAAAGTATGTTACTGGGGATGTTCTTTTCCAGCGCAATCCAATTTGGCTATGTCAGAGCATATGACCTTCCTCTGCATCATTCTCAAGCTCCTGCAGATTAGCAGGATGGAACGTGTTGTGTCATGGTTTACAGCTTGGCTATAAATTGTCTACCTCGTGCCCAGAGTGTGGTAGACAATTTCAAGCCTGCATAGGACTCATTAGTCAGTCTAGCATCTTCATCATCATCCCAGTTGAGCTGAATGATCATCTTTGATGGACAAACAGCATTTATTTGCACCATTTTTGGCCCCAGTAACATATAGGTGAGCTTATGACCATACAAAATCATGGAGATCACAGTTCATGTAATCATGTCAACTCCGAAGTCATATAGATAGCTGGGTAAGAAAAATACAGAGATAATCGAAAACTGTCACAGAGAGACACACATTGCCCTTGAATAGTGGTTCAGATGGAGTTTGCTGACATTTAACAATCATTGAGTTTCTTATAATGTATCACTAATGCAATTAATAAGTATATCTTATGAGTACTATGTTGCTCCAAAATGAATTACACCCAGAAAACTGATTAGGAACATTTGTGAGTGTTGTCTTATACAGTTATAATTTTTCATATCAGCCAATTTGATGTAGCAACAATAATGGATTCTATGTCCAGTACTGTTGTCACTTGAGCAGTCTTTCCTCTAAAGAATAGTGAATAAGGAGACCAGAAGTATAAGAAAAACAATTTCTGACATGAACTGATCCAGTAATTGCACACAAAATAGCGGGAACATCCTTGGTAATAAGAGATAAGTATGATTATAATTGCGGGCCAGCAGAGTGCATATGATGATGATTACTTAGGGCATGTTTAGAAATAAGAACATAGATATGCCACATCATGCAGCCTATATAATTAACATGATACATAAACACATTTAGCGAACAAATACTATACGCAAGGGTACTAACTCTGCAGACTAGGTTATCCTTAATTCTGGAAGAACATAACATACTGAAGCACAATAAAGATGTACAACCTGTATAAACCAGGAACTTCTGCGTTCATTCTCACTCATACAGATTAGCAGATTGTTAGTCTGGAGAACAGTATGTGTTGTACCATGGTTTACAGCTTTGCTGTGAAATCTGCATCTTTTGCCTGACACATCCAACTTGTGTGACTTCTCTGTCACTTTGACTCTATATAGGGTGGGAAATCTATAAACATTTGTGCACAAGTGGTCATATTTGCGATTGTTATTAATTCTCCTTTTTTTTAATAAATGTTTGTTATTTGATTTTCATGAAATTAATTGCAATCTTTGCAGGAAAAAGATAAATAAAAAAGTGCAACAAATGCAAAAATGTATCCACACTATCCTCAGTATCAGATATTTTCATTGCATGCTTACAAACAAACATAGCATTGGTTCCACATGGACTAAACAGCATTGAGCTGTGTAGATTAGCTAGATAACATTGCATGTAGAAACTACATCCAAGTTTGTCCTACAAATACTCTGTAGGGGACATAACTGGTGATCAGGCTAGCCAATCGATTCTCACAATGTTCTGCCGCTAAGATATTGTTGCGTAATGCTTGCATTATCCTACTGCAGAACTACAAGTATGGATAAGAATGTATGAGCAACCAATGCATCTTCTTCTTCCGCGTTCATTTTCAAACTCTTCTGGATCTCTCTTGTAGCAGGACCATGGTCCTATTAGATTTCCAGCAGGATGTAGTCCAGAGAATTGAAATGCGTTGTGTCATCATTTTATTTGCGCCAATGGCCAGACACATCCGTCTTCATCAGATACCAATGCATCTAAAACTTAATTTTTTAATATTTCAACAAAACTGAATACTCCCCAAATGTGAGTGCCATCTATGTTTCCTCAGGGTCCAATACATAAGGCAGAATACATTTTTTTTGTGTGCATACGACAGAAACCAATGCTCTGCAGTTATACTCTGTAATGTTTGTTTTGCGTAGTTTCTGTTCTTTTGTTATTGCCATCTAGTTGCCATTTTAATGCTTGTAGTGGCAGTTTGTCTGATGCTGTGGCAGCATGGTATAGAGCCTGTCTGTGATGACCTGTGCTGAGTTCAAATTCCCCTGCAGGTAATTGTGCATCTGCCACCATTCATAACACAGTGGCAAACTACTGAACATATTTATATTGTCTAGAAAGTCACAACAGCGAACACATTTGTTGGATTGATGGCCACATCCTGAATAGGATATGCTGCCAATGTTTTTGTTAGTGGCAGTTTATTTTCATTTAAAGTCTGATGTTGGATAAAGTCCACCGTTTATTCTTGTAGAAACATTGCTTTTGGTGTTATTGATTTTTTGACTTCAGCTCTTTCCAGTCAATATTTAAGATCTTTCTATGGCATGTATTTTCAAGTAAATTTAATTTCTTCAGTTTCTTTCCAGCTTTTGCAACCATATGTTAAAATAGATATTACATTGTAGTTTAAGATATTTAATTTTTTGATTTCCATATTTTAGGTGGTTGAATGCCCTGGATGCCAAAGCAATTCAAATAGAACTCTTTTTTACTGTATCTCCATCTTGCATTATTTTGCTGCCCAAGTTGCAAAAGTTATGTTTTCTGAATTGTTTCTGATTTGAGAGTGATATTAAGATTTCAGTAGGTCAAATTTATGATTATTCTTGGAAGTGTTAATTTGAAAGCCTATTTGTTCTGAAAGATGACTAACTTCATTTTGAAGATATTTCTTGTTTACACCTGTCCATCTACATTCACTAATTCCAATGATATCTAGATATAACTCCATTTCTTTACACTTTATTTTCATGCTTAAAACATAGTTCTAACATCCAATTTTAAGGATATCATATGTCCTATTAGATGTTCACTTTTGAGTCTTTTTCTCTGCCAAAGACGAATGTGCCGGCCATGGGCGCATATTTTAAAAAAAGTTGACACAGCACATTTCCATTTTCTGGATTACATTCTGCTGGAAATCTAGTAGAACCATTGTCATGCAAGAGATCCAGCAGAAGTTTGAGGATGAAGGCAGAAGAAGAAGAGTGTTTCTGTAACACTCACTGCTGTTGTGGCAATTCATTCTAGCAATGATCCACAAGCTTATTCCAGTCTCCAACATGCCAATAGTTCATGATGGTCATGTTGAGATATGTCATTGCATGTGCTGTGTGTTTGGTCTCAATTACCTTTTTATACTAAGTATACCGCCACAATGCCTACAAATTTTGGGGGGTCATAGCTAGCTCTTGCGAATTGTGCTGCATGTGCAATTGTGTTTACGTGTGGTCAGCACAAAAAAGCCAGTTGGTAGAATAATGCAATTTCCATCCCTTTAGCCAGTCACTCTCAACTTCATGACAAAAACAAGGAAAATCCATTCCTATCTACTTGACATCAGCATATATAATAGTTGGGTGTCTTTAATGTGCTTCAGTATAGTATCACTGATATTTGCATATATTATTATCTTTTTTTTAAATATTTGCCAAATGTTCTTCAGTTTATTGACAATGAGTTATATATAGATTGCTCTTGCAGTGTTGGCAGTGAAATGTGTCTCTTACGAGACTAGTGAAATTGAATCTTTAATCCGCCGAAGACGGATGTGTCAGGCCATTGACGCACATCAAATGGTGACACAGCGCATTTCCGTTCTCTGGACTACATCCTGCTGGAAGTCTAGTAGTAGGACAATGGTCCTGCAGCAAGGGAGATCCAGCTGGAGTTTGATGAGAATAAACGCTGAAGAAGAATCTTTAATCATATTTAGAAATAGAGATAAAAACAGCTTATAAGAAATGTATATGTATTGGTTAACTGAATGTGAGTTCTTTGTGGCACAACATTTTTACAATAAAAAAATTAGAACATTTGGCACATTTATTTACAGATAAAACGGACCTCGATACAATGTTGTATTACATTATTTGTTTATATGGTCTTGATTTTTTAAATACATTGATATTTCCATCTGTAGCTTCTTGAACATATATATATATATATATATATATATATATATATATATATATATATGTTTGCAATTTGAAAATAAACACTATTGTAACCTCTTCTACTGAGCTGGTCTTTCTTTCAATATTTATTCTCATCAAACTCCTGAATGTTTCTTGCAGCAGGACAGTGATCTTACTAGATTTACACATAGGCATTCATCTGGGTGTGAAGATTTAAGTGGCGAGTCTAGCTGTCTGTTCATATGTGAATTGGAGTTCTGTTTTTCATAGTTTCCTCCACTGAGTGGTATATGAGGGTCTGCTGTTTCCTTAACTCTGATATATCCTATGTAGATGGTTCCACTTTCTGCAGATCTCTGCATTTCCACCAACCACATTCTTCTGCATTTGTTCTCAAACTCCTGCAGGATGGAGTTTAGAGAATGGCATGCGTTGTACCATTGTTTCCAACTTGACTGATCACTGCATGATATCTGCACCTGTCAGATCTGACTTCTGCACGGTCACTATGAGATGGGGTAGCCAATTCTACCCCCAAAGCCATTTAGTCTTCTTGTGTAGGTACGCTAGGTAGTAATAGTGTTGCTATTTGCTCCCCTTTCACTGCTAACACTTGTATCCTCACAGAAAATGACATTTGCAATCCATAGAATCCAATCGTATTGCATGATATCATTGCGAGTAATGAAAACACAAGTAGACACATAATCCTATACTAAATCCTGTATATACAAGCTCAGAAAGCACATCCTCAAGATAAATCAATTATGAAATATTCATTGATGATGATACAATCCTTAGGGGGAAGTATGAGTTTGTCATTCTTATTCCTTCTGCCAGACCGCTGAATTTTACTTTTAGCTTCATATTGGTGTTTCTGCTGAAATTCTTTTGATCACAAAATTTATCATATCTTTCACAATATCCAGATGAGTGTTTCATTTAGTGTGGTTGTACTACACTGTGTCATAAGCTGAACTCTAGGGAAAACTTTACCATGATTTTGGGATGCTAAGGCTTGCTCTGCCATGTTGCTCTAGGCAGACCCAGGGTTAGCAGATAATCAAGATCCCCAAAGTACCTCCTCGTGGTGCACCCTGGAAACAGAAGTACAGCTGCTTGTGCCGCTTCTGGAAAACACTTTTAGGATCGTGTTCGTTAATGTGTAGGCTGCAGATGCAATGAGAATTGCGAAAAGACAAACAATATCTAAGACACCACTGTGCCAACACATTGCAGCGTCACTGTTGCCACAGGGGTGCAAGTCATTCTAGCACTAGCATTGGAGGCATAGCCAATTCAATTCGGGTAATGTCACAATCAATAGTGGAAGTTGAAAAAAATAACATTGAGTACAATGAGAGGGCAACACTACGTGCAGGAACGGGAAAAGTTAAAAGAAAATAGGAACTAAAGCTGTGTTCAGCTCGAGAATAAGCTTCTAGTCTCCAATTCAACAAGCATATGTGTAGACTCAGACTTGGACAAGGGGTTCACAACGACAGTGAATGACAGCTCGGCTAAAGGGGCGAACGAACACTTCCGCAAACTCCTAAAATCAATGCTTTCCTATATTGGAATAATGCTAGCGGAGAGAAAAGGTTCAATGCCTACTGGGCACAGGAACAATACATTTAATTACTTACGCAGGAAGAGTTCACTGGCAGTGGAACACCTCATGAGAGACTACACGGGCAAAGGGATATGCATTGCTCTCATGCAATCCCAGGATTAGTAGATAATCAATATCCTAAAAACACCTTGTGGTGCATCCTGGAAACAAATTGCTTTGAAGCTTTCAGAAAGCAATTTGGCTAACACTTTATGGACTGTGTAGATCGAATGAGAATTGTGTGCATAAGATAAACACCTCCGAATAGGACCTCTCTTTGCACCATAGTTAAAGGTGTCTGGCCTAGAGCATCGGGTTGTCATATTTTAATAAGCAAGAATATTGAGAAAGTCTCAGGAGAAGTACGATTCATCTGTTGAGTTCAACATACAGAGACAACAGCACCAGAGGGCATTGTCTTGTACAAGTATAATGTAAGCAATGTTGTCGAGAACATACCTTCAGCCGTCTTCCAGTAGCAGGTTGTGTGGATAGGCACAGACAGGATACCTTAACTACCATATGAAGAAAATATTTGTAGATGTTCAAACTTATATGATGTGGGTAACGAAACCTCAGTTAAGAGGGCGAACCAACCATAGTTCAACTTTACTGCTTAAGCAATTGTCTATACTATCAGAGAGATACGGGCAAGGACACAGGGCAATGGCATCTAATTACATAAGACAAGTTCACTGATAGCGGATCACCATATACAAGATTAATATAGTTGACCCAAGTCTAAATCCCCGGTTACCGTCTTCCCAGAAACAGCCACATAGGGACATTTTTGGCCAGCAAAGGTATAAGTGAGACAAGCTCTCAGGCACAATACATGACCACAAATTATTATAGGGCTGTCGATAATACATAACAATCAGTTTAATGTGCTATATAACCAAAATACTACTGAAAACAATACAGGAAAGAATTAAAAACATCAAAATCTGAAGTTTGATTTTAGGAAAAAGGAACAATAGAGGTTATACTTGGTATCGGACTATTGATATATACTATCTATCAAGCACAGGTACGTCTGATAATTTCCAAATTCACTTGGCAGTAAGACAGGGATGTCAAACACCCCCCCCCCCCTAATTGTTCATAAGATACATAGGTCACATCTGCATAGTAGCAAAGACAACAGAAGAAAACAATCTGAAGGATAACTTAAACGAATTGCTATTTGCAGATGGCCGAGCACTAGTAGCATCATCAGAAGAGCACAGACAGACTGATTATATGAAACATGCCAAACCTTTAGCACAAAGATAAATATAAAAAGGCTGAAGTAATGAAGATAGGAAGAAGAGAAAGATATATATATATATTGATTGGAAACAACAGACTTAAAAAAGGGACAGAATTCACATATCTAGGAAGCCATATAACAACAGATGGCAAGAGCAGTAAAGAAATACACAATAGATGTAGTAAAGCATACCAAGTCCTAGGACAAATGACACCAATCTTCTGAAACAAAAATGTAGATTTAAACACCAAAATAACACTATTCAAAGCTATTATTATGCCAACGCTGTGCTACCAATGCCAAACATGGACAACAACAGCACAAGACAAATGTAAACTTGTAACAGCTGAAATGGCATGCTTGCAGAATCCTAGGAATATCGCTCAGAGACAGTGAGGACATTAGACAAAGAATCAGCACCACCCCAATCTTGGAATATATTAAGAGACAACAGATCAAATAACTTGCACACAAAATCAGACAGCATACCATGGCAAGCTATGCTACACGGATACAGTAAAGGTAGACCACGAAAACGATGGACCACCAAAATAAAAGAGGCAACAAATTCCACAATATACTCAGCACACACGAGTGCCATCTGCAGGAAATTCTTCTACCTTTGATACTGACAGGCAACAAAATGTTTAGTGAATAGATCAGACTGTTGATATATACATAGAAGCTTTAACAAGTAACCACATTTGCTTCATAGTCTACAGCAAGTCCAACATAACTAATCAATTGAATGCCTCCATGAAATCGGCATCCCATGATGGGGAAAGATGTCAGACTGATCAGAAATATATATTGAACAAACTGCACCAATAAGGTGTGAAAACAGAAACCATTCATGGAAATAAGGTAAGACAAGAGTATTTTATCACTCAGCCTATCTACACAGAGAACATTTTTAAACTTAGACTAAACACCATGGCTCAAGATCAGTTGGAAAATCTGCAATATATAGATGACACAGACCTCTTATCAGAAAATGAATATGAACTACAAAATCCAATAGATCGTCAATAAATTGAGTAAAGTATGTGGACTAGATATCAAGTGTCAACTGACGATTATAGATCTTCACAACTCTATTTCCAGTATCTTTTATCTGGCTTATTTTTTTACTCTATGCCATGATGTCAGACTATTTCATATTTTCTCATGCTGTCCTCCTCGATCTCTATTGCTTTTTATCTTGCCTGTTTTATGTTCTGCAGATCTCCATCTCATAATGTGTCTACAAATATCTCTTTTTGATACTTCTAAGTAATCCCATATAGCATTTCACTCTTTCAGCGCCTCTTTGTTTCGCTTTCTAGCTGCCCAAGATACTCTCAGTATTCTTCTATAGAACCACATCTCTATTGCCTCTAATTTTTTTTTTTCTATCCTGTTTATTTATTGTCCAAGACTAGCATCCATATGTTGGAATTGTTATGTAGCTCGGAAGAATTCTCTTCCTCATCTCTTTTGTCAGGGACATATCACACAGTATATTCTTCATTTTTAGGAATTTTCCCGCCCTATTCTGTTATCTCTGCTAGACTTGGTACTAGATCTTTATAAACATACTTCATTCTCAAATTCCTGCAGATCATCAGGATGTAGTCCAAAGAATGGAATGCGTTGTGCTATGGTTTATAGCTTAGCTGTGCCTTTTGGCTGTACACATCCAACTTAGCATGTTTTAATTGTCACTTTGACCCTCTATGGGTTGAGACAGCCAACTCCACCCCATAACCTAAGCTGCCTCTTACAATATGCATGGAATGTAAACAGTGTTTCTATTTGCTCCTGTTTGAGTCTCAGCAACACACGAACAATATAAACATACAACAACAAAGAAATCATAATAGCAAAATCGCAGATGAGTAGGTGCTAAACATAAAAATACATGGAGAAAAGCTGCAAATTTATACAACAATCAGGATTCCTATCATCCATGATGTTTTAGTTAAACTAGTAAATCCTGTAATGTAACTTCCCAAATTCTATCTGAGCAGGGGGCAGTAATATATGCTGGCAAGTATGAAAATCATTTGGTAGGATCTTGTCACCTGCACATTTTCCTTCTCAACTTGTGTTATTCAATGAGATATCAGGTTACAGCACCAATAGCTTCAATGAATTATGTGCTTCACTTCAGGTCATTCATGGAACCCCTTAAGTCTGGAAGTAGCGTGGTCTCAGTAGGTCATATTTTGGTAGAGTTTATAGGCATGTCTCGACTTGTAAAAGAGTCTAAATACTACAGTAGAATCCCATTATAACAAATATAAATAACCCAAATATTGGGGATGTCAGACAAAAAGGAAGTGCCGCAGTAACCAGACAAATAGAGGTAAATGCAAATAAGGTAAATAGGTTACTAGAAAACTGTCAATATATAATATAGAAAATAACAATAAAACAAAGAACAAATATAATTGTCAATGTGTCTGTCCAATTGGGACCTTTAACAAGACAAAAACAGTTAGGAAAACCCCATAACAAATTTAACCAAAATGGCTGGGAGAATGATTTCTCTCACCAAAAAATCATCACCCAGTGACAAATCCAGCGCAACACAATATTAAATATTGATGCGTTAATATGTATAAATTATGAAATACTTAAAGAAGAAAGATGCAAAACTAAAGAAAGGGGACACCAAATAGCACTGACAAGGACAGTGGGGGTGGGGGGTTTAGTAGGGGACGGGAGATAAAAGGGCAAAGGATAGAGAAAGATAGTGCACACAGGAGCATACCAAAATCATACTGATAATACTATCAAGCACAGGTACGTCCGATAATTTCCTGTATCTATTTGTAGCGACCCCCGCTCCTGTGTAATACATGTGGTATCAGTAGATGTGGTTTTGAAAAGCAATAATTTTAATAGTGCCATTAGATAGTATTATTTTAAGTGAATTCCATTGTACGTGTATTGATATAACTAGGTATTAAAATAATTGGTGTTATATTCTTTTTTTTTTGTTCAGGTAGATCATCCAGCTTCCAAGTTTTCTAGCATTTTCCAGGTCCACGGACATCTTCATAAAAGTCTGACTTCATTTCTACACATTTTTATCTCTGTTAGTTGCTGTAAGAAAGCAGATGAGTTTGTGTGCAGGTGTTTCCTTCCCTGCAACTAGAATATTCTTCTTAAACTCGCATATAAAATATTCTTCTTCTTTACTTTTGTTCTCAAACTCCTTTAGATTAGTAGGGTGTATTGCGGGGAATGTATTGTGGTTTTACAGCACTGCTGTGATATCTGTATACCTTTCGACCTGACACATTTGATTTCAGCATGGCTTCTAGATCACTTTACTATATATGGGTTCAGGCATCAAACTCCACAGCATAACCTTCTTAGTCACATCTTATGACATGCATGTAAGGTAAATAATGTTGCTATTCTTTTATCCCCATTTTGGGCTGGCAATACATTAGTACATAATATTCAATTTCTTTCACTTGCTTAATACAGTATTTCATTCAATCTGCACACCAATGCCAATTTCTGATATGAAAGATTGATCATTATAACCACTTCTTTGCCAGAATGCAGTGATGTGACCTGTTTCCAATACACATTACTTCCCAGTGGCTGAACAAATTACATTGCCAGTTCTGTTTCATGACCAATTATATGCTTTGTCTTAGCTCCCTGTATACAATTAGCTTAAATTGCAGTGAACACTGTCTGATTGTTGCATCTTCCACTGGTGCAATATCTGGGTGTTATACCCGTATATATCAGTTATACCCTGTAGCAAGGTTATATGAAATATTCTGCTGAAAATGGATGTCGGGTCATTGGCGCAAATATATTTGCAACATAACTCATTTCTATTCTCTGGACTACATCCTGCTGGAAATCTTGTAGGACCAATGTCCTGCAACAAAATAGATCTAGCGGGAGTTTGAGAATGAATGCTGAAGAATATGAAATACTGTTTGCTTGTGCAAACTCAAACTGGAATAAGAATGTAATTTGTTGGTTTGCTGACTCAACAGTTCATAGTATATCACTTGTTCATATTTCATTTTACAGATTTTCAGCATTGTTCCCTCACCTTTCAGATGTATTGGGGTCAAGATATGTATCTTAGTACAGTGGTAACTTGTTACAACAACTTGGTCTAGTCCAATGAAATATGTATGTAATAACCGGTATTCACTATATACAGTACAAATAATAAAGGATACATATTGGGGATTTTGAAAAATTGTTAAATACGAGGGGGAGTCAATAAGTAAGTCACAAATTGATGTTGGATGGCAGGAAAATGCAGTAGGTGGTTTCTAAAGCTGTTTATAGTTGATATCATCATAGAACTTTATGTTTATGTTCGCTAGATGGCGCTAGCTGTACCTTGCGCATGCGCAGCACAAAAAACAAAATGGCTACTGTACTTACAGAGTGTACAATCAATGAACAACGTGCTGTTGTGCGTTTTTTATGGGCAAAAGGACTGCCTGCAAAAGACATTCATAAAGAAATGCTTCCTGTTTATGCTGACAATTGTTTGTCCCGTAAAGCGGTGCACAGCTGGGTAAAAAAATTTTCTCAAGGACGCTCTAAAATTGTTGACGAAATCCGATCTGGTCGTGCTGTTGAAATTGCAACAGACGCATCTGTGCAGCGGGTTGAGATGATGATTCGAGGTGACAGACGAGTAACGATAGACGCTGTAGCAGCTGCAATAGGGTGCTCACATGGTTCAGCATACAGCATCATGCATGACTGATTGAAATTTAAGAAAGTGTGTTCAAGGTGGGTGCCCAGACAATTGACGGACGAACACAAAATGAACCGATTAGGCTTGTCATTGGAGCATCTCTGTCAATACGCAAATGAAGGAGAAGACATGATGAACAGGATTATTACTGGGGACGAATCATGGGTGCATCACTACCAGCCTGAATCAAAGCGTGCTTCAATGCAATGGAAACATCCTTCTTCGCCTTGTGTCCAAAAATTCAAGGTTACACCATCAGCAGGGAAGGTTATGCTGACAGTGTTCTGGGTTGTCAAGGAGTGCTTTTAACCAATTTCAAAAAGAAAGGTGACAATGTGAATTCTGAATCATACTGTGAAGTTCTATCAGTGCTTCGGGATGCAATTCGAAGAAAACGTCCAGGGCTGCTGACTAGAGGAGTGCTACTCCTTCATGACAATGCTAGACCACATACGGCTCGATTAACTCAGGAGAAAATAAAAAATCTTGGTTGGAAAATTCTGGAACATCCTCCTTACAGCCCCTAGTGATTTTCACCTTTTTGGTCCACTAAAAACCCACCTTGGCGGGAAGCATTTCGCGACTGACGCAGAAGTTGAATGTGAAGTGAAAATGTGGCTTAAAAGGCAGAGCACGCAGTTCTACGCAGCAGGTTTGGGAGGACTCATAAAACGATGGGATAAATGCATCAATGTTGGTGGAAATTATGTTGAGAAGTAAAGGGATAATGTATGTGTAAAAATAAACAGTTTTCAGGTTTTTATCGTCTTCAGTTTTTTTCTAAAGAGCCATTTGTGACTTACTTATTGACTCCCCCTCGTAGGTAAATATGTTATAAAAGGATGGACTATAGGGACGTCAGCGGATAACCAAGAGATTGATACTTTTTATAAACAATTATAGCATACTCTATATAAATGAACAGACAAGACATTACTATTTTGTTCTTCTTTCGTACATTAGAAACTGTCTATATCTGTAATTCTATCTCCTGAATAAAACTCGCTGTCTTTTGTATTTCATACAGTGTCCCATAGAGCTTTGATTCCAGTGTTGCTTCCTCTAGCCAATATGCCTCAGCGTTTCATGCTCAGAACACTCTCGAAGTATATGTTTGGCATTCTGCACTGCTTGTCCACATTTACACATGGCCGTGTTGCCAGTCTTGAACTTTGTATACATGTGACTGCGGAGTCGGTTGTGTCCTGTTCTGAGGCGTAGAATTATAACTTGTTCTGATCTGTTCATAATGTCATCTTGTGCTGGTGTATGTGGCTTTCTTATTGACTTGATCATCTGTTTTTTCTGATGGTAGGTGATTGGTATATCTGGTTGGTCTTTGGCAGCACCTTCCTTAGCCAGTTTTTTAGCTGCCACACTAATTACCTGGATTTCTGCATCATAATTATTGCAGAATTTCCCTGTCGGTGTTCTGATTGTATCTCTAGGCTTGTGTGGATATTCTATATATACACCTGCACCTCCATTCCTCACAGCATTCTGTGCTGACCCATCTGTGTATACTCTGACCCATATATCTTGTGGATATTCCTCATCAAAGAAACTGAAGGTGACTGTCCTTCGCTGCACACTGTTCTGTTCATCCTTGCTTAGTATTCCTTTCACATGGGTCTGAATGTATATTGGCATTTCATGCCTTTCACTCCACAGGGTTTGTTCTAGCACAGACCTTAAGGGGATGTCAACTTCGGGTAGGTCTGTAAGTTGTCTATGGAGTCGTTTAGCTTGATGGATAAAGCTGCTTCTTTTCAGTCGCCCCATTGCTAGATTTTGGAATCTTTCCTTCATTGGATGACTTGGCATACACTGAAACTTTTCTGCCTGAATTAGTACTTTTGTGTCTCTGCGTTCGCCAAGTGTTTGCATTCTTCCCACTTTCTGCATCTCTGCTATGGGTGTTGATTTCATTGCTCCCAACGGGGTGCAAAGGGAACGCATTGCTCTAGGCGGACCCAGGGTTAGCAGATAACCAAGATCCCAAATGTACCTCCACGCGGTGCACCCTGGAAACAGAAATACAGCAGCTCGAGCTGATTCTGGCCAAATCATTTGGGGATCGTGTCCGAGTATGTGGAGGTAGCAGATGGAAAGAGATTTGACTGCACAAGAGACAGACAATATCTCCGACACCACCAGCATCACCACATATAGCGACACTGTCAACATACAGTGAAGCTAGTCAGTCCAGTCCGAACATTGGAGTGACAGCCAATGTAAAATGCACGTAAAGGTAGATGCATGGCGAGAGACAAATAGATTTTATACCGAATACAATGAAAGGGCAGAACAGCGCTAGAGGGCAGCGCGAACTGCAAATAGAAAGTGAAAAGTCCCTAGGAAAGGGGAACTACAAGCTCCGTCAGCTCGAGTCGAGCTTCTAGTTACCTGTGTTCCTTACAGGCAGAGACCCAGACCTTTTAATTGGCGTGTGGTAAAGCAAGAAGACCTAATCCAACTCTAATGTCGAGCCTTCCTAAACCAGAAATATGCTCGCGAAGAGAAAGGGTTCTGTACCTGATGGGCTTAGGCAAGAAAGGGACAACGATGGTAGTCCTGGACCAACTCTACTGTCAAGGTTTCCTATACCGGAAGTACACTTGCAGAGAGAAAGGGTTCCGTACCCAATGGGCTCAGGCACAAAAGGGACAACGATTTAGCCCTGGCCCAACTCTACTGTCAGGTTTTCCTACACCGGAAATACACTTGAAGGGAGAAAGGGTTAAGTACCTGATGGGCTCAGACGCTATTGGGACAAGGATGTTCAGCTCGAGAACACCGTGCTCTCAAACGCGTGGTGTGAGACTCGCTACAAGGCGCATAACGGTGACACAACGTAATCACGCTCCCGGCGGAAATCGCATGGATATCCGTGATGGTTACAATGGAGCGAACGCAAAACAAACAAACATTGCTCCCAACATTATTTTCAGTGCCTGGTTTTGCACTTTATCTAGACCTTGTAATGTGGTGTTTGATGCAGGAAAATATTCCAGGTGTGGTGTTATGCCTTGCTGGTAAACTTTACTGAGTATATTTCCACTGGCTCCCCATGTGGTTCCACTTAGTTTTCTTAGGATAGCTAACTTCCTCCTGGTTTTTGTTGTTGCTTTGTTTATGTGCTGCTTCCATGTCAGCTTATCATCAAAAGTAACTCCGAGGTATGTGGGTTGTTTGTCTTCTTTCAAGAGCTCTCCATCTATCTTGATAGACCAGATTTTTGTTTTGGTGAGAGGGTAAAGAGTGTGGTGCTGCACTTATCTGTGTTAATGCTGATGCACCATCTATTTGCCCATTAGGTTAGGGCATCGATAGCTCTTTTTATTTGTTAAGTGGCCACTGTCGCATGTGCTTCAGTGCACCAGATCACCAGGTTGTCAGCATACTTTGCCACTTTGATCCTGTGTGGTAGTTCAGCAACTAGGTCATTGATGTAAACCAAGAAAAGTGTGGATGACAGGACTCCTTCCTGGCGGACTCCATGATGCAGTATGAGTCTTACTTTCTTGCTCTTGCGACCATCCAATTGTACCCTGACTTCTATTATGCAGGTATGCTTTTATCCATTTGTACATTCTTGAGCTAACCCTGCAATTTCTTTAAGAGCCCTTCTTTCCAGACCTTATCAAATGCTTTCCTGAGGCCTATCCATGCTGCTAGTACCAGTTTATTATCTTTGAAGGCATCCTCAATCTCATTGTGATTGGTGCCTCCATGACTTCAGGTATAGGTTCGCCTTGTCTAATATTTTGCTGGTTCTTTCGAACCTCCTATTGTTTGTCTGGGCTAACTTTGACATTAGTGTCTTCTGCAAAGGAATCTGCAAAGTAATCAGCTGCATGTTTACCTGTTAAAATGTTTCTATCTTTATAAAATGTGATCCTGGTATTTCTCCCAGTACCTTCATCATTTAGTTGTTTTACAAGTTTCCATAATTTCCTAGTACCTCTTTCTAGGTTCAGGGACTGTTTTTTCTTTCCAGCTGCTCCATCTGGCTTGTAACGTGGCTCTTTGAAATTTAGCCTTTGTTTGCTGATATTTGTTGTGATGTTCTTGGCTAGGTCTGTTCTCAGCCTGTTGTCTAGATATTTCCATCTCATTTTGCAGCTTTTCCAGTTCATCATTCCAGTAGGTTTGTAGTGTTTGCGTGCCCCCCTGGGTATGGTTTTACTATCAGCATGTAGTATACATTTATTAAATTCACTCACTGCTCCATTGATGTCTGTCCATGTTCATGTCCTTAGCTAGAACACTGGAACACGTGTGATGTTCCATTCCAGATCTGGTGAGTGGAATGTCAGGTCTGGTGTAGAGGTGGTGTGCCATGCTCTCGAGTAGAAGGTTGGTGAGTCTGCTGGCTGGTTAATAAGGATGAGATTATTTTCATCCTGCCAGCTCTCAAAGTTCCTCACCTCTCTTGTTGATATGATCGTAGCCCAGCTCTGAGAGTGGCTGTTGAAGTCGCCACACATCATACGTCTCTCTTTGTTTGGAATTGTGTCTTAGTGCCAATGGTTTATCATTTGGGCAGTAGTAGTTCAGGAGATGGAATTCTGCACTGTCTGTTTTTAGGTGGAGCATCTGGTATTCTGCCCCTTCCATATATACTTCCAGCTGACATGCGCTGATATTGTTTTTAACAAGTGTCAGAATTCCACCCTTTCGCCTGTCCTTTCGGTCAGATCGGTAGCACTGGTAGCCTCTGATTTTGAAGGCTATGTCGCTGCTGAGGTGTGTTTCTTGGATACAGCATATATTAACTTGTTCTTCACTGAGGACATTTTCAAGTTCCAATTTTTCTGCTGTATCCATCTCTTTTACAGTTGACACCCTCAGCATTCCAGTGCATTATTTTTATTGGTCGTTGGTTTGTTTGGCCAGTAGCTCTATTGCCTTGCCTCCTGGCTCCTCGGGGGCAATAAGAAGGACTTCGAGTAACTGAGGTTGGGCCCTTTCGAGGCATAGGGTCCGGCACTGTCTCTGCCTGAGAAATTTAAGAGAGCTAAAGGAAAATGAGTTTTATCCATTAAATATCAGCTGGTGCAAGATTTCAGATATAAGATATGCAAACGACACAGTCCTCCTTACTACACATTCTGAGGGACTGAAAAAGCTAATTACAACAAATACTGCGAGATCCAAAATCTATATCTAAATACACAGAAAACAAAAATTATGGCAGCAACAAAACAAAAATCAAACCAATAATGAACATAGACAATATAGAACTAGAATACGTAAACAAATTTGAATATCAGTAAACAAATATGAACAATTTACAATTTCAGAGATTGTTCAGTCGAAATTAGAAGACTCACAATTGCAACGCTCAAATTAACATAAATGAGAAAGCAGTGACAAAGTAGTAATAGCGACACTAAAGTAATCCTTGTGAGATCATGTGTTTTCCCATGGCAACATGGAACTTGGACTTTAAACAAGACAATATAAAAAAGAATAAATTCATTTGAAATGAAGTGCTACAGAAAGATCCTACAAATATAATGGGCAGAGAAAAAAAAAATTGAAATTTCTGAAACTAAATGAATGGAGGCTTTCTTCTTATACCACCATAAGAAGGAAGATACCAGTATTTTGGACACTTTAAGCAATAGGATGGTATTGAAAGGCTGATTCTGGAGCGCAGATTGAAGAAGAAGAAGACAATGGACCAGCGACATCAAAGAATATGCATGTTTGGCCAATGCAGGCTTGCTTGTGCAGAGAGATGTTCAGAGTATCCATGGTGAAGACAACGTTCTGAAAAGAATATATCACTATATATATATATATATATATATATATATATATAGGGAGATTTCAGTATACAGTGGAATCCCTCTATAGCGCATCCTTTAATTTCCCTTTATAGCTTTCAAAATTCTCAATTATATTTGATCTATTGTTTGTACTGTATATAGTGAATTTCTTTTGTTACATACATAGTTCATCGGCCTGGACCAAGTTGTTATGAGATTCCACTGTATAATCATGCTTAATTTCACGAAGATTTGTAAAAAATAAACTTGCAATAATGCATTTCTCCCATTAGTGAGGTTACAAGTGACTTGTGTAACAAAGGCTGCATGCCTTGCTGTTGTCACATGTTCAGAGTGGGTTTTTTAAAATTAACTTCCAGCAAAAAAAAACTCTGCACTTAAACCCTGGACCTCACAGATGTGAGACCTACGCTCTAATCTCACTGCCATGATGGTTGCTGTAAAAATATACTTTCAAAAATTATAGATGTTATTTTGGGAATGAACATACTGATTTATTCCAATGCTTTTTCTTATAAAAAAAATCTGCTGTAATATTCTGTTATTTTTGTTTCAGCTGAACATTGTCTGCTGGATTGACAAATTTCTTTAAACCGCTTTCGAAAATGTTGGATACAATCACTTTTCTATGTTAAAATTTCACAGCCTAGACAAGATAGATGTCTTCAAGATGCTTTCTTGTTTGCTGCCTCCAAGAATCAATGTTTTATTTCCATCCCAAAGTTGGGCAACCCAGCCCAGTTGCCGAAGAACTTGGCCATGCTGTGGAAATTTGTATACAGTGTTTGATCCATGCTGTCAATTAAAAATTATTGAACTCGCCTGCTTACATTTTGAATTTGTTCAATTCTTCTTCAGTGATCATTCTCAAACTCCTGCTGGATCTCTCTTGTAGCAGGACATTGGTCCTGCTAGATTTCCAACAGGATGCAGTCCAAAGAATTGAAATGTTTTGTATTGTCATTTTATTTGTGCCAATAGCCCGACACATCCGTCTTATTAGGGTTCAATTCTATTTTCCTGAATTCAGTATATATATATATATATATATATATATATATATATATATATATATATATAGTGCATGTGCGCTAACTTTTATAGTAGATACAGTATTATGTGCATTTTTATTCCATCTGTGTGCTGCCCGGGTCTGAATGTAGAGAAAAGAATATCACTACTGTTTACCGTTCATGCTGTCATAAGAGGCGACTAAGCAGGTTTTGGCTATATATTGTCAAAGCGATTCAGAAGCTGTGCTGAAGTTAGATGTGTCAGGCCGAAAGTCACATGTATTGTAGCTGATCTGTAAATCATCACGCAATGCATTCCATTCTCTAAACATCTGGCAACCTGCAGGAGTTTGATAACAAATGCAGAAGAGTTGTGTACACTTCTATTCAGAACTGCAGTTTTTAATTCTTAGGGAACCCATACCAATGCTCAAAATCTGCATATTTTCTGTAGTTAGGATAGACTTCCATATACTTTACTGTAAAAGTAAAGATATATCCCATGGTAGCAACATGTACTAAGCCGCAACAACTATTAGGTAGGGTGCCCAATTCCCTTCCTTGCTGTCTTTGCACCACTAACTTATGCGTCAAGTCATTTGCAGCTGAGTCAACTGGAGAAATTTGTCATGTCAAGAGAAATCACCACCCAGATTTTTTATTTTTCCAGGCGTGTTTTTGCACCTGGCACGCTGTAACCCGGTGATAGCAAGCAATCTTACCTTGCTAGTGTTTGACATAATAGTTCCTGTCTAGTTTGATATAGTCCTGTGCATTTAAAAACTGTAGGATATCCTGCAGCCATCTATTGCATGTTTGTTACCCCAAAGGGTAACATGCATAGAAATAAAAAGAGGGGTAAGACAAGGGTGTATTTTATCACCCAGCCTATTAAATATCTTACAGAGAGAATATCTGTAAACATAGAAAGAATGCCAGGACTCAAGATCAGCTAAAAAATAATAAACAACCTGAGATATTTAGATGACACTATTCTTTTAGCTGAAAGTGAACAGGAACTACAAAGATCAAGTAAAGAATATGGACTGAATATATATAAACATTAAAAAATCGTTATAATCAGCGTCACTGAAGGACGGTACTAAACATAAAATATACGGAATCAAGTAGAATGACATGAGGAAAATAGTAACATCAAAAAATGAGAATGATAAAATGCTGCATTTCTATATTAATGTATGGCTCAGAAACATGGACAATGAACAGACAATTAGAAGACAGAATTGATGCCTTTGAGATGTTGATATATAGAACATCATGGAAAGAGAAGACAAAGAGGTTCTAAGAACACTTAGTATGAAGAAAGAATTATTAAAGGGAATAAATACCAAGCAAATATATTTTGGACACATTACAAGACATGGCATCTTGCTGAAAACCTTATTTGATGGTAAAGGTGAGCAAGAGGTAGGCATGCAGAGATACAAGTGGGAGAGTAATATCACGAGATGGATATGTTAGTCTAGCAGAGTGCACCGACAAGACAGGATATTGGAGGTCTGTTGCAGTCAACTTTTGTTGCAGAGATGGCACTTGATTATGACCGCCAAGGAGTTTATACGCCCGTGCACTATGTTTAACTTGAAAATATATACCGGTAGTTGGGTTATTGACTACAGTCACATTTTTTTTTAAGGGATGCAGAGTAGTTGAATTATTAAAATGTGTTTACTCAGGATGTGAGGTGAATGGTATCAACTGAATTAACCTTCTTGAAATTCTATATTTGACTCAGGATGTGAGGAGAATGGTGGGGTGCAAAAGATAGAAAGTGAAAACGTTCCATGGAAATAGGAACTACAAGCTCTGTTAGCTCGAGAAGTTTCTAGTTGCCTGCGATCCTTATGGGCAGAGACCCAGACCCAATCGTGGGTGCCTGGCAAAGAAAGAAGACCTAGCACAACTCTAATATCGAACTTTCCTATACTAGAAACATGATAGCGGAGAGAAAAGGTTCCGTACCCGATGGACTCCTGCACATACGGGACAACGAAGGCAGCCCTGTCCCAACCTACTGTCGAGCATTGCTATACTGGAAACATGCTTGTGGAGAGAAAGAGTTCAGTACCCGATGGGCTCAGACACAAATGGGAAACGGTCGTTCAGCTCGAGAACCCGCCTTGCTCCCATACGCGTAGTGAGACTCTGACTTGGACTAGGGGTTCACAATGTCGGTGTGATGGGCACAGGCATAGAATGTCTAATTATACGAGACAAGTCCGCTGACGATTGAGCACCTCGTGCGAGATAGACGTGAACAACAATCGTCTCGGCGGAGAGTCATTATGCACCCGTCAACAGATACGCAGGCTATCACTGGCTAGGGAAACTACCCGAATTAAAGGCATGATGAAAACGGATGTGCTAGGCCTCAGACGTCCAGACTACAAAGTGATCTAACCGAGGTGCAAATAACACAGTTCAAACTGTGGAACTTGTAGTACAACGTACTTCACGCTCCCCTGCGGAAATCACACGATATATTTGTAGTGGTAGCCAAGTCTGTGAGCTGTGGAGGAGAACACACAGGTGCCTAGTGAGATCAAAGATAACAAATGGGAATAGATGGGATACGCTCTCAGAAAGACATCTAACAATATATAACTAAACAATCACTAGATCAGAACCTGCAGGGAAAGAGATGAATCAGAAAATCTGGAAAAAAACAGACACCTTTCCATCTTTCAGTTGATAGCATTATTGTTTGTGCTATAAGAAATACAATCTACAATCCATGTCTGTGATAGATGTGACTTACAAGATCAATCTGAGCCACAAAGAGTCTTCCACTGTGTGTAAAGATGAAACACAGTCCCCATTATTTCTTTGCGTGTCTTAGATTTAGAGCCCTTGAACTGACTGCTATTACTTTCTCTTTTGTCTTTATACCTGATATTTCCCCTCCATGCAACACATTCCATAGCATCCTCTTCCCATGATTCTGTATTGATGCTTGTAGCATGCATTTCACTTTTGCATACGTCTTTGTACCTAAGTAGAGGTTGATGTTTTCATAGACTGTAATTCTTTATAAAGTAGATCTTTTGGTATTCCACATCTTCCTTTCTCCAAGTGTGCTTCATCCATCTGTCTGTGCAGACTGAGCATAGGAAATACTGTGGTATGCCTGTTCTTTCAAATACTTCAGTGTTTGCCTTGCCATACATCAGTGTTATTGACTTTGTCCTGCCACTTAACTCCAAGAATTCTATGTAGACCCTGCATTTGAAAGCTACTTAGTCTCTCCTGGTGCATATCAGTTGTCCATGTTTCACTGTCGTAGTGGAGGGTGCTGAGGACACAAGCCTGGTAAACCAGGAGTTTAGTTTTTATTGTTAATTTTCTGTTTCCCTATACCCTTTTTGTTAGTCTATTCATTGTTGTAGATGCTTTGCCAATCATGATGCTTATTTCTTGATCCAGGATTTATTTATCATTGACTGAACATCCTAGATAAGTAAAGTGGTTAGCTCATTACTATCGATGACAATTTGTGGCTGCGTGATGTCAGCCTGCTTCATAATTTGCATCTTCCTTTTGTTTAGTGCAAATTCACGGCAGACATCAGAAATGGCAACTAGTAGGTTTTGCAGTTCCTCTGAATGTGCCGTAATTGGAGCATCTGTAGAGTAGCTCTCTTATAAGGACCTTCTTTATCTTGGTTTTGGCTTTCAACTTTTAAGCATTGTTTTAGTATTTTCATCTATACAAGAATGAATGAATATACCACTCGTCTGGTGGTGAAAATCATGTTTCAAGAGGGAAGAGAATGAGTTCAGTTGGGACCTCATGGGCATAGGTGAAGTTAACAACACAGTACAGAAATTGTTGGAGAGCAACAGCTGCAGCCTTATGTTCCACAGGGAACTGAAAAGAAAAAAGAATTTGGTATATTCTTCCATTCTTAGAAAAATATAATTTTTTAATTATTTGTGTAAATGAGGACTGTCCAAATGATGGCAGTGCCATACTTTAATCATTGTGTGCCATGTTGGGTTCCTGATAAAGGCCTTTTGGTTGAAATGTCGACTTGTGAAGATTAACATATCTTCCTTACAGTATTTTCATTTGTCACCATTTGGACTAATTTTACTGCATTTCTCATGAATTATATTTCTTTTTTGAGGTGGAATTTATGTGCAGGCAAGTACATGAAAATGTTGCATGTGACCACAAATTACTAAAAAAAATGTGCTTATAAAAAATACAATGCAACTCTAGATAAACTATTCTACTGTACCAGGGGCTACAAAAATACTGATACAGGTCACTAGTTTAACAGCCCTGGTGATAATTCATGTACTGTTGGTAATGAGGCTTGTGTTTAGGTCATATAATTTATTTTCTCTCATTTATCTCATACAGAAAACATTACGTTTATGTGACTCACTGTCCCAACTCTGGACTGTCCATTTGTTATAGACCCATCAGGATTGTTTTTCCGACAGGAAGGTTTCAGTGGACACTTCATTTGTGGCAGTTTACCTGCGACTGAGGTATTGTCAAATTCACACATTTTAATTATGTATTTGAGTTTTGTCATTGTTTTATTCTAGATAAATATTATATGTTACAGACTTAGAGATTTTTCTGTCAGAAAGATATGCCAGAAAGTCATGTTATTGCTAGAGAGCAAGATTTTAAACTGTAGTAGATTGCTATATTTTAAATTTTAACACAGTGCTAGATTATTAAACTTTCACAGGGTGCTAGGTTTCAGACTTTAGCAGGGTGCTAGGTTTCAGACTTTCACATGTTGCTAGGTTTCAGACTATATTTCAGACTTTAACAGGGTGCAACAATTCAGACTTTAGCAGGGTGCTACATTTCAGACTTTAGCAGGGTGCTACATTTCAGACTTTAACAGGGTGCTACATTTCAGACTTTTTAGCAGGGTGACGTGCAACATTTCAGATTTTAGCAAGGTGCTATGTTTCAGACTTTCACAGGGTGCTACATTTCATACTTTAACAGGGTGCAACAATTCAGACTTTTTAGCAGAGTGCTACATTTGAGACTTTTTAGCAGGGTGCTACATTTCAGACTTTTTAACAGGGTGCAACAATTCAGACTTTAGCAGGGTGCTAGGTTTCCGACTTTAGCAGTGTTCTAGGTTTTAATTTTATGTGTAGTTAATTTTTGCCCCAATAATATCGATTATAAAGTTCTCTTATCATCATTGATTCTTTTCAAATATACTAATATATGTGCACATTTCATACTCATGATTTTCTGATGACCAAAATTTTCATTATCAAATTTCTGATGCCCAAATTTCTTATTTATTTTTTATTCTATTTTAGGCTGCAGAACCTCCTATTGCCAATTTTGATGTAGACTTTAACTTCTATGGTCGACATGCTCTTACAGATCATGTACCATGTTTCCAATCATCAAATGTATGTGTTTCATTATTTATTGTCCACTTGTATTCTTGTTGTAAATATGTTTACTTTTAATATACACACTCAATCTGTATATGCTGCTTCTTCTTGTCTGAAAGTTTACTATTTACAGCCACTTGAAGTGGTAAACACAGGACAACTGAAAGTCATTTTCTGGTGGCTTTTAGTAAAAAAAAAAAAAAAAATTTACTTAGCGAATTGTCTTACCAGTATAGAGTAACCATGCAGTGGATACCCTCTCACTGTGGAATACCAGGAAATGAAAAAGCAGACCAACTGGCTAAGGAAGGTGCTGCCGAAGACCAACCAGATATACCAATCACCTACCATCAGAAAAAACAGATGATCAAGTCAATAAGAAAGCCACAAACGCCAACACAAGATGACTATCACATTATGAACAGATCAGAACAAGTTATAATTCTACGCCTCAGAACAGGACACAACCGACTCCGCAGTAACATGTATACAAAGTTCAAGATTGGCAACAAGTACATGTGGACAGGCAGCACAGAGTGCCAAACATATACTTCAAGAGTGTTCTGAGCATGAAACGCTGAGGCAGACATATTGGCCAGAGGAAACAACACTGGAATCAAAGCTCTATGGGACACTGTATGAACTACAAAAGACAGTGAGTTTTATTAAGGAGACAGAATTACAGATATAGACATGTTTCAAGTGAACGAAAGAAGAAGAAGAAAGTAAAAAATTGAAGATGACTAGAAGCCACTTCTTGTGGCATTTAGTAAAACTGAATGTGAGTGGAAATTACTAAAAAAAATGTATTTATCAAAAATAAAATGAATACCCGGACAACATTGTATGCTTTACAAACTATACTACTGTACCAAGGGTTACTAAACTATTCTACTGTACCAAGGGCTACTAAACTATTCTACTGTACCAAGGGCTACTAAACTATTCTACTGCACCAAGGACTATGAAACTGGTGTTTTGCTGGTGCACTCTTCTAGACTGTAACCTGTCCATCTTGTGATGTTACTCTCCCACTTAAAACTCTGTCTACCTCGTGCTCGCCTTCTTTCAACTTTACCCTCAAGTAAGGTCTTCAAGAAGGTGTCATGTATTTTAATGTGTCCAAAATATTTTATGTGCTTGATCGTTAT
This sequence comes from Meghimatium bilineatum, assembly GCA_034231615.1. Lineage (NCBI taxonomy): Eukaryota > Metazoa > Mollusca > Gastropoda > Stylommatophora > Philomycidae > Meghimatium > Meghimatium bilineatum. The sequence continues at coordinate 50,233,352 of CM067321.1, read as the reverse complement.
TTCCTTTAATAATTCCTCCTTCGTTCTTATTGTTGTTAGAACTTCTTTGTTTGTTTTCTTCTCTTTCATGATTTTCTCCCTATTCTTCTATATATCCACATCTCAAAAGCATAAATTTTGTCTTATTGTTTGTTTAGTGTCCATGTTTCTGGGCCATACATTAATATAGATTACATGTAACATTTTATAATTCTCATTTTTAGCTTGTTTGTAATTTGTTTAAGGTAAATGCAAATAAAGTAAATAGGTTACTAGAAAACTGTCAGTATAAAATAATAAAATATAGAAAATAACAATAAAACAAAGAACAAATACAATTGTCAACGTGTCGGTCCAATTGGGACCTTTATCAAGACAACAAAAACAGTTAAAAAAACAAAACCATAGCGAATTTAACCAAAATGGCTGGGAGAATGATTTCTCTCACCAGAAAATCATCACCCAATGATAAATCCAGCGCAACACAATATTAATAGGTGCATATTGATGTGCTCAATATGTATAAATTATGAAATACTAAAAGATGAAAGATGCAAAACTAAAGAAAGGGGACACCAAATAGCATTGCCGGGGGGGGGTGTTAGTGGGGGACGGGAGATAAAAAGGGAAAGGACAGAGAAAGATAGTACACGCAGGAGCGGGGATGGATGGACTACAAATAGAGGGAACATAGAAATGTGTAAAGAAGAATAGCATTTGACAGTATAGGATAGATAATGAATTATAGTAAAGTAAAGTAACCCATAGCATTTATTAATGCTTAGAGATGTGAGATGTTAATGATTTCACATTTCAGAGGCTCTGCAAATGAGGGCAGTAGCGATCTCCTCTCCCTCGCAGTCTTTACTTCCCGGATTAATTCGGTACCCATTTTAGGCTGGGTCAACCTGGGAGCCATTGCGTTCTGAAAAACATTTCTACCTCAACTGGGGAATGAACCCAGAAACATTCATATGCGAAGCTAGTATGCTAACCACTGCACTGCGCGGCTCCCTAACGAAATATCAATAAACCCGTAACCCTTCAGGGTCGTAGGGGTACGACATTGGATGCCTCAACACACAGAGTCCTCCAGTGAATTCTATCCTCAGCGATGCAGATGAGTGTGGAAATATCTAGCCCTGTCCATTCATTGATGTTGTCTGTCCATGTCTTTATTTGTCCTCTGCTTCTTCCACCCTCGACAGTTCCCTGCAGTATTGTTTTTGACAAGGAATCCTGCCTGCATACATGTCCAAACCATGCTAGTTTTCGTCGTTTCACTATTGAAAGCAATGGCTCCTGAACACCTGCACACATCTCTACTTTATTTCTTACGTACACATTGGTCTTATGTTCCCTATAGTAAATTCGTAGATTTCGTCTATAGCATTTGTACTCGAAATCCTGTAATCTTCTCTCCATGTCCGCAGTGAGTGTCCAACTCTCACAACCATACAACACAACAGAAAGCACCAGCAACTTATACAATTTGATTTTCACTCCAACACTGATGTTGCTTTTCCAATTCATAGTTAGCCGTGACAAGGATGCTAAAGCCATCTCCAGCCTTATTTTTAGTTCTGCTTTGCATTTACCATCGCTGCATATACTGGTTCCGAGGTATTTTAAGGTATTCACTTCCTCAAGCTTATGTCCATTCATCACGATATTAGTCTGGTTTTCTGTGTCTCTGCTGTTTACCAAGATTTTGCTCTTATCTGTATTGATTTCCATTCCGTACTTACTGGTAACTTTTTCCTACTTTGCTGTTAATTCTTGCAATGATTGTTCTGACCCAGCTATAAGATCAATATCATCAGCGAAACGCAAGTTGCAAATAGGGCGACCTCCGATTGATATAGACGTGTTGTAATCAGGTAATGTCTCTTGTATGATGTGCTTTAAGTATATGTTAAAAAGTACTGGGGACGACATGCATCTCTGTCGAACTCCCACATTTGTTTTGAAGAACTCTCCAATTGTATTGTTTTACAAGACAGCACTATTTGCACTAACAAAATATATACACATCCAAATACAATATGTATACATTCTATTTGATAATCATAAAACTGTCCCAAAAAAAAGGTCAATACTGCATTTTACTAGTTCAGGTGTTGCAGGGAGGGGATTGAATAGCTGTGTGATAAAGGCTGCATGCTCTCGCTGTCGCCACGTCATGTACAGGGTGAGTTTTAATTTACCCTCCGACAGAAAAAAACCCATGATAATTATAGATAACTATAAATATAAGCACATATAGATACAAATATCTATACATATGCATAAACATAACAATATATATATACAAACATACCCCGGTACATACAAATACAAGTATACTAAGAACACACATAAGGATATATCTAACATGATCAATACATAGATATAAGATACCCACACAACATGCACAAGCACGTAAATGTATCCAAACACGAGCAATAGCTCAAACAAGAATATGTGTGCATAATGACACAAAATAAGCATCAACATAATATATACACATGCATTCACATAAACATTTTCTCACATGAATACATATAACATGAACATTCACACATAGATATATACATGTATTTTTATACACATGAAGATATTCACTTGTATTACTCTAACGCAAGAATATGCACACATGCAAAATGCGTGACCCAAAGCAACTGTATGGATACACAAAACCATGTAAAATAATATGCATATACAAATTCATACATATGTGTGTATGGGTATATACTTCTGTAGCATGGGCTCATACCCAGCGTTCATGGGCTCATGCCTTTTGACCCAATGAATACGATATAAACAACAGAAACAACAAAGACAAATTACAAATACAATGAAATTTAACAAAAACATAGCTAATTGCTGATGAGCGTGCACAGAAAGAAACAATTACAAGGTACAGAGGAATATGGCTACAAAATAAATAGGAGTATAATATAATAAGAATAAGGGGTAGAGGTTGTTAAAAAGTAGTGGGTAAATAAAACAAAATGGTGATTAATGTTAATACCGTGGGGTTATTCTTGTGTTAGAGTAATACATGTGAATATCTTCATGTGAACGAATGGGTATAAAAATACATGTATATATCTCTATGTGTGCGAATGTTCATGTTATATGTATTCATGTGAGAAAATGTTGCCAGGGGTGTGTCCTATCCCCTCTACTTTTTATAACATATATCGACCACATCTGTAAACTAACAAGTACGAACGAAGAAGATAACATAAAAGACAAATTAAACGAACTGGACGACCAAGTACTAATAGCGACATCAGCAGAACAATTGCAAGACCATATGAACAGACTCCACACAACATGTCAAAAAATTAAACATAAAGATCAATATTTTGAAAAGACAGAAATAATGGCAATAGCAAAGAAAGAAAGAAATATCACTATCTCCGTCGATGATAAACACCTTAACACTTACGAGACGGGACCATAATAAAATCGTATACATTGTTACGATGATTTGGAAAATATCAAAAAAATATTTTTCTTCACTATTTCAGTAAAACATTATAATTGTATTATAGAAAAAGGTTATATTGATATAGAAACTTCAATACAATTTCAAAATTTAGATTTTGATATTTTAAAATTATTTTAGAAATCTCGTATTAATAATTTTACAAGGAATCTTTGCCGCTATGTTACTACTATTTTACTACTTTTACGTGTATTACGAGAATATAGATCTAACTATTTTTTTCACTATTTCAGCAAACCATTATAATTTTGTTTTAGAAAAATGGTTATACTACCTATAGAAACTTAAAAACAACGTCAAAATATTGATTTTGATATTTAAAATTATGTCCAAAAACTCGCGAGAAATAATTCGGCCAGGAAGCGTCATACGCCATTTTACTACTTTGTTCTTGCTGGTCACCATCAGAAGCTCTATCGCAATTTCTCACTAATTTTAACATAAAAAATGGATATTAGCAGTGATTCTTCACAAAGTAGCTGTTATTCTAGTGAATCTGATGTTTCTGATGTCTCTGTCACATCCGATGACTCGAATTACGATGATACTCCAATTTCAACACCTAGGTAGGTCTGGCTTTCATTTTCTAGTTTCAGTTTCCCGATAGTTTACAATATAAATATACTTTTTTTTTTAGTATTGCTTGTAATGGTTATTTGTAATAATTAGTACGCCTATATTTAAAATAGTATTCTATATTCATAATCTTAAGACTATTTATAAATTAGATATAACCATAATAGGAATTTATGTGTTTTGAAACTTGTACCACCTTAGACTAAGGCTTAGTAAACAAGTGATCAGCTGTTCGCTGTTTACATTTTCTGTGAAGTATAATTTCGTGATAATATGCTCTTTATCCATTTTTTTGCAGTATATGTAAGTATAATTGCAAAAATATTTGACTGATGTTTTATACTATAATTGTACTTGTAAATAATTGGTCTCTATAAATACTATAATCAAAACTATTTTCTTTATATTACGTTCACAGGTGTTATGGATACAGTGACTCAGATGAGGGACCACCATCCAAGCCACCCAATTTTTTGCCTGAGAGAGTGCCTGGGCTGCAGCTATCAGAAGTTCTCACTAGGGAGGATGCCAGACAGTTTACAAGTCCTGTGGACTTCTTTAAGCTGTTGTTTACATTTGATGTTGTAACATATATTTGTAAATATACTAATGATTATGCAAGCCAACATGGACCAAACCGTCCCACAGTATATTCTGGCTGGTATGACCTTACACCTGCAGAATTCTATAGATTCTGTGGTTTACTTATGTATGCAGGACTAATAGATCCCCCAAATGCCAACCTTTTCTGGTCAAAAAAGTCTTTGTGGAATGGGTTATGGGCTAGATCTTTTATGTTTAGGGATAGATTCAAGGCAATTTTGAGTTTTTTGAAAGTGTCTGATCCAGCCGAGGAGAAATCAACTGATAGACTGTGTAAAGTTAGGATGCTTGTAACTTATATTAGAGCAAAATGTAAAAAATTATATCAGCCTAATCAGAATATTGCTATTGATGAAAGAATGGTTAGAAATAAGGGGAGATATCCATTTAGGCAGTACATGAAGGATAAACCGACAAAGTGGGGGATGAAGTTATGGGTATTAGCTGATTCTATTAGTGGTTACACATATGATTTTGAAATTTATTTGGGAAAGAATAACAATAATACAAATGTAGGTGGGTTTGGTTTAGCACATGGGGTAGTAATGAATTTGATAAAACCATTAGTTAGGCAGGGGTATAGGGTTTACTTTGATAATTTTTATACTTCAGTGCAGTTACTGAAAGATTTATGGAAAGTAGGCGTACTTGCTTGTGGGACTATGTTACGCAATAGGAAAGGTTTCCCTGTAGAACTGAAAAATATAAAAGAATTTGAAAAAGGTAATACAAGAGGAGCTATGAGGTGGATGAGGAATGGGGAACAATTAATAGTACAGTGGATAGATAATAAAACAATTTCATTAATTTCGACAATCCATAAAGGAAATAAATTTACATATATAAAGAGGAGAACAAAAGTAAATGGGGTTTTTAGGGAGATTCAAGTCAGGCAGCCTAATGTTGTTAAAGATTACAATAAGTACATGAAGGGGGTAGATAAAAGCGATCAGCTGATAGGTAAATACAACTGTCTTAGGAAAACAAACAAATACTGGAAAACTATATTTTTCCATCTCATTGATATAGCTAGAGTAAATGCTTATATATTGTTTCAAGATTGTAGAAGAAAGAATCCAAATATAGAAGATTTAAAAAGACCAAATAGAAATAATCAGTTAAATTTTACAGAAGAATTAGTTAGGGGATTAGGTAATTTAGGATTATATGATGATGTTCCTGTCGCAGGAAAGCCGGCTACTTTCTCGCGCCATTCAATGGATCCAGAATTTACAAGTACACAGAGAAATTGTAAACTTTGTTATAAAAATTCAAAAATTGAAAGAAAGAGTAGAGTTAGATGTAAAGTTTGTGATACATATTTATGTTTCAATAATAAGAGAAACTGCTTATCAGAGTATCACAGAGCATAACTATTTGTCAAATCATTATGTATACTGAACTCCTAATTTCTTTCATTCATCAGAGTTGAAATAAAATAAAAACACAATAACATAATTATAAAAATAATAGAAAAATACTCACCACTGTATTAATTGATCTTTAAATAATATGTATGCCATAATGTTTTCAAAATGAATGCTAAGTAACTAAAGTATCAATTTTAAAAAAAAAACTAAAAATATCCCAGCGCATATATACTTTTTTTATATGTGGGCTGTATTTACATTTCTTGCTCTATTGGTGTAAATTTCTTATATGTTTTGCATAAATGCATTAGATACAATAAAAACTAACTTCTATATGATTTTCATTTCATATTAATTTTTTTTGTTCTTTGTCATTGTGCCATTTATATAATTTCAGCACAATTTTGTATTTCAAATTACACATTTAATTTTAAACTATGGACTAACCCTTTATTGAAAGATGACATTTGGGATAAGGATAGATAGGCAATTGTATACTGAATAAATAGATGTATGATACATTCCTGTATCATTTAATTTACATTTTTAACAATTTTTTTACTAAAATGACTCCAGAATTATTTTTAAAATGACCAAAAAGTCATGTCTGTTAAGAGTTAAACAGGTAAATGAGTTCACTTACTTAGGAAGCATTATATCGAGTGAAGAGATACAAAATAGATGCAACAAAACATACCAGATCCTAGGAAAGATGACACGTATTTTCAAGAACAAAAATGTAAACATAGACACTAAAGTTGCATTATACAAGACTATTATTATTCCATCACTATGCTACCAGTGCCAAACCTGGACAATGACAGCACAAGACAAAAGAAAAATAGTGACAACAGAAATGACATGTCTACGAAGAATACTCGGAGCGTCATTAAGAGATAGAATTAGAAACGATAACATCAGACAGATAACCAAAACAATACCAGTATTGGAGCACATCAAAAGACAACAGATCAAGTGGTTTTCACACGCTTCCAGACTACCGACAGATAGCATGCCACAAATGGCTGTGACACATAGACATAAAGGTTATAAAGCCAGAGGCAGACCATGTAAAAGATGGATCACAGAAATCAAAGAAGCCACAGGAACAAGCTTACAAACAGCGCTAAAGAAGGCCATCTCCAGAGAACTCTTCCGCCCCTGACACTGCAAGGCAAACAAGGGCCACAGCGTATAGATAGATAGATAGATGCACACATATTCTTGTTTGAGCTATTGCTGGTGTTTGGATATATTTACATGCTTGTGCATGTTGTGTGGATATCTTTCTTATATCTATGTATTGATTGTTATGTTATGTTCCTCCAGGGCCATAGGCGGCGCATAGGGCAGAAACCATAGCTTTCCATTTCTGTCTTTGTGTTGCCAGGTCTTTCAATTGTTGCGTGTTGTTTAGGTTCATTGACATGCCTTCTCTATTAATGGTTCTTCGTAGAGTTTCTCTAGGTCTCCCTCTTCTTCTTACTCCAGGTGGCACCCAATATAGTGATTGCTGGGGAATTCTTAGGCTGTTCATTCTGAGAACATGGCCGATGTAAGTCCAACGCCTTTGTCTAATGAAGGAAGATATATAGGTTTGTTTGCTTTCCTCTCTTATAGTAGTGTTAGATTTAAAGTCACTCCACTTAACGTTCAGAATGGTACGTAGGCATTTGTTTTCAAAGGAGTCGAGTCTTTTATCTGTGGCTTTTGTGGCTTTCCAACTTTCGCACCCATATGATAGAATAGGGATGATGTTGGAGTTAAATAACTTGAGTTTTGTGGTGTTTCTTAGTGTGTTTGACGTCCATATGTTGCGTAGTTTATTGAAAGCACCCGCTGCAAGGGCAATACGGTGTAAAATTTCTTTTGATGAGTCTCCATCCAATGCTAGATTGGTGCCTAAATATGTAAAATTGTTGACTTTTAATAATGGAACATTTTGAATTTCTATGTTGTCGTTGGATCTCGTAAAATCTAGTATATGAGTTTTTGATGTGTTGATTTTCAACCCTATCTGATTTGAGTAGTGTTGGAGATTGTCAAGCTTAGATTGAGCATCTGTGTGGTTTGCGCTCAAAGGATGTATTGATTATGTTAGATATATCCTTGTGTGTGTTCCTAGTATACTTGTATTTGTATGTATGTTTGTATATATATATATTATTATACTTATGCATGTGTATATATTTATATATCCAGATTTGTGTATATGTGTGTGTGTATATGTATATATATATATATATATATATATATATATATATATATATGTATGTATATATATGTATATATATATATATATATGTATGTATATATATGTATGTATATATATATATGTATGTATATATATATATGTATGTATATATATATATATATGTTGTGTGTGCAGTTACCTATATTCATGTATGTGTCTGTATTCCTATGTATGCTGTGATATCAGTATATACTTTTATATATGTCTAGATTTGTATCTATATGTGCTTTTAGTTATCTATGATTATCAAATAGAATGTATACATATTTGTATTTGGATGTGTATATATTTTGTTATCTATCCTATACTGTCAAATGCTATTCTTCTTTACACATTTATATGTTCCCTCTATTTGTAGCCTGCCCTCCTACATGCACTATCTTTTTCTATCCTTTCCCCTTTGATCTCTCGTCCTCCACTAACACCCCCCCCCCATCCTTGGCAATGCTATTTGGTGTCCCCTTTCCCCTTTCTTTAGTTTTGCATCTTTCATCTTTTAGTATTTCATAATTTATACATATTGAGCACAACAATATGCACCTATTAATATTGTGTTGCGCTGGATTTATCATTGGGTGATGATTTTCTGGTGAGAGAAATCATTCTCCCAGCCATTTTGGTTAAATTCGTTATGGTTTTGTTTTCTTAACTGTTATTGTTGTCTTGATAAAGGTCCCAATTGGACTGACACGTTGGCAATTGTATTTGTTCTTTGTTTTATTGTTTTCTTCAGAAACCTATTTACCTTATTTGCATTTACCTCTATTTGTCTGGTTACTGCGGCACTTCCTTTTTGTCGGATATCCTCCGATATTTGGGTTATTTACATTTGTATAGATTTTAATATTTTCCTCATATCATTAAAAGTATTTTTAGCCATTCATATTCTCCTTTTTAAACAAATCCTATACAACAAGTCCATATCGATGGATACTAGAAAAGGTGTCCTCAAATGCTACATTGAACCAGTGCTACTTTATGGAAGTGAAGCATGGACAATAAATAAGACATCACAAAAATCATTGGAGGCAGCGAAAAATGTGATTTATTCAAAGAACATTACACATTCCTAGGACGGCAAGGATTACTAATGAAGAATGTCTTAGAAGGATGGATGTGAAAATATGCATTATTGATAATATAAGAAAAAGACAGTCAACATTTATTGGGCACATAATGAGAAGTGGGGGCATTGAAAATATAGTGACAATAGGAATGATAGAGGGGAAAAAACCAAGGGGAAGACCTAGAGAAAAGATATTGTACAGTTTTACTAAATGGCTTCAATTGACGACACCAACAAAGATGATGACATATATGGGGATCGATGTACATGAAGAGATATGGTCTCTAATGCCGCTCGATGTGGCACTTGATGATGATTCTCCTTTTAACTTCTGATTCACATATCTTTTTGGCTGCGATAGCCAATGGGTTAAAAGTCAAAACAGATAATTATGTTTATCTATGCTATAATGTAATTCATCAACTTGTTAGCTAAATCATTATTGAACCCATCTAACAAATACAAATCTGTCAAACTCGCTCGGAGTTCAAAACCTGATCATGAACATTGTGCTGTTGATACAATTGAATGCATTGGTGGTACAATTGGATGTATTGGTGGTATAATTGGATGTATTGGTGGTACGATTGAATGCATTGTGGTACAATTGGATGTATTGGTGGTATAATTGGATGTATTGTGGTACAATTGAATGCATTGGTGGTACCTAAATACTTAAGAATACCGGTAGTTGAAAAGCACAGACAATGCGCAAATTAGTGAAAAATTATATTCTTCTTCAGCATTCGCTCTCATATAACCACAACGAATATTTCGTGTGATTTCTGCCAGGGAGCGTGAAGTACGTTGTGCTGCAAGTTCCACAGAACTGTGATTATTTACACCCCGGTTGGCCACTTGTGGTCAGGACGTCCAAGGTCCAGCACATCCATTTTCGTCATGCCTTTAATTTGGGTAAGCTTCCTTAGTCTGTGACAGCCTGTCTATCTGTCACCAGGCACGCTGGTGTATAGTGCCTCTTCGCCATGACGCTTGTCGAGCACGTCTATCTGGTACGAGGTATTCCACCGTCTCTGAACCCATCTCGTGCAATTGGGCGTACTCTGCCTGTGTCCATCGGGTACTGAACCGTTTCTCATCCGCAAGCCTGGTTCCGTATGAGGAAGAACTCGCCAGAAGAGTTCGACCCTGGCTCGTTCACCCTCCTACCCGAGGCGTCATTCACAGACATCGTGAACTCCTCGCCCGTTCGAGTCTCACACCACGCGTTTGAGAGCAAGGCGTTCTCAAGCTGAGCGACCTGGTCCCAATAGCACCCGAGCCCCTCAGGTACTGAACCCTTTCTCTCTGCAAGTGTTTTTCTGGTATAGGAAATCTTGACAGTAGAGTTGGGCCAGGACTACCATCTTTGTCCCTTTTTTGCCTAAGTCCCTCCAATGTTCGGACTGGACTGACTAGCTTCACTGTATGTCGACATATGTATATGTGGTGATGCTGGTAGTGTCGGAGAAATTGTCTGTCACTTATGCAGTCAAATCTCTTTCCATCTGCTACCTCCACATTCTCGGACACGATCCCCAAATGATTTGGCCAGAATCAGCTCGAGCTGCTGTATTTCTGTTTCCAGGGTGCACCGCGAGAAAGTACATTTGGGATCTTGGTTATCTGCTAACCTTGGGTCCACCGAGAGCAATGCGTTCCCTTTGCACCCCGAAAAATATTGAGGCAGCAGAGATGTGGTTTTATAGATGAATGATAAGAACACCATGGACATATAAAATAGCGTACCGTCTTGTGGCATGTATAAGCCAAAATTTTTGGAAAAAAATCAGAGATTACTTCATACTCCTTGTCTTATAATAGAGTACGGTCAAATTTTTTTAAAAATTACGTCAAATCACAGTAAAAAAGGAGAAAACACTGTTTTAACAAAAATGCCAGTGACAACTCGCATCTCCCAATATATTAAGCCATGATAAAATTATTAGGGCTCACCAGCAATCTAGAGCATACTTATCATAATGCTATGCCTCTAATTACATTAATTTCTATTTATCATACAATATTTCCTTCGAAATCTCTGATATTTCTTGATAAAAACTCTTACTAGGTCTATATCGTTATTTCCGACATGCCGCCATTTTTACTGAACATAATTTCCCCGGAAACGCTACTTTTAGCAATGGGTATTGTCGTTTCTTTACCGTTGCGGTACATATATTTCTATCATAACGGTGTCAATTGATCATCGAAATTGGTCAGAAAAGTATACCAGTATCTGATGTTATTTATTGACCTAACTACGGTAAAGTGTAAGTATGGTAGTTACCGGGTACATATAATGTCGCCTGTGAAAACAAATGACGTCTATATAACGTTAACTGCCATTTATAGTCTAGCCCTACTGGGTAGTGTTTTGATAGTAACAGACTAAATTATAGGAGGTTTGGCTTGAGTACAGCAAAATGTTTAAACAAAATTATCTGTAGTGTAGACACAAAAACATAACACTGAATAACATCAAATATCAATAAAATTTAGGCCAGTCACTGCACTCTCGTGCCAGCTGAATCACAGCTGTTGTCAATAACTTTCTCTTTGCTAAATGCCACCCATTCATAGGTTCTTCCCACTTCCTCCAGCTCACAAACTCTTGAGTCTGTGATGACCAAAGTACTGGGTTCAAATCTCACCGCAGACAATTGTATATTCATATTGTTCAGAGAGATGGCAAACTACTGAATGTATTTATATTGCATAGAAAATAAATAAAGCCAAAAAATGCTGTGTTGATGCTTTGTCCTGAATAGAATATACTACCAAAATAAAAATATTGATGAAGAAGCACTCTAAGAAACTAGATTTTGAGTTTCTTGGTACCATCTTAGATAAACTAGACAAGAGTCTTGGTACCATCAAGAAGAAACTAGGCAAGAGTCTTGGTACCATCAAGGAGAAACTAGACAAGAGTATTAGTATCATCAAGGATAAACTAGACGAGTCTTGATACCATCATGGAGAAACTAGACAAGTCTTGGTACCATAAAGGATAAACTAGACAAGAGTCTTGGTACCATAAAAGGAGAAACTAGACAAGTCTTGGTACCATCAATGAGAAACTAGACATGTCTTGGTACCATCATGGAGAAATTAGACAAGTCTTGGTACCATAAAGGATAAACTAGACAAGAGTCTTGGTACCATAAAAGAAGAAACTAGACAAGTCTTGGTACCATCAATGAGAAACTAGACAAGTCTTTGTACTTTCAATGAGAAACAGTTATTACTTGAATGTTTTATGTCAAGAACAATCAAGAATGGAATTGTAAGAATAACAGATGCATCAACTACATAAACATTCACAATGCTATAGTACATGAGGAAAGGAAAGTTAGTGTGTGAGGAAAGGAAAGTTAGTGTGTGAGGAAAGAAATGTTAATGTGCGAGGAAAGAAAAGTTAGTGTGCAAATCTAAATACATTTTGAACCAAAAAATGCAATGTTTGTTTTCTGTTTATCTGTTTATACACTATGTAGGTCTTTTTTTCTGTTCGTTCTCAAACTCACATAAATATCTCTTATAGTAGCACAGTGATCTTACAAGATTTCCAACAGAATGTAGTTCACACAACGGAAATGTGTTGTGTTGCCGTTTAATTGCACCAATGTCCTGAACCTTTGGCTTTGGTAACTAATACGTTCAATGTTTTTACCACATCTGCTGAACAGTGTACGTCTGTGATTATATCGATAGTATAATCGACCAGCCATACAAGAGAATATTGCTGAAATGACTAATGTCTGCTTCACAACAAGGTAATCCAAAATATATTATGGATCTGAAACATGGACAACCTACACAGGACATAAGAGGAGACTAAACACCTTTCAGCTAAAATATCTCAGCAAAATCTTACATCAAATAGCACGATAAAATCACCAATATAGAACTTTAACGCCACACTCAGCTACCATCTGCCATGGAAACTTAATAAAAATAGATTGCGAGGGCTGGACCATGTCCACAGAATGCCAAATTGTCGCATTCCACAATAAGTACTATTCAGAGACGCTTCTGAAGGCCTGTGGTAGTCCAATGCTGAGGTACAAAGACATTTATAAGTCGTCAATGAAAGATTTCTCCAAAATCTGGCAAACATGGCCAAAACTTGAGTTGTCGAGAGGCACAATCTGTGTGCTGGCTGGGGCGATGTTGTTTAGGAACTATATAATAAAAGATATGGAAGATAAAAGGGAAAGATGAAAACAAACATCTGCTGTTGCTTTAATAACATGTTCTCTTAGAAAGTCTTCCATTACTGAGAGAAACGGCTCATTGGCTTGTTTTTGTTGTTGAATATTGAACTTGAATATTTTCAAATACCTCGGATCCTGCATAGGCCTATGCAGCGATAGAAAAAACGCGAAACAGACTTAGAGATAGGTCCCTAATGCTGGAGATGGATGTAGCGGATATGTCAAGGTTAACTTTAATGTGGAAAAGCAAAATCAGTGTTAGTGTGAAAAACTAACTTTGAAACTCACTTATGTTGTCTATTGTGTTGTGTTGGTGTGAAAGCTGAACACTCACTGCAGTCATGGAGAAAGGTTACAAACCTTAGAATACAAATGTTACAGACGAATTCTGTGCATCTCCTATAGAAAGCATGAGACAAATGTGTCAATCAATCAAGTGCCATGCCGAATGGCATAGGCTATCATGTTTTTCCACGACTCTCTGCCTCATGTTATTATTAAGTTTGGTTGGTGAGCTTTTACCAAGCCACAATACTAGTCCATCTAACGACAAATGTGTACGTTAGAAATAAAATAGATTCATACAGGTCTATAAGAATCATTACTGCCAATAGTAAAGCGACAAATACACCTACTTGCATGGTTTATAGGTTTGTTGTTAAGGAAAGTGGATGTTCAACGCCAAATCCCTTAGGAAATCATAACATGTTTTTTATTGCTAGGAATTTAGCCAAAAGGTGGGTGAAATTCATACATTAACGATTTTTCGCCAAAAGGTCATCTTTCTCATTAAAAAAAAGTCATCACCTTTCTCATCAAAAAAGTTATCAGCTTTCGCATCAAAAAAGTCATCCACTTTCGCAACAAAAAGAGGGAATTAATACAAAAATGGACGAATGCCTTTTTTCACATTATTTTATAGGTATACCCCCTTCCTCAATGAAAACTTGTCTACGGCACTGATGATTTTTTTGGACGTGTGATGATATGATTATTCTTCATAAACTATACTACAGGGAACAGTCGAGGTTGGAAGAAGGAGATGAGGACTAAGAAAATGATGGACATGCAGCATCAAGGGCTGGATAGGTCAAGATATTTTCACACTTATATGTGTTGCTGAAGATATAATTTGCTGGAGAACTATGGGTGTTATTTCATCCAATGTGGTACTCCTGTGAACCTGGCAGATTATAGCAGTGTTACCCAACCTTTTCTTTAAACCTTTCCCCACCTCAATCTTTCAAAATTTCTGTCCCCCCCCCCCCCCCCCCATGTAAACATAAACATTTTTTTATAGGTCTATTTAAAAATTGACTTATTCCATAAATTAAACCTAATTATAACTTGTTCAGGACACAAGACTTAGGTTTTAGGAAGAAAGCACTAGAAAATTATTAGAAGAAAAAAAAACAGTTCAGTAGGCTAAATTCTCAAAACATGTCCCTAACAGACAACTAAATCTCAAGTACAATTTTTTCTTTTCAAAGTGTCCCCCTAAACAATTAAATTCTCCCCCCTCTTTCCACCCGTGGGCGTGTACCACAACAACAGGTTATAAGCTTAAAGTATGGTGTGATAGCAGGGAAAGGAAAATGAAGTAAATGGGGACTGTTGCTGACCTTTCGTGCGAAGACGGTACAACATCTTAAATGAATAGCCTATTATAATGTTAAACTTCTGTCATGTTTACGGGGAAATGTCACTTTCTTTTTTTTTAAAGTACTTGCCAACCCTGATTAAGAATCTCGAATAAATAGGTCAGACTTAGGCCTGTTCAATCGTCTCATTTTATCCCCACGGTAAACCCCCTCCCCCCACCAACAAATAAAACCAACAACCGAGAAATACAGGAATACTCAAAAACGTGTAATAACGATGACACAGGACATTTACAGTGCATGAATAAATGTCTCCTTAGTTGATGATTGGTCGATAAGGGATTAAAACCTTTTGGTTAAGGTATGTTGATATCATAGACTGCCAGAAAAACTAATGTGAAAGTCAAATGCGAAACGGATTTTAATCAATAACATTAAAAAACAATCTTCATATTTTTGGCCACTTCATGAGAAAAGGTTTGGAGAACAGTCACAACAGGCAAGATTGAAGTCAACAGAGACAGAGGGCGACAATGTGAGAAAACATTAGACAGTTTGATAACCCGGCATGGCAGGGAAACAACAGCGAACTTTATACATAATATTGGAGACAGAGAGCTGGGGAGAGCCATGATAGCCTACGCCAGCCGGCATGGCACTTGATGATGATGTTGATATCGTCTTAGCGGAAATAGGCTTCAATTTCTAGCAAGTTTACTTGCGTTACAGCAAACACACAGATCCTAAGGGTGCTTGTTCTTTGGTGAAGGCTCCACTGGCTTCGTGAACTGTTCTTCCACGTGATCTGGTTGTAAAAGTCCATCGAACCACTGATTGTATATTATTTTGATTGTCTGTGTCTCACAACATCTGTGTCATGAAAATGTTCGGAGATGAACTCCGTGAACACAGCATTCATTCACATTCATATGTTTATCAATGAACTCTCTAGTGATTGCATTTGTATTGTCTATATATGTTATCCATGTTTACAAGAAGACCTATCGGCCCTTGTATAACTAATACGGATATTATGTTATGTGTTTGTTGTTACTGAGGATATTTCAATACCTGTACGGGATGTTTGTTGTTGTTGTAATAGTCCTTGTCTCGATTGGTCCGTTCGGGTGACTTTGTGTGCACGATTTGAATGACTTGATTTCTTCTTCTTCTTTCGTTCACTTGAAACATGTCTATATCTGCAATTCTGTCTCCTTAATAAAACTCACTGTCTTTTGTAGTTCATACAGTGTCCCATAGAGCTTTGATTCCAGTGTTGTTTCCTCTGGCCAATATGTCTGCCTCAGCGTTTCATGCTCAGAACACTCTTGAAGTATATGTTTGGCACTCTGTACTGCCTGTACACATGGCCGTGTTGCCAATCTTGAACTTTGTATACATGTGACTGCGGAGTCGGTTGTGTCCTGTTCTGAGACGTAGAATTATAACTTGTTCTGATCTGTTCATAATGTGATAGTCATCTTGTGTTGGTGTTTGTGGCTTTCTTATTGACTTGATCATCTGTTTTTTCTGATGGTAGGTGATTGGTATATCTGGTTGATCTTCGGCAGCACCTTCCTTAGCCAGTTGGTCTGCTTTTTCATTTCCTGGTATTCCACAGTGAGAGGGTATCCACTGCATGGTTACCCTATACTGGTAAGACAATTCGCTAAGTAGTTTTTTCAAGTCTGTTAGTTTTCCAGACTGGAGAGCTTGAAGCACTGACCTTGCATCTGTCAGGAATACCACAGGCTGTAGGTCAGAGTTGGAGTTCAGCAGTTTTTTAGCTGCCACAGTAATTGCCTGGATTTCTGCATCATAATTATTGCAGAATTTTCCTGTCGGTGTTCTGATTGTATCTCTAGGCTTGTGTGGATATTCTATATATACACCTGCACCTCCATTCCTCACAGCATTCTGTGCTGACCCATCTGTGTATACTCTGACCCATATATCTTGTGGATATTCCTCGTCCAGGAAACTGAGGGTGACTGTCCTCCGCTGCACACTGTTCTGTTCGTCCTCGCTTAGTATTCCTTTCACATGGGTCTGAATGTATATTGGCATTCCATGCCTTTCACTCCATGGGGTTTGTTCTGGTACAGACCTTAAGGGGCTGTCAACTTCAGGTAGGTCTGTAAGTTGTCTACGGAGTCGTTTAGCTTGATGGATAAAGCTGCTTCTTTTCAGTCGCCCCATTGCTAGGTTTTGGAATCTTTCCTTCATTGGATGACTTGGCATACACTGAAACTTTTCCGCTTGAATTAGTACTTTTGTGTCTCTGCGTTCGCCAAGTGTTTGCATTCTTCCAATTTTCTGCATCTCTGCTATGGGTGTTGATTTCATTGCTCCCAACATTATTCTAAGTGCCTGGTTTTGCACTTTATCTAGATCTTGTAATGTGGTGTTTGATGCAGGACACCACGCAGCTGAACCATATTCCAGGTGTGGTCTTATGCCTTGCTGGTAAACTTTACTGAGTATATTTCCACTGGCTCCCCATGTGGTTCCACTTAGTTTTCTCAGGATAGCTAACTTCCTCCTGGCTTTTGTTGTTGCTTTGTTTATGTGCTGCTTCCATGTCAGCTTATCATCAAAAGTAACTCCGAGGTATGTTGGTTGTTTGTCTTCCTTCAAGAGCTCTCCGTCTATCTTGATATGACCGGCTTTTTGTTTTGGTGAGAGGGTAAAGAGTGTAGTGCTGCACTTATCTGTGTTAATGCTGACACACCATCTATTTGCCCATAAGGTTAGGGCATCGATAGCTCTTTGTATTTGTTTAGTGGCCACTGTTGCATGTTCTTCCGTGCACCAGGTCGTCAGCATACATTGCCACTTTGATCCCGTGTGGTAGTTCAGCAACTAGGTCATTGATGTAAACCAAGAAAAGTGTGGGTGACAGGACTCCTCCCTGGGGGACTCCATGACGCAGTAGGACTTTCTTGCTTTTGCGACCATCTAATTGTACCCTGGCTCTTCTATTATGCAGGTATGCTTTTACCCATTTGTACATTCTTGAACTAACCCTGCAATTTTGCAATTTCTTTAGGAGCCCTTCTTTCCAGACCTTATCAAATGCTTTCCTAAGGTCTATCCATGCTGCTAGTACCAGTTTCTTATCTTGGAAGGCATCCTCAATCTCTTGGGAGAGGTAGGTTGCCTGATCTTCAGTAGAGTAGCACTGTCTGAAACCTGCTTGCTGTGATACCAGAAGGTTTTCACTTTCAAGGTACCACTGCATCCTAAGATTGATAATACGTTCCATTGTTTTGCATAAACAGCTTGTGAGGCTGATGGGCCTGTAGTTGGAGACTGTGTTGCCATCTTTTCCTGATTTGAGGAGTGGTATCATTATTGCTTCTCTCCACGCCTGTGGTACATTACCTGTGGACCAGCTTGTGTTAAAGATTTGCAGCAGCTTTGCTCTTGCTGCAATTCCCAGGTTTCTAATCATTTCATTGGACACTCCATCAGCTCCAGGGGACTTTTTCATTTTCAATTTGGATATTGCATGCTCCAGTTCTCTCATTGTGATTGGTGCCTCCATGACTTCAGGTATAGGTTCGTCTTGTCCAATGATTTGCTGGTTCGCTCGAACCTCCTGTTGTTTGTCTGGGCTGACTTTGACGTTATTGTCTTCTGCAAAGGAATCTGCAAAGTAATCAGCTGCATGTTTACCTGTTAAAATGTTTTTATCTTTATAAAGTGTGATCCTGGTATTTCTCCCTGTACCTTCATCATTTAGTTGTTTTACAAGTTTCCATAATTTCCTAGTATCTCTTTCTAGGTTCAGCGACTCTGTTTTTTCTTTCCAGCTGTTCCGTCTGGCTTGTAACTTGGCTCTTTGAAATTTAGCCTTTGTTTGCTGATATTTGTTGTGATGTTCTTGGCTAGGTCTGTTCTCAGCCTGCTTTCTAGATGTTTCCATCTCATTTTGCAGCTTTTCCAGTTCATCATTCCAGTAGGGTTTGTAGTTTTTGCGTGCCCCCCTGGGTATGGTTTTACTAGCAGCATGTAGTATACATCTATTAAATTCACTCACTGCTCTATTGATGTCTTTGTCCAAGTTCATGTCCTTAGCTAGAACACTGGTTAAATGCTGGTACATTTTCCAGTCTGCCCTCTTATAGTTCCACCTAGTGAGCGTGCTGCTGTCCTTGGTATATTCATTGTGAATTTCCAGAAATACTGGTCTGTGGTCACTACCCCCAAGCTGCTTTCCAACGACACGTGTGATGTTCCATTCCAGGCCTGGTGAGTAGAATGCCAGGTCTGGTGTAGAGGTGGTGTGCCATGCTCTCGAGTAGAAGGTTGGTGAGTCAGCTGGCTGGTTAAAAAGAATGAGATTATTTTCATCCTGCCAGCTCTCAAGTTCCTCACCTCTCTTGTCGATATGATCGTAGCCCCAGCTCTGAGAGTGGCTGTTGAAGTCACCACACACCATAAGCCTTTCTTTATCTGGAATTGTGTCTAGTGCCAATGGTTTATCATTTGGGCAGTAGTAGTTCAGGAGATGGAATTCTGCACTGTCTGTTTTTATGTGGAGCATCTGGTATTCTGCCCCGTCCATGTATACTTCCAGCTGACATGCGCTGATATTGTTTTTAACTAGTGTCAGAATTCCACCCTTTCGCCTGTCTTTTCGGTCAGATCGGTAGCACTGGTAGCCTCTGATTTTGAAGGCTATGTCGCTGCTGAGGTGTGTTTCTTGGATACAGCAAATATTAACTTGTTCTTCACTGAGGACATTTTCAAGTTCCAATTTTTTGCTGTATCCATCTCTTTTACTGTTGACACCCTCAGCATTCCAGTGCATTATTTTTATTGGTCGTCTGTTTGTTTGGCCAGTAGCTCTATTCCCTTGCCTCCTGGCTCCTCGGGGCAATTGTGAAGGACTTCCAGTAACTGAGGTTGGGCCCTTTCGAGGTATAGGGCCCGGCACCGTCCCTGCCTGAACGTCCGCCACAGGGCAGGCACCATAACATTTATTAGATGCAGACATGTTTCCATTGTGTTTTATGCGTGGCAACCTGATTATCTGTGCGCCTTTTGGCTGGTTGCCTCCGTCTTCAGCACTCTGCTTACTAGGGCCGGACTATGGTCCTGCTCGAGTGGGAGTGCCCGACCAGTCTTAGTTTCCAGCCTCTGATGGCTGAACTAAGCCCCATCACCACTTCAAGGTTCTGGCCTCGATGGGGAATGACTTGATGAAATCGCATCTTTTTTTGGAGATGCGGTTAGTCAAGTACTGAAAAACGCGTGTGCAATTGTTGCTAGGCGATTTGGTGCCGTAGAATTTTTAAAATATTATCCTCTGGCTTCCTACTTAAATTTACTTGTATAAACAATTATTTGAAGCAAAATTGTATTGTCTATATATGTTATCCATGTTTACAAGAAGACCTATCGGCCCTTGTATAACTAATACGGATATTATGTTATGTGTTTGTTGTTACTGAGGATATTTCAATACCTGTACGGGATGTTTGTTGTTGTTGTAATAGTCCTTGTCTCGATTGGTCCGTTCGGGTGACTTTGTGTGCACGATTTGAATGACTTGATGAAATCGCATCTTTTTTTGGAGATGCGGTTAGTCAAGTACTGAAAAACGCGTGTGCAATTGTTGCTAGGCGATTTGGTGCCGTAGAACGGACTGGTTCAATTCCCGTTAGTCTCAAGAATTTTTAAAATATTATCCTCTGGCTTCCTACTTAAATTTACTTGTATAGTTATTGCAAAGATAGTCTTGAATAGAGAATCCATTCTTCACCAAGATCAATGCACCTTCTGGTGCACGCATCTATTCAAAATCGATGCTTTCTGGTGCACACATCTGTTCACGATCGATGCCTTCTGGTGCACACATCTGTTCAAGATCGATGCCTTCTGGTGCACATATCTGTTCACGATCTATGCCTTCTGGTGCACACATCTGTTCATGATCTATGCCTTCTTGTGCACACATCTGTTCACGGTCGATGCCTTCTGGTGCACACATCTGTTCACGATCGATGCCTTCTGGTGTAAACATCTTTTCAACTTCTTGTTTCATCTTCTGTGTCCATTCTCAAGCTCCTGCAGATCAGCCTAGTCCAGATAAAAGTGCCATAATTGACAGCTTAGCTGACAAATCGTATTTCAGCATAGCCTCTAGGTCAATTTGACACTCTGGGGCGAGACCAGTGTAATAAATATGTTATAAAGTAAGGGGAGGGGTAATTCCCTAAAAAAATGGTCCTTCGTGTGTTTTCGTGTATCAGATCTTCTTGATGTGAAATGTGATGTTCTTTTTAGTGAAAATCTCTAGATGAGGGTGGGGGAAGGATCTTTGTACCCACATTTTGGCCAAATTTGTAATACTAAAAGTCATAGGCCTATTCCAGTTTGCTAAAAGGGTGGGAAGTTGAATACCTCAACCCTTCAACCTCCTTATCTACGTGCCTTTATGAAACAACAAACTCCACCTCAAATTCCTCTTAGTTGTTGCTTACGATATGCTTGACAGGTAACAGTTTAGCTATCCCATGCTCTCCTTTCAGACCCGCCAACCAAGAACGATTTCTATTAGAAATTAAGTTTATCTAGTTATCACTACGTTCAGATTTTTAAAAAATAGAAAAAAATTCTTGAAGAGATTCTTTCTTTTTAATTATATCAGAGAACACATGTAAACTGTGTTGGAAATTTAATTTATTTATTGGTTGATCTCTGCGACAGAATACCCATGGCAATCACATAATACTGTGAATTAATTAATACGTCTACAGAAAATACCTTATGACCACTAATCTATGTATAAATAAATCAAAGTATTCACCCTTTCCCGCATTTAGTGTTACCAAGTGTGTTTATTCGCTTGAACAAAGCACGACCAAATCTGTTGATTCGAACACGTAACACATTTGTTGTATTTGTAAACTGTTATAGAAACTGGGACATAGGCAAAACAGGACAAGATATCAGTTAGCGTTATAAAAGCAATACAATCTCGGTCAGACCCTGGACACATCTTTGCACTAAATACATACAATGACAGTACATATGTGCCATTAACATAAACAAATGTATATTTCTGTAATTTTAGTGAGCAATGTATCAAGTCACAATATTTTGAGTTTACATTTTTTAAACTCAGTTGACACATGTGGATGTCGTTATATTGTGAAATGCGCTGTTATTCAACGTAAATTTTCTCTCAAAAAGTAAGCTTTTAAAAATGTATGAATTGCAATTCCATTTTTTTCCTTGTGAATACTAATTCATTTTCTTATGTTAACGAAATTATAATTAGATAATTAAGATCTTTTAAATTAATAATTATGGCCATAAAAACTGTAAGACTACATTACTACTTTTTATCAAAATACTTTATTTATTCTTTCCAATAAATAACAGTATCCAAATGTTAAATCAAAAATACGTTTATGTGTAAGAGTTTAAATACAAATAATAATAAAATTTAGGTAATTACAGAGTTAATTCATGACTAAAAAGTCGTGTGAAGTATTTCCTACGCAGCTCTCCTATGCCCCCATAATCCCTCTTGCGAGGTGGTACGACATAGCAGGCGTCGCAGATCGGAAGCCAACCGGACACTGAGTTTGCCATCACTCAGCTAATCACGTTTATGCTGTTCACATTCCGTACGACCGAAAACTTCACCCCGGAGACTTCGCCCTTAACGTGTCATATGGGGAGGAACCAGCCTTGATCCCAATCAGTACTGTGACAAGCGAGCCGGCTCGACACTGGCTGGACCTTGCCCCGCGGTGGGGTCTAAGACATGAAATTGAATGGCTAGTTCATATACAAGTCAAGAGCCAAACTTGTTACGTTCCACTGGGGAACTTGAACTCACATAGACATTCTTACATACGAATTCATTCGTATATGTGTCACACTTGTGTTCACGATGTCAACAGTTAGGGAAGAATGTCGCGTATATTGCTTTCAGGAAACGTTTTTATAAATAGTAGAACGGGGAAGAGTTACATAGAATCACTCAAGATAAATGAGAATTGATTATTTAAATGGTATTACCACATGATCAGATCAAAATATTTTTATTCTTATGATTTATTAATATATTTGTACATATTAATACATCTCACACGTACTACATCCCTTTATCTGAGAGTATATGAGAGGTTATGACCCTTAGTAAATAATGGAAATGTCCACTCTCTATAACCCTGCTATCCTAGACAGAGCCTCAAAAAATATTTCACAAAATTATTTTTCATACAGAGCCTCAGTTTTTATCCTATTGTTGCATTGCAATCTCATTTTTATCTTCTTAAAACTTCAAGTTGCAAGAAGAGTCATGTTTTTATGTTGTGAGTTTAATTCAAGTACAATTAGTTTTCGCAAAAACAAAACACATGACATTTGTTTGGACAATCATTAAATCATGACTATTACAAATTTTTTTTTTGTAAACGTTTCGTGGGGTGTCTTTTGCTTTGTTTGTTTGTTGAGTACTGGATTCGACTAGGCCATCTCGGGATGCCTAGTCACGTCACTTTCAACCTAGTACTAAGAAGGACTTTTTGGTTATATCGCGACGCTGGGTGCGGACAGGGAACTGACGAAAAGTTCTTGAGCCTTGGCGAAAATGACGAAAAGGCTGTCGAAAGTTTGCTGAAGCTTGCTTTTAATCCCGGGACGTACTGCGGATAAGAAGAGTCGTTTCTCTCTTGGAAGTTTCCAAGTCCACAGCAGGTTCCCACCTCAGCTGGAGATCGTCCGATCCTTGCTAACTTGGCCAGATTATTCTGTTGCCCAGGGTGCTCCGCGGGGAGGCGTAGCAAGGTCTGAACCAGTATGAGTCCTGGTCCTGGCGAGCGAAGCGAGCACAGGTGCTCGCTTCAACGTCTCTGCACCCCTGGTGTCTTTTGCTTTTGTTTGTTTGTTTGTTGAGTAGTGGATTCGACTAGGCCATCTCGGGATGCCTAGTCACGTCACTTTCAACCTAGTCATAAGAAGGACTTTTTGGTTATATCGCGACGCTGGGTGCTGACAGGGAACTGACGAAAAGTTCTTGAGCCTTGTCAAAAAGGCTGTCGAAAGTTTTGCTGAAGCTTGTCTACAATCTCGGGACGTACTGCGGATAAGAAGAGTCTTTTCTCTCTTGGAAGTTTCCAAGTCCACAGCAGGTTCCCTCTTCAGCTGGAGATCGTCCGATCCTTGCTACCTTGGCCAGATTTCTCTGTTGCCCAGGGTGCTCCACGGGGAGGCGTAGCAAGGTCTGGACCCGTATGAGTCCTGGTCCTGGCGAGCGAAGCGAGCACAGGTGCTCGCTCCAACGTCTCTGCACCCCTGGTGTCTTTTGCTAGTTCTTATCGACTTTTTATACTGTGTCTCTCGTCAAATACAGTCACGTGAACTCATTCTCCTGAATGACTTTAATTGACGTTGATTTGTCATTGGCTGTCGACACAATGTATACACAAAGTGACCAATGAAAATCAATGTAATGGTTAAATAATGTGACTTCAGGTATATTATTTTCAAATAGTCCACACAACTAATTGAGAGACACGATTATATAGTGTAGTAAACAATGTTTAATGGGAAATTATTGATACCCCGCCGGTATATTCCGATCATTTCTATTTGTACTGGGTCGTTCAGCAGACAGGGGTTACATGCGCTCTGTTGCATTCTTTATCTTTATAATAACTAATGAAACCAGTATTCTGGTTTTCACACTTTTCTTTTATTAATATATGATATGCAAGTTGTTTGGGAAAATTAGCAGTATATAGCCCTGAATGATTTATGCACAAAATAACCATCTTTTAATACGTATTGTATTTAGGCAAGTGCTACCAACTTGTTTGTCAAAAGCACTAGACAACACAAATTGTTCTTAAAAGTCACACACATATCAGGGAAAGATTAGGTATAATATCTTGTACAGATTACATAGAGAGAGAACAGATCAAGTGGTTTGGCCACAATATGAGAATGCATCACGAAAAGTTGCCCGTACAAGCATATAACCAAATGAGATCAGGGTACAAAGCCAGAGGAAGATCACGGAAAAGATGGATAGTAAACGTCAGGGACATCCTGAACAGACACGGCCATAGCACAGCCGAGGCCACACATCTGGCGATAGAACGCAAGCTCGAGCTCCAATCACCACTACGCTTAACGGCAAGAGTGGATCACAAACCACCTGGAGATAGACAATATACACACCATTAGTTTTTTTTTAAAAGCCTCGAGAGGGGAACAAAGAATAACAATACTATTTGCGTTCCATGTATGTTTTAAGAAGCAACTAAGGAGGTTATATAGTGGAATTGGCTGCCCCATCCTATATAAGGTCAAAACGATCCAGTGCCATTCTAAAGTCGGATATGTTAGGTCAAAAGCGAAGATCTCGCATCATGAGATCCATGACACAACGCATTACGAACTACATCCTGCTAATCTTCAGGAGTTTGAGAACAGACGCAGAAACTCAATTATCCAGAGTGAGAACTAAGATGGAAAGCATCTATGTCTTGTTGACCAGATCACATCGTCCGTAATATCACTCCCTTAATATCCACTTGTGCTTCACTTCTTTCTCTCCCACTTTCATCCTCCCTTGCCTCCCATTTCGTCATATGTGTGTTTCTATTCATTATTAGTCAGCTATCGCTTATCCTGATGATGGTTTCTTATTCAAAACGTCGTATATCTTTGCGTCTATTCGCTAGTATGTCGTGTGTATACATATTTACAACATTTGTATCTAAATCCGTTTTCCTAATATTGCACTGTGTTGCGCCATCCCTCGTATTTCCAGCCGATGTGTTGTTCCCGGCACTAGAGATTAATTCCTATAGACCAGGAAAAAAAGGTTGTCATCTTTCCTCAAGGATTACTACTATCGTATGTCTTATGTGCTGTAAACCATGACACAACGCATTTCGTTCTCCGGACTACATCCTGCTAACCTGCAGGAGTTTGAGAACGAACGCAGAAGAAGAAGTATGTCTTATGCATCGCATAATTCGTTTCTCCTTCTTCCTCGTTTTCTAGCAGGCCAGATGCTGATATGGATTCCACCAAAGAATTTTTCTGTAGTTAGCAGCTCCAGTGCAGTAGAGCTTTCCACCAGAGCTGTTACAGATAGCCATCGTTTCCCCTTCGTGCTGTGATATAGTTAGCAGTTTTGTAAAAGAATAGAAGCATTCAAAAACTTATTTTTATGTCGCAGATCTGGAAGAATCTGCGCCATAGTTTCAATTTTATGTGCAATTATCCCCCTGCCTTCAAATATATAGCCCCAAACGTGGACCTAATTACATTTTGAGAACCACTGATCTTTATCTGCTTCTTCTTTTTATGCGTTCGTCCTCAAACTCCTGTATGTTATCAGGATGTAATCTGGAGAATGGAATGTGGTATGTCATAATTTACATCGTGGTTGCGATATCTGCGCCTTTCGATCTGACACACCCAACTTCAGCATGACTTCTGGATAATATGATCCTGTATTGAATAGGAGAGCCAACTCAACACCCCAAAACCTTCTTAGTCACATTTTACTATGTGCATGGTAGGCAACAATAACAGTACCACTAACTTTGCTTGATTTTCGACACCACATTGGCCCCACTGATCTAAACCACATCCACTATTCTAAACCACATAGCACAGTCCACACCACGCATTGTTTGTGTTTTTGTTTTTCTTACTAGTCCTAATGTTGCCATCTTGAGAGCAATCTTACTTTCCTGAACTGTGCTCACAAGATAGAAATAGGGCTCTGTTTACTGAAAGAAAACTTGACTATTGTGTCTTAGATAGGCACACTGACTAAACATAATGCTTCATTAATAAAATATAAAATTTAGTCACAGTAGGTAGTTAATGAGTTTGCCTCTCTTTTGGAGAGGCGTGCCCTTTCAACCAGCGGACAAATTCCAATTAGGTTATATCAGGACACGCTACCATAAAATATTAGAGGTAACAAAGACCCCGTGTAAGTAGGAAAAAAAATAATTTTAGTCACAGTAAACAGAGAACTTCCCACTTTATAGCAGGTGCTTTTACGTTTGCAATGAAGGGGAGATAATATGCACAGTTGTCAACAGATTTGTTTTAATTAATTATTGTGTCAAAACAAAGTTGAGCAATCTATTCCCGATGTACTTTCACTTTAAACTTGCATTTACCAATTAGTGTGTTATTTTTTTTAATTGTATGCATCTGTCTAAAAATATTTTTTTTAAAATATTATGAAACTCTCACACTTGGGCCGACACACTAAGCGTTTCCTATATACAAAAACGTAAAATTTTTAAAGTTATCATTGACTATATGTATATATGTGCTTAATGGAAAAGTAGTATATATGTATATAAGCATTCAAGCCTTTTTCTGTGTTTATTTTTTGTTTTCTAAATTTACAGTTATTGAATGTTTAAATAAATAAAAAAATTAAAAAAAAAATATAAAAATAAAAAAAAAAAAAAAAAAAAAAAATTCCTCCACAGAATCTACAAGTTCAGCCAAACCTTTGGATTCCAACAATCATCACTTGCTAGGAGGAGAACCAAGACCAACGAGCCTAACACCAAAGGCACCACGAAAAACAAACAAGTCCTTCTTAGGACTACATCCCAATCCCCCAATATTCCTTTTGTCCATATAAGGACACGTAGACCAGAACCCAGGTCAAATCACCAGTCCCTAACAGGACAACCCAGGCCATTGGGCCACAATATACGCCCCGATATAACTAAAGGAAAACCATTCCACAGTTGAAAGGGGCGTGTCTGACTCTAGACAGACAAATACACCAGCTAACAAACAAAATAAAGTTATCATAGGGTTACTATTTCATTATTACAGTTACTCTCCACCCCCCTTACATTTCCGAATTAAGAAAGGTTACACATATTTTATGACAGACTATGATGATGTTCGTCCGTCGTGATCGACGATGACCAAAAACTCAACCATAATAATAATAACAATAAATAATAAAATAATAAAGTTAATAGTGCGTTTTTAAATGACTAGCAAGTCCAATGCGCGCACAAAATGTTCTTTTACAGAATTGACAACAATAGAAGGTATCTGTGTGAGGTTGAGATGTTTTTTCTTTTCTACGTGTCCGCTTCTGTCTTGCAGTTTCTTGTCTGAATTCTTCTGCCGCTAGTGCTCCCGTTCTAATGCTGTAACGCCAAGCCGTTCTATCCTGAGCGAGGCTCTCCCAAGCGCCTACGTCAATGTTAAGATGTTTCAAGGATGACTTGAGCGTGTCTTTGAAACGCTTTTTCTGTCCACCAGCTTTTCGAAATCCTGCCTTGAGTTCTCCATAATATATTTGTTTTGGCAATCGCGAGTTCTCCATACGCACAAGATGGCCTGCCCAGCGTGCCTGCGCCTTCATAAGTATTGTGTGGATGCTTATTGAGGTTGATTTTTCCAAGATCTCGTAGTCTGGTACTTTGTCCCACCAATGGATGTTTAGTAATTTACGTAGGCAGGTAAGATGGAAATGATTTAACTTTCTTGCATGTCTAGCATACACTGTCCACGTTTCGCAGGCGTATAGTAAGGTTGGTATAACAGCAGCATGATATACTTGTAGTTTGGTGGTTGTTCTTATACCTCTTCTGTCCCATACATTTTTGCGTAATCCGCCAAATACAGCACTAGCTTTTGCCAGTCTCTTGTTAATTTCCACATCAATGTTGACATCGCGAGAGAGAGTGCTTCCAAGGTAAGTAAAATTGTCGACTACCTGCAGTTTTTCCTTATTGACGATGATGGAAGTAGCAGTATGTTGGCTATTTGATGTTGCTTGGTGCATGACTTCTGTTTTTTTGGTGTTAATAGTGAGACCAAAGTTGTTGCAGGCCTTTGAGAAGCGGTCTATGGTGCTCTGCATGTTTACGACAGAGTCAGCATACAATGCACAGTCGTCAGCATAAAGTAATTCTCTAACAGTACTAGATTTAGTTTTCCTGTTTGCTTTTAGACGACGTAAATTGAAAAGACCACCATCCGTTCTGTAATTGATCATTATGCCTGCTGTTTCATTACTATGGTGTGTTTCCGTTAACATGGCTGTAAATAACAGGCTGAAAAGAGTAGGGGCCAGCACACATCCCTGCTTTACACCATTTGTGACAGGGAATGCAGGAGATACTCCTCCGTCGCAGATAACACTAGCCATCATACCGTCATGAAATTGTCGTATCACAGTGACAAGTTTTGGGGGGCATCCGAACTTTGTAAGCACCTTCCACAATCCTTCTCTGTTAACGGTATCGAATGCTTTAGTTAAGTCCACAAATGTTGCTAAGAGTTCACTATGTTGCTCTTGTGACTTTTCCTGAATTTGTCGTGCAGAGAATATCATATCAACTGTACCACGACCTGCACGAAAACCGCACTGACTCTCTGGGAGTAGCTCGTTTAGTAGAGAATTATTTAATCTGTTGAGTATGACACGAGCGAGAATTTTACCAGCTATAGACAAAAGTGATATGCCCCTATGATTATCGCAAGACTGTTTGGTACATTTGCCTTTATATAGGTGCACTATAGAAGCATCTTTTAGATCTTGAGGCAATGTACCTGAGTTCCAGAAAATACCAAAAATGTCAGTTAGTTTTTTAATCAGCAGTGGTCCGCCATTTTTATAAATTTCAGCAGGTAAGGCATCCAAACCTGGAGCTTTATCATTTGACATTTGTTTAATCGTTATAATAACCTCTTGACTGCTTGGAGGTATATCGAGTTCTTCTCTTATCCTAAGTTGTGGTATTCTGTTTATGACTTCTTCATTTATTACTGATGGTTTGTTTAGGATTTCTTCAAAATGTTCAGCCCAACGATTTAAGATGTCATTTTTATCAGTGAGAAGCTTCGACGAATCGGCATTTAATAGAGGTGGTGATCCCGATGAGTGTGGACCATAGATAGTTCTTAAAGCCTCATAGAATCGCTTATAGTCCTTTCTGTCTGCAAACATTTGAATTTCTTCAGCTTTTCGACTTAGCCATTTATCCTTTATCTCTCTAAGCTTCTTTTGACAAGTGTTACGGATCTTGTTATAGGCTACTTTCTTGGACGGTGAAGATGCTGTCCCTTGTAGTTTCTTGAAAGCTTTGTGTTTCTCTTCTAACAAGGATGTTATCTCAAAATTATTATCATCAAACCAGTCTTGGTGTCTATGTACCTTCACTCCCAAATGTTCCTTCGCTTTGGCGTAAATAATTCCTTTAAACGAAGCCCAGCTATCTTCAGATGTGGTATTAAGAAGATCTAAGTCTCCCAAGGCTACGTCGAGATCCTTGGAGAGATTATTTTTTATATCGTGGTTACTCAACCGATCAGTGTTTAGGCGTTTTTCTATCTTTTGTCCCTGTGGACGTCTTTTTCTTGCAATGGTGAAATTTAGTTTGGATACTATAAGCCGGTGATCAGTCCAGCATTCAGCTCCACACATTGCTTTTGTGACACGAACATCCTTGATGTCCCTTTTTCTGGTTATGATATAGTCTATAAGATGCCACTGCTTGGAGCGTGGATGCAACCAAGAGGTCTTTTTGCGCGTTGGCAAGCGAAACATAGTGTTGGTGATAGTGAGTTCGTGCACAGAACATAGCTTTAAAAGAAGGGAACCATTGCTGTTACATTTACCGATCCCATGACGTCCAAGAACACCTTGCCATGTCTGGAAGTCTTTGCCAACTCGGGCATTGAAATCACCCAGGATAATGAGTTTATCAGTTCTCGGTGTACCAGATATAGCGGCATCTAACTCTTCATAGAATTTATCCTTTTCCTCATCAGGATTTGTCATTGTCGGCGCATATGCAGAAAGTAATGTGGCAAAGTTATTTTTGCTCACTTGCAATCGCAACGACATCAAGCGATCGCTAATTCCTCGAGGCAGACCTGGAAGTTTCTGCACCAGAGATGATTTTATAGCAAAACCAACACCTGATTCACGCCTCTCTGTGTTTTTACGTCCTATCCAGAAGAATGTATACCCTCCACCTCTCTCTGTCAACTGACCCTCATCTGCAAACCGCGTTTCACTAAGTGCAACAATATCCAGATTATAACGGGCCAATTCTTTAGCAATTAGTGCTGTTCTTCTTTCTGGTCTGTTTACATCTGAGATATCCGTGAGTGTCCGAACATTCCATGAACCAACTAGGATTGATTCACACTTTGTTCTCTTCATATTTAATTAATAAAGATAAATAAATAAATGGGTTGAGAAATGACTAGCGCTGAAGTTGATTTATAGTGTGGAAGAGTTGCGCTAATCGTCAACCACACTCTCTCTCCTGAGTTTTATCTTGGTCCAGTGGCAAGACAAAGTCGAGACAACTGGGAGAAAATCAGGTGCAGTGGATGGCCAGAGCGTACTATGTGTCTAACTGTGCCCTATGCTGTCCACACAGCTCTGCTGTTAGCGCCTATGTACCCGTTGAGTTACCTGCCAACTTCTTCCGAGTATTTCGCCGCAAACAGACTTTTTAAGTCTAGGAAGACAAAGCCTTTGTTAACAATGCTAGGTTGACTTATTTCTTAGCACTGTGAGTGTCCATAGTAGCTACAGTGTGTCGCCCAATATCACATCGACTGTAACAGGTTGACACCGTGTAAAAATAGGGCAGACCATTTTGACACGGTCAGGAATGACAGACTATACAGAGACTTTCAACAACCTTCACAATCCAGGTGTCACGCCACTTCAGGTATAGGTTCTCCTTGTCCAATGTTTTGCTGGTTCTCTCGAACCTCCTGTTGTTTGTTGGGCTAACTTTGACGTTATTGTCTTCTACAAAGTAATCAGCTGCATATTTACCTGTTAATATGTTTCTATCTTTATAAAGTGTGATCCAGGTATTTCTCCCTTTACCTTCGTCATTTAGTTGTTTTACAAGTTTCCATAATTTCCTAGTATCTCTTTCTAGGTTCAGCGACTCTGTTTTTTCTTTCCAGCTGCTCCGTCTGGCTTGTAACTTGGCTCTTTGAAATTTAGCCTTTGTTTGCTGATATTTGTTGTGATGTTTTTGGCTAGGTCTGTTCTCAGCCTGCTGTCTAGATGTTTCCATCTTCTTCTTCATCGTTCTTCAGTCAGATATCAGGTTACAGCACCAGTATTTTCAATGAATTGTGTGATTCGCTTCAGGTCATCAATGGAACCCCCATCTCATTTTGCAGCTTTTCCAGTTCATCAGTCCAGTAGGGTTTGTAGTTATTTGCGTGCCTCCCTGGGTATGGTTTTACTAGCAGCATGTAGTATATATCTATTAAATTCACTCACTGCTCCATTGATGTCTTTGTCAAAGTTCATGTCCTTAGCTAGAACACTGGTTAAATGCTGGTACATTTTCCAGTCTGCCCTCTTATAGTTCCACCTAGTGAGCGTGCTGCTGTCTTTGGTAAATTCATTGTGGATTTCCAGAAATACTGGTCTGTGGTCACTACCTCCAAGCTGCTTTCCAACAACACGTGTGATGTTCCATTCCAAGCCTGGTGAGTGGAATGCCAGGTCTGGTGTAGAGGTGGTGTGCCATGCTCTCGAGTAGAAGGTTGGTGAGTCTGCTGGCTGGTTAATAAGGATGAGATTATTTTCATCCTGCCAGCTCTCAAGTTCCTCACCTCTCTTGTCGATATGATCGTAGCCCCAGCTCTGAGAGTGGCTGTTGAAGTCACCACACACCATAAGTCTCTCTTTGTCTGGAATTGTGTCTAGTGCCAATGGTTTATCATTTGGGCAGTAGTAGTTCAGGAGATGGAATTCTGCACTGTCTGTTTTTAGGTGGAGCATCTGGTATTCTGCCCCTTCCATATATACTTCCAGCTGACATGCGCTGATATTGTTTTTAACAAATGTCAGAATTCCACCCTTTCGCCTGTCCTTTCGGTCAGATCGGTAGCACTGGTAGCCTCTGATTTTGAAGGCTATGTCGCTGCTGATGTGTGTTTCTTGGATACAGCATATATTAACTTGTTCTTCACTTAGGACATTTTCAATTTCCAATTTTTCTGCTGTATCCATCTTTTTTACTGTTGACACCCTCAGCATTCCAGTGCATTATTTTTATTGGTCGTTGGTTTGTTTGGCCAGTAGCTCTATTCCCTTGCTTCCTGGCTCCTCGGGGCAATTGAGAAGGACTTCCAGTAACTAAGATTGGGCCCTTTCGATGTATAGGGCCCGGCACCGCCCCTGCCTGAACATCCGCCACAGGGCAGGCACCATAACTATTTATAGATGTAGACATGTTTCCATTGTGTTTTGTGCGTGGCATCCTGATTATCTGTGCGCCTTTTGGCTTGTTTCCTCCGTCTTCAGCACTCTGCTTACTTGGGCCGAACTATGGTCCTGCTCGAGTGGGACTGCCCGACCAGTCTTAATTTCCAGCCCCTGATGGCTGAACTACGCCCTATCACCTCTACACGGTGCTGACCTCGATGGGACACCTAGTAACATGAGCAAGTTCATGAGATATTCACACGGAACACCATTATATGTATCATCCTGATCAATCACTACATCACGTCTCCATACCAGCCTGGAACCAGTGCAGGATTTATCTTTTGTTGCCCCCCACCCCCCAAAAAAATAATAATATATAGACCTATATATATATTTTGCACCGACATATAATATTATCTGGACTTATAAAGGGCCCCATATCTCAAATATCTTATGGCCTTATAAAGTCTAAATCCCGCGCTGCCTGGAACCATTCAAAATCGCCGCATGAAAGCACTGCAAATTTACACCACGTTTCTGTATTGTGTCTATAACCACCGAGTGTAGATGGAAATACCTGACGACTCTCCAAATCACAAACAAGCCTACATATCACAATTTTATCAGGGAGTTTGTAATTTATATATTGTATCATTATGATTCAGTATCCACTGATGTGAACAGGATTTCTGTTGGGTGTCTTGGGTGGTAATAAACAACTGTGGAGCCACTCCTTCCTAATAGCGATACTACGATGGTTACATTTAATACACTCCTATTTGTTATGTTAAAGTACGTGGTATGTTCACTCATTTCTCTATCTCTCTTCCACATTTTCTCTTGATAGAAGTAAATGAGTTCAAATTTAGCAGCGTAAACAGATTGCTCTACCTCATCAGCAACCAGTCATGTGTTACAATAGGCTCTGGTTTTAGAGGTTCATGCCATCTTTGTGTTGGATCTGTTGGTATTCAGGAGTTTCCATTCGCCCGTGTGTTGCCGGACCCGAAAGAGGAGTAAATAATAGCATGACTTATTACATTCCATGCATGTTGCAAGACATGAGCAAGCGGGTTATGGTGTGGAGTTAGCTGTCCCATTCCGTATGGCAAAGTGACTCCGAAGCCATGCTGATGTATCAAACAGAAAGGCTCATATATCCCAGCAAACCATGACGCAGTGCATTCCGTTCCTCGATCTACATCCTACACATCTGCTGGAGTTTGAGAAAGAACGCAGAAGAAGGTTCCACGTGGTTGATATAATTTATGTGTTAGTGAAGTGGGGCACCAAGAGAGTGAAAGAGATTGGGGAGATTTGACAAACGTATGAGTAAGTTCTCTATGTAACGGAGGATTGATGTCAGGCGTTTGACATTACCTTTAATCTTACTAACTTTTTCTGTTTCAAATTTCTTTTTCTTGCCGTCTCTTTTCTCTCACTCTTTCGCTGACTCCCTCTTGCACTCACTGCGTTCTAAATATCTCTACTTTCACCTTCTCTTACACTCTGTCTTCTTTCATTTTCTTTCTCTTGCACTCTATTCTCCGTCTTGTCTCACGCTTTCTTGGAATCTTCCTTGCTAAAAACCTAACCGGCATGGTACTTGTCGATGAGTTGAAATACAAGTTATGATAGCGCCATCTGGTGAATGTTTACTATTGACAACCAGAGGAAGGGCGCTACTATTGGCCAATTTGAACAGGCTGGCACAAGTTAGTAATAAATTATTTGGAAAGTAAGTTTGTTGTATTGACCCGAAAATGCTGGTTTATTGTTATTTTTTTTTATTAATTAAATAATTTTGTACATTCAATTTAACTAATTTCATATCTCACATTAGTTATTTCAGTTCGAAGATTAGTCATCAAGTAGGCCCTAGGTCCCTCTACTCTACTTACTTGTCTTATTATTATTAGCTAGTACACTAGTACTTACTACTAACTAATTACTAATCTCTTAAATTAATTCATCGCTGCAGGAAAGCTTTATTTACATTAATGGAAAGTATTTATTTTGTGATTCACTGAATCCGACTGCCAATGACATGATATACTAAGATACTACTAATAGGTGCTTATTAAGTCACTCACTTCCGAGAGCTTAATCATGATGACAGACTGTAAACGGCGTACCACTGTAACACTAACTGTAATATAATATTAAATATACTATTGATTGTCTATTTAAAAGACTGTACAGTTGTACAATACTATTTTGTAAATATTCATATTTTTATAATTTATATAGTACTTAGTCTTCATCCACATACTTGCTGAAGTTACTTTGTTCACTTTAAGAGTATGTATGGGTCAAAACACACCCCATACATAAGCCATATTACTCCTCGACAACAGGTGATTTTGGCGATTATACTATACAATACAGCTGATTACATGTATAAACAATAACATAATTAATTATGCAGAACTTACGTCATAGTATCCCATGCTTACGTCCCCTCCATGCTGTATTGAGAATCTTCTGTTTCACTCCTTTCATCTTAACTGCCATCATGTATATCTCAATTAAACTTTCCAGTTCCCACATAACATATTTTGCTCTTCTGTCAACACATGATGGATGTAGACCTGCTACTTGGAAGCGGTGACCTCAATAAATGCAGTAGTTATAATGCTATAAATGTCACAGTACAGTGTTTACATTTTTAACTAGCCAACGTCACAGATTTCTGTGTAACACCAATGATATTAATGGCTGCTGTGACGTCACATACTGACAATCACTGAGTTCAACTCTAGACACAGACAAACTTATGCAAAATCTGTTTATTTTTCAATTTACATAGGGCCTATTTTTCAAATTTTTTGTACTTTGTGCTCAGTATTTCTGCATGTTACAGAGTGAGGTGCTTGCACACATTATAAATATTATTTCAAATCCCAACCGTATTCTAAGTACTTAACTTTAAGCTTGCCAAATCACACAATAAAGGTTAGGTAATACCCCGAAACCAGAGCAAAGGTCACAGTGAAGAATCAAAAGTAACTTGCGTCAATAATTTAAATGTTGTGTTGTGTCTGCCGGTGAACTCTGATGTTCATTTCACAATTTTGCCAACAGTTTTTGAAAGATATTTATTTCTAAGTTTATTGAAAACATTTAAAATCATTGTCTTTTGGCCTGTATTTCATGATTTTCCTAACTTATGTTTTACAATTGATGTGGATGCTTCGTCTGCTATTTTTCATTTGTATATCGTGTAAAGAACTATAATGGTTGACCTTCTGACCTCTTTGCGCATGCACATTGATATAACAGCGAATATAGTAATTTATCATGAAATTTTAAATATATATTACATGAAAATTTATTTCAAAACATACATTACTATTGTAATAGACATGTTTCATTTTACAACAATTGATTGAAATTAACCACAGTATTATGTTCTAACAAACTATATAATTGCACACGTAACAATTTATTTATGCGGTCTGCGCCCAACAACTAATTAGAAGCACTGACCCATTTCACTCTTAAAGTGAACAGAGTATAGTCATGCAACATGACTACTAGCAGTATACTGTAGTACAAAATTAAAATACACTTACAATTAAGTGTATTTCTAAGTATAAAAATTGTGGTGGGGGGAAGGGGGGACGCAATCTCACATGCAATCGTGCACCTCCAGTTATGCTTTGTTGAATTCTGTGAATCAGATGTAGAGACCAGTAAGATTATTTTAAAATAATAGCTTCCTGATCAACAAACACATGTTGAGAATAACTTGCTCTGTACTCTATAACAAAACAAATGCCGTCATCTCATTCAGACACAGTAAACCATGTTGACATTGTGGTTGTATAGACCAGGAATCTTCTCTGATTCTTAGATCAACTGTATCAGAAAGTGTTTCGAATATTTATTTGTTTCTTTGAAAAACAGTTCTTCTGTGATCAACAATTGTTGACTGCTAAAAAAATTGTATAACAATTGTGTTTATGTAGAACACAAGGTCAATCAGCTTTACAATTTTGCTGCATGTGCATGTACAACAACTACCAGTGCAAATATCATCTACCACACATTTGCTCATTGTGTGGTAGATGGTAGTTGTTGTACAGTATGCACAGGGCATGTAGGAAATGACGACCATGTTTTCCAAGAGTGTACAAGGAATAAATAGCTTGCAGTTTGGGGGGGGGGGGAAATGACTTTCTGCCATTGACATTAATAATTAAAAGCATCTTGCATACACTGAGAACTGTTACTGCATAAAGTGGCGCATAACTGGTTACATTTTAGCAAGGACGGGCCTTACTTTGCTTATGAATTGTGGCTAGTCATCCTATTGAAATTGCAACTGTGCAACAGGTTGAGAAAATGATTCGAGCAGACAGGTGAAATAACATCTGTCTGCTAGTACAGACAGTAAGAATGGTAGGCAAAATAACAACTGCAATTTGGTATTTACATGGTTCATAGCACAATGCATTGCCAATTGAAATTGTGCTCATAATTGATACCCGAAGAACTGACTAACGAAAACAAAATGACCCAAATGGACATGTTCTTTCAGGATCTTTTTTCAATATTCAGATGATGAACACATGCTGGAATGTATTGTCACAGGGGTGAATCATAGGTGCATCACTATCAACCAGAATGAAAGAGTGCTTCAATAATGTGAAAGCACCCATCTTCACCTTCTGCCACTAAATGTAGATGTATGACATCAGCAGGAAAGGTTATGCTCACAGTGTTTTGGGATTCTTAAGGAGAGCTGTTAACCAATTTCCAGAAAAAAGTGGACAATGTGAATGTAGTATTGTAATATAAAGTTCTATTAATCTTTAGGATGCAATTAGAAAAAAATGTCCAGACCTGCTGCTAGAGGAACATTGTTCCATCAAACCATTGTCACACCACATGTGGTTTTTGATTAATCCAACACAGAATTGGCAATTACTGGGGCATCCACCTTACAGCCCTGATCTGTCCAATATAAATTTTCACCTGTTTCTTTTTTTTCCAGTTGAATGACGATTGGTTTTCAGGCAATGACACATTTGGTCACTTGATATGCAGTAATATTTTGTGGCATCTCATGATGTTGGTAACTCCTTCAGTCCATCTTCTTTTTGGCCTTGCTCTGCCTCATGGTGTTTCTCTTCTCATGTTGTATGCTCTTGCTGCTGGATAGTTTGGGTTTATTCTCATTAAAATGCTGAACCATTTCAGTCCTTGCTTTTCAATATATTTGACCATAGACATTATTCCAACCTTTCATGTATATAAATAAATCTCTTCATTCCTCAAATGATCTCTTCCTGATCTGTGTGCTGTTTTTCTTTGAGATATCATTTTGCACCTGTTTGGTGCACTCAAAAACCACCTTGGTGTACAACATTTTGCTAATGACATAGAGGTTGAACATGATGTGAAAATGTGGCTTAAAATGCAAAATAAAAGATTTTATGCTGCAGATATTGCCACACAAAGTGATTGAATAAATGAAAGCAAAGTTGGCAAAAATTATATAGAGAAATAAATAAACAGTCAGTCTAAAATTAGTTTTCTTGTTCATATAATATTTATTAATTTTCTATGACCATTTATGACTTTCCCTTGTATATAAGTAAGTCTATTTATTTTTTCCAACATAGAGTCTTAGAAGCACCACAGGGAGCTACACTGTAAAATTGTATTTTATGGTAATTAATTTTCATCAGTGTTCACTTGAACTTATTCATATTGTAACAAACTTATTTATTATTCACAGTTTTTGGTCACATTAAATTTCCACCCTAAATCACAAGATGGATGCATATTCAAAGATTGAAAAAGTTGGAGAAGGTAAATTACCAATATTCTAGTTATCATACTGAGCAAAACAAAATTAGATCTAGAAGTAATAATAATAACTGTCCATGAATAATGATAATAGGATGCAC
Source organism: Meghimatium bilineatum (assembly GCA_034231615.1). Lineage (NCBI taxonomy): Eukaryota > Metazoa > Mollusca > Gastropoda > Stylommatophora > Philomycidae > Meghimatium > Meghimatium bilineatum. The sequence continues at coordinate 50,194,034 of CM067321.1, read as the reverse complement.
TACCATCATGTGCTGCTGAAGTCTGACACATCAAGAGAAAGGTGCAGATATCTCATCCAAGCTATAAACCTTGATGCAATGCATTCTGTTCTCTGGACTATACCCTGTTATCGGCGTGAGCTTGAGAATGAACACAAAACATAAACAACTATATGCAAATTCAATATGAATCGGTCTACATTTTATGTTGTATGGTTTCTATATATATATATATATATTATATCAGGTTATGTGATACTTTATTTTAGATTTGATATTTTGTTCTTAAGCATATAGGACAGATATTTTTATTTAATTTCAGGCACATATGGCGTTGTCTATAAAGGTAGACATAAAAAGACAAATCGTCTCGTTGCACTAAAAAAGATTCGACTGGAATCAGAAGATGAGGGTGTGCCTTCAACAGCCATCAGAGAAATTTCTCTTTTGAAAGAATTGCAGCATCCAAATATAGTTTCGTAAGTCTTGGTGCAAATTGTTTTTACCTTCAACTACACTTATCAAAGACAAGTAGCTTATACGGAATGTGCAAGCAAAGATTAACAATTAATATTTTAATTACATTCATAAAGTATATGCTCTACAGTCTGAAGAGCATGGTTGAGTTGCCAATCTTGAACTTTGTATAGGCCATACATTGCTCAAGTAATAGGTGCGTCAAGAAATTGTTGTGGAATTTTAGATGCGTTTAGATATCCCCCCCCCCCCCCCCCCCCTATTTTCAACTTCACAACTGTCATATCATACATACAACAACAAAAAATTTGATATCTTTGCAAACAAAAACATTATTGTGTTTACCAAACACTCACCACAAATAATGCATTTAATCAAAAAAGAATCTGGGCCCAGGGGAGAAATTGGGTAATTTTAATCTGGAGCTCTGAAGGTTAACAATATAAAATGGTTATTGAATCTTATGAAATATCAGATATACATGTCTAATATCTATTTACTAGACTGGAAGATGTTTTGATGCAGGAGAGCAAGCTGTACCTTGTCTTTGAGTTCCTGTCCATGGATTTAAAGAAATATTTAAACAGTATTCCAGATGATGGACTTATGGATCCAATGCTAGTTAAGGTACCTAACAGTTTATATGTATCCAATGTTTAATCCACACACAGTTATGTCTTATAAATATATTTAGTCTAATTCAGCGCTTCTTAACCTTTGTGCGACCTAGAGCCAGTAAAAAAATTTTATAAGACCAGAATTAGGTCCAAAATATTCTATATACTCATAAATAATTTTGCAATTCAATGATAAGCTCTCATGGTCCGATGATTGAGAAAACTCTTTGTTGCCTTTTAACGTCATGGGTAGAAGAGTTTTCTGAAGACGGCCCTCTTGTGTGCTGAGTATATTGTGGAATTTGTCGCCTCTTTTATTTCGGTGATCCATCATTTTCGTTATTGGCCTATAGGTCTGCTTTCACTGTATCTGTGTAGCATAGCTTTTTGTGGTATACTGTCTGATGGTAGTCTGCTGATGTGTACAAACCATTTGATCTGTTGTCTCTTTAAAATATATTCCAAGATTGAGGTTTTGCCATTTTTTTGTCTACTGTCCTCATTAGGTTCTACTCAGAGAGGGACTATAATTGTATAGATGACATGCAACAAATCCTCCAAAGGGAGCTTCAATATAATGGCATGCCATCTACTATGGTTTTCTGTTGCATGGATGGTTTGTCTAGTGGGCCAATGGTGAGACCTACAGATGCAACCGCATGAATAGACAGAATATATCCTGGAAGCCTGGTAGAGTATGATAATGTAAAATATTTGATGGATAGAGATGGAACAAACAAAAAAATTCACAGAATACAATGAGATATCAACAAATCATAAAATTGGAAAACACAACAGGATATCTAGACATAGGATGTTAATTCTAAAATTATGTAGTGTACCAAAATCTCAACATTTAGGAATATCATTGTAATTATCCTATAGTTACTAATAAATGTTATTTTATTCTTCTTCTGTGGCCGTTCTCAAATTCCTACATATTCTTGATTCTTGGTTAGAATAGCAAACATGATATTCCCATAAGTGTTCCACTCTCCATTTCAGCAGCCAATCGAGTTTATGTAGACTCAAAGTCTGTCAGGTGTTGATTATGTGATCTTCGGTTCTTTCCAAACTGAGTACATCTTCTCCTGTAAAATATACTCCTAATTGCATTGTGTCGTGGTTTACAGCTTGACTGCGATGTCTGTGCATTTTTGCCTGATACATCAGACTCCTGACTTTTGGGTCACTTTGACCTTCTATGGAAACGGGACAGTCAACTCCACCCTGAAAACCTCCTCAGTTGTCTTTTATAATGTGCATCATAGGTAATAGTGTTTCTATTCTTTGCTCCATTTTCACAGTAAAGTCCCAGGAAACAATGGTTGATTTGATTCTTGTTTCCTTAGCTGAAACTTGCTAAGCTGATCATTGCTTTGTGGTGTCCTGATTGATGGCCTTTTGAGTCTTTACAAACAATCAGGAAGCAAGTCATTGTAAATATTACATATCGACTACGAAATTCTCAATTGCAGCTTCTTTGACATTTAAATATAGTCTACACAGATTTTCTTCATAAATGCTGCTGTATTTGAAAGGCTCCCATACAGCTATCTATGGATGTCTGTCTCTGTGGGCCAGTGCTCCTCCTTCAATTGGTTTAATGTGCAAGATCAGTCCAATATTGTCACCATGGTGTGTATATCTTTCTAATTACTCATAGTTTTCAGCTTCTAATTAATTATATTAGATAACATCAATGTTTTATTAAATTTACATTTTATTAATTTGTAACTGCCAAGTAACTACATAAAAGAGAAGTAGATCAGAAGTTGAAAGAAATAAACCACAGGAGTACAAAATAGAAAATAGCTAAGGACAAAGAAATGTATGCTTTTGTTGCTACCATAAGCACAAGGGGTGTAATATGCTAAATGATGATGAGTAACTACAGTGGCAAGAAGAATTATTTGATACAGAAAAATGTTGTAGATTAAATTTCTCCTAGACAGTGAAAAAAACAATGTTATGATCGTTGCTGGTAGAGAAGACTAGCTCATACGCTTTGTAGCAAAGAAGCTGATATTTTTCAGTCATATAAAGAGATATTGCAGCACAGAAAAGTTAATGGAGGCATGATCACAGGGAAAAGAACAACAATTAACCAAAGGCATTATAGAGTGTTTGAATAAAACCTTGGTTGATACAGATCATTTTTCTCAGATTCAAAGAATATTTGAAGAAGACTATATTCTAGAAAGAATATTTCAAGTGATGATAACTAAGTAACTATCTTAATTGAAAAGATCAAAGTTTCACCAATTTTAGATGTTTAGTCTTTTCTCCTCAGAGTTATTTATACCAGATTTCAGAGGCTATTTTATATTGTCACAAAAGAAGAGTCTTACACAGAGATTTAAAACCACAAAATTTACTTATCAATGACAGTGGTGTTATCAAACTTGGAGATTTTGGTCTTGCAAGAGCTTTTGCAATCCCTGTTAGAATTTATACACATGAGGTAGGTATTTAATTTTTTTTGTTTTACAAGTGCTTCTGCTTTGTGATGTTTGTATGTTTTGCATTTGCTCCATTGTAATCTTCTTCTTCTTTATCGTTCATTCTCAAACTCCTGCAGAATTCTCTTGTAGCAGGACATGTGCTCTAAATTTCCAGCAGAATGTAGTCCAGAGAATGGAAATGCGTTGTGTCACCGTTTATTTTCGCCAATGGCCCAACACATCCATCTTCGGCGGCCTCCATTGTAATCAGCTAATGGACACAAGCTTGAAGAGGTGAATACCTTCAAATACCTCGGATCCAGTATATGCAGCGATGGTAAATGCAAAGCAGAACTAAAAATAAGGCTGGAGATGGCTTTAGCGTCATTGTCAAGGCTAACTGTGATTTGGAAAAGCAACATCAGTGTTGGAGTGAAAATCAAACTGTATAGGTCGCTGGTGCTTTCTGTTGTGTTGTATGGTTGTGAGAGTTGGACACTCACTGTGGACATGGAGAGAAGATTACAGGCTTTCGAGTATAAATGCTACAGAAGAATTCTACGAATTTCCTATAGGGAACATAAGACCAATGTGTACGTAAGAAATAAAGTAGAGATGTGTGCAGGTGTCCAGGAGCCATTGCTTTCAATAGTGAAACGACGAAAACTAGCATGGTTCGGACATGTATGCAGGCACGATTCCTTGTCAAAAACAATACTGCAGGGAACTGTCAAGGGTGGAAGAAGCAGAGGAGGACAAATAAAGACATGGACAGACAACATCAAGGAATGGACAGGGCTAGATATTTCCACACTCATCCGCATCGCTGACGATAGAATTCGCTGGAGGACTCTGTGTGCTGAAGCATCCAATGTGGTACCCCTACGACCCTGAAGGGTTATGGGTTTATTGATTGATTGATTGTAATCAGCATGGATATCTGTGCAATTTTTGCCAGGAGCGTGTTTACGTTGTGCTACTGTTATGCGCCTTGTAGGCCTAGCACATCCGATTTCAGCATGCCTTGACAATTCAGGTCCCCATCGAGGTCAGCTCCTTGGCGTGGAGATGGGGCTTAGTCCAGCAGAGGCTGGAAACTAAGACTGGCCAGGCCCTCCCACATTCGGGCAGGACCACAGTCTTGCCTAGCAAGTAAAGGTGCTGAAGTCAGCGATATTTGGCCAGAAGGCGCACCGCAACAATCAGAATGTCATGCATTATCGCACATGAATGTCTATATCTGCATTACCTCGTTATGGTGCTAACCCTGTGACGACTCACCAGGCAGGAGTAGCACCGGGCCCTATACCTCGAAAGGGCCCACCCCATACGACTGGAGGTCCTCTTCGATTGCCTTGTGGAGCCAGGAGGCACAAGAGTAATATCACTGACCAACAAATATTACCAACCAATGAGACACCACTTACAATAATGCACTGGAATGCTGAGGGTGTAAATAGCAAAAAAGATGGTCTTAGCAAGAAATTAGAATTAGAAAACACCCTTCTTAAGGAACAGGTCAGCATTTGTTGCATACAAGAGACACACCTCAGCAAAGATGTAGCCTTTAAAATTGCAGGTTATCAGTGCTTTAGAGCTGATCGAATAGACAGAAGAAAAGGAGGTATACTAACTCTAGTCAAAAATAATATCAGCGCACATCAAACTGAGCTATACATGGAAGGAGCAGAATATCAGGTCCTTCAACTAAAGACCAAGAACACAGACTTCAACCTACTAAATTATTATTGTCCAAATGACCAGTCCCTTTCCCTGGACACAATACCGTACAGAGGAAGACTGATAGTATGTGGAGATTTTAATAGTCACTCACAAAGCTGGGGTTATGACCACATGGATAAAAGAGAAGAACTTGAAAGCTGGCAAGACGATAAATGTCTTCTATTGCTTAATAAGCCAAAAGATCCTCCAACATACTACTCAAGAGCATGGCAAACCACTGCCACGCCAGACTTGGCATTGTACTCAGCAGACCTAAACTGGGAAATCAATAGAACAGTGGGAAAGCAACTTGGAGGTAGCGACCATCGACCAGTCCTCCTTAGTATTAAAAATGAACTCACAGGAAATGCATGTAGCCTTCCAAGATGGAATTATAAAAAAGCAAATTGGGGACTATTTAAACACCGCAGTAGTGTTTTAGCTGGACAAATAGATATGGAAAGAAAAAACATAAACGCCATAGTCAAAGAGTTCAATAAATGTATTCATCAAGCTGCCAAGGAAGCAATACCAAGAGGAGCACGCAAACAATACAAGCCATACTGGAGTGAACAACTAGAACTGCTGCAAGAGGAATTAGAAAAAGCACGGATGGAAGTGGAAAATAACCCAAGCCAGGAACATCACAACAAACATCAACATGCAAAAGCTAAATTCCAAAGAGCCAAACTAGAAGCTAGAAGAAAGAGCTGGAAAGAGAAAACAGAATCCTTAAATTTTGAAAAGGATGGAAGAAAACTGTGGAAACTGGTCAAACAACTAAATGATGAGGGAACAGGAAGAAGCACAAACATAACACTCGTACAGAATGGCAAAATGATTACAGGAAAGCAAGCAGTAGATAATTTCGCTAGGATATTTGCTCAAGACTGCAATATTGAAATTAGTCCAGAGAAACAGCGAACAGTGCGGAGCGACCAAAAAAGTAAAATGGAACATGCTCAGACTAGAATCAGTGATGAAAACAGCGCAGATGAAATTATGGATACATTGTTCACATATAGTGAATTGGAATTAGTGGTCTCTAAACTAAAGCTAATTAAGTCCCCAGGTATTGATGAAATATCAAATGAAATGATAAAGAATCTAGGAACAACAGCCAGAAGGAAACTATTGGACATCCTAAATATTAGCTGGACCACTGGGAAAATACCACAAATCTGGAGAGAATCAATTATGGTCCCTTTGCTTAAACCTGGAAAAGATGGAGCAACACCAACTAGCTACAGACCAATTAGTCTTACAAGTTGCCTGTGCAAAACAATGGAGCGCATCATAAACCTAAGACTAAAATTTCACCTGGAAAGTAGAAAATTCCTTACACCGCAGCAGGCGGGTTTCAGGCAATGCTACTCCACAGAGCATCAAACCACATACCTCTCACAGGAAATTGAGGATGCTTTCCAAGACAAAAAAATCAGTTTTAGTGGCATGGATTGATTTACAGAAGGCCTTTGATAAAGTATGGAAAGAAGGATTGCTTCAAAAAATGAGAAACTACAAGATATGTGGAAATATGTACAGATGGACGAAAGCCTTTCTTCACAATAGAAGAGCCAGAGTACAAGTAAATGGCAAAAAAAGTAGGAAAGTATTACTACGCCATGGAGTGCCTCAGGTAGGAGTTCTATCACCCACTCTTTTTCTCATATTTATCAATGATCTAATTGAAGAAATACCCTGTGGAACTAAGGCAGCACTATATGCAGATGACTTAATTCTATGGTGCACACATGAGAGCACCATGGTTGCACAAAAATGCTTAGAGAGCCATGGACATTTTGACTAATTGGGCTGACAAATGGTGTGTAAGTATCAATATAGAGAAGTCAGCAACAACCCTTTTTACACTTTCACCAAAACAAAGAGCAGGAAACATCTAAGTAAATAAAACTGTCTTAAAGATAGATGACCAACCCACATATCTTGGTGTAACATTTGATGCCAAAATGACATGGAAACATCATATCAGCAAAGCAGAAACAAAGGCTAGAAGGAAGATAGCTATACTAAGAAAACTGAGTGGGACAACTTGAGGAGCTAATGAAAGAATTCTAAAAAATGTATACCAACAAGCCATTCAGCCACACTTGGAATATGGTTCTACAGCATGGAGTTCATCATCAAACACTACACTACAAAACCTAGATAGAGTACAGAACCAAGCACTTAGAATCATTACAGGCGAAATGAGATCCACACCAATCATAGAAATGCAGAATATCGAAGGGATGTAGTCATTGAAAGAGCGTAGAGATACTAAAATTATAATTCATGGAGAAAAGTTTCTTTCCCACCGTAGTCACCCAATGAAGGAAAGATTCCAGAATCTGTCACAAGGACAGCTTAAAAGAAGCAGCTTCATACATGAGGCCAAGCGTCTACGTAGACAGGTATCGGATCTGCCAGAGGTAACAATACCACTGACATCTCAACCAGAGCACACCCCATGGGAAAAATGGACATGCCTACCAGTGACCATCCAAACAACAATAACAGGTGTGCATGGGGATGGACATCAGAATAATCTGCAGAAAAGAGTAGCAGCTCTCAGCTTCCTCTATGACGTTTACCCAAGTGATATATGGACAAGAGTATATACAGATGGATCAGCACAGAATGCAGTAAAAAATGGAGGAAGTGGTGTATATGTAGAATACCCAGATGGCACCACTGATACCACTTGTATACCAACAGGGAATTACTGCAACAACTATGACTCTGAAGTCAAAGCTATTTATACAGCTGCAGAGAAACTGTTAACATTGGACAGGACCTCACACCCTATTGTAATACTTACAGATGCAAGGTCAGTACTAGAGGCATTACAATCCAATAAACTTCCAGAGTTAAAAGAGGTATTGTCCATAGTACAAAATAGGTGTAGAATTATACTGCAATGGATTCCATCACACTGTGTAATAGCTGGAAATGAGAGAGCTGATCAACTCGCCAAGGAAGGTGCTAACATGCAGCAACCGGATGTACCAATCAGCTATCACCAAAAGAAATCCATGATAAAGGCACAACGAAAGCCTAACTTACCTCCACGGGATGACTACCACCTACTTAACAGACAAGAACAGGTCATCATATTTCGACTGAGAACTGACACAATAGACTAAACAGCCATATGTATACAAAATTTAAAATTGGCACAACAGCAAAGTGTAATTGTGGACAAGTCAACCAGACTTCAGAACATATCCTTCAAGAATGTGCAAACTATGACACATTAAGATGCACATACTGGCCTTCTGATACACCAATGAATGTTAAACTTTATGGTACAAAACAAGAAATGGAAAACACTGTCCAATTTATACAAGAAACAACACTGCAGACATAGACATTATTAGCGAACGGAAGAAGAAGAAGACAATTCAGGTGGGCTACCCTAGCCTGTGATAGCCTCCCTATCTGTCGCCAGGCACGCATGTTTGTGTTGACTCTTCACCCAGACGATTTTTTGCTCACGTCTGTCTCGCACGAGGTGTTCCACACCTATGGACTTGCCTTGTATAATTGGACGTACTGTGCCCATCAGGTACTAAACCGTTTCTCATCCGTGAGCCTGGTTCCTTAAGAGGAAGAACTCAACAGAAGAGTTGGACCCTGGCTCTTTGCCCGCTTAGCCGAGGTGTCATTCACCGACATCGTGAACCTCTCGCCCGAGTCGAGTCTCACACCACGCGATTGAGAGCAATGCGTTCTCGAGCTGAGCGACCGTGTCCCAATAGCGCCTGAGCCCATCGGGTACTGAACCCTTTCTCTCTGCAAGTGTATTTCCTGTATAGGAAAGCTTGACAGTAGAGTTGGACCAGGATTGCCATCTTTGTCCCTTTTTTTACCTTAGCTTATCGGTTACGGCACCCTTTCTCTTTGCGAGCATTTTTCCGGTATAGGAAGACTCAACATTAGAGTTTGTTTTGTTTGTTTTTCGTTCGTTCCATTGTAACCATCACTGATATCCGTGCGATTTCCGCCGGGAGCGTGATTACGTTGTGCCACCGTTATGCGCCTTGTAGGCCTAGCACATCCGATTTCGGCATGCCTTGACAATTCGGGTGGGCTACCCTTAGCCTGTGACAGCCTCTATATCTGTCTCCAGGCACGTGTAGTGGAGACTCTTCGCCCAGACGATTTTCTTGCTCTCGTCTGACTCGAACGAGGTGTTCCACTGTCTATGAACTTGCCTCGTGTAATTGGACGTGCTGTGCCCATTGGGTACTGAACCGTTTCTCATCCGTGAGCCTGGTTCCTTAAGGGGAAGAAGTCAACAGAGGAGTTGGACCCTGGCTCTTTCGCCCTCTTAGCCGAGGTGTCATTCACCGACATCGTGTACCCCTTGTCCAAGTTCGAGTCTCACACCACGCGTTTGAGAGCAAGGCGTTCTCGAGCTGAGCGTCCTTGTCCCAATAGCGCCTGAGCCCATCAGGTACTGAACCCTTTCTCTCTTCAAGTGTATTTCCGGTGTAGGAAAACCTGACAGTAGAGTTGGGCCAGGGCTAAATCGTTGTCCCTTTTGTGCCTAAGCCCATCGGGTACCATATTTCCGGTTTAGGAAGGCTCGACATTAGAGTTGGATTATGTCTTCTTGCTTTACCAAACGCCAATGAATGGGTCTGGGTCTCTGCCTGTAAGGAACACAGGTAACAAGAAACTCGTCTCGAGCTGACGGAGCTTGTAGTTCCCCTTTCCTAGGGACTTTTCACTTTCTATTTGCAGTTCGCGCTGCCCTCTAGCGCTGTTCTGCCCTTTCATTGTTTCATTGTACTCAGTATGAAATCTATGTCTCTCCCCATGCATCTACCTTTACGTGCATTTTACATTGGCCGCCCCTCCAATGTTCGGACTGGACTGACTAGCTTCACTGTATGTCGACAGTGTCGCTATATGTGGTGATGCTGGTGGTGTCGGAGATATGTCTGTCTCTTATGCAGGCAAATCTCTTTCCATCTGCTACCTCCACATTCTCGGACACGATCCCCAAATGATTTGGCCAGAATCAGCTCGAGCTGCTGTATTTCTGTTTCCAGGGTGCACCGCGTGGAGGTACATTTGGGATCTTGGTTATCTGCTAACCCTGGGTCCGCCTAGAGCAATGCGTTCCCTTTGCACCCCAACATTAGAGTTAGGCCAGGTCTTTTTGCTTTGCTAGACGCCATTATTGGGTATGGGTCTGTGCCTATAAGGAAATCAGGTAACTAGAAGCTCGTCACAAGCTAACAGAGCTTGTAGTTCCCATTTCCGTAATCGTTTTCCCTTTCTATTTGCAGTTGGCGCTGCCCTCTAGCGCTGTTCTAACCTTTCATTTTTTCATAGTAATTAGTATGAAATCTATCTGTCTTTTACCATGCATCCACCTTTTCATGCTTTTTTTCATTGGCCGCCCCTCCAATGTTCGGACTGGACTAACTAGCTTCACTGTATGTCGACAGTGTCGCTGTATGTCATGTTGCTGGTGGTGTCTGATATATTGTCTGTCTTTTATGCAGTCACATCTCTTTCCATCTGCTACCTCCACATTCTCGGACATGATCCCACAATGATTTGGCCAGAATCAGCTTGAGCTGCTGTATTTCTGTTTCCAGGGTGCACCGCGAGGAGGTACATTTGGGATCTTGGTTATCTGCTAACCTTGGGTCCGCCGAGAGCAATGTGTTCCTTTTGCACCCCGCTTTGTGATGTATCATGCTTCTTCTTTTGTTTGAGTTCTTGTTTAACTAGTTATAGCATCAAAGAGCATAATGGGACTCTGGTCATCTGATGATGATGATGATGTTCGTCCGTCGTGATCGATGATGACCAAAAACTCAACCATAATAATAATAACAATAAATAATAAAATAATTAAGTTAATAGTGCGTTTTTAAAGTCATCTACTGCACTCCGACACACACTAAGTTGTCTTGACTCACCTTGCCACTGAGACCATATGTGTAGGGGTGAGAGAGTAAGGCTGATGACATCTGCAACTCTCCCTCACTTCACACCAATTTTCATCGAACAAGTCATGGCTTTCATCATCATCTCATATATCGTTTACAGTATCGACCTCTTTTCTTCGTCCTGTGTTGCGTTTGGTCTCTCCATAAACATTGCAAAGACATAAGTAATGTATCAACCAAAGCCGGGTATTCCCTACACAGACCAGTAATCACAGTAGAGGGACCGAAACTCAATACTGTCAATAAGATTGTAGATCTCGGCAGCATCCTATCGCAAACTGCGACAATTGATGAGGGTGTTGCCCTGTGTATTGCTCTCGCCAGTGCGACCTTCATGCCAACATCTGGATCAGACATTGTCTCAGTTTGACAACTAAGTTGGGCATCTACTGTGCAATGGTTCTACCAACACTGCTTTATACTGCATCATCCTGGATTGCCTATGTAAGACACGCTTGACAGTTTAACTCTTTCCAACTTCTGTGCTTAAGAAACTTCATGGCAGGATCAATTACCAGACATGGAAATCCTTCAAAAGTCCTGCATGCAAAGTATCCATGCAGTGTTGATCAGGTCCCAACTCCGCTGGACTGGCCACATTGTCCGTATGATAGACAAGCGCCTTCCAAAGAGATTATTCTATGGGAAGCTGTATGATGATAAACGTTCACATGGAGGGCATAATAAGTGCTTTAAGGATCACTTAAAGAAATCTCTCAAGCACTGCAGCATCGATCCTAGCTCCTGGAGCCCATTATCACTCATTTTGCACACCCAGATCACGCTGACATCACTAAATTTGAAAAAGGAAGAACACTACAGGAAATTTAGAAGAGATGGAAGCAGGGGGGAAAAGGGGTGCAAAGGGAACACATTGCTCTCGGCAGACCCAGGGTTAGCAGATAACCAAGATCCCAAATGTACCTCCTCGAGCTGATTCTGGCCAAATCATTTGGGGATTGTGTCCGAGAATGTGGAGGTATCAGATGGAAAGAGATTTGACTGCATAAGAGACGGACAATATCTCTGACACCACCAGCATCACCACATATAGTGATACTGTCGACATACAGTGAAGATAGTCTGTCCAGTCCGAACATTGGAGGGGCGGCCAATGTAAAATGCACATAAAGGTAGAAGCATGGAGATAGACAAATCGAGTTCATACTGAGTACAATGACACAATGAAAGGGCAGAACAGCGCCAGAGGTCAGCGCGAACTGCAAATAGAAAGTGAAAAGTCCCTAGGAAAGGGGAACTACAAGCCCTGTTAGATCGAGACAAGCGTCTAGTTACCTGTGCTCCTTATAGGCAGATACACAGACCCAATCATGGGCATCTGGAAAAGCAAGAAAACCTAACCCAACTCTAATGTCGAGCCTTCCTAAACCGGAAATATGCTCGTGAAGAGAAAGGGTGTCGTACCCGATGGGCGTAGGCAAAAACGGGGCAACGATGGTAGTCCAAGCCCAACTCTTCTGTCAAGATTTCCTATACCGGAAATACACTTGCAGAGAGAAAGGGTTCAGTACCTGATGGGCTCAGACACAAAAGGGACAACGATTTTAGCTCTGGTCCAACTCTACTGTCAAGCTTTCCTATACCGGAAATACACTTGCAGAGAGAAAGGGTTCAGTACCTGATGGGCTCGGGCGCTATTGGGACAAGGTCGCTCAGCTTGAGAACGCCTTGCTCTCAAACGCGTCATGTGAGACTCAAACTTGGGCGAGGGGTTCACGATGTCTGTGAACGACACCTCATGTAGGAGGGCGAACGAGCCAGGGTCCTACTCTTCTGGCGAGTTCTTCCTCATACGGAACCAGGCTTGCGGATGAGAAACGGTTCAGTACCCGATGGACACAGGCAGAGTACGCCCCATTGCACGAGCTGTGTTCATAGACGGTGGAACACCTTATACCAGATAGACGCGCTCGACAAGCGTCTTGGCGAAGAGGCACTACATATCAGCATGCCCGGCAACAGATAGACAGGCTGTCACGGACTAGGGAAGCCTACCCGAATTAAAGGCATGACAAAAACGGATGTCCTGGACCTCGGACGTCCTGACCACAAGTGGCGAACTGGGGTGCAAATCATCACAGTTCTACTGTGGAACTTGCAGCACAACGTACTTCACGCTCTATGGCGGAAATCACACGAAATATTCATTGTGGTTATATGAGAGCGAGCGCTGAAGAAGAGGGGAAAAAACTCTCCTACTCTGGGCCCACTGCAATAGGTGCTTCCTAGCATGAATCTTACTCATAAGGCATCTACAAACTCACAAAACCAAACCAAATTAGACAACCACTTGCCCGTGTGTTGCCGGGGCCTGAAAGGGGAGCAAAGAATAGCAACAATGTTTACCTTCCACGCATGTCGTAAAAGGCGACTTAGGAGGTTATGGGATGGAGTTGACTGTCCCATCCCATATAGGGTCAATGACCCAAAGCCATGCTGAAGTCGGATATGTCAGGCCGAAAGGCGCAGATATCACAGCAATGCTGTAAACCATGACATAATGCATTCCATTCTCTGGACTACATCCTGCTAATCTGCAGGAGTTTGATAATGAACGCAGAAGAAGAAGAAGAAGACAACCACAAATGATTTGTTTTTTCTACTTGTTCTTCACACTTCTTTTTTTTTCATGCCATTCTCATATTTGCTTACGAAGGAGGAACATCATCAGAACTAGCATATAGCATTTCCATATAGCTGGCTTTAAGGGTGTCTTAAGTACATTTTGGAAGGTCAAGGTACCTGGTGTGATTTAAACTACAAGCATTTAGACATCTTGACCACTCGAAAAGCAATTTCATCCTACTAAATTTAAATATTTCTATATTTTACTATCATTTCCCAGGTTGTCACACTGTGGTACCGAGCACCAGAAATTTTACTTGGGGCTCAGCGTTATTCTGTGCCTGCTGATATATGGAGTATTGGATGCATCTTTGCAGAAATGGTAACAAAACATTCCCTATTTCGTGGAGATTCAGAAATAGATCAACTGTTTCGTATTTTCAGGTAAACATATTGTTTTGTGGTGAAAATTATTTGATTTACCCCTTTCAATCCCAGCCGTTCAGGAAATACTCTGGGCTTAATTCCTAGAGCAAGGGTAATGAAATAATTTCCCACAAATCAGAAGTGATTTCGCAAGAAAATTAATATAAAATATAATTTGCAATCAATTTTAATTATTCAAAGTTCAATTAACAAATAAATGGTAGAAGTATGGATCTGTGAACATATCTTTGTGAATGTCATGTAATAATATAAGTTTATATATATTTTCATGATAAGTTTACTTGTCATGTAAGATGCGAGAGGTAAAAAAATTAGCACCAGTTTCATGTCGGTTTCATTTACTTGTGTCAATTTGTTTGCTGATAAATGTCCAAATGAAAACTGCAAAGCAGTCTCCCTTGCACAGCATGACAGCAACAGTTTGTAACTGTTAACTTATCCAAACATATAGACCTATTTCACACATTCTTCTTCTTCTTCTTTCATTCACTTGAAACATGTCTATATCTGTAATTCTGTCTCCTTAATAAAACTCACTGTCTTTTGTAGTTCATACAGTGTCCCATAGGGCTTTGATTCCAGTGTTGTTTCCTCTGGCCAATATGTCTGCCTCAGCGTTTCATGCTCAGAACACTCTTGAAGTATATGTTTGGCACTCTGTGCTGCCTGTCCACATGTACACATGGCCGTGTTGCCAATCTTGAACTTTGTATACATGTGACTGCGGAGTCGGTTGTGTCCTGTTCTGAGACGTAGAATTATAACTTGTTCTGGTCTGTTCATAATGTGATAGTCATCTTGTGTTGGTGTTTGTGGCTTTCTTATTGACTTTATCATCTGTTTTTTCTGATGGTAGGTGATTGGTATATCTGGTTGGTCTTTGGCAGCACCTTCTTTAGCCAGTTGGTCTGCTTTTTCATTTCCTGGTATTCCACAGTGAGAGGGTATCCACTGCATGGTTATCCTATACTGGTAAGACAATTCGCTAAGTAGTTTTTTTTAAGTCTGTTAGTTTTCCAGACTGGAGAGCTTGAAGCACTGACCTTGCATCTGTCAGGAATACCACAGGCTGTAGGCCAGAGTTGGAGTTCAGCAGTTTTTTAGCTGCCACACTAATTGCCTGGATTTCTGAATCATAATTATTGCAGAATTTTCCTGTTGGTGTTCTGATTGTATCTCTAGGCTTGTGTGGATATTCTATATATACACCTGCACCTCCATTCCTCACAGCATTCTGTGCTGACCCATCTGTGTACACTCTGACCTATATATCTTGTGGATATTCCTCATCCAGGAAACTGAGGGTGACTGTCATTCGCTGCACACTGTTCTGTTCGTCCTCGCTTAGTATTCCTTTCACATGGGTATGAATGTATATTGGCATTCCATGGCTTTCACTCCACGGGGTTTGTTCTGGTACAGACCTTAAGGGGCTGTCAACTTCAGGTAGGTCTGTAAGTTGTCTACGGAGTCGTTTAGCTTGATGGATAAAGCTGCTCCTTTTCAGTCGCCCCATTGCTAGATTTTGGAATCTTTCCTTCATTGGATGACTTGGCATACACTGAAACTTTTCTGCTTGAATTAGTACTTTTGTGTCTCTGCGTTCGCCAAGTGTTTGCATTCTTCCAATTTTCTGCATCTCTGCTATGGGTGTTGATTTCATTGCTCCCAACATTATTCTAAGTGCCTGGTTTTGCACTTTATCTAGATCTTGTAATGTGGTGTTTGATGCAGGACACCACGCAGCTGAACCATATTCCAGGTGTGGTCTTATGCCTTGCTGGTAAACTTTACTGAGTATATTTCCACTGGCTCCCCATGTGGTTCCACTTAGTTTTCTCAGGATAGCTAACTTCGTTCTGGCTTTTGTTGTTGCTTTGTTTATGTGCTGCTTCCATGTCAGCTTATCATCAAAAGTAACTCCGAGGTATGTGGGTTGTTTGTCTTCTTTCAAGAGCTCTCCATCTATCTTGATATGACCAGCTTTTTGTTTTGGTCAGAGGGTAAAGAGTGTAGTGCTGCACTTATCTGTGTTAATGCTGACGCACCATCTATTTGCCCATAATGTTAGGGCATCGATAGCTCTTTGTATTTGTTTAGTGGCCACTGTTGCATGTTCTTCCGTGCACCAGATCACCAGGTCGTCAGCATACATTGCCACTTTGATCCCGTGTGGTAGTTCAGCAACTAGGTCATTGATGTAAACCAAGAAAAGTGTGGGTGACAGGACTTCTTCCTGGGGGACTCCATGGCGCAGTAGAACTTTCTTGCTCTTGCGACCATCTAATTGTACCCTGGCTCTTCTATTATGCAGGTATGCTTTTACCCATTTGTACATTCTTGAGCTAACCCTGCAATTTTGCAATTTCTTTAGGAGCCCTTCTTTCCAGACCTTATCAAATGCTTTCCTGAGGTCTATCCATGCTGCTAGTACCAGTTTCTATTTCACACATAAAGAAAGCCATAGATATTTGGTGAAACAGGGTTGCACAATGGGTTTTGTTTTTCTGAAAATTTTGATGCCGACATACACAACATTTGTTCTGCATGTACCCCCAAAGAATGACTCATGTAGAAATAATGATAACTAAACCTTGTCTCAAAAGCAAAGTAATCTCAATCAATGTGGGGTGCAAAGGGAACGCATTGCGCTTGGCGGACCCAGGGTTAGCAGATAACCAAGATCCCAAAAGTGCCTCCTTGTGGCGCACCCTGGTAACAGAAAGACAGCGGCTAATGCTGATTCTGGCTAAACCTTTTGGGGATCGTGTCCGTGAATGTGGAGGTAACAGATGGAATTAGATTTGACTGCAAAAAGACAGTTAATAACTCAGACACCACTGTGCCAACACATGCAGCAACACTGTCGACACACAGTGAAGCTAGAAAGACTGGTAGAAGCATTGGAGGGCGGCCAATGTAGTCGGTACGAAGCAGGCGGATGTTTCAATAAAAATAAAAGCACAATGAGTACACTGAGAAAGAAGCACAGCGCTGGAGGGCAGCGTCATGTGTAAAAAGCATGGAAGACGGTTCAATGAAATTGGAACTAAAGCATTGTTTGCTCGAGACAAGCTTCTAGTTACCAGTGATCCCTGCCTGGGCCCAACTCTACTGTCGAGTCTTTCCTATACCGGAAGCATGCTCGCGGAGAGAAAAGGTTCAGTACCCGATGGACACAGGCATAGCAGTCCGAGGTGACAAGCACTGTTCAGCTCTAGAACAAAGCACAAGTTCCTAACGTTCCTAAATATGTGTACAGATTCAGACCTGCACGAGAGGCTCACGAAGTTGGTGAATAATGCTTCGGCTAAGAATACGAACGAGCCCGAGCCCAACTCTTCTGTCAAGTTCTTCCTAAACCGGAACCAGGCTTGAGGACGAGAAAAGGTTTAGTACCCGATGAGCATGGGCACAATACGTCTAATTACACGAGGCATGTTCACTGACTGCGGAACGCCTCGTGCAGGACAGACGTGAAAGACAAACCGTCTCGGCATAGAGTCAGTACACATTCACCGTCTGGCGACAGATAGGAAGGCTGTCTCAGGCTAGGGTAGCCCATCCGAATTGTCAAGGCATGCCGAAATTGGATGTGCTAGGGCCTACAAGGCGCATAACGGTGGCACAACGTAATCACGCTCCTGGCGGAAATCGCACTGAAATCCGTGCTGGTTACAATGGAGCGAACGCAAAACAAACAAACATCAATCAATGTCAATAGCAGGACCTCATTTCTCATGAAATTGATCAATATTGACATAGATCAACTGTGTTGACTATTCTCAATCATACTAGGTCTATGGTGTGCGAGGAAGGATGTGCACATCATCAATTAAGCCTACACTACACATCACCACTAATTTTAACTATGCCTATTAAATACTTAACTACTACCCCATCAATGTCTGATTCATTCATGTTCTCTAGAATTCCAATTTAAAAATTGTGCATCAACGTCATCTAAATTATAATTAGGTCAATTTTTACAAAATTTTGATGAAAATCGAAGGTCATAATAAACCTTGTGCAATTTGAAAACGACAGCTGTTAGAAACTATAAGAAAACAACAACGGGACGCCACCATTACCAGTAATCATGTCAGCACTAACTTTAGCATGTCTATTCACATGGAACCGGTAACAGACACCAACCGAAACAACTGTGTGTCAGTTCGACGAGAACAGCTTCTACAGTAATGTATATATAGCCAACGATTTCTGCCACTAAGGGATTGAATGGGTTAATAGCACTTTTAAGTTTGTCAAAATAAGCATTTCTATATTTTTCCTTCTAATTTCACAGAACTTTGACTACTCCAACTGAAGAAACATGGCCAGGTGTGTCTAGCCTACCAGATTTTAAATCCACTTTCCCTCACTGGAAAACAAACCAACTGGCGTCAAGTGTTAAAGAACTTGATCCTATTGGCTTGGACTTACTACAGGTAATTTAACAGCTAATTTCATTAGACCGTAAAATGCCCTGTTTCGTCCTATAAAATATTTTTGGAATTAACACTAAAATCTTTCTTGACTGGAGACATTCTCAGTGCAACTTTCAAAAGCAGACATCCCATAAAAACCAATTGGACAGGATTTTTTAATTCTTTCCATTTATTTCTTTTCAACTTTCTGAAGAGCATGGGTCCTCAACAAAACTCTTCCATCTTGTCCTATGTTTATTTATTTATTCCAGTTATTTCCATTTCTTAAGCTCAATCCATCACATATATACCCTCTGAGTAGAAGACTACTTCAATATGCATTGCACTAAGTCACTGCCTTGAGCTGCATATAGTTTTCTATGTATCTCTCCAGTGTTTATCCACTATTCTCTTCTAACTAAAGAATTGACTGTAGTCACAAGCACAATACTTGTTTCCTCTTGTGCCATCCATAACATTTTATTTGTAGATCTGGAACCCTGGATATTTTTAGTATTCCTGTGGAGTGAGTGCATTTTATTGCTGATGGCTCACATGTAACTCTGAACCAGTACCAATAAATGGCAAAATTTTATTGATATTAGGCCTAGTATAAAACTCATTATTACAATAGCTCTAGATCATCTATGACATTTATTAACATTAGTTTCATTCTGTATGCACTACAAGCATTAACATTGTATGTTAGATGATGATGAAATGTTTTCTTCTGGTCTTTACCTATGCTTGGACACAATTCACCATAGAACAGTCTCTTTGGAAGATGCTTGTCTAACATGCTGATGATGTGATATTCCCATAGAAAACTGAATTTGAGACCTGATCAACCGGACAGGAATGTTTTTCATCGTACACTTTTGGAGGATCTCAGACCATGACATCACAAGTCGTGTGTTTGAAGTTGAAAACAAATTTTACAGCTGAAGATGGATGTGTTGGGCCATTGGCGCAAATAAAACGGCAACACAATGCATTTCCATTCTCTGGACTACATTCAACTGAAAATCAATTAAATCAACACCCATAGCAGAGATGCAGAAAATGGGAAGAATGCAAACACTTGGCGAACGCAGAGACACAAAAGTACTAATTCAAGCAGAAAAGTTCCAGTGAATGCCAAGTCATCCAATGAAGGAAAGATTCCAAAATCTAGCAATGGGGCGACTGAAAAGGAGCAGCTTTATCCATCAAGCTAAATCAAGCAGACATATTGGCCAGAGGAAACAACACTGGAATCAAAGCTCTATGGGACACTGTATGAGCTACAAAAGACAGTGAGTTTTATTCAGGAGACAGAATTACAGATATAGACATGTTTCAAGTGAACGAAAGAAGAAGAAGAAGAACTGAAAATCTTGTAGGATCATTGTCCTGTTACAAGAGAAATCCAGTGGGAGTTTGAGAATGAACGCTGAAGAAGAAGAAAACAAATTTTAAAAGATAATTAAGAGACATTTTTTATATAGAACAATGCTGTGTCCACTTTTATTTAGAGCTCTCAATTATTGATATGGTAAAACTAGATTTTATATACTAAAAATTGTATACTCTCTATCTCATTGCAATTTTGTACTTACTTTTCTCATTAGAAAATGCTTATCTATAATCCAGTGCAAAGGATATCTGCCAAAGACATTCTAGAGCACAAGTATTTCTCAAACTTGGACAAATCAACTCTGCCTGCTAGAAATTTTATTCCAGTGGAAATGGAAGGTTGAAAGAAAAATATTTTTGTGATTGCATATGACAGAAAGTTTGCATTGTCTGCCTTCCTTATAGTTCTTCAGTCATTAAGTCATAGTACCAATAGATGGAATGAAATGTATAATTTTGTGTTTATGTCAATGTTTGCTTTCAATTAACAGATTTTTCTCAATCTGTATTTTTTTATATTTATCTCTGTGTATTACATTCTTCTTCTTTTGCATTTGTTCTCAATTTCCTGCAGATTAGCAGGATGTAGTCTGGATAACAAAATGCGTTGTGTCATAGTTTACAGCTAAGTTGCAAACTGTGCCTCTCAGCCTTACAAATCCAACTCAGTATGGCTTCTAGATCACTTTGATCATATATGAGATGGAACAGCCAACTCCACCATAAAACCTTCTTAGTCGCCTTTTACGGCAAGCATGGAAGGTCATCTCTCCTATTCTTTGTTTCCTCTTTGGGCACCAGCAACACATGGTGTGTTGCACTCATTTATTACTGCATTTCAAATAGTAATAAAAATGTCTGATGCCATTCCTTCACCTTGTCTAGATGATATATATATTTTTTATACATCATTATTTTATCTTTCTTCTTAACTTATTTAATCACATTAGCTTAACATCTACTATTCAGTATCTATAATTTTAGCCACTTTGATTTACATAATTTGTTTCTTTCTCTTTTGATGTTTATCATCTCATTACTTTTCCCTTGTACTTCAATACTAATGAATTTTGCCGTATTTGTTTCTTCCGCGAGTGTATTTAATTCATTTTTACTTTATTTTCCAGTTGTCCAGGTTTATGTCTTGTGCTGTTTTGCAAGCTTTTGTTTGTTATTCTATTGGATACACAGTTTTCCATTGAGACAATTCTTTAAGAAAATCAGTTTACGATATTCTTGTTTTAAGTCACAATTGATAAATGATTTGAGTTTACTTTTCTGTTCAAGTCTAAATTAATTTTCTTGGGAGATCAAAATTACAGTTTGTACTAGACAGAGTTGAATATTAATTATCATCCTTCCACTCCAAAAAGATCCTGATACCACTGTTTCCCTTTACCTCTTTACAGCATGTATTTTGTGTACTAGTAGTTGAAACTGTATAATTTATGTAACAACATTTTGCTGCAAATTTTATCTTAAGACCATTATATTTACATTTCTTCTATCTTTACTTTTGCCTTTTGGTGTATTATTATTTGTGTGTGTGTCTGTGAATTTCAACTATTTAGAATATTCTAAATTTGCTACGATATTTTGAGTTTACTTTTTTTCCCCAATCAACTTATTTTATTCCTAGCAATTCATTTTTAAAAAAAACTTGTAATAGATTTGGATTTTATTGACTCCAGGCTGGGCCTCATTTAATAATAACTGCTGAAGACGGATGTGTCGGGCTATTGGTGTAAATAAAACGGCAACACAACGCATTTCCGTTTTCTGGACTACATCCTGCTTCTAGATTCTGGAAATCTAGTAGGACCATTGTCCTGCTACAAGACAGTTTTTAGTAACCAGTTTAATTCATTTTGCTTTACTATTTGTCCTGCTACAAGAGAGATCCAGTGGGAGTTTGAAAATGAACGCTGAAGAAGAATTTAATAATATCGGGTTGTGTTGACTCTCAGGCTGTACCACATTTCTTCTTCTGCGTTCTTTCAGCCTGATACATCTGACTTCATTATAGATTCTGGGTCATTTTTATGCTATGGAATGGGACAACAAATTCTACCCAAAAATTCCCCTAGTCGTGTCTTATGACTTTCTTGGCAGGTGACAGGACTGCTATTCTTTGCCCCAGTATCACACAGGCAGTACCACATTTAAAAATGGTCTCACCATACAATGACTCACGATACAGCCAGTAGGCTGTGCTTATTTTAAATAATGGATTGTGTTGACTTCCATTCAGTGTCTCATTTAGTAGTATACTTAGATTGTATCAACTCCCAGACTGTGCCTCATTTAATAGTAGACTTAGATTGTATCAACTCCCAGACTGGGCCTCATCTTGTTGTTTGTTAATTATGAATTAAATTTGGATTCTTTATGTTTGTTCTTTCTCAAACTTCTGCCACTTAGCAGAATGTGATTATATTTTTTTAAACTGTGTTTAATCTCTGTTTACAGTTTGGCTGCAATATCTATGCTTCTTGGTCCAACATATCTGACTGCCATATGATTTTTTAGCACCTTGTTGCCTTCCCTTTTTTTTTATCTCCACACATGTCCAGACTACTATGTTGCAGCCTGTAATCTGGGATCACGATGTGCAGTCTTAACTGTTTTACTGACCTTGATGTTTGAGAGATGTCCTTCCAAGTGTACATATAGTTTTATTTATTAAGTTTAACACAATGCAGTAATTATTTCATTTCCTTAATGACTTAAAATTTTGTTGTTTTCATTTTGTTGAGGGTCTACAAGCTATCTCTTATGATTTGACATTATATACTATAAAGATACATATCCAGCTGTGTTCATGTTTATCAGAATATTGTGATTTTGCAATTTTGATTTGGTTTAAGTTGTACAATTATTCTTTTATATGAAGTGATGATTCATACTAAATTTATACATAATTTCATACTAAAATATATTTGTAACCTTTTTTTTTTTTTATTTGCTACATAATTTAAGATTCTAAATGTAAATATTAAAGTTTGTCAGTTATTTAAATTAATAAATTAGCACTACAAAATTTATCTTGTTTTGTTCTAAATCCTCATTAATTAGAATTGGCTTGCTCTATTTTTCTTGGGCAAAATTTGGGGTACAGGTTGTATGATAACCTAGAGCTTTCTTTCATGTCCAGAAGACTCCAGCCTAGGTGGTTTACAATGTTTTGAGAATGGACTTCCTAAACAGATATGTCTAGAGATTATTATTTTATTTGTGTGCTTAATTTGTTAAAACACTGTGCACTTTTTTGCCGCACGCATTTTCCTTTAGGAGACTCATTCTGGGAAAACAAAATTTGGTTAGAGAAAATATGTAACTATTTTGGCCAGGAATTCAGTAGAATGTTTAAGTATGGTTGAAAATACATAAAAGTGTTAAATACAAGATACTTAGACATCGAAGTTGGTGAAGAACACTTTGATTTTCTGAAAAACAAAGGAACTAGAGTTGCTATACGTAGCATCAGACTATTCATAGATAAATATGTAGACGTCCAAAAATGTATCTACATTTGCTTTATAGACCACAGCAAAGCCTTCAACAGAATCCAACATAAAAAAAAAATTAATTGAATGCCTCGAAGAAAGAGGCTTAGATGGAAAAGATGTCAGATTGATCAGAAATATATATTGAGAACATACTGAATCAATAATGTGTTGAAACAGATACTTTTTTTTACATATAAATAAAAAACTTTTTTTTACATATAAATAAAAATGAGTACCTAAGCCAAGGATGTATTTTAACACCAAGTCTATTTAATATCTACACAGAGAATATTTTTAAACATATAGAAGGAATGCCAGGACTCAAGATATTAAGAAAATGATAAACAATCTGCTATATGCTGATGATAGAGTTCTCTTAGCAGAAAGTGAACAGGAGCTATAAAACCATAGATAAAGCAAATAAAGAATATGAACTAGACTAGGTATAAACACTAAAAATACAAAAACTATGATCATCAGCAAAATTGCAGAGGAACAGGCGCTAAACATAGAAATAAATGAAGAGATACTGTTGTTTTTGTCCATCACAAGTGATAATGACCATTTGTTACATCCACTTTATGAAATTCAGTTAGAGGTATGACCTTGTCTATGAGCTCTTAGGTGGCTGATAAGCCCTTATGGTGGCTCTAAAGGTTCCTGGACAGTTTATGCATGGGATTATCATTTTCTATGGTGTTTGATCTACCCTTAAATTTCTAGATAGCCTCAAATGTTGAGCTGCTGCATTTCATCTGCTTTTGCAGTGTTTCACCATTGTTTATTGCAAAGCACCACCTAGTTCTGTTTCATGCATCATCTTCCCATGTGCCTGGTTTATGTCAAAGGTTTTCAGTGAGATCTTTAACGAGTCCTAGTAACGCTTCTTTTATTCACTTTGAGAGTGCAAGTAAATATAAGTAGGAAGCCAGAGGACAATTTTTAAAAATTCTTGAGACTAACGGGAATTGAACCTGTCCATTCAACGGCACCAAATCGCCTAGCAACTATTGAACACACGTTTTTCCGTACTTGACTAACCACATCTCCAAAAAAAGATGCGATTTCATCAAGCCTTTCAAACCATGCACACAAAGTCACCAGAACGGACCGATCGAGACAAGGACTATTACAACAACAACAAACATCCCGTACAGGTATTGAAATATCCTCAGTAACAACAAACATATAACATAATATCCGTATTAGTTATACAAGGGCCGATAGGTCTTCTTGTAAACATGGTAAAAATGTTTATACAAGTAAATATAAGTAGGAAGCCAGAGGACAATTTTTACAAGAAGACCTATTGGCCCTCGTATAACTAATACGGATATTATGTTATATGTTTGTTGTTACTGAGGATATTTCAATACCTGTACAGGATGTTTGTTGTTGTAATAGTCCTTGTCTCGATCGGTCCGTTCTGGTGATTTTGTGTGCACGGTTTGAAAGGCTTGATGAAATCGCATCTTTTTTGGAGATGTGGTTAGTCAAGTACGGAAAAATGCGTGTTCAATAGTTGCTAGGCGATTTGTGCCGTTGAACGGACTGGTTCAATTCCCGTTAGTCTCAAGAATTTTTTTAAATTGTCCTCTGGCTTCCTACTTATATTTACTTGTATAAACAATTACTCGAAGCAAATTTTTAATGTCTATATATGTTATCCATGTTTACAAGAAGACCTATCTGCCCTTGTATAACTAATACGGATATTATGTTATATGTTTGTTGTTACTGAGGATATTTCAATACCTGTACAGGATGTTTGTTGTTGTAATAGTCCTTGTCTCGATCGGTCCGTTCTGATGATTTTGTGTGCACGGTTTGAAAGGCTTGATGAAATCACATCTTTTTTGGAGATGTGGTTAGTCAAGTACGGAAAAATGCGTGTTCAATAGTTGCTAGGCGATTTGGTGCCGTTGAACGGACTGGTTCAATTCCCGTTAGTCTCAAGAATTTTTGAGAGTGCATGCCCTTCTTCTCATCATAATGGAGTATTTTTGTTAGATGGTGATCTTGCATACATGACCTGCCCAATGAATTTGTGCATGCATCAGAATAGTATCAATGCTAGTGATACCAGCTCTTTCAATAGTCATATCTAGAATCTGTTCTTTCCTGAATGAAAATATTGTGGACTTGTTTTGTTTATGAAATATGAAACGAAATATAAGTCCAGGTAAGAGAAGATATTCCTAGTGGCAATATATGGGTGTGAATCCTGGACCATCACCAAAAAGATGAAAAATTTATTTCCCCCCCCCCCCCCAGAAAACTACATTATTTTGGCCATATTAAATGCCATGACAGCCTAAAGAAGACCATAATGGAGGGGTTGATGCCAGGGAGAAGAATAAGTGACAGACCAAGAAGAAGATGGATGCAAGACATTAAAGACCACCTGAACATGACTGTAACAAAACAGCAGAAAAACTAGCTCAAGATCGACAGAAATTTTGAAAGACTATGATGACTGCTATATCCTGTTCAGGATATGCTATCTGATAAAGAGAAGATAACCTGTACAGGAAATAGTAGTAGCTGACAGTGGAGATTTAATTGTAATCTATATCTTTTTTTCGATCCCCAGTAATTGCGAGCAATTAGATCTTCCTATGTGCAGTGTAGTGATTTCTCAGAGCTTTCTCTCATACACAGGAGACTTCAACTTTTGGCTTAATGCAATGCCTATTGAAGAAGCCTTCTACTCAGATATGTTACAAGACAAGTTGATAGTTTTTCTGGGTCAACCATTGTCTTTTTAATCCAGGCACTTTGCTGCCAGCAAGCTATTCCTTATGTAGGAAGACCACCCTTTGTGTCCCTAGGTCCCAAACTTAATTTCTTCTGTATGAGCTATGCTGGGCAACAGTTGAATTATACTCGATTGATACACCTTCCTAAACGAGGTTCTGCTTGCCAAACACATCAGGGGTCTGGAGTTTGACTAGTGCATTTCTAGCAGACTCACCTCATCCATCTGTGATGGCCTTCCAATATATCATCAGAAGCAGCCTGTGTTTTGACTCTCCGCATTGTGTTTATCACCCAAAGTGGGTAGATTGTACCTAACGGAGTCTGCGAACAACTCTCGTGTGAGAAAAGCATCTCTCTTCTTTGTTCTTGGATACTGAACCCAATTCTCTCTGTATGAGCAGTGTTGAGCGACAGTTGAGTTAGATTAGGTTTGCGATACCATCGAAGACAAAGACTTTCTCCTCGTGTACATTGCCCAGAGTGTGAGTCTCACCACTGCTTCAGACAGACATTTTGAACAATGTGCTCCCTGACATTTTTCAATGCTTTTCCTGTGCAATAAGGAGCTGTATTCAAAGTTTTTTTTCCATGCATAAAAGTATGTTTGACTCCTTCTTTGAATGGAGTCAATTGGGTGGGACAGGTGGGCTTCTGTGTGTTTTAGAGCATGAACAGCAGTCGGTCTGGTGATGGATGATAGTTGCATACTGCAAGAAACGAATAAGGAGGTTTTGGGGTTGAGTTGATTGTCCCATCTCACATAGCATGAAAGTGACCCTGAAGCTGCACTAAAGAGTTGGATGTGTCAGGACAAAAGGCACATATATCACAGCTAAGCTGTAAACCATTACACAATGCATTACATGCAATAGACTGCATCCTTTTAATTTGCAGGAGTTTGAGAACGAACGCAGAAGAAACACAGAATGCCAACATGTCCATTGATTTGGTGTTATTTTCAAAAATATATTTATAACTATTTAAATTTTTAATTTATGGATTGTACGTTTCCATGGTTAGCACGATGAATTTGTATAAATAATTATTTTCACTAATTATATAAGAAAAATTGATAATTTTGTGTTACAGCATTTATAAATACAATCACAGATATGTTAAGACCAGAAAGGTTAGCAAAGAACAGTGATACTGTTGCCTGCCAGGCATGTCATAAGAGATGATTAAGGAGGTTTGGGGAATGGAGTTGGGTGTCCCATCCCATAGATGGTTAAAGTAACCCAGAGGCCATGCGGAAGTCCGATGTGTCAGGCCAAAAAAGCGCAGATATCAGAGCTTAGCTGTAAACCATGATACAACACATTCGTTCTTTGGACTACATTCTGCATAAATTTGAGAATGAACGCAGAAAAATAAATACAATAGTAACTTGGAAAAACGTACTTATCTGTAAAAGACTTTTGACAGATCAGAAGTTGGAGATCTTGATTAGAAACTGACTTCACAGCACATGGGGCATTCCCATAAGTGCTCCGCCCTCCGTTCCAGCAGCCATCCCAGTGTATGTAGACTCATAGTCCCGGTCAGATGTTGATTGTGTGATCTTCGGGACCTTCCAAAAAATTTACTTTTCCTTCCCTCACCTCTAGATACATTTTTAACATTCTCTGTATGTGTACGTTCTCAGACTCATTGACTTCATCTTGAAAAGAATTTATTACAGTTAAGTCTGCTTTATCTCTTCTCAGCAATGTGCCGTCTAGCGCTGCATTGCCTGCCAATAAGTCAGCTCTGTTGTTTCCTCGGACCCCAGCATGACCAGGGCAATATATCCCTGTATGCTCTGGACAATTGAGTTGTTCAATAAGTCTAACCATTCTTTTTTCAGCATGAACTTTTCTATCTTGCGCAGCATGTTTTGAGAGTCTGTGAGTATTTCCGCGTGTGTTGATGTATCAGTTAACCAATTAAGTACTGCTGTAACTCCCTCTATCTCCATCCTCATGCTTGATCTGACAGTGGAATATGCTGAAAATTTCTGAACCAACTTCACATCTGTAGGCAACAAAACCCCAACTGCTTTCATTTGTGTTTCTGTTAACGGAACCATCTGTGTATTTATGTCTTGGAGATCTTAAACTCTGTCAATGCACTATTATAAATTAATCAATAAAATGGCATGATGAGTGATACCTGATGATGCTGAAAATATCAAAGTAAACAGGTTCAAGAGGAGGAAGTCATGGCTTGGCAGGGCAAAGGAGTATTAAATGGGTATGCTCATTAGGAGATATAAAAAACCTGGAGAAGAGTTGGAAAGTAAGCCTATCAAGTTTACAACTTCCATTCAAGTAGTAATACCATATAGATTCAGAAGCCTAGGCTCAAATCAGTTAGAATTGCACAGATGAGGATATTATTGTCTACACTGATAGATCTGTGGTTCAGCACATTACAATTCTTGGGCATTCATTGCTCAATGCAGAAGGAAGTGTATGCGGGAATAATGTGCTTTCTATACAACCACTAGCAGTATAATGATGGCAATGACGAAGGAAATGTCATTGTTGGAGTGCTACATGTGTCTGTTTTCTTATTCATTCTATGAGTATGCTTCAAAAGATTCTTCTTCAGTGTTCATTCTCAAACTCCTGCTGGTTTTCTCTTATAGCAGGACAATGGTCCTACAAGATTTACAGCAGAATGTAGTCTAGAAAATGGAAATGTATTGTGTCGCCATTTTATTTTCACGATGGCCAGACACATCCATCTTCAGCGGTAAAAAAGATACAATCGGGCTACACAGTGGCTTCAGTCTGTGACAAAATCTGTGCTGAAGAGTTATCTCCATTTTTATACCTGGACACGTCTGTGTTGAGGGAAAGGACAGAGCAGGCAGGCTTGCCACAGTGACTAGTTGCAATTCAATGTACCTTGCTGATATGAATGCAATCATGGAGTTGGAAAATATAGGGTGTATTTCTTCTTTAGTATCCATGGCTAGAATGCAGGACCTGAGAGTGAAGCATGGTGTTGCAAGAAACGAACAACATATAGAAATCAAAAGATGAATTTTCAATCAACACAGAACCGAACAGACAGTTACCACATGCTGAAAGATATTAAGAATATGAGATCAGAGCACCTATGGACTCCAGAGTGTCATGATGATGATCTGATGACTAATGAACTAACGTGCCAAGTGGTATTTCTTGTGTTATTAAGTTCAGTTTTACATTCTCCCATACCATAATGGCAACATATCCAGCAACCTCTCTCTATTTTCCTGTCTTGTCTCTCTTTTTTTTCAGTGATTACTAAATGTTCAAGTGTTCTTTGGCTGTGTTGCTAGGACCCGAAAAGGAAGCAAAACATTTCCTGACAATTGTGTCATAATAGTCGACAAGGAGTTTTGAGGTGGGGTTGGCTGTCCAGTCCCATAAAAGGTAAATGTGACCTATAAACCAGGCGAAAATACACAGATATCGCAGCCAAGCTGTAAACAATGACACAACATATTTCACTCTCTGGACTATATTGTGCTTCTTCTGTGTTCATTCTAAAACTCCTGAAAGTTAGCATGATGTAGCTCAGAGAACAGAATGTATATGTTATGGTTTTTATAGGATCATTGGAGGACTTGACTTGTATGTTGACATATCTAATGTAGTATCCATATGACCCTTGTGGGCTATGCCTTTATGGATAGATGCATGCAATGATAGTTTTCCATTGCAATATTTAGCAGCATATATGAGGACCCAAAAAATAATATTATGAAAACTCACTAAACATAAATTAATGTGGCCCTGTACAAGTAATAAAGCCAGAAATTGCTTTCATCATCATCCTCACATGACATAGCCAGTGGGAATATACTCCGTAAAATGTACCAGCAAGGCATTCCACACCTGGAATATGGTTCAGCTGTGTGGTGTCCTGCATCAAACAGCACATTACAAGAACTAGATAAATTGCAAAACCAGGCGCTCAGGATAATGCTGGGAGCAATGAAATCAACACCCATAGTAGAGATGCAGAAAATGGGAAGCATAACATATTCTCTCCAGAACATTGTCTTTGCAATTTATGTCCTTAACCCAACTCTTTCCTTGCCAATCTGCCTGCCTCCTCCAATGATATCTTCATGCAATTTTTGATGTCATTTGTCCATCTCCTTCTACGTCTACCTCTTCTTCTACTGCTCAGAATTCTGCCCTCTAAAATGTGTCTTGCCATGCCATGTGTATAGGGCAGAAACCCACAGCTCTCCAGTTCCAGCAATGTGATGCTACTGTGTGTAATTCTTGTATGTTGTTGAGACCCATAGTCATAACCTCTTTGATGGTTGTTCAAAGAAGAGTCTCTATTGGTCTTCCTCTTTATCTTTTGCCATCTGGTAGCCTACCCATTTTATTGTTTGTAGTAGCAGTCTACCAATTGCTATGGTCACCAAACTGGAAAAGCAGCTATGGTCACCAAACTGGACAGAGTAAGAAATGAGGATATCAGAAAAAGAGTAGGAATAATGCTTTGTATCAAATATATAGAACGTTAGCAGATAAAGTGGTTTGGTCACCATATGAGAATGGACCCAAGCCAATTACCACTGAGAGCTTATTTCTTCTTCTTTCATTCACTTGAAACATGTCTATATCTGTAATTCTGTCTCCTGAATAAAACTCATTGTCTTTTGTTGTCTTTCATAGTGACCCATAGGGCTTTGATTCCAGTGTTATGTCCTCTGGCCAATATTTCTACCTCAGCGTTCCATGCTCTGACCGTGCATCTGTCAGGAATACCACAGGCTGTAGGCCAGAGTTGGAGTTCAGCAAATCTTTCATTTGCCACATTAATTGCCTGAATTTCTTCATCCTAATTATTGCAGAATTTCCCTGTCAGTGTTCTGATCGTATCTCTAGGCTTGTGTGGATATTCTATATATACACCTGCACCTCCATTCCTCACTGCATTCTGTGCTGACCCATCTGTGTATACTCTGACCCATATATTTATGGATATTCCTCGTCCAGGAAACAGGGTGACTGTCATTCGCTGCACACTGTTCTGCTAGTCCTCACTTAGTATTCCTTTCACATGGGTCTGAATGTATATTGGTATTCCATACTTTTCACTCCAGGGGGTTTGTTTTGGTACAGACCTTAAGGGGCTGTCAACTTCAGGTAGGTCTGTAAGTTGTCTGCGGAGTCGTTTAACTTGGATAAAGCTGCTTCTTTTCAGTCGCCCCATTGCTAGATTTTGGAATCTTTCCTTCATTGGATGACTTGGCATACACTGAAACTTTTCTGATTGAATTACCAGTATTACTTTTGTGTCTCTGCGTTCACCAAGTGTTTGCATTCTTCCCATTTTCTGCATCTCTACTATGGGTGTTAATTACATGGCTCCCAACATTATCTTAAGTGTCTGGTTTTGCACCGTATCTAGATCTTGCAATGTGGTGATGCAAGGCACCACGTAGCTGAACCATATTCCAGGTGTGGTCTTATGCCTGACTGGTAAACTTTATGGAGTATATTCCCACTGGCTCCCCATGTGGTTCCACTTAGTTTTCTCAGGATAGCTAACTTCCTCCTGGCTTTTGTTGTTGCTTTGTTTATGTGTTGTTTCCATGTCATTTATCATCAAAAGTAACTACGAGGTATGTGGGTTGTTTGTCTTCTTTCAAGAGCTCTCCATCTATCTTGATATCACCGGCTTTTTGTTTTGGTGAGAGGGTAAAGAGTGTAGTACTGCACTTATCTGTGTTAGTGTTAATGCACCATCTATTTGCCCATAAGGTTAGGGCATTGATAGCTCTTTGTATTTGTTTAGTGGCCACTATCGCATATTCTTCCGTGCACCAGATCACCAGCATACATTGCCACTTTGATCCCATGTGGTAGTTCAGCAACTAGGTAATTGATGCACACCAAAAAAACCAAATGACAGGACTCCTCCCTGGGGGACTCCTTGACGCAGTAGGACTTTCTTGCTCTTGCGACAATCTAATTGTACCCTGGCTCTTCTATTATGCAGGTATGCTTTTACCCATTTATACATTCTTGAGCTAACCCTGCAATATTGCAATTTCTTTAAGAGCCCTTCTTTCCAAACCTTGTCAAATACTTTCCTGAGGTCTATCCATGCAACTAGTACAAGTTTCTTATCTTGGAAGGCGTCCTCAATCTCTTGGGAGAGATAGGTTGCCTGATCTTCAGTAGAGTAGCACTGTCTGAAGTCTGCTTGCTGCAATATCAGGTTTTCACTTTCAAGGTACCACTGCATCCTAAGATTGGTAATGCATTCCATGTTTTTTGCATAGACACCTTGTGAAGCTGATGGGCCTGTAGTTGGAGACTGTGTTGCCATCTTTTCCTGATTTGAGGAGTGGTATCATTATTGCTTCTCTCCACGCCTGTGGTACATTACCCATGGACTAGCTTGTGTTAAAGATCTGCAGTAGCTTTGCTCTTGCCGCAATTCCCAGGTTTCTAATCATTTCATTGGACACTCCATCAGCTCCAGGGGACTTTTTCATTTTGAATTTGGATATTGCATGCTCCAGTTCTCTCATTGTGATTGGTGCCTCCATGACTTCAGGTATAGGTTCACCTTGTCCAATGTTTTGCTGGTTCTCTTGAACCTCCTGTTGTTTGTCTGGGCTGACTTTGATGTTATTGTCTTCTGCAAAGTAATCAGCTGCATGTTTCCCTGTTAAAATGTTTCTATCTTTTAAAGTGTGATCCTGGTATTTCTCCCTGTACCTTCATTATTTAGTTGTTTTACAAGTTTCGATAATTTCCTAGTATCTCTTTCTAGGTTCAGCGACTCTGTTTTTTCTTTCCAGGTGCTCCGTCTGGCTTGTAACTTGGCTCTTTGAAATTTAGCCTTTGTTTGCTGATATTTGTTGTGATGTTCTTGGCTAGGTCTGTTCTCAGTCTGCTGTCTAGATGTTTCCATCTCATTTTGCAGCTTTTCCAGTTCATCATTCCAGTAGGGTTTGTAGTTTTTGCGTGCCCCCTTGGGTATGGTTTTTCTAGCAGCATGTAGTATACATCTATTAAATTCACTCACTGCTCTATTGATGTCTTTGTCCAAGTTCATGTCCTTAGCTAGAACACTGGTTAAATGCTGGTACATTTTCCAGTCTGCACTCTTATAGTTGCACCTAGTGAGTGTGCTGCTGTCCTTGGTAAATTCATTGTGGATTTCCAGAAATACTGGTCTGTGGTCACTACCCCCAAGCTGCTTTCCAACGACACGTGTGATGTTCCATTCCAGGCCTGGTGAGTGGAATGCCAGATCTGGTGTAGAGGTGGTGTGCCATGCTCTCGAGTAGAAGGTTGGTGAGTCTGCTGGCTGGTTCTTCTTCTTCTTCTGCGTTCGTTCTCAAACTCCAGCAGATTAGCAGGATGTAGTCCAGAGAACGGAATGCTTTGTGTCATGGTTTACAGCATTGCTGTGCTGGCTGATAAGTATGAGATTATTTTCATCCTGCCAGCTCTCAAGTTCCTCACCTCTCTTGTCCATGTGATCATAGCCCCAGCTCTAAGAATGGCTGTTGAAGTCACAACAAACCATAAGTCTCTCTTTCTCTGGGATTATGTTTAGTGCTAATGGTCTATCATTTGGGCAGTAGTAATTCAGATGGAATTCTGTACTGTTTGTCTTTAGGTGGAGCATCTGGCATTTTGCCCCTTCCATATATACTTCTAGCTGACATGCATTGTTTCTAACAAGTGTCAAAATTTCACCCTTTTACCTGTCCTTTCGGTCTGATCGGTAGCACTGGTAGCCTCTGATTTTAAAGGCTATGTCGCTGCTGAGGTGTGTTTCTTGGATACAGCATACATTAACTTATTCTTCACTTAGGATATTTTCAAGTTCCAATTTTTTTACTGTATCCATCTCTTTTGCTGTTGACACCCTCAGCATTCCAGTGCATTATTTTTATTGGTCATTGGTCTGTTTAGCCAGTAGCTCCATTCCCTTGCCTCCTCGGGGCAATTGAGGACTTCCAGTAATTGAGGTAGGGCCCTTTTGAGGTATAGGGTCCACCACAGGGCAGGCACCATAACTATTAATAGATACAGACATGTTCCCATTGTGTTTTGTGCATGGCAACCTGATTATTTGTGTGCCTTTTGGCTGGTTGCCTCCATCTTCAGCACTCTGCTTACTTGGTCAGGACTATGGTACTGTTCGAGTGTGATTGCCACACCAGTCTTAGTTTCCAGCCCCGAAGGCAGAACTAATCCCCATCACCACTTCAAGGTGCTGGCCTCAATGGGGACTGAGAGCTTATAACAAAAGATCAGCTGGATACAGAGAAAAGGGTAGACTGAGAAAGAGATGGATTGATACCATCACGACCACCTTCTACAAACACTGACTCAGTATGACTGAGGCATCACATCTGGCCTTTAACAGAAACGTACAACTTCCACCCCCTACGCTTAACGGCATGTGTGGATGCTATCGACCAGTTTCCACCTGGGAATAGACAATAGTGGCAGTCTGTTTTCATGAATTCGAATGCCCGGTATAAGTCCATAATAATAGTGAATAGAAAAATACGTGTTACAAACTACAGAAACTAATAAAACATGAAACAATTATAATAAAATAAATAAGAATAAAAACGGTTGGAGTTTTGGTCAAAGATCTTCTTCTTAACGAAGGCATATAAAAACAAATTGCATAAAAATATTAAATTAAGAACATCTTTTGTCCTTGTAATTAAGTCCTTGTAACTGTCATGGCGAACGACTCCTAAGACTGATGGAAATTTAAAAGCAACGTTGTATTTTGTAAGAAGCTTTTTCTGGCTCTTTTCTAGTACAATTTTGCTTTTTATGAAAATTTAAATCTGGCAACGCTGCCACCACTTATCATCAAAGCCACCACGCGGTGTAAAGATGGCGGCAGGCAGGATAGAAACAGATAGTAGGAAGAGCCGGGAAAGTGAATCACATGCGGAAGATGACAC
Source organism: Meghimatium bilineatum (assembly GCA_034231615.1). Taxonomy (NCBI): domain Eukaryota; kingdom Metazoa; phylum Mollusca; class Gastropoda; order Stylommatophora; family Philomycidae; genus Meghimatium; species Meghimatium bilineatum. The sequence continues at coordinate 50,158,749 of CM067321.1, read as the reverse complement.
AAATGAAAATGATGAAGAAATGCCAAATTTTAGTGATCCTGAAGACTTTGTTGATGATGTCACAGATGACGGTAATGTTTATTATTTTCTTTTGGTCATAGGCATGTTTTCAGCTCGAAAGTCAGTGGCCGGACGTACGTGCCGTGACACTGACATTCACATTGCATTGCTATGTTCTTGTGTGTGCTGTTTAGATCCATAATTATTAATTAGTGTCCTCTCTAATGATCCATTGTTCTGCTGAAGTCTCTTCAGGTATTTTACGTTGCTGTTGTTACTATAGACTAGAAAATAGGTCTACTCAGTACTCGGTGTCAGTACTTGTGACTAAGACTTAAACTTCTCTCTTATTTGTTTGGTAGACATGATTTGACTGTTTTACGTTTGATTATTATAGTAGGCATTAGCACTAATCGAAATTTTTCCGCAAAAAGATATTTAGAGTAGTGTCCCTTGATAAAAATGCCATGTGCCGACATTTTCATTTTTTCATGGACCACGTGTGTAATATCCAATGGAATTGTCATTTAGTGACGCCACGCAGCTTTAGATCATATAAAAGTGAACTGTATACTTTTTATCATCCATTTCTGCAGTGTATTAAGATTAGGTATGTTGGAGATACCTTATCTACAATTAACACCAAGCAATTAAACAAGACGAGGTAGGTGTTTTTTGTCTTTGCACACGTATATTTCTAAATTTTGATTAAAATTAATATGTGAAACCATGTCTAACATATTCAGCAACCATTTCTATCTTTATGTACCAAATTTTAACATTTCTAGAAGTACCTATTAATTATTATTAAATTTTAAAAATGCTATGGTGATCGACCGACCACGCTACTAACTTTAGAGTTCGTTTTCGGCTGTTCAATGTTGCCGCGCCGTTAATTATCGATATTCGTGTATAATGGTAAAAATTTAAGTTACAGTTTAATGAATTTCTACATCTTATCATCCTTTAGTTAATTTACTGTGACACTATGTACTAGTGTTTATTGAAATGTCTTCAAACAGTATTGTATTAAATTATTCAAGGGTACAGATAAAAAAACATGTCAGCGCGTCAGAATGCTTGCAGCCCATGTTACCATGACGATGACAAGTGTTTGTGTCTCACTGTCACTGTAATCGAACTCAGATAGCTTCTATTCAAACATTATTAGTAGGTCTAGGTATAAATTAGAATTACCGTAAAGATAATTTTTAAGATGCATTATTGGATATTCTATTTAATTCTGATAGTGACAGTGATGTTATGACTGGAGACCTAATGCATGATAAGGCTTTAGGCATCTGGGTTCCCTCATCCCTCCCACCCACACTTTACTTTCTTGCTGGCGTATCTCCGTCTCGGGGCTTCCGTCTATCCACCACATATTTTCTTCTTTTTTTCTTCTTTTCTTCTTTTTTCCTCTTGTATTCTCCACCTCTGCATTTTTTCATCCCACTTAGTTATTCGCCATACAGTTCCTGTACTCTAGTCAGTTGGCATTCGCTATGTCCTACCTTACCTCCAGAATTTTCTTATTAATTAGCCCCAATTATGCCTGACAATTGGTACAGTATATTCAACAGATGCGTCTTGCCTTCCCGAACACAAAAAAGTATAATTTGTATGGTGTTTTATCATAAATAAGTGAAATAATTAATAATTAGACAATTAAATTACAAGTAAATTATGCAAATTAGCCACCATTTTGAATATTAATTAGCCCCAATTATGCCTGACAATTGGTACAGTATATTCAACAGATGCGTCTTGCCTTCCCGAACACAAAAATGTATAGTTTTATGCATATATTATCATAAATAACTGAAATATTTCATAAAATGCTAGTTCTGCTTCAATTCTTGGTCACAACTTTCATCATCAGTCCGTTCATATTTTATTATATGTTCCCATGTAATTATCTTTTCCTGAAATTTCGACAAAAAAAATTCATAACTTTTCACAGAATCGACCTACAGACTTGGTTGAGGTATCGTTGAATTGCAAATTTCAAGGGCTATCTAACTGTAGTGTTTATAATGTTATAAACCCAATTTGAAAATTTAGTGCTAATACCTAATTATAGTATTAGTATTAGTAAGTATTACTAATAAAGTTATAACTATAATGAAGTTAAGACTCACAAATATAAGACTAGGCCTAATGATTTTACTGTTAATTACAATTACACAGCTTTTTATAATGAAGTTGAGACTAAATTAGTAAAATTATCGCTGCCGGTGAAAGTATAGCACAATGTTGACAATTTTAACTATCCGACGTCATGGATTTCCGTGTAACACCAATCAAAATAATGGCAGCCGTGGCGTCACATCCGACAATCACTTGAGACTTGAGTTCAAATCTAGACACAGATGAACTTATATGCATAATCTGTTTACCAATTTACACATTTTTTACAATTTCCTACTATTTGTGGTGAGCAATCAGTATTTCTGCCCGCTACACACGGAGCGAGGTGCGCAAACACACATTATAAATATTATTTCTAATCCTAACCGTACTCTTAAATACGTACCCGTAAGCTTGCCAAATCACACAACAAAGGTCAGAAAACACCTCGACACTAGAGCAAAGGCCACAGCGGAGAACTATAGTTTACTTTAACCGACATATAGATAGATAGGATTGGCCACAAGGAAAGGGTTTTTTGGAAATGCGTAACCAGTACAAGTACATGAGTAGGCCTACACTTTGGACATTGGGGATTAGTGTGTGACATTAGGTAGCACTAGTTAGGTCGTACTTTAAAGTGACAGAATACAACCACCACCCATTACACCAATATCTAGATGAGTCAAGGGGAAAACAAATCAAGCGTGGCAGATCATGGATGGCTGAGGCCGAAGAGTGAATTGGAAGAAATAGTGAATGGGTGGAGTTAGTCACTGAGAAGAAATCACTGACTAAAGTAATAATACAGCTAGATAAAACGTGTCGAACATGGACGGACGTCAGGGCTCAGAACAGTGCATGAACTCGCCCGACTACACTCGAAACCACAAGACAGAATTATATACACAGATCCACCAAAGACGGATATGTCTGGCCATTGGCGCAAATAAAACGGCGACACAACGCATTTCCATTCTCTGGACTACATCCTGCTGGAAATCTAAAATGGATCATGGTCCTGCTACTAGAGAGATCCAGCAGAAGTTAGAGAATGAACACTGAAGAAGAAGAAGAATATACACTGATGGCTCAGTTAACAGAAACACAAATCAAAGCGGTTGGGGTTTTATTGCCTACAGAAACGTAGTGAAATTGGTTGAGAAATCTTCAGGATATTCGGGCATGAGGTTGGAGATAGAGGGAGTTACAGCAGCATGTAATTGGTTGATAACTGATACATCAACACACTTGGTAATACTCACAGACTCTCAAAGCATGCTGCGCAAAATAGAAAAGTTCATGCTAAGAAAAGAATGGTGGGACCTATTGAACAACTCAGTTGTCCAGAGCATTATGGATATACTGCCCTGGTCATGCTGGGATCAGAGGTAACGAGAGAGCCAACTTATTGGCAGGCAATGCTGCAATAGACAGCACATTGATGAGAAGAGATAAAGCAGACTTAATGAAGGCAGTAATAAATTCATTTCAAGGTGCAGATGATGTCAATGAGTCTGAGAACGTACACATACAGAGAATGTTAGTAATGGTAATATCTAGAGGTGAGAGAAGGCAAAAGTACATTTTTTGGAAAGTCCCGAAGATCACACAATCAACACCTGACCGGAACTCTACATACACTGGGATGGCTCCTGGAATGGAGGACGGAGCACTTATGGGAATGTCCCATGTGCTGTGAAGCCAGTTTCTAATCAGAACCAAATATGGATATTGTTGTTGTCATTCTACACATTCAACTTTATTGATGAATCACTGAATGCCTTGCAGCATGAATCAGAATCAAGTTCTGATTTATCGTTATTTCTTCTTTGCTTCTTCTTTAACCGTCACCAAGCCTATATCAACCCTGGCCGCCGAAAAACAAAATGGCGGCTCGCGCTGTTGGCGGCCCGTCCTACCCAACGAGAATATCGGGAGATTTACACGTACCACAGTCCGTGCACATAGCTGGGGACATGCGCAATCGAAACCGGTACATCCTCCACTTCCGAAATGATCGTTTTTGAGAATGGCTAGCTATTCGTAAAAGTTTAAGAGCATAATTAATCTGACCACATCTGCACACCTGTATAACAATGCCATGATGGTGGATCGGTTTTATAGACCTTTATTTTATCGTATTTCGAATAAAATAACATTGAATCGAGGCTTGAATCATGAATTATTAGGTTATTTAGTTTCACAGCAGTGAATAGCTCAAAGAACTATTTTACTGCAAATCTACAAGTTTTATACAGTTTACCCGGCTATATTTTGATAATTTCGCAGTGAAAGAACATAAATACAACAGATTTGCGTGATTTAGTTTAGTGTTGCCAAGGAATTCGATATGTAAGGTAAGTTATTTTTTTACTTATTTTTTTCCTCTTTATTTGTTATAAAATATGTTTTTTGTGAAAAACGTCTTTACCAATTTCTCATACGTCTGGTATCACACACACACGTACATAAATTAACCAATATATGCATAATTCAATTCTTTATTTATATGTGCAAATATTATTTAAATATCTCTAACAACCAAAAAATTATCACATTTTCAAGTCACCATCAATAACGAAAATTTTCAAAAAAAAATCCGGTGGCAGGGAGACGTTTCGTATTTTTTAATATGTCTTGCTAAAGGTTAACATTCATTTTCAAACTCCCACTAGATCTTCCTTATAACAGGACAATGGTCCAACTAGATTACCAGCAGGATGTAATCAAGAATATTGAATCGCGCTGTGTCTCCGTTTTATTTGCGGCAATGACCTGGCACCTCCGTCTTCGGCTGAATTTCTTTGTGAACCCACGAATTGCGAGCAGTTGGCTCTTACTTCCTATGTGCAGTGGGTCGTCCATGTGTTGCCGGGGCCCGAAAGGGGAGTAAAGAATAGCAACACTGTTTACCTTCCATGCATGTTGTAAAAGGCACCTCAGTAGGTTATGAGATGGAGTTGGCTGTCCCATCCCAAAAAGGGTCAGTGACCCAAAGCCATGATGAAGTCGTATGTGTCAGGCCGTTAGGCGCAGGTATCGCAGCAATGCTGTACGCCATGACAACACATTCCGTTCTCCGGATTACATCCTGCTAATCTGCAGGAGTTTGAGAATGAACACAGAAGAAGATGTGCAGTGGGGAGGTTTCTCTGAGCCATCTTTCATACCCAGGAGATTTTGGCTTAGTGCAATGCCTGTTGCAGGAGCCTTCTACGCAGTGGGTACGTGTCGCGAGATGAGCAGATATAATTTGTTTGGGTCACCTATTGTGTATCCTCCGACAAGGTGCTTCACAGTCAGTGAGTTATTCCTTGTGTAGGAAGGTCATTCCATTACCACCCTTTATATTCCTAGACCTAATTTCTTCTGGCTGAGTCATGTTGGCAGTCAAATTAGACTCAGAGTTGATACACCTTCCTAGATGAGGTGCTGCTTTGCCAAACACATTTGGAGGGGGTCTGGGATTAGACCTGTGCATTTTCACACTCGCCTCGTCCGCTTGTGATGGCCTTCCGAGCCTGTTTTTTAACTCTTCGCTGTTGCGCATATCAGCCAAAGCCATGGGTAGATTATGGCTGTCTCTGATGAGTAGCTTTGCCGTGATCCCTTGGGTGCTGAAGCCAATTCTCTCAGAATAATCCGTGTTGGGTAACGGCGACAGTTGAGTTGGGCTAGGTTTGCAGTGCCCTTAATGACAAAAAGGGCTTGCCCAGGAGTCACAACACTTCTTCGGTCAGACATTTGAACAATGTGCTCCCTGACATTTGTTCATTGCTTGTCCTGTGTGCAATAAGGAGCTGTATTCAGTTTTTTTCCCATACTCAGTATCAAATGCCTGAGACATAATGCCTACTTTAAATGGATCGGATCAATTGTGGTGGGACTTGTGGGCTTCTGTGTGTTCTTGAGCATGAATAGCAGGTGTGGTCTCATGATGGACAATTGTAATTTTTTTTGTTACTATATCGATTCACATACACAAGACTGCCCTCTAGCGTGTTGCTTTGTCCGGATTCACTGTACTCATAGGATCACATATCTTAGGATCTACCCATATATTGACATTGGCTACCCCTTTAATGTTTCTGCATTGTTTCTGCTAACCAAGACGAAATGCAGATACCTTACTTTACTGTGTGCAGACGGTGCTCTTATGCTGGGTATGTTGGCTTAGAGGTCTCTGAGATATTACTTGTCTCTTTGCAAGCGATTCTCATTCCATCTACTGCCTTCACATCTACAGATACAAGCCTAAAAGTGTTGGCCAAAAAGACAGCAAAAGCAGCTTTCCATCATGGGAAGGTACTTTTAGGATCTTGGTTATGTATGGACAAAAAAGGGAGCAGCGTAGCGCAGTGGTTACCACACTTGCTTTGCATATGAGTGGTGCTGGGTTCATTCCCCAGTTGAGGGAAATGTTTTTCCAGATCGTAACAGCTCCTGGGTCGACCCAGCCTTAAATGGGTACCGGATTAATCAGGGTAGTAAAGATTGCGAGGGAGAGGAGATGGCTACTGCCCTCATTTGCAGAGCCACTGAAATGTGAGATCGCTCATAACCGTACTGCATTAATAAATGCTATGGGTTACTTTAATTAATATATAGAATAGGGAGAACATCATGGAAAGAGAAGAAAACAATTAAAGAGGGGCTAAAAACACTTAATATGAAGAAAGAATTACTAAGAGAAATAAAGATCAAGCAAATAAAATATTTTGGACACATGACATGACACCTTATTGAAGACCTTACTTGAGGGTAAAGTCAAAGGGAAGCGAGCAAGGGGTAAACAGATACAAGTGGGAGAGTAACATCACAAGATGGACAGGTTACAATCTAGCAGAGTGCACCACAATACAAGAAATGGGATGTTGAAGATCTGTTGCAGCCAACCTTCATTGCGAAGACAGCACTTGATGATTATGATTAGAAATATGCCTATAGGCATTTGGAAATACAACATAAACACCACAGCTAAATAGCTATTGAAATCAAAATTGTAGTATCAATGATGCTTCCATGCCCCTGAGTCAATTCTGAAAAAAAAAAGTAGGCCCTAAATCAGATTTATGAATTTTTGTTTTTAAATTTACATGGAACATAGGAAATATTCTAAAAATTGTGAACAAGAAATTGATCCTAGCCTATCATTTATGAAATATCTTCGTTATTTACGATAAATATGTTATAATCTGGTCATTTTTTTGCTAGGGAAAATAATGCGTAACCGCTGATTTGTCATAATTTTCAGATGCAACCACAGCTAATTAATAAAATAATCAATACGGTCTAGTGGCTAATTTACATAATTAACCTTTAGCACTCTGCATTAAAAGAAGTAATTTTCTCCCACCGCTCATTCTTTTTGGCCATTATGTGTATTTGGAAAGTGAAAACCTTTTTTTAAAAAATTTTTATTATAATTTTTTTGTATATATTTCCATAGCTCTGAATCATTGTTTTTCACTATACAAATTTTTAATGCACCACTTATAGGAATGAAATTTGCCTAGGAACGGATGGCAAGTTTACAAAAACATTTGGCCCAGTGGATAACCTGAGTTAGATCGACATGTTTTGTTTGATTTTACAGATGATATATGAACATATTTAATTAACAGAGATAATTAAAGGCCTAGGCATTTAGCAGTGTCTGATGTTATCGTTTCTATCTCTCAATGACAGTCTTCTTCTGCTGTCACTATTTTTCTTATGTCCAGGTTTGACACTGGTATCACAGTGATGGAATAATAATAGTCTTGAATAATGCAACTTTAGTGTTTACATTTTTGTTCTTAAAATTATGTCATCTGTCCTAGGATCTGGTATGTTTTGTTGCATCTATCTTGTATCTCTTTACTTTTTTCCCTTTTCTCACTATAATGCTGCCTAAGTAAAGGTGTTTATTATCGATGGAGGTAGTGATATTTCTGTCTTTCTTTGCTATTGCCATTATTTCGGTCTTTTCAATATTAATCATGTTGAATTTATGACATGTGTGGAGTTTTGTTCATATGTTCTTGCAATTATTCTTCTGTCACTATTAGTACTTTGTCATCTGTAAAGAGTAGTTTGTTGAATTTGTTGTTTATGTTATCTTCCTTGGTACCTGTTAGTTTACAGATGTGGTTGATATATGTTATAAAAAATAAAGGGGATAGGACTCTTGATTGGATGTGGAACTTCTCTTGGACACTCCTGTATTTGTTCTTACTTCACATTGGCTATTAGTATAACTGCTCTTGCATATATTGATTAAATGTACTCCGTATATTGGTAGTGTTTTCCAAAGTTGTTTCCTGTCTACTCTATCGAAGGCCTTTTCTTGGTAGATGAATGGGATGTATAATTCTTTGTTGTTTTCTGTGACTCTTTCTGTTGTCTAAGGTTCAATGTATAATTGTAATTGTTAAAAAATTGTCCTGTGTGGCTTAGTAAAGATATCCCTCTGTATTTTGTGCAATCTCTCTTACTGCCTTTTTCTTCCATATGGGAATGATTGTCTTCTTGTTTCTTCCATTTTTCATTAACCTTTAGCAAGCCAGATTAAAAAATACGAAACGTCTCCCTGCCACCGGATTCTTTTTTGAAAATTTGCGTTATTGATGGTGACTGTTTTGAAAATGTGATAATTTTTTGGTTGTTAGAGATATTTAAATAATATTTGCACATATAAATAAAGAATTAAATTATGCATATATTGGTGTAATTTATGTTGTGTGTGTGTGATACCAGACATATGAGAAAGTCGTAAAGACGTTTTTCACAAAAAACATATTTTATAACAAAGGGGAAAAAAATAAGCAAAAAAAAATAACTTACCTTACATATCGAATTCCTTGGCAACACTGTAAACTAAATCACGCAAATCTGTTGTATTTATGTTCTTTCACTGCGAAATTATCAAAATATAGCCAGGGGAACTGTATAAAACTTGTAGATTTGCAGTAAAATCGTTCTTTGAGCTTAGGCCTAGAGTTATTTTTTCTGCCATTTCAAAATATTCAATATCAAGCGTACAAGTCCCCAAACCAACACGGCATTCTGTATATTCACTGCTGTGAAACTAAATAACCTAATAATTCATGATTCAAGTCACAATTCAATGTTATTTTATTCGAAATACGATGAAATAAAGGTCTATAAAACCGATCCACCATCATTGCATCGTACCGGTGTGCAGATGTGGTCAGATTAATTGCTCTTAAACTTTTACGAATAGCTAGCCATTCTCAAAAACGATCATTTCGGAAGTGGGGGATGTGCCGGCTTCGATTGCGCATGTCCCCAGCTATGTGCACGGACTGTGGTACGTGTAAATCTCAACGATATTCTCGTTGGGTGGGACGGGCCGCCAACAGCGCACACCGCCATTTTGTTTTTCCCGCTCTCTGCTGCTGCTTTGATAAACATTTAACAAATAGCTCCGCCGACGATGGATGTGTCGGGCCATTGGCGCAAATAAAATAGCAACAAAACACATTTCCATTTTCTGGACTACATCGTGCTGGAAATCTAGTTGGACCATTGTCCTGCTACAAGAGAGATCCAGTGGAAGTTTGAGAATGAACGCTGAAGAAGAACAAAGTAAAAATGTCAAGTTCTGAGCTTTGCTTGATCAGTCACAAACATTGCTTAATAAAGCATATGATGATACAGCAATGAAGAAATCACAAGTATTTGTGTGGCATAAGCATTTCCATGACAAATATAGAGTACAAACAGTTGTATCATGCTACATTACAATGCGCTGGCACATGCATCCCAACTGGTAAGGCAGTAAAACTAGTAAAACACAATGTGATTGCCTTGGAACAGACTCCATATTCTCCCAAAATTGCACATGCTGATTTTTTTCTCGCTCCATGACTGAGACTGAAATTGACACTGACAGGACAGCAATTATGCAATTGATATTACCAAAAATTGTGACAAGACAGCCAAGAGATGTCAAAGAATATGTTCCACAAATGTTTCCAGCAGCTGTATGCACATTGGCAAAAGCTTGTAATTGCCGAAGGGAACAACTTTGAAGGAAATGTAGTGTAGATAATTATATTGTTACACATTTCTATATAATCTAATTCCTGGAACTATTTGAAGCTGCCTCTTATATATGTTTATTTGGTTTTTCCAGAATTTCTTAGTGATCTTTTGCGCAAGAAGCCTAAGCCATCAGATAGTGTTGATTCTGTGATAATTGTTGACTGTATTCCTGAAGTTGGAAAAGACCGTTTGGAAAAACTCAAGAATGTTATAAAGAAGCTCTTTTCCAAATTTGGAAATGTAGTCAACACATATTATCCTGTCAATGAAGATGGAAACACCAAAGGGTAAGCGATATGTCTTTGTTGATTGATTTAATACGGAAACATATATAATCATAGTTAACTGGGAGACTGAATAAAGGTGGGTGTCTGCACACAAATGGGTGCACTGTTCCTTTTATCTGAAAGTGACACCAGATGATGAGAGTTTACAACAGTAACCCCAGGTGATTCACAATTTTTTCCAACTTATACAATGTGGTTACACATCTTATGCTATCTATGACATTATGGATGTTGTGGAAACAGTGGGGTGTATTTTAGTCTTGCATAATTATTAAGAAGGGGGAGCACTTCTTTTTGTCTACAGAGGTATTCATCCTTCATCTGAATAGTTAGTGACTGTTTAAAGAATAATAGGACATATTCACTTCAGGCATGAATTTGATTATTAGAGTGGTATTTGTTTGCAATCATTAATACACCCGGGGTTCGAAAGAGGAACAAAGTTACCTTCCATGAGTATGATTCGACTAAGGAAGTTATGGGGGCCTTTAGGGCCCTACTGGCGAGTCAATGCGCACATAGGGCTTTCTCCATCTGGCCTATTGGCGCAATGTTGCGCCGCTAGGACTAACAGATAGTGCCCGAATCGCGAGTACAGAACTTCACGAAGTAAAGCTTATAGGACATAGAAATTCCCGCCACATGAAGCTAGGAATATGTCACAGTTTAAAGGTAATTTTCCCCTACACATTTGCATTGTAAGAACGGGAAAGCCGGCAGATTTTGTCTACGCATTTCTAGAGCAACTTTGGCCATTTTCGGGCCGTATTTTACTATCAAATTGAGTACCGCGTGGCATGGGTAAGTGATCGTGGCTACATGTTCTAATTGTTGTTTTGTGTGTGTTTAATACGTTGTTATTTCATAAGAATGTTTGTGTATTCATTCAAAAACACAAAAATAATATGTATCAGGGGTGCCACATGTGTGCATGGATTATAATTACGTTGCGTGTTGACCGGACAGATGTTATATGCGATTTCTTCACATTTTATTAGTTTTTTTTAGTCCATATTATATTAATTTGGATATGAAACAATATATATATACATACAAGTATAGGTATTTATGAGGTTTTTATCAATGTTTCCACACATTGATCAAGTATTAGGGTCGTCATTAAGTTATATTTGCGATTTTGAAAATTTCATTATGCGTTTCCCCCCGAATTTTCAACTGCACAACTGTCATATCACACATACAACAATAACAAAAACATGATTATATTCACTATTCACTCCTTTATTTAGATGTGCAAAAATTATTTTGATATCTTTTAAAACAAAAAAGTTATCGTGTTTTCAAAACACCCATCATCAATAGCGCACATTTTACAAAAATAATTCAGTCCCCAGGGGATATTGCGTAAGGGCTCTAAAGGTTAATACACCAGGGGTTCGAAAGAGGGACAAAGATTAGCAACTGCTGTTACCTTCCATGAGTATGATTCGACTAATGAAGTTATGTGGTGGAGCTGGCTCAAAGGGTTACAGTGATCTATGGTTAGAAGCCATGCTGAAGTCTGATATGTTATGCTGAAAGGCTCAAATATTTAAAGCTGTAAACCATAAAATGCAATCCATTTCCGTGACTACATTCTAATTTGCAGGAGTTTGAGTATTAACGCAAAAGACAATCATTAATACTGTCATGCATGAATAAATACATTGTAATCATAGTAATGCATGTTTTTTATCATTAATCGGGTCAGACATTAATTTTCCTTCCGAAAACTAATATAATAGGCTAAAAAATTGGTAGCATATCCTTTACAGCAGGCATGTCAAACTCAAAAGGCACCATGGGCTGCATAAGATACTTTGAGTATACCAGCGGGCCACACTAACAAATCTGAGAAACACTGTAATATTTTTAAAAAAAATTAATTTGCACGCCTACTACAACGGTTTTATTAAGCTAACGCCCCACAGCGCCAAATATAACAATTGTAATGCAACATTTATTTAAGAACATTCAATCATTTTTACTGTTTAATCCGTGTTTTGTCTTGAAGTGTGAAATCCAACATTTATTTAAGAACATTCAATTATTTGTACTCTTTAATCAATGTTTTGTCCTGAGGTTTGATGCCTCTTTTTCATGACAATTTTTCGTATATCTGGCTGAAATGTATTTGCAGTTCCGACCTTCATCATGACAAGTGTTCATCGGTCAGCCTTGTTCTCTGAGAAGTTTTTGTTCATTTCATGAAGGAAAATAACTGTTCACACACATAGGTGGAACCGAACATTGCCATAATCCTAGTTGAAAACTTTCTTAAGTTTGTAAACTTTTCAGGCAGGTATGAATAGAAGCCAGGTATCCCGACTTCTAGATACTTTGCTTCGAGTGTAGAATCAGACTGCATTTCTAATAGCCATCTGCAAGTTTTCCTCTGCTTTAACATCAAAGTTGAATGGTGCCAAAAATAATGCAAAATTGTATTCAAAAGATGAGAAATCACTAAATCTTTCAGTTTTTTTACCTTTCATCTCCTAAAATAAAGTAATTTCTGGTCTCAGCAAATAAAATCTTTTCAGCACTTTGTGACACAACAACCAACGGACTGCTGTGTAAATAGGAACATCGGTGAACTGACTATCCATGTCTTCTAATAGCTGACTGAATTGACGATGGTTGAGAGCATTGCATTTGATAAAGTTCACTGTTTTTGTGACCACACTAAGCACGTGATTCAATTTTAACGTCTTTGAACAAAAATTTGGCTGATGAATAATGCAATGAAAATGTGCAAATGATGAGTCTGGATACGAGTTCTCAATTTTTGTTCGCAACTTGGCAGCAACACCATTATGCCTGCCAACCATATTCGCAGCATCATCAGTAGATAAACATACACGTTTACTCAAATCAAAATCATAGTCATACAGAACCTGCTCAACTTTTTCAAAGATGTCTTCGCTCGCTGTAGTCTCATGCATTGGGATTAGTTCTTCATTAATATTAAATTTACTGTCACAGGCCCTAATAAAAACTGCAAGCTATGCTATTCCAGTGATGTCAACAGGTCTCATCAATAGTAATAGAAAAATGTTGAAATTTGGATGATTCAGCCTTCAACTGTTGTTTCAAATCATCTGCCAATTTCATCAATCCATCCAGCAACAGTATTCCTGGTTAACGAAATATCCTTAAATAACTGCTTTCTGTGGGCACACAATGTCAGCAGCTTTTACAAGGCAATACTTTACGAAATCTCCTTCACTGTAAGATTTCCCACTCATGGCGACCATTTGCCTGAGTTCATAGCTTGCAGTAACGGAAGCGACATTGGCTTGATCTATTTTTGTAAAACATGTCTGTTGCTGTATCAAGTTAGCCTTCAATTCCTTGAGTCTTGAAACACGCATTAAGCCCACATATTTATCGCAGGATCGATGGTTGGTTTTATAATGTCTTTTTTAAGTTGTACTCTTTTGTCGTGGCAATGCTGTTATTGCATACTAAACAATGTATCTTTTCATTTACCATTGCACAAAAATACTGTAGTTCCCATTTTTCTTGAAATACTTGCCTTTCTTCATCAAGTGTCCGTTTCTTTTTAGCTGAAGGTGCTGTAGCCATTTTAAATGGAGTCAGTTTATGCAGTACTTCATTAAAACAAATAATATAATTACCGGCACGAATCCGCAAGATACAATTTATTATTGTATTAAAATTTTAACATGGCAATAACAATCTGTTTGCTACTTCCGGTCAATGTTGCCAATTGTCATAGATAGAAAACCCGTACTAGCTTAAAACAGCCGTATTGTTTTCTTATACATGGCAATATGCCGGATTTATGTTTTATACACCCAGTTTAAAGTATTAACCTTTAGCAAGCCTGATTAAAAAATACAAAACATCTGCCCCAGATTCTTTTTTGGTTGGTGTTATGGAAACACACTAACTTTTTTGTTATTAGAGATTTAAAAAATTTTTGCCGCATGTAAATGCAGAATTGAATACCGCAAATGTATGTGTATTTTTTTTTTACGTAACCTACCCGGGGTTTGCGCAAGAGGTGAAGACCTTTTTTCGCAAAAAACCAACAAATACAAGACATGAGTGTTTGGAAAACTCAATACTATTTTTGTTATTAGAGCTTTTAAAATAATTTCAACAGATTTAAATGCAGAATTGAATACTGCAAATGGGTGTGTAATTGTTTTTTTTTTTAATGTATCCTACCCGAGGTTTGCGCAAGAGTTGAAGACAATTTATATTTTAAAATTACATAAAACAACAAACACAAATTACTTACCCACTGGATGTGCAGTTCTTCTACGTGCTGTGCAGCTCAGATGAACAGTCTTGAAATTTAACAATGTGTGGTATCGATGGAAGCAGGGATATGGGCACAGAGTGACCTGACATGCTGCACACACATACTGAGTCTGGTGGCGCTTCTTTGACAGATCTGAACAGACAACAGTCAGGAAATGAATGCCTGCCACTGGACAACCGTTTAGGATTTATAGCAATTTGGTGTGCTGGTGCTAGTGTCATCCTATCTGGTGGGTGGCTTGTTCTTCATCCGGAACTGGAAGACGCAGGCCTGGAGTAGCAACCCTCAAGAAGCCCATGAATTATCTGCAAGAGAAATTTTTCCACCTTGACTCGGCCAGGATGTTTAGCCCGCCACAGGACAGATGAATTGACAAAGCAAGCTTCCAACAAGTAAAAGAAAATTTTCTTCCGCCACTTGCAGGACCTGTGGCCTAACATATATGTTAGCTGCTTGTCAACACGATCAACGCCTCCCATATGACGGGTATAGGCCTGTATTGCGCATGGTTTTACCACATCCCTCACATTACCACCATGGCGTTTGGAATGGACCTTCCTATTGAAGGTCTGCGCATTGTGTGCAGATGTCATCAAATTTACTTGCCTCTTGTCGTACCATGACAGGTAGAGAATGTTGTCATCACTTTCAGTACGAAGTGGGTCACCAACCTTGAGTTTTAGACCCTTCAACGCACGGGGGAACCCTTTGCGATTCAATTGTAGTGTGCCGCAGGCACCTATCTGGTTCTCGGCAAGCTCCTTGAAAAGGGCTGGAGAGGAAAAGAAGTTGTCCATGTAGACAATATGGCCCTTACCGTGCATTGTGGCCAACAAATTACTCACAACACAGTGTGAGTAATCACTTCTTTTTGTCATAGATGTCCTCCTTCCCAAGGTACAGCTTCCAGTTCCAGAGATAACTAGTCTTCGAGTCAGCCAGTGCCCAAGACTTTATACCCCACTTTGAGGGTTTCTTGGGCATGTACTGCATAAGACTAGTCCTACCCTTGAAAGCAATCATGCTTTCATCGATACTGATTTCTTTGGAGAGGCCGTAATATTGTTGGAACAGAGGAATAAGTTTGTCAACAAACCCTTGTATCTTGAACACCTCGCTGTGACCGGGTTGCCCTCGTGCAACAGCTGTTGTGTTGTCTACACGGTGCAGGAATGAAAGAATAGCTAAAAACCTATTCCTACTCATGACATTCCTAAACCCAGGCATCTCGATGAGACCATCATTAGACCAATAAATTCATATGAGGAACGTTTGGTCAGTCCCATCAAGAGGACCAAAGCAACAAAGGCTGTCATCTCATCAGCTGTGACTTCCTTCCACAACTTCACACGAGATGCATAGCCGTCGTCCTGTCCCTTTGATTCACTAACCTGCTTAGTGTATCGTTGTTTACCGCATATCTGTTTATCCGCACTATTCAGCTCAAGTATTGAAGTAGGATTTCTTAGTCTTTTTTGACCCTCCATTATGATATGCAGGCTCGACCCCCTTATGTTAATAATTAATGTGAATCTTTGCATAGTGAAAGTTCTTTGGTAGTTGGACATAACATTTGCTTGAATTGATGTGTATTATTGATATTTTCCAGGTACATGTTTTTGGAGTTTTCATCTCCACAAAATGCACATGATGCTGTCAAAATGACAAATGGTTACAAGCTAGATAAGCAGCATGTATTCAAGGTTAATCACTTTTCAGATTTTGAGAAGTAAGTAAACATCTAATTATAGATATGGTATTATCTAACATCTCATATTTAGACATACTTCAATAAAATATTTCTTTTGCAAAAACTTGTAACACTGTAAAGTACGCTATTCTCTTCTCGTCTTCCTTCCCATCATTCAGCTTAGGTGCTCATGTTCTTCAGGTATGTAATGGTAAATTATAATATAACAAGTAACCCGTTTGAGTCATATGGAGTGCAACACTGAAACACCAGCAGAAAAAGTCAGCCAAATATTCTTATCCTCAGCTATAAATACAAGTGAAAAAATAGTCATTCCTAATGCAGAAATCGGCTGGGCTGAAATAACGCAGCTCTGCTGTAAAATAGCAGTACAAACGTACCTTACGCTTCCCTATGGAATTCACACAGTTTTCCATTTGTTGTCAGAGTGAATACAAAAACATTCATCAGTTGATATTCTCAGGCTAAGATATTTCTTGCATTTTCTTGTTTACATCACAATAAACATAATGAATATTTGTCATTTTACAGGAAGAAGCATAAACATAATTTGTACAGGACATCACCATTTCAGGAAAACAAGCTGACCATTTTGCACGGACATTTTTTTCAAGATTATAATATTGAAATTAATATACAAAAACTATGTGCAGTGCGACCTACAAAGTCAAATGGAACCCATTCATGTCCTTCATCTAAAGACTCAAAAACACAGACTTCCACCTGCTTCTTCTGCATTCGCTCTCATGTAACCACAACAAATATTTCGTGTGATTTCCGCCGGGGAGCGTGAAGTATGTTGTGCTGCAAGTTCCACAGTAGAACTGATTATTTGCACCCCGGTTGGCCACTGGTGGTCAGGACGTCCGAGGCCCAGCACATCCGTTTTCGTCATTCCTTTATTTCAGGTTTGGTCCCTAGTCCGTGACAGCCTCTGTCATCGGGCACGCTGGTGTGTAGTGCCTCTTCACCAAGACGCCTGTCGAGTGTGTCTATCTGGCATGAGGTGCTCCACCGTCTATGAACCCATCTTGTGCAATTGGACGAACTCTGCCTGTGTTCATCGGGTACTGAACCCTTTCTCTCTGCAAGTGTATTTCCGGTATAGGAAATCTTGACAGTAGAATTGAGCCAGGACTGTCATCGTTGTCCCTTTCTTGCCTAAGCCCATCGGGTACGATACCCTTTCCGTATGAGGAACTCGCCAGAAGAGTAGGACCCTGGCTCGTTCGCCCTCCTGCCCAAGGCATCGTGAACCCCTCGTCCAAGTTCGAGTCTCACACCACGTGTTTGAGAACAAGGCGTTTTCGAGCTGAGTGACCTTGTCTCAATAGCACCTGAGCCCATCAGGTACGGATCCCTTTCTCTCTGCAAATGTATTTCCGGTATAGGAAAGCTTGACAGTAGAGTTGGGCCAGGGCTAAAATCTTTGTCCCTTTTGTGCCTGAGCCCATCAGGTACTGAACCCTTTCTCTCTGCAAGTGTATTTCTGGTATAGGAAATCTTGACAGTAGAATTGAGCCAGGACTGTCATCGTTGTCCCTTTCTTGCCTAAGCCCATCGGGTACGATACCCTTTCTCTTCGCGAGCATATTTCCGGTTTAGGAAGGCTCGACATTTAGGTTTAGTTGATAAGTTGGTTTAGGTCTTCTTGCTTTTCCGAACGCCCATGATTGGGTCTGGGTCTCTACCTATGAGGAGTAAGGGTAACTAGAAGCTCGTCTCGAGTAAACAGAGCTAGTAATTCCCCTTTCCTAGGAACTTTTCCATTTGCAATTAGCGCTGCCTTCTGGCGCTGTTCTGCCCTTTCATTGTGTCATTGTACTCAATATGACATATATTTGTTTCTCGCCATGCATCCACCTTTACGTGCCTTTTACATTGGCCGCCCCTCCAATGTTCTGACTGGACTAACAGGCGTCTATATGTGGTGATGCAAATGGTGTCAGAGATATTGTCTGTCTCTTTTGCAGTCAAATCTCTTTCCATCTGCTTCCTCCACATTCTCGGACACGTTCCCCAAATGATTTGGCCAGAATCAGCTCGAGCTGCTGTTTTCTGTTACCAGGTTGCACCGTGAGGAGTTCGCCAAGAGCGATGCGTTCCCTTTGCACCCCTCCGCCTGCTAAATTTCTATTGTCCAAATGACTGCCCTAGACACAATTCCATGAAGAGGAAGACTGGAGATTTTAAAAGTGACTCACAGAGTTTGGTTTATGACCACATGGATAAAAGATAGCTTGACAGCTGTGTAACAAAATTTGACTTTTAGACTGACATTTCTAGCTTCATGTGGTGGGAATTCTACGTCATGTGGGCTTCGTGTAATTCCGTACCGAAGATTTGGGGGAGACGCAAACAGATCCTCTTATACAAAAGCATATGGGGGCCATAAGGTTATCTGACCAAGGAAGGTGCAAATATGCAACAACCGTATGTAGCACTCGACTGTCATCTACATATCCATGTGTTGCCAAGACCCTAAAGGGGAGCAAACAGTAGTAACACTGTTGCCTATTGTGAGGAGACTAAGGAAGTTTTGGGATGAAGTTTGCTATCCCATCTAGGTCAAGGAGCCATGATCAGATGTGTCAGACCCATATGAACAGGGAAGGTATCAGCAGAAAAACTTTTAAATTTTCATGATGAACAATACTGCAGGTATAGACATTACTAGCGAATGATAGAAGTCATTTTACAATTTCACACTTCAGTTTTATTGAAGCTGGGGCAATATTTTTGTGTACTATTTTACAGATATATCAATATACCAGAGGAGTGGGTGCCACCTGATCCAAAACCATATCAGGATGTGGTAGGTATTGTTTTAGTCAAGAAAAGTTGATGTATATGTTAATTTCTCCAAGCTACATCCAGCTAATCTGCAGGAGGTTGAGAATGTAAGCAGAATAGATCTTGGTGAACATAACGGTGGAAGTTTGCTGCCATAGCAGATAACATGTATAGGTTTGTAGTTAGTGACACCAATGTTCAGAAAACACATTTTTTTACATAACATTCTACTACCACACTACAAGAAGAAAACTTACCACTTGAAAAAAACTCTTGCAACAAGTTCTACTGTCCTGTCTCAGACAGTACAGTTCACTGAAGAAATACATATTAGCATCTCCTACATGAGAGAATGAAGAAAATCAGTTTCATGTGGCCTGGATGTTAATTAACCACCAAACAAGAAACCATACATGTCACTTCTGTGTTAAACATAAGTTTTAGATCATTCTAGTTTTTGATGTGAGAGTATAGAATAGTGAATGTAGATTCCAATTATTAGTGAAGATCATGATCAAATTGAAGAACTGTAAAAAAATAACTCACTATATTATCAGCCAGGCCTGACAGAGGAGCAAATAATAGTAACACCACCATTCTTCTTCAGCGTTCTTCCCAAACTCCAGCTGGATCTCTCCTGTAGCAGTAAATCTCCAGCAGGATACAGTCCAGAGAATGGAAATGCGTTGTGTTGCTGTTTTATTTGCGCCAATCGCCAGACACATCCGTCTTTTGCGGATACCACCATTCATGTTGCAGCAGGTGGCTAAAGAAGTTTTGGGGGTGGGGTTCCTGAACTATTGAGAGGAAGGGAAGGATGGGGCAGTATACAAAAAATTGTGCAATTTATGGGCAGTCCTGAGTTGAATTTCGATGAAACAGATACGCCTTGCGGTCCACAGTTACCGTAACTACCTTCAAAAATGTTTTATTATGATCTGTAGATAAATAATCTCCCCTTTCAAATGTGATATCTTAGGTGATTAGATTTAATAGCTTTTCATTCTATTTTTCAGGGAAATGTTCGCAGTTTTCTGCTAAATAAGGAATGCTATGATCAGTTTAGTGTCATCTATGGAGAGGGGGAAAAAACTGCCATTTTCCTCAACAGTCCAGAACCATCAAAGGCTGAAGAAAGAGCTGTAAGTACTGTAATATAAATCTG
The DNA here is from genome assembly GCA_034231615.1 of Meghimatium bilineatum. Taxonomy (NCBI): domain Eukaryota; kingdom Metazoa; phylum Mollusca; class Gastropoda; order Stylommatophora; family Philomycidae; genus Meghimatium; species Meghimatium bilineatum. The sequence goes on along the minus strand of CM067321.1, from coordinate 50,138,320 downwards.
AATTCTTTTTCAGCAGTCATTTTCAAATTCCAGCAGGATGTAGTCCAGAGAATGGAAATACTTTGTGTTGCCATTTTATTTGCACCAATGTCCCGACACATCCGTCTTCGGCGGGAATCTGAATTCAAATGTCTACCAAAACATTTGCATATTTCTAAAAGATAGTGTTGCCTTCACTTCCATCCATTTCATACTGATCAAAAACTTTTGAAAGATCAGATTACGACGATTCTTTGACACATTTATCGATTGCGATGTCTGATTTTTAAATATTTTTTTTACGCTGCAACCCTTTGTCACAGCTAAATCGGTGATGATTCCATCCAATCCACTTTGTCTGTTTGTTTTGCGTTCGCTCCATTGTAACCATCACAGATATCCGTGCGATTTCTGCCGGGAGCGTGATTACGTTGTGCCACCGTTATGCACCTTGTAGGCCTAGCACATCCGATTTCGGCATGCCTTGACAATTCGGGTGGGCTACCCTTAACCTGTGACAGCCTCTATATCTGTCTCCAGGCACGCGTAGTGGCGACTCTTCGCCCAGACGATTTTTGCTCTCGTCTGACTCGCACGAGGTGTTCCACTGTCTATGAACTTGCCTCGTGGAATTGGACGTGCTATGCCTGTGCCCATTGGGTACTGAACCGTTTCTCATCCGTGAGCCTGGTTACTTAAGGGAAGAACTCAACAGAGGAGTTGGACCCTGGCTCTTTCGCCTTCTTAGCCGAGGTGTCATTCACCGACATCGTGTACCTCTTGTCCAAGTTCGAGTCTCACACCACGCGTTTGAGAGTAAGGCGTTCTCGAGCTGAGCGTCTTTGTCCCAATAGCGCCTGAGCCCATCAGGTACTGAACCATTTCTCTCTTCAAGTGTATTTCCGGTGTAGGAAAACCTGACAGTAGAGTTGGGCCAGGGCTAATTCGTTGTCCCTTTTGTGCCTGAGCCCATCGGGTACGGAACCCTTTCTCTTCGCGAGCATATTTCCGGTTTAGGAAGGCTCGACATTAGAGTTGGATTAGGTCTTCTTGCTTTACCAAACGTCAATGAATGGGTCTGGGTCTCTGCCTGTAAGGAACACAGGTAACTAGAAGCTCGTCTCGAGCTGACGGAGCTTGTAGTTCCCCTTTCCTAGGGACTTTTCACGTACTATTTGCATTTTGCGCTGCCCTCTAGCGCTGTTCTGCCCTGGAATGATTTGGCCAAAATCAGCTCGAGCTACTGTATTTCTGTTTCCAGGGTGCACCGCGTGGAGATACATTTGGGATCTTGGTTATCTGCCTGGGTCCGCCTAGAGCAATGCGTTTCCTTTGCACCCCACTTTGTCTGTAATCTGTACATAGATGGTTTGTTATGGAAGACATCGGGGGGAGTACATCGCCCAGGAATTCCAAACAACCTTCTCAGTGCACCCTTTCATCTATCTCTGTGAGATGTGCTGAAAACCAATCCCATACTAGGGTGGGTGTTCACTTTATGCAATAACACTACAGACACACCCTATTCTGGAGTGCTACATTCGTCCACCCAACTATTCCTTCAAATAATCATACACCTTTGTCTGCTGCATTGCAACCTAAAACAACAGTGAAATATATTTTCTCAATTTGGGGGGGGGGGGGGAGGAATCTCAAAACGTCATTTTAAAAGTCGCAAATATAACTTCTTGATGACCCTGATACTTGAGCAATGTGTGGCAACATTGATAAAATCCTCCTACATACCTATACTTGTTGTATATATATATATATATATTGTTTAACCTTTAGGCCCCTATGGTCGCAACAATGCACCTTGCGTGTTCATCCCGTATTGCCTGTGGTCGCAATCACGATGAACTTCACGAAGTTAAAGCTTATATGGCGTAGAATTCCCGCAACACGAAGCTAGGAATACGTCACAGTTTAAAGGTCAAATTCCTTTACTCATTACGATTGTAAGAGAGAGAAAGCCGGTTGAATTTGTCAGAGCATTTCTAGAGCGACTTTAGCCATTTTCGGCCTTATTTTACTATCAAATTGAGTACCGCGTGGCATGGGTAAGTGATCGTGACTACATGTTCTAATTGTTGTTTTTTGTGTTTAATATGTTGTTATTTGATAAGAATGTGTGTGTATTCATTAAAAAGCACAAAAATAATATGTATCAGGTGTGACACGTGTGTGCATGAACAATAATTACACTGCGTGTCGGCATAGACCTAGTGTTGACCGGACGGACGTTATATGCAATTTCTTCACGTTTTATTAGTTTTTTTAGTTCATATTATATTAGTTTTGATATAAAACAATACATATACAATAAGTATAGGTATTTATGAGGATTTTATCAATGTTGCCACACATTGCTCATGTATTTGGGTCGTCACGAAGATATATTTGCGATTTTGAAAATGACGTTTTGCGTTTTTCGCCAGAATTTTCAACTTCAAAACTTGCACACAACTGTCATATCACACATACAACAACAAAAAAACACGATAATATTCACTATTCACTCCTTTATTTAGATGTGCAAAAATTATTTTGATATCTTTTAAAACAAAAAAGTTATGACGTTTTCAAAACACCCACCATCAATAACGCAAATTTTCCAAAAAATAAGTCATGCCCTGGGGGAAGTTTTGTAATTTTAAGCCAGGGCTCTAAAGGTTAATATCCAAACTAATATAATATGGACTAAATAAACTAATAAAACATGAAGAAATTGCATGTAATGTTGGCCCAGTCAACACTAGGTCTAGGCTGACAATACAACGTAATTATTTTCCAGGCACACACATGGCACCCCTGATACATATTGTTTTTGAATGAATATACACACACATTCTTATCAAATAACATATTAAACACAAAAAACAACAATTAAAACATGTAGTCACGATCACTTAGCCATGCCACGCGGTGCTCAATTTGATAGTAAAATATGGCTACAAAATGGCCAACGTCGCTCCAGAAATGCGTTGACAAAATTATCCGGCATTCTCCTTCTTACAATCGTAATGTGTAAAGGAATTTTACCTTTAGAATGATTTATTCCTAGCTTTGTGTGGCGGGAACTCTACGTCATATTTAATTTCAGTTCACTGGACAAAATCAAATATGGAGTGGAAAAGGAAATAAAAAGTGAAACTTTATGCGTCTTGAAATTCATGTGTTAAAATCTTCTAATCGCTGAAATAGTTTATTTTTTTTGTGAAATCCAGAAAGAAACCTATTTAATCATTGAGGATGGTTTTAGTAGAATTTGATGACAAATAGATAATTGTATTAGGATGACAAAAGAGGGCATTGCTATCAGTCACGGATGATTGGAAGTGATTAGAGGTCATGAGATTCCAGAAATTAGGTACACAAATTAATGTTGATTCTGCCCTAACATCAATAATCTACAGGGGTCTAGCATGTGATTATTTACGTTACACATATGGAGGCTCAAAATCTTTTCATAGCAAAGACAAAAATAATGTATAACATAAATAGATTGCCTGTGTGTTGCCAGGGCCTAAAATGGGTTGAAAGAATAGCGACACCTTTACCTGTCAAGCATGTCATAGGAAATGGTTGCCATCATCATAATGTTCTAAGTGTCGCAGAAACCATACTGAAGTCGGATGTGTCTGGTGCAGAAAGGCGCAGATGTCACATAAGTTATAAACAATGGCACAACACATTTCATTTTCTGGACTGCGGATCTACAAGAGATTGAGGGTGAACTCAGAGGAAGCTGTAAATCGTGACAAAGGATTGCATTCTCCTAACTGTATTCTGCTAATCTGCAGGAGTTTATAGTGCTGATTTTGAATAAGAATGATGAAGAAAGTCTAGTTTCTCCATAATACATCTTACACTAATATAGTTTTTTTTTAATGATAATAATTTTGTCAATACTTACAGAGATGGACAGAAACATATGTTAGATGGTCTCCTCAAGGAACCTACCTTGCAACATTTCATCAGAAGGGCATTGCATTATGGGGAGGGCCAAAATTTTCTCAAATTATGAGATTCAGTCATCAAGGTGTACAATTAATTGACTTCTCTCCTTGTGAAAAGTAAGTTACTTTTGTTGTAGTAACTTTATTATTTTAATGTTCCTCAGAAAACTCATTTTAAGGACATGCGTGTTTGGACGCAAACTTTTTACAGGAAGAACATATAAACTGAAATAAATTATATCTATGACTGTCAAGGACAGACCTATCTGGATCTGTACAAAATTTATGTATAGGTATTGCACTGTGATGAAGTAGTTCTTGTAACAATGAGCAGGAAGCTTTTAACAGATCATAATCGTTCTGATTTTCCATCATACGCCCTCCACAGTTGAGTAACCAACACAAAAAAAGCAGTTGTTATCAAGATAAATGGAAAGTGCAACAAACACTCATACCTCGGAGCCACTAATAACAATAGATGACATGGAATCAATAAAGCAACAATAAATACCCAGAGAAAGTTGATCAGCAAAGCATACGACCGCACCTGGAACATGGGTCAACTGTGTGGAGCCCTGCACCAAACACCACATCTGCATAAGACAGATGTGTCGGGCCATTGGCGCAAATAAAACGGCGACACAACGCATTTCCATTCTCTGGACTACATCCTGCTGGAAATCTAATATGTCCATGGTCCTGCTACAAGAGAAATTTAGAAGAGAATGTACGCTGAAGAAGAAACACCACATTACACGAGATAAAGTGAAAACCTGTAGGGGGAGGGAGAACTGAAATCAATACCCTTATCCGCAAATACTAAGAATGCAGAAATACAAAGGTATTAGTACAAGCATAACACTTTCACTGTATGACAAGCCATCTGATGGCATATTCCAAAATCTAAACTGAAAAGAAGTAGCTTTATCCACTAGGCCAAGCGATCTGTAGACAGCTCAGATCTACCTGAAGTTGACAACCTCTTACGGTATGTGCCAGAAATAACCCCTTAATAGAGAATCATAGATTGCCGATACACATTCAGACGAAAGTAGAAGGAATATTCAGTTAGGATGAACAGTGCACCCTCTTTCCTGTGTGCTGAATATTCACGACAAATGGGTCAGAGTATACATAGATGTGCCAGCACAAAATGGGGGAGCTGAAAAACTGTTGAACTCCAATCTTGTTCCACATTTTGTGGTATTTCTGACATGCTAGATCAGTACTCTGACTTCTTGAGTCTGAAAAACTACTAGATATACAAACACTACTGACTGAACTATGTAACCGGGCAAGGTGTCCAGGGTTCAAAGTGTTAAGAACAAATGCAAGAAGAGCTTTATTTCATCTTTTACGGTTCTAAGCTATTGATCATGGGTAATATTGCAATAATACTGAGGTCCAAACATATGTATAATATCAAGCACTTTCTATGCTAGATAGTTAAAAATCTGCCTTTGTACAATAATCTTCTTCTATTTAGGTATTTAGTGACATTTAGCCCAATGCAAGACAGCCATGAAGATCCACAAGCCATCATCATCTGGGATATACGATCTGGTGTCAAGAAGAGGGGATTCCATTGTGAGAGCAGAAGTACATGGCCTATTTTCAAGTATGTTTTGGAAATAATATTGTTGACACTCTTTATCTGTATGAGAGAGTAAATTTTTACTTGCATGACCAGCTGTGTGAATTTTAATGAAAGTACAGATGTGAAATATGTCTACAAGTTTGAATGCCTTTTCTTACCTCTTCAATTCTGTTCTCTGGGCTACATCCTGCTAACCAACAGTAGATTGCTTGTCTTAAATTCAAGGTCTGTTTTCTGTATGTTACAGAACATAGTCATGATTAAAAGTATAATTGGACTAGACTGTTGCTGTTTGATAAAAATGAACATGTTAACGAAACCCCATGTTTGGGAGAATAGATAATGTTAGTGGGATCTAAGACAGTCATGGTATTTGTGCTAGAACTGACCATTGCGCCCCAAACGTTTCTTTGGTTCACACTCAATATCATAAATTTGTGGTTGACCTCCAATACTCATGACATTTTTCAGGTATTAAATGGTGAGGGTATTATGGTCCAGCTGTTTTAAAATTTGGTTCATTTAACCTTTACGGCTCTGCGGTCGCAATGTTGCGCCTATGAGCACAGGCTACATTGTGCCTGCGGGCGCAATCCCGCTACATACGACATCGCCAGAGTGCAGGACTTCACAAAGTAATGATTCCGTGGCGTATAAAACCCGCCAAATGAAGCTAGGAATACGCCGTAGTTTAAAGGTCAAATTCCTTTACTCATTACGATTGCAAGAAGGGAGAAAGCCAGCTGATTTGTCAATGAATTTCTAGAGCGGCGTTGGCCATTATTTGATAAGAATGTTTGTTTAGTCGTTAAAAAACACAAAAATAATATGTATCAGGGGTGTGTGCATAGACAATAATTATGCTGTGTCAACCTAGACCTAGTGTTGACCTGACGGACGTTATATGCGATTTCTTCACGTTTTATTAGTTTTTTAGTTCATATATTAATTTTGATATAAAACAATATATATACAATAAGTATAGGTATTTATTTAGGTACACATTGCTCAAGTATTAGGGTCGTGAAGAAGATACATTTGCGATTTGAAAATGGCGTTTTGCGATTTTCTCCCCCGAATTTTCAACTTCACAACTGTCTTATCATACATACAACACAAAAAAAACATGACTATATTCACTATTCACTCCTTTATTTAGATCTGCAAAAATTATTTTGGATATCTTTTTAAACAAAAAAAGTTATCACATTTTCAAAACACCCACCAACAATTTCCTTATGAATTGTATGGGTCGAAAAATCCCTTTTTACCCCAAAAACAATCACACAACTGTATGTTGTTCATTTCCTGTACACTCTTGAAGCATGCCGTTTCGCGTTCGCTGCATATGAGTGTACAACTGTTGTCTGTTTTTATTCCGTTTCAACTTTACCAACTTGAGTGTTGGTAACTAGTACATTCGGTGCTAGTATCACTTCCACTGATTGGTGAATATTTGTAACCATATCTCTTGAAGTATACAGACTGTACAAGAGAACTTGTTCGCATATTTACACGCCGATCACCATGCTCAAATTTAACCAATGTCAAGCATACTAGACATTTTTAATGCTGTATCTCGCTATCCCCGTGGCAACAGGCACCCATAATCCAACTTATGAAAATCACCTATTGAATTTCTATTCTTTTCCACAAAAGTTTGTAATTTACTTATTAATTTCCCTGTGTAGTTTATACATTATAGTATGTCCTAGGTTCTAAAGGTTAGGATATATCCTAAGTTCTAATGGTTAGGTTAGCATATCCTAGGTATTATTTATACAAATAAATACTTTCAGCACCCTTTTCAAAATCTGTACAGATTTATTTCACTCACATATTGTTGGGTATACCGTTATATTATAAGGAGCCGAAAGACAATAAATGATCTGCTGCATTAAAGAGTAGAAAGTATAAAATACATTCAAAAGAAAGTAATGTTGTTTTTTTAAAAACATACTCTTGGTTTTGTGGATATGTATGTGCATGTGACCAAAATCTGTTATGTATTAGGTATATTAGATTTTCTTCTAAGTTATTTCTCTGTTGAAACAGGTGGAACTTCAATGGTGACTATTTTGCTAGGATAGGAGAGGATGCTATTAGTATATATGAAACCCCAGTAAGTAACACTTATACATCATTTTATTCCCATGCATGGATATTTCAATTTGCATTTCTTTAGTCGCTATATTATAATTGCTAATTTTATTATTTTAACAACGGTGGGACAGGGCAAACCTAATTGTGACAGCTGATATGGCATGCTTATGCAGAATCCTAGGAATATCGCTGAAAGACAGAGTGAGGAATGAGGACATTAGACAAAGAATCTTATACTACACTACAATCTTATAATATATTAAGAGACATCAAATAGTTTACACACATCAGCAAGCTATGCTACATGGATACAGTGAAGGCAGACCTAGAGGCCGACCACAAAAAGGATGGACCCCTGAAATAAAAGGCAACAAATTCCACAATATACTCCGCAAACATGAGGGCCATCTCCAGAAGACCTTAACAAAAAATAAAGTGCTGGTGAAAAGGGGAGCAAGTATGCTCCAACGAGGGATTGCCACTAACCTTAGTCGCTAAACAACAATAGATGTATCGCTGGTCCACTGGCTCTAAAGGTATAGTATTATATGTAGACGTCATGACCAAATCCATACCATAGCATAATAAATAGATTGCACTGCAAAAATTAAACTATAATATTTAAGCTGCGACCAACACGTGTACAACTAAACAAGTACTGCAACAGGGCGCAAAGCCTAATGAACCTCCTCGCTGTGCACCCTGGAAACAGAAATACAGCAGCTCGAGCTGATTCTGGCCAAATCATTTGGGGATCGTGTCCGAGAATGTGAAGGTAATAGTAGGAGAGAGATTTGACTGCATAAGAGATAGACAATATCTCCATCACCACATGCAGCGGCACTGTCGACATACAGTGATGCTAGTCAGTCTAGTACAAACGTAAAAGGCATGTAGTTAGTTGTAAAAAGCAAGTAAAGGTAGATGCATGGCGAGAGACAAATAGATTTCATAATGAGTACCATGATACAATAAAAGGGCAGAACAGCACCATAGGGCAGTGCCAACTGCACACAGAAAGTGAAAAGTTCCTAGGAAAGGGGAACTACAAGCTCTGTTAGCTTGAGAAGAGCTTCTAGTTACCTGTACTCCTTATAGGCAGAAGACTGGACCCAACTCTAATGTCGAGCTTTCCTATACTGGACACATGCTCGCGAAGAGAAAGGGTTCCCTACCCGATGGGCTCAGGCACAAAGAATTTAGCCCTGACCCAAGTCAGGTTTTCCCAACTCTAGTGTCAGGTTTTCCTATACCGGAAATACCCTTGCAGGGAGAAAGGGTTCAGTACCTGATGGGCTCAGGCGCTATTGGGACACGGTCGCTCAGCTTGAGGACGCGTGGTGTGAGACTCGAACTTGGGCGAGGGGTTCACGATGTCCGTGAACGATGCCTCGGGTAGGAGGGCGAATGAGCCATGGTCCAACTATTCTGGCGAGTTCTTACTCATACGGTACCAGGCTCACGGATGAGAAATGGTTCAGTACCCGATGGGCACAGGCACAGTATGTCCAATTGCATGAGGTGAGTTCATAGACAGTGGAACATCTTGTGCAAGATAGACATGAACATCAATCATCTACGTGGAGAGTCAGTACACACACTCGTGCCTGGCGACAGATAGACAGGCTGTCACATACTAGGGAAGCCTACCCGAATTAAAGGCATGATGAAAACTGATGTGCTGGACCTCGGACGTCCAGACAGATTGGCCAACAGAGGTGCAAATAACAGTTCTACTGTGGAACTTGCAGCACAACGTACTTCACGCTCTCCGGTGGAAATCACAAGATATATTCATTGTGGTTATATGAGAGCGAACGCAGAAGAAGAAGAAATACTGCAACAGACAAGAGGAGGAAACAGTATAAAGTAAAACACCCACTTTATTGAATGCTCTGTACTACAAGACAAAACAACTATTGCTACCAAATCCCTCCATCACAAACACCCGTTATACAGACACAATACAGCTGAAAAGAATGGCTCCGGAAAGGAAAAGTGTAAGCTTGCAATCCCAGGGATCAGATAAGTAAGTACAATCTTGATTTTCTTGCTTAAAGAGGTGCAAAGGAATGCTAGTTGGTCATTGATAGTGGTTAAAAATGCATTCAGTCTGCAAAAACGTAAGCGACGAGCTATTGTTGAACTCACTAGCCATCGCTCAAATGTCTTATACTAACATCCAAACAACTGCTACAAAATACATGCAGTTTAGGGAACATGGCATTAGGCTACAACAAAGAGAAGCCAACTTTATTGCTCTAAAATTGTAATGTAGCTTACCCTAACAACATTGTGAAAAGATTGCAATACCAATGTGTTGTCCAGACCTATAAGGGGAAAAAAGTGTAACACTGACCTATTATGCATGTCATAAGAAATGGCCAAGGAGTGTAATCTTGCTGTTTTTTTCTTGTAATATCTTGATGTTGGCTATCCTTCTGTAGATGATTAAAAATGTAATCCTAAAGCAGAATGTTTCAGGATGCAAGATACAGATATCACAGCTAGGTCCACACCACCACATTCTGTTTTGCTGACTACATTCTGCCATTAGAAGTAGAAGATCAAGTAAATTGAAAATAACAACTTGTCTATACATATGTGTTTTTATTTCTCATTGCTTGTATTTAGTTCAACTTAATCTGTATTTTTATTGTAACCTTTATTCAACAGTCATTTGGTCTCATGGAAAAGAAAAGTCTCAAAGTCACTGCTGTCAGGTATGTCTGACAACTGTAATACTTACTATACTTGGGCAAGTGATGTTGCACAAACACCATCTTTCGACTGAATTTGTTGAAGTTATTTACAGTGCTGATGCCCTTTTAAATCTAGCTATTATATGATTTATGTTATTTTCACACTAAGAAGATGCCTCACACCAGTTTCAGAACATTGTGCCCTACCCATGTGCTGCCAAGCCTACAAGGGAAACAGAATAAGTTGTTACCAGAAATTTGTAAGAAATGACTAACAGGGTTTGGGGGATGGAGTTATCCCATATCATAGTCAAAGGGACCTATAAGCCATGCTGAGATCTGATATGTCAAGCAGAAAGTGGTAGATATTGCAGTTAGCTGTTCTCTGGACTACATTCTGATAATTTGCAGAAGTTGAGAGTGAACACAGAGAAGGAAGACAACATTGTGGTTCTTAGCAAACAAATTTGAGCTACAGTTGTGTTTAGAATAGGTTTGCATGCATATGATTACTGTAAATTTCCAAATATAAGCCCATCCGATAATAAGCTGAGGAGGGGATGTCTGGAAAATGTCCTATCTAAAATCCTATTATAAACAGTTACACAAAATACAATAATGCCAGTAATAGAAAATAAAGTCTAACTGATTCCAGCCGGGGAGACTTATACAAGTCAGTAAACCTTATGTCTTCTGGCCGGAAAGACTTCTATAAGTCATACTCCAATGACATTCATGTTGTTGTTTTCGGTATTTATATCAACATAAGAATGTTTCCAATCGAAAGTGTAATATGTCCACATTACTTCTTGCAATATTTTTATGTGTATTGATATCAATTTTGTTTTTGATAATGGTGGTCTGTGACGTCATTTTTCCTTATATGTTTTATATATATTTTCCAATTTACTTATTTTCGTAAAATAATAACTATTTTATTTTCTTTGGTCTCATTTATTATGAAATCCAATCTGGCAAATGCTTCTAGCATTGTGTTTGCAAATTTACGCCATTTTTGTAAGAAAAATTTAGCCATTTTTTCATTTGAGTTTCGTGTAAAGTTAAGTCTACTGTTTTTGATAGATGTTGAAATTCTTTCTAAATAATAAATTTTTACGCACTATGCATATATATTATACATTATTGTGTCCGTAATTGGATCTACAGAAATGATACAGTTTGAGTGGAATTTATTGATTCAAAAATGCGGAAAGGTCAAATATCATATCTAAAATAATATTTATTTGTCATTTACATATATTCTTTTCTGTCTAAAATAATTTGTATATATTAACATAATTTTTTTTTTCAAAATGATCTTGTGATAATCACATTCTCTGTCCATTTCTGTTTCGAAATATATATATATTACATTATAATGTAAATATATTTAGACGTACTATTTCTTGTTTCCGTGATGCATGTGCACACACAAAAATCGAACAAAATTTAATTACGTTTAAACGCTAAAAATGTTCCGGCCGGAATCAGCTAAGCAGCAAAGGATAGGATGAAAAAATGATACAGTACAGTGTATATTTCAATTTTAGTGAGTCTACAGTAATAAACATGAGAGGATTTTGAAATTAACCTACAGGTATCAATTTTAGCATGCAGGATTTAAAAAAATTAATTCCCTCCTGCTACCGGATTCTTTTTTGAAAATTATTTCTGATATGTCTAAAAACCTGCCTGAGCTATATTTATTTCTTTGAGCATATGTTATTCCATTCTTTTCATGATTATCTTGAGAAGTATCTCGCTGGCATGACTGATCAGTGCAATTGTTCTATAATTCCTAGATCACTATAATTTCTTTTGGAATGGTATATATACTGATATTTTCCAATCTATTGGCCATATTTCACTTTTCCCAGATCTTAACACATAATGTATTGTAGACTATGACACTGGGTTCTCCCGCTTGTATCATTTCAGCTACCAATTCATCGCATCCTGATGACTTGTCAATTTTTAATTTCTTAATTGCCCAACATATTTCTTCTATGATGGTTTCTGTTTGAGCCTGTCTATTTTTGGATTTTCGCATTTTCCTACGGTATTCTGCCCACCTGTTCAGAATGTCTTTATTTTCAGTTAGTGTTTCCTGACTTCTTCAATTGCTCGAGTGGCTAGCTAAAATTTTGCTGTCAGCAATTTTACTTCTGTTAAACATTATTCTGATGTCCCTATGTTCATGGACATATGCGAGGGAGAGGAGATGGCCACCGCCCTCATTTGCAGAGCCTGTGAAATGTGAGATCGCTAACATCTTATACCCCTACGGCATTAATAAATGCTATGGGTTACTTTACTTACTTTTACTACTATGTTCATGGAGTTGTTCAATTTCTTTACACATGTTGTCGATTAGTGAACTAAATTTCTTCAGCACCTCCACATTGTATTCTGTTGGTATTGATCTAGCATATCTTATGGGTCTGCCGCTTTTTGCTCTTGTCTATCTACCTCTTGTCTATCTTCACATCTGCTACTAATTGCTCATGGTCGGAATCACATTCTGCTCCAGGATAAGACTTACAGAACAGCAGACTGGATCTCCATCTGTGTCTATAGTGATGAAATCTATTTAGTTTCTTGTCTAGTATTCTGGTGATGTTCTGGTGTATAGGCGTCTAGGGTGTTATTCGAACAGGGTGTTGGCAATTACTACGTCATTTTCTATGCAGAATGTTAGCAGTCGTTCTCTTCTTTCATTTTGCTCTCCTAATCTAAATGGGCCCTTGACTCTGCATTCCTACCAAATTTCACATTAAGATCACCGTTTTCTTCTACTTCAGCGTTCGCTCTCATGTAACCACAACAAATTTATCGTGTAATTTTGCCGGGGAGCGTGAAGTACGTTGTGCTGCAAGTTCCACAATAGAACTGTGATTATTTGCACCCCGGTTAGCCACTCTGTGACCTGGACGTCCGAGGTCCAGCACATCCGTTTTCGTCATTCCTTTATTTCGGGTTTGGTCCCTAGTCCGTGGCAGCCTCTGCATCTTGCATGAGGTGTTCCACCATCTATGAACTCATCTCGAGCAGTTGGACATACTGTGCCTGTGTACATCGGGTACTGAACCGTTTCTCATCCACGAGCTTGGTTCCGTAAGAGGAAGAAATTGCCAGAAGAGTTGGGCCATGGCTCGTTCGCCCTCTTACCCAAGGCGTCGTTCACCGAAATCGTGAACCCCTCGGTCCAAGTTCGAGTCTCACACCACGCATTTGAGAGCAAGACGTTCTCGAGCTGAGCGAACTTGTCCCAATAGCACCTGAGCCCATCAGGTACTGAACCCTTTCTCTCTGCAAGTATTTCCGGTAAAGGACATCTTGACAGTAGAGTTGGGCCAGGACTGCCATCATGTCCCTTTTTTGCCTACGCCCATCAGGTACGACACCCTTTCTCTTTGCGAGCATATTTCCGGTTTAGGAAGGCTCGACTTTAGAGTTGGGTTGGTCTTCTTGCTTTTCCGAACGCCCATGATTGGGTCTCTGCCTATGAAGAGTAAGGGTAACTAGAAACTAACAGAGCATGTAGTTTCTCTTTCCTAGGAACGTATCACTTTCTATTTGCAGTTCGCGCTGCCCTCTGGCGCTATTCTGCACTTTCCTTGTGTCATTGTACTCATTTCTTTGTGTCATTCCCCATTCATGTGCCTTTTATATTTGCCGCCCCTCTAATGTTCTGACTGGACTAACTGGCGTCACTGCATGTCGACAGTGTTGCTGTATGTAGTGATGCTAATGGTGTCTGAGATATTGTCTGTCTCTTTTGCAGTCAAATCTCTTTCCATCTGCTACCTCCACATTCTCGGATACAATCCCCAAATGATTTGGCCAGAATCAGCTCGAGCTGCTGTTTTTCTGTTACCAGGCTGCACCGCCAGGAGGTACATTTGGGATCTTGGATATCTGCTAACCCTGGGTCCACCTAGAGCAATGCATCCCTTTGCACCCCTCAGATCACCTGTTATTAGTTTGATTTCTTGTTTGTGTGTTTTGTCTATTGTTTCCTGCAGTTTGTCATAGAAAACTTCTTGCTCTTCAGCTGCAGATGTTGAAGCATATACTTGAATTATTGTGATGTTGTGTGTCTTTCGTTTAGTCTTATACTTATGATTATTTAATTTATTGGGTTGTATCCTAGCATAGATCTTTCTGTCTCTTTTTGTTCAAAATAAAGCCTCCTCCTCATTGTCCCCTCTTTTCTCTTCCTGAAAAAAATTTACAGTTGTTACCGTCGGTGTTGTGAAATGTCCATGTCCTTCCCATCTGTGCTCTAATGGCATCTAATGGTGCTCCATTTCTCCCTGTATCATTTTAAATTTACCTGGATACATGCTACACACATTCCATGTGCCTATTTCTTCTTCTGCGTTTGTTATTAAACTCCTGCAGATTAGTTCGGAGAACGGAATGCGTTGTATCATGGTTTACAGCATTGCTGCGATATCTAGCCTTTCGTCCTGACACATCCGGCTTCAGCATTGCTTTGGGTCACTGGCCCCTATAGGGGATGGGACAACCAACTTCATCCCATAACCTCCTTAGTCGCCTTTTACGACATGCATGGAAGGTAAACAGTTGCTATTCTTTGCTCCTCTTTCGGGCCCTGGCAACACACGGGCGCCATATGCCTATTTGTTGTTTCTCTTTAGAGCATTGTCAGTGTTTTCTTTGATTATAGTCAGGCTTTTGGCTGTCCACATTTACCAGTACTAACACTGCTTTCGTTCTTTTCCCTGGTTATTTTGGGTCTGTCCAGCATGCCACCAGACCTTTGAAGCTTAGTTGTCGTTGCATGTGTATGTCTTAGTAATTTGCCATTGCTGTCTGAACCGGTTCTGGTCACTTATTTAATGTCCTTGGTGCACACAATATGGGGCCTTTCCAGCTCCAACCTTCAAAGTCATTGTGGATAATGCAATCTTCTGCCTTTTCCGCCAGTAATTGTATGTACTGTAGAGAAGGACATCCCTTTGCTTCACGTAGTTCTAGTCGACTAGCCACAGTCATTGTCCAGGTAGTGGCGCTGCTGTGCACAAGCAGACTCACGAAATTAGACAGGATAGGGGGAACCAAATAGGATCTTGGCCTTTCCAAAGGATGTGAACTGACAATCTATTAGTTTCAGGCGCCCTATGTCAGGGCCTGAGAAGTGAACAAAGAATAACGATCCTGTTTACTTTTTATGCATGTCGTAAGAGACACCATGGTTATGGGTTGGAGTTGACTGTCCCACCATATATAGGGTCAAAATGACAAAGATTGCTGAGATCAGATGTGTAAGATCGAAAGGCACAGATACTGCAGACACTGGATGACAATCTATTTGTCGATTTGGGTTTTAAGAGTTCTATTGCTCTCAGTAAGCATATATTTGATTCCAGTATTTATAATTCATTCATCTTCCGCGTTTGCTCTCTAATAATCACAGCAAATACATCATGTGATTTCCACCGGGCTGTGTGAAGTACTTTGTACTAACTAGTTCCACAGTAGAACTGTGTTATTTGCACCTCGGTTGGTTCACTTTGTGGCCAGGACATCCAAGGTCCAGCACATTTATTTTCATCAAGCCTTTAATTAGAGCATTGGACTTCCCTAACCTGTGACAGCCTGCATATCTGGCAACAGGTCTGTAATGACTATTCGACGAGACGATTGTCTTTGTCATTCACATGTATCTCGCATGAGACGTTCTGCAGATAGTGAACTGCAGCTCGTATGATTAGACCTTTAGTGCCTGTGTCCACCCTGTGAACAGGAGTGTAGAAACACTAAATTACATTTTTGTGCTTCAAATATGATAAAGCATTATGTGCATAAGCATGTGCTATTCATTTTGACTTGGTGATAAGTGGAAATTTTAGACATTTTTCATTTCCTCCCACCTATATCCCATTTTAAAAATAGTTATTGTCTGTACTGTGTGTTGCCATGACTTTCATATTGGGAGAATAATGTGGTAGTTTCCCATAAATAATCCTCAAGTGACGACTGAGCGAATAACGTTCAAACTCGCGCCATGTTGACACCAGAAGTAATGGTTATTTCAAAGAAACAAAATAATACACCTTGCAAGATCAATGTGAATGATATAGTATTAAAACAGGTCCAGCAATTCAAATATTTAGGTACCATGATTACAGCAGATGGAAGATGTTCAACAGAAATAAGATGCAGAATAGGACAGGCTAAAACAACATTCAGAAAAATGAAAAATATACTGTGTAATATGACCTTGTCATTAGAGGTGAGAGAGTTCTGCAGTGCTATATAACCCCTATACTAACATATGGGTGCGAGTCTTGGACAATAAACAAACTGGAAAGTGGAAAATTAGAAGTGACAGAGATGTGGTTCTATGGAAGAATGCTGAGAATACCTTGGACTGCCAGGAAAAACATGTAGAGGTGTTGAGTCAAATGTGAAACGGACCTTAATCAACAATATAAGAAAACGGCGATCTTTTTTTTTTGGCCACTTCATGAGACAGGCAGGTTTAGAGAACATAGTCACAACAGGCAAAATTGAAGGCAAGAGAGACATGGCGACAACGTGAGAAAATATTAGACAGTTTCACAACCTGGCACGGTAAGGAAACAATGACTTTGATACATAATACTGTGGACAGAGAGCTGTGGAGAGCCATGACCGCCTACACAAGCCAGCATGGCACCTGATATGATGATGATGATGATTGTACTACTATGTTGAACAATTGTGAATCACTGGAACATTGCTTACTGAAGGTTTCTTCTTCAGAGTTCATTCTCAAACTCCTGCTGGATCTCTCTTGTAGCAATCCATTCTAGATTTCCTGCAGGATGTAGTCCAGAGAATGAAAATGCGCTGTGTCGCCATTTTATTTGCGCCAATGTCCTGTCACATCCATTTTCGATGGACTGAATGTTTAAATTTATGGGTCATGTTCAAGGAATATTTGAGCAACTTTTGAAAAATTTAGTGACATTGGTATGTAACATTTTATGACTATAAAAGGCCAGAAAAAATGATTGTATGATCACTGTTCAGTATTTTTTTAAATACATATATTTGTAATTAAATTCTAATTAAACTGAAATGTGTAATAATGGGTATAGCAAGAAATATAATATTCTGGTGACCTGCAGGTGCATAGAATCCATAACTCATGCTGAACATTTACGTATATAATATATATATTGTGTAGGAAAGTATAATTCAACGATTCATAATAAATTAATGACATCAGTCATAGATAAAAAAAAATTCATGCTGAAAAACATGCGCGTAAAACTTAAATGTTTGAAAATTTATATTAGCAATATTTTGTTTTTGACAAAAGTAAAGAATATTTCCCACGTCTTTTGCAGAGATTTCTCCTGGTCTCCAACTGACAATATTATAGCCTACTGGGTACCAGAGCAGACAAACACACCAGCTCGTGTCACGTTGATAGAAATTCCCTCCAGAAATGAATTGTGCATACGAAACTTGTTTAGTGTAGCAGACTGCAAGATGCATTGGCAAAAAAGCGGAGACTACTTGTGTGTTAAAGTGGATCGCTACAAAGCCAAAAAAGTTGATGATAAGGATCAGATCAAATACAGCGTAAGTTATATTATATAGAATGGCAGACATTTTTTACCTCTTGCTGTGGCCCATTATAAAAGTCTGAATATTCCAGATCATCAAACATTGTGCATTTTATGTTTAAAGTGTACTAACCTCATTTATGTCAACTTCTATTTAAAGTAATAATTCATTATCACTGGTGGTCATTATCAAACATTTAGTTCTGTCTCTTTCAGCAGCCGATGAAGGGTATGTGTGCTGATAGTTCCCTAGCCCATATCTTCCTCATTCTGCTCCTTAATCATTCTCCCTGAGCTATTCCAAATTCCTTCAATCTCTCTTAAAACAGTATTGTTCATTGTAATTTTACTGACATTTATGCTCTCGAATCCAATATGTCAGCTCTCTCATACCCTGAACTCAGCATGACCAGCGCAAAATATCCATGTAGGTTCCTGCAGGTGTGAATTCCCAATGTATTTTATCCACCCAAAACACAAAGCCATCCATTTAAAATCTTGAAAATCATGAAGTAAGAGTCCGACACAATGACGATCCTGGCTGACTGCTTCAGATTCAGTTAAGGATCTCTGTGCATAACTCATATTTCATTGTCGTACTAGAAGCTGCAGTACTATACACTCCGCATATGAATGTTACATTCACTACTTGAACTATTAGTGATATACATATCAAGTTCATCTGTGCTTCCCAGAACTTTTAGGACGGGAAAATTATAGGAGCACTGTTGTTGTTTTGATCTCCAGGAGTTACAAGGAGTTCCTGTGTGCATTGGGGCCATTTCTTCAGAACTGTATTTCATAACCTGATTACACAAGCAGACTCGTGGAACTAGACAGGAGAGGAGGATCCAAATAAGATCCTGGCCTTTCCAAGGGTGACTACCGTTCACCGTGAGGCCCAACACACTCCTGTCTAACCCCCCAGACTAGGCATAGACCAACATATAACATAATTATTTTTATGCCGATCTGTGGCACCTCTGAAAAATAGTTTTGTTATTCAATAAATAAACATTCACATTAAATTTTAACTAATAAAAAATAAAACAACACATAAAACATGTATGTCACTTACCATTACCGATCATGTATGTCCTGCACTTTTAACATTTAACCTACAGATATTTCAATTAGACACAATCAATCCACAATCAAAGAACTTTATGATGACAATAAACCAGAAATAAACATACAAGATAACGGAGAGGTTCCATCAATACTCACAGCAGAAGGGAGGCACTAAGACGCATGAAATATGAACGCCCCAGGTCCAGACAATATCACATTATAAGAATACGCAGCTTTAGATGACTTTGGAGTTGAAATAATCACAAAATTGCTGAATGACATATACAACAGTGGAAACATACCCGATGATTTAATGAGGTCCATATTTATAGCCTTACCTAAGAAACCAGGGACCACCAAATGTGAAGAACGTCGTACAATAAGCCTCATGAGCTAAATAACCAAAATACTTCTCAGAAGCATCATAAAGAGTGTCTTCTTCTGCGCTCGTTCTCAAACTCCTGCAGGTTAGCAGGATATAGTCCGGAGAACGGAATGCATTGTGTCATGGTTTACAGCATGACTACGATATCTGAGCCTTTCGGCACATCTGACCTCAGCATGGCCTTGGGTCGCTGACCCTATATGGAATGGGACAGCCAACTCCATCCCATAACCTCCGTAGTTGCCTTTTACGACATGCGCAGAAGGTAAACAAGGTTGCTATTCTTTGCTCTCCTTTCAGGCCCGGCAACACACAGGTGATATTGTCAGTGAGTGCCAAGTTTATGTGATTGGTCCTTCCATTGTCACATCTTGTCTAATATTTCATGTTTAATTACTTTTTATATTTGATTACAATGGGTTAGAATAATTATTTTTTTGAAGTGTGTTGTCCCCCATTGATTCTGCTACTTGGTTTTTTTTATATTGTTTCACAGGGTATTAATTACAACTTTGAGCTGTTTCGTATCAGAGAGAAGCAAATTCCTGTGGACAAGGTAGAAGAAAAAGGTATGTGTTCACAATATACTTTCACCAGCCACACCATCGAATTTAAGTACAAAGTCACCGCTTGTGATTGTTTATTTTAGTTGCAAAATTCTGTACTCAACGAAACATACCTGTTTATTATGACTTCTGACTCGCGCAAGGTCACTTGCATTCCACTGTTTACATTTTGCCACATTTTAACATTATCGTGATATGCATATGGCATATGACTGACATTCGTCTATTGCCAGGAATCTCAGAATATCAACATATATCAGTGTTGAGGACAACTTGGGTAATTTGGGGTGTTTTGTCTGTCCTGTCCTATAGAATGTCAAAGGGATCCAGGAGAACTAGTCTGGAAAGAGTGTGTAGGATGTGCCGTGGTTCTTTCGTATAATAGTGCAAATCATTGATCACATGAGCCTAACATCTTGTGGTTCAGTACCAATAAAATGACTAATAGCCGCCTGCAGGACTAATATTGAAAGATATACGTCTGCGACTAATAGTGAGGTTAAACAATATACTACACCAATCAGTGTGGCAGGCAATCGTCATTAATCCCATAATATATTATTTCTATGTTTGATTATAATTGTACTTATCACTAAAGATAGAGTTATGTCATTGCTATAATGTTTTAATTTGACAGAGGCTGTGCTGGCATTTGCGTGGGAACCGGTGGGAAGCAAATTTGCCTATATACATGGCGAAGCACCAAGGATAAGCGTTACTTTCTACAACATTCAGCCACGTGGCCGAGTTGAACCACTGAGTAAGTACAACCACTTCTTCATTCTATTAATTATATTATGCACATCACAGCCTCTTCATGTACTAGAAAGATTAAAATATTTTCCCATAAGATAATTGCAATTACTAGCTATGAAATTACTGATCACGTAAGCACAGTGGTCAAAATATGCTGGGCTGGCAAAATATAACCGACAATCCAATATTAGTTTCCCGCCAAGCTAATTTTAGTGTATAGTCTGTATTGGCCCTGCAATCAAAAACCACTACTTAAAACTAAAAAATCTCTTTGGCCCTATTCTACATGAGAAACTACATGATGTAACTATTTGAATTGTTAAATAGTTAAAATAAGCTTCAAATCATAAAATTGAAAGGATATAACATATGAATATCAGATGCTACATCATGCATAGCACATTGTGGCAACATTCACCGGTGCCTAAAACAGAGCAAAGATTCATAAAACTGACCTACTGTACATGTTGTTAGAGGTTGACTAAGCAGGGCTGAATGTGCCCAACCCCATAGTATTTCAAATTATTCCACCATGCTAAAGATAGATATCTCAGCTAAGTAGTAAATCATGAGCAGTTGTAACATAAAGACAATCTTCATTTTTTGGGCACTTCATGAGACAGGAAGGTTTGGAAAACAGGCACGATTGAAGGCAGCAGAGGGGACAATGTGAGAAAATATTTGTAACAACGTGGCACGGCAGAGAAACAACATTCTTGATACATAATGCTGGGGGTGGAGAGCCATGATCGGCTACACCAGCCGGCATGGCACCTGATGAAGTTAAGCATTAACACGCTGCGTTAAAATTGCTTACTCCTGCCACTGCATTTTAAAAATTTAGTTTATGTATGGGGGTGTTTTTGGAACATAATATAGCTTATGTTTTTTTTTGTACTTTTTGTGTTTTATGGAAATAAAGGAATTGTTACTGAATTATAATGATGTATGTATTATGGCAGGAAATTGTGAATGAAAAGAATGCACACAAACATAAGTTCCTTTAACTCATTTATTCTTGTTCGATATATTCAGTGCAGGTAATGTCTCTAAATGCTTAGGCTTATTCTATTTCCGATGTCATTTCATAGCCAAACTAACATGTGTAGAATATCATCTGTGAAAACAGACATGTCAACTTCACTAACAGATGGTCCTACAACTTCAGAAAAGTTGCAAAAATAGCTGCCATTTTGACTGATTCCAAAGATGGAATATTTAAAATATTCACTAGATATCTATAACACCTCCTAATGTTTTGAGAACTAGCAAAAAGAAAGTTAATTATGTCCCATTTTTGGTTCCTGTATTACCTGCATGAATGAAGCTAGTTTACAACTGTGAATTCCTTGTTAAGAGAAGTGCATAAGAACGGGCGACCCACGGTGCAGACTACTGTCGCCAACAGCACGCTAAAAGATATTAGTTTTGTTTTTAAAAATAAAAATTTATGATGGTTTTTTTTCATTTTGGTGTTCTTAAACTCCCACCCCCTGGTCTCTCTTGAAGCAGGACAGTTCTACTAGATTTCCAGCTGGATGTATTGCAGAGAACGTAAATGCGTTTGGCACCATTTGCAATAATAGTTAATTTTCTATTATTATTGATTCGACTTAGGCAGTAGTAACTAATAAATTATTTTTACCACTTGCATTAAACAGGCACTTGTAATGATACCACTAGTTAGCCAGCCATGCGGTAGAACTGATTCCCATACCATATATTGATTACCAACCACGATCAAACTTACTTGACCTTTTTCCACTGTCCTTGACAGCTAGTATCTCTAGCATTGACACTTCTGACGCAGAAACAGAATTGTTGGGCAGGTCATATGGTGTGTACGCCAGATCATCACATACCAAAGATAATTCTCTATAGTGAGCTCCAGAAGTGCATACATTAACAAAGCGGCCAAATAGTGACACTACAGAGACTTGTGAAAGACCACTGAAAGTAAGGTAACATGTTTATTTTTGAAATAAACATGGGAAGACACTGTATGAAATAGACCTACATGGCGCTCTATAGTCTAAAAAGGCTTCACAGTTAAAATCTTATGAAATATTAGAAGACATTGGCCATATTTAAGTCGTGATTAGATAAAACAAGAATAGACTTATCCACTAGCTCTGTCATGGTCGCAACAGGAGAAATGAAAATATGGAATACCCAGGACAACTCTATGAAGAACAAGGCAATGACAATAGGTATTAACACCACCGAAGAACAATTTGCAGCAAACCAGAACTAACTAAATTTTGGTGAAAAGAGGAGAAATGTAGCAGCTTAACAGTTGAGAGTGGCTAGAAAGTCATGGGTAGATCGAAAACCATCTACAGTGATCGTCCTATGCCCGAACTGTCCACAGATATTTGCAGCCAGGATATGACGTAGCCCTATTACTAACTGAATTTCATAAAGTGGATGTAACAATCATCACTTGTAAATATAGAATGCTGGTGGAGTTTTCACATAAAAAAGCCTCGCTGTATATTCATATTATCTTTTAGAAAATAAACTGTATGGTGGTTGCCTACTGAGTTTCCTTATGCTGAGAATTCTACGTGAAAGTGGTATTGAAAGATAACACATGTTATTTTATGTTACAGAAACCCTGGAAAAGAGATCTGCCAATCATTTGTTCTGGAGCCCAAATGGTCAGTTCATTGTGTTGGCTGGTCTGAGAAGGTATGTATTGGTACTAGTTTTGAATATTGTGTACTCTATATTTCATGTGATGAGAGTGCATGATGTTTCACACCACCATCTTTCAACTGAGAAAATTTGCTGCAAATATGTGTGCTGATACTCTCAATTTGTGACTCCATTATATAGTTTATCTGTTTTTCTTTGGGTCAAAGGGCATGAGCCCATGGACCTCCGGATCAGCAACCAACCATCTGTTTTTCTTCTGAGAGGAAATGAAAATGTGATGATAACAGCTCTCTTTTAAAGACACTCATCGGCTGACATGCAAATAAGACCCATGGTTTTCTAGATACCGCTGATTTCTATGGTGTACAATAACCTCTCATCTATTTGTCATTAATTTTTTTTGGTTGCTATTATGCACAAAAGTGAATAAAACATAAAACACAAGTGTGCAGGGTTCACTCATGTAACCACACCGAATTTATCGTGTGATTTCCGCCGGGGAGCGTGAAGTACATTGTGCTGCAAGTTCCACAGTAGAACTGTGTTATTTGCACCTCGGTTGGCCACTCTGTGACCTGGACATCCGAGGTCAAGCACATCCGTTTTCATCATTTCTTTATTTAGGGGTGGTTCCCTAGTCCGTGACAGCCTAAATCTGTCGCCAGGCACGCTGGTGTGTAGTGCCTCTTCGCCAAGATGCTTGTCGAGCGCGTCTATCTGGCACGAGGTGTTCCACCATCTATGAACTCATTTCGTGCAGTTGGACGTGCTGTGCCTGTGCCCATCGGGTACTGAACCATTTCTCATCCGCGAGCCTGGTTCCGTATGAGGAAGAACTCTCCAGAAGAGTTGGACCCTGGCTCGTCCGCCCTCCTACCCGAGGCTTCGTGAACCTCTCATCCAAGTTCGAGTCTCACACCACGCGTTTGCGAGCTGAGCGACCGTGTCCCAATAGCGCCTGAGCCCATCAGGTGCTGAACCCTTTCTCTCTGCAAGTATGTTTCCGGTATAGGGAAGCTTGACAGAGTTGGGCCAGGGTAAAATCGTTGTCCCTTTTGTGCCTGAGCCCATCAGGTACTGAACCCTTTCTCTCTGCAAGTGTATTTCCGGTAAAGGAAACCTTTACAGTAGAGTTGGGCCAGGACTGCCATCGTTGTCCCTTTTTTGCCTACGCCCATCGAGTACAACACCCTTTTCTCTTCGCGAGCATACTTCCGGTTTAGGAAGGCTCGACATTAGAGTTGGGTTAGGTCTTCTTGCTTTTCCGAACACCCATGATTGGGTCTGGGTCTCTGCCTATAAGGAATACAGGTAACTACAAGCTCGTCTTGAGCTAACAGAACTTGTAGTTCCCCTTTCCTAGGAATTTTTCACTTTCTATTTGCAGTTCGAGCTGCCCTCTGGCGCTGTTCTGCCCATTCATTATACTCATTATGACATATATTTGTTTCTAGCCATGCATCTACCTTTACGTGCCTTTTACATTGGCCGCCCCTGCAATGTTCTGACTGGACTAACTGGCGTCACTGCATGTCGACAGTGTCGCTGTATGTGGTGATGCTAATGGTGTCTGAGATATTGTCCGTCTCTTTTGCAGTCAAACCTCTTTCCATTTGCTACCACCACACTCTCGGACACGATCCCCAAATTATTTGGCCAGAATCAGCTCGGGCTGCTGTATTTCTGTTTCCAGGGTGCACCGCGAGGAGTTACATTTGGGATCTTGGTTATCTGCTAACCCTGAATCCGCCTAGAGCGATGCATTCCCTTTGCACCCCACAAGTGTACATAAGTAATATTGCGATGTGGATGTTAAATGGTCCAAAACAGATAATTGAAAATTCTTGTGTCCCAGACTATCTGTAGTATTTTAAGTTGACAAACATGTAATTCTATCAGTGTCAATGCAATAAGAAATAAAGATGTATACAACTAAAATTTTGCAACACAAGTTCCTGGTTGGGTCTACAGAATCACATGCAAAATTATTTTATGCAGTACAGTTAGTTCCCATATCAAAGAATTGAGAAATTAACCTTTACGACTCTGCGGTCGCAATATTGCGCCTATGAGCACAGCTCCATTGTGCCTGCGGGCACATAGGAAATCGCCCGATTCCCGAGTACGGAACTTCACAAAGTAATGATCCTGTGACATATAAAACCCGCCAAACGAAGCTCGGAATATGTCACAGTTTAAAGGTCAAATTCCTTTACTCATTACGATTGTAAGAGAGAGAAACCTGGCTGGTTTTCTCAACAAATTTCTAGAGCGACGTTGGCCATTTTGTTGCCATATTTTACTATCAAATTGAGTACCACGTGGCATGGCTAAGTGATCGTGACTACATGTTTTAATTGTTGTTTCTTGTGTTTAATATGTTGTTATTTGATAAGAATGTGTGTGTATTCATATCAAAAATAATATGTATCAGGGGTGCCACATGTGTGCATGGACAATAATTACGTTGCGTGTCGGCATAGACCTAGTGTTTACTGGGCGGACATTATTTGCGATTTCTTCACATTTTATTAATTTTTTTTAGTTCATATTATATTAGTTTGGATATAAAACAATACATAAACAATAAGTATAGGTATTTATGAGGATTTTATCAATGTTGCCACACATTGCTCATGTATTAGAGTCGTCGAGAAGATATATTTGCGAATTTGAAAATGGCGTTTTGACATTTTTTCCCCCGAATTTTCAACTTCACAACTTGCTCATAACTGTCATATCACACATACAATAACAACAGAAACATGATTACATTCACTATTCACTCCTTTATTTAGATATGTAAAAATTATTTTGATATCTTTTAAAACAAAAACGTTATGCCGTTTTCAAAACACCCACCATCAATAACGCAAATTTTCCAAAAAAGAATTCAGGTCCAAGGGTGTTTCTTAATTTTTTTTTATTCAGGGTACTAAAGGTTAATGACTTGGTGGATTCAAAATTCTATGACAAATGGAAAAACTAAGTTACAACTACTAACCTTTAATAAGATGCATTGAAATTGCATTATTGGTGACTGGATAACAGTGTGCTATCACCCTCATGTGCCAGCGACATATCTTTCAAATGTTGGTGGTATGTAACATGCCTACCATTTTTGTAATGGGGAATCGGTGTTCGATTCTAAAGCAGAAGGATGAGATGCGGCTACCACATCCAAGGGAGGCAGTAATGAAAAAATAACAATATCCTTTCATTGCCTCTTAATTGGAATGAGTGAACTTTAAGCCCGTTGCCGATTACTAGGATCTTAAAAGTACCTCTTTATGGTGTACTCTGGAAACCAAAATACAGCTGCTCTGGCTGTGTTTCTGGCCAACACTTTTAGGACAGTGGATGAGGAGGCTGTAGAAGAAATGAAAATTGCCTGCAAAGAGTGAAGCAATATCCCCGACACATCCAACAGCACTGTCGGCACACAGTGCAGTAAGACATCTGTACATTTCATCTCAGGGTTGGCCGAAATGCAGAAACATTGGATATGCAGCCAATGTTGATGTCCTCGATCGTGCACTTGTCTTCATATTAAGGATGGCATTGCGTACGATGAGAGGACCGCCATGTGCAAAATGAAATGGAAATCGTAATTAAAGTATTGTTCAGCTCAATAACAAGCTTCTAGTCCCATGTGCTCCTAAATATGTGTGGAGACTCATCCTTGGACGTCAGGTCATTTACCGATTCAATGTTTCTGTCATAAATTATAATAAATATAACAATTGAAGCATTTTCTCTATAGCAACATTGCTTTTCAACTATTATTTTTTTGGCACTTCCTATTTCATTTGTTCCTGTTGGTTAGCCTGATGTCATCCAAAGATGGAATGTAATGTCATAGTTTATAGCTTGGCAGCAATACCTGCACAGCATTGCTTTTTGAGTCATACACAAACCTCTTTAGTCATTTTTTGTGACATTATTGCAAACTATGGTGTTTCTATTCTTTGTTTTGCTTTTGTACCTCTGCAGCACATAGGTGAGGCACCGCTTGAAAGTTTCTGTAACATTGCCAAGTTCACATGTTAGGGTTGTTAACTGTCTCATTAGTCTCTTTACCAGAGAGTACAGCTCATGTTCGCTGAAGATGGATGCCTCTGGCCGTTGGCACAAATAAAGTGGCCACAAAACATTTCCATCCTGCTGGAAATCTATTAGGATGATTGTCCTGCTGCAAAAGAGATTCAGTAGGAGTTTGAGAATGAACGCTGAAGAAGAAATATGGTCACTGAAACACCCATCGGATTGTTTACTATCTGATACAATGGATTCTCTGGTGTAACCACATGAGAGAATGGCTTTCTGTATTTTAATCAGACACATTAAATGTTTCTATACTGTACATGAATTAAGATATGGAAATGTATATAAATGGCAGTTTTGTTGTTCTGTTACATTTGATCATTCATTGTTATTTTTCACAGCATGAATGGTGTGTTAGAGTTTGTTGACACGCAGGACATGACCATAATGACTCAAACAGAACACTTCATGGCCACAGATGTGGAGTGGGATCCAACAGGAAGATATGTTGTTTCAGCTGTCAGCTGGTGGGGACACAAGGTAATCATCTTATTTCTCAAATAATGTACACACAAGTTCTTTGGTGCTGGTTGTCAAAACAGTAGCCCATAATATATGTTTACATAGGACAGTCACTGTTTTGTGGGCTTGTAACCATCAATACCTGTATTAAGAAAAGAGGAGGATATTCTTATGTTACAGAGCAAATACCTATTCATTTAAAACAATTTCTCGCAAAATGTTACATTAGAAGTTACCACGTATTTCAGTTGAATTTGCATTCTATATTTCTGGGCACAATAACAACTTGAAATTTTGCATTATAGTAAAATCTGTGTAGTATTCAAAATATGTTGCACATCTTTGTGTGATTGTAATGATGTTATTTTATCAAAATGTTCGTTTTCTACATAGGTAGATAATGGCTATTGGCTGTGGAATTTTCAAGGCATCCTTCAACACAAGCAACCTCTAGAGAAATTCTGTCAGTTGCAGTGGAGACCTCGTCCACCATCATTGCTTGGTGAAAACAGGATTAAGGTATGTATATGCACAAATATAAGATCTGCTCAACAGACTTGTGACAGTACCAGCACTTTTATAGCTGAACACTTGTTGCAGACCCACCCCTACCAAAAACACAAATTACCTGGACATGTCCTGTCTCTTGTTAAAGACTACTGCTATATTGAGAGACTAAGGTTGAGTTATCTTTGTCGGTCATCAATGTGGAAGTCAGAAAGCAAACAAATTAGACGAAAGCTCTTTGAAGTATCTTCTTCTTCAGCGTTCAAACTCCCGCTGGATTTCCTTTGTAGCAGGACCATGGTCCTACTAGATTTCCAGTAGGATGTAGTCCAGAGAATGGAATGCGTTGAGTCGCCGTTTTATTTGCGCCAATGGCCCGACACATCCATCTTCTGCGGCTTTGAAGTATCAAAGTAAATGTATTATGTGGTTGAAGTTTTTTGCAATATGTTTATGTTTGTGATATAATGTCAAATGTTAACATTTGAAAGTGAGGTCATTATTTTTAATGTTTGAGCATTTTACTGTAGGGACAGAAAGAGTTGAGAGCGTGCACATGCATAGGGTGTTGGAAGTGGGAGGGTAGGAAAGGTGAGTCTTTTGGAAAACCCCGAAGATCACTCAATCAACACCTGACCGGGACTCTGAGTCTACATACACTGAGATGGCTGCTGGAGCGGAGTACTTATGGAAATGCCCCACGTACTGTGAGGCTAGTTTTTGATAAACAGAAAGGGTGTCAAAATGATAAGACAAAAGGAAATTTAATTCAATTGTGAAATTGATGAGTCAACAGAATTTCAACTACACTATCAACATTTATCAGCAAATGCATTGCAGAATAGGTTTTGAAATAGTATGATAGGACACCATTAAAGAACTTCCTTCTTTAGTGGTGGTTTTACATTGTTTAATGTTATAAAGACACGATCATAATTAAGTGCTGTTTTTTCTTCTCAATTTAGGAAATTCGAAAGAACTTCAAAACATGGGCACAGAAATTTGAGATGGAGGACAGTATGAGGAAAATGACAGCATCCAAGGTACATGGTCTTATTTCTTGTTCTGTTTAACCGTTACAATGCTGTCACTACAAATAAAACACACACTTCCGGGTTTACTCCACTCAATCTGGTGGTAGCAAAAAATTGTGAAATTGTGGCAGCGCTAAACAAAATTTGTAACCACCGTTTTAAAAAAATATTTGGGTAAATTTAGCTTTTTCTTGTCGGGACACGATGGGTCACTGCGAACTCTCAGTATATGTTAATTGTCAATTTAAGTCACGTGCAAGATTTGTTTGCGTTCGCTCCATTGTAACCAGCATGGATATCCATGCGATTTCCACCAGGAGCGTGTTTATGTTGTGCTACCGTTATGCACCTTGTAGGCCTAGCACATCCGATTTCGGCATGCCTTGACAATTCGGGTGGGCTACTATAGCCTGTGACAGCCTCCCTATCTGTCGCCAGGCACTCATGTGTGTGGTGACTCTTCGCCCAGACGATTTTTGCTCACGTCTGTCTCGCACGAGGTATTCCACTGTCTGTGAACTTGCCTCATGTAATTGGACGTACTGTGCCTGTGCCCATCGGGTACTGAATCGTTACTCATCCGTGAGCCTGGTTCCATATGAGGAAGGACTCGCCAGCAGATTTGGGCCCTGGCCCGTCCGCACTCCTACTCGAGGCATCTCCTACTCGAGGGTGAACCCCTCGTCCAAGTTCGAGTCTCACACCACGTGTTTGAGAGCAACGCGTTCTCGAGCTGAGCGAGCGTGTCCCAATAGCGCCTGAGCACATCGGGTACTGAACCCTTTCTCTCTGCAAGTGTTTCCGGTATAGGAAAGCTTTACAGTAGAGTTGGGCCAGGACTGCCATCGTTGTCCCTTTTTTGCCTAAGCCCATCGGGTACAACACCCTTTCTTCGCGAGCATACTTCCGGTTTAGGAAGGCTCAACATTAGAATTGGGTTAGGTCTTCTTGCTTTTCCGAACACCCATGATTGGGTCTGGGTCTCTGCCTATACGGAATACAGGTAACTAGAAGCTCGTCTCAAGCTAACAGAACTTGTAATTCCCCTTTCCTGGGAATTTCTCACTTTCTATTTGCAGTTCGAGCTGCCCTTTCATTGTCATTGTACTCATTATGACATATATTTGTTTCTAGCCATGCATCTACCTTTACGTGCCTTTTACATTGACCGCCACTCCAATGTTCTGACTGGACTAACTGACGTCACTGCATGTCGACAGTATCGCAGTATGTGGTGATGCTAATGGTGTCTGAGATATTGTCTGTCTCTTTTGCAGTCACATCTCTTTCCATCTGCTACCTCTACACACTCAGACACGATCCCCAAATGATTTGGCCAGAATCAGCTCTGGCTGCTGTATTTCTGTTTCCAGGGTGCACCGCGAGGAGGTACATTTGGTATCTTGGTTATCTGCTAACCCTGGCTCTGCCGTAGCAATGCGTTCTCTTTGCACCCCAAGTGCAAGATGAAGCATATACAAAGTTTCAGTTTTCCTGTTTG
Source organism: Meghimatium bilineatum (assembly GCA_034231615.1). NCBI lineage: Eukaryota > Metazoa > Mollusca > Gastropoda > Stylommatophora > Philomycidae > Meghimatium > Meghimatium bilineatum. The sequence continues at coordinate 50,107,350 of CM067321.1, read as the reverse complement.
AAATGGAAGCCTGTTTTAGTGAAATTCTTATTGATTGTGTTTCTAATCATCAGGAATTGTTCAGAATTACATTTATATTAAAAGAAATTTTGAACACTTTAGTTTTGTTATGAAATGACATCGAAAACATTTAATTTGAGACATGCCACATTGTATTTAAATTGGAATCATGTGTGCCTGACATATTTTATTAGATTTAATCAAGATTGGATTGAGAAGGTTAGTGACATCTAAATGGTTTTATTTTTTAAATTTTAATATACGATATTAACGTTTAATTTATTTTTAGCAGAAGATATAAGGACGTTAGCTTAGTTATGAAATAACATTTTAAATATCATGTAATAGCATTTTGAAAGAGAAATCATGGGTTCTGACCTGATCATGCGAGTTAATTAATTTCATATTATGTAATTGTCATAAAAGAATCTGTTGTGCAAGGGGAAGTTATATATGTATTTGGCACGGTAATTGTTAGTCAAAATTATATATCATGAGAAAAGTTTTTACTATTTGTATTTCTTTCAAATGTACAACATACATGGTGTTGCGTTGTGCAAGGACACAGTGTCTTTGCACTTCTTTCAAAAGATCAGCATATTTTATTAAGGCAGACTATCTAATATTTTCTCTGTCATCCTTGATCTCTCTTTTTTTTATAGAGATACTGTAGGTTTCAAAAATGTATTATTATTCCTTGCTGCCTCCTGGATTATGCAGAAATCTCTTATTTGTAATGTGATCAAGAATTAAATGTCTTCTCCAATTCTTACTTGAGATCAGAATGCGTTGAGTCATGGTTTACAACTTTGCTGTAATATCTGCATTTTTCGATCTGACACATCCGACTTCAGTGTGGCTCCTGAGTAACATTAACTCTATATGGGATATGACAGCCAACTTCACCCTGTAACTCTTTCAGGACTTGATTATGTTTAGGTTTGGACCAAATTAATTTTATAAAATTTCCTTATATGTGTTTTTTATTGTATCACTTGACATACTAATATTGATAAATAGTGTATGTGCAATATATCATTGGAAAGGGGAATGGATACAGAATATGAATATATAAGTACATTGATGGTATGTGATTACTTCACAAGGTTAGAGTTAGCCTTGTGAAGTAATCACATATCAAATCAAAGCCAGTATACTTGTGATTGGTCCTGTAGACCCATAGTATAAAGCCAGTATACTGGTGATTGGTCCGGAAAGAGTTAACCTTTAACACAGTGCATTCCTCTAACCCGTTGCATTTTTTGCCCTTGTGCAATATTTGTGGATGGTATTTGGAAAATGCAATTACTTTTTTGTTTTTGAAGCTTTGTGTATAATTTTTTTGTACAAAAATTAAGGAATGGTTACTGGATGTAATGATGTAATTTATGTAGGTGTAATATCTGAGAAAATTGTGATAAAGAAATTTGGTAAAAACGTGTGATTTGCCTATTCTTGTCCAATGTATTCGAGCCAGAATAAAATGCCTAGACCTATAAATATATCTAATATTTCATAACCAAACTAACATGTACGTATAATATCAAATGTGAAATCACGAAACGTATCGATTGAATTGACATCGTCTGGGACTAGAGTTTCGGATATATTCAATCCAGGAAGAATGCCGCTAACTAGGCCTAGAAATTATAATTTAAAATCGCCCTTATGTTAGCAGGGCCCAAGAGGGGAGCAAAGAATAGCAAAACTGTTTATCTTACATACATGTCGTAAGAGACGACTAAGGGAGTTGGCTATCCCATATAGGGTCAGTGTCCCAAAGCCATGCTGAAGTCGGATGTGAGGCCGAAAGGTGCAGATATCGCAGCAATGCTGTAAACCATGACACGACACATTCCGGACAACATCCTGGTAATTTGCAGAAATTTACAAACGCAGAAGAAGAATTTAAAGTATATTCCTCAAAAATAAATGCTATTTCGAACGATTTTGACAGATTATATCGGTGGCTAAACGGTCACTACTTATATATATATATCTTATCCTATTTAGTTGACCACTAGCAGAAACAGAAGTTAACCTTTAGGACTCCTGATTAAATTACGCAATTCTCTTTTATTGCAATTGCCATTCAGGGAGCAGTAATCTACTGAACGTAAATGCTATCTATAAAATCACAAGAGTCAAAAATCTATAAAATCACAACAGTCAAAAAATAGTATATGCTACCATTTTTGTTTGTTTTAACACCTTGAGGCTGTTTGACAATTATTAATTGTTTATTGCAGGATATGCTCGACAAACGGCGCAAGCTGATGGAAGAATATAGACAGTATCGAGAACAGAAGGAACAACAGTTCCATGAATTGAAAGAAATCCGCTTGGAGTTGCATTCAGGTTGGCTATAATTAACAAGTTACAAGTCAACACCGTATAATTTATTAACTTTTATTAATTTTGCTATATCACTTTCAAGCCAGCTGAGCACTTATTGGTAAAACCATAAATTGCTGTGATGGTTAAAGTGATACGTCACCAATTATTTTTGTTTATAGATGTCGAAGTTATGCAATAAAATGCTATCACTTAATGCCATCTATGTGGTTCTGAAAGAACATATAACAGTCGTAAGGTGTGACTAAAGAGTTTTAGAGTGAAGTTGCTGTTCCGTGACATAGGTCAGTGACCTGAAAGGCACAGCCAAGCTGACACAGGGCATTCCATTCTCCGAATTATCTGCAGATTTGCTTATTTGCAGACATTCAGAATTAATGCAGAAGAAATAATTTATAACTTTAAATAACTATGACTAAATCCTTTAAAAACCTGAATTAAAATTATGCGATTTCCTTTCTTTGCTCCTCCTCCTCCCTCTCTACACAACCACCACCACCCTTTCTTCTTTCTTCTTTCCCCCCCCCCCCTCCCACACACACACAAATCATGTAGATTTACCACAACGATCATGAACCATGCCACTGAGTGCTATATTTGATAGTAAAATATGGAGTTGGAAATCCAAAATCGCTGTTCCAGAAATAAGTTGAGAAAAATGAGCCTGCTTTCTCCATGACAATTATTTAAATTTTGGTGTGAAGACATGTTATCTAGTCGTGATACTGTGTTTGCTAGTTAGCCTCTGCCTGGTATCTACAACTTCAGCACCAGTGCTTGCTTGGGCAGGACTTTGGTTCTGCTTGATGTCAGGGATGGTCCTACCAATCTTAGTTTGTAAAACCTAGAAATAATCTTCAGAATTAAAACATTTCTAAAAAAAATGGATGCCATGTTGATCGATTGCATAAATGAAGAAATAATTTATGGATTGACATCTAAACACAAACTCCTTCTTATAAAACCAATAGAAAAGAAATTTGAAAGAACTATGTCTACTCTGATACCTTGATAAATGACATTAATTTACAATTTTAATTTCCTTGTAGAAAGGGGTGCAAAGCAGCATCAAGTTGCAGAGAGTGGCTGCACATTGTACCTGACATCAATGTGCTGATAGCATACACAGTTTAATTATCATCATTGATTTGATCCAATAATGGGTGCTACCATACTTTAATGATATTTGTAATAAAAAAAGGGGGGGGGAGGGGCATACTGAATAATAGAGGCAGTTTAGGGTCAAATTCTCCACGGAAAGTCATATCTAATAAGATTGTCACCCATGACAGCGAAAGTATTAAGCAATATCATTACACATTGTCAAATATCAACTTTATTTATTTCAATTTCTTTATTCATATGTTCCTGATCTTTTATCAGGTGTCGACACAGATGAACTGCATTACCAAGAAGATAACTTCACTGAAGAAACTATTGAATTTTTGGTCAAAGTGGAAGAAAAGATCGTCGAAGAGTAGTCAGCTAAAATATACAGTTCTGCTATCACTCTGTGTGTATATTGTACACAGGTGAAATTTCTGGCTGGAATACTACCTGCCTGCTACCACTAGCCAGTCTTGGAAAGGATCTTATCTACTATTTTCCCACCTGTGTGGGAAAGGCATTACATTTTAACTGATAACTCTCTTATTCATTCAACTCTAATCAAATCTGTACATACCAAACAGTTGTTTTTGGTTGCTATATCTTGAAAATAACTATCCATTTTATCGTGTTTTTTCCCTGTGTGTGAAGGTAATTTTGGCTTGGTTTTTTTTTAATTCTTCATTTTAAGTCAATTTTAATATGTTTTAGTGCATAATTTCACAGTCACAGTGTATTGATGTATTTATATATACTTAGAAACATGGTGGATGTTTTCAAAGTTGAATATGGTTTGTTGATCATGCCTTATCATTTGCTGCCAGAGACTGACCTGTGGAATCATTACGATATTCCTTTACCTTTGTTTGTGTTGGTAGGATATTATTCTGGTCTTTTCCCAGTACCATATAGGTTATGTGTCTTTAAGTTAGACAGTGGTTTAGGCTATTCATCATTTCATTTACATATTCAAATAATAATAAAAAGAATATTTCAATTCTGTTGTCTTTGTTTTGTTTTTATTCTCCAATGCATAGAGAATAAAATAACATTGCAAACCTTCAAAACAAGGTTCTAACATAACAAACTTTACTTTTCATGTGTGTGCTTCACTGATTCCCATATAATTGTATACGTGACGAGTTTGGTCACTGTCATGGGTATGTTTGTTTCGATCCCATACAAGCTATATAGCTCATTCCCTATGTGCAATGGGTTTCTCCAGAGCTTCCTTTGTATGCAGAAGAGACCAGCAGTATGCAATATTTTGAGAAGAGGCCTACTATTCTATTATATTTTGTACATCACAGTTCTGTCCTAAAGACATGTAATTGTGAAAAGTAGACATTTGTCACCAGTGATGGGAAGTTTGTGCTAATGTGAGTAATTAATGTGGCATTTATTGTAGGTTAGTGTTTTCAGACTAGCTGTTGTGTCACACTAACTGTTCAATCTCTATGACATATGAGCTATTGCTTCCTATGAACAGTGGGTTGGTTTCTCTGGAGCTTCCTTTAATATCATGAAGACTTCAGCTTTGGCCTGAGTGCAATGCGTTGTGGAGAAACCTACTCAGAAGGGGTCTATCAGTAATGCTTACAATCACGTTTCATTTCTTAATGGATTTAAGTCTAGCTCACACATGGTAATGTAATTGTGCTAAAGCAGGTGAAACATCACAATCTGGGACCTATGTGCAATAACACAGTGCAGGAATGTTCCAGGCTCTCATCAGAGAATAATTTGTTGAGACCCTCCAAAAACACTAAAACGCATACAAAACATAATTTCAAACAAAACACTTGTGGCATCTTGAACTTGCCATTGGCTGCTAATGAGCTAAGATCAGCAGCTCTAAATAATAAATATTCTATGAATGTGTGCCTGTCATTGTCGGAAACATTTGTTTGTCAATAACCCGAGGAATTGCAAGTGATTAAGCTCTTATTTCCTATCTGCAGTGGGGTGGTTTTTCTGATCTTTCTGTCATACCCAAGAGACTTCGCTTAATGCAATGCCTTAAGAAGTTTTCTACTCTGTCTTAGATGAACTGATAGTTTGCCTGGGTCACCCATTGTCTTTCCTCCGATGAGGCGCTTTGCAGTCTGTGATCTGTTCCCTGTGCAAGAAGACTAATCCTTACAACCATAGGTCCCATACCTAATTTCTTCTGTATAAGCTATTTTTGGGTAACGGCGACAATCGAATTAGACTCTGGGTTGATTCACCTTCCGAGACGAGGTGCTGTCTTGCCAAACACATCTGGAATTTGACCTGTGTATTTTTCACGCACTCCCCTCGTCTGCGTGTAATAGCCTCCAATCTACCCCCAGGCATGCCTGTGTATTTTGACTCTTCACCATTGCATATGTTGCCTGAAGAAGTAGGTAGATTACGTCTATCTCGGGCAAGAGGTTCTCAGTGGGCCCTTGGGTACTGCACCCTATTCTCTGTCATGGGGGTAGGGCAAATCGTTCCACACTGCTGACGGAGTACCCAGGGTTAGCAATAACCAAGATCCAAAAGTACCTCCTCGTGATGCACCCTGGAAACAAATACAGCCGCTTGTGCTGATTCTGGCTAAACATTTTGGGGATTGTGAATGTTGAGGCAGCAAATGGAAAGGGAATTGACTGCAAAAGAGACAGTCAATATCTCCGACACCACTGCGCCAACACAGGCAGTGTCGACACAATGATGCTAGGAAGTCCGGTCCTAGCATTGAAGGGGCGGCAAATGAAAAAGACACGAAAAGATAGTTGCATGGTGGGGGATAAAAATACAACATACTGAGTACAATGAAAATAGAAAGCGAAAACTTTCCAAGGAAATCTGAACAAGCTTCTAGTTACCGGCGCTCCTTATGGGCAGAGAATCAGAACGCCTCGTGCGAGATAGACGAGAACAACAATGGTCTCGGCAAAAAGTCATTACACACCATCCGTCTGTCGCCAGATAGGCAGGCTAGGGAAGCCCACTAGCCGAATTAAAGGCATGACGAAAAGGGATGTCCGGAGTCAACCACAGAGGTGCAAATAACAGTTCTACTGTGGAACTATCAGTACAGCGTACTTCATCTCCTCGTCGGTAATCACACAATGTATTCGCGGTTATTATCAGAGCGAGAACGAATAATATTAACCCACTCACAACATTCACCAAGTATATAATGAAAATCACTACGTCACCAAATTCATTACAATCAACATAACTAAAGTGAAACACATCTCTGAATTTAAATACCTGGGAAGTATATTCACAATGGAAAATTAGACCCTATGGGATGGGGACTACCGACCCCTACCAGGAGCATCCACGGGTGGCGGATAATGGAAAGCTATAGAGGACCGCTGCGAATAAACCTCTGGGCAAATAAGCAGCCGCTGACCACAGTGGTGTTGACGACAACGATGACAGGCGGCGCAGATATTCCCACTGAAATACCCCATGTGTCCAATGACTTGCAACATCAAGCGAGCATGAGCCGCTATAAGCTGATGTTGCTGGAGTGTAGTCACGGACACCACGCCAGGAACGCGCTGTGGGGGGGCGCACTTAGGCAGGAAAGGCTCATAGGTCCGGTAAGACAGATTACGTGGAAAAGAACACTCTACAAACAACTACCGCCTTCTATGTTTCATCAGAAGACGGAAAGGCTATGGAAGACATCCCAGACCCAAAAAAAAACCAGCCTACCGAAGACGGAATGTGTTAGCCAGCGATGGCGCAGATAATAGGCAAAATTAGGACACGCTACATTCATGGTGTCGCTCCTATCTTCTAAAATCGGGGAGGAGCAGAGTCTTGCCTCGAAAAAGCCCACACGTGCGACAGGTGACTCTGCTAACAAGAGGTCAGGGAAAAGCAGAGTAGTGCTACTGACCAAACCAAATGCCTCAGTGGAATGCAAAACAAAAAGCCCTGATCTACAGAAATTCCTGAGAAAAAACCAGATTAACATAATGTGCATGCAAGAGACTCAACCTAAAGGACAATCAGATATTCTTTATTCGGGGTTATGAGTCCTTCCGCTAAGATCGATCCACAAGAGGAAAAGACATTTGTAAAAAAATCAATATCAGCAGGAGAAGAACTCGAACATATAACAGCGCCCGTGTGTCACTCACCAAGCTGGGGCTACGAGGATATTGATCAAAGAGGTGAAGAAATAGAAGACTGGATGGTGGAAAATAAACTAATTATAATAAACCAGCACAGTTACCAGTTAAAATAGTGTCAGTTACCAAAAGCCATGCTGAAGTCGGATGTGTCCGGCAGATATCGCAGCAATGCTGTAAACCATGACACGCCACATTCCGTTCTCCGGACTACATCCTGCTAATCTGCAGGAGTTTGAGAACAAATGCAGAGGAAGAAGAAGATAATAAATCAGCCAGACATTCTACTCCGGAGCCCGGAGGAAAATAAATTGTTCATCAGATCTTGCTATTGCAACAGATGACATATATAGACACATTACAAGAACAGTAGAAAGTCAACTGGAAGGAAGTGACCATGTACTAGTCATCCTGCAAATGTTAAAGACAGGACAATATAGTATGTCCCCAAGCTGGAACTTCAAAAAAGCAAATTGCACACTATTCAGTGAACAAACAGACCAGGTTTGCCAGAATATCACCCTCACTAACAACATAAGCCACATCTCACAAATAAACATAGCTATACTCCAATCCGCACAGAAGGTGATCTCAAGGGGCAGACGAAGAGAATACAATCCTTAGTGAAGACCCTAGACAATTGCATAGCGAGCTGAATGGTACACTGGAGCAAAACCCTACAGTAGAAAACACAATGAAATAAAACGATAAATGAGCAGAAAATAACAAAAATTCAAAAGAACTGGCATGAAAATATCAAGATAAACAAAAATAGGTAGATGTGTTACCAAAATAAAACATAACACAACCTAACAACGAGATACAGGGACAGACGACGTTTCGACTATTAAGCCTTCATCAGGACAAACGAAAGACAACGGTACAACGAATCTTACATGGAAACAAACGTGGTTGATAGGGAGGAAAGAGGAGGAGAGATAGTGAATGGATAGTGGAGGAAGTAAATAAGGAGCGGCATATTGGGGAGGAAGAGAGTATGGGGAGAAGAAGTGAGGAGAGAAAGTGCACGGAAGGAGGTGAGGAGCGAAAATGGATAAGGCGTGGTAGTAAGTAAAATAGATAAGGTTAAATTAAGATACTCGTACTTACCTCAAAAGTGGCAACACGCAATGAGTATAACGAATAGATAGCAGAGGAAGCAGAGATGGAGCAGCCTAGCAGGGAGGAAGAGGGTATGGGAAGAAATGAGGAGGGGAAAGTGCACAGAATGAGATGAGGAGTGAAAATAGTTAAGGTGTAATAGCAAGTAAACTAAGATAAATGAGGATAAATTCAGATACTTACCTGAAATGGCAACAGGCAATGAGTATTAGCATACAGTCGTCATGGGAACGCAAAAGAGGATGGTAGGAGAGATCAGATGAGGGAGAGAGAGAGAGATGGAGATGAAGAATAAAGAAGAGAAAAAAAAGGGAGAAAAGAAAGAAACGACCGAGCAGATATAGGCAGTGGAGAGAGACTATAAGTAGGAGTAGATAATAGTGGGAAGAAAATACAGTGATAATACAATGATGTATGTAAGTGAGAGTAAAATATAGGTGATAATATATAAAAAAGAACTTATCTGATACGTTGAGAACTGGCTAGCTTGAAACCAACAGTCACACTGGTGGGTCAGGGTCAATGGACAATGAAAGCTAGTAAGGCAAGTAGCGTCAATAAAATACCAACATGCCAGATTGTCACACCACAGGAAGCAAGAGGACTACAGAAATGGCCGCAGGGAAGATTGAGCGATAAGTATAAAGGTCCAGTATTATGACGAGAGACCGACTGAAATAATAGGCAGGGCCGTAGAGAGAAACCCGAGGCGGGTAAAAGTTAAAGCCGTGACTCCCACAAATAGTCATAGAGACAGATAAAAAAAGGATGAGAGGAATGCAGAGGAGAAGAACAAGAAAAGAGAGAAGAAGAAGAGAAAAAAAGGAGAAAAAAAGAAAAAAGAAGAAGAAAACGGTGGATAGACGTGGGCCCCGAGCCGGAAATACGCCACGCAAGGACGGGATGTGGAAGTAGGAAGGAGCCTACCAGACACAGCAAGGTGGGGTGGGGGACTAACACGGGGAGGCGCGTCGTGCAAAGGTATCAGGCTGATGAAGAAAGAAGGTGCAGAAGAGAAGGGTACCAGAGTAGGAGAGAAAAGGGGAAAGTAGGCAATGTCAGATGGAGGCAGACCCAGAACTACAGCCAAAGCATGTGAGGTGGTGGGGGTTCGTATGTGACCAAGTAAGGGTCATCAGTCCATAATGTCGTTGTAATTGGAGGTCGGTGTAACAGAGGTTCCGATAAAATAGATATTGTGGAAGATGGACCAAGGTCACAACCGCAACGACAAGTACCTTTTAGGCCCCGTGTTCGGAAGTGAGACCCGTCGCATCAACCGAAGATGATAAGAGGATGGACTAGCCGCACGTCACAATCCCTATGTGGGTATTGCCCGCACTGTACACTAGCCCATCTATGGGAACAACGATCAACGGACAGAACCTCGAGCCACCGATACACGATCCCTTAGTCCAGGCCATGTACCGTGGTGAGAAACATGTCAGATGAAACGATGTTCGTAGTTGAGTGAGACCAACCGTACATTGCAACCCACTGGAGGTGTTGCCCGTACCGCACGCTGGCTCCATAACTATACATAGGGGACCCCTGTATCCGAGCCATCCAAGTCGTGTGGAAGAAAAAAAATAAATAAAAAATAAAAAAATAAATAAATAAATATATATGTATATTCTAAATAAATATATATATATATATATATATATATATATATATATAGTCGGTGTAAAGGTCTCCCAGCCTCGGCATGCTAAGTAGCTGTAAGGGTAGCCGACCCAACAAGACCAAAGAAGGACAACCAGAGAGCGGCAAAAGGCCAAAAGTAATAAGATGATAGGTACGTGGTGGCGCCCACGGGCCACAGAGAATGGCACAGAAGAAAAGAGGACACAGCCTCAAGTAGTGGGAATGGAGAAAGTAGACAGAGTAGGACGAAGAATCGAACGGGGAAGAGGAGAATGAAGCCTGGGTAAAACAACCCGTAGAAAGAGAGTGGAGTGTGATAGCAAGAGATACAGATGAGGCATAGAATCGACGCGCAAAGCCGCACTAGGCCCACCCCGGATGAAATCCTGCCGGTCCCAGTCCCAAGGCGTAACAACCCACCAACACATCAATAGCAACGTGGCGGGTCACCGTAGCCCCAACCCCTGGGTGGGGGCCCAAGCCGATCCACCACAATGGAGAGGAACAGTAGCAAGGAGAGGAGTAAGACAAAATGAGGATAGGGGGATGGCAGAAGGAAGGAATGTAGGAGCAGCAGGGAGGCATAGCAAGGGAGACACACACATACACAAATGGGGGGGGGGGAGGGAGGTATAGAGATTATTGAAAGTATAGCTGGTCATTGATGCCATGGGGCTTAAGAGTGCCAAGATTAAGAATGAGGCGGTTTTCTAATGAGAAACGTTGCCGGTCACCTGAGTGGCAAGAGACTAAGCCAGTGACCTGAATGTCCAGCACACCACGGTGAGAATTGGTGTTGAAGTGGAGAGCCACCGGGGAAGATCCATAGTTACGGATGTCCCGTAAGTGTTCGGCAAACCTAGTGGCTAAGAATCTGCCCGTTTCACCAATGTACATCAGGTTGCAGCGTTTGCAAGTGATAACGTACACGACGTTACGAGAGACACAAGAAAAAGAGTGGTGGATATGGAATACCGACTTAGGGAATCGGATAGAGGTGGTCCGAAAGACAAAAGGGCACGTGAGGCACGGGCGCTGACACGGGGAGGTGCCGATAGGAGATCCCGCCGGCCGAAGGTGAGAGTGAACCAGAGTATCGCGTAGGTTCCTGTCTCGACGGAAAGCCACAAGAGGTGGAGCTGGAAAAGCCTCTTTGGTAAGGGGATCAGATGAGAAGATCGAGAAGTCCCGGAGAAGGATCTTAAGAGCAGGAATATTGTGAGGGTGGAAAGTAAGGATAAGTTTAGGACGAGTGGAAGGAAGTAGAGGAGAACGTGATAAGGCATCAGCACGGGAGATTGGAAGGACACGATCCAGGGCAGAGAGAAAGACATCCTCCGGGTAAGCACGCCGGCGGAAGAAGTCAAGCATATCATAGGCATGCTGAAGAAAGTCAGAGTCATCCTGGCAAAGGCGACGAAGGCGTAGGAGTTGAGAGAAGGGAAGGGAGTCACGGCATGAGCGAGGGTGAGAAGAAGAATATAGAAGGAAGCTGTGAGAGTCAGTAGGCTTATAGTAGACCGAGGTAGAGAGCGAACCTGGACCAATAGAGATAGAGATGTCCAGGAAAGTGACAGAGGAAGCAGAGACAATGGAAGTGAATTTGATGGAGGGGTGGAAGTTGCTAACGAATGAGATGAAGGCTGAGAGGTCTGCAACAGGCATGTCAGTGAACCCAAAGCCATCATCAATGTAGCGGCGGTAGAACTGATGAATAGGACCATGGAAGCTGGAGAACATAAGGTGCTCAAGATGGCCCATGAACAGACAAGCATAGCTGGGACCCATTTTGGTGCCCATAGCTACACCGCTGATCTGGTTAAAGAAGGTGCCATCGAACTCAAAGGAGTTCAAGGTGAGAACAAGTTCAGCCAAGCGGACCAGGGTAGAGGTAGCAATGGAATGGTGAGGGTGACGATCAAGAAAGAACTGAATGGCGATAAGGCCGTCGTGGTGAGGGATAGATGTGTAGAGAGACACAACGTCAAGGAGGAAGAGATGATAGGTATGGTGGGGGAGCAGCTCAACCGATGCGAATGTGGTTAACGCATGGTTGGTGTCCTTAAGGTACGACGGAAGAGAAGCGACAATAGGTTGTAAAACAACATCAAGAAATGCTGAGATATGCTCAGTGGGACAGGAACATGCAGACACAATGGGTCTGCCAGGGTGAAGATCCTTGTGAATTTTAGGCAGAAGATAGAGGGCAGGTTTACCCAGGTTGGCCTTGGAGATAAGGAGCGAGACAGCAGAAGAGGGAAGGAGGTTTTGCCGGATGAGTCGTTTGACAGTGCAGCCAACCGTGAGGTTATGATCAGGAATAGGGTCCGAAGGGAGAGGTTCATAGAAGGAATCATCTTCCAGTTGACGAGAGGCTTCCTGGATGTACAGATCTCAGTGCCAAACAACGACCGCGCCGCCTTTGTCAGCAGGTTTGATGACAATGTCACGGCGAGCACAGAGGTTGGAGAGGGCCTCAGTCTCCGAAGGAGTGAGATTAGAGTGGCGCAGCGGTGGAGGGCGGAGACAGGCAATAGCACGACCAGTATTCTGGATGTAAAGGTCTAAGGTGCGGGTGAGATTGGAAGAAGGAGGTGTCCAGTCATGCTTCCGGTGATGGAAGGATGAGAAAGGATCATCAGCGTCAGGAGCGCTAAAGTCCGTAGAAGATGGGTTATGGCAAAAATGGAACTGGAGACGGAGCTTGCGATGAAATCTCGCAACGTCTCGAAACAGGGAGAAGCGGTCAGAAGAAGGACGAAGTGGAACGAATTTGAGTCCCTTGCTGAGAACTGAAATCTCGTTGGCAGAGAGTGGAAGGTCCGAAGGTATGCATTGGACCAAAGAGGAAGTGGAGGAAGTTGGCTCCGGAGAGAGTACAGGAAGAGCAGAGGAGGGGGGGCGGAGAGAAGAGAACTTACGAGAGTGCGCAGAGCAAAGGAATTCGTAAAGATGACGATTATGAGAATGTATAATGTTGCGAATGGTATAATAGACATGAAAGTGAGGAGATGAGAGGGACAAAAGACGTTGACGGACAGAGGACATAGAGGATGAGAGGTCTATAATCAGGCGAGAGTGACAGGCAAGGACAGCACGCATCCTGGAGAAACCACAGCGGCGGTCGATGCGGGAGAATCGAGAGAGGATAACATGGGAGGAGTGGCCTAATTGTGGATAGAGAAAGTGAGTAGAGAAACCACGAGGTAAGATATGGTGACGCAAGCAGCGTCGTAGAAAGTATGAGTGACAGGAGAAGCGAGTTTTTTTTAATGTGAGGGTAGCGAAAGACATAGCGGTACGAGAAAGATCCGATGGAAGAGGTTCGAAAGCACGGTAAATAGAGGAGTGGATAGAGTGAAGGAGTTGCTTCAGGGAGGGCATAGTAAAATGGCAAGAAATAAGTCAGAAGAAGAGCCAGAAAGAGATATACAGATCAGGGAGAGGGATGTAGAAAGAGAATCGTAAGAAATAGTAGCGAGGACAAAGAAACATAAAGAGGAAAAGGAAATAATAAGTAGAGAAGAGGGGAGCAAGTAGTGAGAATAGAGAAACAGGTACAGCAAATGGACACTAACAACCTACAGCAAGGAAAACAAGGAAACGGAGGGACGACGAAAACAGGGATAAATAGCAGCCTAGTGAACAATTAAGGGATAAATGTTCCAGTGTTGGGTAACAACCCTAAACAGGAAGCAGGTGGCTGGAGTAACACCGGGCAAATGTCAAGATAAACAAAAATAGGTAGATGTGTTACCAAAATAAAACATAACACAACCTAACAACGAGATACAGGGACAGACGACGTTTCGACTATTAAGCCTTCATCAGGACAAACGAAAGACAACGGTACAACGAATCTTACATGGAAACAAACGTGGTTGATAGGGAGGAAAGAGGAGGAGAGATAGTGAATGGATAGTGGAGGAAGTAAATAAGGAGCGGCATATTGGGGAGGAAGAGAGTATGGGGAGAAGAAGTGAGGAGAGAAAGTGCACGGAAGGAGGTGAGGAGCGAAAATGGATAAGGTGTGGTAGTAAGTAAAATAGATAAGGTTAAATTAAGATACTTACCTCAAAAGTGGCAACACGCAATGAGTATAACGAATAGATAGCAGAGGAAGCAGAGATGGAGCAGCCTAGCAGGGAGGAAGAGGGTATGGGAAGAAATGAGGAGGGGAAAGTGCACAGAATGAGATGAGGAGTGAAAATAGTTAAGGTGTAATAGCAAGTAAACTAAGATAAATGAGGATAAATTCAGATACTTACCTGAAATGGCAACAGGCAATGAGTATTAGCATACAGTCGTCATGGGAACGCAAAAGAGGATGGTAGGAGAGATCAGATGAGGGAGAGAGAGAGAGATGGAGATGAAGAATAAAGAAGAGAAAAAAAAGGGAGAAAAGAAAGAAACGACCGAGCAGATATAGGCAGTGGAGAGAGACTATAAGTAGGAGTAGATAATAGTGGGAAGAAAATACAGTGATAATACAATGATGTATGTAAGTGAGAGTAAAATATAGGTGATAATATATAAAAAAGAACTTATCTGATACGTTGAGAACTGGCTAGCTTGAAACCAACAGTCACACTGGTGGGTCAGGGTCAATGGACAATGAAAGCTAGTAAGGCAAGTAGCGTCAATAAAATACCAACATGCCAGATTGTCACACCACAGGAAGCAAGAGGACTACAGAAATGGCCGCAGGGAAGATTGAGCGATAAGTATAAAGGTCCAGTATTATGACGAGAGACCGACTGAAATAATAGGCAGGGCCGTAGAGAGAAACCCGAGGCGGGTAAAAGTTAAAGCCGTGACTCCCACAAATAGTCATAGAGACAGATAAAAAAAGGATGAGAGGAATGCAGAGGAGAAGAACAAGAAAAGAGAGAAGAAGAAGAGAAAAAAAGAAAAGAGAAAGAAAAAAAAGGAGAAAAAAAGAAAAAAGAAGAAGAAAACGGTGGATAGACGTGGGCCCCGAGCCGGAAATACGCCACGCAAGGACGGGATGTGGAAGTAGGAAGGAGCCTACCAGACACAGCAAGGTGGGGTGGGGGACTAACACGGGGAGGCGCGTCGTGCAAAGGTATCAGGCTGATGAAGAAAGAAGGTGCAGAAGAGAAGGGTACCAGAGTAGGAGAGAAAAGGGGAAAGTAGGCAATGTCAGATGGAGGCAGACCCAGAACTACAGCCAAAGCATGTGAGGTGGTGAGGGGTCGTATGTGACCAAGTAAGGGTCATCAGTCCATAATGTCGTTGTAATTGGAGGTCGGTGTAACAGAGGTTCCGATAAAATAGATATTGTGGAAGATGGACCAAGGTCACAACCGCAACGACAAGTACCTTTTAGGCCCCGTGTTCGGAAGTGAGACCCGTCGCATCAACCGAAGATGATAAGAGGATGGACTAGCCGCACGTCACAATCCCTATGTGGGTATTGCCCGCACTGTACACTAGCCCATCTATGGGAACAACGATCAACGGACAGAACCTCGAGCCACCGATACACGATCCCTTAGTCCAGGCCATGTACCGTGGTGAGAAACATGTCAGATGAAACGATGTTCGTAGTTGAGTGAGACCAACCGTACATTGCAACCCACTGGAGGTGTTGCCCGTACCGCACGCTGGCTCCATAACTATACATAGGGGACCCCTGTATCCGAGCCATCCAAGTCGTGTGGAAGAAAAAAATAAATAAAAAATAAAAAAATAAATAAATAAATATATATGTATATTCTAAATATATATATATATATATATATATATATATATATATATATATATAGTCGGTGTAAAGGTCTCCCAGTCTCGGCATGCTAAGTAGCTGTAAGGGTAGCCGACCCAACAAGACCAAAGAAGGACAACCAGAGAGCGGCAAAAGGCCAAAAGTAATAAGATGATAGGTACGTGGTGGCGCCCACGGGCCACAGAGAATGGCACAGAAGAAAAGAGGACACAGCCTCAAGTAGTGGGAATGGAGAAAGTAGACAGAGTAGGACGAAGAATCGAACGGGGAAGAGGAGAATGAAGCCTGGGTAAAACAACCCGTAGAAAGAGAGTGGAGTGTGATAGCAAGAGATACAGATGAGGCATAGAATCGACGCGCAAAGCCGCACTAGGCCCACCCCGGATGAAATCCTGCCGGTCCCAGTCCCAAGGCGTAACAACCCACCAACACATCAATAGCAACGTGGCGGGTCACCGTAGCCCCAACCCCTGGGTGGGGGCCCAAGCCGATCCACCACAATGGAGAGGAACAGTAGCAAGGAGAGGAGTAAGACAAAATGAGGATAGGGGGATGGCAGAAGGAAGGAATGTAGGAGCAGCAGGGAGGCATAGCAAGGGAGACACACACATACACAAATGGGGGGGGGGAGGGAGGTATAGAGATTATTGAAAGTATAGCTGGTCATTGATGCCATGGGGCTTAAGAGTGCCAAGATTAAGAATGAGGCGGCTTTCTAATGAGAAACGTTGCCGGTCACCTGAGTGGCAAGAGACTAAGCCAGTGACCTGAATGTCCAGCACACCACGGTGAGAATTGGTGTTGAAGTGGAGAGCCACCGGGGAAGATCCATAGTTACGGATGTCCCGTAAGTGTTCGGCAAACCTAGTGGCTAAGAATCTGCCCGTTTCACCAATGTACATCAGGTTGCAGCGTTTGCAAGTGATAACGTACACGACGTTACGAGAGACACAAGAAAAAGAGTGGTGGATATGGAATACCGACTTAGGGAATCGGATAGAGGTGGTCCGAAAGACAAAAGGGCACGTGAGGCACGGGCGCTGACACGGGGAGGTGCCGATAGGAGATCCCGCCGGCCGAAGGTGAGAGTGAACCAGAGTATCGCGTAGGTTCCTGTCTCGACGGAAAGCCACAAGAGGTGGAGCTGGAAAAGCCTCTTTGGTAAGGGGATCAGATGAGACATCATTGTATTATCACTGTATTTTCTTCCCACTATTATCTACTCCTACTTATAGTCTCTCTCCACTGCCTATATCTGCTCGGTCGTTTCTTTCTTTTCTCCCTTTTTTTTCTCTTCTTTATTCTTCATCTCCATCTCTCTCTCTCTCCCTCATCTGATCTCTCCTACCATCCTCTTTTGCGTTCCCATGACGACTGTATGCTAATACTCATTGCCTGTTGCCATTTCAGGTAAGTATCTGAATTTATCCTCATTTATCTTAGTTTACTTGCTATTACACCTTAACTATTTTCACTCCTCATCTCATTCTGTGCACTTTCCCCTCCTCATTTCTTCCCATACCCTCTTCCTCCCTGCTAGGCTGCTCCATCTCTGCTTCCTCTGCTATCTATTCGTTATACTCATTGCGTGTTGCCACTTTTGAGGTAAGTATCTTAATTTAACCTTATCTATTTTACTTACTACCACACCTTATCCATTTTCGCTCCTCACCTCCTTCCGTGCACTTTCTCTCCTCACTTCTTCTCCCCATACTCTCTTCCTCCCCAATATGCCGCTCCTTATTTACTTCCTCCACTATCCATTCACTATCTCTCCTCCTCTTTCCTCCCTATCAACCACGTTTGTTTCCATGTAAGATTCGTTGTACCGTTGTCTTTCGTTTGTCCTGATGAAGGCTTAATAGTCGAAACGTCATCTGTCCCTGTATCTCGTTGTTAGGTTGTGTTATGTTTTATTTTGGTAACACATCTACCTCGTATTTTTGTTTATCTTGACATTTGCCCGGTGTTACTCCAGCCACCTGCTTCCTGTTTAGGGTTGTTACCCAACACTGGAACATTTATCCCATGAAAATATCAGCAGCCTAAACATGACAAGACACAAGCAAACTATGGAACATTACAAGAACTCTAAATGGAGAAACAAAGAATTCACACTACAAGACTTTCATCGTTCATTCTCACAAACTCCCACTAGATCTCTCTTGTAAAAGGACTACAGTCCTACTAGATCTCCAGCAGGATGTGGTCAATAGAAAGGAAATGCGTTGTGTCAGTTTTATTTGTGCCAATGACAGAAGCTGGTTCTCTTCTGCCTGCTTGTGGTTGATCTAGAAATGTGTGCATGCATCGGATGGTTTTGCATGCGCCTAATGTGTTTCCTTTGCACAATGTGTTTCCTTTGTACTCGAACACATCCGTCTTCGGCAAAAGACTGACATAAAAGAAACTGAAATTCCACACAGGAAAAAATTGCAGCAAACATTTTAGCAGACTTCTGTAAGGGAGAAAGTACATCAACACTCTCTCATACGAGTACAATAATCAAAGAAGTCAAAAAAGAAATTAAAACTTAATAATCAAAATCCAGAGCACGCATAAAGACTCCCTTTACCATCGCAGAACTAATTGGTGTCATAGGAAATCTAAAAAGCAAAAAGGCTCAGGAAAGGATGACATAACCAATGATATGACAAGGAACATAGAGTCAAGCAGCAGAAACAAGCTTCTTACCATCTTCAACCAATCATAGAGAACTGGTAAAATTCCTGGCGTTAAGCTGTTATCATCCCAATCGATAAAAAACAAAATGAAAACAACCAATAAGTGAAGCTGCCGACCAGTCAGTCTCTTGAGTAGCATAGGAAGAGCAGTGGAGCGAATGGTAAACTCTAGACTAATAAACCTAGAGGAAAACCAAAAAACTCACCAAGACACAGTCAGCCTATAGGAGAAATCGAAGCACTGAAGACTAACATAGCATAGGAAATCGAAAATTCTTTTAAAAATAAGGAAAAAGTGGTGACAACTTTTATAGATTTGAGCAAGGCCTTCGATAAGGTGTGAGATGATGGGGTCCTTCAAGCTTCTCCAAATCAAATTTGAAGGCAGAATGTTCAACTAGATAAAAGATGTCATCTGCTACCGCACAACAAGAGTAAAAGTAGATGGCAAATTAAACAAACATGTTACTTTCCAACAAGGAGGAATTATCTCTCCTTCCCACTTCCTAGTATTCATCAATGATATTGGAGAGAAACTGTCACATCATAATTCAAAAGCTCTCCATGCAGGTTACTTTGCTGTCTGGAGTGTGGCAGGCAACCTATCCACTGCAAAGAACAGAATGCAGACCGCACTTGACACCTTAAGGGAATAGGGCATCAGACTGGGGAGTCCAGATCAACCTCTCCAAAACTGTGACAACCAACTTCTCACTTTCAAACCACACAAAAAAACCCACTAAATCTACAAATAAATGGAACTGAGTTAGCACATGAAGAGAGCCCTACATATCTCGGGGTCAAACTAGATAAGCAATTCACATGGAAACCACACCTGATAACTACTGAGTAAAAAGCAACCATGAAACTATCCTTGATGAACAAACTTGCAGGCACAAGCTGGAGAGCTAATGGAAGTATTCTCCGAAAAGTCTACATGGGTACAGTCAGACCTGTAGTAGAATATGGAATGACAGCCTGAGCATCAAAAACAAATACTGATCGTCTATCTAAAGTACAAAATGCAAGACTTCTACTAATCTCAGGAGGGATGAAAATCACTCCAATCCATGCGATGGAAAACACGTAAATATTCATCCACTGGATGACAAGAGAGTAAAGAGTGCTTATTGTGCAAAGGAAACACATTAGGCGCATGCAAAACCATCCGATGCATGCACACATTTCTAGATCAGGCAGAAGAGAACCAGCTTCTGTCACATCTCCAACCATTTCCATCAACAACACAAAGATATCCTCACAAATCTCCCAACTGAAATTGAAACACTAATGGATTTTGAAGAGCCAGACAATAGTCTCCAAACCGTAATAACAAAGGTTCCTGTAATAAGGAATACCAGACTCCACCTCAACTAAAAGCATTGACACTAGATATGATAGAAATACAATCCCAAAGAATGGACACATGTTTACACAGATGGATCAGCAGAGGGAGAAGTAAGGAATGGAGGAGGTAGAATTCTTATAAGACTCAGACAGGAAAACAATATCAAAAGCTTTTCCAACCGGGTAATACTCCTTCAAATTTAGAGCAGAATCAATTGCACTCTATCAAGCACTGAAAGTCTTCACCGAACCAGGACTGCCACGAAAAAAGAAGATAGCTATATTCACAGTTTGCAATCCCTACTGGAATCAATCCAGAGCAACAGAAAGTAAAGCCTTTTGCATAACATCAGACATAAACTAAGTATGAAGAAATTAGGAAAAGAGTTGGTATAATATCATGTATTGAACATATTGAGAGACAGTGAGTAAAATGGTTCAGTCACCTTATGAGAATGAAGCCAAACCAAATACCAATAAGAGCATATAATATAAGAATATCCGGGCGTAAAGCCAAAGGTAGACCAAGAAAACGGTGGATAGAAAACATTAAGATAACCTTGAACAAACATGGACTAAATGCAATCTCGGCGACACATCTGGCCTTTAAACGACAGCTTAAGATACCACCCCTACGCTTAACGGCAAGTGTGAATGCGATCAACAATCATTCACCTGGGGATAGACAATAGATAAGCTAAGTCATATAAAAAAATAATCAATTATTGCCCTTCAATGGATACCATCACATTGTGGAATCATATGAATAAGAAAGCAGTGCATTGTCAAAAAGAGGAAGCGAAATAGAACACAACATACACCAACTGCCCTACAGAGAAGCGAACACAATAACCCAGAACTCATACACAGCAATGTGGAAGAAACAAATGGAAGTGGAAGACAAACATGATGCAATATATTAACTGTTTCTATTATATATATATTAGAACAAGTCACTACAGACTGTTGATCACCTTTACCAATTGAGGATCTCATACACAAATAAATGCCCATGTGGATTTGGAACCCAGACTCCAGAACACATACTTCAGGATTACCCAATATACAAAGAGCAGAGATAGCAGACCTGGCCAGAGTGAACTTCGCCCTGACGACAGCCATGACAATATAACATTATCATCATCATTAAGTGCAGTCTCCGCAACGAAGGTTGGCTGCAAGGTATCTCCAACATCCTCTGTCTCTTGTCTTAGTGGAACACACTGCTAGACTGTAACCTGCCATCGTGTGATGTTACTCTCCCACTTGTATCTCTTGCTCCCTTCCCTTTGACTTTACCCTTAAGTAGGGTCTTCAATAAGGTGTCATGTCTTTTAATGTGTCCAAAATATTTTATTTGCCTGATCTTTATTTCTCTTAGTAGTTCTTTCTTCATATTAAGTGTTTTTAGTACCTCTTTATTTGTTTTCTTCTCTTTCCATGATGTTCTCCCTATTATTCTATATTCCCACATCTCAAAGGCATCAATTCTGTCTTATAATTGTTTATTTAGTGTCCATATTTCTGAGCCATACATTAATATGGAATAGATGTAGCATTTTATAATTCTCATTTTTAACTTGTTTGTAATTTGTTTAGATATTAATATTTTCCTAATGTCATTGAAGGTACTTTTAGCCATTCATATTCTCATTTTAACTTCTGTTTCACATCTGCCAAAATGTGTGACTATGTGTCCAACATATTGATAATGTTTTTACTTGTTGTAGTTTCTCTCCATGTGTGTCAATGTTTACCTGTTGTTCTTCTGTGTCTTTGCTGATTATCATGGGTTTTTTTAAAATATTTATATCCAGTCATATTCATTACTTGATTTATTGACTTGATCTATTAGTCTTTGTAGTTCATGTTCACTTTCCGCCAAAAGAACATTGTCATCTGCATATCTAAGGTTGTTTATTATTTTCCCATTGATCTTGAGTTCTGGCATTTCTTATATATTTTTAAATATATTCTCTATGTAGATATTAAATAGGCTTGGTGATAAAATGCATCCTTGTCTGACCCCTCTTCTTATTTCTATGTATGATGAGTAGCTGTTTTCACACCTTTTTGATGCAGTTTGTTCCCAATATATATTTCTAATCAGCCTGATGTCTTTTCCATATATGCCTATTTCCTGAAGACATTTGATTAATTTTTCATGTTGGACTCTGTCAATGGCCTTGCTGTAGTTTATGAAGCAAATATAGATACTTTTTTGGACTTCTATATATGTGTCTATTACTAGTGGGATACTCAGTATAGCTTCTCTAATATAACATGATAGCAGATGCTGAACACAGAAAAAAAAAAGAAATTAGATAGAGAGATTGAGACAAGATGTCAGAATGCAAACATGGTGACATACCAGATATTACTTTTACTGCTCAAAACAAAGACTAAGATGGAAGTCAAGAGACAGATGATAAACAGTATTTTTATGTCAACATTTTGCTATCAATGCCAGACATTGTATCTGACAGCATCCCAGCAGAGAAAACGTGCAACATTTGAGATACAATGCCAGAGAAAAGCCGCATGAGTGATCAAACTAGACAAAATGAGAAATGTTGAAATCAGGAGAAGAATCAGCATACGACTATGTACAGAATACACCAAGAAAGAACAAATATAATGGTTTAGACACCTTATGAGAATGAACCATAACCAACTACCGACAAGAACATACAACTTGAGAAGATCCGGATACAAGGCCAGATGAGGACCTAGAAAAAGATGGATAGATGATATCAAGACAACCCTGAAGAAATACGGATTCAACCACGTCAAGGCGACACATCTGGCCTTGGATAGACAACTAAAGTTCCTATTCATCACCCCTACGCTTAACGGCAAGTGTAGATATTCTGACCATCATCCACCTGGGAATTGACTATAAACAATAGTTAACAGGGGGAAGGGAAGATTAAAGACATGGCAAATACATTTTTCTGTAATTTATGGACAGCCCGTAAACAAATAATTATAATAAAATGAATAAAGATAAAAACAATTGATGTTTCGATCTAATCTTCTCGCCACAACAAACATATAGGCCTACAGAGAAAAAAAAGAATACTGTAATACGATAAATTGTTTTTAAAAATATTATTTTATACTATTTATTTACGTTCGTATTTGTGTTACCCCCACCACCACAACATTAAACTTTCGCATCTTCTCACTTCCCTGACTTATATTGAAATTAATATATATATATATATATATATATATAACATTTGTAAATGGCGGGGTGCAAAGGGTCCCGCATTGATCTCGTGCGGACTCAAGGTTCATCATTATCATCATCAAGTGCCGTCTCCACAACGAAGGTTGGCTGTAACATATCTCCTCTCCAACATCCCCTGTCTCTTGTTTTGGTGATGCACTCTGCTAGACTGTAACATGTCTTCTGATGTTACTCTCCCACTTGTATCTCTGTCTACCTCTTGATCGCTTCCCATTGACTTTACCCTCAAGTAAAGTAAGGAAATCTTCAATAAGGTAATCTCAAGGTTAGCAGATAACAAAGATCCTAAAAGTACGTCTTCGTGGTGCACCATGGAAACAGGAATACAGCTGCTCGTGGTGTGTTTCTAGCCAACACTCTTAGGGATCGTGCCCGTGGATGAGGAGGCTGTAGATTGACTGAAAATTAACTGCAAATGATAAACAATATCTCCTGGGTGCAAATGGTACCGCATTGCTCTCGGCGGACCCAGGGTTAGCAGATAACCAAGATCCCAAAAGTGCCTCCTCCTGGTGCACCATAGAAACAGAAGTACAGCGGCTCGTGCTTCTTCTGACAAACACTTTAGGGATTGTGTCCGGGAATGTGGAGGCCGCAGGTGGAATGATAATTGACTGCGAAAAGACAAGCAATATCTCCGACACCTCTGGGCCAACGCATAGTCTGACTTGAGCATTGGATGGGTGGCCACTGCAACATTCACGAAATGGTAGATGTCAAGGCCAATAGTAAGAGTAGAAAACATAACATATTGAGTACAATTAGAGGGCAGCGCTAAATGCAAACCGAAAGGGAAAACCTTTAAAGGAAATCGGAACTAGTGTGGTTCAGCTCGAGAACAAGCTTCTAGTCCTCGGTGCTCCTAACCGATCAGGCCGAAATCTACCGTCGATGTTTAAAAAAAAAATATCAGTTAATGCTCGCGGTGAAACTATTATTCATTTTGAGAATAAGCTAATAGTCCGCGGTGCTCATAAAAAATGTGTAGATACTGAAACTTGGACGAGGAGTAAACGATGTTGGCGAATGCCACCTCGGCTAAGAGTTGAACGAACGAACTCGGGCCCAACTCTATCATCGATGCTTTCTTAAACCGGACGCATGCTTGCGGAGAGAACAGGTTGGTTCAGTACATTATTGACACAGGAACAATACGCATAATTACACGAGACGAGTTCACTGTCAGCGAAACATCTCGTGCGAGATAGGGGTAGTCGACCCAAAACTAAATCCTTGACTACGGTCTCCAAAAAGACTGCCACCCAGGAACATGTTTTGGCTTGAAAAGTCCAAGGGCATAGTGGGTAACGGCGTAGAATCGACACATGTTAGTATGCTGTCACAGGTTAGAGAAGCCCACTACCGGAATAAAAGACATGACGAAAATAGAAGTATTGGGTCTCGGGTATGCGGGCCATATGTATGTTGAGCAAACTAAGGTGCAAATAACACATCTCTGCTGTGGAACTAGCAGAACAACGATCTTCACGCTCCCCAGCGGAAATCACACGAATTTTCGTGGTGGCTATCAGAGAGCGTGAAAGAAGAAGAAACATTCTCGAGACTTCTGCGTCAAACACACACAGTGGCACTTTCGGCACGCAGTGGCACACGTCAGCCTGTCTCGGGCAACAGAAATGCAGATACATTGGAAAAACGAAAAGTAGCTCACTGTCAGCGGAACATCTCGTGTGAGATATACGTAGTCGACCCAGGCACAAATTCGTGATTACCGCCTCCCAGGGACCAGTTTTTCGTCTGAAAAGTCCAAGAACCAAGTGGGCGATACACCGCTACGGTGTAGAGTCGCTACACAATCGTTGCATGGCGACAGATTTGGCTGTCACAGGCTAGAGAAATCCACCCAAACTGAAGACCCGCTGAAATCAGATGTGCTGGGCCTACATGGTGCATGCCGGTGGCACAATGTACATTCACGATACCTGACGTTGGTTGGCAGAGAAGGAACGCAAATAACAACATTGCAAATTGTAGCTTACGGATATTGTCGACATCATCATCATCAGGTGCCATGCCTGCTGGCATAGACAGTCATGGCTCTCCACAGCTCTCTGTCCACAGTATTATGTATCAAAGTCATTGTTTACTTGACGTGCCATGTTGTCAAACTGTCTAATATTTTCTCATGTTGTCGCCCTCTGTCTCTGTTGTCTTCAATTTTGCCTGGTGTGACTATGTTCTCTAAACCTGTCTGTCTCATGAAGTGGCAAAAAAAAATTGCGTTTTTCTTATATTGTTGATTAAGGTCCGTTTCGCATTTGACTCTTTCAACACATCTACATTAGTTTTTCTGGCAGTCCATGGTATTCTCAGCATTCTTCTGTAGAACATCTCTGTTGCCTCTAATTTCCCACTTTCCAGTTTGTTTATTGTCCAAGACTCGCACCCATATGTTAGTATAGAGGTTATATAGAACTCTCTTTCTCACCTCTAATGACAAGGTCATATTACACAGCATATTTTTCATTTTTCTGAATGTTGTTTTTGACTGTCCTATTCTGCATCTTATTTTTGTTGAACTTCTTCCATCTTCTTCCATCTTCTTTCGTTCACTTGAAACATGTCTATATCTGTAATTCTGTCTCCTTAATAAAACTCACTGTCTTTTGTAGTTCATACAGTGTCCCATAGAGTTTTGATTCCAGTGTTGTTTCCTCTGGCCAATATGTCTGCCTCAGCGTTTCATGCTCAGAACACTCTTGAAGTATATGTTTGGCACTCTGTGCTGCCTGTCCACATGTACACATGGCTGTGTTGCCAATCTTGAACTTTGTATACATGTGACTGCGGAGTCGGTTGTGTCCTGTTCTGAGACGTAGAATTATAACTTGCTCTGATCTGTTCATAATATGATAGTCATCTTGTGTTGGCGTTTGTGGCTTTCTTATTGACTTGATCATCTGTTTTTTCTGATGGTAGGTGATTGGTATATCTGGTTGGTCTTCGGCAGCACCTTCCTTAGCCAGTTGGTCTGCTTTTTCATTTCCTGGTATTCCACAGTGAGAGGGTATCCACTGCATGGTTACCCTATACTGGTAAGACAATTCGCTAAGTAGTTTTTTCAAGTCTGTTAGTTTTTCAGACTGGAGAGCTTGAAGCACTGACCTTGCATCTGTCAGGAATACCACAGGCTGTAGGTCAGAGTTGGAGTTCTGCAGTTTTTTTAGCTTCCACACTAATTGCCTGGATTTCTGCATCATAATTATTGCAGAATTTTCCCGTCGGTGTTCTGATTGTATCTCTAGGCTTGTGTGGATATTCTATATATACACCTGCACCTCCATTCCTCACGGCATTCTGTGCTGACCCATCTGTGTATACTCTGACCCATATATCTTGTGGATATTCCTCATCCAGGAAACTGAGGGTGACTGTCCTTCGCTGCACACTGTTCTGTTCGTCCTCGCTTAGTATTCCTTTCACATGGGTCTGAATGTATATTGGCATTCCATGTCTTTCACTCCACGGGGTTTGTTCTGGTACAGGCCTTAAGGGCTGTCAACTTCAGGTAGGTCTGTAAGTTGTCTGCGGAGTCGTTTAGCTTGATGGATAAAGCTGCTTCTTTTCAATCGTCCCATTGCTAGATTTTGGAATCTTTCCTTCATTGGATGACTTGGCATACACTGAAACTTTTCTGCCTGAATTAGTACTTTTGTGTCTCTGCGTTCGCCAAGTGTTTGCATTCTTCCCATTTTCTGCATCTCTGCTATGGGTGTTGATTTCATTGCTCCCAACATTATTCTAAGTGCCTGGTTTTGCACTTTATCTAGATCTTGTAATGTGGTGTTTGATGCAGGACACCACGCAGCTGAACCATATTCCAGGTGTGGTGTTATGCCTTGCTGGTAAACTTTACTGAGTATATTCCCACTGGCTCCCCATGTGGTTCCACTTAGTTTTCTCAGGATAGCTAACTTCCTCCTGGCTTTTGTTGTTGCTTTGTTTATGTGCTGCTTCCATGTCAGTTTATCATCAAAAGTAACTCCGAGGTATGTGGGTTGTTTGTCTTCTTTCAAGAGCTCTCCATCTATCTTGATATGACCGGCTTTTTGTTTTGGTGAGAGGGTAAAAAGTGTAGTGCTGCACTTATCTGTATTAATGCTGACGCACCATCTATTAGCCCATAAGGTTAGGGCATCGATAGCTCTTTGTATTTGTTTAGTGGCCACTGTCGCATGTTCTTCTGTGCACCAGATCACCAGGTCGTCAGCATACATTGCTACTTTGATCCCGTGTGGTAGTTCAGCAACTAGGTCATTGATGTAAACCAAGAAAAGTGTGGGCGACAGGACTCCTCCCTGGGGGACTCCATGACGCAGTAGAACTTTCTTGCTCTTGCGACCATCTAATTGTACCCTGGCTCTTCTATTATGCAGGTATGCTTTTACCCATTTGTACATTCTTGAACTAACCCTGCAATTTCGCAATTTCTTTAGGAGCCCTTCTTTCCAGACCTTATCAAATGCTTTCCTAAGGTCTATCCATGCTGCTAGTACCAGTTTCTTATCTTGGAAGGCATCCTCAATCTCTTGGGAGAGGTAGGTTGCCTGATCTTCAGTAGAGTAGCACTGTCTGAAACCTGCTTGCTGTGATACCAGAAGGTTTTCACTTTCAAGGTACCACTGCATCCTAAGATTGATAATGCGTTCCATTGTTTTGCATAGACAGCTTGTGAGGCTGATGGGCCTGTAGTTGGAGACTGTGTTGCCATCTTTTCCTGATTTGAGGAGTGGTATCATTATTGCTTCTCTCCACGCCTGTGGTACATTACCCGTGGACCAGCTTGTGTTAAAGATCTGCAGTAGCTTTGCTCTTGCTGCAATTCCCAGGTTTCTAATCATTTCATTGGACACTCCATCAGCTCCAGGGGACTTTTTCATTTTCAATTTGGATATTGCATGCTCCAGTTCTCTCATTGTGATTGGTGCCTCCATGACTTCAGGTATAGGTTCGCCTTGTCCAATGTTTTGCTGGTTCTGTCGAACCTCCTGTTGTTTGTCTGGGCTGACTTTGATGTTATTGTCTTCTGCAAAGGAATCTGCATAATAATCAGCTGCATGTTTACCTGTTAAAATGTTTCTATCTTTATAAAGTGTGATCCTGGTATTTCTCACTGTACCTTCATCATTTAGTTGTTTTACAAGTTTCCATAATTTCCTAGTATCTCTTTCTAGGTTCAACGACTCTTTTTTCTTTCCAGCTGCTCCGTCTGGGTTGTAACTTGGCTCTTTGAAATTTAGCCTTTGTTTGCTGATATTTGTTGTGATGTTCTTGGCAGTTCATCATTCCAGTAGGGTTTGTAGTTTTTGCGTGCCCCCCTGGGTATGGTTTTACTAGCAGCATGTAGTATACATCTATTAAATTCACTCACTGCTCTATTGATGTCTTTGTCCAAGTTCATGTCCTTAGCTAGAACACTGGTTAAATGCTGGTACATTTTCCAGTCTGCCCTCTTATAGTTCCACCTAGTGAGCGTGCTGCTGTCCTTGGTAAATTCATTGTGGATTTCCAGAAATACTGGTCTGTGGTCACTACCCCCAAGCTGCTTTCCAACGACACGTGTGATGTTCCATTCCAGGCCTGGTGAGTGGAATGCCAGATCTGGTGTAGAGGTGGTGTGCCATGCTCTCGAGTAGAAGCCAGCTGGTTAATAAGGATGAGATTATTTTCATCCTGCCAGCTCTCAAGTTCCTCACCTCTCTTGTCGATATGATCGTAGCCCCAGCTCTGAGAGTGGCTGTTGAAGTCACCACACACCATAAGTCTCTCTTTATCTGGAATTGTGTCTAGTGCCAATGGTTTATCATTTGGGCAGTAGTAGTTCAGGAGATGGAATTCTGCACTGTCTGTTTTTAGGTGGAGCATCTGGTATTCTGCCCCTTCCATATATACTTCCAGCTGACATGCGCTGATATTGTTTTTAACAGGTGTCAGAATTCCACCCTTTCGCCTGTCCTTTCGGTCAGATCAGTAGCACTGGTAGCCTCTGATTTTGAAGGCTATGTCGCTGCTGAGGTGTGTTTCTTGGATACAGCATATATTAACTTGTTCTTCACTGAGGACATTTTCAAGTTCCAATTTTTTGCTGTATCCAACTCTTTTACTGTTGACACCCTCAGCATTCCAGTGCATTATTTTTATTGGTCGTTTGTTTGTTTGGCCAGTAGCTCTATTCCCTTGCCTCCTGGCTCCTCGAGGCAATTGAGAAGGACTTTCAGTAACTGAGGTTGGGCCCTTTCGAGGTATAGGGCCCGGCACCGTCCCTGCCTGAACGTCCGCCACAGGGCAGGCACCATAACTTTTTATAGATACAGACATGTTTCCATTGTGTTTTGTGCGTGGCATCCTGATTATCTGTGCGCCTTTTGGCTAGATGCCTCCGTCTTGTGCACTCTGCTTACTTGGGCAGGACTATGGTCCTGCTCGAATGGGACTGCCCGACCAGTCTGTTTCCAGCCCCTGATGGCTGAACTAAGCCCCATCACCACTGCAAGGTGCTGGCCTTGATGGGGATTTTATTTCTTTGAAATAACCATTACTTCTGTTTTCTTGATATTTAGGAAGAGGCTTTTCTCTTTACTTTCTGTGGCTACTACATTAAAATTAAATCTTGAAGGTCTTCCTCGGGTAAATGCAAATAAAGTAAATAGGTTACTATATCAATATAAAATAATAAAATATAGAAAATAACAATAAATAAAAGGAACAAACACAACAGTCAACGTGTCGGTCCAATGGGGACCTTTAAAGACAACACAAACAGTTAAGAACAAAAGACCAAAACGAATATAAACAAAATGGATCTCTCCCACCAGGAAATCAACAAAAAGCCAAACCAGATCCAGTGCAACACAATTCCAACAAGTGCACATCGATGCGTTCAACATGTCTAAACTATGAAATTCAGAAAGATTAAAGACGCAGAACCAAAGAAAAGGGGACACCAAACAACACTGCCAAGGGGGGCAAGTGGGCAACGGGAGACAAAAGGACAGAGAAAGACAATGCACGTAGGAGCGTATTAACATTAATCACCGTTTAGTTTAATTTACCCACTACTTTTTGACAGCCTCTCCCCCCTATTCTTATTATATTGTAGGGGCCTACTCCTAATTATTTGGTAGCCATATCCCTCTGTACTTTGAAATTGTTTCTTTATGTGCACGGGCATCAGCTTTGTTTTTGTTAGATTTCAGTGTATTTGTAATTTGTCTTTGTTATTTCTGATGTTTATATCGTACTCCATTCTGTCAATTTTTATTAATGTACCTTATTTTTGTGTAACCAAATACTTTTTTTTTTTAAATTACTGATTGGTACCCATACACACATATGTATGAATTTGTATATGCATAATATTTTACATGGTCTTGTGTATCCATACAGTTGCTTTGGGTCTCACATTTGCACGTGTGCATATTCTTGTGTTAGAGTAATACATGTGAATATCTTCATGTGAACGAATGGGTATAAAAATACATGTATATATCTCTATGTGTGCGAATGTTATGTTATATTTATTCATGTGAGAAAATATTTATGTGAATGCATGTGTATATATTATGTTGATACTTATTTTGTGTCATTATGCACATTTGTTCTTGTTTGAACCATTGTTCGTGTTTGGATACATTTACATGCTTGTGCATGTTGTGTGGGTACCTTTCTTATATCTATGTATTTATCATTTTAGATATATACTTATGTTTGTTCCTAGTATACTTGTATTTGTATGTATGTTTGTATATATATATATATATATATATATATATATATATATATATATATATATATATATATATATATATATATATATATATATATATATATATATATATATATATATATATATATATATATATATGTATATATTGTTATGCTCATTTATGTGTATATATATATCCACATTTGTGTGTGTGTGTATATATAAATGTATGTGTATGTATGTATATGTATATATATATATGTGTGTATATGTATATAAATACGAATATGTATGTGTGTGTATGTGTGTGTGTGTGTATGTATATATATGTATATATATATATATATATATATATCTATATGTTGTGTGTGCAGGTACCTATGTACATGTATGTGTCTATGTTTCAATGTGTACTGAGAAATCAGTATATACTTTTGTATATGTCTGGTTGTTTGTATGTATATGTGCTTATATTTATAGTTATCTGTGTTTGTCCGGTAGAATGTGTACATGTTTGGTTCGTGATTGTGTTTTGATGTGTGTATATTTTTGTTGTCTATCCTGTGTTGTCAAATGCTATTCTTCTTTGCACATTTCTGTATTCCCTGTGTCTATTTGTGGCTCCCCCCCCCGCTCATACGTACATTGCCTTTCTCTGTCCTTTCCCCTTTTGTCTCCCGTTGCCCACTTGCCCCCCCCCCCTCCCCGTTCTTGGCAGTGATGTTTGGTGTCCCCTTTCTTTGGTTCTGCGTCTTTAATCTTTGCGAATTTCATAGTTTAGACATGTTGAACGCATCGATGTGCACTTGTTGGAATTGTGTTGCACTGGATCTGGTTTGGCTTTTTGTTGATTTCCTGGTGGGAGAGATCCATTTTGTTTATATTCGTTTTGGTCTTTTGTTCTTAACTGTTTGTGTTGTCTTTAAAGGTCCCCATTGGACCGACACGTTGACTGTTGTGTTTGTTCCTTTTATTTATTGTTATTTTCTATATTTTATTATTTTATATTGATATAGTAACCTATTTACTTTATTTGTATTTACCTCTATGTGTATGGTTACTGCGGCCCTTCCTTTTTGTCGGTCATCCTCCGATATTTGGATTATTTATATAAGATCTTCCTCACTTTTTGCAATCAGAACAGTGGCATCCGCATATCTCAAATTATTTATGTTATGTCCTCCCACTGATTTTCCTGGGATATCTACTATTGCACGCAATATGTTTTCACTGTATAAAGAGAACAGGTCTGGTGAAAGCGCGCATGCCTGTCTGACTCATTGTTTTATTTGTTGAAAAGGCCAAATTGATTTCCTACTCTTATTGCTGCTGTTTGTTGCCAGTAAATGTTCTTGCTTATTCTTAAATCCTTGCTGTCAATGTTAGAGTAATACATGTGAATATCTTCATGTGAACGAATGGGTATAAAAATACATGTATATATCTCTATGTGTGCGAATGTTATGTTATATTTATTCATGTGAGAAAATATTTATGTGAATGCATGTGTATATATTATGTTGATACTTATTTTGTGTCATTATGCACATTTGTTCTTGTTTGAACCATTGTTCGTGTTTGGATACATTTACATGCTTGTGCATGTTGTGTGGGTACCTTTCTTATATCTATGTATTTATCATTTTAGATATATACTTATGTTTGTTCCTAGTATACTTTGTTTTATTTGTTGAAAAGGCCAAATTGATTTCCTACTCTTATTGCTGCTGTTTGTTGCCAGTAAATGTTCTTGCTTATTCTTAAATCCTTGCTGTCAATGTTCAAATTCGCTAGCATGTGTATAATTTCGCTATGTTTAACTTTATCAAATGCTTTCGTGTAGTCTATAAAACAGAGGTACATATCTGTTTGTACCTCTATATACCTCTCTGTTAGTGTTCTCAATATATAAATAGCATTGTTGGTACCTTTGCTTTCTACAAAGCCACATTGTTCTGGACTTATTTCTGTTTTTATTTTGTTTCTCACACTCTTGATCGCTCGAGTGTTGTCAGGGCCCGAAAGGGGAGCAAAGAATAGCAACAAAGTTTACCTTCCATGCATGTCGTACGAGGCGACTAAGGAGGTTATGGGATGGAGTTGGCGGTCTCATCCCATATAGGGTCAGTGACCCAAAGCCATGCTGAAGTCGGATGTGTCAGGCCGAAAGGCGCAGATATCGCAGCAATGCTGTAAACCATTACACAACGCATTCCGTTCTCCGGACTACATCCTGTTGATCTGCAGGAGTATGATAGCAAGCGCAGAAGAAGACACTCTTCATGATGATTCTGAGACAATCAATACAAGGTAACTGCGTGAAACGTAACAACAATTAGACTTACGTAAAACACAGGTTTATATATCGTCTCAATGGGACACCATAGACTATATCTAAAACTGGTGGGTAATGATGGGCAATGATGAGCACACAAGAAATCATAAAAATTACAATACACAAATCATATTCAACGTTTCAACCAAAAGGTCTTTATCAAGACACAAACAAAACATTAAAAGACGACGAATATAAAAATTATCACAACGTGCAACGGAAATATGGAAATGATATGCCGGAAGGTCAGAAAGTACATAAAAACGTAAATATATGTGGAAACGAAACGAACAAAAAGATGAGTAAATGACGGAATAAAAAAGAATAACGACAAAGACCACACCAAACCAGTACTAGACATAAGAGTGGTCGGAATTGAGTCCAAAAGGCTTGAGTGTACCCAATTCGAAAATGAGACGATTTTCTAGAGCATACCTAGATCTATCATCGGTGGTGCAAGATCTGATGGCGGTGACCTGAATATCCAAAGCACCATGATGATCATCGCCGTTGAAGTGTGTGGCCACAGGAGTGGGTGTTCTGTGCTTGATGGCATGAAGATGGTTACAAAAGCGATCGCTCAATCGTAGGCCGGTTTCCCCGATGTACTGTTTGCCACAGCGTTTACATATGATCACGTAAATGACATTACAGGATTCACATGTAAAGGCCTCATCGATGGAGAAAGTGGCCTTGTGAAATGAAATGGAGCGCATCTGAACCACGTAAGGACATGTAAAGCAAAAGACACGTGAGCAACGAACAGTGCCAAAATGGTCAGGAACAGAAGACTTAAGGTGGCTATGAACCAAGATGTCCCTCAGATTTCTATCACGCCTATAAGCCACCAGAGGTAAGTCATGGAAAGCGTCACGGGTGTCAGGATCAGACTGGAGAAGAGAATAATGTTTGAGCATGATGCGTCGAACAGAAGAGTTATGGGGATGAAAGGTAAGAACAAGTTTAACCCTATCAGAGGAGGAGGAAGAACCCTGAGAGTTAGTCAAGGTATCGAGGCGAGACAAATGGCGCACACTGAGCCAAGCGGAAGAAAGAATGCTGTCAGGGAACGATCGTCTACGGAAAAACTCAATCATCTCAGAGGACTTGTCGAGAAAATCGTCGTAATCGCTACATAAGCGACGCAGGCGAAGAAGCTGGGAGTACGGTAGAGAGTTGCGACAAGCAGGAGGATGAGAAGAAGTATAGAGAAGAAAGCCATGTGCATCAGTAGGTTTATAGTAAACGGATGTGCTAAGGTAAGGGGGATGAATGGTGACAATGATGTCAAGGAAGTTGACAGAAGTAGTGGAGATATTAGATGTATATTGAATAGCAGGGTTAAAACTGCCGATGAAGTTGATGAAACGAGACAATTCAACTTCGGACATGTCGGTGATACCTATCCC
The DNA here is from genome assembly GCA_034231615.1 of Meghimatium bilineatum. Lineage (NCBI taxonomy): Eukaryota > Metazoa > Mollusca > Gastropoda > Stylommatophora > Philomycidae > Meghimatium > Meghimatium bilineatum. The sequence goes on along the minus strand of CM067321.1, from coordinate 50,072,498 downwards.
ATCGTCAATGTATCTATGGAAGATGATTCTGAGAAGTATTTTGGTTATTTGGCTCATGAGGCTGATTGTACGGTGTTCTTCACATTCGGTGGTCCCTGGTTTCTTAGGTAAGGCTATAAATATGGACCTCATTAAATCATCGGGTATGTTTCCACTGTTATATATGTCATTCAGCAATTTTGTGATTATTTCAACTCCAAAGTCACCTAAAGCTGCTTATTCTCCTAATGTGATATTGTCTGGACCTGGGGCGTTGCCATATTTCATGTGTCTTAGTGCCTCCCTTACTTCTGCTGTGAGTATTGATGGACCCTCGCCGTTATCTTGTAGGGCCTATGTTTATTTCTGGTTTATTGTCATCATAAAGTTCTTTGATATATTCTGACCATCTCTGTACTGTGTGATCTATTCCCATTAATACCATCCCTGTCTTAGATTTTAGACACCCTGTAACTGTTTGTGTTCTCTTTCCTGTTATCATCTCAATTTTCTTATATAGTAATGTTGTATCTTGGTTGTAATGCAATTCTATTTCTGTGCATATCTTGTTCAGCAAGCTTTCTTTTGCTATTTCGCATTATTGTCGACATAGATAATATTAACAATAAATAGCGGAAAGAAGGGTTAGTTTTCAAATCGAATGGATTATCTACCATGTGAAAATGGCGGCTTTATTTATCACTTGAATATTTTTGAACAAATGTGTGGAAACATTTATAGGGAGTTTGAGGTTGTTAAGAAATTGAATGTAGGCATTTATAAAAATGAAGGCTAATTTCAGAAAATTTGAATATGGCTCTCCTATTGATGATAACACGTTGTTGAAATGATAATTTGATTATTGTGCAAAAAAATTTAAAATAAAACTGGAGTTTCCCTAGTTTCAGTTCAGTTTAGTTTGCAACAAAAGTCCAAAAATAAAATAATAAAAATTGGTTGCAATTTATTATTATTGGTGATCATAATCGATCATGATTATTTATTATGTTTTATTTCACTAGGTCTATAATTTCATTTCTACATTCATAGATGCCTAGACCCAGGCACAATTATTTATTTAGAATTATGAATGAGGCTAAGTTTCAAAGAACGATTTGGTGATCATAGAACTCATGCTAATATTAGTATTGTTATTACAAATATCGTTAAAACCATTTCTTCTGTGTTACTTGGGAGTGTAATGGGATCCAAAAAATTGTAAAGCTGACCTGCCATGAAGACAACTAGGGACATTTGGTAATGGGGCATTCTGTTCTTGGACTATTTGCTCTAACCAGCAGGAATTTGAGGACAAATGCAGAAGTCAAGACAATTATTTCGCCTGTATTCATTCTTCTACTGGGAAGCAGGATTTCTTCTTCTTGAGCATTCATTCTCAAACTCCCGCTGGATCTTCCTTGTAGTAGGACCATGGTCCTACTAGATTTCTAGCAGGATATAGTCCAGAGAATGGAAATGTGTTGTTTCCCCGTTTTATTTGCACCAATGGCTCGACACATCCGTCTTTGGCAGGGAAAGCAGGATTTAAAAGGATAAATCCTCAGTGCTAGGGAACAACCTAACTTACTGAAGATGTGAGGACTGGTGCAACAAAGCGAGATGAGGGAGAAAAACAGCAAAATACAAAACATACTAATGACATCAACAGAAACTGACATCAACAGAAACAAATGATATTTCGACTAAAAAGTTCATCAGGACAAAAACAAACAAGAAATGAATATTACAGAATCATATTGTAGGAGAAGAGCAAAAGAAGATGATACGGGAGTTAAAATGAGAGTAAGAAAATTAGGAGAGAAACAAATACGGAAAGAGCAGGAGAATAAAAAGAAAAGCAACAGAGCAAGTATAATAAAAGAAGAAAATTCTTAGTGGAATCCACAAATTAAGTTTCTCCATGAATCAGGATGTAATCTGGAGAATGGTATGTATAGTGGAATTGTTTACAGCTGTGCTGTGATGATCTGCATTTTTTACCTGAAATATCTGACTCCCACATGGCCGTTGGATTACTTTGACCTATGAAATGGATGGCCATGGCTGACCTTAGTCACCTTGTTTGATGCCGATAATGGATGTGCTGGGCTATTGTCTATCCCCAGGTGGTTTGTTATCCACTCTTGCCGTTAATTGTAGGGGTGATTGGAGTTGGAGCTTGTGTTCCAAGGTCAGATGTGTGGCCTGGGCTGTGCTATGACCGTGTTTGTTCAAGATGTCCCTGACGTTTTCTATCCATCTTTTTCATGGTCTTCCTCTGACTTTGTACCCTGATCTCATTTGGTTATATGCCTATATGGGCAACGTGTCATGATGCATTCTCATAATGTGGCCAAACCACTTGATCTGCTGCCGTTATATGTAATCTGTGCAGGGTGTTATACCTATTCTTTCCCTGATGTCTTCATTTCGTAATCTATCGAGCCTGGTGACCCCTGCAGCTTTCCTCAAGCATTTCATCTCACATGTGCTGGGCTGGAAGGCGCAAAATAACGCATCCCTGCTGTAAAACCAGCAGCACAACATACTTACGCCCCCAGGCGGAAAAAACATATACTCTCGAGGTTATCAGAGAGCAAAAGTAGAAGAAGCTGCTTTGCCCTGCAGGTCACAGTGTTGCTAATCTTTGCTCCCCTTTCAGACACTGGCAATACATGGATGAAGACTATTATGTTGCCAAAGATGGATAAGTCAGACCATTGACATAAATAAAACAGAGACACAAAACATTTCCATTCTCTGAGCTATATCCTTCTGGAAATATAATAGGACCATTATCCTGCTACAAAATCCAGCGGGAGTTTGAGAAAGTAGCTGAAGATTGAGAAGACTATATATAATAAATATAGTTATTATTCTGTACAGTTTGTTCTATTTGTTCAGTGAGCATTGATAATTAATAATTCATTGCATTTTTGTTCCTGTAGCTATAACGTAATAAGATAGATATTCTACTCAGCTTGTAACTGATCAACAGCCAGGATATTACGATTTGTGATATTTTATAAAAATATTACTTGAGGATGTCGGAAAAGAAGGAAGAACAAGTGCATGAGTTTTCTGGTTGCTACTGGTAAGAATATTTAGATTAGTTGTAAGCTATTTCCTGATTTATTATTTTATCATTTGAAAAAAGGATTGTTTAAGTCTGTTGCATTGGGCCAATGGTGCATATAGTCTTGTATGTAGGGACTAAACCCGAAATAAATGACTGACGAAAATGGATGTGCTGGACCTTTGACGTCCAGACCACAGAGTGGCCAACCGAGGTGCAAATAAAACAGTTTTACTGTGTAACCTGCAGCACAACGTAATTCACGCTCCCCAGTGTAAATCACATGATATATTCGTTGTGGTTATATGAGAGCGAACGCTGAAGAAGAAGAAGTCTGGTGTGTTGCTGGGGTCCAAAAGGGAAGAAAATAATAGCGTTTTGGTAAAATTGAGTTTTCATCCTAGATGGCTTGCCTATCTGGGTTAGGGAGTTCTATCTGCCCTGGTGTAAAGTCTGGGATGATTACCATTAAGGGTGTATTCTGAAGATAATTTGATTGTCCATTTTCATACCACATCAGTTATAAGTTTATTTTGTGTTTTTCTCATTTGTGGTTGTCAGGGCATTGATAATCTGCATGCTGTGTGAATTATTTAGTGAATTATTCCTTGCTTCCCTTCCAGGCCCTGGCAATATGACTGCCTGGCAACACGACAAGCATTGTAAAAGCGTGGTTACGCATAGCCCATAGGGCTAGTAATTTTGTCATATGAAACAAATTGCTAAAGAAATAACAGTTGTACAAATCTATAAATGCTTTCTACAGTTAAGGTTATTTGCAGTTACTGCCTCATGTTTTTAAATAAAATTGCAGTGTTGACCTTATGCTCTTTTTGGAAAATTAAGAATAATAATGAATTAGTATTGATATTTTGGAGAGTTATTGATTCATTTTGTTTAAATGTATTCTGCAGTGGAGAGAAACGAAAGTTGGGTACCCCAGAATTTCAATGTTCATCTTGTGGTACTTGGTTTCATGGCACATGTGTTAATATACAGACAGGGTAAATAGTTAGTGTTGTTATTTGTAATCGTGATTATTTTGATCCCCAGGAATTGTGAGAAATAGTGCTCTTGTATACTTTTATGCAATGGTTAGGCTTTATTTCATACACAGATATTCAGATTCTCAGTTGTGTGCAGTACTCTGTGAAGAAGTCTCCTGCACAAAGAGGGTAAGAACGTAATTGTACAGATGGAAGTGATGTGGAGTTTCCACAAAAGGAAAGCCCCACTTTATTGGCATGCCATATAATAAGGGTTTGCTATTGCATAGAGGTTGGTATGGTTGGTCACTGCTGAGACTTTCCCACATATGGTTTCCTAGATTCTTGATTTGAAACCAGCATCATAGTACATAGGACATTTTCATAAGGGCTTCGCTTTCCATTTCAAATGCCATCCTAGAGTATACAAACCTAAAGTACAAGTCTTCTTTTTCTTCATCATTCATTCTCAAACTCCTGCTGGATCTCCCTTGTAGCAAGACCATTGTCCTACTAGATTTCTAGCAGGGTTTAGTCCAGAGAATGGAAATGCGTTGTGTCACCGTTTTATTTGCGCCAATGGCCCGACACATCCGTCTTCGGCGGGAAAGTCCAAGTCAGATGTTGATTAAAAAATATTTAGATCTTTCCAGAGATAGCACACTTTATTCCCTCATCCCTGATAATTTCCGTCATTCTTTGTATATGTGCGTTCTGACTTCCAGCATTGTCTTCTTCACTATATAGTAAATCCATTACTGCAGGTTAAAGGTCAGCCATATCTCTCCTCAGTATACCATCAACAACAGCTTTACCTGCCAAAGTGTTTACTCTGACCTCTGCATGGCTAGGACAGTATATCCATGTAATACATTGGACAGTCCAGTTGTTTAGTAGCATCATCCACTCTTTTCTTAACATGCACCTTTCTATCTTGCGAAACATACTTTGAGAGACTTAGAGTATCCCCGTGCGAGATGGTATTTCATTCACCAACCGAGTACCATTGTCACTGCTTTTATCACCGTTTTCATGCTCAATGTTGTAGCGGAGTAGGCAAACAGTTTCTCAAGCACTTCCTGTAGACAACAAAACTCCATCTGATATTATTAATTTCTTTGTTGACTGAGCAATCTTTGTATGTGATTGTGTTTTGCAGTTTTTAGTACAACTGAATAAGTTCCCGCACAGCACCACTGTCCTGATACTAGTCCATTCTGAACACACTGTACCCAGTTGCATTACTACACTAGCCAGAGATTTTCTCTCTTTATTTACCTCCACCCATGTACAATTCTATTATTATCATCATCATGTGCCATGCCGTAGTGGCGTAGGCGGTCATGGCTCTCCACAGCTCTCTGTCCACAGTATTATGTATCAAAGTCGTTGTTGTTTCTTTGCCGTGCCAGGTTGTCAAACTGTCTAATATTTTCTCACGTATTTCCTCGGTCTCTGGTGCCTTCAATCTTGCCTGTTGTGATTATGTTTTCTAAACATGCCTGTCTCATGAAGTGGCCAAAAAAAGAAGATTGCCTTTTTCTTATATTGTTGATTAAGGTCTGTTTCGCATTGCCTTTTTCTTATATTGTTGATTAAGGTCCGTTTCGCATTTAACTCTTTTAACACCTCTACATTAGTTTTTCTGGCAGTCCATGGTATTCTCAGCATTCTTCTGTCGAACCACATCTCTGTTGCCTCCAATCTCCCACTTTCCAGTTTGTTTATTGTCCAAGACTCGCACCCATATGTTAGTATAGGGGTTATATAGCACTGCAGAGCTCTCTTTCTCACCTCTAATGACAAGGTCATATTACACAGTATATTTTTCATTTTTCTGAATGTTGTTTTTGACTGTCCTATTCTGCATCTTATTTCTGTTGAACTTCTTCCATCTGCTGTAATAATTGTACCTAGATATTTGAATTGGTGGACCTGTTTTAATACTATATCATTCACTATGATCTTGCAAGGTGTGTTATTTTCTTTCTTTGAAATAACCATTATTTCTGTTTTCTTGATATTTAGGAAGAGGCCTTTCTCTTTGCTTTCTGTGACTACTACTTTAATTAAGTTTTGAAGGTCTTCCTCACTTTTTGCAATCAGAACAGTCTCATCCGCATATCATTGCCCATTATCATAATGGACAATTAAAAAAAAATTCTAGTGTTAATTGTCAAACTTCTGCCTGATCTCTCTTGTAGCAGGAAAATGGTCTTTCTTGATTTCCAGTAGGATGTAGTCCAGAGAATGGAGATGTGTTAAGTCACCATTTTATTGTGCCAATAATGGTGCTACACATTTGACTTCTGCTGAAAATAAAATTCTTCTTCCCTGTGTGTTATTATGGTCTTAAAGTAGAGCAAGGAATAGTAAAGCTATTGCCATTTATGTCATAAGAAGTGACTAAGGAGAACTAGCCTTAAATTTCTCCAGTAAAAGTAACCCAAAAATGTCGTGCTAAAGTCAAATGTGTTAAGCCAATGGTTGCAGCCATGCTGTAAACCATAGTAGAACCAAATAATATATTGCTAATTCTGGTGAACCGGGCCCCACAACAGAGGGACTAGTGAAACAATCAAATAATCCTCACCTATGCAAGCCTGGTCGTGACCTGCTACATATACCAAATTCTGTTGAATTAACTAGTGGTTTGAAAGTCGATATCTTATCATAATGCCTGGGGTGCAATGGGAACGCATTGCTCTCGGCGGTCCAGGGTTAGCAGATAACCAAGATCCCAAATGTACCTTCTCGCAGTGCACCCTGGAAACAGAAATTCAGCAGCCTGTGCTGATTCTGGCCAAATCATTTGGGGATCGTGTCCGAGAATGTGGAGGTAGCAGATTTGAATACTTAAAAGACAGACAATATCTCCTACACCACCAGCAACACCACATACAGCGACACTGTTGACATACAGTGAAGCTAGTTAGTCCAGTCCGAGGGGTGCAAAGGGAACGCATTGCTTTAGGCGAACTCAGGGTTAGGAGATAACCAAGATCCCAAATGTACCTCCTCGTGGTGCACCCTGGTAACAGAAAACAGCAGCTCAAGCTGATTCTGGCCAAATCATTTGGGAATCGTGTCCTTGAATGTGGAGGAAGCAGATAGAGAGAGATTTGACTGCAATAGAGACAGGCAATATCTCCGACACTATTTGCATCACCACATACAGTGACACTGTCGATATACAGTGTCGCCAGTTAGTCCAGTAAATAAATTGGAGGGGCGGCCAATGTAAAAGACACGTAAAGGTGGATGCATAGCGAGAAATAAATAATGTCATAATGAGTACAATGACACAATGAATGGGCAGAACAGCGCCAGAGGGCAGTGCGAACTTCAAATAGAAAGTGAAAGGTTCATAGGAAGGGAAAACTACAAGCTCTGTCAGCTCGAGACGAGCTTCTAGTTACCTGTACTCCTCATAGGCAGAGACCTAGACCCAATCACGAACGTTCAGAAAAGCAAGAAGACCTAACCCAACTCTAATGTAGAGCTTTCCTAAACTGGAAATATGCTCGCGAAGAGAAAGGGTGTCGTACCCGATGGGCTTAGGCAAAAATGGGACAACGATTTTAGCCCTGGCCCAACTCTACTGTCAAGTTTTCCTATTCCGGAAATACACTTGCAGAGAGAAAGGGTTCAGTACCTGATGGGCTCAGGCGCTATTGGGACAAGGTCGCTGAGCTCGAGAACGCCTTGCTCTCAAACGCGTGGTGTGAGACTCGAACTTGGGCGAGGGGTTCACGATGTCGGTGAATGACACCTCGGCTAAGAGGGAAAGAGCCAGGGTCCAACTCTTCTGTTGAGTTCTTCCTCTCAAGGAACTAGGCTCACGGATGAGAAACGGTTCAGTACCCGATGGGCACAGGCACAGTTTGTCCAAATGCACGAGTTGAGTTCAAGGCCTTCACTTCTAGCTCAGGGTGTAAAGAAAAGGACCACTGTTTTCTTTCTGGGCATATAATAGGAGAAGACTAAGAAAAGTTGGAGGATAGGCTGACAACCTGTCACGTGTGAAAAAGTTATCATTGTCACATTTTTTTCTCAATTTTGTACTTTTGTCATTTTGTCATTTTGTGTCAGACTCCTAGATGACTGAGAATGCTAGAAGTGCCATCACTGCGGATAGTTCAACAAATCTAACAGAAAAATGATGAGATAGTTGGCACAGAAGTGTGAGCTTTACTTCTGGCATGATGCGGTAATCCTGAGATATTGGCACACTGGAATGTCTCTCTTTGGGGACTAAACGTGCATCCATAAATCCCTCTTACAGACCCATGCTGTTGAGGCTTTACAGAGTCAAGATGTCGCCTCAGTTACACAACTCAGAAGAACATGCGCTTTTGTCAGAAAGGATATTGGCTGTCAAAAGCTACCTGCTGGAGAAGGCCACTCCACAAACCTCCGATGTCTTGCGGGCAGTGCTAGGATGTCCAAGAACATGGATAGGAAGACTCCATAACTTCCCTCACCGAAGACGGAACATGTCAGCCTGAATAGGCGTGGGTACCCAGCAATGGAAATGGGACATGTACGCATTATACAGTTAATGATTATGCTCGGATTTATTACACGAAGTGGGGCTGCCCCTGTGGTTCATCGCCAGGCAGGAGGAGCTCCGGACCCCCAGCCTCGAATGGGTCCACCAAAAGCTACTGATGATGACTCTGTGTATCGGGGACCCGGGATTAAACAGAGTAGAGCAACCGGCCAAACCAATCATGACAACAAAATCACAATCAAAATTATGCAGTGGAACAGTGAGGGTGTGGCTAAGAAGAAATTAGAACTGCAGAATTTCCTTCAAAAGCAAAAGATTGATGTCTTGTGCATTCAGGAGACACATCTTAATGACAGCAACAGATTCTCCATCAGAGGCTTTGAATGCTTCAGATTAGATAGATTAGGTCACAAAGGAGGGATCATCACAATGGTACGAAATAACATACCTACTACAGAAATCGCACGTAACCCAGAGGACTCAGAACATCTCACCATCAAATTACATACAACCCCAAAACCACTGATTATCACAAATTTCTACTGCCCAAACAACAAAAAATTACACCTCAGGACAATACCTCTCACATCATCAAATCATATTATAGTTGGAGATTTCAACAGTTATTCCACAAGCTGGGGTTACCCAACTATGGACTTGAGAGGAGAAGAAATAGAAGACTGGATGATAGAAAATAGGCTAATCCTTATAAATGAACATCTATCAGAGCCAACCTTTTACTCCAGACGATGGAAATCTCAGAGCACTCCAGATCTGGCCATTGCAACAGAAGACATCCAACGTGTGACAGAAAGAGTAGTGGCACAACAGCTTGGTGGGAGTGACCACAAGCCCGTAATATTAACAATAAAAGGGAACCACAAGACAGAAAAGCAACAACACAAAATCGCTAGCTGGAACTACAAAAAGGCTAACTGGGACACTTACCAACGCCTTACAGAGGAAAAACTACTAACACATCTTACAGCAAGAAATATACGGAAAGATGCAAAATTAATAACAGGAATAATCCTGGAAGCTGCCAACAACAGTATACCTAGAGGAAGAAGACAAAACTACAAACCCTTCTGGAACAAAAAACTCCAGGTTATGCATGATGAAGCCTCTGCTGCAAGATCCAAGATGGAAACTAGACCAACAGAAACCAATATCACTGAACACAATAGACTGCAAGCAATTTTCAGGAGAGAAAAGCTAAACAGCATTAGATCCAGCTGGAAAGAAAAAACAGCAACACTCAACATGGAAAAAGACTCAACAAAAATGTGGAAACTTATCAAGTGTCTCAATGAAGAAAACAACCCCCAAAGTAGTATCATCATAGAAGACAAGGGGAAGTCCTACACTGGCACACAAGCTGCAAATATTCTAGCAGACTCCTATGCTGAAGAAAGCAAAATTAAGATAACTAGAACAAGAACTGCTGAAGTAAGACGAGAGACAAAAAACCTTGTAAATAAACATCAACCTTGCCCAGGCACAATGACCTCACCTTTTCACAAATCAGAACTTAACATGGCAATTCAAAATCTAAAAAAGAAGAAAGCCCCTGGACCCGATGGAATCACAAATGAAATGCTCCAACACCTAGGTCCTGTGGGTAGAAGCAGAATCCTAGACCTTTTTAATGAATCATGGGCGCAAGGGATCTTCCCAGAAGAATGGAAAGAGGCAGAAATAATTCCAATTGCCAAGAAAGGAAAACCAAAAACCAACAAAACAAGTTACCGCCCTATCAGTCTACTTAGTTGCTTAGGAAAGGTCATGGAAAAAATGGTGAATAACAGACTCTTAAACTACCTGGAGGAAAACAATCTTCTAGATGACTGCCAATCAGGCTTCAGAAAACACAGATGCACTGAGGACCAAACAACATACCTTGCCCAGGAAATAGAAGATGCTTTCCAGAAAAAATCAAAACTCCTAGCCACCTTCTTTGACCTCACAAAGGCCTTTGACAAAGTCTGGAAAGAGGGGCTATTGCTAAAACTTGCCCAGAAAGGAATCAGAGGCAAAATGTTTCAGTGGATAAAAAGCTTCCTACGAGGCAGACATGCAAGAGTCAAACTCCAGGGAATGAAAAGTAAAATGGTCAACATAACAGAAGGTGTCCCACAGGGAGGAATTCTGTCCCCCACACTCTTTATAGTTTTTATAGACGATCTGCCAAAACTATTCACACCATATGTACATAGAGCTCTCCATGCAGACGATCTTGCTATCTGGACCCAATCAGAATACATTGGAGTTGCAAAAGTTAGAATGCAGGAGGCAATAAACAAAGTTGAAGAGTGGGCAAAAACCTGGGGTGTTCAAATAAACAAAAGTAAGACTGTCACTACACTTTTCACCCTCTCCACAAAGCCTGAAAATTATACTCTCACTCTAGACAATACCCCACTCCCAAAAGAAAACACCCCAGTCTACCTGGGGCTAAAATTTGACAAAAGACTTACTTGGGGATCACACATTGAAGAGACAGAAAATAAAGCCACACGCAGACTACAAATAATGAAAAAACTATCTGGGACAGATTGGGGAGCCAACATAAAAACCATAAGACAAGTCTATGTAGGTCACATTCGTCCAACTCTGGAATATGGATTGACCACATGTGCAACAGCAGCAAACACCAATCTTCAAAAGCTGGACAAAATTCAAAATGCAGGTCTCCGAATCATAACAGGAGGACTAAGGAGCACATCTATAACATCAATGGAAGCAACAGCAGGATTACAAAACCTAACAGACCGCAGGGATGAGAAAATCACAATAATGACAGAAAAATTTAGACGTCTGAAACATCACCCTATGCATGAAAAAACAAAAGAACTAACAAAAAACAGACTGAAAAGACCAAGCTTCAATCACCTATCAAAAAAACTTATGAAAGCCAATAAAGAAGTAACCAGCAACAATCCGGATGAATGGGAACAGCTAGAAGCATGTTGCAACATCACAAACACTTCACCCATATATACAGCAAAACTTACAATACCAGGCATTGAGAGCAAAACTATGGAAACCCCTACTGCCCTTAAGGCAAAAACACTTGATCACCTAGACACCCAATACCCTACCTCACAGTGGATTCATGTCTTCACAGATGGATCATCAGAGGGTGCAGTAAAGAAAGGAGGAGCTGGGATACTAATACTCATACCAAACACCCCAAAACTAGAACTCTCAATTGCTACTGGCAAATTATCAACAAATTACAGGGCAGAGCTACAAGTAATCTTGGAAGCATCAAAGGCTCTAGAGGAACGGAGGCTCAAAGGAGCTAACATAGTCTTCTTGTGTGACTGCATGTCAGTACTCCAAACCATCCAAAAGGAACCTAAAGATCTCCTAACAAAAACAACTGTAGAACTTCTAAATCAACTATCTGCCAACAATAAAGTTGTGCTGCAGTGGATCCCTGCACACTGTGGAATAGCAGGAAATGAAGGAGCTGACAGACTGGCAAAAGCAGATGCAAAAAAGGAACAATTCCACCAGAGAATATCACTGACTGAAGCAAAAACCCTCATCAAAGGAATATACAAACATACATGGAGTCAAAGAACAGGCAGTAACTTTCCACAGGACCCTATTCTAAAGCTAAACAGGTCACAACAAACCACAATTTTTAGACTTCGCACAGGACACTGTAGACTACAAGCACATCTCCACAAAATTAAGGCTGCCCAAACTGACCAATGCCCATGTCAAAAGGGTCCCCAGACTCCAGAACATATTCTGCAGACGACTCTTTGATGACGTGAGAACCAAAATATGGCCTCAAGAGACAGATCTGAAGGTGAAGCTGTGGGGCAACCGTGAGGACCTCCTGCTGACGACTGAATTCATGGAGGCGGCCCACCTTCCTGTATAGACTTATGAGCATAGGAAACTGATCGCAGAAGAAGAAGAAAAGCTACCTGCTGATAGCTAAATGATTTTATCATCGTCATCTTATCATAAATAATTCCTCAATTTGGACAATGCAAAATGCACTTGTGAATATTATTCATTGTGTAATAGTAACCAGCTCAACAGATGTAGATCTTAATAACTGTATCAAATGTATAAAGCAGACTCTAGAACATATACTTCAGGACTGCCCAACATACAAAGAGCAGAGACAGCAGACCTGGCCAGAGGATACAGACTTGAGGCAAAAGCTATGGGACAACCGCTCTGATCTGGAGAATCGGTGGACTAGGTCTTGACGACAGGCCTGACATTATAGCATGACCACAGATGCTGAACACAGAAGAAGAAGATATGTATGTAGCATGACCAGATTGTTTTATGACTTTTATTAAAATATAATGTTAATATGGTTTTATTCAACAGAAAATGTCTTCCGTTTATGATCAGTTACCAGTTTTTGTGCAAGAAATGTAGTGGTATTGGACATGAGACTTTCCAGAAGCGGCAAGCTAGTAAGAATCTTCTATTTGTGTATGCATGTTCTGTATACATTTCCAACATTTGTATCAATAATACCCACCGAAGACGAATGTGTTGGACCATTGGTGCAAATAAAAACGGCGACACAACACATTTCCATTCTCTGGACTACATCCTGCTGGAAATCTAGTAGGACAGAGATCCAGCGGGAGTTTGAGAATGAACGCTGAAGAAGAAGAAATATCAATAATAGGTAACAACTACAGCAAACTGTAATTCAACAGATAAAACTTGGAAACAGGGTAATGAAGCTTTGTTAATCACTGGAAACACAAAAAATTAATGTTTTGACCAAAGGCTTTAATCAAGTACATAGCATCGCATAATTGATCAGAGAGAATTCCAAGGAAAGGGGCAAGGATGGTTTTATAGCCAGACACATGTTTAGTGGATGGGAATTCACAGCTCTGTAGGAACCATCAAAGAGGAAAGTGGTGTATTTGCTGTAATTACAAGCAGCATGACTATGGAGATTATGGCAGTGACCAAGGTCTTGAACTGGATGAGTACACAGAGGACAACTCATGTCTGCATCATTAGTGACTCAATGAGCATTATCAGAAAAATACAAATGGGTTCATTCGGTAACAGTAGCTTGAGGCAGTCGTAGTTGGAATGTGGCACATTCATTTACCTGCCTGGTTATTTGGGTGTATAAACCAATGAGAAATCGGATCGACTGGCTTGCACTGCTACTATGTTTGACGGTGGAGCAATAAATTGTTTGGACATTGTGAACTCCTTATTGCCAGTGTGTTGCTGGGGCTATAGAGGGGAGCAAATAGCAACACTGTTTACCTTTCATGCATGTCATAAAAGATGACCAAGGAGGTTATGGGTTTTGTTGGCTGTCCCATCCCATATAAGGTCACAGTGACCAAAAGCCATAGTGAAGACAGAAAGGCACAGAAATTGCAGCAATGCTATAAACCGTGACACAAGTATTCCATTCTCTGGACTACATCCTGCTGGTGTGCTGGAGTTTGAGAACAAGCGCAGAAGAAGAAGAAGAACTCCTTATGAGAAACAACATGGGCAAATTAAATTAATGAGTGCGATGATTCCTTTTCCATGCCCAGAATAAAGGAACTGGGCTTGAAATTTGGCATTGTCAGAATGCAATGGCACTATTGTGGGTTTAGAAGAATATTTATCAACCAACAATGAACAGGAACTATTAATCATTGTGTAATGCTGGATACACTCACAGAGAGATCGGAGAGCCTATGAATGTGTCAGAAATGCAATGACGATGATCCAATGACTACTTAACAACATAACATACAATGATTTTTATATAGAGCATATTCAGATGGAGTGAAGATGATATTCTGGATAAATGGCAGGTCAGAAAATATAGTAATGTCATACATACAAAATATATGATCAAATTATTTGTTAGCATCTCATCGCTATGTATCTCTCTTCTTACATGGATTTACTACCCTATCTTTTTTTCTAAGTGTCAGGTTGTTCAGGTTAGTTAGCTAGTTCGCCCGTGTGTTGCCGTGGCCCGAAAGGGGAGCAAAGAATAGCAACACTTACTACCTTCCATGCATGTCGTACGAGGCGACTAAGGAGGTTATGGGATGGAGTTGGCTGTCCCATCCCATATAGGGTCAGTGACCCAAATCCATGCTGAAGTCGGATGTGTCTGGCTGAAAGGCGCAGATATCGCAGCAATGCTGTAAATCATGACACAACACATTCTGTTCTCCGGACTACATCCTGCTAATCTGCAGGAGTTTGAGAAGGAATGTAGAAGAAGAAGAAGTTAGCTAGTTGTCAGATCAATCATCATTATTGCACATAGAACATATCATTGAGTGCCCATCTCTCCTGGAGTGGATCTCCAATTATACAACGACTGACAGTTCCAATTTTCTGTTGGTTGATTAACAGTCTTCAACATTATATTGATGATACAAGTAAATTCAAGTAGGAAGTTAGAGGATAAGTTAAAAATTCTTGAGACCAATGGGAATTTATCAGTCTGTTCTGACGGCACCAAATCGCCTGGCAACAAGAGCAAGCAACTTTTTCCATGCCTGACTAACTGCTCCTCTAAGAAAAGATGAGATTTTGTCAAGATATTCAAACTGTGTACTCAAGTCACTTAGACCGAACAAATTAAGACAAGGACTATTACAACAGCAACGAACATCCTGTAAAAGTATTGAATTATCCTCAGTAACAACAAACATATAACATCCGTATTAATTCTACAAGGGCCAATAGGACTTCTTGTAAACATGGATAACATATATAGATAGTACAATTTTGCTTCAAATAATTGCTTATACAAGTAAATTCAAGTAGGAAGCCAGAGGATAAATTAAAAATTCTTGAGACCAACGGGAATTGAACCAGTCTGTTCTGATGGCACCAAATCGCCTGGTAACTAAGTCAGAATAGACCAATTATTTGAAGTACTGTTATCCATGTTTACAAGAAGACCTATTGGCCCTTGCAGAACTAACATGGATGTTATATGTTTGTTGTTGCTGTACTTCAATACTTGTACGGGATGTTTGTTGTTGTTGTAATAGTCCTTGTCTTGATTGATCATCACCTTCATTAATTTCATCGCCTGTGTGTTGTCGGGCCCGAAAAGGGAGCAAAGAATAGCAACACTGTCTACCTTCCATGCATGTCGTACGAGGCGACTAAGGGGGTTATGTGATGGAGTTGGCTGTCTCATCCCATATAGGGTCAGTGACCCAAAGCCATGCTGAAGTCGGATGTGTCAGGCCGAAAGGCACAGATATCGCAGCCATGCTGTAAGCCATGACACAACATATTCCGTTCTCCGGACTACATCCTGTTGATCTGCAGGAGTATGAGAACGAACGCAGAAGAAGAAGAAGATTAATTTCATGTACCCTTGCTATTTCTCATGAGTTCAGTATGTCTGCCTGATCCATTGCTTTACTGCCCAACACGATAGCAGCACACACCAGTTGATCTGCACTCTCACTGCTCTAACATCCGTATTATCAAGCACAAAAATGAATGCGAGTCCTTTCGACAGTTTGTTTGTTTTGCATTTGCTCCATTGTAACCATCACTGATATCCGTGCGATTTCCGCCGGGAGCGTGATTACGGTGTGCCACCGTTATGCACCTTGTAGGCCTAGCACATCCGATTTCGGCATGCTTGACAATTCGGGTGGGCTACCCTTAGCCTGTGACAGCCTCTATATCTGTCTCCAGGCACGCGTAGTGGGGACTCTTCGCCCAGACGATTTTTGCTCTCGTCTGACTCGCACAGGGTGTTCCACTGTCTATGAACTTGCCTCGTGTAATTGGACGTGCTGTGCCCATTGGGTACGGAACCCTTTCTCTCTGCAATTGTACTTCCGGTATAGGAAACCTTGACAGTAGAGTTGGGCCAGGACTACCATCGTTGTCCCTTTCTTGCCTAAGCCCATCGGGTACAGAACCCTTTCTCTTCGTGAGCATATTTTCGGTTCAGGAAGGCTCGACATTAGAGTTGGATTAGGTCTTCTTGCTTTACCAAACGCCAATGAATGGGTCTGGGTCTCTGCCTGTAAGGAACACAGGTAACTAGAAGCTCGACTCGAGCTGACGGAGCTTGTAGTTCCCCTTTCCTAGGGACTTTTCACTTTCTATTTGCAGTTCGCGCTGCCCTCTAGCTCTGTTCTGCCCTTTCATTGTTTCATTGGGCTCGGTATGAAATCTATTTGTCTCTCGCCATGCATCTACCTTTACGTGCATTTTACATTGGCCGCCCCTCCAATGTTCGGACTGGACTGACTAGCTTCACTGTATGTCGACAGTGTCGCTATATGTGGTGATGCTGGTGGTGTCGGAGATATTGTCTGTCTCTTGTGCAGTCAAATCTCTTTCCATTTGCTACATCCACATTCTCGGACACGATCCCCAAATGATTTGGCCAGAATCAGCTCGAGCTGCTGTATTTCTGTTTCCAGGGTGCACCGCGTGGAGGTACATTTGGGATCTTGGTTATCTGCTAACCCTGGGTCCGCCTAGAGCAATGCGTTCCCTTTGCATCCCTTTTCGACAGTGATTTCTGCATTGTCTCAGGCCATTGTTCACAATTGCAGCCCCCATGTATTTTCTGATCATCAGTTTCATTATGTGTGATCATTCAGTTCAAGGCCTTGTTCAATGCCATAATCTCCATTCTATCTACCTACGTACCTGCTTGCCTACCTACCTACCACCTACTTATCTATCTATCTAATCTATCTATTCGCTACCCCTAGTTACAGCAAAAGTGCCACATTGATGGTTTTCCCTACACACTGAGTGGTTTAAACCCAAATACTGCAATTTAGCAACTGAACCATCTGTTGTACATAATTGTCACCTGCCCTGGAATTTCTGCGGATCAGTACCTCCACCGTAGATTCCGCAGCAATAGTTCACCACACTCTACATTCTCTTTTGAGTGCTATTATTACTCAGCTGACAATCTACAGGCACATTTTCCATTCTGCAACAGATGTAACACTCTCCAGCATGCACATACTTCGTATGATGTTTTCAGGACACTTTATCCAAGACTTTACTCTCTGTTGTTTACTCCCTTTCACTTTATCTATTTTGGAATACAGTGGGTGTTCTTTGTTAGCAGTGATTTGTAGGTAGGCTCATGCTCTGCAATGCTGTAACTTGTATGCACTTAGTTGGTAATTGAAGAACAATAAGAAGGATGCTATGAAGTTGCTTAGAATATGTCAGCTGAATGTGGACATGGACATAGATAATGCATCTGGGTTGCTTTTATGAGAATTATGTAGAAAATATTTGTTATGAACGCCTTTGCACTCCGTGTGGCTCGAGTAAGATGCATCTGAGGAGAAGAATGTGTTTCACCAACAAGCCACGGGAACCATCATTATGAATGCACCTTGCCATAAATAGGGGATCTGAGCATCTACTTGATAGAGTAGCCAACATACTTGGCAATTTGGAACTGTTACTATTATTTGCTCTCATGTGGACACTGCAATGCATGGATTAACTGGTTGAACCTTGAACTGTTATATTAGCTGCTAATCACTGTTTTATCACATTGTTATATTGCTTATGTAACATGAAAGTGTTTTGTTGATTATCTCACATGCTATATCTTGATGTCAATAGCATTCACCCAGATGTGTCAGATGGCACTGGCCAACTTAATTCATGGTAGCAGAACTGAAGGAAATCCTAAGTCTATGTTTTCTAAGGATAGGGTAAGATAGTTATGAACTTTTCTGAGTAATTGTTTGTTTGTGTTCACTCTCTGATAACCAACACGAAAGTTTGTGTGATTTCTACAGGAGAGTTTGAAGTACGTTGTGCTGTCAGCTTACAACAGAGCTGTGTTATTCGCCCCTTCTGGCCCAGCACATCTGATTTCGGCTTGCCTTTTTGGGTTTCTCTAGGCTGTGACAGTCTTCCTATCTGTTGCTAGGTGATGGATGTGTATCTACACCACAACAGTTTATCACACACTGTGCCCTTGGACTTTACAGGCCAAAATATATCCCTGGGTGGCAGTCTCAGAGGAGGCAGTAATCAGGGATTTAGGGTTTGGCCGAATACATCTGTCTCTCACAACGTGTTCTGCTGCCAGTGAACTTGTCTCGCGTAATTAGATGTATTGTGCCTGTGCCCATTGGGTACTGAACCTTTTTTCATCTTCGAGCATGATTCCGGTATAGGAAAGACATGACGGTAGAGTTGGGATTTCTTAGCTGTGGTGTCATTCACCAACATCATGAAACCCTCGTTCATGTCAAGTCTCTACACATGTTTAGCAGCACCAGGAACTAGTAGCTTGTTCTCGAGTTGAACAATACTTTAGTTCCAATTTTCATGTGTTTTTTTCCCGTTATTCTTTCATTCGCTAATAATGTTTATATCTGCAGTGTTGTTTCTTGTATAAATTGGACAGTGTTTTCCATTTCTTGTTTTGTACCATAAAGTTTAACATTCATAGGTGTATCAGAAGGCCAGTATGTGCACCTTAATGTGTCATAGTTTGCACATTCTTGAAGGATATGTTCTGAAGTCTGGTTGGCTTGCCCACATATACACTTTGCTGTTGTGCCAATTTTAAATTTTGTATACATATGGCTGTTTAGTCTATTGTGTCCAGTTCTGAGTCAAAATATGACGACCTGTTCTTGTCTGTTAAGTAGGTGGTAGGCGTCCTGTGAAGGTAAGTTAGGCTTTCGTTGTGCCTTTATCATGGATTTCTTTTGGTGATAGCTGATTGGTACATCTGGTTGCTACATGTTAGCACCTTCCTTTGTGAGTTGATTAGCTCTCTAATTTTCTGCTATTCCACAGTGTGATGGAATCAATTGCAGTATAATTCTACACCTTTTTTGCACCATGACAATACCTCTCTTAACTCTGGAAGTTTGTTGGATTGTAGTACCTCTAGTACTGACCGTGCATCTGTAAGTATTACAATAGGGTGTGAGGTCCTGTCCAATGTTAAGTTTCTCTGCAGCTGTACAAATAGCTTTGACTTGAGAGTCGTATTTGTTGCAGTAATTTTCTGTTGGTATACATGTGATATCAGTGGTGCCATCTTGGGATTCCACATATATATACACCACTTCCTCCATTTCTTACTGCAGTTTTCCTGTTCAATTTGCTTGTTGTGCTGCCCTCTCTTTGTACTCAATATGTTATCCTTATAGAGACTAGCGCACTACTCTCGCTATTTGTTATGACATTTACCCATTTCATGACATTTGTATTGACAGCCTCTCCAATGCATCTGCGTTTCGTCTACGCCAGAATGTCGTGCGTCACTGTGTGTTAACAATACCACTGTATATGTGTTTGCGCAGAGGTATCGGAGATATTGCTTGTCTTTTTTGCAGTCAATTCTCATTCCATCTGCAGCTTCCACATTCAAGAACATGAACCTAAAAAGTGTTGGCCAGAAAAAGGACAAGATGCTATATTTGTTTCCAGGGTACACCACGAGGAGGTATTTTTAGGATCTTGGTTATCTGTTAACCTTTAGGGCTCTGAATTAAAAATTAAGAATCATCCCATTGGGCCTGAAATCTTTTTTTAAAATTTTGCGTTATTGATGGTGGGTGTATTGAAAACGGGATAACTTTTTTGTTTTAAAAGATATCATAATAATTTTTTCATATCTAAATAAAGGAGTGAATAGTGAATATAGTCATGTTTTTGCTGTTGTTGTATGTATGATATGACAGTTGTGAGCAAGTTGTAAAGTTGAAAATTCGGGGGGAAAAAAAATTCGCAAAACGCCATTTTCAAATCACACATATAACTTCTTGACGACCCTAATACTTGAGCAATGTGTGGAAACATTGATAAAATCCTCATAAATACCTATACTTATTGTATATATATTGTTTTAAATCAAAACTAATATAATATGAACTAAAAAAACTAATAAAACGTGAAGAAATCGCATATAACGTCCGTCCGGTAAACACTAGGTCTAGCCCGACACGCAGCGCAATTATTGTCTATGCACACACGTGGTACCCCTGATACATATTATTTTTGTGTTTTTGAACGACTACACAAACATTCTTATCAAATAACAACATATTAAACACAAAAAACAATAATTAAAACATGTAGTGTATAAGAAATCGCATATAACGTTCGTCCGTCCAGCAAAAACTAGGTCTAGCCCGACACGCAGTGTAATTATTGTCTATGCGCGCACGTGGCACCCCGGATACATATTATTTTTGTGTTTTTGAACGACTACACAAACATTCTTATCAAATAACAACATATTAAACACAAAAAACAACAATTAAAACATGTATTCACGATCACTTAGCCATGCCACGCGGTACTCAATTTGATAGTAAAATATGGCTAAAAAATGGCCAACTCTAGAAATTCGTTGACAAAACCAGCCAGCTTTCTCTCTTCTTGCAATCGTAATGAGTAAAGGAATTTGACCTTTAAACTGTGACATATTCCTAGCTTCGTTTGGCGGGTTTTATATGTCACGGGATCATTACTTCGTGAAGTTCCGTACTCGGGAATTGGGCGATGTCCTATGTAGCGCAGTGGAGCTGTGCTCATAGGCGCAATATTGTGACCGCAGAGTCGTAAAGGTTAACCTCAAGTCTGCATGAGAGCAATGCGCTACCCGTAGCACCCCAGTAATTGTTTGAAATAAATAATGGCTAAAAAGGTGTAGAGGATTGACTTCATTATACATGAGTTTTCCCATATGTGCTTCACCCCTCTCAATGAAGTGATACACAACCTGCCAGAGTACCACTCATAGCATGTAACTTATCATCCAGCAACAATCTTCAGGGATCTCTGAAAAACACACTTGTAAGTAAAATGTTATGATCCTGGATCGAACCTCCCTTCCTCTTGAGCACAAAACAAAATAACAACCACTGAGCCAGGGAGATCTGCACTATGAAAAAAATAATGTTATGTTCAGTTGAAGAATAGCTTATTTTGTTATTGTTCTTGTAGTTTTTGTTGAAACTATAGAAGGAAAGACATTGAGGAACTTAGTTATTCCTCTAAGGCCAAAGACGGCACATAGGACGGATGTCATAGATTTCCATATCTCTCGTTTCATTGCAATTTGCTTTAGATCTTCATTGTTTCTGATACCAATGGTGGAACGTTCCCTTGTAATAGTTCTACGTAAAGTTTCTAATTGAGGAACTAGTGCGATGATAATGATGATGTTGTATGTGTTCAGCTTCTGTGATTATTCTAGATGGTCAAACCTGTCGCCAGGGTAAAATCCACTGCCATCAGGTCAAAGTGGCTGCCTCTTAGCTTCTGCCTCAAATCTGTGTCCTCTAGCCAGATCCACATTCTCTGCTCTTTGTATGTTTGATAGCCCTGAAGGGTTTGGATTCTGGAGCACCTTGTACAAGAATGTGAGAATATTGTAACCAAAAGCAATGTTCATGCTCGAGGACATGCTTTCAGCTGTCTTCCGGCAGCAAGTTATATGAAATGATAAAGGCAGGATACCATATGAAGAAAATGTGGTTAGAAACTCAGACTCTTGAACGAGGTGTTAATGATATCGATGAATGAAACCTCTCTAAGAGGACGTACCAACCCTAGTTCAACTTTACTGTTGGAGAAACTACTTGTGACTGGCACAAACATATGTCACCAACTAAACTTTAACAACACAAGAGACAGAGAGTTGTGGAAAAACATGATCGCCTTTGCCACTCGGCATAGCACTTGATTGAGGTCTCAAGGTTGCTATGGACAAGATAGTTATCTCCGGAATAGAAGAATGCCCAATTTGTGACATAGATTCCTTCAGCCACATAAATTCAGACATCTGTGATGTAGAAGCTCTGAGAACCTCCCAGATAAAATAATGCCATGAGATATACCATTCTGAAGCTGAAAGTAAAACCTAGCATTGGGAACAAGAGTAAAAAGTCGTACTCACTCAAGGTTTTCAATTATCGTAAATCACTATCATGGAATATAAATCATTATCAATCGTCACAATCATAACGGATCATCTAAATGATCAACCATCTCAACAATCATCATCACTTTAGTTCTACATTATTGACGTTTAATACTGGGAAATGTCTAACATCCATTACAGTACTATATGCTATGTCATTAGCATTTCATCTCCTTTGATGTTTTCCAATATTATTAATGAATTTCTCTATACACAGGATATCATTCCATACATTGATAAAAACTGGGAAGCATTGACAACAATGCAGCGCAGAGTCAAAGCTACTTGGCACACAACTATTGGTAAAACTATGGTTAGTATTTGCATTCTTACAAACTGTTGCATTTGACTGAATGAGTATGGGCACATTTTTTTACAGGATGTAAACAGGTGTTAATCTTTTCTTCTGCATTAATTCTCAAACATCTGCTATTTATCAGGATCTATGGCCACTAAATTTGCTTTAACAGCAAAGGAATATCTCTGAGCAGATGCAAGTCACCTGTTTTCCAGTCTAGTTTATAGAGATATCAAGAAATATTCTTCCATAGAAAAGGATCAGTACCTGAAGGATAGTCATCTGAATAATCATTCTGAAGGATATTGGGGAGAGACTTCTCAGCATGGGTCGATAAACAGGTACACATTGGAGGATCATATGCTGGGGAAGTGAACTTGAACAAATGTCCACAGATATTGGATGTGCATTGCCTCTTGCAGTTAGTCCATAAATTGTATAGCGCATACTTGCTTAAATGACTCGGCGACTTAGTGAACTCTACATGGTTATATGAGATAGATGTAGTGCATGGCTGAGAGGTTAGAGTCAGTGAGGTCCAGTGTTTGACCCCCCAGTAAGGACTGGGTTATTTCTGTTGGAGGGTAAATTTAAAAACTCACCCTGCCACATGGTATCAGCAAGGCCATGCAGCCTTTATCACACAAGCCACTTGTAACCTCCCTGTAACTCAAATGGGAAAAAGCGGTATTGACAGTTTTTATGAGATACTCCAGTATACAAAATGCAGTACTGTTGGCACCATAGCTATTTGCAAGTGATTCATAGACTTGATATGGATTCTACATTGCTCAGAAAAAACATTTATGGCAAGTTACAGGTGTAGATTTAGTTTTATAAATTGAGATTGACAAACTCATAAGCGCTTGGTTTTTCTTAGTACATGATGAAGAATATGCTTGCTGATGGTATCCGTAGCTCATTGCTTTCATATACATTGCTTTTTTTTAAGGCCCTGTTCTGCTCGTTCCGAGGTAAATCCAATTCTGTAACACCCAATCTTCCAGTCTTTTATCCTCATTAAGATAATGTTCATGTGGTGATCTTAATATGTCATTCTTGTTCATATTTAATTCCATTTGTATTGGTGCTTTCAAAGCTAACATGTCTACTCTTTCATTGTCGCAGACTCCCGTGTGTCCCTGACAATAAATCCACAGAATTCTCAGCAGATCAGAATATATACTCCAATATATTTTCTGTATATATTCTGTAATTAAGATATATGTACTCCACTTACTCATATCTGAGCCACAAATTTTTAATATCTGTATGCATGGTCACTACTACAACTCCCACTGTGTTTGTGTTAGAAATCCATTTTACTGCTGCCGTATCTGCTTCAATATCCATTCTCATGCTTGAGGTTGTTACTATGTAAGTTTCATTCTGCCCTGCTATAGTTCTACTCCTAGCTCTAACAGAAAATTATCCTTCTCTGACTTTTTTCCAGGTGAAGATAGTAACCAGAAATATGTGTCATATAAGTCAGAATAATCCTTCCTGATACTTTGGGTATGTAGCTATTGACCATTAACAGGGTGAAAATGCGACCATGTGTGCATATGATTTTTATGAGGATTTCAATTCAAGCGGGAAACTATTGTGATGCCTAGTGACCCGGAGGATATTTCAATGAAGTGCATTTTTTAAACTTTGTATACCTCATAGCTGTAGTCCTTGGATCCGTCCGTGTATTGTCAGGGCCTGAAAAGGGATCAAAGAATAATAGCACTGTTACGTGTCAAAAGGCGCAACCAAGGAGATTTTGAGGTGGTGTTGGCTGTACAATCCTGTAGGTCAAAGTGACTCAAAAGCCATGCTGAAGTCTGTTCTGTCAAGCCAAAAATCTCGCTGTCTTGCTATAAAATGCAACACAACGCATTATGTTTTCTGGACTACATCCTGCTAACCAGCAGAAGATTGAGAATGAATGCAGAAGATGAAGAATCTTTTGAATTTTGGTGTCTTTGGCCAGGTAGATAGTGTCCCAAACAGTGGCAAAAGGTTAAGTCCCCAACATTGATTGGTAAGCATTCTTTTGGTGAATGATGCATGCAGTGCAATCAATGCTGATAAACATGTTGCAATACACAGCTAACCTAGCAATATAGCTATGGGCATGGCATCCACATATCAGTGAAATTTGTAAAACACTGAGCATATTAGATACCACCATTGAGTTTGGATGTGTTAGGCCTTGTGATTGCTGCAAATAAAACGGTGACACAACATGCCTCTGTTCTCTATAGTACATCCTGCTGGAAATCTAGAACAACCAGTGATTCACGAACTTCAGACCTCACATATATTTTAGGTAGCTACAACAAGGCTGTCCTCTTTTACATGTGTTGTTCAACATCCATATAGTTATGGGTAGAAAAAATTGGATACAACATGAAAAGTATTTGTCCATGTTCAAAGGGGAGCAAAGAATAACAACACAATGACCTGCCATGCGTGTCGTAAAAGGTGACTAAGATGATTTTTAGATTGAAGTTATCTACCCCATCTAGTAAGTCAAAGTGACCAAAAAGTAATTCTAAGATCCGATGTGTCAGGCTGAAATCTGCAGTTGTAACAGCCAAGCTGCAAACCATGATATGAAGCGTTCCATTTTCTGGATTATGTCCTGCTAAAAAGAAATCACCATCTGGGTTTACAGCTTGGCTGTGATATCTCTGCATTTAAATATAACATATCTGATTTCAATTCAACAGACTTTTGAATCATTTTGACCTTAGAATTGATTCTTGGTTAGAAACCAGTTTCATGGCACACAGGACATTCTCACAAGTGCTCTGCTCTTCTTTTCAGTAGCCATCCATAAGTATGCAGACTCAAAGTCCTAGTCAGATGTTGATTATGTGATTTTCAGATCTTTCCAGAGAGGACACACACTTTTCTCTCACTACTGGTCACCACCATTTCTCTCATTCTTTAAATCTGCATGTTATCACCTCCTGTGTCATTTTCTTCACTCTGTAATGAACCAATGACTGCCCTTATTAGGTTGGCGCTAACTCTCTTCAATACTGTGCCCTCAACAACAGCATTTCCCGATAATGAGTATTCAATTTCATTGCCTCTGATTCCTGCATGTTTCGGAAAGTATATCTATGTAAGATTTCGATAGAATGAGGCAGCTAACCTTACTTTCAAAGACTCTTTTCCTGTTCATATACCATCTGCTACCTCCTGATGGCAGGCTACAGTGTTACTGTTGCATACTTCCCTTTTGGGTCCTCAAACTCCTTGCGACTCAAGACATAATTTTTCCAAATTGGAATATCATTAGGATGCCTAATTCATTACCACTCTAGAAGAAAAATGATGGAATTGGAAGATGTAATAGTGTTTTGAGGTATGTGACAGCTTAACTTGTGCAGCAAGACTTCACTCCTATCATTTTTTGTTGTTGACCTCTTTTGAGTAGGAGGTTTCCTCTCAAAGCATTGCATACAGCTGTGAGTTGAAGTCTTCTAAGTATGAAATAAAGCTTTGCAGAGCCTCCCACATTGCACAAAAGTGTACAAGAACTCAATTCTTGGGATCCAAAAAAACATTATTTCTATTATTGTATGTGAAATTAGCAAATTATTTGTGTTGTCATTATGTTGTCATTGTTAACAACAGACAAAAGAGACTGATGTCTTTACTTACAAAGAGGAAACAGCTGGGGATGCATATTTTGGCCTTGCAAATCAGGTGGGTGTTAACTTCAATTTTTCTCATTTAACTATGTAAAAATAATTAGGCCTTACTACTTATTCAGAGTACATGTTCTGTAGCATCATTTAGAACATCAACTCTCTACCCTTCTTTACTCATGGCAATCTTTTGTAAGTTAACCTGTACCAGGCCAAATACGAAATATGTAATGTCTCCCTTGCACACCAGATTCTTTTATAACAATTGCCTAATTTATTATAAAATAACTGACTCAGGTGTTAGGGGGTATCTTTGTCAAATGTATGATAGTTTAATCTGATGTTTGTGGGATCTTGCTTAGTATCACTAGCCACCAATATCTTGCTTTTATCAATGCTAATTTTCATATTATATTTCCAACTAATGTCTTCCAACTTTGAGGTGAGTTTCTAGAGTTCAGATTAGCAGATGTACTGGGGTGCAAAGGGAACGCATTGCTCTAGGCGGACCCAGGGTTAGCAGATAACCAAGATCCCAAATGTACCTCCACGTGGTGCACCCTGGAAACAGAAATACAGCAGCTCGAGCTGATTCTGGACAAATCATTTGGGGATCGTGTCCGAGAATGTGGAGGTAGCAGATGGAAAGAGATTTGACTGCACAAGAGACAAACAATATCTCCGACACCACCAGCATCACCACATATAGCGACACTGTCTACATACAGTGAAGCTAGTCAGTCCAGTCCGAACATTGGAGGGGCGGCCAATGTAAAATGCACTTAAAGGTAGATGCATGGCGAGAGACAAATAGATTTCATACAGAGTACAATGAAACAATGAAAGGGCAGAACAGCGCTAGAGGGCAGCGCGAACTGCAAATAGAAAGTGAAAAGTCTCTAGGGAAGGGGAACTACAAGCTCCGTCAGCTCGAGACGAGCATTTAGTTACCTGAGTTCGTTACAGGCAGAGACCCAGACCCATTCACTTGTGTTTGGTAAAGCAAGAAGACCTAATCCAACTCTAATGTCGAGCCTTCCTAAACCGGAAATATGCTCACGAAGAGAAAGGGTTCTGTACCCGATGGGCTTAGGCAAGAAAGGGACAACGATGGTAGTTCTGGTCCAACTCTACTGTCAAGGTTTCCTATACCGGAAGTACACATAACGGTGGCACAACGTAATCACGCTCCCGGCGGAAATCGCACGGACACCCGTGATGGTTACAATGGAGCGAACGCAAAACAAACAAACAAACATTTGGGGATCATGTCCGAGGATGTGGATGTAGCAGATGGAAAGAGATTTGACTGCAAAAAGAGACAGGCAATATCTCCGACACCATTAGCATCACCACATACAGCGACACTGTAGACTTACAGTGACGCCAGTTAGTCCATTCAGAACATTGGAGGTGCGGCCAATGTAAAAGGCACGTAAAAGTGGATGCATGGCGAGAAACAAATATATGTCATAATGAGTACAATGACACAATGAAAGGGCAGAACAGCACCAGAGGGCAGCGCGAACTGCAAATAGAAATTGAAAAGTTCCTAGGAAAGGGGAACTACAAGCTCTGTTAGCTCGAGACGAGCTTTTAGTTACCTGTACTCCTTATAGGCATAGATCCAGACCCAATCATGGATGTTCGGAAAAGCAAGAAGACCTAACCCGACTATAAAGTCGAGCATTCCTAAACTGGAAATATGCTCGTGAAGAGAAAGGGTTCCGTACCCGATGGGCTTAGGCAGAAAAGGGACAACGATGATAGCCCTGGCCCAACTCTACTGTCAAGCTTTCCTATACCGAAAATACACTTGCAGAGAGAAAGGTTCAGTACCTGATGGGCTCAGGCGCTATTGGGACAAGGCTGCTCAGCTCAAGAACGCCTTGCTCTCAAACGCGTGGTGTGAGACTCGAACCTGGGCGAGGGGTTCACGATGTCTGTGAAAGATGCCATGGATAGGGGGGCGAACGGGCCAGGGTCCAATCTTCAGGCGAGTTCTTCCTCATACGAAACCATGCTCGCGGATGAGAAACGGTTCAGTACCCGATGGACATAGGCAGAGTACGTCAATTTGCATGAGATGGGTTCAGAGACGGTGGAACGCGCTCGAAAAGTGTCTTGGCAAAGAGGCACTACACACCAGCGTGCCCAGCGATAGACATGCTGTCATGGACTAGGGAAGCCTACGCGAATTAAAGGCATGACGAAAACGGATGTGCTGGACCTCGGACGTCCTGACCACAAGTGACCAACCGGGGTGCAGATAATCACAGTTCTACTGTGGAACTTGCAGCACAACGTACTTCACGAGCGAACGTTGAAGAAGAAGAAGAAGCAGATGTACTATTACCTGGAGGCAACTGTATTGTCCTTATCAGTGATAGTTGCAATGTCATGGTGGGAAAGAATAATTCTCTTTTTACGAGAGTCAGCAGAAAAATCCAACAGTCTTATGTAGTGGGTTGGTGCATTTGCCACCTGCAAATCTATGTGTCGAATTAAACAGCCCACTTTTTCCGTAGATGATCTACTGGTTGATATTTACTATCATTCTTACTCTCTTAGAATCAATCTTCTTCACATGCCTTCCTGGGGAAGAATCAGCCTTCCTCTTTTAGAGTCAGTCTTCCTCTCTTAGAATCAACTTCTCTCTTAGAATCAATCTTCCTAACTTATGTCTTCCTGAAGAAGAATCAATCTTCCTCGCTTAGAATAAATCTTCCTCACTTAGAATCAATCTCCCTCACTTAAAATCAATCTCCCTCACTTATATGACTTCCTGAAGAAGAATCAATCTTCCTCACTTAAGTCTTTTCTAAGTGATCATTTCAATTCTAGTGATGGTGTCAAGATCTCTTCTGTAAATATCTTTGATCTAATTCCAACATCTAATTGTTGTTTTTGTGTGCCTATCTTTCTGTGTGCTCAGAGATAAAAGTTTGTGATTGCTGATTTTATTGGACCAAATGATTCAAAAAATTGTTCAACATTCAGACTGGATAAATGACAGTTGTAGAATTTTTTCCTTCTTTAGTGTTATTTCTAAATCTGCTGGTTAACAAGATGTTATCCAGAGAACAGAATATGTTGTTTCATGGTTTACAGCTAGACTGAAACTTGTGCTTTTTTGTCTGACACATCAGACTTCAATGTGACTATTGGATAACTTTTCTGCATACGTTTTGCTTTTTTGGCATAACTATTTTATTTATTGATTTATTGATTTAAAATTCAGAGACAAAAGAGATAAGTGGATGCTGGATATGGTGGTGTTGTGTGTTTCAGTGGAACTACAAACATAGACAATAACAAAAACATATGAACTTAATTACTTAAAGTTTCCTGATAGACCTAGTCCACTCACGGAGCCAAGGATGATGATAGCCAGAAAACCTGCTCTACTAACACAATTTACATTACTATTATCGCCCACGTGTTGCCGGGGCCCAAAAGGGGAGCAAAAAATAGCTACACTGTTTACCTTCCATGCATGTCGTAAGAGGCGACTAAGGAGATTATGGGGTGGAGTTTGTCCCATCCCATATAGGAACAGGCCATGCTGAAGTCAGATGTGTCAGGCCAAAAGGCGCAGATATCACAGCAATGCTGTAAACCATGACACAACACATTCTGTTCTCAGGACTACATCCTGTTAATCTTCAGGAGTTTGAGAAAGAACACAGAAGAAGAAGAAGAAGAATTACTATTATTATTAAATAGTATCAACATTTCCATTATTTTAGCTTAATCTACAGTAACTAACACAGTGAAGCCTTCAGAATCTCCTTCGATTGAATAGATATCCAAGAATTATAGGTCTAAACGAACAATGGCTTTTAAAAGTGAAATAAACAATGTGGCTTGGCTTCCTAACGCTAATAGACCAAATATAATGTACGAGTCTTTCAAATGCTGCTGAAAAATCAAAGGGAAATAACCCTAGTAAAGTGTTTTTACAAAATCATGATCGGAAAAGATCATGTGAGACTTTATCACGACAACAAAAAAAAAGGAAATATGTGAGACATGCTGCTGACGGATGGCTGCAGGTTGATCAAATGAAGAAATTGTTGATTACGTTCTTCTTCTTGAGAGATTCATTCTCAAACTCCCGCTGGATCTCCCTTGTAGCAAGACCATGGTCCTACTAGAATTCCAGCAGGACGTAGTCCAGAGAATGGAAATGCGTTGTGTCACCGTTTTATTTGCGCCAATCGCCTGACACATCTATCTTCGGCTGGTTGATTTGTTATTTTTTAAAATCCATAAATACTTTGCTATGTCCATAATCAACACAGAAAAACATGTTGTTTAATTTTCTCAGGACTTGTCTAAACTTGGCCCACAGTCAGATGCCACCAGAATCAATGCTCAGCCTGCACAAGGCCTCAAAGCTCCTGCTGTGTCAACAGATACTGGGCCAGGTTTGAAGATTATTTAATATCTTTGGCCAATTTGACAGCCATTAGTTTCTTCCTGATGTGGCAGATTTGGCAGCCATTAATTAGCTTCTCCCTGATGTGGCAGATTTGGCAGCCATTAATTAGTTTCTTCCTCATGTGGCTGATTTGGCAGCCATTAATTAGTTTTTCCCTGATGTGGCAGATTTGGCAGCAATTAGTTAGTTTCTTTTTGATGTGACAGATTTGGCAGCCATTAACCTTTAGCAAGCCAGATTAAAAAATACGAAACGTCTCCCTGCCACCGGATTCTTTTTTGAAAATTTGCGTTATTGATGGTGACTGTTTTGAAAATGTGATAATTTTTTGGTTGTTAGAGATATTTAAATAATATTTGCACATATAAATAAAGAATTGAATTATGCATATATTGGTGTAATTTATGTACGTGTGTGTGTGATACCAGATGTATGAGAAAGTGGTAAAGACGTTTTTCACAAAAAACATATATTTTATAACAAATAAAGAGGAAAAAAATAAGTAAAAAAAAATAACTTATCGTACATATCGAATTCCTTGGCAACACTAAACTAAATCACGCAAATCTGTTGTATTTATGTTCTTTCACTGCGAAATTATCAAAATATAGCCGGGGGAACTGTATAAAACATGTAGATTTGCAGTAAAATAGTTCTTTGAGCTTAGGCCTAGAGTTATTTTTTGTGCCACTTCAACATATTCGATATAAAATGTTCAAGTCCCCAAACCAACACGGCATTCTGTATATTCACTACTGTGAAACTAAATAACCTAATAATTAATGATTCAAGCCACGATTCAATGTTATTTTATTCGAAATACGATGAAATATTGGTCTATAAAACCGATCCACCATCATGGCATCGTACCGGTGTACAGATGTGGTCAGATTAATTGCTCTTAAACGTTTACCAATAGCTAGCCATTCTTAACAACGATCATTTCGGAAGTGGGGGATGTACCGGCTTCAATTGCGCATGTCCCCAGCTATGTGCACGGACGTGGTACGTGTAAATCTCACGATATTCTCGTTGGGTGGGACAGGCCGCCAACAGCGCGAGCCGCCATTTTGTTTTTCGTTGGCCAGGGTTGATATAGACTTGGTTAAGGTTAATTAGTTTTTTTCCTGATGTGGCAGATTTGGCAGCAATTAGTTAGTTTCTTTCTGATGTGACAGATTTGGCAGCCATTAATTATTTTTTTCCTAATGTGGCAGATTTGGCAGCATTTAGTTAGTTTCTTCTTCATGTGGCTGATTTGCAAGAAAATTTAAAGACAGGAAGTGTCAGTTTGCAATTTTTTCAACACTAGCAATTTAAGACAGTTTTGAACCTAGCCTTGTAGGATGCCTCGTTTAGCAGGAATTATTAGACCACTAACAAATGGGGTTGGTGATTATGTGAACCGATGGCGGCTCACTCTGGGCATCCCAATAGGAGTTCTGTCTCTTTCAGCAGACGGTGAAGGATATGTATGCTGATAGTTCCCATGGCATATTTTCATAGTCCTACCCATCAATCAATCCCCCTCTACTAACTCCTTAAACAATTTTAATCTTCCTCAATCTCTTAATAACAGTGTCATCCACCATGGTGTCCTCCTCCAGCAGATGCTAGTATGTGAATTTTACAATGTCCCACCTGCTCATTATCATGACATGTGCTTTTGTTGACACCACTCTGTTAGCTCTCTCATTACCTTTAACTTCAGCATGACTAGGGAAAAATATCCATGTAAATTCTTGGAAGTGTGCAACCCCAATATAATCCATCCACTGCCATCCATTCTGAATTTTGCAAATTGTGTATTGGACATTCCAACAAAATAATGACCCTGATTGTCACTGTTTCTAAGATCCAGTTTGGTGCCTCCATAACTGTCTTCTGGATCTCCATTTTTATACTGGAGGTTTTTGTACTATAAGATCCACACTTTGTAGCAATGACTTTTACCTCTTAGAATTGTAAAAAAGTCACAGCCCAATAATAGCTCTTGAGTCAATCTAGCCTCAGGAAATGGGTACGCAACTAAACTTGGAAAGTAAGAACAATAGAATGCGCTATAAACACCAACACTATTATTGGTTATGGAAAAATAATTACACTATTTTCTCATTGAAGAAAAGTGAGATGCCACTATAAAGGGAAACAAGAAAGAGTATGAAGACACGCGATCAAGGGAAACAGAAGTTGGATGACAAGATCAAGGGGAGCAGGAGTGGAATGACAAAATCAAGGGAGCAGGAATGAGATAATATAAAGGGGAATAGAAGATTGATAAAGTGTGAGGAGCGAATAGCAAGATAAAGGGGAACGTAAGAGTGGGATGACAAGATGAAAGGGAATGGTGTTGTGTGATGACATGTAAAAAACGTACAAAAGAGTGAGATGACATGAAGATATTACAAAAGAAGAGTGGAATGACAAGATAAATGGAACAGAAGAGTGGGATAGCAAGATCAGAGGGAACAGAATTAGAGATGAAAATAATCAAGGGGAACAGAAGTAGAACTGTGGGATGACAAGGGGGAGGGACAAGATGTCATAGAAACTGCTATGTCAAACATGCTTTCAGAAATATTAAGATTAGAATTCTGTGTGTTGCTGACAGCAAGAGAGACACTGGGATGACATAATCATACACCTTCAATACTGGTCTGCAGACTGACTGACCTGGTGATCATCTATAGTTATTGTATTGTGATATTAAGGGATATTTGGGATATATAGGTTATTTGGTATTAGAGTTCTAGCAGTCATGATAAAACATCTTTTTTTTTTAAACGAGTGTTTTAATTAAGCTTCTGATGTGTTTTTGGATGCAACTTTTTATACATTTTCTTAAAATATGATCCGATCTGTTCCTAGGAAAACGTACAAGCAAGCGCAAAGCTCCCCTTGATAGTCAGCAAACAGCTACTCTGAAACAAAAGAGAAAGTATGTATTTTCTATTGAATTTCTGTACCATTCTTTACCATCTTCTTCTGCGTTCGCTCTCATATAACCACAACGAATATATTGTGTGATTTCCGCCGGGGAGCGTGAAGTACGTTGTGCTGCAAGTTCCTCAGTAAAACTGTGTTATTTGCATCTTGGTTGATCACTCTTTGGTCTGGACGTCCGAGGTCCAGCACATCCGTTTTTGTCATGCCTTTAATTCGGGTAGTCGACTTCCCTAGTCTGTGACAGCTTGCCTATCTGTCGCCGGGCACATGGGTGTGTAGTGACTATTCGCCGAGACGAAACCTTCACCATCTATCTATCTAGTGTCTTTTCTCTTCTTTTGCTGTCAGGCATTACAGAAATGAGTGATGATTATTTTTGGGCTTTGGCACTTTTGGTTGCTTATTATGCAGTAATATTGTAATGTCTCTGAATATTACTGCATATCAAGTGACTTTTAGATACATTTCTCAGAACTTGCTTATAATCCTGTTTGATAATCACAAATCTAGTCATCTAAACTGTACACTGTTATCTTTAGGTTACCGTTAAATTCTGAATATAAACCCATCCGATTTTAGGCCGATAACCTAACTATCCCTTCCCAAAAGTGGAGAAAGTCGATAGTCCGACTATAGACCGACATCCCCAACTTAACAAAGCCGGCAATAATGAACTTCATCATCATAAGAAAGAACCGACATGCTAAATGGAAATTAACACAAACTTTTGCAACTCTAAGAAAATAGCATTCCTTTCATTTGCTTCACTCAAGTAACTTGAATGAATCAAGGAATGAAACCCGGGTGGCTACTGTATTCTGGATCAATAGATCCGAAAATAATGAATACCCGGTAGGCTGACTTCCCTATCCATGACTATAGACGGTTTATGAGGTGGCGAGACTTTGGGGAACAAAGTTTTTCCTGAATGAATTGTCTGTGTTGGGTGTCTGGACGTTATGACGCGGAACAGCGCTAGTGAATAGTAATTACTACGTAACTATTATGTCACTGGCTTCTGACAGTGACGTTTAAGTGGGAAATGATGAAAGGCAAGACAACAAGATCACGTTTGTTTTTATAAGATACAGAAGAGTTTGAACTTTGTTCCTGGTTATGTTTACCATGTGGGGAGAATACGGTAATAAAATAAACATAACAGAGGATTGTGAAATTGATCTCTTCTTCCACTAAATGTACAGTGGTTGGGGGAGGGAATCAATTACGGTGCAATTTTACTACAAAATGCCTATGATGTGTTGTGATTTGGAACCCGTTTCAAATCTTCTATAAAGAAAGATTACATTTTAGTCACTTATCTGAATGGCATCACATAATGTGAGGGAAACGTGGATTGGTTGAGCCGATTGAAATGGGTAGGGCCAGTAGTCCATCTTCAGCCTCAGTGGGCTGGACTAATTAACAGAATATACAGAGTACCAGTATGTAACTACCGGTATTTGCCACCGAGTTCTCACAAAAATATTGCAGACAGTCATTCCCCGGCTTTGTTTTTAAAAGATACAGAATCAACAGTTTGAACTTAACAACGAGTTTGAACTTTGTGTGACCTGTATGTTTACCTTATACAGTAATATAAACATGAGGCACAGCTCAGACGAGTTTCACTATTTATTTCTCTCCGCCATCCCCCCAACACTGCCTAAGTAGCAAAGTTTTGGATGTCAGTTACATGTTTGTGCAAGACCGTTGAATGTAGAAAAAGACCTCTGTACAGAATTAATTAGGACTTCATTCTTTATGTTTCTGATTATTGTCTTGGTCCCTATTTATATACTTGGAGTCGCATGTTAAAAATTGGCAAGGCCGACCAACACATGCACGGAAATACTCAAAATCTGCCTTTGATGTGTTTTTACATTTTCTGTACACAGGTCTTATAGCCTAGTAGACGGTCAGTAACTGTTGTAACATTTGCTTTACCCAAAATGAAAGTGTGTGACAGTGTTTAGACTACTGGTAGTCGGTGTTTCCCTACACAAACAAGACTGGGCCTTGATGATAAACATGTGTTACTGGTAGATCAGCTTAGGCTACCATATTTCGTTTTTTCACAGACCATTACCGTATTTTGGTCAATATATAAAAAACGGTAATACCCATTGCTAAAAATAGCATTTCCGGGGAAATTAAGCTCAGTAAAAATGGCGGGCATGGCATGTCGGAAATAACGATATAGACCTAGTAAGTGAGTTTTATCAAGAAATATCGGAGGTTTTGAAGGAAATATTGTATGATATATATAAATTAATGTAATTAGAGGCTTAGCAGTATGGTAGTACGCTCTAGATTGTTGGAGAGCCCTAGTCATTTTATCCTGGCTTAATATATCGGGACATGTGAGTTGTCACTGGCATTTTTTTAAAAGTGTTTTTCTCCTTTTTTACTGTGATTTGGACGTAATTTTTTTTTTAAATTTGATGTTACTCGATTATAAGACGAAGAGTATGAAGACATCTCTGTTTATTGTCCAAAAATTCTCGGGTTATACACGGAATTTAACGGTAGATTGTGCAAATATTAGTTATAGTCATCTGATCATAACCAATATACATTCATTGTGAAAGGAATACTAAGCGAGGATGAACAGAATAGTGTGCAGCGAAGGACAGTCACCCTCAGTTTTCTGGATGAGGAATATCCACAAGATATATGGGTCAGAGTAAACACAGATGGTTCAGCACAGAATGCAGTGACGAATGGAGGTGCAGGTGTATATATAGAATATCCACACAAGCCTAGAGATACAATCAGAACACCGACAGGGAAATTCTGCAATAATTATAATGCAGAAATCAAGGTAATTAGTGTGGAAGCTAAAAAACTGCTGAACTCCAACTCTGACCTACAGCCTGTGGCATTCCTGACAGATGCAAGGTCTGTGCTTCGAGCTCTCCAGTCTGGAAAACTAACAGACTTGAAAAAACTACTTAGTGAATTGTCTTACCAGTATAGGGTAAATATGCAGTGGATACCCTCCCACTGTGGAATACCAGGAAATGAAAAAGCAGACCAACTGGCTAAGGAAGGTGCTGCCGAAGACCAACCAGATATACCAATCACAGACCATCAGAAAAAACAGATGATCAAGTCAATAAGAAAGCCACAAACACCAACACAAGATGACTATAATATTATGAACAGACCAGAACAAGTTATAATTCTACGTCTCAGAACAGGACACAACCGACTCTGCAGTCACATGTATACAAAGTTCAAGATTGGCAACACTGCCATGTGGACAGGCAGCACAGAGTGCCAAACATATACTTCAAGAGTGTTCTGAGCATGAAACGCTGAGGCAGACATATTGGCCAGAGGAAACAACACTGGAATCAAAGCTCTATGGGACACTGTATGAACTACAAAAGATAGTGAGTTTTATTCAGGAGACAGAATTACAGATATAGACATGTTTCAAGTGAATGAAAGAAGAAGAAGAAGAATCTAATCATGAATCTCTACTGTAGTTTCTTCTTCTTCTTCTTTCGTTCACTTGAAACATGTCTATATCTGTAATTCTGTCTCCTGAATATAATTTTTCGTAGATCTTGTAGCATTCAATAAGGTGGTGTTTTACTGATTCCTCCTCTTGTCTGTTGCAGTATGGTGTATGATCTGCAGTAATTCTGTGTAGGTGTTTGTTAAGTTGTGCATGTGTTGTTCGCAGCCTAAATATTGTGGTTTGATCTTTGCGGTGTAGTCTGTTTATGCTGTCGTGTGGATTTAGTTGGGACATGTCTGCATATAGCACTCTTCCTTTTGAGCCAGTGGCCCAGTGGTCCATCCATTGTTGTTGCGGATAATGTGTTTAGCTGTTTTAAGGTTGGTGGGAATTCCTGGTTGTGGCATACTTGCTCTCTTTTTTGCCAGTTTATCAGCACTTTCATTGCCACTGATGCCTGTGTGGCCTGGTATCCACTGTAGTGTAGTATTTATGTTATAGGATGTAAGTATGTTTGTAGCTTGAAGTATGTTGCTTATAGTTTTATTTGCTGTTGGATTCCAGTTTTCAAGGGCTTGTAGAGCAGACAGGGAGTCAGTGAATATTACTAGGTTTTTGGATGTGTTACATCATTTTTGTTGATGAGTAGAAAAGTGTTGCTGTGTCAGGGGGTTCTCAAGGGAGAGTAATATCTCCAAGACTCTTCCTTGTTTACAAAACCAACCTTGTAAAATAATTCATTACTGGGGGTGAAAGTGGCACTGCGCTGATGCCCTGGTACTGGTACTCTGATGAACACACCAGAGCAGCGTAAAATATAATGCAGCAGGCAGCAGAAAAACTCAGATACTGGTCTGAGACATAGCAGGTCATAATAAAAAGAGAGAAAACTTCCAAAATATTCTCCCTTTCACCAAATGAAAAGAAAGCCAGAATACTTTTAGGAACTACCATCATCAATGAAGAGGACTACCCAACAAATCTTGGTGTCACCTTCTATAAAAGGCTCACTTTGAACAACCAAATTTAAAAGGCAGAAGGGAAAGCCCACAGGTGATTAGGCATACTCAGAAAATACAACTAGCAGGCACAAGTTGGGATGCAAATGAACCTACTCTAACAAAGATATACAAAGGTATCTAAGACCCCCACTTAGAATTTGGCTCAACAGAATTTGGATAAAGTGCAAAAATCAAGGGCTCAGTCTGAAGATAACTAAGCCAATACTGGAAATGCACAAAAGTTAAGAGTTGCAGCCACTAACATACAGAAGAGATACTAAAAGCCTATTTCAGAAAGAGAAGGTATAGTAGCGTGATAACACCACCCCATGAAGGAAAGACTGGATGATCTAGCACTGGGACGATTCAAACGCAGCAGTTTTGTCCATCATGGAAAAATGCTAAGAAGACAGTATCAAGCAGATCTATCCATAAAATCGTCACCCTTACTATCTACCTTTTACCATGTACCATGGGAGCAAACTAATGATTCCCTACAAATAAACACATCAGTAAGCAGTCTCAAAGAAAAAGAAACAAATGATCTTCAAATGATCATGAAAAATTTCCTGGATACACGCATTTGTGTACGGAACAGCTACAAAAGCAATTAGAAATGAAGGGGCTGGTATATTTTATAACATCTCTTGATCATTGCCCTGGAACAGAGTCCATCCCGACAGGAAAGTTCAGCTCCAACTACAATGCTGAGGTTCAAGCAGTAGAACCAGCTGCCCTCATAATACTTGACACTGTCTCTGAATGTTAACAAGTGGTCATCTTCATAGATGCTCTATCTGTTCTGCAAGCTCTCAGGGGTGGTAAACTACAACACCTAAGAGACAAACAAAGCAACACAGAAAACAAAAAAGTAGAACTGTGCTTCAGTGGGTACCATCACACTTTAGTATCCTGGGAAATGAGAGGGCCAATGAGTTGACCAAAGAGGGAGGAGAGTGTATTTCCTTGGCATAGTGGCCAAGCTACTATGCTGGAAGACAATGAATTCTCATATTGAAAAAGAAGAGAGCTATACCAACCATCAGAAGTGAACATAGCATAACAAAAGACGCCTACCAATACCTAAATCGACAGGGACAGGTCACCCTACTTCTCCTGAGGACAGAATACAACTGACTGAATAAATACATGCACAGGATGTGACTGTGTGCCACATCAGTCTGTATACTATATACTTGTGGAACAGATGAACAGACTTCTGAACATATTCTGCAGAACTTTCTCAAGTATTCTTCTTCTTTCGTTCACTTGAAACATGTCTATATCTGTAATTCTGTCTCCTTAATAAAACTCACTGTCTTTTGTAGTTCATACAGTGTCCCATAGAGCTTTGATTCTAGTGTTGTTTCCTCTGGCCAATATGTCTGCCTCAGCGTTTCATGCTCAGAACACTCTTGAAGTATATGTTTGGCACTCTGTGCTGCCTGTCCACATGTACACATGGCCGTGTTGCCAATCTTGAACTTTGTATACATGTGACTGCGGAGTCGGTTGTGTCCTGTTCTGAGGCGTAGAATTATAACTTGTTCTGATCTGTTCATAATGTGATAGTCATCTTGTGTTGGCGTTTGTGGCTTTCTTATTGACGTGATCATCTGTTTTTTCTGATGGTAGGTGATCGGTATATCTGGTTGGTCTTCGGCAGCACCTTCCTTAGCCAGTTGGTCTGCTTTTTCATTTCCTGGTATTCCACAGTGGGAGGGTATCCACTGCATGGTTACCCTATACTGGTAAGACAATTCGCTAAATAATTGTTTCAAGTCTGTTAGTTTTCCAGACTGGAGAACTTGAAGCACTGACCTTGCATCTGTCAGGAATACCACAGGCTGTAGGCCAGAGTTGGAGTTCAGCAGTTTTTTAGCTGCCACACTAATTGCATGGATTTCTGCATCATAATTATTGCAGAATTTTCCCGTCGTGGTCTGATTGTATCTCTAGGCTTGTGTGGATATTCTATATATACACCTGCACCTCCATTCCTCACAGCATTCTGTGCTGACCCATTTGTGTACACTCTGACCCATATATCTTGTGGATATTCCTCATCCAGGAAACTGAGGGTGACTGTCCTTCGCTGCACACTGTTCTGTTCGTCCTCGCTTAGTATTCCTTTCACATGGGTCTGAATGTATATTGGCATTCCATGGCTTTCACTCCACTGGGTTTGTTCTGGTACAGACCTTAACCTTTAGCAAGCCAGATTAAAAAATACGAAACGTATCCCTGACACCGGATTCTTTTTTGAAAATTTGCATTATTGATGGTGACTGTTTTGAAAATGTGATAATTTTTTGGTTGTTAGAGATATTTAAATAATATTTGCACATATAAATAAAGAATTGAATTATGCATATATTGGTGTAATTTATGTACGTGTGTGTGTGATACCAGACGTATGAGAAAGTGGTAAAGACGTTTTTCACAAAAAACATATATTTTATAACAAATAAAGAGGAAAAAAATAAGAAAAAAAATAACTTACCTTACATATCGAATTCCTTGGCAACACTAAACTAAATCACGCAAATCTGTTGTATTTATGTTCTTTCACTGTGAAATTATCAAAATATAGCCGGGGGAACTGTATAAAACATGTAGATTTGCAGTAAAATCGTTCTTTGAGCTTAGGCCTAGAGTTATTTTTTTCTGCCACTTCAAAATATTCAATATCAAACGTACAAGTCCCCAAACCAGCACGGCATTCTGTATATTCACTGCTGTGAAACTAAATAACCTAATAATCCATGATTCAATCCACGATTCAATGTTATTTTATTCGAAATACGATGAAATAAAGGTCTGTAAAACCGATCCATCATCATGGCATCGTACCGGTGTACAGATGTGGTCAGATTAATTGCTCTTAAACTTTTACGAATAGCCAGCCATTCTCAAAAACGATCATGTCGGAAGTGGGGGATGTACCGGCTTCGATTGCGCATGTCCCCAGCTATGTGCACGAACTGTGGTACGTGTAAATCTCACGATAATCTCGCTGGGTGGGACGGCCCGCCATCAGCGCGCGCGGCCATTTTGTTTTTCGGCGGCTGGATATCATATCGACTCGGTGAAGGCTAAGGGGCTGTCATCTTCAGGTAGGTCTGTAAGTTGTCTACGGAGTCGTTTAGCTTGATGGATAAAGCTGCTCATTTTCAGTCGCCCCATTGCTAGATTTTGGAATCTTTCCTTCATTGGATGACTTGGCATACACTGGAAGTTTTCTGCTTGAATTAGTACTTTTGTGTCTCTGCGTTCGCCAAGTGTTTGCATTCTTCCCATTTTCTGCATCTCTGCTATGGGTGTTGATTTCATTGCTCCCAACATTATTCTAAGTGTCTGGTTTTGCACTTTATCTAGATCTTGTAATGTGGTGTTTGATGCAGGACACCACGCAGCTGAACCATATTCCAGGTGTGGTCTTATGCCTTGCTGGTAAACTTTACTGAGTATATTTCCACTGGCTCCCCATGTGGTTTCACTTAGTTTTTTCGTCTCAAGTATGAACAATTGATAGTATAATATAGAAGCATCAAGAGTTTATAAAGAAAAATTATAAAGAAAAATCATGCAGCAAACTGGATTTGAACTAGGTCTGCTCAGATGGCACCCAATCTTCTCGCAACGTGAGTCACCACGTCTTCCATCTTTGACCACACCGCATTCCTAAAAAAAGGACTAATACGGATATTATGTTATGTGTTTGTTGTTACTGAGGATATTTCAATACCTGTACGGGATGTTTGTTGTTGTTGTAATAGTCCTTGTCTCGATTGGTCCGTTCGGGTGACTTTGTGTGCACGATTTGAATGGCTTGATGAAATCGCATCTTTTTTTGGAGATACGGTTAGTCAAGTACTGAAAAACGCGTGTGCAATTGTTGCTAGGCGATTTGGTGCCGTAGAACGGACTGGTTCAATTCCCGTTAGTCTCAAGAATTTTTAAAAATTGTCCTCTGGCTTCCTACTTAAATTTACTTGTATATAAAAAAAGATGTGATGTTAGTCCAGACTTTCAGCATGTATATTCCCAAGCTACTATGAATATGGGCCGGTTGATCGACACACAGACAACAACAACACACGTTGCAGAGATATTTTAACTCCTTGAGAACCACAGACGTTTAACATTAGTAAGTGCCAGAAGGTCTCAATACCAATTTAGGTCTCAATGACCAAGGTCTCAATGAACAATTTAGGCCTACAAATAACAATTAAACACAAATAACAATTGAAGAGTCGTATTGGCCCAATTGTTGAACCCTGCAAGCAAAGATGTATGGAACCAAAGAAGAACTCCAGACAATGATGGAGTTCATCCATAAGACTTGTCTGACAGTGTATACATCAAGTAGCAAACAAAAGAAAGAAAGACAGCAAGCTGCATGCCAAAAATATTTAGAGCATACAACTCCATAGCTCAAGTGATAATTCCCAGGGGTGTCCAAAAAATATCCACTTGTAAACTAGAAGTTGCTGCCTGATTGTGAACCAGCAACCTTGTACCACAAGACAAATGTATGAATGACAAGTCTCCTATTCACGCATGTGGTCTCACCAATGGCCCCCTAGACATACCACCCATGCAACAGAAAACCTTAGTGGATGACATGCCGTTATATTGAGGTTATCTTCTGAGAGAAGCGTCATGGCACGTCATCTATACAATTTATACTTTTATTTTGTTGTTGAAATGTGTTTCATGTTTACCTGAATATGTATGTAATCACCCTCTGTGGTTGGGAGGGAGCCAGAGATATACTTTGCAGCACTGGGGAGGAGGAAACTGACAGCACTGTTTTTTTCCTATGGCTGAAACCCATCATAGAGGCACAGTGACTCAGGACGTGACAATCCTTTTGACCTGAACATTTGGTTGCATTCCTGGAACAATAGAGATGTTCGGCATAACCAGTAGTCAATTGGTGGCGAGGAATGAGCACAGTGAACCCTCTCTTGGCTACAGTGGCTAGGAGCAGTGCATAGGTTGAAACTTACCTTCCTGGAGGTGTGATAGTTATTCTCTGACTCTGTCCTGGGTGGGCCGAAAATCCACAGACTTCCCAGCAATATAATGCCATTTAATGGCATTAGGTCAAAGGGTATGAGTCCATGGACCGCTGGATCAGCAACCAACCAACCAACAAGTCTCCTATTGGGTGTCTGTTGTCAGGGTGATAGCAACTCTGACAACAGTAAAAG
The DNA here is from genome assembly GCA_034231615.1 of Meghimatium bilineatum. Classification (NCBI taxonomy): domain Eukaryota; kingdom Metazoa; phylum Mollusca; class Gastropoda; order Stylommatophora; family Philomycidae; genus Meghimatium; species Meghimatium bilineatum. Next base: position 50,028,975 of record CM067321.1, on the reverse strand, counting down.
TTTGAGCAATGATGACTGTGGTCAATATTCAGATGTCTGGCAAAAGAGACCAGCATGCAATGCAAGAGAGCTGATAAACAGATTTCAATACACATGATGGCTTATTATCAATATAGCTATGGTTGTCAACCTTTCAGAATAATCGATAAAGCATTGAAACATATTGATGCCAAAATAGAATGTGCCTGACCATTGGTGCAAATAAAACAGCAACACAATGCATCTTCATTCTCTAGACTACATCTGTTGGATGTAGTACCAGCATCCTCATCTGCGTATTGCCAGGACTCAAAAAGCAAAGAATAACAACAGTTTACCTTCTGTGCTTGTCTTAAGAGGTGACTAAGGAGGTTAGTATGGAGTTGACTATCAAATATAGGGCAAAAGTGACTCAGAAGCCATGCTGAAGTTGGATGTGTAGGTCAGAAAGACACAGGTATCGCAGAAGAATTGTAAACCATGACACAACTCATTCCATTCTCTGGACTGCAACCTGCTAAGCTGCAGGAGTATGAGAACAAACGGACAGAAGAAGAAGAGTATATCATCATCCTGCTTCAAGAAAATTCCAGTGAGAATTTGAGAATGAATGTTTTAAAAAGTCTCGTAGTTATATTTCAGATGAGGTATAATAAAAGTGTATTCAGATGTACATAAAAATTGTCTGGTAGTTAATGTTCTTAAATACATTTCTTATACAATTATTGTAAGCCCAGTCATCAGTTTGTCTATTTTATTACTTAATTATTTTTGTTTAAAAAACCCTTCAAATCTCTAATTTTAGCAAATGCTGAATAAACGTAGAAAAGATTGACACCAACGTGGATGTGAATCTTCTTTTAGGACCTGGTCAAGGGGTGCAAAGGGAACGCATTGCTCTAGGCGGACCCAGGGTTACCAGATAACCAAGATCCCAAATGTACCTCCACGCGGTGCACCCTGGAAACAGAAATACAGCAGCTCGAGCTGATTCTGGCCAAATCATTTGGGGATCGTGTCCGATAATGTGGAGGTAGTAGATGGAAAGAGATTTGACTGCACAAGAGACAGACAATATCTCCGACACCACCAGCATCACCACATATAGCGACACTGTCGACATACAGTGAAGCTAGTCAGTCCAGTCCGAATATTGGAGGGGCGGCCAATGTAAAATGCATGTGAAGGTAGATTCATGGCGAGAGACAAATAGATTTCATACCGAGTACAATGAAACAATGAAAGGGCAGAACAGCGCTAGAGGGCAGCGAGAACTGCAAATAGAAAGTGAAAAGTCCCTAGGAAAGGAGAACTATATGCTCCGTCAGCTCGTGACTTGCTTCTAGTTACCTGTGTTCCTTACAGGCAGAGACACAGACCCATCCATTGGCGTTTGGTAAAGCAAGAAGACCTAACCCAATTCTTATGTCGAGCCTTCCTTAACCGGAAACATGCTTGCGAAGAGAAAGGGTTCTGTACCTGATAGGCTTAGGCAAGAAAGGGACAACGATGGTAGTCCTGGCCCAACTCTACTGTCAAGGTTTCCTATAACGGAAGTACACTTGCAAAGAGAAAGGGTTCCGTACCCGATGGGCTCAGGCACAAAAGGGACAACGAAATAGCCCTGGCCCAACTCTACTGTCAGGTTTTCCTACATCGGAAATACACTTGAAGAGAGAAAGGGTTCAGTACCTGATGGGCTCAGGCGCTATTGGGACAAGGACGCTCAGCTCGAGAACGCCTTGCTCTCAAACGCGTGGTGTGAGACTCGAACTTGGACAAGGGGTACACGATGTCGGTTAACGACACCTCGGCTAAGAGGGCGAAAGAGCCAGGGTCCAACTCCTCTGTTGAGTTCTTCCCCTTAAGGAACCAGGCTCATGGATGAGAAACGGTTCAGTACCCAATGGTCACAGGCACAGCACGTCCAATTACACGAGGCAAGTTCATAGACAGTGGAACACCTTGTGCGAGTCAGATGAGAGCAAAAATCATCTGGGCGAAGAGTCGCCACTACGCATGCCTGGAGACAGATATAGAGGCTGTCACAGGCTAAGGGTAGCCCACCCGAATTGTCAAGGCATGCCGAAATCGGATGTGCTAGGCCTACAAGGCGCATAATGGTGGCACAACATAATCACGCTCGTGGCGGAAACCACACGGATATCCGTGATGGTTACAATGGAGCGAACGCAAAACAAACAAACAAACAACAGGACCTGGTCTAGTACAAACATTGCCAGTCTCCAATCCTTTGTCTGTTTGACTGTCTAATGAGATTAAGTTTAGTGCTGTGAGAGATAGTACTTCTTACAGCTGACGGGAATTGAACCAGCTCTGTTCTAGCAGCACCGAATCGCTTTGCAACACAAGTAAACAGGTTTTCCGTACTTGACCAACCACATCCCCAAAAAAAGATGTGGCGCGGTCAAGACTTTCAGCCTGTGTACTCAAGTCACTGAGAACAGACCAACAGAACAGACAGACCAAAGTCTTGACCGCGCCACATATTTTTTTGGGGATGTGGTTGGTCAAGTACGGAAAACCTGTTTACTTGTGTTGCAAAGCGATTCGGTGCTGCTAGAACAGACCTGGTTCAATTCCCGTCAGCTGTAAGAATTATTTTCATTTATCCTCATGCTTCCTACTTGAATTTATTTGTATAAGATATTATTTGAAGCAACATTGTTCTGTCTCTGTTATTTATGTTTACAAGAAGGCCTTTAGGTCCTTGTGTACGAATATGCATGTTCTGTGTTTGTGTTCCTGAGGATACTTTAATACTTGTACGGGATGTTCGTTAATGTTGTAATAGTCCTTGTTTCGATTGGTCTGTTCTCAGTGACTTGAGTACACAGGCTGAAAGTCTTGACCGCGCCACATATTTTTTTGGGGATGTGGTTGGTCAAGTCCGGAAAACCTGTTTACTTGTGTTGCAAAGCGATTCGGTGCTGCTAGAACAGACCTGGTTCAATTCCCGTCAGCTGTAAGAATTATTTTCATTTATCCTCATGCTTCCTACTTGAATTTATTTGAGAGATAGTAATAGTTTCTCACAATCATGAGATCAGGTTCAAAATCAGCCTCAGATAGATAACTCAACAACTTGATAGTTCAGAAAGCAACAACTATATTGTGTAGAAAACACTTTAAAATTTGGGTTGATGGCTACATACTGAGTAGGATATGTCACCTACCAATGAGATTAGTGTTATGCTTGCTCTTTTTGTGTGCGGCAAACATCCCTTTTAACACCTTTCTGTCTTTTTCTCTTGCATTGTGTAGTTTTTATTAGACTAATTAATTTCTTTTCTCTTAATATGCCCCATAAATTCATTTGTTCTTAATGGCTTTGTCAAAGGATTTGTTAGTATCCACCAGTTTGAATACCTTATCATTAGTTTTATTTTCTGCCCACAATTTTCCCAGTATTCTCAGAAACTACATTTCTGCTGCCTATTTATTTAGTGTGTTTGTAAGTAAAGAAGGGGGAACGATTCTGGAAGTTGCATGAACAACAATAAAAACCTTCTATGAAATTGAATGAGTGATTGTAGGTATATGGCCAAATAGCAATGTTTTTAATACTTATAAAATAGTTATTGTTTTCTTAAATAGGCTAGAAAAGCTTAGTTTGTCCAATATCAAATTCTTAAATCAAAAGCTGCAAAATCTGAACATATAATAATTTTATTTCAAAGGTCTGCTTACCTTTTATTGGTTGAAAACTACAGATACCTAGGATTTTCAATTACTGCAAGCATAATACATGTATTGTCCACACATACACACCTCTCTATTCATTCCTTAATATTTTTTTCCAAAAGAAGTGAAGTGAAGCACATAGTCAAATGACTAGAGCATTGGTTTCATTCTGGCAGAGGTCCTCAGGCAGACATGAGGTCGCGGGTTCAAACCAATGTTGGGACTGGGTTCTATACTCTTCTTCTTCTTTCGTTCACTTGAAACATGTCTATATCTGTAATTCTGTCTCCTGAATAAAACTCACTGTCTTTTGTAGTTCATACAGCGTCCCATAGAGCTTTAATCCAGTGTTGTTTCCTCTGGCCAATATGTCTGCCTCAGTGTTTCATATTCAGAAAACTCTTGAAGTATATGTTTGGCACTCTGTGCTGCTTGTCCACATGTACACATGGCTGTGTTGCCAATTTTGAACTTTGTATACATGTGACTGCGGAGTCGGTTGTGTCCTGTTCTGAGACGTAGAATTATAACTTGTTCTGATCTGTTCATAATGTGATAGTCATCTTGTGTTGGTGTTTATGGCTTTCTTATTGACTTGATCATCTGTTTTTTCTGATGGTAGGTGATTGGTATATCTGGTTGGTCTTCGGCAGCACCTTCCTTAGCCAGTTGGTCTGCTTTTTCATTTCCTGGTATTCCACAGTGGGAGGGTATCCACTGCATGGTTACCCTATACTGGTAAGACAATTCACTAGGTAGTTTTTTCAAGTCTGTTAGTTTTCCAGACTGGAGAACTTGAAGCACTGACCTTGCATCAGTCAGGAATACCACAGACTGTAGGTCTGAGTTGGAGTTCAGCAGTTTTTTAGCTGCCATGCTAATTGCCTGGATTTCTGCATCATAATTATTGCAGAATTTCCCTGTTGGTGTTCTGATTGTATCTCTAGGCTTGTGTGGATATTCTATATATACACCTGCACCTCCATTCCTCACTGCATTCTGTGCTGACCCATCTGTGTATACTCTGACCCATATATCTTTTGGATATTCCTCATCCAGGAAACTGAGGGTAACTGTCCTTCGCTGCACACTGTTCTGTTCGTCCTCACTTAGTATTCCTTTCACATGGGTCTGAATGTATATTGGCATTCCATGCCTTTCACTATACGGGGTTTGTTCTGGTACAGACCTTAAGGGGCTGCCAACTTCAGGTAGGTCTGTAAGTTGTCTACGGAGTCGTTTAGCTTGATGGATAAAGATGCTTCTTTTCAGTCGCCCCATTGCTAGATTTTGGAATCTTTCCTTCATTGGATGACTTGGCATACACTGAAACTTTTCTGCTTGAATTAGTACTTTTGTTGTTATTTTGTTTATGTGCTGCTTCCATGTCAGTCTATCATCAAGGTTCTATACTCAATTCACTCTAAGAATAAAGTGGGTCAGTGCTTCTGATTGGTTATTGGACGAAGAAAACATTAATCGATTGTTAAGTTCCTAATTATATTGTTTTTAAATTTCGCTTTTAAATATTAAAAAAAAATGTTTAAATGTTGTGTTTAAATGTTTTAGATAATATTGTTTTTACATGTCATTAGCTGTTTAAAAATCATCTATTGTCATGGAGTAATGTGGAGTGTGTTTTGAACCACTTCATTCTTAAAGTGAATAGAGTATACAGTAGTTTTTGGTACAATAAAAGAAAACCTTATGTACACATTTTGGCGATTTCTATGACAAAACAATCTATGTTTCCACTGTCTATTATTCTTCTTCTTCTGCGTTCTCTCTCATATAACCACAACGAATATTTCTTGTGATTTCCGCAGGGGAGCGTGAAGTACGTTGTGCTGCAAGTTCCACAGTAGAACTGATTATTTGCTCCCCGGTTGGCCACTTGTGGTCAGGACGTCCGAGGTCCAGCACATCCGTTTTCGTCATTCCTTTATTTCGGGTGTGGTCAGGACGTCCGTGACGGCCTCTAACTGTCGCCGTGCACGCTGGTGTGTAGTGCCTCTTCGCCAAGACAGGATAACAGGATAACATGCTTTTATTGCCATCATTTTTCTCAATTAAACAATAACATTACTAAAAAAGTGGAAGACTTAGCAGAAGCCAAATAGGCCTACATACCAAAAGTCAGTATCATAAATGAGCATTTTTATAAATAGGTTACTGTTTGTGAATATTGTTAGAAGATAAACAGATGAGTGGGCTGATTTGAATGTTCAGTGAAGAAATGATGAATAATGTGCACTGCTGTTTGATTAAAGACATGTTCGTTTCAGTGACAGCTCTACTTCTCTCAAACTTCCTGCTCATGGCTACCCCATGGAACACCCTTACAACAAAGATGGCTACCGGTACATTCTGGCAGAAACAGACCCTCATGCACCCAACAGGCAGGCATTTGATGAAAGTGTTGAGTGGGCAGGAAAGCCTATACCAGGTTACCTCTACAGATGCAATCTGGGCAATGAAGTCCTATTGGCTTTGCATGATCGAGGTTTGTTATTTCACTTAATCTACTTGTATCTTTCAAACTTATTTTGTTCTCTTTCTGCATTTGTTATCAAATTCAGCAGGATGTAGTTTGGAAAACAAAATGATTGTGTCACAGTTTACAGCTTTACTACGATATTTATACTTTCAACTAACTTTTCATTAACAACTGTGATAATTTATTATTGTCAATAATTACTAATATAACTAATAAATAGAAATATAATACAAAATGTAATGAATATATAAGTATAACGAATATGTCCTAAGTTACTCTGTACATAGGTTTTCTACCGCCGATGGTCTCGATATTGCAATAATATCAATATTATAATAATGTGCCAACTTGTAGAATGGCACATGTGGGGTAGATTGATGAATGCCATTATCATGCATACCATTCTATATCTGCTTGGTAAGACAAAGTATCATGCACACCCTTCTATATCTGCTTGGTAAGACTATGAATAAAAAAAATACTTCATACACACTTCATACTCCCACAAGTGCATGTCAGATTTTTTAACTACTAGTAGAACTGGTAGAACTAGTAGAACTGGACATGGAGTGCAGAAAGATAGTATTCAATAGTGAGCCACAGGAACCATCAGCATGCATACCCTTCAATACAATATTTCTGGGGGAGACTAAGCATCTTTAGCCATAAATAAAAATAATGAAACACTGCATACTTCAGTAAGCTCATGTTGGCGTATATTTACACCTGAATTCACCCGTGTGTTGATGGGGCCCGAAAGTGGAGCAAAGAATAGCAACACTGTTTACCTTCCGCGCATGTCGTAAAAGGCGACTAAGGAGGTTATGGGATGGAGTTGGCTGTCCCATCCCATATGGGGTCAGTGACCCAAGGCCATGCTGAAGTCGGATGTGTCAGGCCAAAAGGCGCAGATATCGCAGCGATGCTGTAAACCATGACGCAATGCATTCCGTTCTCCTGACTACATCCTGCTAATCTGCAGGAGTTTGAGAACGAACGCAGAAGAAGAAGAAGAATTTACACCTGAATATAAATAACCAGCAGAAGATGTCATCAGGCCATTGGTGTAAAGAAAATAGCGACACAATGCTTTTCCATTATCTGCACCACATTCTGCTGGAAATTTAGTAGAGATTTGTCCTGCTACAAGAGAGATCCAGTGGGAGTTTGAGAATGAATGCTGATGAAGAAGAAGAATGTCAATATAAGCCAATGCTATTTGTTGATATTTTTGCCAAAAATATTCTGACCTAGCCATTAACACTTTCCCTTTTTTCATCCAGTTAGAAAAGCTTAACCTTTTTTTATACTTTAGAATTTATATATCGTTATATTAAATAGTGACACATTTGAACATCTTTTTCAGCTCCACAGTTAAAGGTTTCTGATGATCGTCTAACTGTTACAGGAGAAAAAGGATACAGCATGATTCGTGCGTCTCATGGTATGTTTTGTAATTTATATTAGAATGATTGTATTCAGCTGTATTTAATTTCAAAATTATTGATACAATTTCAAACCTCATTTTACTACTATTATGGCAAATAATGTAATGTATGTAGTTTATTTTTGCATCTGAACCTAACATATAAGATTGTTTGATAATGCTAATAGTTGTATGTGGTTCTTTCTTTCTCCCATATATTTAATTGTATGTTAAATTGTTCTCTTAGTGATGCCTTTCCAGGAAAATGGGATGGATCCCCAGAATACATTGATGTTCCCAGTGAAATAACTTATATGCCCAATAATGGGAACATGAAACAAATCAGTGTTTTTAAAAGCTCTAGACTGTGTATGTCGGTAAACAAATTGTCTTGTACTACCTTCAGAAGATGAGAAAATAATTTGAGAAATTATATATATAAAAAAAGCTTTTGACAAAGTTAAACATAGCGAAATTATACACATGCTAGAGAATCTGAACATTGACAGCAAGGATTTAAGAATAATCAAGAACATATACTGGCAACAAACAGCAGCAATAAGAGTAGGAAATCAATTTGGCCCTTTTCAAAAAATAAAACAAGGAGTCAGACAGGGATGCGTGCTTTCACCAGACCTGTTCTCTCTATACATTGAAAACATATTGCGTGCAATAGTAGATATCCCAGGAATATCAGTGGGAGGACATAACATAAATAATTTGAGATATGCGGATGACACTGTTCTGATTGCAAAAAGTGAGGAAGACCTTCGAAACTTAATTAAAGTAGTAGTCACAGAAAGTAAAGAGAAAGGCCTCTTCCTAAATATCAAGAAAACAGAAGTAATGGTTATTTCAAAGAAAGAAAATAACACACCTTGCAAGATCATAGTGAATGATATAGTGTTAAAACAGGTCCACCAATTCAAATATCTAGGTACAATTATTACAGCAGATGGAAGAAGTTCAACAGAAATAAGATGCAGAATAGGACAGGCAAAAACAACATTCAGAAAAATGCAAAATATACTGTGTTAGTTAGTTAGTCGTTGGATCATCGTCATTGCACTCCGGACAAGTCCATAGGTGCTCAGATCTTTCCTTGAGTGTATCTGCCATTACACGTTGACTGACAGTCCCAGTACGTTGTTGATTGACCATCAATCTTTTTCGCCCACGAAAACTCTCCTTTCTAGCGACACCACATTTCAAACCAAGTTCCTTTATTCTAATCATGGAACAAGAGTCATTGTCACTTGAACAGTCATTTGTTTGTGCGTTTTCATGTAGTGCATTCAAAATGTCTGCCCGATCCATCGCTCCTCTAACAGCCGTAGTAGCAGCATGGGCGGCCAACCTATCTGCTCTTTCATTATGACTCCCACATGTCCCGGCACAAAAATAAAAGTCACTGTACGCACACAGGAATTATTCACTGCATCCAGCCACTGTTCTCGAACGTACCTCGTCTGAACTTTCACAATCATGTTCATGGAGTCACTGAGGATACAGGCATGTTTGCAGACAGTCTGTGAGCAGACCCATTGCAAAGCCTTGGTCACCGCCAGAATCTCCATTGTCAAGCTGCTTGTCGTCTGAACGAATGCACCACTTTCCTCTCTGATAGTCTCCCCCCACCTTTGAGCCGTGAAAGCCCAGGAACTCCTGATGTGTGTCTCAACCGACCCATCTGTATATATAATTATATCACCTTCCCTGGAATTCTCACTGATCAGAGCGAGCACCTCCGACTCGACCACTGTCGGACACCATTTCCTGCACTCTCTATTGAGTGTTATTACTCCTTCGAAGGCTGTTGGGTAATCCGAGGGTGCCAGACTCCATTCGGCACCAGGTAGTACATCCTCCAATCTGCAAACACTCTGTATAACGTCCTCTGCGCGCCCCATCCACGACTTTCCTCTCTTTAGTCGACTTCCTTTCACTTTGATAATTTCTGGGTGTAGAGGGTGCTCTTTATCAGCGGTGATTTTTATGTAGTTCCGCTCCATGCACATTTGTATTCTTTGCTCTGCAGTTGGGCAATCAAGTAGGTATCGCATAGCCCGAGCCGACGTATCTCTCGTGCACCCCAAAATGATTCGCATTGCTTCATTTTGGATTCTATCCAATCTTTCTGTTTGAGTTTGACTCAGTGTCAGAATTGCCAGTGCGTACTCTACCACCGCCACCACCAATCCCTGATACAGCAGAAATAGCAGTCTCTATTCGCATTGAGCAGCACCCATAACTTTCATCGCCGCAAGACCTTTATAAGCCTTTACAATTATGTGGTCAACATGATCTTTGAAACTCAGACTTCGGTCCAACATGACCCCCAAGTACTTCATTGTGCTGGTTCTCTCGAGGACATCCCCTCTCAAAGTAACCGATGGCGTGGACGTGTTCACTATGTGATTGTTTAGGGAAAACCATGTTATCGATGCCTTTGATGGATTAACAAAAGCTCCAGAATTACTGCACCATTCTCCTATGCGATCAAGCTCCCTCTGCAAATTTCTGGCAATTCTTTCTCTATCTCTGCCCTGCCTATATACCAAGATGTCATCAGCATAAGACAAGGTTCTCCCTGGTCCTGTAATCTGACAGCTTGTAATTTGAACTGTATACACATTGAATAGTACTGGGGACAGAGGTGACCCTTGTGGTAGTCCTGGATTTATGACTGTTGGTGGCGAAGACCAACTCCCACACCTAAGGACAATCTGTCTCTGATAAAGTGCAGAGACAATCCACCTGACAACAAATGGACTTACTTGGAGTTGCAGCATTATGGTCATCAAGAAATCCAAGGGCACTCTGTTATAAGCATCATCCAGGTCTATTGCAGAAGCGCATGTCTCCATTCGTTTGCCAAAACCTTTGAAAACGTCCTGCGCGAACACGGCGGCATTGTGCCAAGTCTGCTTTACTGGACGATAACCTCCCAATGTTTATGGTAGTCTATTATTCTTTTCTAGATGTAGGGACAATTTCCACGCCACAATCTTTTCTAACAACTTGCCGATCGTATCCTGCATGGTTATGAGTCTGAAACCCTGTATCTTAGCATGACTCTTGCCAGGCTTGGGTAGTGGGATATATGATGATGATATATATATATATATATATATATATATATATATATATATATATATATATATACTGTGTAATATCACCTTGCCATTAGAGGTGAGAAAGAGAGTTCTGCAGTGCTATATAACCCCTATACTAACATATGGGTGCGAGTCTTGGACAATAAACAAACTGGAAAGTGGGAGATTGGAGGCAACAGAGATGTGGTTCTACAGAAGAATGCTGAGAATACCATGGACTGCCAGAAAAACTAATGTAGAGGTGTTAAAAGAGTTAAATGCGAAACGGACCTTAATCAGCAATATAAGAAAAAGGCAATCTGATTTTTTTGGCCGCTTCATGAGACAGTCAGGTTTAGAGAACATAATCACAACAGGCAAGATTGAAGGCACCAGAGACAGAGGGCGACAACGTGAGAAAATATTAGACAGTTTGACAATCTGGCATGGCAAAGAAACAACAACTTCGTCTTCTTCTTCTTTCGTTCACTTGAAACATGTCTATATCTGTAATTCTGTCTCCTTAATAAAACTCACTGTCTTTTGTAGTTCATACAGTGTCCCATAGAGTTTTGATTCCAGTGTTGTTTCCTCTGGCCAATATGTCTGCCTCAGCGTTTCATGCTCAGAACACTCTTGAAGTATATGTTTGACACTCTGTGCTGCCTGTCCACATGTACACATGGCCGTGTTGCCAATCTTGAACTTTGTATACATGTGACTGCGGAGTCGGTTGTGTCCTGTTCTGAGACGTAGAATTATAACTTGTTCTGGTCTGTTCATAATATGATAGTCATCTTGTGTTGGTGTTTGTGGCTTTCTTATTGACTTGATCATCTGTTTTTTCTGATGGTAGGTGATTGGTATATCTGGTTGGTCTTCGGCAGCACCTTCCTTAGCCAGTTGGTCTGCTTTTTCATTTCCTGGTATTCCACAGTGAGAGGGTATCCACTGCATGGTTACCCTATACTGGTAAGACAATTCGCTAAGTAGTTTTTTCAAGTCTGTTAGTTTTCCAGACTGAAGAGCTTGGAGCACTGACCTTGCATCTGTCAGGAATACCACAGGCTGTAGGTCAGAGTTGGAGTTCAGCAGTTTTTTAGCTGCCACACTAATTGCATGGATTTCAGCATCATAATTATTGCAGAATTTCCCTGTTGGTGTTCTGATGGTATCTCTAAGCTTGTGTGGATATTCTATATATACACCTGCACCTCCATTCCTCACGGCATTCTGTGCTGACCCATCTGTGTATACTCTGACCCATATATCTTGTGGATATTCCTCATCCAGGAAACTGAGGGTGACTGTCCTTCGCTGCACACTGTTCTGTTCGTCCTCGCTTAGTATTCCTTTCACATGGGTCTGAATGTATATTGGCATTCCATGCCTTTCACTCCACGGGGTTTGTTCTGGTACAGGCCTTAAAGGGGCTGTCAACTTCAGGTAGGTCTGTAAGTTGTCTACGGAGTCGTTTAGCTTGATGGATAAAGCTGCTTCTTTTCAGTCGCCCCATTGCTAGATTTTGGAATCTTTCCTTCATTGGATGACTTGGCATACACTGAAACTTTTCTGCCTGAATTAGTACTTTTGTGTCTCTGTGTTCGCCAAGTGTTTGCATTCTTCCCATTTTCTGCATCTCTGCTATGGGTGTTGATTTCATTGCTCCCAACATTATTCTAAGGGCCTGGTTTTGCACTTTATCTAGATCTTGTAATGTGGTGTTTGATGCAGAACACCATGCAGCTGAACTATATTCCAGATGTGGTCTTATGCCTTATCTAGATCTTGTAATGTGGTGTTTGATGCAGAACACCATGCAGCTGAACTATATTCCAGATGTGGTCTTATGCCTTGCTGGTAAACTTTACTGAGTATATTTCCACTGGCTCCCCATGTGGTTCCACTTAGTTTTCTCAGGATAGCTAACTTCCTCCTGGCTTTTGTTGTTGCTTTGTTTATGTGCTGCTTCCATATCAGTTTATCATCAAAAGTAACTCCGAGGTATGTGGGTTGTTTGTCTTCTTTCAAGAGTTCTCCATCTATTTTGATATGACCGGCTTTTTGTTTTGGTGAGAGGGTAAAGAGTGTAGTGCTGCACTTATCTGTGTTAATGCTGACGCACGATCTATTAGCCCATAAGGTTAGAGCATCGATAGCTTTTTGTATTTGTTTAGTGGCCACTGTCGCATGTTCTTCCGTGCACCATATCACCAGGTCATCAGCATACATTGCCACTTTGATCCCATGTAGATGTCCAACATAGATGTTCAGCAACTAGGTCATTGATGTAAACCAAGAAAAGTGTGGGCGACAGGACTCCTCCCTGGGGGACTCCATGACGCAGTAGAACTTTCTTGCTCTTGCGACCATCTAATTGTACCCTGGCTCTTCTATTATGCAGGTATGCTTTTACCCATTTGTACATTCTTGAGCTAACCCTGCAATTTCGCAATTTCTTTAGGAGCCCTTCTTTCCAGACATTATCAAATGCTTTCCTGAGGTCTATCCATGCTGCTAGTACCAGTTTCTTATCTTGGAAGGCATCCTCAATCTCTTGGGAGAGGTAGGTTGCCTGATCTTCAGTAGAGTAGCACTGTCTGAAACCTGCTTGCTGTGATACCAGAAGGTTTTCACTTTCAAGGTACCACTGCATCCTAAGATTGATAATGCGTTCCATTGTTTTGCATAGACAGCTTGTGAGGCTGATGGGCCTGTAGTTGGAGACTGTGTTGCCATCTTTTCCTGATTTGAGGAGTGGTATCATTATTGCTTCTCTCCACGCCTGTGGTACATTACCTGTGGACCAGCTGGTGTTAAAGATCTGCAGTAGCTTTGCTCTTGCTGCAATTCCCAGGTTTCTAATCATTTCATTGGACACTCCATCAGCTCCAGGGGACTTTTTCATTTTCAATTTGGATATTGCATGCTCCAGTTCTCTCATTGTATTTGGTGCCTCCATGACTTCAGGTATAGGTTCGTCTTGTCCAATGTTTTGCTGGTTCGCTCGAACCTCCTGTTGTTTGTCTGTACTGACTGTGACGTTATTGTCTTCTGCAAAGGAATCTGCAAAGTAATCAGCTGCATGTTTACCTGTTAAAATGTTTTTATCTTTATAAAGTGTGATCCTGGTATTTCTCCCTATACATTCATCATTTAGTTGTTTTACAAGTTTCCATAATTTCCTAGTATCTCTTTCTAGGTTCAGCGACTCTGTTTTTTCTTTCCAGCTGCTCCGTCTGGCTTGTAACTTGGCTCTTTGAAATTTAGCCTTTGTTTGCTGATATTTGTTGTGATGTTCTTGGCTAGGTCTGTTCTCAGCCTGCTGTCTAGATGTTTCCATCTCATTTTGCAGCTTTTCCAGTTCATCATTCCAGTAGGGTTTGTAGTTTTTGCGTGTCCCCCTGGGTATGGTTTTACTAGCAGCATGTAGTATACATCTATTAAATTCATTCACTGGTCTATTGATGTCTTTGTCCAAGTTCATGTCCTTAGCTAGAACACTGGTTAAATGCTGGTACATTTTCCAGTCTGCCCTCTAATAGTTCCACCTAGTGAGCGTGCTGCTGTCCTTGGTAAATTCATTGTGGATTTCCAGAAATACTGGTCTGTGGCCACTACCCCAAAGCTGCTTTCCAACGACACGTGTGATGTTCCATTCCAGGCCTGGTGAGTGGAATGCCAGATCTGGTGTAGAGGTGGTGTGCCATGCTCTCGAGTAGAAGGTTGGTGAGTCTGCTGGCTGGTTAATAAGGATGAGATTATTTTCATCCTGCCAGCTCTCAAGTTCCTCACCTCTCTTGTTGATATGATCGTAGCCCCAGCTCTGAGAGTGGCTGTTGAAGTCACCACACACCATAAGTCTCTCTTTATCTGGAATTGTGTCTAGTGCCAATGGTTTATCATTTGGGCAGTAGTAGTTCAGGAGATGGAATTCTGCACTGTCTGTTTTTAGGTGGAGCATCTGGTATTCTGCCCCTTCCATATATACTTCCAGCTGACATGCGCTGATATTGTTTTTAACACGTGTCAGAATTCCACCCTTTCGCCTGTCCTTTCGGTCAGATCGGTAGCACTGGTAGCCTCTGATTTTGAAGGCTATGTCGCTGCTGAGGTGTGTTTCTTGGATACAGCATATATTAACTTGTTCTTCACTGAGGACATTTTCAAGTTCCAATTTTTTGCTGTATCCATCTCTTTTACTGTTGACACCCTCAGCATTCCAGTGCATTATTTTTATTGGTTGTTTGTTTGTTTGGCCAGTAGCTCTATTCCCTTGCCTCCTGGCTCCTTGAGGCAATTGAGAAGGACTTTCAGTAACTGAGGTTGGGCCCTTTCGAGGTATAGGGCCGGCACCGTTCCTGCCTGAACGTCCGCCACAGGGCAGGCACCATAACTTTTTATAGATATAGACATGTTTCCATTGTATTTTGTGCGTGGCATCCTGATTATCTGTGTGCCTTTTGGCTGGATGCCTCCGTCTTCAGCACTCTGCTTACTTGGGCAGGACTATGGTCCTGCTTGAATGGGACTGCCCGACCAGTCTTAGTTTCCAGCCCCTGATGGCTGAACTAAGCCCCATCACCACTGCACAGTGCTGGCCTTGATGGGGAGAAACAACAACAACTTTGATACATAATACTGTGAACAGAGAGCTGTGGAGAGCCATGACCGCCTACGCCACCCGGCATGGCACCTGATGATGATGATATATAAAAAATAGACCCTAAACAGTATCTGTTAAGTTATCATTCTGTTTCTCTGAAAAGTAAACAACTGATTTCACAGTCTCATGTGTGTAAAATAGAAGTTTGGTGACACAGTCAGGTATAAATGCTCCCAATAAAAAATTCTGAAACAAAACCACTGGTCCAGATCAACACAGCTGAAATTACAACACCTGTAAATTACAAAAGACAGTGAAGGCTAAAACCAACACTGCATATATTGGCATAGTTTTAGCAAATGTAAGAAGAGTACCAGCTGTGACACAGAAAGTGAAATAAATCAGGGTACATGTAATAATAAAAGCATACTGAGATGGGACAATGTGATATATTGTCATCACATCTATTCTATCACTTCCAAAGCTGGGTGAGACTACAATGTGGATATGAAACACATTTGAACGTATCCTGGTGACTCTTGATGATCTTCTTGAGGTAATATTTTCTCCAGAAGGTACTCTCTTTGTAGACACATTGAACTCCTTACAATTCTAACCAAGTTGAATTGCAGCAGCCAAAGCTATGTTTAAATACTCTGTGATATATGTGTTCCATTGAGTATTGGTTAGTCCTTTTACCTGCAACCATACCTTCCATTTCAAATTTTTCCAGGTTATTGTGACTCTTTCTAAGAAAATAAGTATGAGATTTTCTGAGAAAGTAACATAAATCATCTCTAGGTATGCCATTGGACGATGAAAACATATGACCCGTGCACCATATTTCTCTATACACGGGATTGTCAAAGTTAGTTAGTTAGTCGTTGGATCATCGTCACTGCATACTGGACAAGTCCATAGGTGCTCAGATATCTCCTTGAGTGTAGCCGCCATTACACGTTGACTGACGGTCCCAATACGCAGTTGATTGATCATCATTTTTTCTTGCCTCGAAACCACTCCTTTCTAGCGACACCCCATTTCAAACCAAATTCCTTTATTCTAGTCATGGAACAAGAGTCATCATCACTTATACAGTAATTTGTTAGTGCGTTTTCCTGTAGGGCATTCAAAATGTCTACTCGATCCATCGCTCCATCAACAGCCGTAGTAGCAAGTGTGCAGCCAACCTATCTGCTCTCTCATTACCCCAGACTCCCGCATGTCCCGGCACAAAAATAAAAGTCACTTAGAAATTCTTCACTGCATCCAGCCACTGTTCCCGAATGTATCCTGCCTGAACTTTCACAATCGTGCTCATCGAGTCACTAAGTATGCAGGCATGCTTGCAAGATAGTCTGCGAGCACATTCATTGCAAATCTTTGGTTACTGCCAAAATGTTGTGTCAAAGGGGATACCTACCTAGTATTTTTTAATTTATATAACATTAAAACATGTTTCCCTTGTTTTAATATTGTCTAGGAGTCAACATTTTTCTATTTTTCATGTAACACTTCCTGGTTCATTTGTTTGAGTATTCAGGGCATTTAAAAAATCCTTTTGCAGCATTTCATCTTGAAAGAAGCAATTCTAATTGCAGCTGTTTTATTAAGTTTCCAGTGATGATGATGTATGACAAATCACCTGAATGTAAAAGAAGAAAAAACAGAATCCTGATCCTTTCTTTATGTTTGATTTCTAACCTGTAGACAAGTACATTCAGATAATAGGTGTACCAGTATGATTCTAAGCTTCAGTATTGACTATAGGACTCAAAAATCCTGGTGGACTGCTAGCTGGAAATATGCAACAGATAAGGTGACTGTCCTTTAAACACAATAGGTAAAACTTAATTCTTTGTACAAACAAAATTCAAGTAACACACAGAATCTCCTATTTTCTTTAAACTCTAGATGTTTGCCTTTCGGTACCAGTTACTTCCAACTACAAGCAATTTCCTAACTTCTATGCACCATGTCTGCTTAATTTGTTGTCCTTTGCTACTGTTTAGTTCTTAATCCTTCTAAATTCTGGCTTTAACTTTCTCTCTTACTCTAACTACTTTGTCACTTCACTACCAACACTTGTTCAAGATTGCGTTCATCTTTGAACATTAACGGTGCACTATTTTTAACTCAAAGACTTTTCTACATTATTCCCTATATGGATACTACAACATAGTTACATTTATCTTGATGCTGAATATATCCAAGACAATGACTATACTTGTTGCTGTTGAAATTAGAAATTTGACTTAATTTTCAGTTACAAAGTCATGTGTTTTGTATTCTTATCATCAGGGGTCAGTTACGGAGAGTGGTACTTTGAAGTCCGTGTTGATGAAATGCCCAATG
Organism: Meghimatium bilineatum; assembly: GCA_034231615.1. NCBI lineage: Eukaryota > Metazoa > Mollusca > Gastropoda > Stylommatophora > Philomycidae > Meghimatium > Meghimatium bilineatum. The sequence continues at coordinate 50,011,312 of CM067321.1, read as the reverse complement.
ATTATGCAGCACGTATAGGCTGGTCTTTATCTCTAGGTTGGTATGACTTTGCATTTTGTGAATAACTGCTAATTTATTTTAAAGAAACTCCTAGAATTATGGAGATAAAATCACTAGAGTATCCAGGCAACACTACAAGCTGATCAAATGGGAACTGTGGTAATCTGTTACAACTGCAGTATGAATGGAAATAGGTAAAGTAAACTGGTTATCTTAAACTGCTAGTCAAAAAAACATACTCAGAATGAAACAGTAAGCACAGACAATACTACTAAAAAACCTTAATAGGAACAACAAAAATGAATGAGCATAGAAACACACATATGATATAATAAGTAATGAACTATAAAAAAGGAATAGAAATAAAATATAAGGAAGATGTAACAAAAGGGGGGGGGGGTGGAGTGGAGAGTAACAGTTAGTGTATAGGACTAAGGAGAGGTTAGAGCATGGTTGACATCTGATAGGAAATGGAAAATGAAGTAAGATGTGAACCCTGATAAAGACGAGTGGAAAGAAGAGGAGGAAGAAGTGTCATGCATAGAATGTGCAATAAGGATCAATCCAGGATAAAAGGGCAGGATAAAGAAGAGATGAATATATGTATGACAATTGGTGATGCGAGGAGAGTCAAGTGAATAGCTATAAGGAGATAAGACACACTCACCTTCTATGTTTCATTTATGTTGTATTTTCTGGTCCTGGAAAGTCAAAAACTAAACAAACTTACATTTTATAATTTACTTTAACATCTCATTAACCACTAACACCGTCCCCATCCACCCAAAAATTACAAAAACTACCAGGTGAAGCATCAATTTGAAGCCAGTAGTAAAACTTCATTACCTGACATAAAGACAAGCTTACATTCACTGCGGACATGGAGATTACAGGCTTTCGATTGCAAATGCTACACACGAATTCTGCAAATTTCCTATAGAGAGCATAAGACAGATATGTGCTTGATTCTTGATTAGAAAACTGACCTCACAGCACGTGGGGCACTCCCATAAGTACTCCGCCCTCTGTTCCAGCAGCCATTCGACATGATGGTATTTCGAGTCCAATGCTGCCGAAACAGACGTTAACATCAGGGCACAACTCTGGCCCTTATGACAGGTTTCTTTGTTGTTCCGCCCACCCACTCCGTGCCCGTAACTAGTTCAAGCACAACGTCAGCCTGTCGGAACAACATGGTAACTATTATCAAAGGTTATGACTACGGGATTGTATAGATGACGTGCCATGAAGCTTCTATAAGAAGATAGAAGAGAGAGAGTGTGGTTGACGATTAGCGCAACTCTTCCACACTATAAATCAACTTCAGCGCTAGTCATTTCTCAACCCATTTATTTATTTATCTTTATTAATTTCATCCTTGAAACATCTTAACATTGACGTAGGCGCTTGGGAGAGCCTCGCTCAGGATAGAACGGCTTGGCGTTACAGCATTAGAACGGGAGCACTAGCGGCAGAAGAATTCAGACAAGAAACTGCAAGACAGAAGCGGACACGTAGAAAAGAAAAAACATCTCAACCTCACACAGATACCTTCTATTGTTGTCAATTCTGTAAAAGAACATTTTGTGCGCGCATTGGACTTGCTAGTCATTTAAAAACGCACTAATAACTTTATTATTTTATTATTTATTGTTATTATTATTATGGTTGAGTTTTTGGTCATCGTCGATCACGACGGACGAACATCATCATCATCATCATAAGAAGATAACCTCAATATAAAGGCATGTCCTCTACTAAGGTTTTCTGTTGCATGGTTAGTTTGTCTAGTGAGCCATTGGTGAGACCCACAGACACAACCGCATGCGCAAGACGGATATGTACATAAATGAAATAAAGATGTATGCAGGGGTACAAGAACCATTGCTTTCAATAGTGAAAGGATGAAAACTAGCATAGTTTGGACATGTATCAGACATGATTTCTTGTAAAAAAAAACTGCAGGGAACCGTCGAAGGGGGAAGAAGCAGAGGAGGGCAAATAAAGACATGGACAGACAACATCAAGGAATGGACAGGACAAAATTTTTTTTTCTTCACTCATCTGCATCGTTGAAGATAGAAATCATTGGAGGACTATGTGTGCTGAAGCATCCAATGTGGTACCCCTATGACCGTGATGGGTTACCGGTTTATAGATAGATAAAGATAAGAGTGAAACAGGTATTTCCCATGGAGTAGTAAATTACAATCCAAAATATTCAGGCAATATTTTTGAATTTTCCTCCAAATCAAAAACTCTTCAATTCCTAGTGCAACCAACTCCCAACAGAAAACCTGTACTCATTTTCTGTTGGGAGTTGGTTGCACTAGGAATTGAACACCATTTACTGGTTAGCAAGTGTCATTATTAAATGTTTCAGGGAAAATGGGCAATTAATGATTCATTTTTTTTTCTGGGTCTAGTATCGTGAGCAAAATTTGACAACAAAACTGCAGTCCCTAGAACATAGGGAGGGGTAATTGGCACCAGCCTCCTTGGTGGAACAAGATACAAGATACATGGAGCGACTGGAAACAAACAAGTTTTACGTGAAGTTTCTTTTGGTCTTCCTTGTTTTCTCTTGCCCTTTAGCACAGAGGCAAAAAGCAAGAATAAGTGAACTGGTCCAGTCTAATCTTGTCTTACAACTGAAGCAGATCAAAGATGATAAAGTTCAGAATTTTACACATATTGCTAAATTTGCTAAGGAGAAAAGATGGGAGATTTTTTCCTAAACTTTTTCAAAGAAGTCACTAAAGTATTCTGAAGCCTGCATAAATTCATGAATGGTCCAGCAAAACACAGATTCATTCCCAATTTCCAGAACACAGATCTCACCTTGCATTTGATGAATGAAATGAAAAGGAGTAGCTCTGCTTGCACATTACACTGCACACATTGGTCAGACGAATTTGGGGACATATCAAGAAACAACAAATGCGGTTGAGGAAATAAAAATGCACTGAAAATGTGAAAGAACACAGCACCAGGACCAGATAGCATTAGGTATGAAGACCTTGATAGGAGGACAGATGAAGGAGGACCTGGCTATAATGTTTAACAAAAGAATGACAGGTAAGATCAAAGAAGACAGGTTGCTTGGCTACTTGATTCATTTGCCCAAACCTGGTAAGAGGTAAGATCACACAAAGATGCAGAGATACAGGCTAATTATACAAAAACACAGTAGACAAAGTAATGGAAGGTTGTTGCATGGAAATTGTATTCTCATCTAGAAAGGAACACATTGCTACCACCAACGCTAGGTGTGTGCTCCTAACAAGCAGACCTGGCACAATATGACTGTCTTTCCACAGGATGTATTTAACCTTTAGCAAGCCAGATTAAAAAATACGAACGTCTCCCTGCCACCGGATTCTTTTTTGAAAATTTGCGTTATTGATGGTGACTTTTGAAAATGTGATAATTTTTTAGTTGTTAAAGATATTTAAATAATATTTGCACATATGAATAAAGAATTGAATTCTGCATATATTTGTGTAATTTATGTACGTGTGTGTGATACCAGATGTATGAGAAAGTGGTTAAAGACGTTTTTCACAAAAAAACATATATTTTATAACAAATAAAGAGGAAAAAAATTAGTAAAAAAATAACTTACCTTACTTATTGAATTGCTTGGCAACACTGTACACTAAATTACACACACATCTGTTGTATTTATGTTCTTTAATTGCAAAATAATCAAAATATTGCTGTATAAAACTGTATAAAACATGTAGATTTGCAGTAAAATCGTTCTTTGAGCTTAGGCCTAGAGTCATTTTTGGTGCCACTTCAACATATTCGATATCAAACATGTACAAGTCCCCAAACCAACATAGTATTCTGTATATTCGCTGCTGTGAAACTAAATAATTCATGATTCAAGCCACGATTCAATGTTATTTTATTCTAAATACGATGAAAGAAAGGTCTATAAAACCAATCCACCATCATGGCATCGTACCGGTGTGCAGATGTGGTCAGATTAATTGCTATAAATCGTGTACATCCACCTAGAGATCTTTACAACAATCATGTCGGACGTGGGAATGTACAGACTTCGATTGCGCATGCCTTGAACTATGTGCTGGCTGTGGTACACCTATTTAGCACGATATATCATTGGGCCGAATGCATCCGACAACAGTAGACAGCCGCCATTGAAATTTTTGTCGATCACACTTAACCAAAGCGCCGTGAAGGTTAAAGGATTCAATTTGTGAATGGAGACATACGGCTGCAATAGACCTTGATGATGCGTACACAGAGTGCCCTTGGAATTCTTCAATGTAAGTCCCATCTTGTCAACTGGATTGCTTCTATCCTGCCTCAGAAACAGTTGGTTCTTAAATATGATAGTTTCCGCCAAAGACAGATGTGTCGGGCCATTACCGCAAATAAAACGCAACTCAGTGCATTTCCATTCTCTGGACTACATTCTGCTGGAAATCTAATAGGACCATGGTCCTGCTGCAAGAGAGATCCAGCGGAAGTTTGGGAATGAACACTGAAGAAGAAATATAATAGTTGGACATCAGCACCAATAGTCATCAGCCTTAGTCTTCCACAGGGTTACTGCTATCTCCAGTATTGTTTAATGTGTATACCATACAAGTTACAGTCAGACAGATCACAGGAACTAGTATAACTATTTCATATTCTGATGTATGTTAGTTAGTTATTCCTCTAGGACCAAAGACAATAGGGCGGATGTCATAGATTTCCATGTGTCTCGGTTCATTGCAATTTGCTTTAGATCTTCATTGTTTCTGATACCGATGGTGAAACATTCTCTTGTAATAGTTTTACGTAAAGTTTCTTTTGGTCTTCCTTGTTTTCTCTTGCCCTTTGGTGACCACATCAAAGCTCGACAGGGGTATCTTTCGGTATCCATTTGTAGTGCATTTCCGATGTAATTCCAATGATGCTTTCTAACCTTTACGACTCTGCGGTCGCAATGTTGCGCCTATGAGCACAGGCTACATTGTGCCTGAGGGCGCAATCCCGCTACATAGACATCGCCCGATTCCAGAGTACGAAACTTCACGAAGTAATGATCCCGTGACGTATAAAACCCGCCAAATGAAGCTAGGAATACGTCACAGTTTAAAGGTCAAATTCCTTTACTCATTATGATTGCAAGAAGGGAGAAAGCTGGCTGGTTTTGTCAATGAATTTCTAGACGTTGGCCATTTTGTAGCCATATTTTACTATCAAATTGAGTACCGTGTGGCATGGCTAAGTGATCGTGACTACATGTTTTAATTGTTGTTTTTTGTGTTTAATATGTTGTTATTTGATAAGAATGTTTGTGTAGTCGTTCAAAAACACAATAATAATATGTATCAGGGGTGCCACGTGTGTGCATAGACAATAATTACGCTGTGTGTCGGCCTAGACCTAGTGTTGACCGGACGGATGTTATATGCGATTTCTTAACGTTTTATTCATTTTTTAGTTCATATTATATTAGTTTTGATATAAAACAATATATATACAATAAGTATAGGTATTTATGAGGAATTTATCAATGTTTCCACGCATTGCTCAAGTATTAGGGTCGTCAAGAAGTTATATGTGTGATTTGAAAATGGCGTTTTGCGATTTCCCCCCCCCCCCCCCCCCCCGTATTTTCAACTTCACAACTTGCTCACAACTGTCATATCATACATAGAACAACAAAAAAAAACATGACTATATTCACTATTCACTCCTTTTTTTTAGATATGCAAAAATTATTTTGATATCTTTTAAAACAAAAAAGTTATCACGTTTTCAAAACACCCACCATCAATAACACAAAATTTCTAAAAAAGAATTCAGGCCCAATGGGATGTTTCTTAATTTTTAATTCAGAGCCCTAAAGGCTAATATTGGTTGATGCTTATTCTTTTTTTGATTCTTGTCTGACAACTGTGTTTTATTTGAAGTCTGACCAACGTATGTTCAGCAGCAACATTTATTCTCAAAGATGTTTAGTCTGTGTTCTAACTAAGATGTAGTTTTCCAACTTTTGCATTCATATGTTAATGTTAGAATTATGCAGGAGTTTAAGATAATATTTCTGTAATGTTATCATTGTGTTAATACATTTCTATGTATTTGATATCAAACATGTTAATAAATGTATTGAAATATATGTATTCTCATTTTTGTCATCTTTTTCTGGAAGTGTCCTCTTTTGTCCATATAAAAAAATCTAAACTTCAACAAATGTCCTTTCTTTAACAAAAAAATGGTCACCCTAGTTTCCCCCCATTAATATACAGTTTAACTGCAGTTATGATTATTATAATTTTCAATCAGTGTCTCAGAACTTATTACAGAACTTTTTTTCAATCAGGAAATCTGCAGGCTCCATGCGGTTATGACAAGTTCAGTTATTCTTGGAGGTCTCGTAAGGGTACTGCTTTCCACCAGTCTCGTGGACACCACTATCATGATGGGGGATATAAGGAAGGTGATGTACTAGGTTTCTATATCAGTCTCCCATGGCCTAGCGATCCTGAACTGCTACTTCCTCAGACATTCAAAGACAGGGTGAGTACCACAAAATGTTTCACCTTTAATCTTTAACCTTTACGATGTCCAAAATAAATTGTTTTAACTTTCCCCTTGCATGGCAGATTTTTTTTGACATATTGCGTAATTTTGGTGGGTGTTCGAAGAATGCAATAAGTTTTTTGTTTTTATAGATTTGTGTATAAATTTTTTTAAAGGCAATAAAGAATTTAATACAGAGTCAAATTATGTACATTTTGCTGGTGTACATGGTAGGAAAATTGTGACGATGAAAAATGCACTGACTCATGCCCTTCCAAAATGCTGCTAAATGATTTTTATAATATTATTTTATAACCAAAATAATGTGCTCATAATATCATCTGTGAAAATAAATCAAACACATTAATATTGTCTGTTAAACTTAAATAAAACATTTGGATGTCACTAACGTTCTCGATCCAATCTTGAGTAGTTCTAGGAATATTTTTTTAACACACAACATAATTTATATTCAAAGCAGAATGTCTAGACCTAATGTTGGAGATATCATTTCATAACGAAACAAACATGTTCATAATACCTTCTTAGAAAACAAACATTAATTCCTAACAATTCCTCATTAGAAACACAATCCATAAGAATTTCATTAAAAATGGCAACTTGATTTGTAATGATTGTAACAGATGGAAACAATTACACTTTTCTCTGATATTCCATCTGCTTCACACACGACCTTGATTGGAAAGGAAACTAGATTTAATATGTCAACAGTGTTGCCACTCCCAGAAGAAAAAGCCATAAATATTTTATTGTAGTTACCAAACTGCTTATTGATGGGGCGGAAGTTTGCTATGATGGGTTTCAACAGAAGTGTGTGTTATTTAGCGCCAATGGCGTGCTAAAAGTTAACAAAGTACTTTTCCATGCTCATTTCTATGTTTTGATGTCTTTAAAAATGTCCATTATTTTTCTCTTGAAATAGTTAAAGTATGCTTCATTTTAATTTGTAATTAATTTATGTTTAACTTCTCATTTTGTACTTTTTCTCAAACTCCTGCGACTTAGCTATCATCGTATGATCTACTAAATATCAGAGTAGATTAGACCTCGTTATTTTTGTATAAGTTCGTTCTATAACTCCAGCTGGATCTTTCTTGTAACAGGATAATGGGTTCAACTAGATTAACAGCAGAATGGGGTTTAGAGAACATAGATGTGTTTTGTTGCCATTTTATTTGTGCCAATGACATGACACATTGACACTTTGACAAAGTGCCAATGACACTTTGGTGGTTTTTATATATCTCTAAGTGATACCATGCAACTCTTTGGACTTAACCAGTCTTCATTTTTATAGATTTACATTTTCTCATTGTGACACAGTCTCCCATAATTATTTCTTTTGTTTCGGTTTAAATGATTTTTAATATCAAATATACTGAATTAATTTATGCCTGGAGATATTTGTGAAATATCTGTCTTTTGTGAACTAAAACATATGTAATAAAGCACAATCTTCCCACTGAGAACAGAACACAACAACCTGAGACAACAAACATTTCAACACATTAAACCTCATATAAGTACCAAATTTTGTAATTTCACCCAAGTAGATGAAACAGTACAACATGTACATAAAAATTCTCCTCAGAAAAAAACACATTTTTACCAGCACCTTCAGCAATCATTAATACTCTTTACAACTCAACATTTACAAAACACTTATCAATTCCTAAACTTGGTATTCAATATTTCCTCTTCTTCTGTACTCATTCACACATTTCTTTGCTGATTTACAGGCTGTATTAGCTCTAGATAATAAACAACAAACAACATACACACAATGAAATATTTATTGATGTGTGAGACATTTATAATCCTAAACGTTTCAGGTTTCCAAGAGTAAAAACATTAATATTTAAATTTGTAGATGAATATTTAATCGATTTTGATTTCAGATTGATGAAAATATTCATTTAAAAAGTTCATAATATACTTAATGAAAATTGATTTAATTTTCACATAGACCATGAGATGATTAATCAAACAATGATTTAAAATTCACATTTACCATAACACACATAAGATGATCCCTTTAAAATATTTAGAGTTGTAACAGAATCATCAGCAATGACTTCCATTAAGTACTTGTTGACATTATGTCACTCTTTTATCTTGCGTTTCTTCAGTTATTGTCATACTTGATATAGCAGGTGTTATTTCATGAACAGTTGACATGTCAAGATAAGACAGTCATATACCATATTCTTATTTTTTCTGTTTTTAATTTAACATTTAAATTATGTACTGCATTTTGTTGATATGTATCTTCAGGTATTTGCATTGTATTTTTTTGTGCTGGTCTCTTATTCTCATATTTGTTAGTTTCTGTTCATCATCACCTCTTATTCTCATATTTGTTAGTTTCTGTTCATCATCACCTCTTATTCTCATATTTGTTAGTTTCTGTTCATCATCACCTCTTATTCTCATATTTGTTAGTTTCTGTTCATCATCACCTCTTATTCTCATATTTGTTTCTGTTGCATAATTCAATGCAGTTTTATGGCAACTTTATTGTTCCATTCTGTGATTGTTTGTCCCCTATTTGATAGATAAAGATCTTTTAGTCGAATCACCAGTACCATGTAATTGTTAAACGTAGAACTGCTGTTCATCCCATTTTGTTTTCTCCAGTATATTTAGTTACCATATGATGTACAGTTTTACTGCCTTCTCCATTTACTGCCTTCTCTCATTTCTACTTCTTCAGTGTTCATTCTCAAGCTCCAACTAAATCTCTCTTGTAGCAGGACAATGGCCCTACTAGATTTCCAGCTGGATGTAGTCCAGAGAAGGAAAATGCTTTGTGTCACCATTTTATTTGGGTCAATGATCTGACGCATCCATCTTCAGCAGTATTCTTATTTTGTTAGTAGATACAAGCTTGGCAAAGCTGTATTGTATACTCTGTAGTTGAACAGTCGAGTAAGGAGTACATAACCCGTACCTTCGTGTCCCTTGTGCACCCAAGAATGAAACCATATGCTATGGTTTTTATCCAATGTTTCCGTCTGTGTCTAATTGAGTGTCAAAATTCCCATATGCATGATTCATCACAGAAAGATACTAACCCTGATAGAGAAGAAATAACTTTCATTGCTGCAAGATCTTTAATATGACATTGAATGAATGAAGCCACGGAAGATGGATGTGTTGGACTATTGGTGCAAATAAAACGGTGACACAACACATTTCCATTCTCTGAACTATATCCTTCTGGAAATCTAGGAGGAACATTGTTCTGCTATAAGACAGATCCAGCAGGAGTTTGAAAATGAACACTGAAGAAGAAGAATGAATGTAGAAGAAAAGAGTACTTAAATGTCCGTCTTTTCTCTCTCTCACTTGTTGCTATTAACACACCATGATTAATTGTAGATTATACAAATACTAGTCCACATCAGTAAGTCTATCATTGACATACTGTAGTCATCATAGTATTATATACACTGATTTGTGCAACTTTCAGACTTTTAGTAATTAAACTCTTTTATTACTTGAAACATATGGAGAATACAGTGATTCTTTAGAGTGCTTGTCATATGATATCATATGGGATGTTGAGGATTGCAATAATACCTTATTTCTATGGTGATTTATCTTTGACAAAAAGAGCCAGTATCATAATATGGGGTACATTCTAGTAAATTTACTGCTCTCTATCAGTCATTCATGAGTGCTCAAAGTCTCAGTCAACTGTTGATTATGAGATTTTTAATTTTTCTTGATTATTGATTAGAAACCTTAGAAATCAGCATCATAGCATACAGAATATCCCCCATAAGTGCTTCCCTATCCATTCCAGTACAGTATTCGGTGAAACTAGATAACTTCTTGCACACTTCTGTCCCTATACCAGTCCATTTCTGGCTCTCTATACCTGGTTGTATTACTATATTAGTTTGAGGTTTTTTCTTTTTATCTACCTCTGTGCAGTCACTATTTTTTCTTACTGTTTTCCAATTCATACAATCAGAGCAGTTTGTCTTCTGCTTCTGCCATCCATGGCTTTTGAAACTTGATTTGTTTTCCCTTTGTTTCATCTGGACATTGATGCAAGGGTTGGTGGTCACTGTTGACAACATTAACGCATTCCCTTACTTGTACTACACTATGTCATACCATAATACTGGGTAGATCTAGCAAGAATTACATGGCAGTGATTGGAGTATCTGATCTTTCTAGTGAGGACACACTTTCTCCTCTCACACTTGGTCCCTTCAATATCTATCATTCTCTATACATATAGATTGCCATTTCCAGCTTCCTTATCTTCATTCTGTAATATTTAACTACTCTGATTACATTAGTGATGTGTCATCTCCAGCTTCCTCTTCTTCATTCTGTAACATTTGACTACTCTGATTAAGTTAGTGTTGTGTCATCTACTATGTATTACTCAGCAATAGCTACAAGTATGACAGATCAAGTCCCCGCCTTGATTACTCTCAAAATCTCTTGTAACAACTTGTATGATGCTCTGATGTGGTGTCTGAACTAAAATTCTTTACTCGCCTGTGTGTTGCTGATGTCGAAAAGGGAACAAAGAATAGCAACACTATTTACCTTACATGTATGTCATAAGAAGTGACTCAGAATGTTTTGGGGTGGAGTTGACTGTCCCAATCCATATAGGGTCAAAGTTACTCAGAAGCCATGATGTATTTAGCCGAAAGCTGCATATATAAAACTATGCTGTAAACCATGACACAACACATTCTGTTCTTCGAATTACATCCTCCTAATCTGCAGGAGTTTGAGAACGAATGCAGAAGAAGAATAAATTCTGCACTTCTACATTCTCAAACTCTTGCCTGATAGCAGGATATAGTCCAGAGAATGGAATGCATTGATCTGTTAACATCGTTGTTGCAATATCTTTTGGACTGACATATCTGACCTCAATATGGCTTCTTGGTCATTCTGACCTAAGGGATGGACAGTCAACCCCCAACCCCATAACCTCTTTCTTATGACAGGTGTTATGGTATCTTTCAGGTGTTATCCTTATGCTATTCTTTGATCCCCTTTCAGACTCCACTTACAAAGTGCTTAAATCTCATTCAGTAGTAAGTTGCAGGCAAACGAACAGTGTATATTTGTGCTATTATAAGGGATAAAATACTTAAGAATAGTTATTTAGTTACACATAAATTCAATATCACACTTTGAAAACATATGTGAAAGGTAATGAAATGTACAAATGATTATGAAGCATTAGGAACCTAGGTTCCTAACCCATAGGTTGTGACCCTAAATTGAGTTGAGAATAGTTATCTGTTGGATCACTGGCTGAAACAATGAAATCAAAGAATATCAAGTTTAAAGGTATTTTATTTTTAATCTGTGTCTTAAGATTTTAATACTGCCATCATTTCTAAATAACGAATATAATCCACAAAAATATAAATCACTCTATATTTTGTGTTCCCATTGGATACAGTTACATACATCAATTTCTGTGTGGAAAACAAAAAAGTCATGTTATTGATTCCGACACAGGGTTTTTTACATAGGTTAATTCTGTGAAATAGAATGTTTGTATGCTTCTGCCATCAACCATATCTTCTTCGTCTTCTTCTTCTCGTTCGAAGTTTGACATGTCTACACAGCAAGTCCTGTTTTCTTAATAAATGCTGCTGTATTTGAAAGCTCCTCAGTGCTCCCATACATCTCTCTGTGGATATTCATCTCTGTGGGCCAGTGTTCTTCCCTTAACTAGTTTAGTGTATTGCAGTCTTGCAGGATATGTTCAGTAGTCTGTGCTGCCTGGCCACAAGTCACAGTGGTGATGGGACCAATCTTAGCCTATTTAAGTGGCTGTTTAATCTGTTGTGTCCTGTTCTGAGGCGGAAGATAATAATCTGTTCTGCTCTGTCGAGATAGTGGTAATTGTCTTTTGGGTGGTCGACTTTCCTGATGGCTTTGATGAGTGATTCAGTTACGTATTACATTATATTGAAAAGAAATTGTTTTAGATGTACTTTCTCTTAACATATTAGAAAGCATTTAATTTATCGGGTTTTGGATCTCTTTGCCTCTACAAAATGGGGTAAAGAATCTCTTTGCCTTTATAAAATGGGGACAACTAAAAAAAAAAGCTAGGGAACCCATGATGAACCCAACATTTAGGAAAAATGAACCAAACAGTAAACAAATGGAAATTTTATGTGCATAAGATAACAAATATTGCAAAGACTATACCACTATTAGACTATATATGTGACAGATAATGCTAAATCTCAAGGTGCTGCAACAGTAACAGAATATGTGTGCAGTACTTTATTCAGAGTAAAGGATATAATCCTGCACACCAAACTAATTTTCTTGAATACAAAGTTGAAGTATGGCTCGAAAAACTGGAAAATTGACCAACATGATTACAGCATAAACTACAGACATTTGTGAATAACTGCTTAAGTAGAATACTAAAAATTTGGTGGCAGAACGATCGGTAAGAAATTAAGAGATCTGCAGATGAAAAAACCAAGATGTAGTGGACTTCTAGATTAATAGTAAATTCATATTAAAATGTAGATTTGAGTGGCTTTTCGACATAGTGGGTCTCTAAAATGTAGATATTAGCAGCTCAGTGGATATAAAGAGTTTAATAAGAAGAGAAAATAGAAATAAAAGGACACACAGAAAACCAGTTATATGATATGGAACCAGAGTGCAAAAATGAAACAGGGAAGACCTAGAATCACATGGAGAAGAGAGGTGGTGAAGAAAATCTGGAATCCACATGAAGTGGGGCTGAGAACTGTTAAAGAGACAGACGTTATACTTTTTAGATCATATGTTTTTCCAGTTGTTGCATACAGCTGCAAAACTTGGAATATAAATAGAACAACAGCAAAAACAGAATATCGGCATTCGAACTGAAGTGTTATAGGGCAATATTAAGAATTTCCTGGACATAAAAGATTAGGAACAGTGAGGTTTTGAGTATGCTGAATATAGAGAAAGGATGGCTGGTAAATACAATTTTACATAGAAAACTGAATTATTTCGGAAATATAAAAAGACACAATGGCATGGAAAGATGCATATTAGAGGGCAGAATTCTGTTAAGTAGAAGAAGAGGTAGAGCTAGAAGGGGGTGCAAAGGGAACGCATTGCTCTAGGCGGACCCAGGGTTAGCAGATAACCAAGATCCCAAATGTACCTCCTCGCGGTGCACCCTGGAAACAGAAATACAGCAGCTCGAGCTGATTCTGGCCAAATCATTTGGGGATCGTGTCCGAGAATGTGGAGGTAGCAGATGGAAAGAGATTTGACTGCACAAGAGACAGACAATATCTCTGACACCACCAGCATCACCACATACAGCGACACTGTCGACATACAGTGAAGCCAGTTAGTCTAGTCCGAACATTGGAGCCAATGTAAAAGGCACGTAAAGGCAGATGCATGGCGAGAGACAAATAGATGTCATAATGAGTACAATGACACAATGAAAGTACAGAACAGCTCCAGAAGGCATCGCGAACTGCAAATAGAAAGGAAAAGTTCCTAGAAAAAGGGGAACAATAAGCTCTGTTAGCTCGAGACGAGCTTTTAGTTATCTGTGCTCCTTATATGCAGAGACCCAGACCCAATCATGGGTGTTCGGAAAAGCAAGAAGACCTGACCCAACTCTACAGTCAAGTTTCCTATACCGGAAATACACTTGCAGAGAGAAAGGGTTCAGTACCTGATGGGCTCAGGCGCTATTGGGACAAGGTCGCTCAGCTCTCAAATGCCTTGCTCTCAAACGCGTGGTGTGAGACTCGAACTTGGACGAGGGGTTCACGATGTCGGTGAACGACGCCTCGGGTAGGAAGACGAACGAGCCAGGGTTCATAATTCAGCCGAGTTCTTCCTCATACGGAACCAGGCTCATGAAAAACGGCTCAGTATCCGATGGGCACAGGCAGAGTACGTCCAATTGCACGAGATGGGCTCATTGACGGTGGAACACCTCGTACCAATAGACGCGCTCGACAAGCGTCTTGGCGAAGAGGTACTACACACCAGCATGCCCGACGACAGATAGACAGGCTGTCACGGACTAGGGACCAAACCCGAAATAAAGGAATGACGAAAACGGATGTGCTGGACCTCGGATGTCCAGGCCACAGAGTGGTAAACCGAGGTGCAAATAACAAAGTTCTACAGTGGAACTTGCAGCACAACGTACTCCACCCTCCCCGGCGGAAATCACACGATATATTTGTTGTGGTTACATGAGAGCGAACGCTGAAGAAGAAGAAGAAGTGCTAGAAGGAGATGGACAGATGATATCAAAGGCTGTATGAAGGTATCAGTGGAGGAGGCAGACAGATTGGCACAGGATAGAGTTCAGGACATCAATTGCAAAGACATCATTCTGGAAAGAATATGTCATATGATGATGATATATATATATTTTTGGGGTGCAAAGGGAACGCATTGCTCTAGGCGGACCCAGGGTTAGCAGATAACCAAGATCCCAAATGTACCTCCACGCGGTGCACCCTGGAAACAGAAATACAGCAGCTCGTGCTGATTCTGGCCAAATCATTTGGGGATCGTGTCCGAGAATGTGGAGGTAGCAGATGGAAAGAGATTTGACTGCACAAGAGACAGACAATATCTCCGACACCACCAGCTGCACCACATATAGCGACACTGTCGACATACAGTGAAGCTAGCCAGTCCAGTCTGAACATTGGAGGGGCGGCCAATGTAAAATGCACGTAAAGGTAAATGCATGGCGAGAGACACATATGTTTCATACAGAGTACAATGAAACAATGAAAGGGCAGAACAGCGCTAGAGGGCAGCGCGAACTGCAAATAGAAAGTGAAAAGTCCCTAGGAAAAAGAACTACAAGCTCCGTCAGCTCGAGACGGGCTTCTAGTTACCAGAGTTCCTAACAGGCAGAGACCCAGACCCATCCATCGGCGTTTGGTAAAGCAAAAGACCTAACCCAACTCTAATGTCGAGCCTTCCTAAACCGGAAATATGCTTGCAAAGAGAAAGGGTTCTGTACCCGATGGGTGTAGGCAAGAAAGGGACAACGATGGTAGTCGTGGCCCAACTCTACTGTCAAGGTTTCCTATACCGGAAGTACACTTGCAGAGAGAAAGGGTTCCATACTCGATTCGCTCAGGCACAAAAGGGACAACGATTTAGCCCTGGCCCAACTCTACTGTCAGGTTTTCCTACACCGGAAATACACTTGAAGAGAGAAAGGGTTCAGTACCTGATGGGCTCAGGCGCTATTGGGACAAGGACGCTCAGCTCGAGAACGCCTTGCTCCCAAACGCGTGGTGTGAGACTCGAACTTGGACAAGGGGTACACGATGTCGGTGAATGACACCTCGGCTAAGAGGGCGAAAGAGCCAGTGTCCAACTCCTCTGATGAGTTCTTCCCCTTAAGGAACCAGGCTCACGGATGAGAAACGGTTTGGTACCCAATGGGCACAGGCACAGCACGTCCAATTACACGAGGCAAGTTCATAGACAGTGGAACACCTCGTTCGAGTCAGACAAGAGCAAAACATCGTCTGGGCGAAGAGTCGCCACTACGCGTGCCTGGAGACAGATATAGAGGCTGTCACAGGCTAAGGGTAGCCCACCCGAATTGTCAAGGCATGCCGAAATCGGATGTGCTAGGCCTACAAGGCGCATAACGGTGGCACAACGTAATCACGCTCCCGGCGGAAATCGCACGGATATCCGTGATGGTTACAATGGAGTGAACGAAAAACAAACAAACAAACATATATATTTTCAGTCATCAGTGTATATATCATGTTTATAAGGCACAAATAGGTGCAGTAATAACTTTCTGCAATAACAATTTTGTATAATAATACAGTGTAATATAATGTTCGACAATAACAATATACTCAGAATGTTATCTGAAACTACCGGGTATCTGTAATAGCAATAATGTTGGTAACAATATTTCCGTGGTCTATTTGATATATTTCTGATGATTGATGAAAATATGACACAGGTCAGTTGTTTCAGAAGTTTACTGTTTGTTGTAACAATGATGAACTCTTGATCTCCTGCTAAAAATCTCACTAGTGGCCCATTAGACCAGCTATCATGCAACAATAAAGCTCTAGTAAAGGACATTTTTTTTCTTCTTCAGCGTTCATTCTAAAACTCCTGCTGGATCTCCCTTGTAGCATGACCATGGTCCTACTAGATTTCCAGCAGGATGTAGTCCAGAGAATGGAAATGCGCTATGTTGCTGTTTTATTTGCGCCAATAGCCCGACACATTCGTCTTCTGCAAAAGTAAATGATATGAACATGTGCCTCTTTCCTCTTTTCCTCTTATGGAAGCCCCACAACACTTCATCTATACAATTATGTTTTTACACCCTCCACCCATTTCTGAAAATAAGATGACTTCTTCGCAAAGCAATTAATACCAATTAGAATTGGAATCTTCTGTGTATGAAATAAAGCTTTGAGAATCCCCATCTCAAGAATCCCCTAACCCTGAAATTTCACACAAGAATACAAGAGCTCTTTTGCTAATTCCTGGTGGACGAAAACAAATAAATAAAACCATTGTTTTATTTTTTTGGTTTATCTTTTGGTTTCTACCATTGGTTTCTCTTGTTCTACTTTATATCTCTACTTTTGTGATTGGATGTCGTTCCATCCCCATTGTTTTTCTATTTCATTCATCTGCGCTCTTCTCATACACTGATCAACATCAGGTTCCATCTCTGTATGGAAGGTTGGCTGCAACAGACCTCCAACATCTTCAGCCTCTTGCCTTGTTAGTGAAAATTCTGTTAAATTGTATCCTGTGCATCTCATGTTGTTTCCCTGCCATTTGTACCTCTGCCTATTCTTCTGCATTCATTCTCAAACTGCTGGAGATTAGCAGGATGTAGTCGGGAGAACGGAATGTGTTGTGTCATAGCTTATAGCTGTGCTGTAATATTTTTGTTTTCAGCATGATGCTAGGACTTCAGGATCACTTCTACCTATATGGGATGGGAAATGCCACCTGCACTCCATAACCTCCTTAGTCACCTCCTACAACATACATGGAAGGAAAACATTGTTGTTATTCTTTGCTTCCCTTTTAGGCCCTGGCAACACATGAACGCCTGCTATCCTTTTGTTCACGCCCCCCCTCTCAACTCTATCTAAAAAGAATGTCTTCAAAACAGTGTTTTAATGCTGCACTAGACACAGTCTGTACAAAAAGTAGCCATGTGAACCATATTTTGTACCGGTTATTGTCAAGCCAACCTTTTAGTTCCACCTACTTTCATTGTCAAGTCAATAATAAACATCCTGTCATTACAAAACTTGTAGCTGGACTTCACACACTCGATATAAAATAATTGAACATATCAACCATAGTGATTACACATTTATTTGAAACTCACATTTGCTTTGTACACACATAAATACTGATATGTGATTGTAAATTTTATATATCACAATCATGCCATGTGCATGCATCATTAATGCTGGCACCTTTCAGTCTTTCCAAATGATAGTATTATTCTTTTACTATAAGAAATATAATATACATAATACATAATGGATGCGACTCACACGACCAGTCTGAGCCATAAAGTCGTCCATAATATGTATAAGGCATCACAGGCCTGCTTATACCATCATGTGTAGTTGTGAGTCTTCTTAGAAGTTCAGCCCTAGAACTATCTGCGATCACTTTCTCCTTTGTCATCATGCCATTCGGGGTGCAAAGGGAATGCATTGCTCTCGGCGGACCCAGGGTTAGCAGATAACCAAGATTCCAAATGTACCTCCTCGCGGTGCACCCTGGAAACAGAAATACAGCAGCTCGAGATGATTCTGGCCAAATCATTTGGGGATCGTGTCCGAGAATGTGGAGGTAGCAGATGGAAAGAGATTTGACTGCATAAGAGACAGACAATATCTCCAACACTGTCGACATATAGTGAAGCTAGTTAGTCCAGTCCGAACATTGGAACATGCCAATGAAAAAGCATGAAAAGGTGGATGCATGGCGAAAGACAGATGGATTTCATACTGAGTACAATGGATAAATGGAAGGGCAGAACAGCGCTAGTGGGCAGCGCCAACTACAAATAGAAAGTGAAAACGATTCTGGAAATGGGAACTACAAGCTCTGTTAGCTCGAGACGAGCTTCTAGTTACCTGTTTTCCTTACAGGCAGAGACACATACCCAATAAGGGCGTTTAGCAAAGCAAAATGACCTCGCCTAACTCTAATGTCGAGTCAACCTATACCGGAAACATGCTCGTGAAGACAGGGTGCCGCACCCGATAGGCTCAGGCAAAAAGGGATAAAGATGGCATTCCTGGCCCAACTCTACTTCCAAGCTTTCCTATACCGGAAATACACTTGCAGAGAGAAAGGGTTTCGTACCCGATGGCCGCAGGCACAAAAGAGACAACGATTTTAGCCCTGGCCCAACTCTACTGTCAGGTGTTCCTATACCGGAAACACACTTGCAGAGAGAAAGGGTTCAGTACCTGATGGGCTCAGGTGCTATTGGGACAAGGTCGCTCAGCTCGAGAATGCCTTGCTCTGAAACGCGTGGTGTGAGACTCGAACTTGGGCGAGGGGTTCACGATGTCGGTGAATGACACCTCGGCTAAGAAGGCGAAAGAGCCAGGGTCCAACTCTTCTGGTGAGTTCTTCCACCTAAGGAACCAGGCTCACGGATGAGAAACGGTTAAGAACCCGATGGGCACAGTCACAGTACGTCCAATTACACAAGGCAAGCTCATAGACAGTGGAACACCTCGTGTGAGACAGACGAGAGCAAAAATCATCTGGGCGAAGAGTCACCATTCCTGATCTTTCACCTCCATGCAACACGATCCATGGCATCTTGTTCCCATGATTCTGTCTATCTATCTATCTATCTATCTATCTATCTATCTATCTATCTATCTATCTATCCGCTAAACCCTTTATTGCCTTTCAGCATTAGGAGTAGAAGAGTTCTCTGGAGATGGCCCTCGTGTGTGCTGAGTATATTGTGAAATTTGTTGCCTCTTTTATTTCGGTGGTCCATCTTTTTTGTGGTCGGTCTCTAGATCTGCCTTCACTATATCTGTGTAGCATAGCTTGCTGTGGTATGCTGTCTGGTGGTAGTCTGCTGATGTGTGCAAACCATTTGATCTGTTGGCTCTTAATATATTCCAAGATTGGGGCGATGCCGATTCTTTGTCTAATGTCCTCATTTCTCACTCTGTTTCTTAGCGATATTCCTAGGATTCTGTGTAAGCATGCCATTTCAACTGTCACAAGTTGACGTTTGTCTTGTGCTGACGTTGTCCATGTTTGACATTGATAGCACAGTGTTGGCATAGTAATCTACATTTTTCTGTATTCTGTGTTAATACATCATTCTGTGTTAATGCATATACTGTTTGCACGTCTTTGTATCGAAGTAGAGGTCAACCCCGAGATATTTTCCCTGACTGTAATTCCCCATAAAGGAGATATTTCAGTATTCTACCTTCCATTCTCGTAGTATGTCCCAGCCATCTGAGTCAGCGAAGACTGAGCATAGATGAAATTGTGGTATTTCCTATTATTTCTAATATAAATTGTCTATAAAGTCACTGCGCACTGATGTCGTACAGATCCAAACTAAATACTCACAATTCATTTGACGTAGTGTTTGTCATCTATTGTCTATTGTCTATCCCCAGGTGAATGATTGTTGATCGCATTCATACTTGCCGTTAAGCGTAGGGGTGGTATCTTAAGCCGTCGTTTCAAGGCCAGATGTGTCGTCGAGGTTGCATTTAGTCCATGTTTGTTCAAGGCTATCTTGATGTTTTCTATCCACCGTTTTCGTAGTCTACCTTTGGCTTTACGCCCGGATATTCTTGTATTATATGCTCTTATTGGTATTTGGTTTTGCTTCATTCTCATAAGGTGACCAAACCATTTTACTTGCCATCTCTCAATATGTTCGATACATGATATTATACCAACTCTTTTCCTAATTTCTTCATCTCTTATTTTATCTAGTTTGGTAACTATTGCAGCTTTCCTCAGATACTTCATTTCACATGTGACGATTTTTCTTTACTGCGAAGCTGTTAAAGACCATGTTTGACATTGGTAGCACAGTGTTGGTATAAAAATTGTAGATAAAAATTGTAGATATTATTTGTTTTTTAATTTCCATCTTGATCTTTGGATGAAGAAGTAATGGTGAAAGTTGGTAAGTCACTGTGTTTGCTTTCTGGCACCTTTTTTTCTTTCTATTTCTCTGTCTAGTCTTCCATCTTCGGAAAAATTGCTGCCTAGATATTTAAATTCTTTGGCCTGTTTAACTTTGGTGTTATCTATTGTTATATTCATTGGTGTTGAAGACTTGCTAATTTTCATAACTTCTGTTTTTTGTACATTAATTTTCATGTTGTACTCCTGACATGCTAACAGCAATGCATTGATGTGCTTTTGCAAAGTTTCCTCATCTTTATGTTGCCATCAAAGTTTGTCATCGGTGCAAATAAAATGGTGACACAATGCATTTATGTTTTCTAGACTGCATCCTCCTGGAAATCTAGTTGGACCATTGTCCTGTTACCACCGAGATCTTTCAGGTGTTTGAGAATGAACACATACACACACAAACATATATATGACATAGTGTCACTATCAATGTAAATGAGTGCACAGTGGCTTCATTCTGAAATTGTATATTCTTTCTCCATTTTTATAGTATAATTATTGTTGGGACATGGGTGGTTGCTGATCCAGCGATCCATGGGCTCATGCTCTATGACCCAATGCCATTAAAATGGCATTATATTGCTGGGAAGTAATTGTTGAGATATCAGACATGTAAAGTTGTTCATAAAAGTACATGTTACATTTACAAATTACAAATTGAGTACTTAATAAGAGTACATAGAGTGTGGTTATATAAAGATTGGGCTAATAGTCAATAGTGACAATCAATACAGCTTTAATTTCATTAATTAAATGTGAAGGCTTCAATTGAAAACAGAAAGAAAATACTCCTCCAGATTTGTAAATGTTGCCAAAATGCTGTGTTAGATCTGGAGTTTGTGTCTCTCCAGATTTGTAAATGTCAAAATGTTGTGTCGGACCTGGAGTTGGTGCCATTGTTAGTTAGTTGGGCTTGATGCTGTTTCACCACTCAACATCTTAGGAGAACTTGACCTTGGCTTGGATCCTGTAGGAAGATTAGAGCACAGATAACCTATACGAAACAAGATTCTTCTTCTTTTTCTCTTTTGAAGTTTGACATGTCTACACAGCAAGGCAGATTGGCACATAATAGATTTGGGTTTAGGACATCAGCTGCAAAGACAACATTCTGGAAAGAATATGTCACATGATGATAATGAGCCTCTGTTGGTTGGACTAAGCCCCATCTCAACTTCTGGGAGTTGGCCTTAATGAGGAAACTTGATTCAATAAAGGAAATAGCCATAGGTGTAAGCAGGGGTGGGTGTTTCAAAAGTTTAACCCCCTTCCTCCAGGTAATTAGAACATGAGAAATAATAATACATTGAAAAACACAAAACACTGTGGGGGAAAAAACCAGATAGTAGGCCTTTATACACTTCCACCCCTATTTTTTTCTCTTCCCCCACCACTTAGTTGTATCGAAGTCCCTGTACATGGATGAACATTTAGTAAAGTTGTATCTTATTCTTCAGCGTTCATTCTCAAACTCCAGCTGAATTTCTCTTGTAGCAGGACTGTGATCCTACTATATTTCCAGCAGGAAGTAGTCCAGAGCAGGGGTCGGCAACCTATGGCACGCGTGCCACACTTTAAATCGATTAGCACGGTTTCCTCACTTATTTCGGCACTCTGAATAATTTGAAACCTTAAGTTGGCACACAGTTAGCAAAAGGTTGCCGACCCCTGGTCCAGAGAATGGAAATGCGTTGTGTCGCCATTTTATTTGCGCTAATGGCTTGGTACATCGGCCTTCGGCTGGAAGTTGTATCTAAGTCCCTGTACACAGATGCACTTTTAGTAAAGTTGTATCTAAGTCCCTGTACACGGATGCACATTTAGTAAAGTTGTATCTAAGTCCCTGTACACGGATGCACATTTAGTAAAGTTGTATCTAAGTCCCTGTACACGGATGCACATTTAATAAAGTTGTATCTAAGTCCCTGTACACGGATGCACATTTAGTAAAGTTGTATCTAAGTCCCTGTAAACAGATGCACATTTAGTAAAGTTGTATCTACTGTGTAAGTCCCTGTACAAGGTTGTACATTTCTCCTCAATATATTTATATTTATGGAACAAGTAGTGTAGATAACAACATTTTCATATAATTCAATTTTCCGTTTCTCTATAGTTGCTATCGGAAATTAAATTTGAATGATCAAATGGTAAATGTCCCGCAGATGTGACCAAATCATATCATAACAATTCAACTTTTGTAATGTTACGCTCAGGGCCATGTAAATCTATTTTATAATTTGTGCATCTTCTGTGGCGTCACAAAAATGTCATTTGACAAGCAGACAAGTCGATGCCAAAATGGGTAATGCAATCACAGATGTCTATTATACTAGCTAACACTATCCCTAACGTCACCTGTGAAACTACCACACCCCCATCCCAACAACTACACCTCCTACTCTAAAATGATAGAACTCTAACACCAATACTACAATCCTAACACTT
Source organism: Meghimatium bilineatum (assembly GCA_034231615.1). Lineage (NCBI taxonomy): Eukaryota > Metazoa > Mollusca > Gastropoda > Stylommatophora > Philomycidae > Meghimatium > Meghimatium bilineatum. Next base: position 49,988,068 of record CM067321.1, on the reverse strand, counting down.
CCCCCCTCCCTCAAAAGAACTAAAGTAAGCTGTCTCTCCCTCCAAGCTATATTTCTCATCTTCATGCTAACATAGTTAAATTTTTTACGAGCCTATGGTTTGTTCTGCTAAAACTTGGTCACATCTCCCAGACATGAACCGATTAAAGTGATGTCTATGTACTTAGGGTACCACATTGGTCCTAAATTCCTTTCCTTTCAGCTATCAGAAAGTATCACACATTTGTTCTAACATTGATTCAAATTTTATCCCAACTTAGAAAGTATGTTACCAATTTTCAACTCCTTTACTAGTGATTGTTATGCTCTGTGACAGAGGCATAAAGTGTGTTTTGGACAGCCAAGGTATCAAGTTCACTTACTGACTCAGGCAGTTATGCTTCTGGTCCTTGTTTTTAGAGAAATCATAGATCCACATTAGAGGCATGTTTATATAATAATAGTAATAAATGAAGCTTGTCCTATAAAGGATATTAGTAATAATAGACATATAGTTTATGTAGGACATCCTAATGTACATAAATAAGTATATCAACACATACATAACCAAGTACATGAACACATACATAAACAATTACATAAACACATACACAAAACACATAAATAAATAGGTACATAAACAAATACATCAACATATGCATAAACAAGCATATACAAATACATTAATACATACTTAAATACATACACAAGTACATCAACATATACATAAAAAGTACATTAATACTTACATAAATAAGTAAATAAACACACACATAAACATATACATAAACATGTACATCAACACATACATACCGGTAAACATGTACATCAACACATACATAAACATGTACATCAACACATACATAAACATGTACATCAACACATACATAAACATGTACATCAACACATACATAAACATGTACATCAACATATACATAAACATGTACATCAACATATACATAAAAAGTACATTAATACTTACATAAATAAGTAAATAAACACACACATAAACATATACATAAACATGTACATCAACACATACATAAACATGTACATCAACACATACATACCGGTAAACATGTACATCAACACATACATAAACATGTACCTCAGCACATACATAAACATGTACATCAACACACAAACATGTACATCAACACACACATAAACATGTACATCAACACACACATAAACATGTACATCAACACACACATAAACATGTACATCAACACACACATAAACATGTACATCAACACACACATAAACATGTACATCAACACACATAAACATGTACATCAACACACACATAAACATGTACATCAACACACACATAAACATGTACATCAACACACACATAAACATGTACATCAACACACACATAAACATGTACATCAACACACACATAAACATGTACATCAACACATACATATATGGGTAAATCAACAAGTACATGTTTTTGTTGGTGATATTCAAATTCTGCAGAGTAGTTCATTCTTGACAGCTGAAAGCCATTCTTAAAAAGGTGCAGGTCTTCTGAAGTTGATTCCATACAGTGAGTTAGTGACTGTTAAGGTTGTCTGTAAAAGTTTGTTCTGGCAGTTGAATTAGGGAAGGACAGTCCTTAAGATGCTCCACTGTTTCTTTGGGATGAGAGCAATTTCTACAAATGGGCAGTTGCTGGGGTCAGATATGGTTTAAATGGTTATTGATTCTCGCATTCCCTGTTCGAAACTGAAAGGTAAGATTGTATTTCTCCTTCAAAGTTTGTTATGTTGTCATTGTCCTTTGGCCATGTCATTTTCATCAAGTGACATATTCTTTCCAGAACATAGTCTTCCCTATATGGGTATATTGAATTCTTCGCGGTCTTGAACAAGGTGGCCCACCTCTTTTAGGGACATGTGCAGGCATTCCTGAATGTCTTTTGTCAAATGGTGTCTTAGGCGACCTTTACACCTGTTTCCTTCTATCATCCCCTCCAATAACACTCTCTCCATGTTGTCATGTCATTTTACTAAATGCATTTCGATCAGTCAGCCCATTTGTTTAGCCAGATTTTCCTAGTCTTTGTTTTGAGAATTTGTTTGACTCTCCATATTACAAGGTCTTTGCTTTTGTTTTGAAGCACCTTTTTTTTTACAAGTCTGTCTGTTAATTTCTTGCTAGATCTTTATGTCCAAGGATCCATTGCAGGGTCACAATGATTGAATTTGCGGATATAAGACTGTGCACTGCTCTTGTTATGTAGAGGATATCCTGATTTACATTTGAGGTGAAAGCAAGTACATCAATTCGTAAATAAATAAGTACATCAATACATACACATCATCATCATCAAGTGCCATCTCCGCAACGAAGGTTGGCTGCAACGTATCTCCAACATCTCCTGTCTCTTGTCTTGGTGGTGCACTCTGCTAGACTGTAACCTGTCCATCGTGTGATGTTACTCTCCCACTTGTATCTCTGCCTACCTCTTGCTCACTTCCCTTTGACTTTACCCTCAAGTAAGGTCTTCAATAAGGTGTCATGTCTTTTAATGTGTCCAAAGTATTTTATTTGCCTGATTTTTATTTCTCTTAGTAGTTCATTCTTCATATTAAGTGTTTTTAGCATCTCTTTATTTGTTTTCTTGTCTTTCCATGATGTTCTCCCTATTCTTCTATATACCCACATCTTAAAGGCATCAATTTTGTCTTCTAATTGTTTATTTAGTGTCCATGTTTCTGAGCCATACATTAATATAGAATAGATGTAGCATTTTATAATTCTCATACACAACAAGTACAATAATGCATACATAAACAGGTACATCAATACATACATAAACAAGTACATCAATACATATATAAACAAATACATTGACATATAATGTGTACATTTGTACTTACATAATCATGTGCATAAACACACATAAACAAGTACATTAACATAAATTAAAAAAAGTACATCAACAACTACGGTACATGAATATATACATGAACAAGTAAATCAATAAATACATAAACAAATGCATCAACAGATGCTTAAACAAGTACTATGCATATAAAACATAACTTGACCTGCTCTGACTGGTATCTTGCTAGTTTTGCCTTTGCCAGCTTGATCATCAGTTGATTCTGTCTGGTGTTTTCCACATTCCTGTGATCTACTTCTGCCAGTGACCTCATGTTGGCTTGATGGAGTAGTTTCTCTGTCAGATGCTTGTTGTGCAAATGATTCATCTTTGATATCTGATGAAGTTGATTTCTCCATGCCATTCTGTATTGTTTGGTCAGTTTCCTTACCATTTTGTACAGCATCATGACATTCAGATTGTGATTGGTTGTCAGAGTGTGAATCTGTTTCTCGTATCTCAAGACTTTTGCCGATTTCTTTGTCAGTGTCCTCTTTCAGCTGTTTATTAATGACATGATTTTCTGGAGTTTTGTCACTATCTGAGCTTGCTGTTATCTCAGATGAGTTGCCTGTACTGGCAGTTTGTGTGTTGTCTTCATATTTCTCAGTGGATGACAGATTTTCCTGATCAGTATTGGAAGAAAATTCTGGTCTTGTATGAACCAGTGATATATCCTCATTTGTGCTTATTTCAGCATCAGATATGATATCAGTTGTTGATATTGTTGAATCAGGCAGTTCCACATCTATCAGCTGGCCCTGTGAGTCTAAAGGCTGTTGTGATGTAGGTTTGACTTCAAGAACGATATTAGAGTTCCGGGTTTCATTAACACTTAACTCTAAACTGAGTTTGAATGAATCATCGGTTGTTGTGTCTGAAAGCTTGTCCACTGTTTTGTATTCTGTATGCGCTTCATCATGATATTTTAGCTTTGATCTGACCTTTGGACTGGGCTTAGGGCTTACCTTAGGTGCTCTTCTAGCCGCTGCTACTGGACTGACTTTAGGTGATTCTTTCCTTGAAGCAGGAGTAGGTGATTCTGTTTTGAACTCCCGTAACAATGATGGTGAAGACTGCTTGTATTCAGACTCGTTAGAGTTCCTACTGTCACGTTCAGGCGTTATCTTAGCTACTCTTTCATCACTATTACCCTTATTGACATCTTGCTGCATAAGTCCAGTTATTCTGATCTTATCTTCATGCACTGAGTCAACTGGGAGTGCAACTGTGGATTGCTCTGCTGTATGAAGAGTGGCAAGTGTCTGTTCGATTTCTGCCAGCATGGAGGAACGAGTGTCTCGTGCTGTTCTTTCTCTGTCCTGACGCAATAAAATACTGTTAACATCATCATTAGAATCATTATTCTCCTTATCAGATCCTTGGTCTTCCTCATTGAGCTCCTGAGATGAGAAAATATTGGATTAGTCTATGGTTTATCTATATTTATCACGCATGGTTTGCGTCTGTGGGTCTCACCAATGGCCTATTAGACAAACCACCCATGCAACAGAAAAACCTAAGTAGATGACATGCCGTTATATTGAGGTTATCTATTATAGAAGCTTCATGGCATGTCATCTATACAATTATGCCTCTCATACTTTTAATTTTTTATTACAATGTATTTTATGCCATTTTGTATTCTTTTTCTTTATTTGTTTATGTATGCACCCTCTGTGGTTGGGAGAGAGCTAGAGATTTTCTGCGTAGCAGTGGGGAGATGGAAACTGACAGCACTGTTTTTCCTATGGCTGAGGTCCATCATAGAGGCACACTCAGGACGTGGCGATCCTTTTGACTTGAACATTTGGTTGCATGCCTGAAGCAATAGAGAAGTTCGGCATAACCAGTAGTCAATTGGTGGCGGGGAATGAGCACAGTGAACCCTATCTTGGCTGCAGTGGCTCGGAGCAGTTCATAGGTTGAAACCTTCCTTCCTAGTAGTGTGATAGTTTTTCTCTGGCTCTGGCCCGGAGTGGGACGAAAATCCACTGACTCCCCAGCAATATAATGCCAGTACAAAACATACTAATTACAAACGAGATCGGACGTCGCCTCAGTTATCAAGGTCCGCGGCAGGCAGTGGATAACCAGGCTGCTCTGTCTGAGAAATTAACTACTGGAACGCATCCATAACATCAGCACAAACACAGACATGCACAATACACAACACAGCAACAATACCTGCACAAGCACCAAAACATTAAACCCAGAAAACCTCGGAGGGAGAACCAGCAGAGCCAAGATTTTCATAAAACAAAGTCTTCACTTAATATTCTACAACTGAACATCTGTGGAATAAGAAACAAAACACTAGAGCTCGCTAATTTACTACATGCTCATAAGATACATGTGGCCCTCTTACAGGAGACTATACACAAAGACACTGACCCATATCTGTCAGGATATACCAGCTATGCCTGTAAGTGTACCAACTGCCGTGGCATAATTACTTATATCAGGAAGGACATTCAGGGACAAGTCACCCAACTAACGGCCAATCCCACAGACATGCAGAAGGTGACCATCTGGCACACTGGAGGAAAATACACAATCTACAACATATACAGCCCACCTCAGACAACATGCAATTTACTGGAAATCCATACAACACAATTTATCAAAACAATACTTGCTGGTGACTTTAATGGTCACTCACCCCATTGGGGTTACCAGAATCACAATAAGACAGGAAGATATATAGAAGAACTCTGTGAAACAACAAACCTGTCTGTCCTTCAAGATGCAAAGTCTGTACCAACACTTTTGCACAGGAGCCATCTATCTCTCAGTCAACCTGACTTGACTATCTGTTCATCTGATATAATAGACGCTTGCTCCCCAGAAATACTTGATGACATTGGAAGTGACCGCAGACCAATCCTCACCACCATAACTACACCCAACAAAGCATATTTCAAACAGAAAACTCGCTGGAATTTTGGCAAAGCAGATTGGAAACTATTCCAAGAAACATCTGATTTCCTGCTAGGTAAAATCAATAGCAATGACATAGAAACATTTACTGCAGAGGTGACAAAAGCTATCCTCAATTCAGCATCACAAAGCATCCCAAGGGGCAGTAGGAAATCATACAAACCATTCTACAACAAAGAAATGCAAGCTGGAATCCTCGATAGAAAAAAAGCAAGAGAAGCCCTTGAGACCTCACCTCCACAAGAAGCAAAAATCCTGTACAATAAAACATGTGCCAAAGTAAAACTAATAGTGAAGAAGGCCAAACATGATAAATGGGCAAAAACATGCACAAATTTAGATCTAAGGAAAAATGGCAGAATTGCTTGGGGGCTGATCAATAATTTGTCTGGGAAAAGAAGAAGAACAAATGATAAACCTGTGATAGATGGAAACAGAACAATCACCACAGATCAGAAAAAGGCAGAACACTTTAACCACTTTTTTGCCAGTGTGAACAGAGTAGGGAAGCTGTCCGAGGCTGACAAGAAGCGTCTGTACCTACTGAAGCAGCAAGAAAAAGTCCAAACCTCTGGCTCAACCATATTTGATGATGACTTCAGTATGCAGGAACTCCTACAAGGGCTGAAGAAACTAAAGCCAAGAAAGTCTCCTGGACCAGATAAAATTTATAATGAAATGTTAACACACATGAGCACATCAGGGAAAGAAGTACTCCTTACACTAATAAATATGACCTGGAGAAATGGAAAACTGCCTAAACATTGGAGAAATGCTCACATCTTTCCCATCCGGAAAAGTAACAAACCTCCAGATGAACCCAAAAGCTACCGCCCCATATCCCTAACATCATGTCTTGGGAAATTATCAGAAAGAATGGTTACCTCGTGACTTTACTGGTTCCTCGAGAGCTCAAACATCCTCTGTTAGGAACAGGCTGGCTTCAGAAAAGGTAGTTGCACAGAAGACCAACTATTTATGTTGACACAGAAAACCCATGATGGATTCCAGGAAAACAAACACACTGTAGCCATCTTCTTTGACTTACAACAGGCATATGATCAAGTATGGAGTTATGGTCTTTTGATGAAGATGATTGAGATGGGAATTAGTGGAAAACTATACAACTGGATAAAATACTTCCTCATTGACAGAACAATCCAGACAAAGATAAATGATGCAATTTCATCTAAAGAAGTTCTAGAGGAAGGCTTACCACAGGGTTCTGCTTTAAGCTGCACCCTCTTTCTCATTTACATCAATGACCTTACCAAACATATAAAAGCTGAAAAAGCCCTCTATGCTGATGACTTAACAATATGGCAGAGCCATGAGAATGTTGAAAGTGCTGCCAAAAGACTAAATGGAGATTTAAAAATACTACATGAATACTGTCAAACATGGAAGCTAAAAATAAACTGTGAGAAAACTGTCTATACCATCTTTACCAAGAGTCATAAGGTAGCCAAAGAAAATATCAGTCTATGGTTGGATACACAGAAATTGCCAAGAGAAGAACACCCCACATATCTTGTAATCACGTTTGATCGGCAGCTCACCCTCAAGAAGCATGTAGAAAATATCAAAAATAAAGCACTTAAACGGTTACAACTACTGAATAGACTCACAGGCACATCTTGGGGATCAGACAACGATACCCTTAGAGGACTATACCTTGGTTACATACGTTCTGCTTTAGAATACAACAGTGCACTCCTCACAACATGTTCCACGACAAATGTAGAATCCCTAGACAGAGTGCAGAACAATGCCCTACGTCTTATTAGTGGAGCAATGAGATCTACACCGACGGCTGCATGTAAAATACATACGAATGTAGAACCCCTTGAGATGCGGAGAGATATGGCTGCAATGGAGGCTTATGAAAGAAGAAAAAGAATGAACAAAGACCACCCAAATAAACAACTTGTAGAAAACTGGGAACCAAACCACAGAATAAAACAAAAGTCAGTCCTGAGCCATGTCAATGAAATAAAAGACAGTTATCACCTTCCAGACAAGAGACAAGTACTGCAAAGAGTAGAAAAATGTTTACCACCACACGCAGGCTTTAAATTTCCGGAAATCAAAACAAAGTTAAGAGATAATGCAACGAAACATTCCGACCCAGTAAGTCTTATGAGAGCAACACAGAAAATAATAGACACCTACCCAGAACAATGGATTCATGTCTATACTGATGGGTCTGTCTTCAAAGCCATCATCAAAGCAGGTTATGGTGTCTATATAGAATATCCAGACAAAACATCTGATGAGTTGTTTGATGCCTGTGGGGAGATATGTTCTAACTATGAAGCTGAAATAACAGCACTAGAAATTGCCTTGTACCACCTGAAGACCATATTTGATGCCTTCCCATCAAAAGTCCAAAACATTGTTATTTTTACAGACTCTATGTCTGCTCTCCAAGCATTGGAATGTGATGGACATTGTAAACCCGAGCTAGCTGAAATATACCACCATGCAAACCAGCTGCTCACATCTATGATGTCAACATTGTTATGCAGTGGATTCCTGGCCACTCAAACACACCTGGTAATGATAAGGCAGACAGACTAGCAAAGAGGGGAGCACAACAAGAACAGCCTTATACAGAAACAACAATGCACACAGTTAAAATGATTCTGAAATCTGTGAACAAAGAAAATTGGATGAACAGATGGGCCATGGGAAACACTGGGAGAGAAATCTATAAATATATGACCAGCCCAAATCCTAAAGACAATATCAACCTCCTGGAAAGAAAAGACCAGAGTATCATATTCCGACTGCGCACACAACATGTACAGCTTAACAATCACCTGAACAGAATACAACCACAACACACTCCAGGGTGCCGGCTGTGCACTCATCCATATGAAACTGTTGACCACCACCTTTTTGAATGTCCAGCACTGGATGACATCAGGAAAATGCTTCTCCCTCCAGGGCCAGATAAATGGAACACATTATATGGAACAAAACAACAACTCACAAACACATGCATATATCACACAATGACATTGGGTCAAAGGGCATGAGCCCATGGACCGCTGGATCAGCAACCAACCAACCAACCATCTATATTTATAAATAACCAAAATATCGGAGGATCTATATCTATTATTGTGTCTCCAAATTTCGGACTTATGTTTTGCTATATGTGAATCTATTTGTTTGTCTGCATGTCAGTTTCATCATTAGTTCTTTCTATTCAATCTGTTGATCACAATAGATGATTCACATACATTATAATTATGCCCATTTATAAAATAACATTAGTGGACATATGGGGCCATGCTGATAGTGACACAGAAGGCAGCATACGATCAAGCAAGTTTGACTGTAGATAGCTTTCTGACAGGTGACCAGCATGTAATATGAGCAACGCTTATAAACAGGTTGTAACATATGGTTGGCCCCCCATCGAGACCAGCACCGTGCAGAGGTGATGGGGCTTAGTTCAGCCATCAGGGGCTGGAAACTAAGACTGGTCGGGCAGTCCCATTCGAGCAGGACCATAGTCCTGCCCAAGTAAGCAGAGTGCTGAAGACGGAGGCATCCAGCCAAAAGGCGCACAGATAATCAGGATGCCACGCACAAAACACAATGGAAACATGTCTTCATCTATAAATAGTTATGGTGCCTGCCCTGTGGCGGACGTTCAGGCAGGGACGGTGCCGGGCCCTATACCTCGAAAGGGCCCAACCTCAGTTACTGGAAGTCCTTCTCAATTGCCCCGAGGAGCCAGGAGGCAAGGGAATAGAGCTACTGGCCAAACAAACAAACGACCAATAAAAATAATGCACTGGAATGCTGAGGGTGTCAACAGTAAAAGAGATGGATACAGCAAAAAATTGGAACTTGAAAATGTCCTCAGTGAAGAACAAGTTAGTATATGCTGTATCCAAGAAACACACCTCAGCAGTGACATAGCCTTCAAAATCAGAGGCTACCAGTGCTACCGGTCTGACAGAAAGGACAGGCGAAAGGGTGGAATTCTGACACTTGTTAAAAACAATATCAGCGCATGTCAGCTGGAAGTATATATGGAAGGGGCAGAATACCAGATGCTCCACCTAAAAATAGACAGTGCAGAATTCCATCTCCTGAACTACTACTGCCCAAATGATAAACCATTGGCACTAGACACAATTCCAGACAAAGAGAGACTTATGGTGTGTGGTGACTTCAACAGCCACTCTCAGAGCTGGGGCTACGATCATATCGACAAGAGAGGTGAGGAACTTGAGAGCTGGCAGGATGAAAATAATCTCATTCTTATTAACCAGCCAGCAGACTCGCCAACCTTCTACTCGAGAGCATGGCACACCACCTCTACACCAGATCTGGCATTCCACTCACCAGGCTTGGAATGGAACATCACACGTGTTGTTGGAAAGCAGCTTGGAGGTAGTGACCACAGACCAGTATTTCTGGAAATCCACAATGAATTTACCAAGGACAGCAGCACGCTCACTAGATGGAATTATAAAAGGGCAGACTGGAAAATGTACCAGCATTTAACCAGTGTTCTAGCTAAGGACATGAACTTGGACAAAGACATCAATAGAGCAGTGAGTGAGTTTAATAGATGTATACTACATGCTGCTAGTAAAACCATACCCAGGGGGGCACGCAAAAACTACAAACCCTACTGGAATGATGAACTGGAAAAGCTGCAAAATGAGATGGAAACATCTAGACAGCAGGCTGAGAACAGACCTAGCCAAGAACATCACAACAAATATCAGCAAACAAAGGCTAAATTTCAAAGAGCCAAGTTACAAGCGAGACGGAGCAGCTGGAAAGAAAAAACAGAGTCGCTGAACCTAGAAAGAGATACTAGGAAATTATGGAAACTTGTAAAACAACTAAATGATGAAGGTACAGGGAGAAATACCAGGATCACACTTTATAAAGATAGAGACATTTTAACAGGTAAACATGCAGCTGATTACTTTGCAGATTCCTTTGCAGAAGACAATAACGTCAAAGTCAGCCCAGACAAACAACAGGAGGTTCGAGAGAACCAGCAAAACATTGGACAAGGTGAACCTTTACCTGAAGTCATGGAGGCACCAATCACAATGAGAGAACTGGAGCATGCAATATCCAAATTGAAAATGAAAAAGTCCCCTGGAGCTGATGGAGTGTCCAATGAAATGATTAGAAACCTGGGAATTGCAGCAAGAGCAAAGCTACTGCAGATCTTTAACACAAGCTGGTCCACAGGTAATGTACCACAGGCGTGGAGAGAAGCAATAATGATACCACTCCTCAAATCAGGAAAAGATGGCAACATAGTCTCCAACTACAGGCCCATCAGCCTCACAAGCTGTCTATGTAAAACAATGGAACGCATTATCAATCTTAGGATGCAGTGGTACCTTGAAAGTGAAAACCTTCTGGTATCACAGCAAGCAGGTTTCAGACAGTGCTACTCTACTGAAGATCAGGCAACCTACCTCTCCCAAGAGATTGAGGATGCCTTCCAAGAAAAGAAACTGGTACTAGCAGCATGGATAGACCTCAGGAAAGCATTTGATAAGGTCTGGAAAGAAGGGCTCCTAAAGAAATTGCGAAATTGCAGGGTTAGCTCAAGAATGTACAAATGGGTAAAAGCATACCTGCATAATAGAAGAGCCAGGGTACAATTAGATGGTCGCAAGAGCAAGAAAGTTCTACTGCGTCATGGAGTCCCCCAGGGAGGAGTCCTGTCACCCACACTTTTCTTGGTTTACATCAATGACCTAGTTGCTGAACTACCACACGGGATCAAAGTGGCAATGTATGCTGACGACCTGGTGATCTGGTGCACGGAAGAACATGCAACAGTGGCCACTAAACAAATACAAAGAGCTATCGATGCCCTAACATTATGGGCAAATAGATGGTGCGTCAGCATTAATACAGATAAGTGCAGCACTACACTCTTTACCCTCTCACCAAAACAAAAAGCTGGTCATATCAAGATAGATGGAGAGCTCTTGAAAGAAGACAAACAACCCACATACCTCGGAGTTACTTTTGATGATAAGCTGACATGGAAGCAGCACATAAACAAAGCAACAACAAAAGCCAGAAGGAAGTTAGCTATCCTGAGAAAACTAAGTGGAACCACATGGGGAGCCAGTGGAAATATACTCAGTAAAGTTTACCAGCAAGGCATAAGACCACACCTGGAATATGGTTCAGCTGCGTGGTGTCCTGCATCAAACACCACATTACAAGATCTAGATAAAGTGCAAAACCAGGCACTTAGAATAATGTTGGGAGCAATGAAATCAACACCCATAGCAGAGATGCAGAAAATGGGAAGAATGCAAACACTTGGCGAACGAAGAGACACAAAAGTACTAATTCAAGCAGAAAAGTTTCAGTGTATGCCAAGTCATCCAATGAAGGAAAGATTCCAAAATCTAGCAATGGGGCGACTGAAAAGGAGCAGCTTTATCCATCAAGCTAAACGACTCCGTAGACAACTTACAGACCTACCTGAAGTTGACAGCCCCTTAAGGTCTGTACCAGAACAAACCCCGTGGAGTGAAAGCCATGGAATGCCAATATACATTCAGACCCATGTGAAAGGAATACTAAGCGAGGACGAACAGAACAGTGTGCAGCGAAGGACAGTCACCCTCAGTTTCCTGGATGAGGAATATCCACAAGATATATGGGTCAGAGTGTACACAGATGGGTCAGCACAGAATGCTGTGAGGAATGGAGGTGCAGGTGTATATATAGAATATCCACACAAGCCTAGAGATACAATCAGAACACCAACAGGAAAATTCTGCAATAATTATGATGCAGAAATCCAGGCAATTAGTGTGGCAGCTAAAAAACTGCTGAACTCCAACTCTGGCCTACAGCCTGTGGTATTCCTGACAGATGCAAGGTCAGTGCTTCAAGCTCTCCAGTCTGGAAAACTAACAGACTTAAAAAAACTACTTAGCGAATTGTCTTACCAGTATAGGATAACCATGCAGTGGATACCCTCTCACTGTGGAATACCAGGAAATGAAAAAGCAGACCAACTGGCTAAAGAAGGTGCTGCCGAAGACCAACCAGATATACCAATCACCTACCATCAGAAAAAACAGATGATCAAGTCAATAAGAAAGCCACAAACACCAACACAAGATGACTATCACATTATGAACAGACCAGAACAAGTTATAATTCTACGTCTCAGAACAGGACACAACCGACTCCGCAGTAACATGTATACAAAGTTCAAGATTGGCAACACGGCCATGTGTACATGTGGACAGGCAGCACAGAGTGCCAAACATATACTTCAAGAGTGTTCTGAGCATGAAACGCTGAGGCAGACATATTGGCCAGAGGAAACAACACTGGAATCAAAGCTCTATGGGACACTGTATGAACTACAAAAGACAGTGAGTTTTATTAAGGAGACAGAATTACAGATATAGACATGTTTCAAGTGAACGAAAGAAGAAGAAGAAGAATATGGTTGGCCTATTCGCCATATGAATATAGACATCAACCGTTCAGAGGAATTAGTGTAAACGCTATTTTTTAACCAATGCCGGTGGTGGGTGTGTCGGGCGATGGCGCATGTGAAACATTGACACAATGCATATCTGTTCTCTGAACTACATCCTTATGAAAATCTAGCACAACCATTGTTTTGCTACAAGAGAGTTCCAGCAGGAGTTTGGTAATGAATGCTAACAAAAAGCACATTAGAATCAAGATATCTTAATCAATCTATGATCAAATATAATATACAATTCTATAATGATTATATCGCTTAACTGCATTTATAGAAGTTGGCTTGCTGGGACCCAAAAGGGAAACAGAAAGTATAATTATGCTGTATCTTTCCATGCATGTCATAAGAGGCAGCTAAGGAGGTTTTGCTGTTAGGTCTGCATTCCATATAACAAATTTTGTGCATGTGTAGATTGGAGTGAAGTTTGGGTAACAAGCAACAAAAGTCCATGTGCAAATCACACTTAGGGCCTGCAGATTTTTTTTCCCACTTATAAAACTGAGCTGCAACCTCTCTATCATAAAATTGTAGCTCAACTATTTGCAGATATCTCTCTAGGTTAAGGGAGAGCACAAACTCAACTACCACAAAATGAAGAAAACAATCAAACAGAAATGTATCTCTCATATTATTTCACAACGGGTTTTATATTTTTCTCCTAACCAACTGATCATAGTTTCAGCTATGAATATACTTAGAGATACATTTCTGTTTGATTGCTTTCTTTATATATAAGCTATATAAGCTATACTCACAGTAAAGATATCTAGAGATTTGGTACCAGTATTGACATTCCTGGGGGCTCTGCTTTGTCTGGCTCTCTTAGGAGGTGGTGGCTTGCGATACTGCAACCAAAAGAAACATAATTTTTTTCTGTGCGTGTAGCTTTCATTTGTGGCTCATGAAATTAATGAATGTAATTATATTGTTCTGGATTGATTAATGTGGTATAATTGTTATTGTCTGATCAATGTATCTAGAGTTAAAATAATAATAGTAATAAAACACATAACCCGTCAGAGTCGTAGGGTGTCACAACGAGACATTTGATGCAGAAAGATCTCCATGTATCTCTATCCTCTACCATCCTGAGTTTGGAAACTGCATACCCTGTCCAGTCCTTGATATTCTCCAGCCATGTCTTCTTGTTGCCTCATCTTCCACCCTCCACCGTTCCTTGAATAACATCTCTTGTCATCAAGGAATGTCTAATCATGTGCCTGTACCACTGGAGTTTACGAAGTTTCATTATTGTTAACAGTTATACATATAGAGAGAATGCCAAAGCATTAGATCAGGTTCTTTCAACCTGGTTCTCTCATAAGGACATATACTTGTGCCAAGCGCGTCAAAATGTGCTTGCGAACACTAATAATTACATGTAGTGCTTGGCGTCTGAAAAGGCTGAGAACCCCTTCTCTGGATGTATGACAAAATAATAAACAACCTGCTATATGCAGATAACACAGTCCTAGCAGAAAGTGAACAGGAGCTACAAAGAATAATAAATCAAGTAAAGAATATGGACTAGATGTTAACACCCAGAAATAAAAAAGCATGAGAGTCAACAAAATCAAAGAAGGATACTTAAGGTAATAATACATAGAGCTATACTTCAACATGTAGACCATTACCTGTAACTTGGGCACTTAAGTACAAATGATGGAAGATTGAAACAGAAGCTAAAAGGAGAAAAAGTGGCTAAAAGTACTTTCAATGACATGAGAAAACAAACATTTAAACAAATAAACTAAAAATTAAAATTGTAAAAGTGCTACATCTACTCTACATTAATTTATGGCCTAGAAACATGGATAATGAACAAACAGCTAGATTAGAGAATTGATACTTTTGAGATGTGGATATAGAAAAACTTCATGGAAAGAGAAAAAATAGAGGTTTTATCAACACTGCATATGAAAAAGAACTATAGAAGGAAATAAAAATAAACCATAAAATATTTTGGACATTAAAAGACATGCCATCTTGTTGAAGACCTTACTTGAAGATAGAGAAGATAGAGGGTGATGTGCAAGAGGTAGACGAGATATAAATTGGAGGGAAACATGGGATAGATAGGATACAATGTATAGAGTGCACCACCGAGACACGAGACTGGGGATGTTTCTGTCAACTTTTAATGTACAGACGGCACTTAATGATAGTGTTTTATAAGCAATTAGTTTTCGAAAACTAGTCCTAGCAATTTTCTATATAAAATAATTAAATGAGAAAATAAACAATTAACTGAATTTTTTTGCATAAATATTTAAAGTTAGAAAACTTCTTTCCTTTTTTTCTATATAAACGATTAGAAAACTATTTCTTGCATTTTTCTTAGAAAATTTCTTTCATTTTTGTCAATATAAACAATTAGAGTTAGAAAACTATTCATGGTTCTTGTCTGTATAATGAATTAGAGTTTACCGATCGAAGGATTTCTGTTTCTCTCTGAACTGATGAGAAGTCACCAAGTTCATCTTTAGAATCATCCAGAGCTGATGAGCTCAAGAGGGGAAGTCTCATTTCACATTGTGAAGAGCTGGATAGGAAACATTCCAATGAGAAAAGTTAATGCATTGAATAAATTGTATTGTTTGAGATAAACTGTCAGAATATACACTTCAATAAGTAAACAGGTTGTACTAGACATTGTATAAAAAATATCAGATTCTACAGAGGAGCATATTTATGTAATGAAAATACATTGTATCCAACATACATAATATACCAAAGACATTGTACCAAGCAGACATGTCATCGTAGAAACATTGTGTAAAATATTATATGAGACAGTGTACTAGCATGTACTAAATATACATTGTATGTTGTTGTTGTTGTCGATATCCAAATGCTGCTGAGTAGTTCTAGTCTTGGCAGCACAATGCCATTCTTATAAAAGTACAGGTCTTCTGAAGCTGAATTAGTTGATCATACAGTAAATTAGTGACTATTAAGGGGGTCA
The DNA here is from genome assembly GCA_034231615.1 of Meghimatium bilineatum. Lineage (NCBI taxonomy): Eukaryota > Metazoa > Mollusca > Gastropoda > Stylommatophora > Philomycidae > Meghimatium > Meghimatium bilineatum. The sequence continues at coordinate 49,971,767 of CM067321.1, read as the reverse complement.
GTAAAAGTTTTTTCCTGGTAGTTGAAAGGTAAGGGTACATGCCCAATCTTTGATGACGTGAGAACCAAAATATGGCCCCAAGAGACAGATCTGAAGGTGAAGCTGTGGGGCAACCGTGAGGACCTCCTGCTGACGACTGAATTCATGGAGGCGGCCCACCTTCCTGTATAGACTTATGAGCATAGGAAACTGATCGTAGAAGAAGAAGAAGAAAGGTAAGTGCAGTCAATAAGGAGGTGTTCCACTGTTTTGTTGAGATGGAAGCAGTGTCTGCAAATGGGTAGTTTCTGGGGTTTGATACAGTTTAAATGGCTATTGTCTCTTGCATGTCCTGTTCGAAACTGAAAGATAAGGGATTGGTTTCTCCTGTGGTGTTGTCATTGTTCTTTGGCCATGTCATTTCATTAAATACATTTTTACCAGTCAGACCATTTGCCCATCTGTTGTGCCAGATTTTTCTGGTGTTGTTTCTGAGAATCTGTATGACTGTTTTCATAATACAAAGATGTTGTTTTGAGGTCTTCTTTTTGCAAGTCTGGCTGCTACTTCATTTCCTGCTAGATCGATATGTCCTGGAATCAATTACATGGTCACACTGATTGGATATGCAGAGATAATATAATATACACTTCATCAGAAACAGTGTACTTAGTTGTTCCTTTGGTGCCTAGGGCATCATGTTTCCCCATGCCTTACGGTTATGCTGCAAGTTGTTGTAGTTCCTGGGCTGTGTTAATACCCATTGTTATTGCCTCGTTCTTATTTGTTCTTCGTAGTGTTGTCCTGGGTCTTCCATGTTTTCATTTTCCTGTTGCATACTATGACATAACTTGGTGGGTAAGTCTATTCTCATCTAATCTAAGTACATGGCCTAAATGCTACCAGTGTCTTCTAATAATAGTTGACACATATTCTTGTTTGGATATGTCTCTTATTGATTCATTTGTAACAAAGTTTTTCCAGTCTATTTTCAGGATTTTTCATAGAAATTTATTCACGAAATTATTGAGTTTTCTATGGCTAGAGTGTATTTTCCAGTAGGTTAGTACAGGGATCACGTTGGAGTTGAGAAGTTTGATCTTAATATGTGTCTTTAAGGTTTTTGCTTTCCAGATGTTAACTAGTTTATTGAAGGCACTTGCCGCAAGCACCATGCGTGTCATTATTTCTTTTGGAGCATCTCTATCATTTGATATCTTACTTCTCAGGAAGGTTAAGTTTTCGACTCTGTCAATTACTTGATTGTTTAATTTTACGCAACTCCTGTCATATTGATAAAATCCACGAATTTTGATTCCTTTGATATGTAGTTTAGTTATTTGTTCTTGAGCGAGTGCATATGTTGTGCTCAGTAGGGTGATATCATCTGCAAAGTCAAGATCTACTAATGACTTGTTATTGACCCAGGTAATCTCCATAACATTTTGTGAATGTTTACACATGATCCAGCTTGCTAACATGTACTAAAAATACATTGTACCAGCCATTACTAGCGTGTACTAAATATACATTGTACCAGACACTACTAGAATGTACTATATATTGTACCAGACAGTGTACTAAATAAAAAGTACGGAAGAACGCATGCTCAATAGTTGCTAGGCGATTTGGTGCCGTTGAACGGACTGGTTCAATTCCCGTTAGTCTCAAAATTTAAAAAAAATATTGTCCTCTGGCTTCCTACTTATTTTTACTTGTACTAAAAATACATTGTTCCAGACACTACTAGCGTGTACTATATATTGTACCAGACACAGTGTACTAAATATACATTGTACCAGACACATTGTTCTTTGAGATAGTTGAAAGACATGTTCTCTGTGAGATAGTTGAGAGACATGTTCTCTGTGAGATTGATGAGTTAAAAGACATGTTCTCCGTGAGATAGTTGAAAGACACGTTCTCTGTGAGATAGTTGAAAGACATGTTCTCTGTGAGATAGTGCTTTTATGGGGTGCAAAGGGAACGCATTGCTCTCGGCGGACCCAGGGTTAGCAGATGACCAATCCCAAATGTACCTCCTCGCGGTGCACCCTGGAAACAGAAATACAGCAGCTCGAGCTGATTCTAGCCAAATCATTTGGGGATCGTGTCCGAGAATGTAGCAGATGGAAAGAGATTTGACTGCAAAAGAGACAGACATCATCTCCGACACCATTAGCATCACCACATACAGCGACACTGTCGACATACAGAACATTGGAGGGGCAGCCAATGTAAAAGGCACGTAAAGGTTGATGCATGGCGAGAAACAAATATATGTCATAATGAGTACAATGATACAAAGAAAAGGCAGAACAGCGCCAGAGGGCAGCGCTAACTGCAAATAGAAAGTGAAAAGTTCCTAGGATAGAGGAACTAAAAGCTCTGTTAGCTCGAGACGAGCTTCTAGTTACCTATACTCCTTATAGGAAGAGACCCAGACCCAATCATGGGCGTTCGGAAAGCTAGAAGACCTAACCCAACTCTAATGTCGAGCCTTCCTAAACCGGAAATATGCTCGCGAAGAGAAAGAGTGTCGTACCCGATGGTCTTAGGCAAAAAGGGACAACGATGGCAGTCCTGGCCCAACTCTACTGTCAAGATTCCCTTTACCGGAAATACACTTACAGAGAGAAAGTGTTAAGTACCTGATGGGCACAGACGCTATTGGGACAAGGTCGCTCAGCTCGAGAACGCCTTGCTCTCAAACGCGTGGTGTGAGACTCGAACTTGGACGAGGGGTTCACGATGTCGGTGAACGACGCCTCGGGTAGGAGGGCGAACGGGCCAGGGTCCCAACTCTTCTGGCGAGTTCTTCCTCATACGGAACCAGGCTCGCGGATGAGAAACGGTTCAGTACGTCCAACTGCACGAGATGAGTTCATAGATGGCGGAGCACCTCGTGCCAGATAGACGCGCTCGACAAGCGTCTTGGCGAAGACGCACTACACACCAGCGTGCGTATTTAGGGCCTTGCAATAAAAACATAATAACATATCCTATTCATGGTCGACGTTGCCATCATCCTTTTAGGACCTTGCAATAAAAACATGGTAACATATCCTATTTAGGACCTTGCAATAAAAACATGGTAACATATCCTATTTAGGACCTTGCAATAAAAACATAATAACATATCCTATTCATGGTCGACGTTGCCATCATCCTATTAGGACCTTGCAATAAAAACATGGTAACATATCCTATTTAGGACCTTGCAATAAAAACATGGTAACATATCCTATTTAGGACCTTGCAATAAAAACATAGTAACATATCCTATTCAGGATCGACGTTGCCATCATCCTATTAGAACCTTGCAATAAAAACATGGTAACATATCCTATTTAGGACCTTGCAATAAAAACATGGTAACATATCCTATTTAGGACCTTGCAATAAAAACATAGTAACATATCCTATTTAGGACCTTGCAATAAAAACATAGTAACATTTCATATTTATGACCTTGCAATAAAAACATAGTTACATAACGTATTCAGGATCGACCTTGTGATCAATATCCTATTCAGGATCGACCTTGTGATCAATATACTATTCAGAATCGATCTTGTGATCAATATCCTATTCAGGATTGACTTTGCGATTAGTCTAGTATTTTTAGGCAATATAAATACGTTCAGTATTTGCTTTCTGAATGATCGAGAAACACAGTTGTTGTTTGAACCGTGCACCTTGACAGTTTGAGATAGTTCTGTATCACTTCGCTGGAAAGCACCGGCCATGAGCTAAAATGCCAGTAATATTGTTCCTAACATACAAACTCGTCTAATTGCTCTTACCTTTGAATTTCTGCTGCCACTCCGTTTTCAGTCTTAATCGCAGAAGTTGGGGACACAGACTTATCCTTCGAGTCTTCTTTGGGGGACTTGGTTTTTTTCTCAGTAATATCTGCCGATCTTTTCTTAGGCCAGCAGCAAAATAATATGGATGCCATGGTAATGATGACGATGGTGGAAATGATGGAAGTGACAAATGTTAAGGAGATCACCATTACCGACTATTCCGATGATGTCGAGACTATGTCACACATTGTCGTCAAGTCGTTTTGTAGATTGTGGTGACCACAGAGCAGGTCATAAGGCATGTGCATTGGCTATAGTTGTGGAAGTACTGGAAAACAATATATTTACATATTATATATGACTCTTTCATCTTCCCTTATATATATATATCCTATATATATATATATATATATATATATATATAGTGGCCTATATGTATGTGCAAGAACGTCGTTATTTTCATTGGCTAGCGACACTAGAGTAGCCTCTTGTTGTGACACGCAATAGCGCGGGTTGATGGCGTATTTCGGTCGATGGGTAAATAAAAAATCCCTCTTCAGAGCGGATGTTTACACGTTAGGACTTGATTGTAAACGCGTGGGTGTTCACGATGTTGATGAACGAAAGAGGACGAGCCAACTTCATTGTTGAACGTTTCCATTATGTGGTGGCAGTGAACTAATTATACGAGATAGTTCACATAAAGAATAACAAGAAGTAGATGTAGACCCAATAAAACTCACTGCATACCTTTTACACCCCGGAAACTGTTACCCAGTGACTTGTTGGCCTCACGAGGGCACAAACCCTCGCAGTTATAATTCACTACTACAATCTGTCGACTGATTGTTCTATTTCTTCTTCTTCTGGTATGCTGAAATCAAATGTATGGGAACGAAAGACGCAAATATCGCAGATTTGCTGTAAACTAGCAGTACGACGTAGTCACCCTTCTGCTCAAATCGTACCATAATTCGTGCAGGTTAGAGATAAAGCAGAAGATACACTGGATCTGCAGGCTCACACACTTTTACAGAGATGCGGGGTAGCCTAGTTGATAGTGAACGTGCGTGCTATCACTAGATTACAGCGTGCCAGGTTCGAAACAACCTCCGGACTAAATAGAAAAATCCGGGTAGTGAATTTTCGCCTGACACAACAGCTCCTTCAATCGACCCAGATGCCAGATGTAAATGGGTACCTGACGCATGAGTAAGGGAACTGGCCATCCGACCAAATAGTTGATGCGGCTCAGTACATGAAGAGTCGTCTTCATCTCCGACAAAGGGTCCTGCCACGGGACTTAAATCTGAAACACCAATCTCTGTGAGAATATGAATCACACCTGGCCAGATTTTCGATTTGTGTTTTGGAAGTGAACATAGTTTTCTATAATCAAACGGCTTAGTCACTCTCAGATCTAAATGTTTCCCAGCGTATAGCTGTACTTGCTCATTACATTCTTTTATCTAGGATCATGTTATAATTATTTAGTTGTATTGAATAAACAGATTGTAATACAATCCGCAATCCGTTAGAGACGCCACATTGGAGCCACCATCACAAACGTTCCACCAAGAGTCCATATTCTTGGTCATACGAGTGTGAAAAATCATTCTTGGGTCATTCTTTGGTGTTAATCATCAAGTGCCGCAATGAAAGTTGCCTGCAACAGACCTCCAGCATCCCATGTCTCTTGTTTTGGTGGTGCACTCTGCTAGACTGTAACCTGTCCATCTTGTGATGTTACTGTCTTACTTGTATCTCTGACTTGCTCTTGCTCGCTTCCCTTCGACTTTACCCTCAAGTAAGGTCTTTAACAAAGTGGCATGTCTTTTAATGTGTCCAAAATATTTTATGTGCTCGATCTTTATATCCTTTAATAATTCTTCATATTAAGCTTTGTTAAAACCTCTTTGTTTTCTTCTATTTCCATATGTTCTCTATCTTTTATATATCCATATCTCAAAGGTATGAATTCTATCTTCTAATTTTGTGTTTATTGTCCATGTTTCTGAACCATACATTAATATAGAATAGATGTAGCATTTTATATTTCTCATATTTAGCTTGATTGTAATTTGTTTAGATGTTAATGTTCTCCTTATGTCATTGAAAGTACTTTTCGTCATTCCTATTCTCCTTTCAACTTGTTTCACATCTGCCGTCATTTGTAACTATTTGTCCAAGATTGATAGTGTTCTACTTGTAGTTTCTCTCCATGTATATTTAGTTTAGCGCCTGTTCTTGTGACTTTGCTGATTATCATGGTTTAAAAAAATAATTATGTTCTGTCCATATTCTTTACTATTTCCATATTCTTTGGTGTTATGAACTCAATATTCTCTTTGACCAATTCTTCACCTTCTACCCCAACTGCTCCCTACAAGATCATTTGTGCATGTAACCAGCTTACAGATGACTTTGTACACATCTGCTGAGAAGATACTCGTAATGTGACGGCCTCTTGTGAATTTTGCATTGAGAATCAGCATTTTTGTTATCCTTGTGAAGAAACATAAACCTACTACAGTGTATCAATTAATAGCGTATAATATTCAGTACGAATCAATCGATCCAGCAGTTTTTGGCTGTAGTTATTTTGTAGACAATAAGTACGTCCAGTAGGTTGCCATTGATTTTTGAACGGTTCGAGTGTACAAATACCTGCGACAAAAATTTAACCTATTACTTTTGAGTATCCGAGACAAGCTCCAGGGTACTCATTATAACTTTCTTACATCTAGCATCTAACATCTAGACAAGCAAGGCGGTACTCCTTGTCACAAAGTATACTATATACAGTGAAATCCCATTATAACAACTTAGTCCGGATCGACAAAATATGTATGTAATAACAGAAATTCGTTATATAAAGTACAAACAATATAGAATAAATATAATTGGTAATTTTGAAAAGTGCTATATAGAAAATGTGTTATAAAAAAGCGCTATAGAGAAATTACACTGTATTGCTTATGCCCATATTGAATAAGATATCGCCCGTGTGTTGCCGGGACCCGAAAGGGGAGCAAAGAATAGCAACACTATTTACCTTCCACGCATGTCGTAAAAGGTGACTAAGGAGGTTATGGGATGGAGTTGGCTGTCCCATGCCATATAGGGTCAGTTACCCAAAGCGATGCTGAAGTCGGATGTGTCAGGCCGAAAGGCGCAGATATCGCCGCAATGCTGTAAACCATGACACAACGCATTCCGTTCTCCAGACTACATCCTGCTAATCTGCAGGAGTTTGAGAACGAACGCAGAAGAAGAAGAAGAATAAGATATGAGAATTATTCGTCGAACGCTTATAACACAAATACTGTTCTTCCTTCGGATATCTGATCATGGTTCGCTTACCCGTGACCATCAACTAGTATAAAGGCATGCTAGCTGATTTTGAGTTTTTCCTTCGATCTAAAGTGATGCATTTGAATTTTCCAATTATTTTCATTGGTCACTCTGTGTATACTTTGTGTGGACAGCCAATTTTGGGTATTTATGTTTGCCTTTACTTGTGTAATACGTTGTGTTCTTGATAAAAGACATTTGTTTGAAACATCAATTTGTATGTTTTCCTGTGTGATTTGTATGTGTTTCTAGTAATTTACCAAAGTTCATCACTGCGTATTTAGTCTTCTCTTACACAAGTAAGAAAGTTCATCACTCTGTGTATTCAGTCTTCTCTTACACAAGTAAGAAAGCTCATCACTCTGTATTCAGTCTTCTCTTACACAGGTAAGAAACCTACAGCTGAATGTGTAGGCACATCTTGGGACAGACAATCAAACATAACAAGTCATATAACGGCGAAGTATTTGTTTAATCGTTAGTGAATGAGGTAGTACATGAGATGAAGATCTGGTCAGGGAGATGTCAATAAATGAGGTAGTACATGAGATGAAGATCTGGTCAGGGAGATGTCAATGAATGAGGTAGTACATGAGATGTTTGTTTTGCGTTCACTCCATTGTAACCATCACGGATATCCGTGCGATTTCCGCCGGGAGCGTGATTACGTTGTGCCACCGTTAGGCGCCTTGTAGGCCTAGCACATCCGATTTCGGCATGCCTTGACAATTCGGGTGGGCTACCCTTAGCCTGTGACAGCCTCTATATCTGTCTCCAGGCACGCGTAGTGGAGACTCTTCGCCCAGACGATTTTTTGCTCTCGTCTGACTCGAACGAGGTGTTCCACTGTCTATGAACTTGCCTCGTGTAATTGGACGTGCTGTGCCTGTGCCCATTGGGTACTGAACCGTTTCTCATCCGTGAGCCTGGTTCCTTAAGGGGAAGAACTCAACAGAGGAGTTGGACCCTGGCTCTTTCGCCCTCCTAGCCGAGGTGTCATTCACCGACATCGTGTACCCCTTGTCCAAGTTCGAGTCTCACACCACGCGTTTGAGAGCAAGGCGTTCTCGAGCTGAGCGTCCTTGTCCCAATAGCGCCTGAGCCCATCAGGTACTGAACCCTTTCTCTCTTCAAGTGTATTTCCGGTGTAGGAAAACCTGACAGTAGAGTTGGATCAGGGCTAAATCGTTGTCCCTTTTGTGCCTGAGCCCATCGGGTACGGAACCCTTTCTTTCTGCAAGTGTACTTCCGGTATAGGAAACCTTGACAGTAGAGTTGGACAAGGACTACCATCGTTGTCCCTTTCTTGCCTAAGCCCATCGGGAACAGAACCCTTTCTCTTCGCGAGCATATTTCCGGTTTAGGAAGGCTCTACATTAGAGTTGGATTAGGTCTTCTTGCTTTACCAGCCGCTAATGGATGGGTCTGGGTCTCTGTCTGTAAGGAACACAGGTAACTAGATGCTCGTCTCGAGGTGACAGAGCTTGTAGTTCACCTATCCTAAAGACTTTTCACTTTCTATTTGCAGTTCGCGCTGCCCTCTAGCGCTATTCTGCACTTTCATTGTTTCATTGTACTCAGTATGAAATCTTTTTTGTCTCTCGCCATGCATCTACCTTTACGTGCCTATTACATTGGCCGCCCCTCCAATGTTCGGACTGGACTGACTAGCTTCACTGTATGTCGACAGGGTCGCTATATGTGGTGATGCTGGTGGTGTCGGAGATATTGTCTGTCTCTTGTGCAGTCAAATCTCTTTCCATCTGCTACCTCCACATTCTCGGACACGATCCCCAAATGATTTGTCCAGAATCAGCTCGAGCTGCTGTGTTTCTGTTTTAGGGTGCACCGCGTGGAGGTACATTTGGGATCTTGGTTATCTGCTAACCCTGGGTCCGCATAGAGCAATGCGTTCCCTTTGCACCCCAGTACATGAGATGAAGATCTGGTCTAGAAGATGTCAATGAATGAGGTAGTACATGAAATGAAGATCTGGTCTAGAAGATGTCAATGAATGAGGTAGTACATGAAATGAAGATCTGGTCTAGAAGATGTCAATGAATGAGGTAGTACATGAGATGAAGATCTGGTCAGGGAGATGTCAATAAATCAAGTGACATGCTGGGTGGCGTAGGCGGTCATGTTTCTGCACAACTATGGCAATTGTGTTGTTATGTACGATGTTCAGTTGATTTTATTCTCTCATGCCACAGTGACAACCCAAACAGCCACGTCTCTCGGTGTCTTCCGCTGTCTCTTCTTTCCTTTATTTTTCCAGTGGTTACAAATATTCGATTTCATCAAAACTAGAATATTTAGTATCTACCGAACAATCAAGTAGAGAAGAAACAGAGGAAGACAATGAGATAAGGTATTCATAGAAAACGTCATCATTGTTGAAAGAAGATGAAGAATGAGATTCATAGAATTACAAAAATAATGTCGAAACCGCATCGAATATGTTGAAGTCGTCTATGGGTACAGAGAATAGTAACACTACCACCTGACACGGAAATCGCAAAAGGAAGCTTAGATGCTACCAAAGCCCATCAAATGTTAAAATGACATACCAAAATTACGCCGAAGTCGAATATGCTGGATCAAAAAGCATAGATATCGCAGCTATGCTGTAAATAAGGATGCAGCACATTCGTGTTCGCTGGAATATATCCTGGTAACTGACATGAGTTTGAGAATAAACGTCAAACAAAAAACATGATGATGATGATGATTGAATATGTGAAGATAATAAAGCCAATAATAACGACCTGGGTATGTCACATTGGAGACATTAGACAGACACGAACCATATTGTTCCGATACTCCAATGGAAGCATTTCAGTGCGTAATATTTTACTCGGTGGCGCCCATCTACTCTCTGAAACTTCTTCTATCAGCATGCAGAAATACCAATTTTTATCCGGCACCATGTTATCGAAACACAAAATCAAATAGTTCTAGAACGTAATCAATCATCACTTTTTTTTTTGGGGGGGGGGGGCAATAATAGAGATGCTCTGAAGAATTTAGGAGAAACAAGTTGGATTGACATCACAGAAATTCTACACCATCTGGCTCATCAACGAGATGTGAAGCTTCCCAGGACACTTGACGACATAAGTGGCTAGAAGAACTTCTCATGTGCTTGTGAGTTCATGTGTATGAAATTGTGGGGATTAAAACTAACATATCTGAATGAGGTCACTGAATGTCGTAAGTGGGAGCAGCTATGTAGCCAACACGTACTGCAAATTCTAGATACACATTATGTGTGCCTGTCTGTCTGTACTGTATAGTATATATTAGACTTGTTTCGCACACGAAATTTTGTTTACAATGCTAGAATTCAACCGTGGATGGGTGAGGGGTAAGGGTTATGAGTTGAACCGTTGTTTTTGGCGAGGTGCACTTTTTTTAAACCGTAGACAAGAATTCATTTTGGTTATATCAAGGCGTAGATCATATTTCTTTTTTTTTTTTTGGGGGGGGGGGGTTAAAACAACTCTTAAGATTTATACATTAGGAGGCTAAGATGTTGTGAATGGGGGTTTACTACCTAATTCCATGGACAATCAAAGTGACTCAAAAATGTCGTTATTCTGTGTCAAGATGGGGCAGATATCACAGTCAAGTTGTAAACTACGACACATCCCATTATGTTCTTCAGACTGTCCTGCAAGTCGACAGGAAAACAAACGCAGAAATAAGAAGAATATACATCTCAGACGCAATCCTTATCTCAGACGCAACATAAGACGGAACTAATCAAGCGGACAAGAGGTAAGTACAGAGAAATACAATAGAGGAGTGGGTCTCCTCAACACAGAGACGCTTCATAAATTAAAGTCTCTTATGGCTTACCTAAGTATGGCTTACCACACTCTTTTAACCACAGTTCATTTTGATTATATCATGGCGCATGGCCATTAAAACTAATGGTCAATTCAAGTAATGTTGTTTCAATGATCTTTAAGCAATAGTACAACACGACGCAGAGTTGATGTGCAGACGGTGTCTTGTAAATACATACAGCCAAATCCCAGTATAACAACATGGTCCGAACTAACAACATATGGATGTAATAACAGAAATTCGCTATATGCAATATAAACAATGCATATAATTGGGGATATCTATCCTGACGGACCACATTGTGTCAAAGGCTTCGGGCGGAGGAGCACATGTAGGAGAGGATAGAGCACAGCTCTGCTGATCCGGCAACTCCTGTAGCTTGCCTTGTTCCAAATGTATTTGTATTACCTTTATGTTGGAGCTAACAAGGAAAGCAGAGAGAGGGATCACGTTGCATGGGCAACACTGGTCGCTACATTTTAGTCCGGGCATTACGCTGTGGAGAGCTATACCTCATCCCTGACATAATGGGTCTCGGAATCAAGTCGGGAAATGGCAGATACGGGTTATAAATCCTTGTCAATTAGCGTAGACAAAGGGCGACATGGGCTATCTCTGACAGTGGCCGACATTTTTAATGTCATTAACTAACTCGCCTCAAGATGGGCACCTCCCCCCTCAAGCTAATAAGGTATTCGCCCGCCACGGTCCGTATGCTTAAATTGTTGCTTGGAGTTATTACAAAAAACTGAAAAATAGGCTGCAAATAAATTGTACCAGACAATAAAATGTATAAACTTCCGGCGGCTAGGGCTTGAAGCCTGGAATGTCCGAGCTTCCAGAGGCATCAGTGACATTGACGAATTGAAAAAAAAACAGCTGTTATCAATTCTGAACTTAACCGTCTTAACATAGACATGTCTCCTTGAGGATGAATCACTTAGAGAAACAAACTATACTTTCTTCTGGAAGGACATAGTAAAAGATGACACCCACCAGCATGGAGTGGACGTTACAGTTAAGAACTCACCATTGTATGCTATTGATAGCCCAGTCGGTGGATATGAAAGATTGTTAACATTGAAATTGATGACTTTACAAAATTGTTAACAAAATGGCAGTAAAAGTTTATGGAACATATGAAAACCAAAATTAAGACTGGTTTGAGGCTAACCACCTACCTCAGCCTTTTATCGACAGAAAAAAGAGTATTTCTAAAGAAGAATGAAAAATTAATAAGATATACTCCTGCTGAGCTGAGGAAAGCTAGAAAATAAGTAAACAAGGTAGCCAATGTCAGAACAACTACTGGATAATGATGTATAAAGATATCAGAATGCTAGTAACAAAGGTAACGTCACATGTGTTTATGGAAGGGGAAAAAGAAAGCCATTGGTCTGAGAGAGAAGAAGAATACACCGACGAAAACTTTATCATCACTGATAAAAAAAAGTGAATGGACAGATGGGTAGATCACTATCTAGAGCTCTATTCTAATGGGACTAAGCTAACAGATGATGCCTTCATTTGCGCATACAGTTACGTCTGTGGGTCTCACTAATGGCTCACTAGATAAACCAATCATGCAACAGAAAACCTTAGTAGATGGCATGCCTTTATATTGAGGTTATCTTCTTATAGAAGCTTCATGGCAAGTCATCTATACAATCCCGTAGTCGTAAAATTCGATAACAGTTACCATGTTGTTCCTGCATGCTGACGTTGTGCTTGAACTAGTTATGGGCGCAACGTGGGTGGGCGGAACAACAAAGAAACCTGTCGCAAGGGCCAGAGTTGTGCCCTGATGTCGACGTCTGTTTCAGCAGCATTAGACTCGAAACACCATCGAGTCGGATGACTGCTGGAACAGAGGGCGGAGCACTTATGGGAATGCCCCACGTGCTGTGAGGCCAATTTCTAATCAAGAATGATGCCTTCATTGCCATGGATGATATACAAACGCTTAACGAACTGGACACACCACCCAACCATAACTGAAATTAACAATTATATTAATTACATAGCTTCAAACAAGGCACCAGCAAGGATGAAATTTCAAATGAGATCACCAGGAGTGGCAGAGATATAGGTGTACCAACAGCTCCATCAACTGACAACATTCGGCTTGAAGGGCAGGTCCAACATGATTTTAAACACTCGAACATTATAATTGAATATAAGAACAAGAGACGCCCGTGTGGTGCCGGGGCCTGAAAGGGGAGCAAAGAATAGCAACACTTTACCTTCCGTGCATGTCGTAAGAGGCGACTAAGGAGGTTATTGGTGGAATTGGCTGCCCCATCCCATATAGGGTCAGTGACCCAAAGCCGTGCTGAAGTCTGATGTGTCAGGCCGAAAGGCGCAGATATCGCAGCAATGCTGTAAACCATTACACAACGCATTCCGTTCTCCGGACTACATCCTGCTAATCTGCAGAAGTTTGAGAAATAACGCAGAAGTTTGAGAAATAACGCAGAAGAAGAAGAACAAGAGGGACTGTAACAACTACAGAGGGATTTCACTCATGGCAAAATACTTTCTAGAATTGTGTTGCGTAGACTTTCAAGTTCTAAATTATCGAATCACAATGTGGTTTTCATGGAAACCGATCAAAGATATGATATTTTCATTACGTTAATTACAAGAGAAATGCCGTGAACAATAATACATCCCATGTATGTTGCTTTCATTGATCTTACAAACGCATTCGGCTTATTATGTCGTATGGGCATATTCAAAGCACACATGAAAGTCGGCTACTCACAAACCCTCCTGAGTTTGTTGAGGGGTTATACACAGGCATGTAAGCTACTATAAACTTCGATGTTGTTTCTTCAGAGGAGTTTGTGATCAGGAGTGGCGTAGCATACGGATGCATTCGTGCCCCCTCTCCCTACGTTTTTTTTGTGCATTATACCCCTCTCTAAATATGCTTTTAGTGAGCTGGAGATTGGTATATTGATCCATATCATCAATCAATAAACCCGTAACCCTTCAGGGCGGGGAGTAGGGGTACCACATTGGATGCTTCAGCACACAGTCCTCCAGCGAATTCTATCCTCGGAGATGCGGATGAGTGTGGAAATATCGTGTCCTGTCCATTCCTTGATGTTGTCTGTCCATGCCTTTATTTACCCTCCTCTGCTTCTTCCACCTTCGACAGTTCCCTGCAGTATTGTTTTTGACAAGGAATCGTGCCTGCATACATGTCCGAACCATGCTAGTTTTCGTCGTTTCACTATTGAAAGCAATGGCTCCTGATACCCGCACACATCTCTACTTTATTTCTTACGTACACATTGGTCTTGTGTTCCCTATAGGAAATTCGTACTCGAAAACCTGTAATCTTCTCTCCATGTCCATGTCTCCATGTACTCATCCATATATCACCAAGTTTGGCATGGCGACTACAACAATGAACAGACTAATAAAAAGGTTCCGGGGTAACAAAATTAACAATAAAAACTAAACTCCTTGTATACTAGGCGTGTGTGCACCTTTCTCTACGGCAGTGAATCATGGGCAACCTATATTCACCAGGAAAGATGGCTAAACAGTTTTCACATGTGGTACCTACGTAAAATTCTTGGAGTTAAGCGACAGGAAAAAGTCACTAATACTTGTGTATTTGGAAAGAACTGGTAATATCACAGTATTTTCTATGGTCAGTCTGCGCAGACTCACATAACTGGGACACACTTGGAGGATAGATGACATAATACCGAAAGATCAAGCAAACGCTATGTGCAAACGAGATGTGCATGATACAGGCATTGAAACGGAATCATGGGAACTGGATGCTATGAATCGTATATCATGAAGGGGAAAGATCAGGAATAGTAGATAAAAGACAAAGGAGAAAGCGACAGCAGTTAGTTCATGGTTGCACGTCTAAGAAGACACACAACAGCGCACGATGGTACAAGCACGCCCGCGATTCTTCGCACATTCTGTGGACGACTGTTTGCGGCGCAGATGGGTCTTGCGAGTCACATCCATCATCGCCGTAGATATTATATTTCTTACAGAACAACAATAATAATATCGCATGTAAAGACGGAAAGGTGACTACCAATAATTCGTGATTTTGAAAAGTGTTGTTCATAATGACATATTTTTATCCAGAACGCGGTCTTCCTTATGGATTCTCTGAACACTCCGCTATACTTGGCGAGTTGACCTGCCACAGATAGAGACATGTTTAAACAATCGGATATATCACTGCACCATCGTCGTCTTGGGCGCCCTTCTTCCCTTAACTCTGCTTTCAGCTATTCATCTTTCCATGTCGTTATGTCTCTTTATATGACCAAAAATAAACTCCGCTTTATTGTTATTATATTCTTAAGGAACTTCGACGTTTATTTATCTTAACACTTCTAATTATAAAGTGTTATTGGAAAGGGAAATGTGTTGCAAAATGATCTGCTATAGAGGGATTCCACTGTACTAGTCTTTGACCGCAAGTCCCACCAGCGTCTACAGTTATTATTCCAGTGTCAAGAGCACAGTACTCGAGAACAAGAAGTATAAAATTACGTACCGTTGTATATATACCTTTGAGCAGAAGACATTTTCTCAGGGCGTCTTGGACTGGAGTATTATGACCATGAAATTATTCTCTGGAGATATGGCTGCTCACTCCACCCCCACCTCAAATTAAACATGAGAAGAGAATATCAGGAACTTAAGAGGGTGACTTTTATAGATATTGAAACCATTATTTAAAAAAAAAACACACAGTGAAATAGCAAGATCGGGAAGATATCTTACTATTCTGTGTACTATTTTGTGTAACTGGCGACGGTCCTTTTGGAAGCGAAACGAAGTTCCTGTTTTCTCTTGAAGGATCCTGCAGGTAAAATATTGTGGAAATTTAAATAGATCTAGGACTTACTTATAGACTTCTAGGAAATTATTTAACTGGGAAAATGTTGGTATGAAAGGACTGAAATGTTAGTGTGTGTGAGAAACTGAGATTCTGCAAAGATTGAAAACAAAGATTGCCAGTTGCTAGTCTTTTGAAGCTTGATCGTTAGAAATCGCTACCTGAGTTAGCAGTTTGAATGAATTATTAGCTTTGTGACAGACTTAGGAACCCTCCTGATTGAACTAAAGAATGGAGTAATGAACTGAGAGACGATTGACAAGAGATGTCAAGTATCTGTCCCGTGTGAGACAGGCCTTGAAGTAGACAAATGGACAACTTTGACACGATAACACAGAGGAGGCACAGTCTGCAAGCTAGAGGGGAGATCGAGATGGGATTTTCGGGGACTTTGTTTCGACCGCTGAAAGGAGACGGACGATCTCTGGTGGGCTCAGGGATTTGAGGTGGACTGTTGCAGGGAACAGTAGAACCAGAGATTTGAACGTGAGTGTGACAACGGAGCAGGCGGCGCCAGCTCACAGCACGACGCTAGGGAACTTGACGGGAATAGCTTACCAGGAATTATGAGAATATTTACGGCTCCAAGTTTGAGAAAACAACGTTACAAGTCGCAGACCCAAAGTTAGGAAATAAGTAGTCTCAGGCTCCTAGGAACAGAGAGATTATAGGCACTATCGATCACTGATTTGGCCGAACATTAGGCAAGGACATTAGAGAACATGGGGATTATAGACGTCTACAATGGGGTGTGAGCACACAAACTTACACTTTGTCAATATAACTAGTGCTTTGCATCAACTTTCTACGACATCAGTACCCACATTACAGAAGTTGCCATGCCGACACTTATAATCAGATCGTGTGCCGTCTCCGCAACGAAGGTTTATTTCAGTGGATCCTCCACACGTATGTCTCTTGCATTGGCGGTGCTTTCTGACAAACTGTAATTTTGTCCACCTCTTAATATTTCCCTCCCACTTGTATCTTTGCCTGTTGCTTGATTTGCATCAATTTCCCCTTCATCTAAGTTCTTCAACAAGATCTCATTTCCTTGTATACGTCCAAAAATATCAATTTTTTAATTACGAATTTTTCCAGGGCTTTCTTATTTGCTTGTTTCTCGTGTGTTTCTCCGTGCACTTGAATTTTTAACTTTCCTTGTTCATTTCCTTTGTTGATTATTATAGTTTTTGTTTTGTTTTTTAATATTGATATCCAATCCGTATTATTAACTGATTGTATATATACATTACTTCCACTAGTTTAAAAAAAATATCTGCTCACTATCTGCTAACAATACTGTGTATCTAACATTTTTTATTACTCGTCATTTGATTTTGAGAGCTGCCTCGATTATGACTGGCGTAGTGGTTAAGCCGTTCGTTTTGTCCTCACGAGGTCATGTGTTCGAATACCGCACTCGACTTACAAAAGTGAATTTTTTCGGCATTCCAGTAGATTAAGAATGACACTTTTCACAGACGACGTGCCGCTTCGTTGAGAGCGTGGAGTCTATATAGGTAACACGAGTACAGTTAAGTCAATTTTCTACGCCTTTTTAACGTTTTCTTTAAGTAGACTGGGTGGCAATATGGATTCATCCTCTTTACTTCAAGAATACATGATCTGGGCTTGAAATGTGACATCGCCAGAGACGATCGCCACTGTGGGTTAAGAAGAATGTTCGCCAGCCATCATAAAACTGCAACTGTCGGTCATCGTGTATTGGTGAATATATTCAAGTGGACATGAGAGCACATATGGGCGTGTCCTGTGAGCAGTGACGATGTCGGAGCACATATGGACGTGTCCAGTAAGCAGTGACGATGTCGGAGCATATATGGACGTGTCCAGTAAGCAGTGACGATGATTTGACGACTATAGCACTACCTGCTATTCATCACACCAAGCGTTTCTGTGCAGGGAATAATTGATAAGATTAGCTAACAAATGCTGTTTAGCTATAGCTATTGCCTTGGGTGGGTTGATTTGTTATACCTCCAACATATAAATTTCAGTCATTACCATGATTTGAACCTGTGCCATCTTAATTTGTGAGACCGACCCCCTAACCACTGAGTCACTCACTCGTCTTTGTATACGAATATATGGTAACAATTCTCAGATATCATTGTCCCTGTTTATTCTCTGCATAGATTAGATGATGAATAAAAGTCAGAGAGAGTGCCAGGTTCCCTATGCCAGTAGTGCTGCTTGACTTTCAGCTCAAGATGGTTGTTTCTCTGTTATTTTTGTTTTGTGGGCAGGTTTTCTAGAACTTTTTCAAGTCCCATACCACTGCTGTGAACTCAGTGATGCTATAGGCTCAAATATCACACCTTTATTTCTACTGTTGAGAAATCATTCCGGCGACTTTTCACAATCTTGAAGCATAATTCAATCAAGCACTTGAGCCACCTAAGATGTTTACGCGTCCTCGAGTGCATAGGCCACGAACAAGGATTTTTCATTTGTTTATATCCTTGAATATGTTATCAACCTCATTCCACGTCAAGCCCTTCATCTCGAGGCGCGTTGCTGGTAAAAGGTTTGATTCACTATCACTCCAGGCATGGGTCGGGTAATCAACCCCATATTCAACTTCTTTAGTCGCCTCTTACAGCATGCATGTCAGGTGTTACTATTCTTTCTCCCTTTCGGACTCCGACAACACACTGGCTTATGTTAATGAGTATATTGGTGTCGCTGAGGCTGAGAACGTACACATACAGAGACTTAGAAATGGGAGTTTCTAGAGGGGAGGGGAGGAATAGTAAATCTTTTGGAAAGTCCCGAATATCACACAATCAACATCTGAGTACATACACTGGGATGGCTGATGGAACGGAGAGCGGAGCACTTATGGGAATGCCCCACGTGTGTGAAGCCAGTTTCTAATCAAGAATTTGTGTCGCAATGATGTCTTGAAAGCATGCCATTAACGTTTCATATTTACGATCATTATCAAGTGCCGTCTCTGTAAGGAAGGCTGGCTGCACAGACCTCCAACATCCCCCGTCTCTTGTTTTGGTGGTGCACTTTGCTAGACTGTAACCTGTCCATCGTGTGATGTTACTCTCCCACTTGTATCTGTACCTTTTGCTCGCTTCCTTTGACTTTACCCTCAAGTAAGGTCTTCACCAATGTGTCATGTCTTTTAATTTGTCCAAAATATTTTATTTGCTCGATCTTATGTTCTTTAATAATTCTTCATATTAAGTTTTGTTAAAACCTCTGTTTATTTTATTTTCTTTCCATGATGTTCTCTCAATTCTTCTATATATCCACATCTCAGAGACACCAAATCTATCCTCTAATTGTTTGTTTATTGTCCATGTTTCTGAGCCATACATTAATATAGAATAGATGTAGCATTTTATAATTCTCATTTTTAACGTGTCTGTAATTTGTTTAGATGCTAATATTCATCTCGTGTCATTGAAAGTACTTTTAGCCATTCCTATTCTCCTTATATTTCTTATAACGATACACCCAGTCAAAGTATAAGATCTGAACACATTATAAAAACTAGTTCACGCATTCTATGCACATTTCACAACACGCCTACACTTTATTTACCCCACAAGTTTCAACTCACCTGAATCCGGTTATTTTTGTTATAACAGTTATAAATAAAGTTACACACACCGCGCTGGATAAACAACACACGAACTTTCTAAACAGCTAACCACAGAAAGACGTGCAAGTTAAGTACCGGTACTATTAAAACGGACATGCTTCCTTCCCATCCAGTGAGGTTAGCTTATGATAACAAGACTTGTGTACAGGGAAGAAGTCGGCTCTGCAAGGAGGGAAACATGGTCGTTTGTGCGTCTCAAAAAAAAAAAGAGTGAATATCTGAAGAGGAAAAGAAAATAGAATGAAATTCTGGGGTTTTCCTATTGTGAGATACTAATGTCAAGTTCATTTTAATTCAATTTAATCCGATTAATCCTAAAGTGAAGTGTTTTTTAAAAAAACTGGTGTATTTGTGAAATATTTTACATCCGTGTTTACGCCTATGCAGAATTGGAGGAAATACAGTAAGCGTGACAGCAGCGTCTGCTAGGTTGCGTGTCTCAAGTCGAGTTCAGAACTTTTTTTTTTCAATTTGTAAACGTCTGTGAAAAGGATCGAATGTAGGCAAACATGAAAGCAATGGTAGGTGCAGAATGGAAGGGTAAAGTGAGACAACTAATACTTCTCGTTGAGTGGGATGGACCAGTGAATAGAAGACTATTAAAGTTGCCTAATTTATATTGAGAACGGTTTATAGTGATTTAGGTAGACTGCCTGGTAGGCCTAATTTTCAAGCAATCATCGATGAAGGTTCGATGTGTCTAAAACAGTAGAAGATCTCGGTGTATTCGAGTAGGACTAAGACACACATATGTCTACACTAGTAAATGATCTTTGTGAGTTTGAGTAGGACCAAGACACACATATGCCTGCAACAGTAGAGGGTTCAATCTGTGAGATCCATTACTAGCAAGAGACAAATGTGTCTACAACAGTACATGATCGATGTGAGATTAAGTAGAACCAAGAGACACAAATCTCTACAACAGTACATGATCCACTCTGTGAGCTTCAGTAGGACCAAGAGATAAATGTGATTACAACAGTAGACGATCTGGTCTGAAACCTCGTTATAGCTAATGATGTTGAAGTACCTACAGAGATAGATCTGGTCTGAAACCTCGTTATAGCTAATGATGTTGAGGTACCTACAGCGATAGATCTGGTCTGAAAATAGGATTAAGACCAAGTGGTAGACGAGTAAATAACATCCATACAATATAATGACTACGTAGGTTCACTGCTACCTCACAATATGCCTGGCTCAAATAGCAGAACTATAGCTTCCTACAATGCCTAATATTGTAACACACTAGAAATGAGGGAGTAACAACATCAAGAACTAGGAGTAAATAGTTAGACTAGAGAGCGTAATAACACCAATACCTTGTAGTAAATATTTGGACTAGAGAAAGTAACATCAAGAACTTGAAGTAAATGACTAGACTAAAGGAAAGTAACATTAAGTACTTGGAGTAAATAGATAGACTAAAGAAAAATAACATTAAGTACTTGGAGTAAATAGATAGACTAAAGAAAAATAACATTAAGTACTTGGAGTAAATAGATAGACTAAAGAAAAATAACATTAAGTACTTGGAGTAAATAGATAGACTAAAGAAAAATAACATTAAGTACTTGGAGTAAATAGATAGACTAAGGAAAGTAACCAATAACGTAGTAAAAGCTAGGCTAAAGGAAAGTAACAAAATTAAGAAAAACTAGATGGCGAATCTTTTTTCGCAAACATGAGAAAACCATGAGATGATTTCAAAAATATTTCCTATATATTTCAAAAATAGTTTTCACATAAGGATGACATTTTGTTTAGTCAGTAGATACACCCAGTAGCATACCCGCCTGCAACTCTCTTTAATTTGAGAAATTATGTAAAGAATTGATAAGCAGGGACTTGTTCGAACCTTATAGCTTCCTTTGATTTCCTCTATTCAAGTTTGTCGTGCATCTTACCAGAAGTTAGCTTGCCATATTCTTCTGCGTTCTTTCTCAAACTCCTGCATGTTACCTGGATGCAGTCCGGAGAACGGAATGCGTTATGTCATGGCTTATCGCTTGATTGCGATATCTGCGCCTTTCGGCCGGACATATGAGCCGGACATAAATGGCCGGTGGATTATGGCCGGACATAAATGTTGGATCTATGGTATGAGACAACCAACTCCACCCCACGTCTCTTGAGTCTTCTCTTATGACATATCATATTGTTACTATCCTTTGCTGCTATTTCGGGTCCCGCAACGCTTATACAAGTGTTGGCAAACTTCTTACATATGTAATTGTCTTCAGGGCCGTAGATATGCCTTCGGTTAGCGTGCGGTTTGTCGCGAGTATAACAAATAATACGCAGTCTCCTCGTTTTCTAGTCTTTCTTTTTCGTGAGATTTGTGCTAAATGTCATGTTCTGGTTCGTGTTAAATGTTCTGATTTGTGCTAAATGTCATGTTATGATATGTGCTAAATGGCATTTTCTGATTCGTGATACATGTCATTTTCTGATTTGTGCTAAATGTTCTCATTTGTGCTCAATGTCATGTTCTGATATGTGTTAAATGGCATGTTCTGATTTGTGCTAAATGTTCTGATTTGTGCTAAATGTCATATTCTGATTTGTGCTAAATGTTCTGATTTGTGCTAAATGTCATATTCTGATTTGTGCTAAATGGCATGTTCTGATTCGTGATAAATACCATGTTCTTATTTGTGCTAAATGTCATGTTCTGATTCGTGATAAATGTCATGTTCTGATTCGTGCTAAGTGCCATGTTCTGATTGTACTAAATGGCATTATGATGTGTGCTAAATGTCATGTTCTGATTTGTGCTAAATGTCATGTTCTGATTTGTGCTAAATGTCATGTTCTGATTTGTGCTAAATGTCATTATCTGATTTGTACTAAATGTCATGTTCTAATTTTTGCTAAATGTCATGTTCTGATTTGTTCTAAATGTCATGTTCTGATTTGCGCTAAATGTCATGTTCTAATTTTTGCTAAATGTCACGTTCTAATTTTCTTGCGCCCACCCCCCTTTTTATGAACGATATCGTTATATGACATCTCAACAGCCATATGTATATACAGTTTAATATTGGCACAATAGCAAAGTGTTCATGTGGGCAAGCCAACCTTCAGAACATAACCTTCAAGAATGTGCAAACTATGACACATTAATGTGCACATACTAGCTTTCTGATACACCTATGAATCGCCAGTGAATCGATCTGCCCGCAGCGCACTGAGATGCCCCCACGCCCTATGGTCATCCTAGCTGGGGGGGGGGCGCTCTCGGTGACACTTCTTATGGCCGTACGTTCCAGATACCCGAGCTATGCCATTGTCGTAGGTTGTATAGACCAGGGGGCACCGGAAATATTTATTGTCTGGTTGCAATCACTTCTCATCCCATCTTTAGCCTCAGCAGCTGCGGACTCGATTCATGCAAATAGTAGCCAGATATGCCACACCAGCAATGGCTCATCTGCTTCCATGATGCACCAAGCGGAAGTACTTTTTCGATATATATATATTATCTGTAAAATCCTTTGCACCTGGGAGGGAGAACTAAACCCCTCACAAATGCCCCCCCCCCGGGCCCCCTTCTTGGTCCCGTACATAAATATTGTATTACTTTACTGTGAGCAATGTCCGACATACCAGGGGAAGGGGTGTGAGTAAGTACGTATGTCGGAACGTTGCGAGCACAAAGAATGTGAAACAACTACTCTCGCCTGCTTAAAAGGAAAAAAAAAAAGAAAATAACAGTTATCATTTTACCTTCTGCCAGATTTCACCGCATTACTCACTTAGATATAGAAATATTTTTTTTTTTAAATATACATCCAGGAGAAGTTGTGATTGGTAAAGCTGGCGCGTCTTTGCTATATTTGTTTTTAACGTTTTCTAAATTCCTGCGCAGCTGCAGTTCTAGCCTTGGATGAAAAGTTCTTTCTATTTTTATTCTTATTCTCAAACCTAGCATTGTTAAATATTCGCCGAGTTCCGCATTTACTTATTATTGTCTCTTACGAAAGACACAAAAATATCTCTTATACAAGGAAGAAACATAGATTCTTGGAAACTCACTTACCTGTCTGTAAAGAGGTGTTTCTCATTTTGTTTTGTGCTCCACCTTGACGTCTCAAAAAATGCCCCCACCCCCAATTAACATTATATGTATTCAAGTTATGAGAAAAGCATGATACAAATAAGTACTGCAAATACAAACTTACACTTTACTGTTTCATTCTGATATGTCAAGTCGCCCCACTATGATACGTACGTCACACGGTGGGAAACACTGACGTGAAGTCTAAAATTGTAACGGTACCTCATACTTTTGTATTTGTTGTTGTATATATCTTTTCGTGCATGAATAATACTGTCGTCTGTGTATGGGGGGGGGGGTGGGGTGGTACTAGGATATTACCATAGATTATGTCCTATCACAAGTAGACACACTCCTGCGTGTTCAGTTTACATCGATAATATACTCGTGTATAAGTGTTACTTGTGTAACATAGGGTCACTTATTAACTTGTGTAACATACGGTAATATATCGACTTTTGTAACTTGCGGTAATATATTGACTTGTGTAACTTGCGGTAACATATTGATTTGTGTAACATGTGGTAATATATTGACTTTTGTAACTTGCGGTAACATATTGATTTGTGTAACATGCGGTAATATATTGACTTTTGTAACTTGCGGCAATATATTGACTTGTGTAACTTGCGGTAACATATTGGCTTGTGTAATATGCGGTAATATATTGACTT
The DNA here is from genome assembly GCA_034231615.1 of Meghimatium bilineatum. NCBI lineage: Eukaryota > Metazoa > Mollusca > Gastropoda > Stylommatophora > Philomycidae > Meghimatium > Meghimatium bilineatum. The sequence continues at coordinate 49,947,505 of CM067321.1, read as the reverse complement.
GTGTAACTTACGGTAATATATTAACTTATGTAACATGAGTAACTATATATTGTCTTGTGTAACAGATCTAAATATATTGGCTTGTGTAACATAGTTAATTAGTCGTTGGACCATCGTCATTGCACTCCGGACAAGTCTATAGGTGCTCAGATCTCTCCTTGAGTGTATCCGCCATTACACGTTGACTGAAGGTCCCAGTACGCTGTTGATTGACCATCATTCTTTCTCGTCCACGAAACGGCTCCTTTCTAGCGACACCACAATTCAAACCAAGCTTCCTCGTGTAACAAGAGTCATCGTCACTTGTACAATAATTTGTTCGTGCTTTTTCCCGCAGGGCTATTAAAATGTCTGCCCGATCCATCGCTCCGCCAACATCCGTAGTAGCCGCGTGTGCGGCCAAACTATCTGCTCTCTCATTACCCCGGACTTCCGCATGTCCCGGCACACAAATAAAAGTCACTTTACGCACTCAGGAATTCTTCGCCACATCCAGCTACTGTTTCCGAATGTACCCCGCTTGCACTTTCACATTCATGCTCATCGAGTCAATGAGTATACAGACATGTGTCGCAGTCTGCGAGCAACGCCCATTTCAAAGCTTTGGTTACTGCCCAAATCTCCAATGTCATGCTACTTTTCTTAACGAACGTACCAAATTCCTCTACATTTGTGCCGTGAAGGCCCACTCACCTCTGATGTGTCTCTCAACCGGCCCATCTGTATATATAACCGTATCACCTTCCCTGGAATTATCACCGGTTAGCGCTAAAACCTCCGAATCCACCACTGTCTGACACTATTCCCTGCATTCTCTATTGAGTGTTTTTATTACTTTGAAAGCTGTCGGACACTCTAACGGCGCCCGACTCCATTCCGCACGAGGTGTCACACCCTCCAATGAGCACACACAATTTATATAATATCTTCGGCGCGCCCCATCCACGACTTTCCTATCTTAAGTCGACTGCCTTTCACTTTGAGAATTTCAGTATATAGAGGGTGATCTTTATCAGCGGTGATTTGTAGGTAAATCCTGCGCCTACACTTTATTTGTATTCTTTGCTCTGCAGTTAGGCAATCAAGTAAATATTGCATAACCCGTGCCGACGTATCTCTCGTTCACCCCAAAATAATTCACATTGCCTCATTCTGGATTCTATCCAATCTTTCTGTATGAGTTTGACTCAATGTCAGAATCGCTAGCGCAAACACTACCACCGTCAACACAGATTGTGTTAAAGGCGGTAATATATTGACTTGTATTACACGCTTATTGTGTACGTTCATATATGCGTATGCATACCACATTGTATATAACTTATTCCTGCCCTAATATGCGCAAAGATACTAGATGCTGTTGATGTACATAGATGTTATAACTGAAACACAGCTTCAAGACCTTCCAACTGATCTCTTTTATTGGCTGATCCGTGCTTTTCATTTGCCGGCTTCCTCAAAATATATTCAAAGTTGCCGGGATCAGCCAATGGAAGTAATCCGTTGGAAATTCCTGTATCTGTTGCCGACTGTGACCACAGCCGTCGGGTATAGTAGACCTGTTCGCTAAAACGTAACCATGAACTAGTCTACGATTTGCGTGAAATCTATTGGTTCGCCGTGTCTATTTTTGGCATGCGACACCAAGTATGTAAATAGCAACCAATTAAAAAGTCCAACAATAATTTTTTTTAAAACATAACAAACGGGGTCCAAATTTATTCAACTAAAAGGCCTGTATCGTCGAGAGCCACGCTGTGACTGAGCATATGTAATAATATTTGTAAGACTCTCGGTCCTGAACCATGACCAGGCTCCAGTAGAAGACATGTTCGCTAAATTAAGTTGGACCCAGTTCGTTACGTGTTTTGGCTATTGTTTGCCATTTAGTTGGTTACTATTTATATTCTTGGAATCGCCTCGGAATTTTTTTGGCATGCGATTCCAAGCATATAAATAGTAACCAACTAAAATGCAAACAATAGTCAAAACACGTAACGAACTGGGTCCTAATTAATTCAGCTAGAGGCACAAGAACTCGGCGTCTGTATAAATAGTAATTTTATGTCGTTGGGGTATACCAGATCCATAACCTGTTCAATACTGTGTACCCTCCAATTGTTTGGTAATACTGTTAGCGCAGAAATATTAATGAAAATAAATTCAAGTTGAAATATGTATTGTATTTTTGAGCCTTCATATAGCAACGAAAGATGAACTTACTGTGTATTCTATCATATACTTGTCTTAATATTATTTCTAAATAAATATTTGTAATAAGATAAGAACGTGATCTTTCGTCACAGGGCCGAGTGAATGTTACGTCACTACCAGAGGCTACTCCGTACTCCCATGATTTTCATTGGTTAATTTACGTATAATGTATGCCGCAAACCAATGAAGAACAATGAAAAAAAAATGGATTAGTGATATGAAATGGGGTAGTACTTAGGCATGTAAACTGACGAAACTTGAGCAGGGTAATGAAGTTTTGTTAATCACTGGAAATTCATATGACACACAAATCACCGATTCAACTAAAATGCCTTTATCAATTATACATTCTCATCAAAAACAAAAATTATGGACTTCACCAATTCACCTAACGTAATTACTTAAAATAGAGAACAATTTGAAAAGGTACACAAATTCTCCTATCTAGGAAGCAAATTAACACTCGACGGTGACTCGCATTGCACTAGCATCAAGAGCCTTTAACAGACTGTCTAATATCTGGAGATAAAAGTCAATCAGCACACGCACGAATATGCGCTTATTTAATTCCTGCGTTATTCCGGTGCTATCATATGGATGTGAGAGCTGGAAAACGTCTTTATCTTCAGAAAAGAAATTACTGAGTTTCGAGAGCAAATGTCTTCATAGAATAACTAACACCCATTGGAGTGAATTCAAATCGAATGATAAAATCAGAGAAAATAAAAACATCAAAATTTCATCACAGATGTTATCAGAAAACGCCGTTGGTCCTACATCGAACATGTCCTACGATCAGACATCAACAGAATACACCACCAATCTCTTGAATAGATACCTACAGGCAAAAGAGCCAGAGGTAGACCAAAAGAACCACTTAGAAGAACAATACTTAGAGAAAGTAAAACAATCAATATCCATACTATTCAAGAACTGCTCAGAATAGCTTTGAACAGACAGAATTGGAGAGATCTGACCTCTGCCCTATGAGCTAATTTCAGCGCAAAAGGAAAATGAATGAACGAATAACACATTCACAACATAATACGACGAGTAAGAACGGCAATATTGACGGTCTCTATTGAAAATATGTGGGAATTCAGATGAGGAAAAGTCGGAGTAACCTCTAGCAATGACGTGGAATTTGATAGCACTAAGGCCTGTTTAGTGACGAAATGTCACGCTATTATCTTACAACAAATATTATACAGATAAATATATGATAAAATACACAGAAAGTTCTTTTCACTTGTCGTATTGTGTTATGAATGTGTTCTTGATGACACACACATCGATGTTTCAACCAAAATGCCTTTATCAATAACACATTCACATGTTAGACCTTTTGGTCGAAATGTCGATGTGCATGTTATGTGTTTCCAGTGATTTGCAAAACTTCATTACCCTGTTCCAAGTTTCGTCTGTTGTATTTCAGTTTTTCTGATATTAGTACATATTGTGGATAAACTGACAATTGGTCACTGGTAAGAATTCAACCAAGTGTCCGTTCGAACAGTTAAACACATTCATATTTATTTTTAGTAACATATATTAACGCTAATGTTGTCTCTAGCTAGTGAGCCAGTTAAATACAGTCCCTCGACAATATATTCCTGTGAACTCATTGGGAATAACTCTTCTAAAGTGAAGCAATTTGATTTTGTTCCGTGATTTTCATTGGTCGTTTTATGTATACTTTGTGTCAACAGCCAGTTATGTGACTCAACTTTATAACGATGATTCTCAATGTTTCCAAAGCACTGTATTTTAGAGGGACTTGGTAAAATAGTCTCTTTTCGAGTCAACATGTTTCGTGGTTTGTACTCTGAGCCTTAATTGTCTCGTATTCATATACAGTGGAATCTCATTATATCGCATTCGGTTATAACAAATTTCCCTTTATAACAACCCTTAAAAATCCCCAATTATATTTATTCGATATTGTTTTTACTGTATATAGCGAATTTCTGTTATTACATACATTTTTTTGTCGGTTCGGACCACGTTGTTATAACGGGATTTCAGTGTACAAGGATTCCACTGAAGCTCTTGTCTAGATTGCTGAATGTGTGCCGCCTACAAATTCAACATTAGCTTTAAATAAAGTATTGTTCTAAAACAGGGATGTATGCTTCAATAGTTAGTCACTGTTTATGTTAACTTTAATTATTCCAGAAACATGATTTTCCTTTCTTCTGTTCTATATAGTCTTTCTACAGTTCTTCTTGTTATATATATATATATATATATATATATATATATATATATATATATATATATATATATATATATATATATATATATATATATATATATATATATATATATATATATCAGCCTTGTTCTATATATAATATCAGCCTTCCTCTTATTCTGTATCAGCTTTCCTCCTGTTCTATATCAGCGTTTCTCGTGTTCTATATCAACGTTCCTCCTGTTATATATCAACCATCCTTTCACTTTTACCTATCTCGTGTTCTGCTTCCAAAATCTGTGTTACATGTAGTCAGAATGATTCTGTTCCTAGAATACAATGAATGCAGCTTTACTCACATAACTCAGCCTGTACGCATATTTGCTAATTTCTTTAGCGTGTAACTTCAGCGTCGAGTTGTCACCGCTGTTGTGGATGCTAGCCTGCTACGCAGGATGGCAAGTGTGAGCAATGCACATCTGTGTGATCATTTACCGACAAGTTCGACAACTGTTACAACAAGATATTTGAATTGTTCTTAAGTCCCCTTTGCTAAGAGCTGCATTTGTACTGTATTATGTAACTGGCCGTCTGTTTGTTTTTATCCCCAGATAAAATTCGTTTCTCTTTCTCTTCTCCTTAAATTGTTCTCATAATCAAGAAAAAAAGTAGACATCACCACAGTTCCATCCTGAGGTAAAGCAGAACTTTTGAGAGAATCATTAGAGCCACGACTGTGCCCACAAATATGGTGCAAATAATAGCAACGCTGTGACCTTCCATGCATGTAATAACAAGCGACAATGAGATATGAATGTGAAATTGGCTTCTAATCCCACATGACCAAAATTACCCAAGCGCCATGCTGAAGTCTGATGTATCGAGTTGAAAGGTGCAGATATCACAGCAAAACTATAAACCATGTCAACGCAGTTCATTTTCAGGACTACATGATACTAACCAGCGGAAAACTGAGAATGAATGCATAAGAAGGATAAATACAGCTTCAGCATTTTTGGTGAGGAATAAGTCCTTGATCTAACTATAAATTTATGTGTGACTATATTTTATTAATGTACTTGTTTTACTTCCAGCCGTTGGTGAAGTTCAAGAGTCATCTGTACTTTGAGGACAAGGACAATGTTAGTGACACAGAGAAAACGCTTAAATCAGCCAAAGGCAGCAAGGTATGTAAGGCTGCAATGATAACAATTAACAATTGAAAATAACAACATCAAATGAATATAGTAGCTGTCATTGTCTTTGTTCATTCTGGAAATCACATTTGTAATGTTTTTATTGCTTATAGTAAAGCTACAATAGCAGTTTTAGAATATCTCAATCTTTTGATCAGATACATTTGCTGTCAGTGCAGCAGTTTCTATCTTAACTTTGATTCATGCTCAGGCAAACTGCAGTGATAGCATCCAACTACCAGGATAATGGCTTGAATGTAGAGTAGAATCGTGGTTCTCCCTCCCCCCCCTAGATACGGAGGAGGCTAAAACATCATCCTTAGAATAAATATAGCATGGAATTTTGTATTAAAAAACAAGAAGTATGGATCTATCCTCTTCCCCCTCCCCCCCCCTCCAATTTTTTCATTATTTGTTCTTCTTCAGGGTTTTTTCTAAAATTTCTGTATATTAACAGGATGTATAGAGATGTTAATAACCACTGGAAAGATCAAGGGGAGAAGAGATAGGGGATGACAAAGAGAAAAGTTGATAGATGGATTTGTATTGTGGCATGGCAGAAGCTCACCAACTGAGCTTATTGACAACACAAGAGACAGAGAGTCGTGGAGAAACATGATCGCCTACGCCATTCGGCATGGCACTTGATTGATTGATAGAGAACTGAGTGTATTGTGCCATGGTTTATAGTTTAGCTGTGATACCTGCTACTTTCAGCCTGATACATCCAACTTAATTATAAGTTCTGGGTCACTTTGACCGCATATGGGATGGGATAGCTAACTCAACTCCAAGACATCCTTAGTTGGCTCTTATTGCACGCTTGACAGGTAACAGTGATGCTATTCTCTACTACCTTTCATTCCTTGACAACACATGGGTGACATTAACAGTTAATCCCAACAAACAAAAGACCACCTTGCCTCCAATCCATGTATTAAAAAATAAAATTGTTACTGCATATTTTTGAAAGAATAACGAGACTGTTCTGTGCCATGCATGTCATGAAATGTTATTAAGGGAGTTTTGGGGTGCAGTTGGCTGTCTCATCCCATAGAAGTTTTAGTGACCCATGAAGTCAGATGTGTCAGGTCAAAAGGTGCAGCTAAGTTGTAAACTATAACACAATGCATTCCAATCTATGAACTACTTCCTACTAATCTGCATATAATGGACGGTTTAATTTGAACATGAACAAACAGGAAGAAGAATATGAACTTGGTATGATACTAGTGCAGCCTACAGCTATTCACATTTTTTTCATATGTTCTATGCAGTCACACAATATAACCAAGTCACAAATCTCATGATTGCTGTTGTTGTTTGTTTGTTTATCACTGTCCCCAGAAGTGATTTGCTCTTACTTCCTATGTGCAGTGGGATAGTTTCTCAGAGCTTTCTTTCATATCTAGGAGACTTCTGCTTTTGGTTTATTGCAATGCCTATTGATGAAGCATTCTACTCACAGGGGGTCTATGTTACTTGACATTGGTATTTTGTAGTCTTCCATTATGCATCTTTCCTTAGATGAAGCGCTTCTTAGTTAACGAACTATTCCCTGTGTAGAAAGACGCCCCCATTATCTCTGTGTCCCTAGGACCCATACCTAATTTCTTTTGTATGCACCATGTTGGGCAACTATGACAGATGAATTAGACATTGGTTGCTATGTCTTGTAGACGAGGTCTGCAACATCGCTAAACACATACAAAGTCTGGGGTTTGACCTGTACATTTCCCATGAACTCACCTTGTCTGCTTATGGTCTTCCAAATCATCGCCAAGCACAGTCTCATCGCCAAGCACGGTCTGTATTTTAACTTTTTACTATTGCATTTATCAATAAAGTGGGTAGATCATGCTTATCTCAAACAAGTAGCTTTACAGTCAACGAACAATTCTCTTGTAAAAAAGACATCATTGCCCCCTGTGCCCTTAGTACTGGACTCAATTTTCTCTGTATAAAAAAAAATTGTGACAGTCGAGAGACTATGGTTAGCATATCCTCAAAGCCAAGGATCTGCTCTCTATTTATGTTGCCCACAACGTTCAGAGTCTGAGTCTCAGCACTGCTTCAGTCAAAGACTTTGAACATTATGTGTTCCCCGAAATTTCTTCAAAGCATTTCCCCAGTGCAATGGAGAACTGTATTAAAAATTGATTCCAACCCAGAAGTACATGCTCAAGTGATCAATACTAGAATCATGGCTCCTACTTTGAATAGGGTCAATTGTGGTGAGACGTTTGCTTTCAGACACATCGTTTTGATTTCTGTGTGTTCTCAACCATGAACAACGCTTCAGCCAACCAGCAGTCATGTGATGGACAATTGAGACTTCACTGTCACAGCATTTTCCATACATGACTTGCCCTTTAGCTTTCTCCATAGTTGCCTTCTCTAGAGGCATTCTCCTTCTTCAGCGTTCATTCTCAAACTCCTGCTGGATTTCTCTTCTATTAGGACAACGGTCTGACAAGATTTCCAGGTAGATGTAGGCCAGAGAATGGAAATGCGTTGTGTCACCTTTTATTTGTGCGAGTAACGCATGGTTTGCGTCTGTGGGTCTCACCAATGGCCCATTAGACAAACCACCCATGCAACACAAAAACCTAAGTAGATGACATGCCGTTATATTGAGGTTATCTATTATAGAAGCTTCATGGCATGTCATCTATACAATTATGCCTCTCATACTTTTAATTTTATATTACAATGTATTTTATGCCATGTTGTATTCTTTTTCTTTATTTGTTTATGTATGCATCCTCTGTGGTTGGAGAGAGCTAGAGATTTGCTGCGCAGCAGTGGGGAGGAGGAAACTGACAGCACTGTTTTTCCTATGACTGAGGTCCATCATAGAGGCACACTGACTCAGGACGTGACGATCCTTTTGACTTGAACATTTGGTTGCATGCCTGGAGCAATAGAGAAGTTTGGCATAACCAGTAGTCAATTGGTGGCGGGGAATGAGCACAGTGAACCCTATCTTGGCTGCAGTGGCTCGGAGCAGTTCATAGGTTGAAACCTTCCTTCCTAGTAGTGGGATAGTTTTTCTCTGGCTCTGGCCCGGGGTGGGACGAAAATCCACAGACTCCCCAGCAATATAATGCCAGTACAAAACATACTAATTACAAACGAGATCGGACGTCGCCTCAGTTATCAAGGTCCGCGGCAGGCAGTGGGTAACCAGGCTGCTCTGTCTGAGAAATTAACTACTGGAACACATCCATAACATCAGCACAAACACAGACATGCACAATACACAACACAGCAACAATACCTGCACAAGCACCAAAACATTAAACCCAGAAAACCTCGGAGGGAGAACCAGCAGAGCCAAGATTTTCATAAAACAAAGTCTTCACTTAATATCCTACAACAGAACATCTGTGGAATAAGAAACAAAACACTAGAGCTCGCTAATTTACTACATGCTCATAAGATACATGTGGCCCTCTTACAGGAGACTATACACAAAGACACTGACCCATATCTGTCAGGATATACCAGCTATGCCTTTAAGTGTACCAACTGCCGTGACATAATTACTTATATCAGGAAGGACATTCAGGGACAAGTCACCCAACAAACAGCCAATCCCACAGACATGCAGAAGGTGACCATCTGGCACACTGGAGGAAAATACACAATCTACAACATATACAGCCCACCTCAGACAACATGCAATTTACTGGAAATCCATACAACACAATTTATCAAAACAATACTTGCTGGTGACTTTAATGGTCACTCACCCCATTGGGGTTACCAGAACCACAATAAGACAGGAAGATATATAGAAGAACTTTGTGAAACAACAAACCTGTCTGTCCTTCAAGATGCAAAGTCTGTACCAACACTTTTGCACAGGAGCCATCTATCTCTCAGTCAACCTGACTTGACTATCTGTTCATCTGATATAATAGATGCTTGCTCCCTAGAAATACTTGATGACATTGGAAGTGACCACAGACCAATCCTCACCACCATAACTACACCAAACAAAGCATATTTCAAACAGAAAACTCGCTGGAATTTTGGCAAGGCAGATTGGAAACTATTCCAAGAAACATCTGATTTCCTGCTAGGTAAAATCAAAAGCAATGACATAGAAACATTTACTGCAGAGGTGACAAAAGCTATCCTCAATTCAGCGTCACAAAGCATCCCAAGGGGCAGTAGGAAATCATACAAACCATACTACAACAAAGAAATGCAAGCTGGAATCCTTGATAGAAAAAAAGCAAGAGAAGCCCTTGAGATCTCACCTTCACAAGAAGCAAAAATCCTGTACATTCTTCTTCTTTCGTTCGCTAATAATGTCTATATATGCAGTGTTGTTTCTTGTATAAATTGGACAGTGTTTTCCATTTCTTGTTTTGTACCATATAGTTTAACATTCATTGGTGTATCAGAAGGCCAGTATGTGCATCTTAATGTGTCATAGTTTGCACATTCTTGAAGGATATGTTCTAAAGTCTGGTTGACTTGTCCACAATTACACTTTGCTGTTGTGCCAATTTAAAATTTTGTATACATATGGCTGTTTAGTCTATTGTGTCCAGTTCTCAGTCGAAATATGATGACCTGTTCTTGTCTGCTAAGTAGGTGGTAGTCATCCCGTGGAGGTAAGTTAGGCTTTCGTTGTGCCTTTATCATGGATTTCTTTTGGTGATAGCTGATTGGTACATCCGGTTGCTGCATGTTAGCACCTTCCTTGGCGAATTAAGCAGCTCTCTCATTTCCTGCTATTCCACAGTGTGATGGAATCCATATCCTGTACATAAAACATGTGCCAAAGTAAAACTAATAGTAAAGAAGGCCAAACATGATAAATGGGCAAAAACATGCACAAATTTAGATCTAAGGAAAAATGGCAGAAAGGCTTGGGGGCTGATCAATAATTTGTCTGGGAAAAGAAGAAGAACGAATGATAAACCTGTGATAGATGGAAACAGAACAATCACCACAGATCAGAAAAAGGCAGAACACTTTAACCACTTTTTTGTCAGTGTGAACAGAGTAGGGAAACTGTCCGAGGCTGACAAGAAGCGCCTGTACCTACTGAAGCAGCAAGAAAAAGTCCAAACCTCTGGCTCAACCATATTTGATGATGACTTCAGTATTCAGGAACTCCTACAAGGGCTGAGGAAACTAAAGCCAAGAAAGTCTCCTGGACCAGATAAAATTTATAATGAAATGTTAACACACATGAGCACATCAGGGAAAGAAGTACTCCTTACACTAATAAATATGACCTGGAGAAATGGAAAACTGCCTAAACATTGGAGAAATGCTCACATCTTTCCCATCCTGAAAAGTAACAAACCTCCAGATGAACCCAAAAGCTACCGCCCCATATCCCTAACATCATGTCTTGGGAAATTAGCAGAAAGAATGGTTAACGAGCGACTTTACTGGTTCCTCGAGAGCTCAAACATCCTCTGCCATTAACAGGCTGGCTTCAGAAAAGGGCAGTTGCACAGAAGACCAACTATTTAGGCTGACACAGAAAATCCATGATGGATTCCAGGAAAACAAACACACTGTAGCCATCTTCTTTGACTTACAACAGGCTTATGATCAAGTATGGAGAAAGGGTCTTTTGATGAAGATGATTGAGATGGGAATTAGTGGAAAGCTATACAACTGGATAAAATACTTCCTCATTGACAGAACAATCCAGACAAAGATAAATGATGCAATTTCATCTAAAGAAGTTCTAGAGGAAGGCTTACCACAGGGTTCTGCTTCAAGCTGCACCCTTTTTCTCATTTACATCAATGACCTTACCAAACATATCAAAGCTGAAAAAGCCCTCTATGCTGATGACTTAACAATATGGCAGAGCCATGAGAATGTTGAAAGTGCTGCCAAAAGACTAAATGGAGATTTAAAAAGACTACATGAATACTGTCAAACATGGAAGCTAAAAATAAACTGTGAGAAAACTGTCTATACCATCTTTACCAAGAGTCATAAAGTAGCCAAAGAAAATAGTCTATGGTTGGATACACAGAAATTGCCAAGAGAAGAACACCCCACATATCTTGGAATCACGCTTGATCGGCAGCTCACCCTCAAGAAGCATGTAAAAAATATCAAAAATAAAGCACTTAAACGGTTACAACTACTGAAAAGACTCGCTGGCACATCTTGGGGATCAGACAAGGATACCCTTAGAGGACTATACCTTGGTTACATACGTTCTGCTTTAGAATACAACAGTGCACTCCTCACAACATGTTCCACGACAAATGTAGAATCCCTAGACAGAGTGCAGAACAATGCCCTACGTCTTATTAGTGAAGCAATGAGATTTACACCGACGGCTGCATGTGAAATACATACGAATGTAGAACCCCTTGAGATGCGGAGAGATATGGCTGCAATGGAGGCTTATGAAAGAAGCAAAAGAATGAACAAAGACGATCCAAATAAACAACTTGTAGAAAACTGGGAACCAAACCACAGAATAAAACAAAAGTCAGTCCTGAGCCATGTCAGTGAAATAAAAGACAGTTATCATCTTCCAGACAAGAGACAAAAACTGCAAAGAGTAGAAAAATGTTTACCACCACACGCAGGCTTTAAATTGCCGGAAATCAAAACACAGTTAAGAGATAATGCAACAAAACGTTCCGACCCAGTAAGTCTTATTAAAGCAACACAGAAAACAATAGACACCTACCCAGAACAATGGATTCATGTCTATACTGATGGGCCTGCCTTCAAAGCCATCATCAAAGCAGGTTATGGTGTCTATATAGAATATCCAGACAAAACATCTGATTAGTTGTTTGATGCCTGTGGGGAGATATGTTCTAGCTATGAAGCTGAAATAACAGCACTAGAAATTGCCTTGTACCACCTGAAGGCCATATTTGATGCCTTACCATCAAAAGTCAAAAACATTGTTATTTTTACACTCTATGTCTGCTCTCCAAGCATTGGAATGTGATGGACATTGTAAACCCGAGCTAGCCGAGCTATATACCACCATGCAAACCAGCTGCTCACATCTTATGATGTCAACATTGTTATGCAGTGGATTCCTGGCCACTCAAACACACCTGGTAATGATAAGGCAGACAGACTAGCAAAGAGGGGAGCACAACAAGAACAGCCTTATACAGAAACAATGCACACAGTTAAAATGATTCTGAAATCTGTGAACAAAGAAAATTGGATGAACAGATGGGCCATGGGAAACACTGGGAGGGAAATCTATAAATATATGACCAGCCCAAATCCTAAAGACAATATCAACCTCCTGGAAAGAAAAGACCGGAGTATCATATTCCGACTGCGCACACAACATGTACAGCTTAACAATCACCTGAACAGAATACAACCACAACACACTCCAGGGTGCCGGCTGTGCACTCATCCATATGAAACTGTTGACCACCACCTTTTTGAATGTCCAGCGCTGGATGACATCAGGAAAATGCTTCTCCCTCCAGGGCCAGATAAATGGAACACATTATATGGAACAAAACAACAACTCACAAACACATGCATATATCACACAATGGCATTGGGTCAAAGGGCATAGCATGAGCTGATGGACCGCTGGATCAGCAACCAACCAACCAACCATTTGTGCCAGTGATATGACACATCCATCTTCTGCAGACAGAGTAATTCAATATTGACTCTCCACTACACTGTAGCGACATCTATCCATATCGGGTTATCAACATTAGCCGCCCCTCCGATGCATCTGCATTCCAGCTATCCAAGCCAGAATACCTTGCGTCACTGTGTGGCGACAGCGCCACTGGCTGTGTCAATGAGATGTGCCAGAGATATTGCTTGTCTTTTTGCAATAAATTATCATTTCATCTATAGCCTCCACAGACACTATCCCTACAAGTTTCAGTCAGAACCACCACACAAGATGCGGTATGTCTTTCATTGTGCACCACAGGGAGATACTTTTAGGATCTTGGTTATTTGCTAACTCTAGTAATCACACTAGTGCAATGGGTTTTTTCTTCTTCTGTGTTTTGTAGTGGCATCCTGACTAATTGTGAACCTTTTGGCTGGTTTCCTCCATCTTCAGCATCCTGCTTACTTGGGCAGGACTCTGGTCCTGCTTGAGTGGAACTGCATTTGCACTGTAAAACATTTTGCGTCCTGGCAGCTGCTGTAAGACTTTCTAGTAGTGAATTTAGAGCAGTTTATGAAATATTCTCTGGACATTTGTCTGCATGTGTCCACCCAAATCTTCTTTGTGACGTTCTTTTCAAAATGTAATTTTCTTTAGGGTGTTCACAATTCACGTTCAGAGCACATCACAATTCTGATTTTATTTATTGATGTTCGGAGCACTTCATAATTCTGGTTTTATTTATGGGCATTTGGAGCACTTCACAATAATGCTTTTCTTTATGGGCGTTCGAGCAAATTCACAGTTCTGGTTTTATTTATGGGCGTTCAGAGACCTTCACAATACTAGGCAAGTCATCCTGCAGCGATCAAGGGAATGTTCAAACACTTTGTGATGTCTAATGTCCATCATCTTCTTGTCACCCTTTTATAGTACTTCTTGTCAGCCAGTCTATAATACTAACTCTTTGTTTTCTCTGTTTGTTATCTAATCTATACTTTTCAATCTAAATTTTTATTTTTCAAATTTTTTCTGTTCCCAAACTGTGATCCAGGAAATAAAATGAAACAATGCCGTTTTTCATACCATCTATATCTGGTGTATAGGGAATGCCATGTTGTGTTTTTCTGTAACTAATGACCACAATAGGAGTATTATGGTCAAGCATGATGCAGTAAAATCTAAATGACACTGCAAATTTTGAACTTTTGTTTCCAGATGATGATGTACAAGAATGGTAGATGTGCTGGTGTGGCATTCTCCGACATATTTGAAGGAACCTACTACCCAGCTTTATCATTGTACAAGAGCACAGTGGTGAGATCTCAGACTTGGTCTGATACTGTCATAATAATTGAAGCATATACCTAATGAGATTTCAATGCTTAGTTTGTAACATATTTGCATTTTGCTCAAAAAGATGAGGGTTCAATCCTGGACCTAGACATCTGGTTTGCAAGTGAATTTTTGTGAGATCAGTGGGAATTATCGCTTGAAGCCACAAAGTTATGTGCTGCTTCATTGAGAGAAGCAGAGTACCAGGTACATATTGGAAATGAAGTCAATCCTCAACACTATTTGAGCTTTCTTAAAAACATATTCTGTACAGCAGTGATTCTCCACTGCCGGGCTGCAGCAATATGTCTACCAGGCCGCAAAAGCTTCTTGAATTGTAAAGTTATTTATGAGTATATAGAATTTCTTTGGACTAGACTGGTTTTATAAAAACCATTTTTACCAGACATCTGTTTCACAAAACTTCAGAAACTCTTGATATAGAAAACATTGCTTTTACAATGATGGTTTAATTTTAGACACAAATTAAACATTCGGCAGCGTGAACACTGTGCTTGATTGAACCACAACTTAGTTTGCACAATTTAGGGTTTTGAAATTGTCTCAGTAAATCATCTACCACAGAAACCAGCATGATACAGTAAAATGATGGTTAAATATTTATTGTTCAAGTTGCTAATAGATAGAATTGTTGTAAAACTATAACTCCTGTCTTCTTCTTCTTCTGCGTTCACTCTCAAATAACCACAACAAATATTTTTTGTGATTTCCGCCAGGGAGCGTGAAGTACGTTGTGCTGCAAGTTCAACAGTAGAACTGTGATTATTTGCACCCCGGTTGGCCACTTGTGGTCAGGACATCCGAGGTCCAGCACATTTGTTTTCGTCATTCCTTTATTTCAGGTTTGGTCCCTAGTCCGTGACAGCTTGTCTATCTGCCGCCGGGCACGCTGGTGTGTAGTGCCTCTTCGCAAAGACGCTTGTCGAGCGCGTCTATCTGGTACGAGGTGTTCCACTATCTTTGAACTCATCTCCTGCATTTGGACAAACTGTGCCTGTGCCCATCGGGTATTGAACCGTTTCTCATCTGCGAGCCTGGTTCCGTTTGAGGAAGAACTCACCAGAAGAGTTGGACCATGGCTCGGTCGCCCTCCTACCCTAGGCGTCGTTCACGGACATCGTGGTTCCCTCGTCCAAGTTCGAGTCTCACACCACGCATTTGAGAGCAAGGCGTTCTCGAGCTGAACAACCTTGTCCCAATAGCGCCTGAGCCCATCAGGTACTGAACCCTTTCTCTCTGCAAATGTGTTTCTGGTATAGGAAGCTTGACAGTAGAGTTGGGCCAGGGCTAAACCGTTGTCCCTTTTGTTCCAGAGCCCATCAGGTACTGAACCCTTTTTCTCTGCAAGTGTATTTCCGGTAAAGGAAATCTTGACAGTAGAGTTGGACCAGGACTGCCATCGTTGTCCCTTTTTTGCCTAAGCCCATCGGGTACGACACCCTTTCTCTTCGCGAGCATATTTCCAGTTTAGGAAGGCTCTACATTAGAGTTGGGTTAGGTCTTCTTGCTTTCCGAATGCTCGTGATTGGGTCTGGGTCTCTGCCTATGATGAGTACAGGTAACTAGAAGCTCATCTCGAGCTAACAGAGCTTGTAGTTTCCCCTTCCTATTAACCTTTCACTTTCTATTTGGAGTTCGTGCTGCCCTCTGGCGCTGTTCTGCCCGTTCATTGTGTCATTGTACTCATTATGACATTATTTATTTCTTGCAATGCATCCACCTTTATGTGCCTTTTACATTGGCCGCCCATCCAATGTTCTGACGGGACTAGCTGGCATCACTGTATGTCGACAGTGGCGCTATATCTGGTGATGCTAATGGTGTCGGAGATATTGTATGTCTCTAATGCAGTCAAATCTCTTTCTAACTGCTTTCTCCACATTCTCGGACACGATCCCCAAATGATTTGGCCAGAATCAGCTCGAGCTGCTGTTTTCTGTTACCAGGGTGCACCGAGAAGAGGTACATTTGGGATCTTGGTTATCTGCTAACCCTGGGTCCGCCTAGAGCATTGTGTTCCCTTTGCACCCCAACTCCTGTCTGATTCTCTAGAATGGTAACATAGATACCTATATACTGCCTCTTGTATAGTAACATACCTGTAGATACCTACATACTGCTTCTTGTATAGTAACATAGAAATTATGTACTGTACAGTACTACATACTGGTTCTTGTATGGTAACATAGCACTTGATTTAGCACTTTATGCACATTCTGGAGATTGTTGTTTGCAGCCCATGACCAAGCTATTGTGCAAAATTATAAGTTAGAGTATGTTCTTTTGCACCCCATCTTTGTGCCTGCTAGTTTTCTGTGTATATCTAATTGTCTGGGGTTTTTACCTTCAGCCTTTAGGAAATAATTCGTTCTCCACGCTACATCCTGCTAATTTTCAATAGTTTGAGAAAGTGCGCAGAAGTTTGCGAATGTGAGCAGAAATTGAGAATATGAGCAGAAGAAGATCTGGACTACCGTGTTTGTGAATATTTCCATATAAATGGAAAATTTGTCCACCTCTTTTCTCCAGAGCTTTGGAGTTCATACCAATAAAATGTGATGTTATTTGGTCAATTCTTTACATTTGTTTGCCAATAGGTCAATCCTCTGCGCACTTAAAAGCCCGTTTGATGTGTGTCAAACTGTAGTACGAACTCTATAACTGACCACCAACGTACATACCTACATACTGGCTCTTGTATGGAAACATAGATACCTACATACTGCCTCTTGTATAGTAACATAGATACCTACATACTACCTCTTGTATGGTAACATAGATACCTACATACTACCTCTTGTATGGTAACATAGATACCTACATACTACCTCTTGTATGGTAACATAGATACCTACATACTACCTCTTGTATGGTAACATAGATACCTACATACTACCTCTTGTATGGTAACATAGATACCTACATACTACCTCTTGTATGGTAACATAGATACCTACATACTACCTCTTGTATGGTAACATAGATACCTACATACTACCTCTTGTATGGTAACATAGATACCTACATACTACCTCTTGTATGGTAACATAGATACCTACATACTACCTCGTGTATGGTAACATAGATACCTACATACTACCTCTTGTATGGTAACATAGATACCTACATACTACCTCTTGTATGGTAACATAGATACCTACATACTACCTCTTGTATGGTAACATAGATACCTACATACTACCTCTTGTATGGTAACATAGATACCTACATACTACCTCTTGTATGGTAACATAGATACCTACATACTACCTCTTGTATGGTAACATAGATACCTACATACTACCTCTTGTATGGTAACATAGATACCTACATACTACCTCGTGTATGGTAACATAGATACCTACATACTACCTCTTGTATGGTAACATAGATACCTACATACTACCTCTTGTATGGTAACATAGATACCTACATACTACCTCTTGTATGGTAACATAGATACCTACATACTACCTCTTGTATGGTAACATAGATACCTACATACTACCTCTTGTATGGTAACATAGATACCTACATACTGCCTTTGAATGTAGTTTGTTCAGTTTTGTGTTTACTTGTCTCTATCTTGATAAACATAGCAGGACTTATGGAAAAATGGTGTATGTTTTTTCTGTTGCCATTTAATTGTGGGAGTATCACAGAGGAGTTGGGCACCACTGTATTAAAACAAGCCTCACTGAACTGTTATTTTGAAACATTAAGTATAAGTTTTAAAACAAGTCTCACTGAACTGCTATTTTGAGACATTAAGTATAAGTTTTAAAACAAGCCTTCCTCCGAGGACGGATGTGTCGGGCCATAGTCGCAAATAAAAGGTGACACAACGCATTTCCATTCTTTGGACTACATCTTGATGGAAATCTAGTAGGACCATGGTCCTGCTACAAGGGAGATCCAGCGGGAGTTTCAGAATGAACGCTGAAAGAGAAGAAGAAACAAGCCTCACTGAACTGTTATTTTGAGACACTAGGTATAAGTTTTAAGTTACTCAAAAATTGTGTAGTAGAAACATGGAACATTCAAACATTCAGCCTGCCGTAAGAAATGACCCATGAACTCTATAGATATTAGTCGTGAAACTTCGTTAACTCCAGTGACGGGCACGTAATGAGACATTCCTTGATTGCAAAGATGTTCTTCGAGGTACACTGAAGGGAGGAAGAAGATGATGTGGGCAGAAGACATGGCTGGATAACATCAAGCCTGGGCAGAGTTGAAATTTCAAGCTCGTCAGAATGGTAGACGATTAAGCTATGAAAAGGTCTTTTTGCATCAAAAGTCTCGAAAAACACCCCTACAATCCTGACAGGCTTTTATTATTATATCTATACTGTTAAAAAAAAAAGAAACGCAACATTATTTCAAACGTGTACCAAAATTTTATTTTACGAAATTAATGTGTGTTGACATGAAAAAACTTTCAGACTTTAACTAAACCAAACCCATCTCCAGTCGTTCCCGGCGGTCCATTGGCGATGCTGATTTGCCCCCCTGCAGTTGGTTTTGGTGATGCCTGTCCATAAGAACAGGACTCTCAAAAATCAGTTTGAATATGCATATTTTCCTATATTTTGTCAGTCAAACATTTATTTATTACCATATGTAATCATCAGAATAGTATCTGTACCAGCGGGTGTGGGGAAAATGCTGGCCAGGGACTAAACCTGGCCCATCATACCATTTTTACTGGCCACCAGGCTGATATAAAAGTCATGTAATATTGTGGCCTTAGCTCATAAAACACTATGTAGAACTCCGAAGGATTAAACGCACAAAGTGTACTGACCTAAACCTACATGAAAAATACCAGTACTGGTATTCATTCCGGTCCACTGAGCTAGAGTGTATGCCCATATCTGCTGTACATGTTGTTCTTTTTTCTATCCTAGCTCCTCCTTTTCATCTATAAATTCAGTTTTAATAACACTTCCCCCCCCCCCACTTCAAGAAAAAAAATTACAAGATGGAACAACCTCTCCCCACAATGTGATACCCACACCCCCCCCACACACACACAATTCATTCTGTCACCAAGAAAACATTCAAAAGCTGATACACTGTATTCCTATTTAATACAGATAAGAAACCTTGCTTAGAAATTTGTAATTTAAGTACTTTTTCTCTGACATTGGCTGTGTTGGTGTTTTTTTCCCCTCAGGTGACTGCCAATTTTGGTCCCAAGTTCAGGTATCCACCAAAGGACATAGAATACAAGCCAGTAAGTTGTTTTCTACTTGGATGAGGGGTTCACGATGTCGGTGAATCTCTTTGCTGAGAGGGCAAATAAACTTGAACCAGACTCAGCTTTGAACTTTTCCTAAACTAAATCACGCTCGCTGATGAGAAAAGATTCAGTATCCAATAGGCGCAGGGATAATACGTCTAATTAAACGAGACAAGTTTACTGGCAGTGGAACACCTCGTGCAAGATAGACATAGTTGACCCAAGCCCAAATCTCTGTATCAGAACAATGTTCCTGCTTGATTTCAAACTCCTGCCAGATCTCTCTTGTATCGGAACAATAATCCTACTAGATTTCCAGCGGGATATATGTTTAGAGAACATTATTTTGCATTCATTCTCAAACTACTGCAGATTAGCAGAATGTGGTTAGAAGAACAGTGTTGTGTCATGGTTTACAGCTTGGCTATGATAGTTCCACACTTTGGCCTGACACATCTGACTTCTGCATGGTTTCTTTGTAACTTTGACACGATATGTGATGGGACGCCAACTCCACCTCCAAAACCTTCTTAGTTACTTCTTATGACATGCGTGGCAGGTAACACTATTGCTATTCTTTGCTTCCCTTTCAGGCCCTGGTAGCACACATTGGTCCAGAGAACTTAAATGTATTGTCACAGTTTTATTTGCACAAATGGCCCAACATATCCAACTTCTGTAGTACATTTTCATTAATTATTTATAGTCATCAGGCATAATAGAGCATCAATTATGGTGAACCCGAAGGGAATGTGAGTTTTCTCTTTCCTTTGAGTTCCCTATGAAACATGAGGCTGCATGCAAGGTTTGGTCACTGTTGTTTGCTAGCTACACTGATGTTAATTAGGCTTTCTTTATATTTGCTTAGTTTTTTTACACCATTACCTAACATTCTTTATCCTGGGATTGCTTTCACCACCTCTTGAGACCCAGTACACATGCTGCCCCAGCCAGGCGGTTGAGAAGGACTGGTTTAGGCAATCATGTTTCACCACAACTCCCTATCTTGTGAGCCATGATGACAACCCAACCAGCAGCCTCTTCCTCTTCTGCCCTTAATCTTTCTGACAGTTACTAAATGCTCAATCTTTGCTCTTCTCATTACATGCCCTATGAATCTTGATTATCTGCTTCTATTTTTGCTATAATTTGTCTCTAATGCTGGAGCATCTTCGACTGAGTGAGAGACTACAGCATTCTATTCTTTTTCTATTTCTAACTTGATAAAGACCTTTTTGGTCCAAATGTTGATTCTCTATATTTATTCAAGGTTAAAAACTTCTATTTGAGCCATTTTTATATATTTAACATTATATTTATATATTTAAAATTTACTTTCCAGCATCTCCGAGGACTTCTATGTTAGTTTACTTTGCTGCCCATATTTTCATCAGGAAAAGACCAATAGGAAAAATATAATGGAGAATACTAACGTATTTGATAAAAAGCTGACCTGAATGCAACTTTTTTCTAACAAAAGTAACTATAACTGGAAATAGTCAGATCGTCATCATTGCACACTAGATGCTCCGATCTTCCCCTGAGTATATCTGCAATAACTGAACAGTTCCAGTTCTCTGATGGTTAACATAATGACACTGATTTTTTGGCAATGCCACCCTCATTGGGGTGCAAAAGGGAACGCATTGCTCTAGGCGGACCCAGAGTTATCAGATAACCAAGATCCCAAATGAACCTCCTCGCAGTGCACCTTGGAAACAGAAATACAGCAGCTCGAGCTGATTCTGGCCAAATCATTTGGGGATCGTGTCCAAGAATGTGGAGGTAGCAGATGGAAAGAGTTTTGACTGCATAAGAGACAGACAATATCTCCGATACCACCAGCATCACCACATATAGCGACACTGTCAACATACAGTGAAGCTAGGCAGTCCAGTCCGAAAATTGGATGGGCGGCCAATGTAAAATGCACGTAAAGGTAGATGCATGGCGAGAGACAAATAGATTTCATACTGAGTACAATGAAAGGGCAGAACAGCACAGAAGGCAGCACGAACTGCAAATAGAAAGTGAAAAGTTCCTAGGAAAGGGGAACTACAAGCTCTGTCAGCTCGAGACGAGCTTCTAGTTACCTGTGCTCCGTACAGACAGAGACCCAAACCCAATCATTGGCGTTCGGAAAAGCAAGTAACCCAACTCCTCTCCAACTTCGCTCTCAGATAACCACAATGAATATTTCGTGTGATTTCCGCCGGGGAGCGTGAAGTGCGTTGTGCTGCAAGTTCCACAGTAAAACTGTGATTATTTGCACCCCGGTTGGCCACTTGTGGTCAGGACATCCGAGGTCCAGCACATCTGTTTTCGTCATTCCTTTATTTCAGGTTTGGTCCCTAGTCCGTGACAGCCTGTAAATCTGTCGCCGGGCACGCTGGTGTGTAGTGCTTCTTCGCCAAGACGCTTGTCGAGCGCGTCTATCTTGTATGAGGTGTTCCACCATCTATGAACTCGTCTCGTGCATTTGGACAAACTGCCTGTGCCCATCGGGTACTGAACCGTTTCTCATCCGCAAGCCTGGTACCGTATGAGTAAGAACTCGTCAGAAGAGTTGGACCTTGGCTCATTCGCCCTCCTACCCGAGGCATCGTTCATGGACATCGTGAACCCCTCGCCAAAGTTCGAGTCTCACACCACGCTTCCTCGAGCTGAGCGACAGTGTCCCAATAGCGCCTGAGCCAATCAGGTACTGAACCCTTTCTCTCTGCAAGGGTATTTCCGGTATAGGAAAACCTGACACTAGAGTTGGGTCACGGCTAAATTCGTTGTGCCAGAGCCCATCGGGTAGGGAACCATTTCTCTTCGCTAGCATGTGTCCAGTATAGGAAAGCTCGACATTAGAGTTGGGTCCAGTCTTCTGCCTATAAAGAGTACAGGTAACTAGAAGCTCGTCTCGAGCTAACAGAGCTTGTAGTTCCCCTTTCCTAGAAACTTTTCACTTTCTGTTTGCAGTTAGCACTGCCCTATGGCGCTGTTCTGCCCTTTCATTGTACTCAGTATGAAATCTATTTGTCTCTCGCCATGCATCTACCTTTACTTGCTTTTTACAACTAACTACATGCCTTTTACATTTGAACTGGACTGACTAGCGTCACTGTATGTCGACAGTGCCGCTGCATGTGGTGATGGAGGTATTGTCTATCTCTTATGCAGTAAAATCTCTTTCCATCTGCTACCTCCACATTCTCTGACACGATCCCCAAATGATTTGGCCAGAATCAGCTCGAGCTGCTGTATTTCTGTTTCCAGGGTGCACCGCAAGGAGGTACATTTGGGATCTTGGTTATCTGATAACCCTGGGTCCGCCTAGAGCAATGCGTTCCCTTTGCACCCCAACCCAACTCTAATGTTGAGCCTTCCTAAACCGGAAATATGCTACGAAGAGAAAGGGTTCATACCCAATGGGATTAGGCAAGAAAGGGACAACGATGGCAGTCCTGGCCCAACTCTACTATCAAGTTTTCCTATACCAGAAATACACTTGCAGAGAGAAAGGGTTCCGTACCCGATAGGCTCAGGCACAAAAGAGACAACGATTTTAGCCCTGGCCCAACTCAGGTTTACCTATACCGGAAATACACTTGCAGAGAGAAAGGGTTCAGTACCTGATGGGTTCAAGCGCTATTGGGACAAGGTCGCTCAGCTCGAGAACGCCTTGCTCTCAAATGCGTGGTGTGAGACTCGAACTTGGACAAGGGGTACACGATGTCGGTGAATGACACCTCGGCTAAGAGGGCGAAAGAGCCAGGGTCCAACTCTTCTGTTGAGTTCTTCCCCTTAAGGAACCAGGCTTATGGATGAGAAATGGTTCAGTACTCGATGGGCACAGAACGCCCAATTACACAAGGCAAGTTCATAGACAATGGAACACCTCGTGCAAAAATCGTCTGGGCGAAGAGTCACCACATACATGCCTGGAGACAGATATGGAGGCTGTCACAGGCTAGGTTAGCCCACCCGAATTGTCAAGGCATGCCGAAATCGGACGTGCTAGGCCTACAAGGCGCAATACGGTGGCAAAATGTAATCACGCTCGCGGCAGAAATCGCACGGATATCAGTGCTGGTTACATTTGAGCGAACGCAAAACAAACACCCTCATTAATTTTGTTTGCTCATGCAATTATTCATAAGTTACCAAGTACCAGAATATTGACTCAGTTCCTGATCATTTTGTAGTTATTGAAAGCATATAAAGATGATTCATTTCAAATGTGTTTTAACAGTGTGATCTCTCATCTGCAGATGTCAGCAGCAGCAGAGCAAGCCTTGGTGGAGTACACATTGGCTGACATAGTGTATCATGTGGAGAATGAGGATAATATTCCCAATTTCTTATGAGCATTGATAATAAACTGCTTGTCTCAACTTCCATATCAGTTCTCATGTATTGTATTTACAACAAAATGTGTGTGTGTTCAGTGTAGCCAACAACTATTTTTTTAATATATAACAATCTGTGTATTCAGTGTAGCCAACATCTTGGCTTGTATACAACAATCTGTGTATTCAGTGTAGCCAACAACTTGGCTTGTTTGTATATGACAGTCTGCAAGAGGTAATTACTAAAGATGAAAAAAACACTACTATCAGTGATGGTTGAGAACTTGAACAGATGAAAAAGTTTACTTACCTAGAAAGCATCAAAACAAAAGGGAACAACACCAAAGATATCAACATAGCATACTAGGTTCTAGGGCAGATATCCCCTATATTTCAATACAAAAATGTGAATATGGACACCAAAATAGCATTACAAAATTATCATTCCATCACTGTGCTACAGTGTCAAATGTGGACACTAACAAACAGGATAAAAGAAGAAAACAAAAATGTCATGATTACATAGAATTCTCAGCATAACAATAAGAAACAGAATAAAATATAAAAATATCAGGAGACTATAACACAATATCAGTTCTAGATTACATGAGAAAACAACCAATTAAATGGTCTGCACACTCCATCAGACTACAGTCTGACAACATCCCATAACTAAATCAATATTATACAGGGAAAATGGATACAGAGGCTGACCATACAAAAGATATAAAATAAATATAAAACAGAAATAAAAGAAGTCATAGAAACAAAAAATATATAAAGCACACAAAAAGATTGTATCCAAAACCAAACCCTGAGCTTTGTGATGGACTACAACAGCAAATATAGAGCTAAGGAGAAAGAAAGCAGTCATCCTAACAGTTGAAAGATACCTTTCTGCATTCCGAAAAAAATCCAAGCAAAGAGTTTATCCAAACAAAAACAACACAGAATAGGACTGCTAAGATAACATATCCCAAAGAAAAGGCAAACAATCCAATTGAATTACGTCATAAATTGAAAACACCTATTGCGCAAACAAATCTCCAAGAAGAAATAGTTAACACCCTTCTGCCCACATAGCTAAAAACACTTGCTATAGATACTATATACTATAGATGCTATAGATATTCTTATAGAGAAGTCATCTTTCATGCCTATATTGATCAGCATTTAAAGCCACAATTAATGCTGAATATAGAGCCATCATCATTTTTCTTGCCGTAATCCATCAATCAAAATGGCAGATTCCCGTGGACCGTACTGCTCAAA
This sequence comes from Meghimatium bilineatum, assembly GCA_034231615.1. NCBI lineage: Eukaryota > Metazoa > Mollusca > Gastropoda > Stylommatophora > Philomycidae > Meghimatium > Meghimatium bilineatum. The sequence goes on along the minus strand of CM067321.1, from coordinate 49,922,076 downwards.
TTATGAATATGACGTGGTTGCTATCCAGAAAACTCTACTCAAAATGTATTAATTATTTGAAAACAATTAAATGGAAACAAATAACATTGTAATATTTTCTGACTCACAGGCTGCACTGATAGCTGTTCCAAACTGGAGAATAAGTTAGTGGATACCTGGTCATGTTGATATACCATATTATGATGAGGCAGATAAGTTAGAAAAACTAGAGGTCACAAGTCAAACTACCAGTACATACGTGTGTGTCACATGACATATTCTTTTCAGAATGTAGACTTCCTTATGAATCTCCTGTAACCACAGCATTCTGGCAAGTTGTCCCGCTTCCACTAGCGATGTGCGTGCATTCCTGAATATCTCTTTGACCAATGATGTCTTGGTCAGTCTCTGCCCCCACTATCTTCTCCAACAACATTCTTGCCATGCCAGTACATATGACAACAGTAAAACAAATAATCATAAAGAGTCACTAAATGCACGGGTAACAGCAAAGACAGATAGACAACTTTACCACCACCTATTTACACTATCTAAAAGAGACACCATCAATGTCCTTGAATGCAAACATCAAACATTTATATTATGGACAGGACATTACCTGCCTAATCATCACCGAAACAGAATCGCCCCCAACAATAACCCAAATTGCTATCACATTTTATACAGTAACCTTGAACAACTAAATAGAACAGCACAGTTCCATAATGTTACACTGGTGTTATAAAGCGCTGACTATCTATTCGCTAAACCCTTTGTTGCCTTTAAGCGTCAGGGATAGAAGAGTTTTACTCCCACTGACTGGGGCGCAAAGGGAAAGCATTGCTATTGGCAGACCCAGGGTTAACAGATAACCAAGATCCCAAAAGTGCCTCCTCGTGGCGCACCCTGGTAACAGAAATACAGCAGCTTGTGCTGATTCTGGCTAAACCTTTTGGGGATTTTGTCTGTGAATGTGGAGGAAAGAGATTTGACTGCAAAAAGACAGGCAATATCTCCGACACCTCTGTGCCAACACATGCAGCAACACTGTTGACACACAGTGAAGCTAGTAAGTCTTGTAGACGCATTGGAGGGCGGCCAATGTACTCGGTATGAAGCAGGCAGATGTCACAATAAAAATAAAAGCACAATGAGTACACTGAGAAAGATGCACAGCGCTAGAGGGCAGCGTCATGTGCAAAAAGCACGGAAAAAGGTTCGATGAAATTGGAACTAAAGCATTGTTTGCTCGAGACAAGCTTCTAGTTACCGGTGAACCCAGAAAAGGTTCAGTACCCAATGGGCACAGGCATAGCAGTCCAATGTGACAAGCACTGTTCAGTTCTAGAACAAAACACAAGTCCCTAACGTTCCTAAATATGTGTACAGATTCAGACCTGGACGAGGGGCTCACGAAGTTGGTGAGCAACGCTTCGGCTAAGAAGACGAACGAGCCCGAGCCCAACTCTTCTGTCAAGTTCTTCCGGAACCAGGCTTGAGGACGAGAAAAGGTTTAGTACCCGATGAGCACAGGCACAATACGTCTAATTACACGAGGCAAGTTCACTGGCTGCGGAACGCCTCGTGCAGGACAGACGTGAAGGACAAACCGTCTCGGCATAGAGTCAGTACACATTCACTGTCTGGCGACAGATAGGAAGGCTGTCACAGGCTAGGGTAGTCCACCTGAATTGTCAAGGCATGCTGAAATCGGATGTGCTAGGCCTACAAGGCGCATAACAGTTGCACAGCGTAATCACGCTCCCGGCGGAAATCGCACGGATATCCGTGCTGGTTACAATGGAGCGAACGGAAAACAAACTCCTACTGACTGATGGATTAAAAATAACACAAGAAGAGGCAACAAAGAAAACTTTAACTTGATAACTTCATAAAATAATTAGAGATGACTTGCACACTTGTGTCTGTATGGCTAGGGGATATGGATGTTTCCTACTCTTTGTGTCTGGATGGCTCTAATTTGGCACCCCTACATCCAAAACTGGTTTCATTATTATGATGATACATTTAGGATTATAGTGATAGTTTTTCTGGCAATTAAAAACAATACATTCAGTTCAGAAAATGAATTTTAATGTCACACAAATGTAAGGAATATGAAGCTTCAAGAAAAACATATTCAGAAATTTACTTGATAATAATTGAACAATTATTTACGCTACATTTTCTTTCAAATGGTTCCTATCAGCAACTACACACTTTTGTCAACTTGCACACAAATATTGGAAAAATTACTGAAACTTATCCTGTGAAACTCTGACAGTTGATGTGCTGTACTGGTGATAGCATCCTTAACATCCGGTTTGGCTGTCCTTTCCGTGAAAATTTGAGGTGAGAAAATAGAAATAAAATAGGATTATGCCAGATTGAAGAATATGGTGAATGTACCAGAGTACAATAGCCACATTGTGGATCCGAGATAATTCTAACCAACAAAGAGTGATGTACCTGCACCTTGTCAGGCAGCAGAATTTAGAAATCTGTTATCTAGGTTTTTCTGTGGTGATTTTATGTGACCCTCAGACAAAATTTCTATAATCTGATTAAAAATCATCATCATCCTAATCAAGGGGTGAGCAACCTTTCATATTAGTCAGCGGTAGTGTAATGTTAACTCATTTGCCCATAGACCAGCAAACCAGAGTTTTAAATCCACTCATTATTCGTATTTTGAAATTAAACATTACTCTCGTGATTCACTTAGGCACCAGGACTCATGCTCTGGAAAAGTTCAAGAATTGAACCATTACTATTGAGCAAGTGCGGTTTGCACCTAGTCGGGCGGTTTCTGGTCATTGTCCACTAACTAGGCAGCTGAGTACTTCTGAGAAACTATGTGCTATGATGCTTGTTCATAATTCATATTACTCTTTTTTAATCAGTGGACCACATTCAGGTTTGCTAATCAGAGATGGGGACTTTCAACCCAACAATGTGGAAAGCATTTTTTTTTACTTTTTATGTTATTCATTTACAGTTCCAAAGTTATTTTTTTTTAAATCAAGACCTGATTTATTTAAAGCCAGGTTTTTTGGCCACCTCCAATGTCAAACATTAGAAGTTGATGGCGGGACATCTCCACAAGTCTATTTTGTTGTTTTACTATTTAACGAGAAACATCAAAAGTTTGACGTAACATTTCCTCCTTATCACTGTTTAGCATCATATTACATACATTTTGGATAAGATAGTTTGTGATGGTTTCATAGACCAGGGGCCAGTGCATATCATAATTTTAAATCACCCTGGCAGACCAGTAAAAATGGCTTGACATGTCATAATTTTCTTATCCCTGCCCTATAGGCATATATGCAGAAATATTTTGACAATAGTCAAAGAAAATTGATATACATTTGAACAAAGTGTAAAGAAGGAGAATATTAACCTCTTTCTGCAGAGGTATTCTTAAGGATACGATTTTGCAGGGATCTTAGTTTTCCAGGGAAGAAATCTGTCTAAAACATAATAAAGCATCCAGAGGAATTCCTTCCCTGGGAAACTTAGAAGAAGATGTCAGCAAAAAAGCAACAACCCCTCATCTTAAACACCAGTGTGTTGCAGGGGCCAGAGAGAAGCCAAGAATAGCAACACTGTTTACCTTCCATGCATGTCGTAAGAGGCGACTAAGGAGGTTATGGGATGGAGTTGGCTGTCCCATACATATAGGATCAATGACCCAAAGACATGCTGAAGTTGGATGTGTCAGGCCAAAAGGCGCAAACATATAGCAATGCTGTAAACTATGACACAATGCTTTCCAGACTACATCCTGCTAAACTGCAGGAGATGAGAACAAACAAAGAAGTATCCTTAAGGATACCTTCACAGCTAAGGGGTTAATAGATATTTGTGTGTCATTTTCATCATGGATCCCCACTGGAAGACTGAATAGTAATGTAGACTGATTTTATTGTCTAAGAGTTGGCACTAGCAAAAATATAGACAACAAACGGTTGAATTCTGTTGTATGACAATATGCCAGAACATCAATCGTTCCTTACTTATGAAGTAGTACCAGGTACCTCCATTATATTCTTCTGAGCTAATAGTCAGATTTTTTTTTTGGTTCCCACTTCAAATCAGCAACTAAATGGATAAATATTAAAGGATCCTGAAAATATCACAAATGCAATCAAGCAAGGATAATTAATATTGTTAAAATCATATATATATATATATATATATATATATATATATATATATATATATATATATATGATTTTAACAATATTAATTATATATACACATGTATAATATTAAATAATCTAACAAATATATATTTCTGTTACTGGGGCCCTTGCCTCTGTCAACAAAATCTATGGCATTTTGGTTATTAAATGCAACTAAGCAGCTGCAAGAAGCTTCAAAGAATGGTTCTAGGAATGTTTTGAACAGTTTTATTGGACACTTTCAAGTGTGTTGCTGCTGAAAAGAACAATTTACAATTAAATGTAATTACCGTATTGTTACTGACTTCTAGAACATAAACGGAATCTAGATACTTGTTAAATCTACTTTGCATATTAGACAATAAGAATCACATACCTCTACTTGCATACAAAGTTGTAGACTACAAGTAAGCAGTAGGCCTGTGCTTTGAGAAAGTGCAAATCTATTCACTGAGAACACCCTATATATGCTTAGTCACTTTCAGCTTTCTCAGAGTTAGTCGTTAGATCATTATAATGGCACTCCGGACACATCCATGGGTGCTTCGATCTCATATTCAGTATGACCTTCAGCAGGTGGTAACTGACTGTTCAGTTCTGTGTTGGTTGATAACTTGTCTTTGTATTCCTAAATGATGCTCCTTTCTTGCAATAGTACTTGCATTATAAACATGGAAGAAGAAATACACCCCATATCATCGGACTGATCTAACATTCCTTGATTGCATTCAAAATATAAGCATGGACCATTGAACTACCTCTAGTCACTGACCACTCTGGCAACTCTCTGCTCTTTATTTTCACCTAATACCCATCCATCTAGGTACAAAATGAAGGTAGCTCTCTTCAGCGTAAACTTCATAATTGATTCCACCTACTGAAGATAGCCCAACCTGGAAAGTATGATGACCACATCAAGGGAAGTTGTAAACTTTATATGCTTACTTTCTCACTCTTCTCTATGTTCTAAATTCCCTAATGTGCATACCCGTTTAATAACCTTTGCCCTGCCAAACCATGACTTCCCCCATTTAATCTGTTTCTTTTGATCTTATCATCATGTAGTGGATGGTTCTTGTCTGCACTGATGTACAGATATGAACAAGCACAGTAAAACTCTGCTCTTTGCATCATAGTTGGATAATCCAGCAAGAAATGCATTACTACTATTTCTGTATTTCTGATGCATCCATGAATGATACTCTTATAGCTTCATTTTAGATATTATCAAGTCTATCAATCTGAATTTGAATAGGGTCAGGATAGCCAAGGCATACTCTACTACTAACAGGATATCAATCAATAAACCCGTAACCCTTCAGGGTCATAGGGGTACCACATTGGATGCCTCAGTACACAGAGTCCTCCAGCGAATTCTATCCTCACCGATGCGAATGAGTGTGGAAATATCTTGCCCTGTCCATTCCTTGATGTTGTAACAGGATATAGTAGCGCAAGAAGTCATTGTTCACAAAAAAACAGCCGCCTTTATCCTCATGGCTGTCAACTCCTTTTGAACTCTGAGGATTGTATTTTTTTTTCAATGCTCAATGAAACACAAACAACTGTCAAACATCACTCCCAGGTATTTTAAAGTTGATAACCTCTAATATCTCTCCAAATAGATTGGTAGTTGGCATTAGTGCTTGGTCAATGTCAGAGACAACCATGTCATAGCTGCTTTCTTTGGGTTCACCAGAGCCCCAGATGCATTACACCACTTTGTAAGTCTTGAACAATATCTTCTTTGTAATCCATGATACTATACCAGAATGTCATCTGCATGTGAGTGGTTTCTGCCAATTCCAATCAGTTGTTCAGCCATAACCTGCATAGTACATATATTAACAGAGCACAAGAGACAAAGGTGAATCCTGCGGAAGGTCTGGGCTCATTGTTGTCAGATCTGAATTTATTATATTTATCCTTTAGTGTGGGCAGCAGAATACTTTTATAGTAGATCTGGCAAATATTCTAACTTTTCATAAGACTAACGGGAATTGAACCAGTCCGTTCAACAGCACCAAATCGCCTAGCAACAATTGAACACACGTTCTTCCGCACTTGACTAACCGCATCTCCAAAAAAGATGCGATTTCGTCAAGCCATTCAAACCGTGAATACAAAGTCACCCGAACGGACCAATCGAGACAAGGACTATTACAACAACAACAAACATCCCGTACAGGTATTGAAATATCCTCAGTAACAACAAACATATAACATAATATCCGTATTAGTTATACAAGGGCCGATAGGTCTTCTTGTAAACATGGATAACATATATAGGTTAGTCAAGTGCGGAAGAACGCGTGTTCAATTGTTGCTAGGCGATTTGGTGCCGTTGAACGGACTGGTTCAATTCCCGTTAGTCTCATGAATTTAAAAAAATTGTCCTCTGGCTTCCTACTTAAATTTAAAGATCTCAAAGCTACATTGATGATTGGTACAGTGTAATCAACTAACACTGAATCAATGTTTGTTACAGTTTAATCTAACTAACAACTCATCTCCCTGGAAAAGTGGTTAGGCCATTTGCTTTGTGTTCAAGAGGTCAGTGTTTTGAATCAAACTAGTGACTAATTGTTTACAAAATGGATTTTTATGAGATCCCTGGGGATTATAGTTTGAAGCTATGGAGTTATGTTCTATGTGCGGTACTCTTGGCAGGCAGAGCACTGCTTTGTTGAGAGGAATGGAGTACCAAGTACAATGAAGTAAATCTACACCTTTTTCTTTCAAAGGTAGACACAATGGAGACCATAACAAAATATCTATCATATACCCAGATAAGTTCTTGTATGTAGCACACAAAAACATCACAATTTTGACAATAAAAAAATATCAGACAAAATAGAACATTATATACAAGTAAACAGAGCAGTGGTTTTAAACTTGTGTTCATTGTCCCTTCACAATTCATTTTATGCATATTCAGTTCCCATAATTAATAATAATTGAATCAATGCAAGTGTTTGTTTTTTAAACATAGGTTCCAGAGGTCCACAGTTATTGAACCACTGATGTTGATTAATTAAACAATGTATTACAAATACACACACAATAAATGTTCTTGTCTTCTTTGGTGTTCAGGTCATGCAACGGTTATATTAGATCATCAATTTCATCTTCTCCAGATTCAGCCTCGTAATAGTACACTTGTGCACATGTAGCTAATAGTGACATAATCACAATATGGTAATAGTACACTTGTGCACATGTAGCTAATAGTGACATAATCACAATATGATTTATCCCACTCTCTGCACAATAATGAATATTCCACCTTGTCTATGGCAGGACACGTTTACAATAAATTTTACAAGTGGGGAGTGAATGATTGAATGGTTCTCAGTCTCACACACGTAACATCTTGACTTCAAATCAAGGTAAAGACTGGATTCTTGTCTTTCAGAAGTAAAATTAAAAATCTACTGTATACACATCAAGGCAAAGCTACGGCAGCTAAACTCCTCCCAGCATTCCTTAACAGAAAAACATGCAGTAACGAAAGTTGTAAAATGTTTTAAAATTGATGTCTTTGAGAAAAGAAATAAACATTAATAAACAATGTTCACAATACTCTCTGCACAAAGCCATATGTTGTTTTTATTCTTATACAGCACAGAAATCATACAACACAATAATAAGATAGGTCTTCCTTGTTATGATTTAAACAGTTCTTATACATCAAAGAACAGCAAATCCAATACAGTGGAATCCCCCATATAACACATTAGTCCAGACCAACACAATATTTATATAATAACCAAAATTTGCTATATACAATTATATACATTAAAGAATAAACGGTGGCTGTGTCAATAGCAACACACATTGGTAAAAAGGTCAAGCAAGTTTGATAGTTGCTACTTTTGAGGTTGGTAACCTGTATATAGTATGGAAACCAGTTCTCTTGTATGGTTGGCCTGCTAGCGATATAGTTACAGACATCCACCATTCAGTAGAAATGGTAAAAACATTGTACGCATTAGTTACAGCTGAAGTCGGATGTGTCAGGCTATTGGCTATTAGCGCACATAAAACACTGATAATGCATTTCTGTTCTACATCCTGCCGGAAATCTCAGGTTTATCCAACCCCAAGATAGGGCAGCAGAATAATGGAAAATAAAAGGTGGTTAAGACAACGATCTCATCGACCCCTAGATTACCATAGGTCACTGAAAAAATATGGACCTAACAGGAACAACTATTTCTACTGCACAGATAACAGAAGCAGTGAATACCACTATATATAATGCAATAATAGAGTGTGTTCTAGAAAGTTCATAATCTAATGCTACAAATTACAACAGGAATAGAGCAGATAAAAAAGTTTGTATATGCCAATATAAAAGGGTGTAACACAGCCAACAGGGTGGAAACCAATGAACACTTTGTCCTGAAACTTAAGATGGGGTTTCCATATGGATGTCCTCAAAGAAGATATTTACCATTACAAGTCATGTCCTTGTTTTTAGCGTTAACTCTCAACCTCCCATTGGATCCCTCTTGTAACAGCAGGACATTGGTTCCACTAGAGTTCCAGTAGGATGTAGTCCAAAGACCACATTTTATTGTAGTTTTATTTTGCAATGGTGCAAAATATCCAACTTTGACAGTGGCATGTATACATTCAGGTTTAACCACCTCCGTTGAATGGTGAAAGTACATAGCTACATCACTAGTAGGCCAGTCTGTGCATCACAACCTGTTTATCAAAATCGCTTGCACAATATGCTAACCTTTTTCGTCACTCATCAAAATGGGCATTGTTGCTTGACCTTTTGCCGGCATCCATGTCCTGATATGATCTTTTGTGCATGATGCAGTTAAACTGTCTTCCTAGTCTAAAACTTAATGGTAAGATATACTGTTCATTAGACATGTTGGTCTATTCAGAGTAAGGACAGAGTATGCTCTATCCAATCTAAAAAATGGCCATTTATTTCAGTGTGACAGTCTTCACTGTCTTGTTTCTACTGTGCCATTGCAATGAAACTGTGTCTCTATGCTATTGTTGTGGAGCCAGGTTTAAATATCATTTGCCACCTTTTTCTTCTGCATTTATTCTCAAACTCCGACAGATTAGCAGAACGTACCCCAAAGAACGAAATCTGTTGTGTTATGGTTTATAGCTTGGCTGTGATATCTGTGTCTTTCAGTTGGACACATCCAACTTCAGCATGGCTTCTGGGTCACTTGACCCTCTATGGGATGAGACAGCTAACCCCCCCCCCCCAAACCTCTTTATGGCGTGTTTGGCAGTGTCACTATTCTTTTCTCCCCTTTTGGGCCGGCAACACATGGGCATACCTCCTGATTTTTACAATCATTCTTGCTTATCTTCCTATTAACACGAACAGAACTCATGACCTACACACTCAGAGACCAGTTACTAGTGTGTTGCCAGTACCCAAAATAGAGCACTGAGTACACAGAATAGCAGTACTGTGACCTTCCTTGCATGTCATAAGAAACAACTAAGATTTGGGAAAGGAATTGGCTGCTCTATCCCATCATTCATAGTTACCAAAAAGCTATGGTGAAGTCGGATGTGTTAGGTCGAACGGTGCATATATTGCAAGCAAAGCTGTAAACCATGACACAATGCCTTTCATTCTCCAGACCATATCATGCTAGCCAGCAGGAGTTTGTTTTGCGTTCGCTCCATTGTAACCAGCATGTATATCCGTGCGATTTCCACCGGGAGTGTATTTACGTTGTGCTAACATTATGCGCCTTGTAGGCCTAGCACATCCAATTTCGGCATGTCTTGACAATTCAGGTCGGCTACCCTAGCCTGTGACAGCCTCCCTATCTGTCACCAGGCACGCGTGTGTGTGGTGACTCTTCGCCCAGACGATTTTACTCACATCTGTCTCACACGAGGTGTTCCACTGTCTATGAACTTGCCTCGTGTAATTGGACGTACTGTGCCTGTGCCCATTGGGTACTGAACCATTTCTCATCCGTGAGCCTGGTTCCTTAAGAGGAAGAAATCAACAGAAGAGTTGGAACCTGGCTCTTTCACCTTCTTAGCCGAGGTGTCATTCACCGACATCGTGGACCCCTCGCCCACGTTCGAGTCTCACATCATGCGTTTGAGAGCAAGGTGCTCTCTAGCTGAGTGACCTTGTCCCAATAGCACCTGGACCCATCAGGTACTGAACCCTTTCTCTCTGCAAGTGTATTTCCGGTATGAAATGCCTTTAATGAAATCAAGTAACTAGAAGCTCGCCACGAGCTAACAGAGCTTGTAGTTTCCATTTCCAGAATTGTTTTAACTTTCTATTTGCAGTTGGTGCTGCCCTCTAGCGCTGTTCTGCCCTTTCATTTTTTTTATCGTACTCAGTATGAAATATATCTGTCTTTCGCCATGCACCCACCTTTTCATGCTTTTTTCATTGGCCACCCCTCCAATGTTTGGACTGGACTGACTAGCTTCACTGTATGTCGACAGTGTCGCTGTATGTGGTGATGCTGGTGGTGTCAGAGATATTGTCTGTCTTTTATGCAGTCAAATCTCTTTCCATCTGCTACCTCCACATTTTCGGACACAATCCCCAAAAGATTTGGCCAGAATCAGCTCGAGCTGCTGTATTTCTGTTTCCAGGGTGCACCGCGAGGAGGTACATTTGGGATCTTGGTTATCTGCTAACCCTGGGTCCACCGAGAGCAATGCGTTCCCTTTCCACCCCTAGCAGGAGTTTGAAAATGAATGCTGAAAAAGAAAAGAAGATACCAGAGCTTAACCTCAACATCTGGTTAATCCCTTTTTAAGCCCACAAAGATCAATTTTCCATCAATCAATCAATCAATAAATCCATAACCCTTCAGGGTCGTAGGGGTACCACATTGGATGCTTCAGCACACAGAGTCCTACAGCGAATTCTATCCTCGGCGATGCGGATGAGTGTGGAAATATCTAGCCCTGTCCATTCCTTGATGTTGTCTGTCCATGTCTTTATTTGCCTCCTCTGCTTCTTCCACCCTTGACAGTTCCCTGCAGTATTGTTTTTGACAAGGAATCGTGCCTGCATACATGCCCGAACCATGCTAGTTTTTGTCGTTTCACTATTGAAAGCAATGGCTCCTGGACACCTGCACACATCTCTACTTTATTTCTTACGTACACATTGGTCTTATGTTCCCTATAGGAAATTCGTAGAATTCTTCTGTAGCATTTATACTCGAAAGCCTGTAATCTTCTCTCCATGTCCGCAGTGAGTGTCCAACTCTCACAACCATACAACACAACAGAAAGCACCAGCGACCTATACAGTTTTATTTTCACTCCATCACTGATGTTGCTTTTCCAAATCACAGCCTTGACAAGGACGCTAAAGCCATCTACAGCCTTATTTTTAGTTCTGCTTTGCATTTACCATCGCTGCATATACTGGATCCGAGGTATTTGAAGGTATTCACCTCTTCAAGCTTGTGTCCATTCATCATGATATTAGTCTGGTTTTCTGTGTCTCTGCTGTTTACCAAGATTTTGCTCTTATCTGAATTGATTTCCATTCCGTACTTGCTGGTAACTTTTTTCTAACTTTGATGTTAATTCTTGCAATGATTGTTCTGACCCAGCTATAAGATCAATATCATCAGCGAAACGCAAGTTGCAAATAGGGCGACCTCCGATCGATATAGACGTGTTGTAGTCATGTAATGTCTCTTGTATGATGTGCTCTAAGTATATGTTAAAAAGTACTGGGGACATTATGCATCCCTGTCGAACTCCCACAGTTGTTTTGAAGAACTCTCCAATTGTATTGTGTGACAAGACAGCACTATTTGCATTTTCGTACAGAGCTTCAATAATGTCTATAATTGTGGTGTCAAAATTAAATTTCCTCAGTATGTGCCACAGACCATCATGCCAAACATGATCAAAGGCCTTTGTAAAGTCAATGAAGTTGTGGTATAGATCACGTTGGTGCTGAATATGTTTTTCGATTAGTGTTCGGATGTTAAATATTTGTTCAACAGTGCTTCTGTTTGCTCTGAAGCCAGCTTGTTCTTCTGCAATTATTTCTTCCAAAGCAACCACTGAATTTGTTTGTAATTTCTGGATTAGTAATAAGTTGGCATATTTTATAACAATCAAATACACACAAAAAGTGACATTATACAATATTAAAACTGATTTACATAAATATTAAAGTGACAATGTTGAATTTTTCCACATTCTCACTTGTTTATACCCATGTCAACTTTGTACACTGAAATTACTTCTGTCACTGTAGCTGTATAATGGAGAAAATGACTGCTTGCCATTTTTCTGAGAGGTCTGGGGTTTAATACTTCAGCTACTGAGTTATGTGCTATAATTGATTCCCCCTGCAAATAGCATGTTTATCTCTTGAGAGGGACAGGGTGCATAAGGAGAAATCCACATACTATGAAGTCAATCATCTGTACTACCTGTGCCATGTATGTCAACTTACAATTAGATAATTATCTCTGCATTCTTATCAACATGAAATAAGGCAATTACCTCTCTATCAACTTTTAACTAGAAAATTACCTATACCACCATCAACTTATAATAATAAAATTACCTAGCCTCGACTATCATTATCAAATTGCAGTATAAATCACTGTTAAACTCCATCTTCCTCCAAAGATGGTAATAATTCTTAGTCTTACTCTTACTATAAAATATTGACAAAATCAACATATTTCAGTTTTAGTCAGAATTTCTGTGTTTTTCCCCCCCAATTCTCAACAATAATAGCTTCAATGAACTGTTTGATTCACTTCTTCTGTTAGTCATCATGTCTCAACAATAATAGCTTCAATGAACTGTTTGATTCACTTCTTCTGTTAGTCACCATGTCACCCTGGAAACGGAAATACAGCGTCTGTGCTGTGTTCCTGGACAACACTTCTAGGGATCATGTTCGTGGATGTGAAGGCTGCAGATGGAATGAGAATTGACTGCAAAAAGACAAGCAATATGTCAAGATACCTCTACCCCAACACATACAGCTGCAGGGTCGATACACAGTGATGCAAGGCATTCTTGCTCTGTCAGCTGAAATGAAGATGCACTGGAAGCCAATGCTGATGTCCCAAGATGGGTAGATGTCAAAAATAAAGAATATTATGCACAAGTCTAAGGTGAAGTAAGGCTAACATGTTGAGTACAATGATAGGTCAGCACAGCGCTAGAGAACAGTGGCACGTGCAAATAGAATGGAGAAAATGCTACATGAAAATCGGTACTAAAGTACTGTTGCAGGTATTCCTCAATATGTGTAGAGATTCAGAGTTGGACAAGGGGTTCACAATGTCCGTGAATGAAACCTTTGCTAAGAGGGCGAACAGACATGGGCCCAAATATACTGTCCAATTTTTTTCTATACCAGAATCATGTTCACACATGATAAAAGGTTCAATATCTGATAGATAATACATCTAATTACACGAGATATGTTCACTGGCAACGGAACACAGAGTGTAAGACAGACGGGTACTTGACCCAAGCCTAAATCCTTGATTACCATCTCCTCAGAGACTGTCCCCCAGGGACATATTTTGGCCTGTAAAGTCCAAGGGCACAGTGGGTGATTAATCTCACGGTGTAGAATTGATATACACCGGCTGCCTGGCAACAGATAGGAAGGCTGTCACAGGCTATGGAAGCCCATCTGAATTAAAGGCATGACAAAATCGGATGTGATATGCCTACATGGCGCAAACTGAATAGAAACACAATGTACCGGGTACTTCACCACACCCTCTGGTGGAAATAGAACTCAATTTGTTATTATTAATTTTAGAGAGAGCGCAAACAAACAAATATGGCAAGTAACGGTGCCGTTATTCTTTAGTCTCCTTTTGGGCCTCTGCAACACATTGGCAATACACATACCTACTGTCACTATCATGTGTTCACATAAATGCTGCCTATAGCCACTATTGGGCGCTCACAGGGAAACACATTCTTCTTTGCCTGTCCTTGGTCATCAACCAATGAAGACTTTTTTACACCTTATATAATAGACTATCACCACTTTTAATCGATCTGTGGCTTTTCCTTTGTACGGTGCTGGTCGATGATTTTCATCTTGACTGTAGTTCTACAAGTCCTTTGACTTCTATCTATTATCCACATTCTAGAGTCTGCAACCAGAAAGCTCGGGTGATGGTGTCAGTATCTCTTCTGCAAACAAGCCAAACTCAATTGCAATAACTACTTGTTACTTCTGTCTGCATATCTTAATGTTTGCACAGAGAAGCAGTTCTTGAATGGGTACTATGTATTCACATTAAGAGCAGCTTCGTTCTTATATGCCTAAACTAGAATGACAAAACAATGTTGTGCCAAAGATACACATAAAAAAGAATGATGACTTGCTAGAAACGTGGGGGGAACATAGGACGGAAGGGTGGAGGAGGAAATGCAGTGGATGGTGGGATAGGGGGTATAAATGGAGGAGGAATATTGGTTGGAATTTTAGGGTAGTTGTACGGAGACTGGTTGCTGTACTGATACACTGGCATGGAGCTGCCTGGAAAAATTCCTGCTTTTACTTCCTGTGGAGGACAGCCAGGAGGAGGGCATGATGGATTGTAAAGATTACTTGCAGAAACAGGACCACTGCTTTGTGGTTGATATGTCCCGTGTGACTGCTGCCACGGCTGTTCATTTAAGCTCCTAAACTGCTCAGAATACTTTGGCTCTAGCCATTTACCTGATTTTGATCTACCAATGAGTTCCTCAAAAGGATAGTCACCTGATCTTTGAGACCTCTCCCGCTCATATGATCTAGAGCCACCACTTTCTTTAGAATAATGGTCACTTCTTTTATCAGATGAGTGATCTCCGTAGTGCTTTTTATGATCATCCCGATGGGAAATGGGACTAGGTGATCTGTCATATTTATATCTTGAGCTTCGGACATATGTGGGACTTTTTGAACTTCTGGATCTACCTGACTGTGGGCTTCTTGATCGTTTTGCGTATGGACTCCTAGACATACGAGGTGGGCTGTGTCGTGATGATGACAATCTAGAGCTTTTGGTTCGACTTCTATGCCGTTTTTTTGTTTCCTGGAGTCCTTTTGCTAGCTTCAAGAAATGATGAACAGTTTTAACTAATTCATCCTTATCTGATCCAGTATTACTAAGATCTGGGCTTGGAGACTTAGAAATTGGACTCAAAGAACGAGACCTAGATGATGTTGATATGGGACTCCGAGAAGTATGCCGGACTGAATGTTTCGAGTTTCTTCTGTGAGGTGATCTGCGCAAAGCTGGTGCCTGACTGTCGGATGCTTCAGACAATCTGGACAAAGAGGGAGATCTGAACCTCTTATTGTCCTGTCTTTGTGCAGAGTAATGAAGGTCCCTGTGTGAGGAGTGTCCACTTGGTTTAACTGTGGTATGCTGGTCAGTGTTTCCAGACTGCAAGTCTTCTGCTCCACTTCTGGATTCAGCAGCTGGTTTAGAATATGTTTCTACTCTCTTGGAATCACCATATGTGCCTGACTGCTGACTTTCATAAATCTTACTCCATTGTTCACTTGGCCGATGATGGTCAGAAGCATAGTTATAGGAATGTCTATCAGTATCTCTTCCAGGAGATGGTGAACGACTTCTGTATATTGGAGAAAAAACAACAAAATGTATATGTACTTACAAGTTTATGAATAATTTATATCATGAATTATGTGATAGCTGGCTATCACTTTCAACTTTCCACATCAATCTACTTCTTCACTTCCAACTTTTCACGTTAATCTGCTTTATTCATCATTTTCAGTCTTTCACATTAATCTTCTTTGGTTCATTATTTGGAGATGTGTCCATAGATTCTAACTTTTTAATATTAAGCTTGATTTCATACTGCTTCTGTGGTCGAGATAAAAAAACATGGAGGTCTGATACCAATCATTTGATCTGCACACAGCGCTGAGACCCCCCTCAGGGCCTTCCAGGGAAGGGGGACTCTCAATATATTGTGTGCAGATCTATGGATGCTGCGTTGTATGTGCCTTTAGCAAAAGCTAATTTCGCTAAATAATGTATGGTTTATTTCGTATAAAATGTGGACGCATCTCCATATAATCAATCCTTCATCATGTTCAGCCCTTAACAATGATTTGCACATTCACATGCAAATGACAGGACAATGTCCTACAAGATTTACTGCAGGATGTAGTCCAGAGAACATAATTTTTATGTCACCATTTTATTTGCGTCAAAGGCCCAACTTTAGTGTTGGTAACTAATACATTTAGTATTTTTACAATTTCCACTGAATGGTGGTCATCTGTAACCCCTATCACTAGTGTAGTGATCATATAGGGGATTGGTGCAGTAATTCTGGAGCTTTTGTTAATCCATCAAAAGCATTGATAACATGGTTTTCCCTAAATAATCACATAGTAAACACGCCCACGCCATCAGTTACTTTGAGAGGGGATGTCCTCAAGAGAACCAGCACAATGAAGTACTTAGGGGTTATGCTGGACTGCAGTCTGAGTTTCAAAGATCATGTTGACCACATCATTGTAAAGGCGTATAAAGATATTGCAGCGATTAAAATTATGGCTGCTGCTCAATGTGAACAGAGGCTGCTATTTCTGCTGTATCAGGGATTGGTGGTGGCGGTGGTAGAGTACTCTAACACTGAGTCATACTCGAACAGAAAGATTGGATAGAATCCAGAATGAGCAATGCGAATCATTTTGGGGTGTACGAGAGATATGTCGGAATGGGCTATACACTACTTATTGGATTGCCCAACTGCAGAGCAAAGAATGCAAACCTGCAGGGCGTGGGACTACCTACAAATCACCGCTAATAAAGAACATCCTCTACACCCTGAAATTCTCAAAGTGAAAGGCAGTCGACGTAAGAGAGGAATGTCATGGATGGGGCGCGCAGAGGCTATTATACAGAGGGTATGCAGATTGGAAGATGTGCTACCTGGTGTGGAATGGAGTCGTGTGCCATTAGATTGTCCGACAGCCTTCAAAGTAATAATAACACTCAGTAGAGAATGCAGGAAATGGTGTCTGACGGTGGTGGAGTCGGAAGTACTCACTCTAATCTGTGAAAATTCGCGAAGGTGGTATGATTGTATATACAGATGGGTCGGTTGAGAGACACATCAGAAGTGCCTGGGCCTTCATGGCTCAAAGGTGGGGGGAAACCATCAGAGAGAAAAGTGGTGCTTTCGCTCAGACGACAAGCAGCATGACAATGGAGGTTTTGGCAGTAACCAAAGCTTTGTAATGGGTCTGCTCGCAGACTATCTGCAAGCATACCTGCATACTCAGTGACTCGATGAGCATGATTGTGAATGTTCAGGCGGGATACATTCGGGAACAGTGGCTGGATGCAGTGAATAATTCCTGTATGTGTAAAGTGACTTTCATTTTTATTGCAGGAGTCCGGGGTAATGAGAAAGCAGATAGGTTGGCAGCACACGCTGCTACAACGGCTGTTGGTGGAGTGATGGATCGAGCAGACATTTTGAGCGCCCTACGTGATGATGACTCTTATTCCATATCTAGAATAAAGGAATTTGGTTTGAAATGTGTTGTCGCTAGAAAGGAGCGGTTTCATGGGTAAGAAAGAATGATGGTCAATCAGATGTGTACTGGGACCGTCAGTCAACGTGTAATTGCGGCTATACTCAAGGAGAGATCTGAGCACCTATGGACTTGTCCGGAGTGCAGTGACAATGATCCAATGACTAACTAACTAACTAGTGTAGTTGGCCAGCCTTACAAGAGAACCGGTTCTTGTACTAACATTACCCGCTGGTCACCACGCTCACAGCTAACCACGATAATAGATGTTTGATTTTTGTACACTGTCTTGCATATCTATCGACACAACCACAGATATCTACACTATACAGATTCAAGGTGACAGGATGCTAAGGTTTGTGTTACATGCTCAGAAAATATTGAGAATGGAATAAAGACAAAGGAGAAAATGATAGAACATAGACCAATTAATTTGATTTAAGAGATGCCACAATACAGGATATCACAGTTGTCCTAAGATTTTAATGCATGCTGGGAAAGACCTTTTTGTCTTTACGAGCCTTGCTACATTCACAACATACATTTTTTTTAAAGTTGTTTCACTTATTCACATCTGAAAGGCACATAGGGAATACGGTGTTAGGTTCATATTTTTCCTTATAATTTATATGTGACATATAGGGAATATGGGGTTCGTTAATATTTTTAAAGTAGTTTTCCTTATTTACACCTGGGTGACATACAGGGAATATGGTGTTAGGTTCAGATTTTCAAAGTAGTTTCCACTATTTACACCTGATACATAAAGGGAATTGTGGTTAGAATGCCGTTCTCAGACCCTTGAAGTCCTGAAAAATCAAAATTGTTCCTGTACCTGTCAACTATGGCACAGTGGCATTTATTGTCATAGTCTATAGAAAGCCTCCCTGCACTCCTTCACAGAAAACATGCAGTAATGAAAGTTTACATATAGGGAATATGGTGTTACTTTTTCATATTTCTAAAGTAGTTTCCCTTATTTACACCTGCGACATGTAGAGGATATGTTAGGTATATATTTTTTAAGTACCTTTATTTACACCTGAGAGACATATAGGGAATATGGTGTTAAGTTCATATTTTTTGTTGACCAAAGGTATACCTAGAGATGATGTAGTTAGCATCTCATCCACCGCATTTACTTTCCCAGAAGATCTGGTACCCAATTCCTTAGACTCTTGTCAGCCTATTAGCCATTGATGATTTTTTTAAATATTTAAAATTGAGCTGTGAATTGAACCTTGGATCACCTGGCTAGAAACTAGTGCACTAACCACTCAGCTGCTGCCAGTCTTCGCAAGATCCATAGATCGTAACATATATGTTATGGGTGTGGGGGAGGCGGGTGTCTCCTTTAAAAAAAACTCTGCACTTAGGTGAAAAGGATGGGGATGGTGGTGTTTTATATATATTTTTTATTTTGTTTTTATTTTGTCTGTATTATCAATTATGATTTTTGGTAAAACTGGGGCATTGTGGTGGTTAAGCTCCAAAAATGCCAACTCCATCCCCACCCCCTTCCGTGTCAAAGCACTGTAGTTTATACTCCTTTACAACCAAATACTACTGTCAGGAAAGACAGAACAGTGCTATAAAATAGATTATATTGAGCTGCTAAAAATAACAAAGCTGTCTGTGAGTAGTTAAGTTACTTCTCATGCTAGCTTCCTGCACATAATGTACATTACAATTTTATCTACAGACTAACAAAGAAAAATATTTCTATATAGAAGTGATTATTATATAATGCAACTTTGCAACTCACCTGTGTTTTGTTGGAAATGTGTCTTTCTTTTGAGCTGTTAATTCTATGTATGTCCTTTGAGGAACAGCTGTTTCTTTCCATGATGACCAAGGATGGTGCCTGGATGTTCTAGGCATATTAGATTCAATATGAGGGTTTCTATGATGACTGTGGTGAATACCTGATGAATAAGCCCCCATGTTCACCTTCCTGGTTATCGCAAAATAGGAAGAAGTTTCTGCAGGCTTGTCTTGGAACCTATGCCAATTACGTGGATAAATCACTTTTTCCTGTTCGCTATCACCACTGTTAACATCAATCACTTCCATTGAAACTTCCAAGTCTCCATCAGTCATCACAAGCTTAGAATCCTTACTTTCTCCACCTCTAGGACCATTCTCTGATTCAGTGCCATCCCTTGCTCTAAGCTTGATATCACAATTCTCATCTTTTCTTTCACTGGAATCTTTAATATTGTTCTCTTTACATGAAATGTTCACTAAGACTTCTGACTTTTCTGTTAAATTTGTCTCAGCCTCCTTTAAATCTTCATTGGCAGCCACTTTTTTCAATGAATCGCCATTCAAATTTTCATCTCTAACCAACAAGTCATGAGCATTTTCTTTGTCACTAACTTCTATTGCAACAAATGTTGTGACAGACACGCTCTCTTTATTTTTATTATGGGGCTTTTCTTCACTGCTTACTTCATCAGTCTTAGATTGTGTTTTTTTCTGTCCTATAGCTTCAAGTTTGTTTGCTGCTTCATGTATGTTAGATAATTCATCTTCACCTACTTCTTCACGCTTGTCTGTAACATCTATAGCACTTCCTAAAATGTTTTCCTGCTTTGTCCCTTCTGAATGATCATCTGGTTTTTTTAACTCACTGACTCCAATCAGTTCTACAGCAATCTCATTTTCAGTGTCTTTCAACTGGGAACTGTCCACAGATTGATCTTGTTTACTTGTTATTTCTTCGGCACTCAAGCTAGACACTGTTCCAGTTACGACTGATGTATCAGACTCTACGTTCTTGTGCTGCATATTTTGTGTTGTAGTAGCTATTGAAGCATCATCATTTCTTAGATCACTACTAATCTCATTCTGTGAGACTTCATTTTGTTGTTGATCATTTTCATGTTTCTTAGCTGCCTCAAAATTCTTTTTCTGGAAGTCATCACTTGTTCCTTGTTCAAGATTCTCACAAATTTTGTCACATTCTGCATCTTGTTCTTTGTGTTCTTTGCCTTTCTGGATAAGAATGTCAGACTTCTTGCTGGCTTCTGTGAAACAAAACATAAACATTTACTTGAAATATGTGTAGTAGATGGAAGACCTTACAACATAGTAATAACTAATAAGTGATGATGATACGCCTGTCTTCCCAGTGTATTGCCCAGGTATTATGAGAAATCAAGCTCTTATATAACACGAGTGAGGTCTAGAGTTCGATCCCCGGTAAGGACTGGGTTTTTTCTGTCGGAGGGTAAATTAAAAAACTCATCCTGTACATGACGTGGCGACAGCAAGAGCATGCAGCCTTTATCACACAGCTATTCAATCCCCTCCCTGCAACGCCTAAACTGGTAAAATGCAGTATTGACAGTTTTTTAATTTGAGTCTTATATCCGCCTGTCTTCTTCTTCTGCATTCGTTCTCAAACTCCTGCAGATTAGCAGGATGTAGACTGGAGAACGGAATGTGTTGTGTCATGGTTTACAGCATTGATGCGATATCTACACCTTTTGGCCTGACACATCCAACTTCAGCATAGCTTTGGGTCACTGACCCTATATGGGATGGGACAGCCAACTCCATCCCATAACCTCCTTAGTCGCCTTTTATGACATGCGTGGAAGGTAAACAGTGTTGCTATTCTTTGCTCCCACTTCAGGCCCCGCCAACACACGGGCGCTATCCTCCTGTGAAATGGGGAGATTTCTCATGAACTTGATTTCATACCCAGAAGAATTAAATTCTCAACAGTGTGCACGTCTTTGAGAAGAAAGATCCTACTAAAAAAGGGTAAAAACATATTTTATAGGTGAAGTGCTGTGAGAGTTTCCATAAAAGGACAGACTCACTACTATTGTTTCGCTGTTGCAAAGAGGCAGGTCTGATGGGTCACTGATGAGACTTTCCACATTTGAAACTCTATAGATCTAGAAATATATAAAATTTTCTTAAACTATTAAGGTTTCCTTAGCATGCACAAGGGATCTCCACGTTTATCATCCATCTCTGATAAGACTAGCTATTTAACTGTATGTATGGGATATTCATTTTTCTTCTGTATTCACTTTTCAAAGGATGTAGTCCGGAGAACAGAATGCATTGTCATTGGTTACAGCTACGATATCTGAGCCTTCCAGCCTGACATATCCTACTTCAGAATGGCTTATGGATCACTGTGATCCTAAATGGGATGGGAACAACGAACTCTATGTCAAGAACTCCTTAGTTGCCTCTTATGACATGCATGAAAAGTACAGTTGCTATTATTTACTTCTATTCAGGGCCCCAGCAACACATGGACGGTTTGAGGTAGAGTTTTTCTCGTGCAGTTTTCAGGGTTAGCAGATAGCCAAAGCTTCTAAATGCACATCCACATGATACATCCCAGTAACAGGAGTCTAACAGCTCTCATATACAGGATTGTCATGACAGCAGAGTGAATGAGAATGTACTGCAGGCACACAATCAATATCTAGATTGTTATCTCTAAGCCAACCTTCTGTTATCTCTGCACAAGTGCCACTGCACAGTGATGCAAAATATCAGGCCTGGATAGCCGGAATAGAAGATTATAACAAATGAGGTCAATGTTGAAACCGACATTAGAAAGTCATGTAAAACGTATAAAGGTATTGTAACATCTTCAATTAGTACACATTAGATTACCCCAGGAGCAGACAGCATAAGGGCAGCATTGTGTAAGGAATAAACAAAAAGTGAAAACGATTTCTTAAAAATCTTCCTAGATAACGGTTATAACAATAATTTGTTGTTCATTTTCTAGACCATGCAAAAATCAGCATGGTCTTTTCACATTACAAATGAAAAATGTGATATGCAAGCAAGTGAAATGTCTCAGTACAACAAACCCCTCTCAAAGTAGGAGCCCTGCTTCAAGTATTGCACAACAAATGAGAGAGGGTCATTCTGAGTATGAATGAAAGCTGTGACTAAAGAACCCCACTGAAAAAGGAAAAAGTGTAGAACATATCACAGAGCACACTTTCTCAAATTCACAGAACGACACAGTTTTAAGAACTGACTCTGGACAAGATTGCAGTGCTATTTGCTAACAGGGCCTCATCTAGTCGGTTGAAGCATTCCAACCAGTTCTACTGTCAAATGTTTTCTCTAACAGAACTTCAGATAAGAAAGTGTTCAGTACCTGAGAGCAACTGTAGCCCAAAACTACCCATGCAAAGAAATTTTGATTCAGTATTCCAAGAGCACAATGGACGATAAACCGTTACAACAGAAAGTCAAAAAACAGATGTGTGTTGATGGATTGGAAGTCTGTCACAGTTGGAAAAGGCAAGATCATGTAAGATGCAAAGGTTGAGAATGGATTTTTTTCTAAGCAGATGCAGTTGACTCAAGTCCAACTCGACTGACAACCTTTACCCAACATGGCTGTACATAGAAATTTGGGATCAGTATCTCAAGTGCATGATAAACCATCCTGGAACAGGGCTGATCCATGCAAATTACCAAATTTGTCTCGTGACAGCCGCCACTACCTGAATAGGTTTCTACTAAAGGTACTACATACTGATGAGAGTAGTCTTCTAGGTAAGAAAGAAAGCTCTGGAGAAACCACCCCATTGCATATTGAAAGCAAAGCAAATCATTCCAACTCCTGGGGATCGAAACAGTGACTGTATATTCTTACGGTTAGAGGTACTACAATGTTTATTTATTTTTCCTGAATCATCTGACTTGTGACTCAAACGAAAGACCTTAGGGGTGAGATGCCAGTGCCAAACCTCACTGAAAGAAAGCTCTGAAAACCCATGAGGTCAAGTGGATCATCAGTACAAGTAACTGGTTATGAATTGATGTCACTTTCTTCTGGGCAAACCCTACATACTCAGTCCCTCATAGCAGATGATGAAGAATATTTATGCTGACAAATTTCATTGCTCGCTGGTTAAACACACTCCTCATTTTGCCTCAGAGAGGAACAGTTTAACCTGTACCATATTTAACCTGAATTCACCAAATAGCAGCCGAAATCTATCATAGTATCCACAGCTCACAGAGATCTGCAAGTACAAACTCAACTGTCTGGTACAGTTATAAGAGTGAAAACTTCTAATCCCTTGAACTTCTAAAATAACATTTAAAGTATAATGGAGACAATTTTACCAATAAACATAAAATAACTTTTATCAACAGCACAAAATAACCTGTAGGCAAGTTCATATTTCGCTGATCGTCCTGTGAATTTATCTGAGACATGGTGACCTGTGAACCATTGATAACAAGCATGTCGTAGGAAGATATAATTTTTTCCACCAGTTTGGAATTGTAGAAATCAAGGGTGATAGTCCTGATAGAAATTAAAAACAATTTGCATAAATATTCTTTTCAATTCGTCTTCAGAGTGCATTCTCAAACTCCTGCAGATTCGCAGTATGTAGTTTTGAGGATGGATTAAATGTAAAATAAACATAAACAAATAAAGATACAAATATATTTCACACATACATACAGCCACAATATTAATGAATAATGCAAATTCCAATTTGTACTTCAGTGCAATGTGAAAATCTTAGTCTCATTTAAAACTGAGGTTTGGACTGACACCTGGCCAGATAAAAGACAGCTGACATGACTGTGTAGTGGTCTTCCTGGATGACTTTACACTCAAGAAGAAAGAGAAACTAGAAACATTATTTCAAATAACATAATAATGACTACACAACTGTCTATCCATCTATATGTTGTGGCCCTTGTTTGCCTTCTGGCGTCAGGATAAAAGAGTTATATGGAGATGGCCTTCTTGTGTGCTGCTTTTAAACTTGTTCCCGTGGCCTATTTGATTTCTGTGATCCATCTTTTACATAGTCTGCCTCCGGCTTTATAGCCATCTATGTGTCATGGCCATATGTTCCTTAACCTCTAGGGCTCTGAATTAAAAATTAAGAAACATCCCCTGGGGCCTGAATTCTTTTTTGGATAATTTGCGTTATTGATGGTGGGTGTTTTGAAAACGTGATAACTTTTTTGTTTTAAAAGATATCAAAATAATTTTTGCATATCTAAATAAAGGAGTGAATAGTGAATATAGTCATGTTTTTTTGTTGTTGTATGTATGATATGACAGTTGTGAGCAAGTTGTGAAGTTGAAAATTCAGGTAAACAAATCGCTAAACACCATTTCAAATCGCACATATAACTTCTTGACGACCCTAATACTTGAGCAATGTGTGGAAACATTGATAAAATCCTCATAAATACCTATACTTATTGTATATATATTGTTTTATATCAAAACTAATATAATATGAACTAAAAAAACTAATAAAACATGAAGAAATCGCATATAACGTCTGTCCGATCAACACTAGGTCTAGCCCGACACGCAACGTAATTATTGTCTATGCACACACGTGGCACCCCTGATACATATTATTTTTGTGTTTTTTAACGACTACACAAACATTCTTATCAAATAACAACATATTAAACACAAAAAACCCCAATTAAAACATGTAGTCACGATCACTTAGCCATGCCACGAGGTACTCAATTTGATAGTAAAATATGGTTACAAAATGGCCAACGTCACTCTAGAAATTCGTTGACAAAACCAGCCGGCTTTCTCCGTTCCTGCAATCGTAATGAGTAAAGGAATTCGACCTTTAAACTGTGACGTATTCCTAGCTTCGTTTGGCGGGTTTTATACGTCACGGGATCATTACTTCGTGAAGTTCCGTACTCGGAAATAAAGGCAATATCGTATGTAGCGGGATTGCGTCCGCAGGCACAATGTACCCTGTGCTCATAGGCACAATATTGCGACCACAGAGTCGTAAAGGTTAAATGTCAGTATCAGATATGCCAACCATATGTGCAAATATGATGACACAACACATTTCTGTTCTCTGTACTACATCATGTTGGAAATCTAGAACCACTGTCCTGCTACAAGAAAAATTCTGCGGGATTCTGAGAACAAACACTTCAAAAAATGACACTAGATATCACATATTTTGTTATTTTTGTCTCTATTTCCACCACCCATCTTGCTTGGTCTTCTAGTTCAGGGTGCAAAGAATAGGGTCACTGTCCTCTTTCCATGCATATCATTGGATGCAACTAAGCAAAGTTGGAGGATAGAATGGCACATGCATCAGTCACAAATGCATGTCTTGTCTTTGTCTACTGTCAAATGATACTCATGGATGATCAAAAAAAATTCAAGCCACAGGACATTGCACCTTTATCCTTTTGTGCCAGACTCTGAAGTGGTGGGGAATGCCAGGTGTGCCATCACTACAAATGGATCAACAGTTCTGACGCAGAATGATGAACTGGTTGGTCCAGAGGTGTAAGCTACTCTCCTGGCAGGAAATGATTATCCTGGTATACTGCTGCACTGGAATGTCTCCTTTCTGAGACTAAAAAAGCATTCCCAAACCCCTCACACAACTATACCTTTGAGACAACACACTTATATGTCACCTCAGTTACTCACTGAGAGGGGGTCTGTGCTTTTGTCAGAGAATGTGAGCACCTAGAGCTTTACAATTAGAGTTTACAATTAAAATCATCACAATGATTTCTATTTCCATATGCTTTTTTAATGATAAAGTACATTGTGTAGCATTTAGCATACTCACGTTTTACTTGTCCCTGGACCAATGACTACATTCTGAGCTTCAGGAAACAAGAGATTAATGAAGGTTGTGCTGACCCCTTTTGGCACCCCATTCAGATAAAGCTTGACTGTACTTTTCTCACTATCATTCACTAACTGGCTTTCTGTCTGCACGTTTTTCTCCTTCGTAAGTAAAAGGATGGCTGAATAGACAATATAAATGGATTCCATGTTTGTTATACTGCAATTATTTTCAGTCTTCATTGTTTTGAAAAATGTGTTTAAAATAGGCAAATTTCAATAAAATACAACATATTACCAGGGTCTGAAAGGAAGCGGAGAAGATATTAGCGCTACTGTTATCTTCCAGGAATGTCGTAAGAGGCAACTAAGAAGATTTTGGAAGTGAGGTCAGCTGACCCATCGAATAAAGGGTCAAGGTGGCTGAGAAGCAATGATGAATTTAAATGTATGAGGATGAAAAGTAGAGATGTCAGAGCCAAGCTGTAAAACCATGAGTCAACGCATTCCGTTCTCTGAATTACATAATGCTAGTATGCAGGAGTCTGAGAATGAATGAAGAAGAAAAATAAAATTGTCACATGACAGAAGTGCTACATAATTACATACAAATGCATCAACTGTTAATACATTTTCTCAAGGTAGAACTAACAGGAAATACACAAGTTTATAGAAATAGAATGAAAAGATACCACTAAAGCTATTCCTTTCTGAAAATATTATTTTGTATGTAAAATATGAAGCTACTGAAAAGTTATTGTTGCTGTACTATTTTCTGAGGAAAACAAGAACGACTATCTAGTACCTCTCTTTATTTTGTTAAATGAGACTAGTTTGATTACAAATATTTTTAGCGTTCACCCTGCTGCTGGATCTCTCTTAGTTAGTCGAGATATCATCCTCAGTGCACATCTAACCATTTGTCTGTAAGTGCTCCAATCCCCTAAAAATATCCCTCAGCTTATAGAGACTGATCCCACCTATGGTGTCACATTGAGACATTTTTTGCAGAAAAATCTTCATCCATTTCTATCCCCTACCATTCTGATGAGTTTGGAAAACTTTATCCATGGATGTCTTCTTCTCACTATCTAGTCTTCTTCTACCCTCCACTATAACTTGAAGAAATCTTTTGTCATCAAGGAATAAATCATTTTTTTCTGTGCTGGTTAACCAGTCTCATGTGGTTATTTTCATAATGCTCTTTTTTGGCTCTTTATATATATATATATATATGAGTGTAAGTTTGAGACTCCAGCTGCACCAGTGCAGTGGTTACTGCCATTATCTCTATAGTCAAGCTACTTTTGGCTGTAGTACAAGTACAGCTGTCTTCCCCCAAATTTTCTTTCCAGCCTGTGCTGTAAGCATCCATAAGCTGTGCATATTCCAAACAACAGAACCATATGTCCAAATTACTATATCTCCCTAGAAGAAATCACACAAACTTTCATGATTGTTATCAGAGAACGAATGCAGAAGACTATGTCTCCCTCAGATTAATTCTTAACAACCAAGGCCTGAATTGCTGTTTCCACCATCGTAGGGAAGGGGAAGTGTGTGTGTGTGTGTGTTCTGTAGCTGAAATGGCCTGTCAAGACTGATGTGCATATAGGAAACAGTTTTACATAGTTCTAATGGTACTTTCTCCCATACTGCATAAGAATCTATGTTCTCTTTATATATATTCTCAATATTATAACATGTTGCATAATATTCTCTGCTTGGCCCATCCATGATTTTCCTCTTTTGAGCCTCCTTTTCTTTATCCCTTTATTGTCCTAATTTCTCAGCACAAATGACAATTTTTGTCTACACTCACTCTGATGAAAGCATGCACTCTGCAAATCATTTTTCTATCCCCCATGGTTGGGAAATCAGGGAGGCAGCACATTGTTACACATTCTATATCCTTAGTGCATCCAAGTATAAAGTGTACGACCTCATTCTGCATCCTCCTCTCCAGTCTTTCTATTAGCATATGACTGAGAGTTAAGATCACAAGAGCGTATTCAATAAAAGAAAGTCCAGACCCTGGTACAAAAGAATGAGGTTGCACTGCTCAGTTTCCTGTAGAGAATGCCCTCATTGCACTGGCTTTATTTATCACGTGATGTATGTGGCCAGTGAAAGCAAGACTTCTTTCAAATTGCACTCCTAGATATTAAATAGCCTGTGCCCTCTCAATAACCTCCTCACATAATTTCACTGTTGGTGCTGGCTTGTTGACAATATGATTGTTCAGAGAAAGTCAATAACAATGGTGTTGATCCATGTTTCTTTCTGACATCTATAGCCTCGAGAATTCCCAGAAAAATGTGGCCTAGGTAATCCTAGACCTAGCACTACATATAGTAGGCCTTATATATATATAAATATATACTCTAGATAAAATAAAATTCGTAACGACCTTGTTCAAGAATTGTTATATATTTGTGTGTTGTCATTATCTCTATTTCATCATTCAACTGGCACAGTTTAACATTCTCTCATTCTTAGTATTTTTTTCCTCTCTCTCTTTCCCTCTGTTCTATAGTTATGTTTTAGAAATGATCGCTGGCGCATGGCTGGCATGCATATATATTTTTCTATTAGTTCTAACAACTTAAATTGTTTTAATCATTGCCTCTGTTATTTGTCTGCAAAATTCTAAACATTTCAATCATGCATTTCAGTATATATTGTTTCAAAATCAAGTGCGTCCTTAGTTACGTAATTTATATAAAATCTGGGGAAATAAATAAAGAAAATCGGCACCAAACTGTTGTGAGTCCAGTTCTCTATGAAGTTCTCCAACAATCTGCTCTCAATATCTACTCTGACAATAAACTAAAATGTCATTAGCATACGATAAGTCCTTTGTCTTTCTATGATTTGTTCATCTGTGCTTCATACAGTATGTGCATTAATCTGTAGCAATCTGTAGTCTACAAATGTCTGCAAATATAATCTAGCAATAGAAACCCACTGTCGACAAATGTCTACATCGAGGTAGCCATTTGTAGTCATGGACAACAATCGTCCACATTTATTTCTCATCATGCTCTTATAGTAAATATATGCTAGAGAGACTAAAAATTCCTTAGTTTTCCGCAGCGATATAAATACACTGTTGTAATTTATTCGATCTTTCACATTTGCAAGCAGAACTGCGTAGGCCTAACTTCAGTGATGCCATTTTTTGTTAATTCTTCACGGATTATGATTCAGAAAAGGAAGAATTTTAAAGCTTTAGTGTTTCAGTTACTGTAGAACAACGCATGATGATTGAGAGAGATGCTTATAATATTTAATAATGATTTTATTTATGACAAGGAATTTTAGGAGCCGTGTTTTCTTCAGCTTGGCCTAAGCATGACCTTGACAATTCTTTGTATGTTTGTCCACATTCTCAATTTTGGATGTACGCAACATAATACTGACACATACACGCTAATAACATCTCCAAATCATATCCAGCATTGGGGGGGGGGGGGCAAAGGGAACGCATTGCTCTCTGAGGTCTCAGGGTTAGCAGATAACCAAGATCCTAAATGTACCTCCTCGCGGTGCACCCTGGAAACAGAAATACAGCAGCTCGAGCTGATTCTGGCCACATCATTTGGGGATCGTGTCCGAGAATGTGGAGGTAGCAGATGGAAAGAGATGTGACTGCACAAAAGACAGACAATATCTCCGACACCACCAGCAACACCACATACAGCGACACTGTCGACATACAGTGAAGCTAGTTAGTCCAGTCCGAACAATGGAGGGGCGGCCAATGAAAAAAAGCATGAAAAGGTGGATGCATGTCGAAAGACAGATAGATTTCATACTGATTACAATGGAAAAAAAAAATTAAAGGGCAGAACAGCGCTAGAGGGCAGCACCAACTGCAAATAGAAAGTGAAAATGATTACGGAAATGGGAACTACAAGCTCTGTTAGCTCGTGACGAGCTTCTAGTTACTTGATTTCATTATAATGGGCAGAGACCAAAACCCAATAATGGGCGTCTAGCAAAGCAAAAAGACCTGGCCTTTCTCGCAAAGAGAAAGGGTGCCATAACTGATAGGCTCAGGCAAAAAAAAGGGACAAAGATGGCAGTCCTGGCCCAACTCTACTGTCAAGCTTTCCTATACCAGAAATACACTTGCAGAGAGAAAGGGTTCCGTACCCGATGGGCTCAGGCACAAAAGAGACAACGATTTTAGCCCTGGCCCAACTCTACTGTCAGGTTCTCCTATACCGGAAATACACTTGCAGAGAGAAAGTGTTCAGTACCTGATGGGCTCAGGCGCTATTGGGACAAGGTCGCTCAGCTCGAGAACACCTTGTTCTCAAACGCATGGTGTAAGACTCGAACTTGGGCAAGATTTCTAGATTACTTTGACCTTCTACGGAATGGGAGAGCCAACTCCACCCCGAAAACCTCCTTCGTTGCCTATTACAACACTCATAGCAGTGTTACAATTTTTTGATCCCCTTTCAGGCCTCGTGCAACACATGAGAGTACTTTCTAATTTGAAGATGACATAACTCTGAATGGAACCTCAAAGAGAAGAATTTGCAGACTTGAAAAAAAGGGATGAAAAACAATAGATGTAACACTGTAATTAGTCTCTTGTGCAGAAAACAAGAAGACATCACAACATAAATTGGTTGAGACTGGTAACTGTAGCACTATGTTCCAAGGATAAAAAGAGGGAATAACTCAAGCAAAAAGTTGACAAGTTTACCTTTCCAAGAGCAGGCACTCTCTTCTATGTCACAACTGTAGATAAGAGACACAATTATGCAATGATTGTTCCATTCCCTATGGCTCAGCCATGTAAACAATGATACTGTGTAATGAAGCTTGGAAAATGTAGCCTTGAAAAAACTGAAATAAGAACATAAATTTGTCCTAATTTAACAAGACACAATGCACAGCAGAAAAATAACTTTTTTTTACTCATATGATAATGTAACAGGTGAAATTTTATATGATGCAAAAATTATCAAATTACTAGTCTTCTCATTCATGCAAAGAGATGATAAGGATACTGTTAAACAGATTGAAACAAAGATCAGAAGAAATATTGGGGTGCAAAGGGAACGCATTGCTCTAGGCGGACACAGGGTTAGCAGATAACCAAGATCCCAAATGTACCTCCTCGCGGTGCACCCTGGTAACAGAAAAAAGCAGCTCGAGCTGATTCTGGCAAAATCATTTGGGGATCGTGTCCATAATGTGGTCGAAGCAGATGGAAAGCGATTTGACTGCATAAGAGACAGACAATATCTCCTACCCCATCTGCATCACCACATACAGAGACACTGTTGACATACAGTGACGCCTGTTAGTCAAGTCAGAACATTGGAGGGGCGGCCAATGTAAAAGGCATGTAAAGGTGGATAAAACAAATATATGTCAAAATGAGTAGAATGACACAATGAAAGGGCAGAACAGTGCTAGAGGGCAGTGCGATCTGCAAATAAAAAGTGAAACGTTCCTTGGATAGGGAAACTACCGGTATAAGCTCTGTTAGCTCGAGACGAGCTTCTAGTTACTTGTAATCCTTATAGGCAGAGACCCAGACCCAATCGTGGCCGCGCGGAAAAAGCAAGAAGACCTAAACCAACTCTAATGTCGAGTCTTCCTATACCGGAAATATGCTCGCGAAGAGGAAGGGTTCCGAACCCGACGGGCTTAGGCAAGAAATGGACAACGATGGCAGTCCTGGC
Organism: Meghimatium bilineatum; assembly: GCA_034231615.1. Lineage (NCBI taxonomy): Eukaryota > Metazoa > Mollusca > Gastropoda > Stylommatophora > Philomycidae > Meghimatium > Meghimatium bilineatum. The sequence continues at coordinate 49,890,039 of CM067321.1, read as the reverse complement.
CCAACACTACTGACAAGTTTTCCTATACTGGAAATACACTTGCAGAGAGAAAGAGTTCAGTACCTGATGGGCTCAGGCACAAAAGGGACAAAGATTTAGCCCTGGCCCAACTCTAGTGTCAAGTTTTCCTATACCGGAAACACACTTGCAGAGAGAAAGGGTTCAGTACCTGATGGGCTCAGGCACTATTGGGACAAGGTCGCTTAGCTCGAGAGCACCTTGCTCTCAAACGCGTGGTGTGAGACTCGAACTTGGACGAGGGATTCACGATGTCTGTGAATGACGCCTCGGGTAGGAGGGCGAATGAGCCAGGGTCCAACTCTACTGGCAAGTTCTTCCTCATACGGAACCAGGCTCGCAGATGAGAAACGGTTCAGTACCCAATGGGCACAGGCACAGTACATCCAACTGCTCGAGATGAGTTCATAGATAATGGAACACCTTGTGCAAGACAGACGAGCTCGACAAGTGTCTTGGCGAAGTGGCACTATACACCAGCATGCCCGGCGACTGATAGACAGACTGTCACGGACTAGGGACCAAACCCAAAATAAAGGAATGACGAAAACGGATGTGCTGGACCTCGGACGTCCAGGTCACAAAATGGCCAACTGGGGTGCAAATAATCACAGTTCTACTGTGGAACTTGCAGCACAACGTACTTCCCGCTCCCCGGCAGAAATCACACGATAATTTTGTTGTGGTTACTTGAGAGCGAACGCTGAAGAAGAAGAAGAAATATTAGCTGAAGAACAAGCAGGTTTTCATTAAAAAAAAGAAGTATCTCACTTCTACAGAACCAATTTTCTACATCAAAATAATTGAGAAGCACCTACAACATAAGCATTCTTCTTCTTCTTCTTCAGCGTTCGCTCTCATGTAACCACAAGGAATATATCGTGTGATTTCCGCAGGGGAGCGTGAAGTACGTTGTACTGCAAGTTCCACAGTAGAACTGTGTTATTTGCACCTCGGTTGGCCACTCTGTGGCCTGGACGTCCGAAGTCCAGCACATCCGTTTTCGTCATTCCTTTATTTTGGGTTTGGTCCCTAGTCCGTGACAGCCTTTCTATCTGTCGCCGGGCACCCTGGTATGTAGTGCCTCTTCGCCAAGACTTGAGCACGTCTATCTGGCACAAGGTGTTCCACCATCTATGAACTCATCTCGTGCAGTTGGACGTACTGTGCCTGTGCCCATCGGGTACTGAACCGTTTCTCATCCGCGAGCCTGGTTCCGTATGAAGAAGAACTCGCCAGAAGAGTTGGACCCTGGCCCGTTCGCCCTCCTACCCGAGGCGTCATTCACTGACATCTCAAGCTGAGCGACCTTGTCCCAATAGCGCCTGAGCCCATCAGGTAGTGAACTCTTTCTCTCTGCAAGTGTATTTCCGGTGTAGGAAATCTTGACAGTATAGTTGGGCCAGGACTGCCATCGTTGTCCATTTTCTTTGCCCGAGCCCCTCGGTTACGGAACCCTTTCTCTTCGCGAGCATATTCCCGCTTTAGTTAGACTCGACATTAGAGTTGGGTCAGGTCTTCTTGCTTTTCCGAACGCCCATGATTGGGTCTTGGTCTAAGGAGCACTAGAAGCTCATCACGAGCTAACAGAGCTTATAGTTCCCTTTTCTAGGAACTTTTCCCTTTCTATTTGCAGTTTGCGCTGCCCTCTGGCGTTATTCTGCCCTTTCATTGTGTCATTGTACTCATTATGACATCTATTTGTCTCTTGCCATGCATCTACTTTTACATGCCTTTTACATTGGCCGCCCCTCCAATGCTCGGACTGGACTAACTGGCGTCACTGTATGTCAACAATGACGCTGTATGTGGTGATGTTTGTGGTGTCTGAGATGTTGTCTGTCTCTTATGCAGTCAAATCTCTTTCCATATGCTACCTCCACATTCTCGGACATGATCCCCAAATGATTTGGCCAGAATCAGCTCGAGCTGCTGTATTTCTATTTCCAGGGTGCACTGCGAGGAGGTACATTTGGGATCTTGGTTATTTGCTAACCCTGGATCCGCCTATAGCAATGCATTCCCTTTGCACCTCCAACATCAGCATGAAATCTATCATAACTTTATCGAGTTCACTAATGCATTCTATTAAATTTAGCACAAAGGTTTCTGGAAAATTATGACAAGTTTTTATTTTTGACAGAAATATAATAGAAATCATTGAAACACTATACAAAGTAGCAACTATTCATGTTTTAATTAATGGTGATATTAGAGACTTGACAACTCCATCATGATAGCGCACCAACGCACTTTTAACATCTAATTCATCAACACAACATCCCTCTGTTCCTGCAGACTCTACATTCTTCTGATATGGCTCCATGCTATATTTGGCTACTACCCACGCTGAAAATTATGCTAAAAGGAACCAGTTTGAGTAATAAGATGATATTATGTAGAATGAGAGAGTTCAGCTACATTCCCAAAAAGAAATGCTTCCAGCAATGGCTGGATAGGAGGAGGAAGTGTGTACAGTCTAAAGGAATGATGATGATGCTAGAACTCTGAGGATGTATGACTTTGTCACTTTTGCACCTGTGCAAGATGGTGGATTTTTTTTTTCGGCTCCAGATTTGTGTATTTTAAAGAATTCTTTCTCAAACTCTCTTTCTGGAACTCTCTTGTAGCAAAAAAAATGGTCTCACTAGGTTTGCAGTAAGATGTAGTCCAGAGAACAGATATGATTGGAGTCACCGGTTTATTTGTAGCAATAGCCAGCCACATCAGACTTCACAGATAGATTAGTGTTTCTCTGGCATTCCTTTTCATGGAGATGTCTTAAGAGCTTTTGCAAGTTACAGATGTGACCGCTTCACTCAATGTGTCTGTAGCATGTAATATCACAAGCTGGACAGTCTTCTAATTCAGAAGGGACTTTTCCATTACTTTCTTGTAATGTCAAGGCATACTGCAAATAAAGGAGTTCATCTAATCCCAGCAGGCTAGGCATGGGTCTTCAGCATGCTTCATCATTGCAGTTATGAAGTGGAATAGTTGACCCCATGCCATACAGCCTTAGTTACTTTATGTGACATTTATGGCAGGCGACATTGTTACTATTCTTTTCTTTCCATTCTCTGATCCCTGCAACATGGTCTCAAAAGGAGTGAAGGGGATCAGATCAGTGTTTCAGATCTTCAGGTAGGAAGTTATATTTTTTCTCTGACAAAAATTTGGATACTTTTTTTGAACAATTTTTAAACACACATAGCTTACCCTTGAGAATGGTTATCAAAAGCAAGACTGAAGCTTTCAGTTCCACTCAGAACTTCTTGAAATGTCGAGCTTTGAATGTCCGACAGTATTAAAGGTCCCACACTTAAAGAGTAGATGCCTTCTGTTGATGGAAATACACAGTGTTTTTATAACAAATACAATTGTATATATCTATATATCTTGTATGCATAGATAGATCTCTGCCATAGATGGAGGTGTCAGACCATTGGCACAAATAAAACAGCAACACAGCACATTTTCATTCTCTATATAGTAGACTACATTCTAGTAGGATATCTAGTAGAATTATTGTGCTGTTACATGAGAGATGTAGTGAGAGTTTGAGAATAAATGCTGAAGTAATATGCCTAGAGCAAGAGAATGCATTTGTTTAGGTGAACCAACAACAACTGTAGAGTTAAAGAACATCTCACAAATATATATATATACATACATATGGCAGGCGACATTGTTACTATTCTTTTCTTTCCATTCTCTAATCCCTGCAACATGGTCTCAAAAGGAGTGAACAAAAAGGACTATATATATATATATATATATATATATATATATATATATATATATATATATATATATATATATATATATATATATATATATATATATATATATATATATATATATATATATATATATATATATATATATATATATATATATATATATATATATATATATATATATATATATATATATATATATATATATATATATATATATATATATATATATATATATATATATATATATATATATATATATATATATATATATATATATATATATATATATATATATATATATATATATATATATATATATATATATATATATATATATATATATATATATATATATATAGCCTAAATTATATTCTACGTTTATTCTCAAACCATATTCTGAACACATGAATTTAACACTAACTTACAAATAGTCAAACAGCCACCAAGAATGAAAATTAAGGTGAGAGTCATCTTAAGGTGAGTAGAGAGCTCACCTATGGAGTCACTACCACCATTGTTGTTGACATATGTAACACGTGTCAGTGGTAAAGTTTAGAACAGTGTAAAACAAAGTGTTATGTTTGGCACATGGAACATTAGGAAATTATATCAAGAGAATATACACATTGTAGCAAAAAAAATGGGATATCCAAAAGGAAAATCATCACAGTCATACAAAAATATACACCAACATCAGCCGTAGAAGATAAAGAAATAGATGAGTTTTATGAACAGTTACAATCTACAATAGACAAAGTAAACAAACAGGATATATTGATAGTAATGGGGGATTTCAATATTAAAGTAGGAGAAGGAAGGTTAGAAAACAAAAAATGTGTATGTGGTAGATTCTGCCTAGGATAGAAATAAACAGGGAGAATCGTTTTAAAATATTCTGTTTAGAAAATAAACTTGCTATCACAACACCCTAGAAGATTATTCACATGGATGTTTCCGGATAGAGCAAGTAGATAAAAATCAAATGGACTAGATCATAATACTTCTTCTTCTTTCGTTCACTTGAAACATGTCTATATCTGTAATTCTGTCTCCTTAATAAAACTCACTGTCTTTTGCAGTTCATACAGTGTCCCATAGAGTTTTGATTCCAGTGTTGTTTCCTCTGGCCAATATGTCTGCCTCAGCGTTTCATGCTCAGAACACTCTTGAAGTATATGTTTGGCACTCTGTGCTGCCTGTCCACATGTACACATGGCCGTGTTGCCAATTTTGAACTTTGTATACATGTGACTGCGGAGTCGGTTGTGTCCTGTTCTGAGACGTAGAATTATAACTTGTTCTGATCTGTTCATATTGTGATAGTCATCTTGTGTTGGTTTTGTGGCTTTCTTATTGACTTTATCATCTGTTTTTTCTGATGGTAGGTGATTGGTATATCTGGTTGGTCTTCGGCAGCACCTTCCTTAGCCAGTTGGTCTGCTTTTTCATTTCCTGGTATTCCACAGTGAGAGGGTATCCACTGCATGGTTACCCTATACTGGTAAGACAATTCACTAAGTAGTTTTTTTAAGTCTGTTAGTTTTCCAGACTGGAGAGCTTGAAGCACTGACCTTGCATCTGTCGAGAATACCACAGGCTGTAGGTCAGAGTTGGAGTTCAGCAGTTTTTTAGCTGCCACACTAATTGCCTGGATTTCTGCATCATAATTATTGCAGAATTTTCCTGTCGGTGTTCTGATTGTATCTCTAGGCTTGTGTGGATATTCTATATATACACCTGCACCTCCATTCCTCACAGCATTCTGTGCTGACCCATCTGTGTACACTCTGACCCATATATCTTGTGGATATTCCTCATCCAGGAAACTGAGGGTGATTGTCATTCGCTGCACACTGTTCTGTTCGTCCTCGCTTAGTATTCCTTTCACATGGGTCTGAATGTATATTGGCATTCCATGGCTTTCACTCCACGGGGTTTGCTCTGGTACAGACCTTAAGGGGCTGCCAACTTCAGGTAGGTCTGTAAGTTGTCTACGGAGTCGTTTAGCTTGATGGATAAAGCTGCTCCTTTTCAGTCGTCCCATTGCTAGATTTTGGAATCTTTCCTTCATTGGATGACTTGGCATACACTGAAACTTTTCTGCTTGAATTAGTACTTTTGTGTCTCTGCGTTCGCCAAGTGTTTGCATTCTTCCCATTTTCTGCATCTCTGCTATGGGTGTTGATTTCATTGCTCCCAACATTATTCTAAGTGCCTGGTTTTGCACTTTATCTAGATCTTGTAATGTGGTGTTTGATGCAGGACACCACGCAGCTGAACCGTATTCCAGGTGTGGTCTTATGCCGTGCTGGTAAACTTTACTGAGTATATTTCCACTGGCTCCCCATGTGGTTCCACTTAGTTTTCTCAGGATAGCTAGCTTCCTCCTGGCTTTTGTTGTTGCTTTGTTTATGTGCTGCTTCCATGTCAGCTTATCATCAAAAGTAACTCCGAGGTATGTGGGTTGTTTGTCTTCTTTCAAGAGCTCTCCATCTATCTTGATATGACCAGCTTTTTGTTTTGGTGAGAGGGTAAAGAGTGTAGTGCTGCACTTATCTGTGTTAATGCTGACGCACCATCTATTAGCCCATAAGGTTAGGGCATCGATAGCTCTTTGTATTTGTTTAGTGGCCACTGTTGCATGTTCTTCCGTGCACCAGATCACCAGGTCGTCAGCATACATTGCCACTTTGATCCCGTGAGGTAGTTCAGCAACTAGGTCATTGATGTAAACCAAGAAAAGTGTGGGTGACAGGACTCCTCCCTGGGGGACTCCATGACGCAGTAGAACTTTCTTGCTCTTGCGACCATCTAATTGTACCCTGGCTCTTCTATTATGCAGGTATGCTTTTACCCATTTGTACATTCTTGAGCTAACCCTGCAATTTCGCAATTTCTTTAGGAGCCCTTCTTTCCAGACCTTATCAAATGCTTTCCTGAGGTCTATCCATGCTGCTAGTACCAGTTTCTTTTCTTGGAAGGCATCCTCAATCTCTTGGGAGAGGTAGGTTGCCTGATCTTCAGTAGAGTAGCACTGTCTGAAACCTGCTTGCTGTGATACCAGAAGGTTTTCACTTTCAAGGTACCACTGCATCCTAAGATTGATAATGCGTTCCATTGTTTTACATAGACAGCTTGTGAGGCTGATGGGCCTGTAGTTGGAGACTGTGTTGCCATCTTTTCCTGATTTGAGGAGTGGTATCATTATTGCTTCTCTCCACGCCTGTGGTACATTACCTGTGGACCAGCTTGTGTTAAAGATCTGCAGTAGCTTTGCTCTTGCTGCACTTCCCAGGTTTCTAATCATTTCATTGGACACTCCATCAGCTCCAGGGGACTTTTTCATTTTCAATTTGGATATTGCATGCTCCAGTTCTCTCATTGTGATTGGTGCCTCCATGACTTCAGGTATAGGTTCACCTTGTCCAATGTTTTGCTGGTTCTCTCGAACCTCCTGTTGTTTGTCTGGGCTGACTTTGACGTTATTGTCTTCTGCAAAGGAATCTGCAAAGTAATCAGCTGCATGTTTACCTGTTAAAATGTTTCTATCTTTATAAAGTGTGATCTTGGTATTTCTCCCTGTACCTTCATCATTTAGTTGTTTTACAAGTTTCCATAATTTCCTAGTATCTCTTTCTAGGTTCAGCGACTCTGTTTTTTCTTTCCAGCTGCTCCGTCTGGCTTGTAACTTGGCTCTTTGAAATTTAGCCTTTGTTTGCTGATATTTGTTGTGATGTTCTTGGCTAGGTCTGTTCTCGGCCTGCTTTCTAGATGTTTCCATCTCATTTTGCAGCTTTTCCAGTTCATCATTCCAGTAGGGTTTGTAGTTTTTGCGTGCCCCCCTGGGTATGGTTTTACTAGCAGCATGTAGTATACATCTATTAAATTCACTCACTGCTCTATTGATGTCTTTGTCCAAGTTCATGTCCTTAGCTAGAACACTGGTTAAATGCTGGTACATTTTCCAGTCTGCCCTCTTATAGTTCCACCTAGTGAGCGTGCTGCTGTCCTTGGTATATTCATTGTGAATTTCCAGAAATACTGGTCTGTGGTCACTACCCCCAAGCTGCTTTCCAACGACACGTGTGATGTTCCATTCCAGGCCTGGTGAGTAGAATGCCAGGTCTGGTGTAGAGGTGGTGTGCCATGCTCTCGAGTAGAAGGTTGGTGAGTCTGCTGGCTGGTTAATAAGAATGAGATTATTTTCATCCTGCCAGCTCTCAAGTTCCTCACCTCTCTTGTCGATATGATCGTAGCCCCAGCTCTGAGAGTGGCTGTTGAAGTCACCACACACCATAAGCCTTTCTTTGTCTGGAATTGTGTCTAGTGCCAATGGTTTATCATTTGGGCAGTAGTAGTTCAGGAGATGGAATTCTGCACTGTCTGTTTTTAGGTGGAGCATCTGGTATTCTGCCCCGTCCATGTATACTTCCAGCTGACATGCGCTGATATTGTTTTTAACTAGTGTCAGAATTCCACCCTTTCGCCTGTCTTTTCGGTCAGATCGGTAGCACTGGTAGCCTCTGATTTTGAAGGCTATGTCGCTGCTGAGGTGTGTTTCTTGGATACAGCATATATTTACTTGTTCTTCACTGAGGACATTTTCAAGTTCCAATTTTTTGCTGTATCCATCTCTTTTACTGTTAACACCCTCAGCATTCCAGTGCATTATTTTTATTGGTCGTTTGTTTGTTTGGCCAGTAGCTCTATTCCCTTGCCTCCTGGCTCCTCTGGGCAATTGAGAAGGACTTCCAGTAACTGAGGTTGGGCCCTTTCGAGGTATAGGGCCCGGCACCGTCCCTGCCTGAACGTCCGCCACAGGGCAGGCACCATAACGTTTATTAGATGCAGACATGTTTCCATTGTGTTTTATGCGTGGCAACCTGATTATCTGTGCGCCTTTTGGCTGGTTGCCTCCGTCTTCAGCACTCTGCTTACTTGGGCCGGACTATGGTCCTGCTCGAGTGGGAGTGCCCGACCAGTCTTAGTTTCCAGCCTCTGATGGCTGAACTAAGCCCCATCACCACTTCAAGGTTCTGGCCTCGATGGGGAGATCATAATACAAAAGAGATGGAGATCATGCACATTTTCTTGTCAAACACTACCTAGAGTGGAATGTTATTTTCTTGTCAAACACTACCTAGAGTGGAATGTTATTTTCTTGTCAAACACTACCTAGAGTGGAATGTTATTTTCTTGTCAAACACTACCTAGAGTGGAATGTTATTTTCTTGTCAAACACTACCTAGAGCGGAATGTAACTCAAACCACGAACTATCTGTCTCAAAGTTCAAGATAAAACTCAAAAATGTCATTCAAAATGGCAAGATGACTCAGTATGATATATCCAAAATTCCAGGAGAATATAACAGAGATCAAAAACAAATTTTCTGCCCTAATGGAAGAGCAAGAAAACATAACAATAGAAGACCTAGCAAATAAAACAAGATATTCATCACAAGTGCCTAAAAACATATTCCCAAAAGAATAACCAAATAACAAGTCTATATTTCAGACATAATCATGAAGCTAGTGGAAGACAAAATAAATCATAAGTCAAGGGAAGATGTAGAAAGTAAGACAATATATAGAGAAATTGGGACAATATATTGGAAATTGCCTCACAAGGGCAATTAAAAACAAGTTAGACAGGATAAATAGCAATATATAATCAACTCTTGTAAAGAAATAGAAGAACTACATGAGAAATGAAAAAGCAAAGACACTATGACAACACTATGCTTCAAGAACTATACAGAACAAAGTTTTCTTTTTCTGTGTTCATTCATTCTCAAACTCCAGCTAGAAACACTTGTATCAGGACAATGGTCCTAAGAGATTTCCAGATGGATGTAGTCCAGACAATGGAAATGTGTTGATGGCCCAACACATCTGTCTTCGGCAGAGAACAAAGTTTTGATACCATCATTATGAGTCAATAACAGATAACAAAGGTAATACTTTAACAGAGAAAAAGGATATTCTCCATAGATGTAAAGAATACTGTCAAGAAATGTACACAGAAACTACACATATGAGTAGTTTCTACACATACGAGAAGAGCCAACACAGGAGGAGGTCAGAAACTCAATACACAATTTTTTTTTAAACAAATCCCTAGGATGAGATGAAATTCCTAGGATGCTTGGAAAAACTTGCACCAACCATCCAAAAAAAATTACTAGATAAAACAAGCCATTAAGGGATGATTAGATGAGTCAAATGGAAAATAAATCAAAAGTGGCAGATCATGGATGGTAGAGACTGAACACACACTGCGAAGAATATGTGAATTAGAAGAAATAGGAAAGGGCAGTGAATGGGTGGAAGTAGACTGAGAAAAAAATCACTACATCACTAACTAAAGTAATAATACAACTAGATAAAGCATGTCAGAAATGGATGGGTGTCAGAGCCCAGGTTATAGTGCACGAACTAGCCTAGCTACACTTGAAACCACAAGAAGTAATTATACACACAAATGACTCAGTGAACAAATATACAAATAAAAGCGGTTGGCGTTTTGATGCCTACTGAAACGGCGTGAAGTTGGTTGAGAAATCTTCTGCATACTCCACTGTCACATCGAGCATGAGGATGGCGATAGAGGAAGTTACAGCAGCACTTAATTCGTTCATAACTGATACTTTAACACATTCTGTAATACTCACATACTCTCAAAACATGTTTCGCAAATAGAAAAATGGATGCTCAGAAAAGAATGGTTTGATTTATTGAATAACTCAATTGTACCAGAGCATTACATGGATATACTGCCCTGGTCATGCTGGGGTCAGAGAAAATGAGAGAGTCAAATTATTGGCAGGCAATGCAACAATAGACGGTACAATGCTGAGATGAGATAAAGCAGACATGATCAAGGCAGTAATAAACTCATTCCAAGATGAAGATGATGTCAATAGGGCTGAGAACATACACATACAGAGAATGTCAGAAATGGTCTAGAGGGAAGTGAAGGAAAAGTAATTTTCTTCTGAAAGTCTCAAAGATCACGCAATCAACACCTGACCAGGACTCTGAGTCTACATACACTGGGATGGCTGCTGGAACAGAGAGGAGCATTTATGGGAGTGCCTTATGTGCTGTGATGCTAGTTAAAAATAAGGGCCAATATGGGAACACCACCAACAATCCTGAGGACATGTGTCCTAGAAACTATAAACAGCTACCTATCATCAGCAATCAAGGCATACGTTGATGGATCGGCTTTCAAGGCCACCTGTTTTACAGGATATAGAACAATATATGATACTCTGATGGATCTGTCTACGAGTTCTGTGACTCTTGTAGTGAAAATTGCTCAAATTATGAAGCAGAGGCTGAGGTTATAAAGACAGCTATTGAGTTAATACACCAACAGTTTGATCTCATGGAAAAAAAACCATCATAGTCATTTTTATAGACTCAGTTATGTCAGTTTTGGAAGCACTTAAACATACCCTATATGAAAATCACGATATTCTACACAGGGCAAGAGCAGTGCAGTCTTATCTCTGCATATCCAATCAGTGTGATCATGCAATGGATCCCTAGACATAGTGATATAGCAGGAAACAAAGTAGCGAACAGACTTGCAAAAAGAGGCACCTCAAAACATCAAAAGAAAAGACCTTGTAGTATGGGAACAGTCAAACAGATTCTCAGAAACAACACCAGGGAAATCTGGCTGAACAGATGGGCAAATGGGCTGCCTGGTCGAAATATGAAATGACATGGCCAAGGACAATGACAACAAAAACAAACTCTGTAGGAGAAACCAATCCCTTATCTTTCAGTTTTGTATAGGAAATCCAAGGATCAATAGCCATTTAAACTGTATCAAACCCCAGCAACTACCCACTTGTAGACACTGCTCTCACCCCAATGAAACAGTGGAACACCTCCTTATTGACTTCCCTTACCTTTCAACTGCCAGGAAAAAAAACTTCTACAGACACTCTTAACAGCCACTAACTTACTGTATGGATCCCTAAGTCAACTTCAGAAGACCTGCACTTTTGTAAGAATGGCATTGTGCTGACAGTAGTAGCATTACTCATCAGCGTTTTAATATCGACAACAACTCAATAGTTATTATATTCTCACAATGTGGATTAACACAAAGCTTTCTCAGAGCTTCAGATCATTATTTGTATAACCATACTCCCCTTTTCAGCACCAGAGGATATATTTAGTGACTCCTCAAAACTTCCCTTTGCTCTTATAACAATATGATAAAAATGAATACTGCTCAACTCATGTTGAATTAATTTATCACACAGCAAATTTAATTTTTCCTTTTTGAAACTTCAGGCAAATTTTTTTTTGCATATTTTGTATCCACTGAAGGTTGAATATATGAATGCAAAACCACAAGGTACTGAGGGACAACTAGATTTGTATACTTGCAGAATTTCATTAACAATGTATTATTTCATTGTCATACATTACAATAGTATTATTAGGAAACTAGAAACTACACATTAAATATTGTCATATCCATTCAGCTGACACTAATGCACCTCGCAACTTGAGTCAACATGTGTTCCAAATTCAGCTAAGACATCCAACATGTGTTTCTCTAGTCATTAAGGTTGGCCAAATTCAGAAAAATTCTGGCTCAAATTATGCTGTGAATTAGTGTCAGCTGAACAGGACCTAGTGAAAATCTCATCTGCTACTTTCATATTATTTCTCAAATTCCTTGACACCTTATTCAAATATTAAATTAGAATATTGCTATATAAAAGTACTTACTTTTACCAGATGACTGCAGTGAAATGACATCTGAAAGAACTTTATCGGGTATGTTTGAAGGTAGCTTGCTTATCAGGTTAACTAACATCTCAATGACTAAGGGATCGCTTTCAGCACCTATCTCTTGCTTATCAAGCTCCGAAGTTGACTTGATTGGATTAATATTGCACTGAACTATTTTGCCTTTTAGCAGTCGAGGTTCTGATTGACAACTGGCATCAACTAAATCATATTTTCTGTTCAGTAGTACTTTATCTCTGGATGAAGATGACTTTTCTGAACTCTCCTGTCTCCAATTTTTGGATGACTGCATCAGATTTCTATCACTAGTGGTAATACTCCTCTGGGACCTGTCATCCTGATTTTTCAAATCATTACATATGCCTGTAGATAATTGTGGCTGCTTGTCATCTATTGGGGGTACTTCTTTTTCATGTGATAACTTCATTCGTTTAACAGAACTTGGCTGACTCTCATCATTATCCTCACTTGCTGCATGCTTCTGGACCTTTGCATTTGGATTATTAATTGTGACTTTAACAATCATTTCATCTTGTTTACCAATATTTTCCACATATGGATTACTACTTTTATCTTCCTTCACAGTATTGTCAGCCCTTATTGGGCTTTGTCCTGATGACTTGCGTCTCTTTCTCGAAGGTTCCAAATCATCATCACTGATCTCTTCTAAAGATACAGCATCGACATGATCAGATAAGCTAGCATTAGAAATTTCATCATTATCTTTATTCTTAGCTGTTGTCTCTGAATCTTGATGGAGCACTTTCGGTTTTCCTTCAACATCTGGGTCATTCTTGCTATTTGCATCTGTCCTAGGTTCATAAGTCTCCCCAATAATTTCAGCATCAGATATTGATTCAGTATTGAGATCATCTTGTTCAGGCTGCTCAATAGATCCCTCAGATATTTCTTCAAATTTGCTTTCAATTCCTTCATCTTGTTTCAATTCAATAATGGAAGATTGAATTAGGTCAGCTGTATCTTTTTTATCTACTGTAATAGAACCAACAGTTTCCTCCATAATATTCTGTTTTGTTAATTCATTGTTTGCAGAACCTGTCATTCGATTATTATCAACATCTACAAGATGTATATCCATATTATCTTTATCTGCAATGCACTGGACATCATTTGTCTTTTGAGCAATCTCCATTCCTGCAGCACCTACAATGTACAATTTGGTACCTACATCTTCAATAGTACTAGATTCATGGACAGTCTCCATCTGCTGTATTTTCAACAATTCTGTTCCTTGATTATCTCTACTGCCTTTAACTTCATGAATATTGTCCTTGTCCAGCTTTTCTACAACATGATTTGTTTTATTTATTGCATCTTGGCATTTTCCAGCTCCAACTTCATTATTTTCAGTTTGTTTATTTACTGCATCACCAAGTTTTGCTTCTTCATTGCTGTCATTTTTCAAGTCAGAAATGCATTCTAAATTCTGCTTTGCTGCTTCAATCTTCAAACTTGAAATGTCATTATCGGTATGCTCTACACTAGTACACTCATGCATGTCCTGCTCTGCTTCTTCAAGTTCAACCTCACTAATATTCTCATGGCTACTATTTAAACCTGTCTCCAATTCAGTGCTCTCTTCATCAACAGGTATAGTTACAGCTTTCTTCCTACTACTTCTTCTGCCTTTCATACCTTTTGCTTTAGGCATTTCCTTTAGATTTATTTATAACAAATATATGAAATCAATGAAGAAGACTACTACAGATTCTAAGTGTTTTGATATCCTTATGTTTCCTTCTCTAGATGAACACTGAAAAGAAAAAAATGATTTTTAATTTCATCTTCACAAGTGTCTAACCTACATTGTCAACATTTAAAAATTGAATTCTCTCTCTCTCTCTCTGTATGTGTGTGCATGTGTGGGTGGGTGGGTGTGTTAAGAGTCTACTACGGTTATTATAAAATGTCCTGACATAGGGTGTGATCAAAGATCAACGACATGGAACTCTCAGGCAAAAGAGAAACAGGGAAGGTCTAGGAATACATGTAGAAGAGAAACCATGAAAGAATTTACAGAAATGGGAATCCCATAAATGAGACAGAGAACAAAGAGAGACATGAAAAATCCCTGTCTGTGGCCTATGCACTCGATTATGTGTAAATATCCTAGTGGGCTTAAGGGCATGATTAATTGACTGAAGGCATCATAAATTTAAATCTCCCCTTTGAGATCAACTCCTTGAAGTGGATATGAAAATTAGTCCAACTAACAGAGATTGGTTGGGCCATCCCTGACATCGAGCATGACCACAGTCTTGCTTAAACAAGCACTGATGATGAAGTCGGACATACCAGGCCTAGAGGCACCACCAACAACCATGGTATCAGGCAACAGGACTAGATAACATGTCTTCACACAAAAATGAACTTGCTGAGCAGACATCTTAAACTGCAAACGAGAAGAACTTCAATCTGATATAACTACAGATAGTAAGTAGATTGTGGGATGACCTCCAGAAATGGAAAATCTACAGCAGTCTAATCCAAACTGTTTCATAGTATCATACAGTACATCAATGACATATAGCATGCATATAGTCAAGTATATTAAGTACTAATAAGCAGTCGACCATCAATGACATATAGCATGTATATAATATGGTGTTCAGAAGCCAGCCATCATGGACGTTAATTGTTTGTAACACCTCCTGGTTTGTTTTCTTCAATGACATATAGCATGTATATATAGTCTTGTATATTCAGTACTAATAAGTAGTACTAAATTCCAGTCTTGTGTATAATGCTTCTTCTTCTTTGTCAGCGTCCATTCTCAATCTCCTACTGAATCTCTCTTGTAGCAAGACTATGGCCCTACTGAATTTCCAGCAGGATTTAGTCCAGAAAATGGAAATGCAGTGTTGCCGTTTTATTTGCGACACATCTGTGGCCTGACACATCTGTCTTCAGTGGTATGAATAATGCTTATATCATGTAGCTGACATGAGCAAGCTTTGTAAATAAACAAACCTATATTTAGTATGGCTATATAAGTCAACAACATACAGAAAACATGGAGTGATCTGTATGAGGGTATGTAAATTTCTGAGCAGTAACAAGAGATAAATCTATACATACATGCAATTACAGGGAAAAGAAATACAATAATCAGATCCATGGTGTGCAGACTGATAGGAATATGCCCATCCCTAATAATTTTACTTAAGCTATTTTGAATATCATTTTCATGGCATAAAAACAGGGAAAAAAATGTACATCATATAAGCAGCAGAAGTATTCATCACTCAATGAAGAGTTTAAACTCTTACATCACATAAGCAGCAGAAGTATTCATCACTCAATGAAGAGCTTAAATTAATTTCAAAATATCCTATTCTTCTTCTTCTGCGTTCGCTTTCAAATAACTTATGTATTTCCACCAGGAAGTATGCTAACCACTTATTTTGCACCATGTAAGCCAAGCACACTCTGATTTCAGCATGTTTATAATTCAGGTTATCTTCCCTAGCTTGTGTCAGTCTTCCTATCTGTCACAAGGCATGGAGTGTGTATCAACTCTACACCATGACTGACCTATTATGCCCTTGGACTTTGCAGGCCAAAACATGTCCCTGAGTCTCAGTTTCTGAGGAAACTGTATTTATATTTCACTGCCAGTAAACTTGTCTTGTGTAATTAGACAGTTAATTGCCCCTTGTCATCCATGTGTTGTCTGGGGCCAAAAGGGAATCAAAGAATAGCAAAACTGTATACCTACTATGGGGTGCAAAGGGAACACATTGCTCTAGGTGGACCCAGGTTAGCAACCAAGATCCCAAATGTACCTCCTCGTGGTGCACCCTGGTAACAGAAAACAGCAGCTCGAGCTGATTCTGGCCAAATCATTTAGGGATCGTGTCCAAGAATGTGGAAGAAGCAGATGGAAAGAGATTTGACTGCAAAAGAGAAAGACAATATCTCAGACACCATTAGCACCACCACATACAGCGACACTGTCGACATACAGTGACGCCAGTTAGTCCAGTCAGAACATTGGAGGGGCGGCCAATGTAAAAGGCACGTAAAGGTAGATGCATGGCTAGAAACAAATGTCATAATGAGTACAATGACACAATGAAAGGGCAGAACAGCTCCAGAGGGCAGCTCGAACTGCAAATAGAAAGTGAAAAATTCCCAGTAAAGGGGAACTACAAGTTCTGTTAGCTCGAGACGAGCTTCTAGTTACTTGTGCTCCTTATAGGCAGAGACCCTGACCCAAGCATGGGCGTTCTGAAAAGCAAGATGACCTAACCCAACTCTAATGTCGAGTCTTCCTAAACCGGAAATATGCTCGCGAAGAGAAAGGGTTCCAACCCGATGGGCTTAGGCAAAAAAGGGACAACGATGATAGTCCTGGCCCAACTCTACTGTCAAGATTTCCTATACCGGAAATACACTTGCAGAGAGAAAGGGTTCAGTACCTAATGGGCTCAGGCACAAAAGGGACAACGATTTTAGCCCTGGTCCAACTCTACTGTCAAGATTTCCTATACCGGAAATACACTTGCAGAGAGAAAGGGTTCAGTGCCTGATGGTCTCAGGCATTATTGGGACAAGGTCGCTTAGCTCGAGAACGCCTTGACCTCAAACGCGTGGTGTGAGACTCAAACCTGGGCGAAGGGTTCACGATGTCTGTGAACGACGCCTCGGGTAGGAGGGCGAACAAGCCAGGGTCCAACTCTTCTGGCGAGTTCTTCCTCATATGGAACCAGGCTCGCGGATGAGAAACGGTTCAGTACCCGATGGACACAGGTAGAGTACGTCCTGTTGCACGAGATGGGTTCATAGACGGTGGAACACCTCGTACCAGATAGACGCGCTCGACAAGCGTCTTGGCGAAGAGGCACCACACACCAGCGAGTCCGGTGACAGATAGACAGGCTGTCACGGACTAGGGAAGCCTACCCGAATTAAAGACGACGAAAATGGATGTGCTGGACCTCGGATGTCCTGACCACAAGTGGCCAATCGGGGTGCAAATAATCACAGTTCTAATGTGGAACGTGCAGCACAACGTACTTCACGCTCCCCTGTGGAAATCACATGAAATATTTGTTGTGGTTATATGAGAGCGAATGCTGAAGAAGAAGTATACCTACTATGCATGTAATAACAGGTGATTAAGGAGGTTATTGGGTGGAGTTGGGAGTCTCATCCCATACAGTGTCAAATTGACCAAGAAAATGTAGAATATTCCTTTTTACTCTATAGACCTTATACTTGTGAAATCAGCTATAACATCATCATCATTAAGTGCCATCTCCACAATGAAGGTTGTCTGCAATGGATTTCCAACATCTCTCCAACTTGTATCTCTGCCTATCTCTTGCTTACTTACTCTTGAATCTACCCTCAAGTAAGGTCTTCAACAAGATGTCATGTTTTTTTATATATCCAAAAAACTTTATTTGTTTGATCTTTATTTATCCCTTTGTTATTTTTTCCCCATAAGTTCTCCCTATTCTTGTATATATTCACATCTCAAAGGCATCAATTTTGTCTTCTAGTTTTTTTGTTCATTATCCATGTTTCTGAGCCATACATTAATGTAAAATCATCATATCAGGTGCCATGCCGGCTGGCGTAGGTGATCACGGCTCTCTATAAAAAGCATTATGTATCAAGATCATTGTTGTTTCCCTGCCGTGCCAGGTTCGTTGAATATTTTCTCACGTTGTTACCCTATCTCTGTTGCCTTCAGTCTTGCCTGTTGTGACTTTTTTCACCGAACGTCCCTGTCTCATGAAGTGGCCAAAAAATGAAGACTGTCTTTTTCTTATATTATTATATAAGGTTCTTTTCGCATTTGACTTTTTCAACACCTCCACCTTAGTTTTTCTGGCAGTCCATGGTATTCTCATCATTCTTATGTAGAACCACATCTCTATTGCCTCTAATTTCTCACTTTCCAGTGTGTTTATTGTCCAAGACTCACATTCATATGTTAGTATAGGAGTTATATAGCACTGCAGAACTCTCTTACTCACCTCTAATGGCAAGGTCATATTACACAATATATTTTCATTTTTCTGAATATTGTTGTTGCCTGTAGTGTTCTGCTTCTCATTTCTTTTGAACTTCTTCCATTTGCTGTAATGGTTGTTCCTAAATATTTGAATTGGTGAACCTGTTTTAATACTATATCATTCACTTTGATCTTGCAAGATGTGGTATTTTGTTCCTTTGAAATAACCATTACTTCTATTTTCTTTATATTTAGGAAGAGGCCTTTGTCTTTACTTCCTGTGACAAATTCTCCAGCATGTGTAAAACGACACTATGTTGAA
The DNA here is from genome assembly GCA_034231615.1 of Meghimatium bilineatum. NCBI lineage: Eukaryota > Metazoa > Mollusca > Gastropoda > Stylommatophora > Philomycidae > Meghimatium > Meghimatium bilineatum. The sequence continues at coordinate 49,871,192 of CM067321.1, read as the reverse complement.
CTTTTATCAAATGCTTTTGTGTAGTCTACAAAACAGAGATACATGTCTCTATAGACCTCTGTATTATTGTTCTCAAAATATATATAGCATTGTTGGTACCTTTGCCTTCTATGAAGCTACATTGTTCTGGATTTATTTATGTTTTTATTTTATTTCTCACTCCATGATGATTCTGAGAAGTATTTTTGTTATTTCACTCATGAGGCTGAATTCTTAACATTCAGTGGTCCCTGGTGTCTTTGGAAGACTATAAATATAGTTCTTATATTGCTTTCCACATCCATATGGGGGATATCCATTTATATCCACTACTTTTGACAATACTTTATGTCAGGACAAATGGGTGCCCCGCAATGTAGAATAGATGTAGCATTTTATAATTCTTATTTTCAGTTTTGCATCTGTTCTGCAATTTTTCTGATTATCATGGTTCTTGTTTTCTTTAATGTTTATATCTAGTCCATATTCTTTACATGGTTTATCAACTGATTTATTAATTTGTGTAAATCCTGTTCACTATCAGTTATAACAGAAGATGATAAATCAGGCTTTTATATGACTGCTGTGTAAAACTGAGAAGATGAGAAGACCATGTTTCATCTTGGTAACAAGTCTGATGATCTAGATAATCATGAACACAGAAGAAAAATGTCATGAGATGAAACTAACAAAATTAGACTTAAGAAAAATGAAAAAAAATAGTCTTACTGTCCCATAGTGAAAAAGAATAATAATGAAGACCTGCTAAAAAGAAAAAGTATATTTAAAAAACACAACAAAGTCATTTTCTGGATTTTTCATTCTGTATCTGTGAGGGTTTTCAAATCTGTTTTATACTATGCAAAACAGAATTCTTTTAATCTTTCTTCTCATGTCTACTTATTCTTAGTTTCTTCTTCTCCTGTGTTTGTTCTCAAACTCCTACTGGTTAGCAGGACTCTAGCAGGATTCTGTACTCTAGAGAACAGAATGCATTGTGTCATGGTTCACAGCTATGCTGCAATATTTGTTACTTCCAGTGTGATACATCTAGCTTTAACATGGCTTTTTGGTCACTTTGACATATGGAATGTGACAGACAACTCCACCGCAAAACCTTTTTAATCTTTTCTTACAACATGCATAGGAGGTCACAGTTTTGCTATTTTGTTGCTCCCCTTATGAGCCCCCAGCAACACATAGGTATGGGTAACTAGCACTACATCTCTCTTGTACAAGCACAATGGTCCAATTAGATTTCCAGCATGATGTCCACTGAATGTAGATGCACTGTATTACAGTTTTATTTGCGTCATAGCCTAACACATTCAGCTTTTGCAGCGGTATGTTGTACACATTCATTGTTTTACCGATTCCACTGAATGGTGGACGCCAATAGACATATCACTAGTAGGTTAGCATGTGCATTGCAATCTGTTTATCAGTAAAGCTCGCACAACACGTCAGAATTTTGGCCATTGTAATTATTGTTGACATTTCTGCTGCTATCTATTAACTTTACAACAAACATCCATGGCTTAATAATTCGACAGTGCAATAGTTGAAAAGCAATGTCCTATATAGGATAGGTCTGTGCATTATATTAATTATTAATAATAACTGGTGAAATGTCTATGCAGAATACTTCAATGGGACAAAAAGAGATTATAACATTAGGAATCAAGTTGATACTATGGCAGTTATGGATTTTGTTAAGCAGTAATATGGTTTTATTATGTGATGAGGGAATCACAACCAAGGAAACAAACTCAGATATAGTTGGAAAAATGACTTATAGATCAAAAGAAAGATCACACGAACATTTTTTGTGGGGCAACATAGGCAAAGAGTGTAATATTGTACACTGCACATACCAGAGCCGTGTCAAGAAAACTCTTCCTAAGCAGACACTAAAGGCAAAACAGGAGGTGAAAAGTAAAATAAATTATTAAGTAGCCTATTTCTAACATTTTTTAAATTCTTCTTCTTCTTCTGCAGCATTTATTCTCAAGCTCCCACTGGATCTCTCTTGTAGTAGGACAATGGCCCAACTAGATTTCCAGCAGGATATAGTCCAGAGAATGGAAATGCATTGTATCACCGTTTTATTTGTGCCAATAGCCCGACACATCCGTCTTCAGCGGATTTTTTAATTGAAGTCTAAAAATTAAAAGACAAGGATTACTAGCATGTGTTTAGTTTTTACATATTACCTGATACGATTTTAACCCCTATTGTCAGTGAAAGATAATTTACATCTAATATTTTAGCAGGTATACCATACTGGCAATTTTATAACCCAATTTAATACATTTTGCCATTTTGTGCCAGTCATTGGCCATGAAATTCGTTATTTGGCATTTTTTTTATTTGTGTTTTTTGCCATTTTAATGTTTTACACCATATCTTTGAAAATATATCTACGCACACATATTTTCTTGTTTCTGTCTTCTTCTTCTGCGTTTGCTCTCTGATAACCAACACGAAAGTTCGTGATTTTTGCATGGGAGCATGAAGTATGTTGTGCTGTTGGTTTCACAGCGGACTGCGTTATTTTGCGCCTTCCTGCCCAGCACACCTGTTTTCGGCATGTATGTACATATCTATCTTATGTCTTGTCTCTGCTTTTGCTGTAAGGCATAGCAGGACTGAATGACGATCAGTTTTCGGGTTATGGTATGTTTGGTCGCTTGATATGACATAATATTGTCATGTCTCAGAATGTCGTAACTCCCTCAATCCACCTTTTTCTTGGTCTTCCTCTGCATCTTGCTTATTCCATTTCATATTATATGCTCTTGCCGCTGACCAATAAAGGTTCATTCTCATTAAGTGGCGAAACCAATTCTGAAGTTCTTGTACAATATCTAGAACAGGCTTCTGTGAATACTTAAATCCCCTACCAGTGAGCTGAACCTTAGTTTAATCCTTGAATTTTCTTGTTTAAATTTAGATAAAGGAGATTTGTGGCATGGGCTTTTATTTAATATAATATTCATATAATTATAAACACTATCAAGACTGTATTAACAGAATTATAAACAGTCTGTCAAGAATGTATTAACAGAATTATAAACAGTCTGTCAAGACTGTATTAACAGAATTATGGTATAAACACTATCTGTCAAAACTGTAGATGTGTGTTGGATGAGCAGTGTTGGCTGTTTGCTTATCATGGGCTCATGTCCTGTGACCCAATGGCATTGTGTGATATATGCATGTGTTTGTGAGCTGTTGCATTGTTCCATATAATGTATTCAGGTACAAGGGAGAAGCATTTTCCTGACGTCATCCAGGACTGGACATTCAAAAAGATAGTGGTAAACAATTTCATGGGGATGAGTGCACAACCAGAATTCTGTTTGTTTGAGAACCCCAGGAATTGCGAGCAATTAGTTCTTACTTCCTAGGTTTTTCTGAGCTTTCTTTTATACCCAGGAGACTTCAGTTTTTGGCTTAGTGCAATGCTTATTGAAGGAGCCTTCTAGTTAGAGGGGGTCTATAACTGTATAGATGACATGCTACAAAGCTTCCATAAGAGAGCCTCAATATAACGGCATGTCATCTACTAAAGTTTTCTGTTACATGGGTGGTTTGTCTAGTGGGTCATTGGTAAGACACACAGGCACAACCGCATGCGTAACCAGCACTCTAGAGTGTGTTGTAGTTGTATTCTGTTCAGGTAATTGTTGAGCTGTACATGTTGTGTGCGAATTTGGAAGATGATACTCCGATCTTTCCTTCCCAAGAGATTGATGTCTTTGGAATTTGGGCTGGTCATATATTTGTAGATTTCCCTCACAGTGTTTCCCATGGCCCATCTGTTCAGCCAAGTCTCTTTGTTCACAGATTTAAACATCATTTTAACTGTGTGCATTTTGATAAGGTCTGGAAAGAAGGGCTCCTAAAGAAATTGTGAAATTGCAGGGTTAGCTCAAGAATGTACAAATGGGTAAAAGCATACCTGCATAATAGAAGAGCCAGGGTACAATTAGATGGTCGCAAGAGCAAGAAAGTTCTACTGCGTCATGGAATCCCCCAGGGAGGAGTCCTGTTACCCACACTTTTCTTGGTTTACATCAATGACCTAGTTGCTGAACTACCACATGAGATCAAAGTGGCAATGTATGCTGACGACCTGGTGATATGGTGCACGGAAGAACATGCGACAGTGGCCACTAAACAAATACAAAGAGCTATCGATGCTCTAACCTTATGGGCTGATAGATGGTGCGTCAGCATTAACACAGATAAATGCAGCACTACACTCTTACCCTCTCACCACAACAAAAAGCTGGTCATATCAAAATAGATGGAGAACTCTTGAAAGAAGACAAACAACCCACATACCTCGGAGTTACTTTTGATGATAAACTGATATGGAAGCAGCACATAAACAAAGCAACAACAAAAGCCAGGAGGAAGTTAGCTATCCTGAGAAAACTAAGTGGAACCACATGGGGAGCCAGTGAGAATATACTCAGTAAAGTTTACCAGCAAGGCATAAAACCTCACCTGGAATATGGTTCAGCTGCATGGTGTTCTGCATCAAACACCACATTACAAGATCTAGATAAAGTGCAAAACCAGGCACTTAGAATAATGTTGGGAGCATGAAATCAACACCCATAGCAGAGATGAAGAAAATGGGAAGAATGCAAACAGTTGACGAACGCAGAGACACAAAAGTACTAATTCAAGCAGAAAAGTTTCAGTTTATGCCAAATCATCCAATGAAGGAAAGATTCCAAAATCTAGCAATGGGGCGACTGAAAAGAAGCAGCTTTATCCATCAAGCTAAACGACTCCGCAGACATCTTACAGACCTACCTGAAGTTGACAGCCCCTTAAGGCCTGTACCAGAACAAACCCTGTGGAGTGAAAGGCATGGAATGCCAATATACATTCAGACCTATGTGAAAGGAATACTAAGCGAGGACGAACAGAACAGTGTGCAGCAAAGGACAGTCACCCTCAGTTTCCTGGATGAGGAATATCCACAAGATATATGGGTCAGAGTATACACAGATGGGTCAGCACAGAATGCCGTGAGGAATGGAGGTGCAGGTGTATATATAGAATATCCACACAAGCCTAGAGATATCATCAGAACACCAACAGGAAAATTCTGCAATAATTATGATGCTGAAATCCAGGCAATTAGTGTGGCAGCTAAAAAACTGCTGAACTCCAACTCTGACCTACAGCCTGTGGTATTCCTGACTGATGCAAGGTCAGTGCTTCAAGCTCTCCAGTCTGGAAAACTAACAGACTTGAAAAAACTACTTAGCGAATTGTCTTACCAGTATAGCGTAACCATGCAGTGGATACCCTCTCACTGTGGAATACCAGGAAATGAAAAAGCAGACCAACTGGCTAAGGAAGGTGCTGCCGAAGACCAACCAGATATACCAATCACCTACCATCAGAAAAAACAGATGATCAAGTCAATAAGAAAGCCACAAACACCAACACAAGATGACTATCATATTATGAACAGACCAGAACAAGTTATAATTCTACGTCTCAGAACAGGACACAACCGACTCCGCAGTCACATGTATACAAAGTTCAAGATTGGCAACATGGCCAAGTGTACATGTGGACAGGCAGCACAGAGTGCCAAACATATACTTCAAGAGTGTTCTGAGCATGAAACGCTGAGGCAGACATATTGGCCAGAGGAAACAACACTGGAATCAAAACTCTATGAGACACTGTATGAAATACAAAAGACAGTGAGTTTTATTAAGGAGACAGAATTACAGATATAGACATGTTTCAAGTGAACGAAAGAAGAAGAAGAAAAAAAAAACTGTGTGCATGGTCATTTGTGTCTAAGGCTGCTCTTGTCTTACTTCTTTCTGTGCCAGTCTGTCTGCCTTGTCATTTCAAGATGTGTTTGAGTGACCAGGAGTTCAATGCATAACAATAATGACTTCATATGAAGGGGCTTAGTGTTCAAACCAACCTCCTCTTAGGGAAATAGTCATTTTTAAAGCAACATCTGCCTTTTAATAAAGTCACATCTTGGACTGCTATTCATTCTATTCATGTGTAAATGTAGAAGAAAGAGTGTACGTTTCAAACAGGTATTCGCTTATCCTTTTCTCAAAATGTCAACGTGAAAGCTTTATTACGATAGGGAGCCATAATAGAGCAAATAATAGCAATATACATTTCATTGTTGCAAAAGGCACAAAGTTAAAGTTATGACTATTCAACTGGTAACTCAGTCGTTAAATAGTGAAAAGAAAATTTTATAATTTTACTATGCACAAAACAAACATTCAAGTATCATATAAACTGCTTCATGTCTCAAGAAAGCTGACACTCTTTTAAATAGCACTAAAACAACAAATATTAAGTTACCAGTACCATGAATTGTTGTTGTGCAGTAGATAAATGTTAATCATTGGATTAGATAATACTAGGTTATACAAAATGTTGTGTTATTGAAAATATAAAAATGCAATGAAACCAAATACATTATAATGAAGGAAAATCAATGAAGATTTACAATTAAACTTGAAAGTAGATAGTAAAGACAACAGATTTATTTTGCTGATTGCTGTTGCCTATAAATCCAAACGCATGTATAGTGTTTCAATGCTTTTCTGAAAATACTGGAACAAAAACTGACAGAAGAACTGACGACACTGACAAGTGTGACAGACTGAAAAAGCTGGCATAAGAAAGTTAAGTCACAATATCACATGTAGGACAATCATATCCTGCTGAGTGGTGCTAAGACTGAATACTACTACTCAGTTGAGCAGAAGTAAGGTGCAACACAACACTGTTGCTACTACTATATGTTGTCAACAGTATAGCAGTAGCATTTTCCCATGCTCATTCTGCAAAAAATCAAACCACTGAACAAGAAGCAGATTTATTTCTTAGCCAGAAGAAAAGACAAATTTCAAGTTTGGTTTGTGCCGAGGCCATCTGTCAAGACGAATAAGTCCATATTACTAATTTAAAATGAAGATCATGCAATTCATTGACTGTTATTACAAGAAGACAGACTCGCTAATTATTACGACGGCGAAAATGTGCAAGAAATTGAAAAACGAGAAATCATCATGTAATGTTGGCATATCGTAGGCTAAGCCAATGTGAATTCAATGTAGGGCCTATTCTACTTCACTTGTTTATCAATACTCCAGTACTACCTATTGCATTAATCCACCAAAAATATTAAGATTGTGATATCTTACAATATAGTACATATATAAATAACAATTTATTGCTCGGCAATCTCTCATATAGAAAGAAGCCTCTTTTGCACCTCAGCACAAACGACTATTTTTAGTATTTTTAACTATTCTAATTGTCCCCCCTTTAAAGTAAAACTAAACTACGCACCTAAGCATTGTGCTCTTAAATACAAATCTTAATAAATTAAAAGGAACAATTTTTATTCAGAAATTAAAGCCATTGACATATTCTCGTCTGAATAAGAAATTTAGATCAACTCCAAAATCATTTTGCGTTTTTCTATTCTAATATAAAAGTGGTATTAAGCAACAGTCTTGTAATTATTAATACAATATTTAAAGATAGCTCGATTATTAGAAGAACAAATAGGCCTAAATACTTAATTTTTGGTTGCAAAACTATAGGGCATTTCTTCTTCTGTGTTCATTCTAAAACTTCTGCAAAGTAGCAGAGAACGGACTGCGTTTTGCCATGGTTTACAGATTGGCTGCAATATCTGGCCGGATAAACCCGACTTCGGTATAGATATATGGGTCACTATTACCCTATATGGGATGAGACAGCCAAATTCATCCACCAACCCTCTTTAGTCGCCTATTACGACATGTCTGGCAATTAACAGTATGCCATTCTGTGCTCCCCGTTTGGCCCTGGCAACAGACATGAGCTATATCGCATTTCAATCTGCTTGCCGGCAAAATCCATTTAATATCTCAGTAACCAGTGATCTGAATAACAATTATTTGCATGTCATCTTACAATTTAAATCCCCTCTCCCGCGCGGCCAACGTTTCATGTGTCGAACACAACGCATCGCCATTCTCTACCCTACATCCTACTGGAAATCTAGTTCAAAAATTATGCCTTTACAACAGAGATCAGTAGGAGATTGAGTACGAGCGCAAACAAACAAAAAATACCACTATAATGTTATTAGTTAAAATTCTGCAAGTATAACCGTTTTCTTATACTGACACAAAACGGGTTATACAGGAATAATTGAGAAGCTCAACACCTTAGTACAGTTGAGCATGAGATTTTGTATAACATTCTGCACTTCACTTTTTTAAAGATCAGTTTTCTCTTTGAAAAAATATATATATAAATTCGTTCAAAAACGGGATCATTCGCTTTTTTTAGGTAAATCACCTCTTTTATCAAAGTTGTCTCTCCTGCATGCGTTTGTGTCTGTGGGTCTCACAAATGGCCCACTAGACAAACCATCCATGCAACAGAAAACCTTAGTATATGACATGCAGTTATCCTGAGGTTCTCTTCTTATAGAAACATCATATCATGTCATCTATGCAAATATGAGCTTCATATTTGTATTTTGTTATATATGATTTTTATATATGCATGCATCCTCTGTTGGCTGGGAAGGGGTAAGAGATCTACTGTGCAGCACTGGGGGGGGGGGGGTGAATGCACTGTTTTTCCTATGGTTGATGCCCATCATAAAGGCACAGTGACTCAGGACGTAACAATCCTTTTGTCTTAAGAAGTTCGGCATAACCAGTAGAAAATTGGTAGCAGGGAATGAGCACTGTGAACCATAACTTGGCTGCAGTGGCTCGGAGTAGTGCATACGTAGAAACCTACCTTTCTAGTTGTGTAATAGTTATTTTCTGGCTCTGGCCCGGCGTGGGATCAAAATCCACAGATTTCCCAGCTGGGTCAAAGGGCATGACCCCATGGACCAGCAACCAAATTCATCCACCAAAAGGTGTACGAGTACACACCGAATGGGGAAAAGGTAATACACGCTAGAGGGCAGAGTAGTGTACGTGAGTCGATTCAGTGGCAACGAAGCTACAATAGTCCAGCACGATACCGACTGAATTGTTATTCATCATGCTCGAGAACACACAGAAGCCCACATGGTTACTGGATCAGCAACCAACCAACCATCAAAGTTGTCTCTACGATCCTGCTTCAGCATATTCCTTTGATTTAAGTAGGTGTTAAAATTACTCTGTGGTTCCTTTATCACGAAATAATATATCTGTGACTAAAAAAATCATAATTATATGTGATGGTTAGTTCAACGGGATGAACGGAAATTTTAAATGATGCCTTCCGAAATAATAGTGCAATAATTTGCTTTCGATATCGAGTTAATGGAGGGATATTCAATCTTAGTAGACTGAAGGCCAAGATCAAAACTAAGACAAACAATGTTCAAACCTCAAGTAGCCATTGTGCACTAAACGCTACCAGTCTGAAAAACATACAGCACAGCATGAACCTCTTTTCTTTGGCCTGTGTTGTGTTAGGTCTCATCATCAGCACCGCGAAGACATTATTAATGTATCAACCAGTGTCAGATGTCCCCTACACAGAACCAGTAAGCACAGTAAAGGGACAAGAACTTAATGCTGCCAATAAATTTGTATATCTCGGCAGCACTGTATCACAAACTGCGACAATTGACGAGAATGGTGTCCTGCGTATTTCTCGCGCCAGTGCGGCATTCGGGAGCCTTCGTACCAACGTCTGGATCAGGCGTGGTCTCAGTTTGACAACTAAGTTGGACAACTACAGCGCAATGGTTCTACCAACACTGCTTTTTGCAGCGTCATCCTGGACTGTCAATATGAGACACGCTCAACAGCTTAACTCTTTCTACCTTCGGTGACTAAGAAACATCATGGAAGTACGTTGGCAGGATCGAGTACCAGACGCAGATATTCATCAAAAGTCTTGCATGTAAAGCATTCCTACCCTGCTTACTATCAACTCCACTGGACTGGCCACATCGTCCGTATGCTAGATAAGCGCCTTCCAAATAAATGATTCTATGGGGAATTGTGCGATGGTAAACGTTCAAGCGAAGGGCAGGAAAAGCGCTTCAAGAATCACCTAAAAAATCTCTCTAGTACTGCAGCATCGATCCTAGCTCATGTGAGACTACAGCCATTGGTCGCCAACCTTGGCACACCCAGATCTCTGCTGGCATCACTAAATTTGAAAAAGAAAGAACACTGCAGACAATTTACAAGCGACGGAAGTGGAAGGACAAATTTGAAAACTCTCCTACCCCGAACCATCTGCACTCCTGCATGCACCGCGATAGAACTTTCCTGGCATGAATCGGATTCAACTGACATCTACGAACTCACAAACCAAATTAGACAATAACAATTTTTTTTCCTTGTTCATCACATGTATTGTTTTCCATGCCTTGCTTATCTGCGCTTGCGCAGTAGGAACATCAACCAAAAAATTGTATTTTCGTCGTAATTTATGTCATCGGAATAACTACCAATGTACTTTGGGATAAAGAACCGCACGTTAATTGGTGCAAAGTTCCGCATTCAAAATGTGTGAAGAAAATACCGATGTCATAAGGAAATTGCCGATGCCGATCCACAGCTAGGAGAGACCAGTATATGTGCTTATAATGATCATCCAGGGATGTAAATGGTCTCGCATTGCTCTCATGCGGACACAGTGTTAGCAGATAACCAAGATCCTAAAAGTACCTCCTCTTGGTGCACCCTGGAAACAGAAATACAGCTGCTTTTGCTGTATTCCTGGCTAACAATTTTAGGCTCGTGTCCGTGGATGTAGATGCTATATATGGAATACGAATTGCCTGCAGAGATTCCGGAAATATCTTCGAAACCTCTTCGCCATTACATCCAACAATACTGTCGTCACACAGTGGTGCAAGACATCTGTGCATTCCGTCTCGGCATGCTTATAAAGCAGAAACATTGGAGGGGCAACAAATGTCAATGTCCCTAACATACGGTGATCTTACGAGTACACACAGAATGGGGAAAAGGTAATACACGTTAGAGGGCAGAGTAGTGTACGTGAGTCGATTCAGTGGCAACGAAGCTACAATAGTCCAGCACGATACCGACTGAAGTGTTATTCATCATGCTCGAGAACACACAGAAGCCCACATGTCTCACAGCAAATGACTCCATTCAAAGTAGGAGTCATGACTCAAGTATTGGATACGCCAACTTGAGCATGCACTCCTGGGTATGGAAAAAAAGCTTTGCATACAGCTCCTCATTGCACACAAGACAGTGTTTAGACTCGAACTCTAGGGACACTGAGGTGAACGTAGAGGGGGGGGGGGGAGAAATCTCTAACGACACTGCAAACCAAGCCCAACTCGACTGTCGGACGTTGCCAAACACGACCCATACAGATAGAATTGGGTTCAGTAGCCAAGGGTCCATTGCGATGCACCTTGTCCAAGATTCGTATTTTACTTACTTCTTTGGATAATATATGCAATAGTGAAGAGTCAAAATAAATAGATCGCGTCAGGTGATGGATTGGAAGGCCATCTCAAGTGGACCAGGCGAGTGCGTGAGAAATGCACAGGTCAAATCCCAGAACCCCGACGTGTTTGGCAAAGCAGCATCTCGTCTAGTAAGGTGTATCAACCCTGAGTCTAATTCTACTGTCTCCGTTACCCACCACTGCTCATACGGAAGAAATTAGGTCTGGGATCTAGGGACACAAAGGGTGGTAATGGAATGGTCTTCCTACACAAGGAACAGCTCGTTGGCTGCGAAGCACCAGGTCAGATGATAGACAAACAATGGGTCACCAAAGCAAACTATCAGCTCGCCTCGTCTCTCGTATCCCCCCCCTTCCCCTTAGTAGAAGGCTCCTCCAATAGGCATCACACCAAGTCGAAAGGTGAAGTCTCCTGGATATGAAAGAAAGCTCTGAAACCTCCCCATTGCACACATGCAGTAAGAGCTTAATCGCTCGTAATTCCTGGGGTTCACAAACAAACAACGATCATCCAACCTTACAAAGATAAAATTAGCTTCACAACGGAACTTACCAGCTGTTTTTTATTCTAACTTCTTTTTCAGATTTATGTTACAAAACTATACATATCTATATCTATTCCTATAACATATTTACACACTGCCAGTTTGCTAGATCTGCTGGAATGGCGATCTCCCTCGATTTATAATGGTTTGTATCATCTTTTTGCCTGTGGATCCTTGTCCTATAACATGCATTTACATAAGTTCGTAAATTCTCATTTACACGTAAGACTTATATGTTCAATACCATTAGTAATGTAAGATGGATAGATAAGATATACACTTGATACAGTTTGTTGTCCAGTAGTTACTTACAGGTGACAGAATACACTAAAATGTACCCAAAAAAAGATGCGGGTCTTTGCGGGCCGCATACACTCTATTGTCTGTCATCTGTTGCCATGGCAAGATTAATGAGCTATTTTTTCGGTTCTATAATTTTTCGGGGATAGAATTTTAATGTGTCATCTGAATGATTTATGAGAGTGGGTTTATTTTCCACCATCCAGTCTTCGATCACTTCATCTACTTGGTCTATAGCCTACAATCCAGGGCCAGATAAATAGAACACATTATATGGAACAAAACAACAGCTCACAAACGCATGCATATATCACACAATGACATTGGGTAAAATGGCATGAACCCATGGACCGCTGGATCAGCAGCCAACCAACTATCTATAGCATCGTAGTCCCAGCTTGGTGAATAATAATAATTAAAGTCATTCTCTGTCTTCAGATGGCCTTGTTCTATTTTTGTGACAGAAGGGATGTAGCAATTTTTAATTGATGCTTCTCCACTGGGCAGCAATTTCACAGTTATATGTACCAATTTTCCTCCAGATATGCTTACCTCTAATGCTTGGATTGATGCTTTGATGATTATGCATTCCTCCTTTGATTCTTTTTAATTTGTCTTGACAGAAAGCTCATAATGAAAAATCCATTCCTGTCCTTTCACTGTGTTTCTTGTATAGACATTATGTAAATCTCATTTTTCTTAAGACATTCTTGTAGCTCATGTTGTTGTTTTTGTTTTGTTTCTCCCTCCTCCGCATTACACTGAGCATCTTTGAGTAATTAAGTTTGGTCAGTTGCACTACTCTGCTTTCCCCTGACTTGATTATTATAAAATAGTTGTCCACCGATATTGTATATTTCCTTCGTAATGACTGAGCGTATAGACTTCATATTTTGCATAAGAGCATTATTTCATAACCACGTTACGGATTTACGATTTATTACTTTCTAGATTGAACGGATTTATCGCAACAGTCGCTACGAATGTCATTTTTAAGGTAGTAATGATTTTGTTTTATGTGGAAATGAAATTTTACAGTAATTGCTGGAACAGTTCGTTGTTTTTGCATGGGTAAAAATGAAGTATTCCGAATGCAATATTTTTCTTTCGTTTGCATTGAAATTATATGCAAAGAGATAAAAAGTTAAGTTAAACGTTCACATAATTGTATTATTGTTTATAATCTCGTCAATGTAAAATAAACAGAAACATACATTGTACATACCGCAGTCATAATTATCTTTGTCCTAGTGTAAACATTATAAGTTATAGTGTTGACAATCTGAAATATTCTATCAAAACATTTTCTGAGTTCAATCTACAATGCGAGAAAATTAAGTGTCAAGCATTTAATATTTTTCTCTATGGTCCCAGGAGGGCCACCAACAACTCTCCAGCCCTTCTTTATACACTGCTCACACATCAGACTCGACGGTATCTAACCAGAAGATGGTCAACAACACCGTGAACACCTTTATCCGTGACAACCATCTTCCTACCACTTCCAATGCGCTTTGTATCGATAAAAACTGTTTAGGCAGACCTGTTTTCTATATGCTGACCAAAATCTATAAGGAATTGAATCCGGGCAGATCTATTGTCTCAGCTTGCTCTTGTTCCACAGAGCGCATCTCTGACTTCCTCGACAACATTTTCCAGTCCTTAGTCGAACAACTGCCTTCGTTCTTGAAAGACACTAAGCATGTTTTGACCATTTTTTCTTCTGTGCATTTGTCTTCTGACCGTACCTATCATATGTTCTTGCTTGATGTTTGCTCTCTGTACACTTCTATACCCCCTGCCGATGGTCTCAGGGTTTTGCAGTTCTTTCTGGTCAAGAGTCCACATCCCTCTGTATCTACTCCTACTCTTATCCGCCTTGCTGAACTGGTGCTCACACTCAACTCTTTTGAATTCGATGGAATGTTTTCGATAAGATCAGTGACGTTGCTATAGGCACCAAGATGAGACCTATCTATGCTTGTCTTTTCATGGGACATCTAGAGCATCTAGTTTGGTCAACCTACGATGGCCCATTCCCATCTCTTTTCCACAGATACATTGATGATGTGATAGGTATTACTGACATGACAGTAACTGAATTGTCTCGCTTCATCAATTTCATCAACAATTTCAACCCTGCTATTAAATTCACATCTAACATCTCCACTAACTCTGTCCACTTCCTGGACATCATTGTATCTATTGATCCCCCTTACCTCAGCACATCCGTCTACTATAAACCTACTGATTCACATGGCTTTCTGCTCTACACCTCTTCTCATCCTCGAGCCTGTCGCAACTCTCTACCCTACTCACAGCTTCTTCGCCTTCGTCGCTTATGTAACAATGAAGACTTTCTCGACAAATCCGTTGAGATGATCGAGTTCTTCCGTAGACGTTTGTTCCCCGACAGCATTCTTTCATCGACTTGGCTCTGTGTACGCCAGCTATCTCGCCTTGATACCTTGACTAATTACCAGGTTTCTTCCTCTGATAGAGTTAAACTTGTTCTTACCTTTCATCCCCATAACTCCACTGTCCCTCGCATCCTGCTTAAACATTATTCTCTTCTCCAGTCTGATCCTGACACCTGTGCCGCTTTCCACAACCTATCTTTGATGGCCTATTAGCGCGACAAAAATCTGAAGGATATCTTGATCCACAGCCACCTCAGGTCTTCTGCACCTGACCATTTCGGTACCGTTCGTTTCTCACGCGGTCGTTGCTACACGTCCTTATGTGGTTCAGATGCGCTTCATCTCATTTCCCAAGGCTACTTTCTCCATCGATGAGGCCTTTACATGTGAATTCCGTAATGTTATTTGCGTGATCATATGTAAACGCTGTGGTAAGTAATATATCGGTGAAACTAGCTTAAGATTGAGCGTCCGCTTCTGTAACCACTTGCATGCCATTAAACACAGAACACCTACTCCTGTGGCCAATCACTTCAACGGCGATGGCCAACGTGGTGTCCTCGATATTCAGGTCACTGCCATCAGATCCTGCACCACAGATGATAGATCTAGGTACGCCCTAGAAAACCGTCTCATTTTTTAGTTGGGTACCTTCAAGCCATTTGGACTCAATTCCGACCACTCTTTTGCTTAGTTCTCGGTCGGATTGGTCTTTGTCTTTATTCATCGTCTGCCGTCATCTTTTTGTTCGCTTGGTTCCACCTACATTATCATCTTTGTGTACTTCCTGTCCGTATCCTTCTGGTATCTCACAACCATATTTCACTCGGACACGCTTGTTGTGGTGTAGTCATTTCTACTCGTCGTATTTTTATGTTTTTATGTTATGTGCGTATCTTGACAAAGGCCTGTTGGTTCGAAACATCGATTATCATTTATTATATCATGAACATTGTCATTTGTATGTTTATATTCTGTGTTTTGTTGTATATATTAATTCACGTATGCATCCGATAGTGATAGTGTGTCAGTCGTTATCGAGTAGAACGTCATTACCTGTCTTCCACTGAGTGTTTTAAGTAAGTACATTTTTAGATAAATTTACCCCATTGAGGCTAACTCCTTGACGTGGAGATGGGGCTTAGTCCAGCCAACAGAGGTTGATCGACCAACCCAATATCGAGCAGGGCCACAGTACTGCCCAAGTAAGCACATGTGCTGAAGTCAAAGATACCAGGCCGAGAGGCGCACCAGCAACCATGGTATCATGCAACCAGAATAGCTGGCATGTCTGCACGACACAATTATAAGAAATCGTCATGGTGCTCGCCCTGTGAAGTTCCCCCAGGCAGGAGCAGTGCCGGATTCTGAACCTCGACAGAATCCACCCCCAGCTACTGGAGGTCCCTCTAGTCTACATTGTGGAGCCAGGAGGCAGAAGTGACCAACCAGACAGGACGACAACCCCTCTAAACATTATGCACTGGAATGCTGAGGGAGCTAAAAACAACAAAAAACTGAACTAGAAAACACCTTGCACCAGAAAGAAATTAGTATTTGCTGCATACAGGAAACCCATCTCAACGAAAAAATAACTTTAACAATACGAGGGTATCAATGCTTTAGAGTTGACAGGAAAGATCGGAGGAAAGGCGGCATACTAACGCTGGTCAAGGATAACATCAGCGCCATAGAAACAAAAACATAAGAGGAAGGTGCTGAATACCAGATAAATCACATAAAAGACAACTCCCTTGAACTTAACATACTAAACTTCTACTGCACTAATGACATCCCACTAAACATGACCAGCATTAATATTCCGAATAAACACTTTCTAGCAGTGGAAGACTAACAGCCACTCCCAAAGCTGGGGATATAACAATTTAGACAGAAAGGGAGAAGAGATAGAAAGTTGACAAGATGATAACAACCTAATCCTTCTGAACAATCTACATGATCCACTAACTTTCTAATCCAGAAGATGGCATTGCACCTCAAACCCAGACCTGGCATTCTACACCTCGGAACTGGCTGGAAAAATGGAAAGAACAATAGGCGAACAACTTGGTGGCAGTGGTCATCGTCTAGTTATCATCCAGGTGAACAAATCAACAATTACAAGACTAACTAAGCCAAGATGGAACTACAAGAAAGCAAACTGGCACATACATAAACACAGAGCAAACCTACTTACAAAAACCATACAATTAAAAGGCAGAGACATCAACACAATTATCGTGGAGTTTAATAAAAGAATTCTTCAGGCAGCTAAGGAGACAATACCAAGAGGAGCCAGGAAGTATTATGTATCATACTGGACCAATACACTCCAAAAACTACAGGAAGAATTGGCTAAAGTACGTAATATAGCAGAGATTCAACCATCCAACAGAACCACATCGCTCTACAAAAAAAAAACAAAGCAAAGTCCACTAAAGAAAAGATAGAAAAATATAGAAGAAGTTGGAGGGGAAAAACTCAAAAATTAAATTTTGAAAAGGAAGGGAGAAAGCTGTGGAAACTAACAAAGCAAATAAATGATGATAGCAATACCCAACGACAAAAAATTACGCTGGAAGATTCAGGTAAATTCCACTCTGGCAAACAAGCAGCCGACAAGCTTGCGGAATCTTACAGAAAGGAAAGTACTATTACCTTACCATCAATTCATGTAGACAACTAAACATTCGTCACGAAATAAATAATGATAAGTACAACACAAACTGCCCAGACGGCATGTCCAAACTATTCACACTACAAGAATTAAATGCATCTATAGGGAAATCAAAGGATAGAAAATCACCAGGACCGGACGGTGTCACCACTGAAATGCTTAGGAACAGCATTGTACAATTGGACAAGCAGCATTGTACAGATTATTACATATATATAACTATAGCTGGGAAACAGGCAATGTACCACAGTTGTGGAGAGAAGCGTTTATGTGTCCTATTATTAAAAAAAGGCAAGGACAAACAGAAGCCCCACAGTTACAGACCAATAAGTCTAACGAGTTGTGTCTGCAAGACAATGTAAAGGATGGTCAACAGAAGACTAAAGTGGTACCTAGAATCAGAGAAGCTATTGGTGTCAGAACAAGCTGAGTTTAGAGAGTGTAACAGCACAGAAGACCAAATAACATTATTGTCCCAGATTATTGAAGATGCATTTCAAGAAAATAAAAACGTTTTTACCTTATGGATAGGTCTTCAAAAAGCGTTCGACAAGGTCTGGAAAGATGGACTGATAATAAAGTTACAAATAAACAGAATTGTGGGCAACATGAGCACGTCGATCCGTTCCTTCCTTCGCAATAGGAAAGCAAGAGTCACCATGGAATAGGGGTGCAGAGGGAACGCATTGCTCTAGGCGGACTCAGGGTTAGCAGATAACCAAGATCCCAAATGTACCTCCACGCGGTGCACCCTGGAAACAGAAACACCGCAACTCGAGCTGATTCTGGCCAAATCATTTGGGGATCGTGTCCGAGAATGTGGAGGTAGCAGAAGGAAAGAGATTTGACTGCACAAGAGACAGACAATATCTCCGACGTCATCAGCATCACCACATAGAGCGACACTGTCGACATACAGTGAAGCTAGTCAGTCCAGTCCGAACATTGGAGGGGCGGCCAATGTAAAATGCAAAAAAAGGTAGATGCATGGCGAGAGACAAATAGATTTCATACCGAGTACAATGAAACAATGAAAGGGCAGAACAGCGCTAGAGGGCAGCGCGAACTGCAAATAGAAAGTGAAAAGTCCATAGGAAAGGGGAACTACAAGCTCCGTCAGCTCGAGACGAGCTTCTAGATACCTGTGTCCCTTACAGGCAGAGACCCAGACCCATTCATTGGCGTTTGGTAAAGCAAGACGACCTAATCCAACTCTAATGTCGAGCCTTCCTAAACCAGAAATATGCTCGCGAAGAGAAAGGGTTCTGTACCCGATGGGCTCAGGCACAAAAGGGACAACGATTTAGCCCTGGCCCAACTCTACTGTCAGGTTTTCCTACACCGGAAATACACTTGAAGAGAGAAAGGGTTCAGTACCTGATTGGCTCAGGCGCTATTGGGACAAGGACACTCAGCTCGAGAACGCCTTGCTCTCAAACGCGTGGTGTGAGACTCGAACTTGGACAAGGGGTACACGATGTCGGTGAATGACACCTCGGCTAAGAGGGCGAAAGAGCCAGGGTCCAACTCCTCTGTTGAGTTCTTCCCCTTAAGGAACCAGGCTCACGGATTAGAAACGGTTCAGTACTAAATGGGCACAGCACGTCCAATTACACGAGGCAAGTTCATAGACAGTGGAACACCTCGTGCGAGTCAGACGAGAGCAAAAATCGTCTGGGCGAAGAGTCGCCACTACGCGTGCTTGGAGACAGATATAGAGGCTGTCACAGGCTAAGGGTAGCCCACCCGAATTGTCAAGGCATGCCGAAATCGGATGTGTTAGGCCTACAAGGCGCATAACGGTTGCACAACGTAATCACGCTCCCGGCGGAAATCGCACGGATATCCGTGATGGTTACAATGGAGCGAACGCAAAACAAACAAACACGCCAGACGGAGCAGCTGGAAAGAAAAAACAGAGTCTCTGAACCTTGAAAGAAACACTAGAAATTTATGGAAACTGGTAAAAAAAAACACCTAAATGATGAAGGTACAGGAAGAAATACAAGGATTACACTTTACAAAGATAGAAACATTTTAACAGGTAAATATACAGCTGATTACTTTGCAGATTCCTTTGCAAAAAACAATAACGTCAAAGTTAGCCCAGACAAACAACGGGAGATTCGCGAGAACCAGCAAAACATTGAACAAGGCGAACCTATACCAAAAGTCATGGAGGCACCAATCACAATGAAGGAACTGGAGCATGCAATATCAAAATTGAATAAGTCCCCAGGAGCTGATGGATTGTCCAATGAAATGATTAAAATCCTGGGAACTGCAGCAAGAGCAAAGCTACTGCAGATCTTCAATACAAGCTGGACCACAGGTAATGCCACAGGCATGGAGGAAAGCAATAATGATACCACTCCTCAAATCAGGAAAAGATGACAACACAGTCTTCAACTACAGATCCATCACCCTCACAAGCAGTTTATGCAAAACAATGGTACGCATTATCAATCTTAGGATGCAGTGGTACCTTGAAAGTGAAAATCTCCTGGTATAGCAGCAATCAGGCTTCAGACAGTGCTACTCTGCCGAAGATCAGGCAACCTACCTCTCTCAAGAGATTGAGGACGCCTTCCAAAATAATAAACTGGTACTAGCAGCATGGATATACCCCAGGAAGGCATTTGACAAGGTTTGGAGAGAAGGACTCTTAAAGAAATTGCGAAATTGCAGGGTTAGCTGAAGAATGTACAATTGGGTAAAAGCATACCTGCGTAATAGAAGATCCAGGGTACATTTGGATGGTCGAGAGAGCAAGAAAGTTCTATTGCGTCATGGAGTCCCACAGGGAGGAGTCCTGTTACCAACAATTTTCTTGGTTTACATCAATTACATAGTTGCCGAACTACCACACGGGATCAAAGTGGCAATGTATGCTGCAAACATACAGTAAACAAAAACAAGGAGAAAGTTAGCTATCATGAGAAAACTAAGTGAAATCACATGGGGGGCCAGTGGGAATATATTCCGTAAAGTGTACCAGCAAGGCATTAGACTACACCTGGAATATGATTCAGCTGCGTGGTGTCCTACGTCAAATGCCACATTACAAGATCTAGATAACGTGCAAAACCAGGCACTCAGGATAATGCTGGGAGCAATGAAATTAACACCCATAGCAGCGATGCAGAAAATGGGAAGAATGCAAACACTTGGCGAACACAGAGACACAACGGTGATAATACAAGCAGAAAAGTTGTATAATACAAGCAGAAAAGTTGTGCTAATACAAGCAGAAATGTGTATGCCAAGTCATCCTATGAAGGAAAGATTCCAAAATCTAGCAATGAGGCGACTGAAAAGAAGCAGCTTTATTTATCAAGCTAAACGACTACATAGACAACTTACAGACCTATCTGAAGTTGACAGTCCCTTAAGGTATGTACCAGAACAAACCCCTTGGAGTGAAAGGCATGGAATTCCAATATATATTCAGACCCACGTGAAATGAATACTAAGCGAGGACGAACAGAACAGTGTGCAGCGAAGGACAGTCACCCTCAGTTTCCTGGACGAGGAATATCCACAAGACATAGTGGCCTATGGGTCAGAGTATACACAGATGGGTCAACAGAGAATGCAGTGAGGAATATAGGTGCAGGTGTATATGTAGAGTATCCACACAAGTCTAGAGATACGATCAAAACACCAACAGGGAAATTCTGCAATAATTATGATGCTGAAATCCAGGCTCTCCAGTCTGGAAAACTAACAGACTTGAAAAAACTACTTAATGAACTGTCTTACCTATAGGATAACCATGCAGTGGATAAACTCTCACTGTGGAATACCAGGAAATGAAAAAACAGACCAACTGGCTAAGGAAGGTGCTGCCGAAGACCAACAAGATGTACCAATCACCTATCATCAGATTATGAAGTCAATAAGAAAGCTACAAACACCAACACAAGAGATGACTATCACATTTTGAATAGATCATAACAAGTTGTAATTCTACGGCTCAGAACAGGACACAGCCGACTCCGCAGTCACATGTACACAAGGTTCGAGATTGGCAATACCGCCATGTGGGCAGGCAGCATTGAGTACCAAACATATACTTCAAGATTGTTCTGAGTATGAAACGCTTAGGCATATTGGCCAGAGAAAACAACTCTGGGATTGAAGCTCTATGGGCCACTGTATGAACTATAAAAGACAGTGCGTTTTATTAAGGAGACACCCCATCGAGGCCAGCTACTTGGCGTGGAGATAGGGCTTAGTCCAGCCAGCAGAGGCTGGAAACTAAGACTGGCCGGGCCCTCCCACATTCGGACAGGACCACAGTCTTGCCTAGCAAGTAAAGGTGCTGAAGTCAGCGACATTTGGCCAGAAGGCGCACCGCAACAATCAGAATGTCATGCATTATCGCACATGAATGTCTATATCTGCATTACCCCGTTATGGTGCTAACCCTGTGACGACTCACCAGGCAGGAGTAGCACCGGGCCCTATACCTCGAAAGGGCCCACCCCATACGACTGGAGGTCCTCTTCGATCGCCTTGTGGAGCCAGGTGGCACAAGAGTAATATCACTGACCAACAAATATTACCAACCAATGAGACACCACTTACAATAATGCACTGGAATGCTGAGGGTGTAAATAGCAAAAAAGATGGCTTTAGCAAGAAATTAGAATTAGAAAACACCCTTCTTAAGGAACAGGTCAGCATTTGTTGCATACAAGAGACACACCTCAGCAAAGATGTAGCCTTTAAAATTGCAGGTTATCAGTGCTTTAGAGCTGATCGAATAGACAGAAGAAAAGGAGGTATACTAACTCTAGTCAAAAATAATATCAGCGCACATCAAACTGAGCTATACATGGAAGGAGCAGAATATCAGGTCCTTCAACTAAAGACCAAGAACACAGACTTCAACCTACTAAATTATTATTGTCCAAATGACCAGTCCCTTTCCCTGGACACAATACCGTACAGAGGAAGACTGATAGTATGTGGAGATTTTAATAGTCACTCACAAATTGGGGTTATGACCACATGGATAAAAGAGGAGAAGAACTTGAAAGCTGGCATGACGATAAATGTCTTCTATTGATTAATAAGCCAAAAGATCCTCCAACATACTACTCAAGAGCATGGCAAACCACTTCCACGCCAGACTTGGCATTGTACTCAGCAGACCTAAACTGGGAAATCAATAGAACAGTGGGGAAGCAACTTGGAGGTAGCGACCATCGACCAGTCCTCCTTAGTATTAAAAATGAACTCACAGGAAATGCATGTAGCCTTCCAAGATGGAATTATAAAAAAGCAAATTGGGGACTATTTTAAACACCGCAGTAGTGTTTTAGCTGGACAAATAGATATGGAAGGAAAAGCCATAAATGCCATAGTCAAAGAGTTCAATAAATGTATTCATCAAGCTGCCAAGGAAGCAATACCAAGAGGAGCACGAAAACAATACAAGCCATACTGGAGTGAACAACTAGAACTGCTGCAAGAGGAATTAGAAAAAGCACGGACGGAAGTGGAAATTACCCAAGCCAGGAACATCACAACAAACATCAACACGCAAAAGCTAAATTCCAAAGAGCCAAACTAGAAGCTAGAAGAAAGAGCTGGAAAGAGAAAACAGAATCCTTAAATTTTGAAAAGGATGGAAGAAAACTGTGGAAACTGGTCAAACAACTAAATGATGAGGGAACAGGAAGAAGCAAAAACATAACACTCCTACAGAATGGCAAAATGATTACAGGAAAGCAAGCAGTAGATAATTTTGCTAGGATATTTGCTCAAGACTGCAATATTGAAATTAGTCCAGAGAAACAGCATACAGTGCGGAGCGACCAAAAAAGTAAATTGGAACATGCTCAGACTAGAATCAGTGATGAAAACAGCGCAGATGAAATTATGGATACATTGTTCACATATAGTGAATTGGAATTAGCAGTCTCTAAACTAAAGCTAAATAAGTCCCCAGGAATTGATGAAATATCAAATGAAATGATAAAGAATCTAGGAACAACAGCCAGAAGGAAACTATTGGACATCCTAAATATTAGCTGGACTACTGGGAAAATACCACAAATCTGGAGAGAATCAATTATGGTCCCTTTGCTTAAACCTGGAAAAGATGGAACAACACCAACTAGCTACAGACCAATTAGTCTTACAAGTTGCCTGTGCAAAACAATGGAGCGCATCATAAACCTAAGACTAAAATTTCACCTGGAAAGTAGAAAATTCCTTGCACCACAGCAGGCAGGTTTCAGGCAATGCTACTCCACAGAGGATCAAACCACATACCTCTCACAGGAAATTGAGGATGCTTTCCAAGACAACAAAAAATCAGTTTTAGTGGCATGGATTG
The DNA here is from genome assembly GCA_034231615.1 of Meghimatium bilineatum. Classification (NCBI taxonomy): domain Eukaryota; kingdom Metazoa; phylum Mollusca; class Gastropoda; order Stylommatophora; family Philomycidae; genus Meghimatium; species Meghimatium bilineatum. The sequence continues at coordinate 49,847,435 of CM067321.1, read as the reverse complement.
ATTTACAGAAGGCATTTGTTAAGTATGGAAAGAAGGATTGCTTCAAAAAATGAGAAACTACAAGATATGTGGAAATATGTATAGATGGAAGAAAGCCTTTCTTCACAATAGAAGAGCCAGAGTACAAGTAAATGGCAAAAAAAGTAGGAACGTATAACTACGCCATGGAGTGCCTCAAGGAGGAGTTCTATCACCCACTCTTTTTCTCATATTTATCAATGATCTAATTGAAGAAATACCCTGTGGAACTAAGGCAGCACTATATGCAGATGACTTGGTTCTATGGTGCACACATGAGAGCGCCATGGTTACCACAAAAATGCTTCAGAGAGCCATGGACATTTTGACTAATTGGGCTGACAAATGGTGTGTAAGTATCAATATAGAGAAGTCAGCAACAACCCTTTTTACACTTTCACCAAAACAAAGAGCAGGAAACATCTATGTAAATAAAACTATCTTAAAGGTAGATGACCAACCCACATATCTTGGTGTAACATTTGATGCCAAAATGACATGGAAACATCATATCAGCAAAGCAGAAACAAAGGCTAGAAGGAAGATAGCTATACTAAGAAAACTGAGTGGGACAACTTGGGGAGCTAATGAAAGAATTCTAAAAAATGTATACCAACAAGCCATTCGACCACACTTGGAATATGGTTCTACAGCATGGAGTTCATCATCAAACACTACACTACAAAACCTAGATAGAGTACAGAACCAAGCACTTAGAATCATTACAGGCGCAATGAGATCCACACCAATCATAGAAATGCAGAATATCGAAGGGATGCAGTCATTGAAAGAGCGTAGAGATACTAAAATTATAATTCATGGAGAAAAGTTTCTTTCCCACCATAGTCACCCATTGAAGGAAAGATTCCAGAATCTATCACAAGGACGGCTTAAAAGAAGCAGCTTCATACACCAGGCCACGCGTCTACGTAGACAGGTATCGGATCTACCAGAGGTAACAATACCACTGACATCTCAACCAGAACACACCCCATGGGAAAAACGGACATGCCTACCAGTGACCATCCAAACAACTGTAGCTGGTGTGCATGGGGATGAACATCAGAATAATCTGCAGAAAAGAGTAGCAGCTCTCAGTTTCCTTGATGATGTTTACCCAAGTGATCTATGGACCAGAGTATATACAGATGGATCAGCACAGAATGCAGTAAAAAAAATGGAGGAAGTGGTGTATATATAGAATACCCAGGTGGCACCAATGATACCACTTGTATACCAACAGGGAATTACTGCAACAACTATGACTCTGAAGTCAAAGCTATTTATACAGCTGCAGAGAAACTGTTAACATTGGACAGGACCTCACACCCTATTGTAATACTTACAGATGCAAGGTCAGTACTAGAGGCATTACAATCCAATAAACTTCCAGAGTTAAAAGAGATATTGTCCATAGTACAAAATAGGTGTAGAGTTATACGGCAATGGATTCCATCACACTGTGGAATAGCAGGAAATGAGAGAGCTGATCAACTCGCCAAGGAAGGTGCTAACATGCAGCAACCGGATGTACCAATCAGCTATCACCAAAAGAAATCCATGATAAAGGCACAACGAAAGCCTAACTTACCTCCACGGGATGACTACCACCTACTTAACAGACAAATTTCGACTGAGAACTGGACACAATAGACTAAACAGCCATATGTATACAAAATTTAAAATTGGCACAACAGCAAAGTGTAATTGTGGACAAGTCAACCAGACTTCAGAACATATCCTTCAAGAATGTGCAAACTATGACACATTAAGATACACATACTGGCCTTCTGTTACACCAATGAATGTTAAACTTTATGGTACAAAACAAGAAATGGAAAACACTGTCCAATTTATACAAGAAACAACACTGCAGATATAGACATTATTAGCGAACTAAAGAAGAAGATTAAGGAGACAGAATCACAGATATAGTAATGTTTCAAGTGAATGAAAGAAGAAGACAGACAGACGACCACACACACCTTTAAATGATATTTTCATATGAATACATTATCCGTTGATGGGGACAGTATAGGCATATATACTAATATAGTGTATGGGGCCTAAAACTAGTACGGTACAGTTTTGTTTGTTGAGTGCTGGATTCGACTAGGCCATATCGGGATGCCTATTCACATCGCTTTCAACCTAGTCCTAAGAAGGACTTTTGGGTTATATTACGACGCTGGGTGCGGACAGGGAATTGACGAAAAGTACTTGAGCCTTGGCGAAAATTACGAAAAGGCTGTCGAAAGTTTGCTGAAGCTTGCTTTTAATCCCGGGACATACTGCGGATAAGAAGAGTCGTTTCTCTCTTTGAAGTTTCCAAGTCCACAGCAGGTTCCCACCTCAGTTGGAAATCGTTGGATCCTTGATAGCTTACCCAGATTGCTCTGTTGCCCGGGGTACTCCGCGTGGAGGAGTATCAAGATCTGAACCAGTATGAGTCCTGGTTCTGGAGAGCGAAGCGAGCAGGTGCTCGCTTCAATGTCTCTGTACCCCTGTACAGTACAATCAATGTGGCTAAGGATGATAGGCCTATATGAAAATATTTTACTTGTTCATTCAAACATATTATTGCCAGTTTGATATTCCGCTACTAGACCATTTCTCATCGTGTCATTTATTGATTTATCTGGTTCTCAGCTTGATAACTAGAGTTAGCAGCTTTTATATTTAATAGGAATATAATTGCGCTGCTTTGATAAAAACTAATATACGATTTACGAAATTAAAGTATATTTCTGTTTTTCATTTGTTAATATATCCCTATATTTTTATAGCGTGACAAAAATATCCAGCGAGTGTCTGGCAGATGTGTAACGTGTAAACAGTATGGCGGTGTTTAGTGAAGTTTGTTGCACTTTAGCCAAAACTTAGAGAAGACGGCAAGTAGAAATACAAATTAACAGTGTAGGTTAATGTTTTCGCATCATAGTTACTATGATTGGCATTCACTTTTTCATTCACCAATGAGTGTTTCTTTGGAAGATGACGACATAAAAATGTTGTCCTCACCATATCCGTCTACTGTTCACGAATGGACCAAAGCAATTCGACGGCCCACATCCTATCGTGTTGGAAATGCAAGATTTCACTTCAAACCAAGAGTGGCCCTTTATGCTGCTCTGTTCTGTGTGTCAATTCTTATTTTACTGTTAGTATTTATGCCAAAATCACCACCCATAGTTTCTTGTGATTCTCAGAAACGTTTATATACAGCATCTTTTGATCCTACATACCCATTAACAAATCCGATGAAAACCCCTAACGGAATTGTCTACCACATTGGATTAATAACAGATTTAGACACAGATTCAAAGAGTAAAGAAAAGAAGACTACGTGGTTTAGTTATTACAGGCACGGAAATCTTACATTATCTGAAAATAGAGACATGGTTACTGTCAAACTAAGTCAACCACAAGTCCTTGTTTCGAATATTGCAGCAGGAGATAGAGGGATGGAATTGTCCGAGCTTGTGACATTCAATGGAAAATTGTACAGTATTGATGATAGAACAGGCATTATATACCAGATTTATAATAGCAAAGTTGTGCCTTGGGTAATATTATCAGATGGTGATGGAAAGGTCAATAAAGGTAAAATATTTTTAAAATTGCAATTTAATTAACAATTTAATGTAATATTTTGTTTGTTTGCATTTACCCTCTATTGACTGACACAATGTAGTGTGTGGTGAAATCCAGAGAATGAGAATAAGTTATGCTCCCATTTTATTTATGCATTAATTCATTGGTATCATGCCTTCCGGCGTAAGTGATCGTGTCTCTCAACCTCTCAACGGCCTTCTGTTATACATTTAAATATAGTTTCTGATGATTCTTCATAATGCCAGGCTTTCAAGCCATCCAACATTTTCTTACATTGTCTTCCTCTGTCTCTCTTACCTTCGATATTTCCAGTTGTTACGATGTTCTCCAGCCCACCTCTTCTCATGACATTACTCAGGAACTGTGATTGTTGTCTTCTAATACAGTTAATAAGTTCTCTATTTGAGTTGACCAGTTTTAGAATTATAGCATTACTCTATTTAGCTGTATTATATTTTCAACATTCTTCTATAAAACCACTGTGGCCTCCAGATGTTAGTTAGTTAGTCGTCGGATCATCATCACTGCAAACTGGACACATCCATAGTTGCTCCGATTTCTCCTTGAGTGTATCCGCCATCACACTTCTGCTGACAGTACCGGTCCTATGCTGGTTGACCATCATTCTTCTGCGCCCTCCAAAATGTTCACCTCTAGCAACACCGCATCTCAATCCCTGATCTTTAATCCTAGCCATTGAAAAGGAATCATCATCCACATTCGTCTCACTCTCGCGTGTTATATCTCTTAAGGAGTTCAAAACGTCAGCGCGATCCATTGCCCCATCGCCCTTTGCCACAATCGCACACGATGCCAGTTGATCCGCTCTTTCATTGCCTCGAACGCCCACATGTCCCGGCACGAAAATAAATGTAACCGCCTTCAAGCTCGCATTTCTCAAGGCCTCAATCCACTGTTCGCGAACGAGACCCACTTGTACCTTCTTAATCATACTCATAGAGTCACTCAAGATGCAGACCTGCATTACTTTCTGTGTGCGTAGCCACTCAAATGCCTTGGTCACCGCCATAGTCTCCATGGTCATACTACTCGTAGTGACCGCAAAGGCACCACTTTCCTCCTTGATCGTTTTACCTACGCACTGAGCTGTAAAGGCCCAAGCACTGCGAACATGCCTAATTACAGATCCATCAGTGTATATAATCACATCCCCCTCTTTGGTATTCTCACTGATTAAAGCCTGCACTTCTTTCTCCACAGCTGTGGGACACCATTCTCTGCATTCCCTGCTAAGTGATATTACTTCTCTCAAACAAGTTTCGAAATCTGTGGGTAGACCTATCCATTCCGCACCAACTGCCACATCCTGTAATCGGCACACGCTTTGTATTACATCTTCAGCACGTCCCATCCACGACCTTCCTCTCATGAGTCTGCTGCCTTTAACTTTCTGTATTTCGGAATGCAACGGGTGTTCCTTATCTGCATGTATTTGAAGGTACGCCCGTGCACGGCAATACTGTAATCTATGCTCAGCTGTTGGGCAGTCAAGTAGGTATCGCATAGCTCTTGTCGATGTGTCTCTTGTGCATCCCAGAATGATACGCATTGCTGCATTCTGGACTCTATCCAGTCTTTCGATCTGAGTTTGGCTAAGAGTCAGAATTGCCAGTGCATATTCCACCACAGCCACTACCAAACCCTGGTACAAAAGAAATAACAATCTTTGCTCACATTGCGCAGCAGCCATAACCTTCATTGCTGCTAAGCCTTTGCCTGCCCTTATGATAATGTGGTCAACATGTTCCCTGAAACTCAGGCTTCTGTCAAAAAACACACCCAGATATCTCATTGTGCTAGTTCTTTCTAAACTTTTCCCGGACAACGAAACTTGTGGCATGGGTGTCTTTACCATGTGATTGTTCAAGGAAAACCACGTCACGAATGCCTTAGACGGATTAACCACTGCTCCCGTATCTCGACACCAATTTGTCAGTCTGTCCAGCTCCTTCTGTAGTTCCACGACGCACTCTTCTCGATTTCTGCCCTGTCTATACACCAGGATATCATCGGCATATGACATCGTTCTGCCAACACCTGTGATTTGATTGCCAGCGATATGTACTGTGTATACATTGAAAAGTACAGGAGATAGAGGCGATCCCTGTGGCAGGCCAGGGCCAATAACCGTTGGTGTAGATATCCAGTTACCGCACTTAAGAACTACAACCCTGTGCATCAGGGCGGCGCCAACCCAACGCACGACAAAAGGATTTACTGCAAGATTTAACAGCTGGTGCATCAAGATATCCAAGGACACCCTATTGTACGCATCCTCAAGGTCTATTGCGACCGCACATGTCTCCATGCGCGAATCGAACCCCTCAAATACATCCTGCGCAAATATGGCTGCATTTTGCCATGTCTTCTTTCCTGGACGATATCCTCCTAACAATGTTGGTAAACACTTATTTCTTTCAAGATAACACGATACCTTCCGGGCCACAATTTTTTCCAAAAGCTTGCCAATCGTATTCTGCATAGTTATTATTCTGTAGCCATGTATCCTGGTGTGGTCCTTCCCAGGTTTGTGTAGTGGAACTAAATAGCTGTGCAACCAGTCTTCTTTCACTGTGCCCTTTAGAAGGCTATTATTGAACATGTCCGCCAACTCTCCCAACTCCTCATCCGTTCTTCGACTAATGTCATCGTATCTAATGCCATCTGGCCCTGGTGCTGTATTTTGTGTACTTTTCAGTGCCTTCCTGATTTCTTCAACTGTGATTAGCATATGGTTTTCCATGCTCAAGTTCTTACACGTGTCTGTGAGCGTTTTCCTGATTTCTTGATATGCCTCCACATTTCTCTGACCAATTTGTGCGGTGTAGTGTGCCAGCAATGCCGCACCTTTTGTCTCGTCCGTCTTCTGCCAGACGGTATCGTCGCTCTGGAAATCGGCAATAGTCACGCGTCTTGTGAGACCATTCATGGATTTGTGTAACCGCCAGAACAATTTTAGTGACTTTTCGCGTGTTATCTCTTTGCAAAATTCGTCCCATTTTGACGCCTTTGCTGACTTTGCAATATCTTTGAATATTTTCTTGCAATATTATTTTGACTTGATTTTTCATACTTGGGATGTACAATGGTGGTTTTCCATTGACCTATGGCTACTAATAGCCTATCCCACTAGGCAGCAGGGATTCTCCATTTAGAACAACTCAGTTGGCACGCTGTGTCATATGACATCACTGCTGTTATTTCCATAAACAGACAGAAACATTGATGAATATTCCTGCACAAACACACATTGTTGCATCTTTTTACAGAAATTAAACAATCAAGAATGGATGTTGCATATATATATATATATATATATATATATATATATATATATATATATATATATATATATATATATATATATATATATATATATATATATATATATATATATTTGCAAATGTTTTATTTATGCTAGTGTTATTAAATTGTCAGCCGTTTATGTAGTGCTGAGGGCCGAAAGGGGAACAGAATAGCAACACCATTTACCTTCCATGCATGCTGTATGGCATGGGGTGGAGTTGACTTCCAATCCCTTACAGGGTCAAAGTGACCCAGAAGCTATGCAGACATGATGTCAGGCCGAAGATGCAGATGTTGCAGCAGAGCTGTAAATGATGACACACATCATTCTGTTCTCCAGACTGCATCCTGCTCATATGCAAGAGTTTGATAATGAATGCAGCAGAAGAAATTTTATAGTGCCTGTAAGTTGACATACATTGTGTATTAAGTGTTCAGTCTCTTATGGATCACGTGTACTTTTCCTTTTTTGTGTTTGTTCTCAAACTTTCACCGGATCTCTCTTATAAGAGGACAATGGTTGTATAAGATTTCCAGCAGGATGTAGTTCAGAGAACAGGAATGTGTTGTGTTTCTGTTGTATTTTGCAACAATGCCCCAACACATGTGGTAATTAATACATTCAGTGTTTTTTTTCCACTGAATAGTGGACGTCTGTAACCATATCGATAGTATAATCGGCCAGGCATACAAGAGATCTGGTTCTTGTACCTACCTGTAGGTCACTATGCTCAAAGTTAATCACTGTCACTGATGCTTGACCATTTGTTGTTGTCTTGCACCTCTCATCACAGACACCCACCTAAAACATTTACAAACAGTATATGTTTTATAAAACATTTATTTTCAATTTAATTCACTTTTTTTTTTTTACCAGTGCCTTTGATACTTTCTAGCTTTCATAACCATATGTAATTACAGCAACAGACAAAGCTGTTCCATGCAACCTGCAAAAAGTACAGCATGAAACTAAACACCATGGAGGGGGAGGGGGGGGCGACCCTTACCAGGCACGTCCACTGGTTCTCAAAGCAACCAGCCCTTCTTGCATACAGCAGCAAAAGATCAGGTTACAAGGCACTAGGAAGACCAAGAACTAAATTGGTGGAGATAATCAAAGAAATCTTAAAGAGACACTGGCTGATCATGACCAAAAACGAACAATTCCCAGACGCTTAACAGCACAAATGCAATTGACAATAGATAGGCAACCATATGTTCACACAGATATTATATTGGTGGTAAATAGTCATATTTTGATAAAGTTACTTCTATATTTTATTTTCAGAAAATGGCCTTCACATTAACTAGTATTTTTTTAATTTCTGGACCATATTATTGCTTCACCTTGTGAGTGCGCATCTGCGTTCTATGTCCTGAGAACAATATAACATCTTGTCTGCCATAAATAGCTCATTCCCCCTGCAAGTTGCTAGGGCCTGAAGGGGGATGCACAGAAAGGCAACACTGACCTGTCATGAGAGGCAACTAAGGAGGTTTGGTGGTGGAGTTGGTTGTCCAATCTATAGGTTAACCTTTAGGCCCCTATGGGTGAGGTCACGCACCTGGAGTACACATTCCCGTGTGTCTGTGGGTGAGGCCACGCACCATACGATATCGCCCGATTCCCGAGCTCGGAACTTCACGAAGTAATGAACCAGTGACGTATAAAGCCCGCCAAACGAAGCTAGGAATACGTCACAGTGTAAAGGTCAAATTCTTTTACACATTAGCGTTGTATAGAAGGAGAAAGCCGGCTGATGTTATCAACGCTTTTCGGGAGCGACTTTTGCCATTTTCGGCCGTATTTTACTATCAAATTGAGTACCACGTGGCATGGGTAAATGATCGTGACTACATGTTCTAATTGTTGTTCTTTGTGTTTAATATGTTGTTGTTTAATAAGAATGTGTGTTTATTCATTCAAAAACACAAAAATAATATGTATCAGGGGTGCCACATGTGTGCATGGACAATAATTACGCTGCGTGTCGGCATAGACCTAGTGTTGACCGGACGGTCATTATATGCGATTTCTTCACGTTTTATTAGTTATTTTAGTTCATATTATATTAGTTTGGATATAAAACAATACATATACAATAAGTATAGGTATTTATGAGTATTTTATCAATGTTGCCACACATTGCTCATGTATTAGGGTCGTCAAGAAGATATATTTGCGATTTTGAAAATGGTCTTTTGCGATTTTTTCCCGAATTTTCAACTTCACAACTTGCTCACAACTGTTATATCACACATGCAACAACAACAAAAACATGATTATATTCACTATTCACTCCTTTATTTAGATGTGCAAACATTATTTTGATATCTTTTAAAACAAAAAAGATATCGCGTTTTCAAAACACCCACCATCAATAACGCAAATTTTCCAAAAAAGAATTCAGGCCCAGGGGATATTTCTTAAATTTTAATTCAGGGTCCTAAAGGTTAAAGGGACACAAAAGCATTGGGGAAGTTGTATATATATATCTCAGGTCAATTGGCCATTCCTGTCCAGTCCATTTTATTACCATTGAGATAATTGGGAAATGCAGTGTTGGGCGTATATTTTTCTATGACAATGTAAGCTTGGGAGTGATATTTTCATGTCAGGTTTTAATTTTTCCAGACTTGTTGCTCTGGTACCTATTTCCCTGAGACTGGGTTGATTCATGAGCCACTTTATTGTATAAGTTCCAATCAAATAGAAATTGTATTGCGGACTACTAGAATAGTAACTACAGTTGAATCCTGTTACAACAATTTGGTCAGTACCAACAAAATATATATGTAATAACAGAAATTCATTGTATACAGTACACACAATACATTTTGAGTTTTTTGGTTTAAAATATTGTTATATAGGGAAATTTGTTATAAAAGAATGTGCTATAGAGGGATTCCACTGTATTATAATGTTACATTTGTATGTGATTTTTAAAATGATTATTATGTATAATTTCTTTGACACCACTTGCTAGGTTTTAAGTGTGAGTGGGCTACAGTGAAAGATCAGCGCTTGTATGTTGGTGGACTTGGCAAGGAGTGGACAACAGGAAAGGGAGAAGTACTTAATTTCAACCCCCAGTGGGTGAAGTCTATAGGGCCTGAGGGAGATGTTGTGCACATTGACTGGCATGATAAATATAATGCCATGAGAGCCAAAACTGGAATGTTATTGCCAGGTTAGTGCTCTCAGCTAGCACTGTCAGATACATGTAATGATTGCTTTTCATATATATTGTTGTGTTTTTATGTAACAGTTCACCATTAATGTTTATAGGCATTGTTATGCCATTCTTTTTCTTCTTCTGTGTTTATTCTCAAACTCCTGCATATTAGCAGGATGTAGTCTAGAGAACAAAATATGTTGTGTCATGATTTACAGCTTGGCTACGATATCTGTTTCTTTTAACCTGTCACATCTGACTTCAGCATGACTTTGGATTAATTTATCCCTATATGCTATGGCACAGCCAACTCAACAGCCAAAGACCTGTTTAATTGCCAATTATGACATGCATGAAAGACAACAGAGTTGCTATTCTATCCCTCCTCCTCCCCTTTCGATCACGGCAGCACACAAATGGTTATATTTGACATACCTTCTTCTTATTTTGTGTTTGCTCTCAAACTCCTGAAAATTAGCAGGATGTAATTCAAAGAATGGAATATGCAGTCATGTTTTACAGCTTAGCTATGATATATGCGCCTTTTGGCCTGACACACAGATTTCAGCATGGCTTCAGGGTCACTTTGAACCTATATGGTATGGTACAGCCAACCCCACCCCAAACCCTTCTTATTCATTTCTTACGATATGCATGGAATGTGTTGCCATTCTTTGCTCCCCTTTTGGACCCAATACCACACAGCTGTTAGATCACTTGATAAGGTGTACAGATTTTCTGTATTGTGTAAAGAATATGCAGCACTGTATTAGTAGATCCAACACATATTTTACAGAACTATATTTAGCAGAATGAAGTTTACCCATAACTAGTGTATAAAGGGACACAACAACATATTATACAAGGGACACAATTAGAAGTAATGCCAGAAGTTTTATTGGGACAAGTAATCTTGTATAAGAACGCGAATGATGTGGTATCTGTGGGTGTTGTTCATGATGTGTTCACATAAATTCTGCATGATAGCTTTCAAGATAGTGTAGAGATGTGACACAGCCAATCATTCCTTCTGCATGCTATGCACTAGAAGCACCCCTCTTCCCCACCAGTATGTAGCGCACAGAAGGATTGTAGACTAAAGAAATTATCAATGGGTAGTATTTTTCTGCTTTGTAGAAACACAACCGATTCCTGCTAATTTCTGAGGAGACTCAATGTGTCGACCATCATATTTGTGTTAGCCAGCCATGTTAGTTATTGTAGCAATGAATACCAGTGAATTGTTTCGCTATCGAAAAAGTGGGATTAAAAAAAAATAAACAGTGTGTTGGCGTTGATGAGATGAATGTGTCAGACCATTGGCGCAAATAAAATGGTGACAATTCAGTTCTATTCTCTGGTCCACATGCTGCTGGAAATCTAGAAGGACCATTGTCCTGCTACAAGAGAGATCCAGTCGCAGTTTGAGAATGAGCACTGAAGAAGTATTGTTTTTTAGCAAAGTATATGGAAAAGCTGTATATGGAAAGACATCCATTGACGGTAACCACTGCCGATAGCGTGCTAAAGGTTATATAGAATTTCAGTAGAATTTGTATTCAAAATAAAGAATTTAGGTATTATTTTGAGATGAAATACAAAATGATTCTTTAAGAAATAGACAGGTATGAATATTCTATTTTGCCCATGTGTTGCCGGGCCCAAAAGGGGAGCAAAGAATAGCAACACTTTACCTTCCATGCATGTCGTAAAAGGCGACTAAGGAGGCTATGGGATGGAGTTGGCTGTCTCATCCCATATAGGGTCAGTGACCCAACGCCATGCTGAAGTCGGATGTGTCAGGCCGAAAGGCGCAGATATCGCAGCAATGCTGTAAACCATGACACAACTCATTCTGTTCTCCGGACTACATCCTGCTAATCTGCAGGAGTTTGAGAACGAACGCAGAAGAAGAAGAATATTCTATTTTGTAAATGTAGTTTTCAAGCCATGTTTTTCTTGAGGTCCTGCCAGGCTTGTGGGCAAGGTTAATATGTTCCATTTTTTTTCCTTTTTCCTACTAATTTCACTTGTGTATTGCCAGGACTCGAAAAGGGAACAAAGAATAGCAAAACTGCCATCCGCAATGCAAATCGTAAGAGGTTGGAAATGGAGTTAACTATCCCTTTCCGTGATGATGCGTACTGCAATGAACCTGCTGAAGACTCGTGCCTGGACTGCTGGCAAAAAATTAACTGTTATTTGCAGCATACCTCGAGATTGCATGAAAGTCATTCCCCTTATGACATTGCACCCTACAGCCACATTGAGTAAAACGGTCACTTGGGACTTGAAAAAGCTATGGAAAACCTCTCCATGAAAAATAATGCCAGAGAAACAAGAATATGTATCGGAAATGAACATTCTTCTGCCTGTGTAGCTGAAATAGAAATTCTGCTTCTTGACATAGGGAACAGGAGTAACAAACTCATACTCCCTCAGAGTTTTATATCACCTCCTGCTAGTTCATTAACATCATCAGAAAATTGGATCTGTATAATTGTTCAACACAAAGCCACTCACTCCATTCCCTTTCAAAAACTGTGTCTGAATAATCTTATAATTATTTAGCTTTTATATAAAGATGTACTTATAGGTATGAATCTTAGTTTAATTCTCTTGTAAAATTATTGACAGGTTACATGATTCATGAATCTGCTATGTGGAGTGATGTACATAAAAAATGGTTTTTCCTTCCACGAAGAGCCAGCAAAGAGCTATATGATGAAGTAAAAGATGAGAGAAAGGGTACAAATCTGATGTTTTCTGTAGATGACAGTTTTGAAGACATTGAAGTAAGGACAATAGGTACCATAAATCCAACTCATGGTTTTTCTTCATTTAAATTCATTCCTGGAACCAAAGATAGTATTATTGTTGCTCTAAAAAGTGAAGAAGACAATGGAAAAATTTCCTCATACATCTTAGCTTTCGATTTAGAAGGCAACACTTTAATGCCTGAAACAAAAATTGGAGATGTTAAGTATGAGGGTATTGAGTTTGTATAATATGTTCTTGTAAACAAATGTTTGTAATGTGTTATCATTTGTCAAACGAATGAATGAATGTGCTTAAACTGAAGAACGAGAATCATGAAATCAAAAAAGATTTACACCAACTGAAAAATTAATGAGACTTAATCAGTTGCACTGACAATAATTCTGAATTCTTCCCCGTATGTTGGTAGCTTATCCTCTTCTTGTTCTTTTGCATTTGTTCTTTGATTGATTATAATCAACATGAGATTAATGTGATTTACGCTGTAGAGCGTGCTGCATTATTTTGCACCTTCCGGCCCAGCACATGTTTTTCTTCTTCTGCTTTCACTCTGAAATAATCATTACAAAATTTGTGTGATTTTTGCCTGGGAGCTTGAGATGCGCATGTTTTAATTCAGATGAGCTTCCCTAGCCTGTAACAGCTTTCCTATCTGTCGCCAGTCAATTACGAGGGGGAGTCAATAAGTAAGTCACAAATTGATGTTGGATGGCAGGAAAATGCAGTAGGTGGTTTCTAAAGCTGTTTATAGTTGATATCATCATAGAACTTTATGTTTATGTTCGCTAGATGGCGCTAGCTGTACCTTGCGCATGCGCAGCACAAAAAACAAAATGGCTACTGTACTTACAGAGTGTACAATCAATGAACAACGTGCTGTTGTGCGTTTTTTATGGGCAAAAGGACTGCCTGCAAAAGACATTCATAAAGAAATGCTTCCTGTTTATGCTGACAATTGTTTGTCCCGTAAAGCGGTGCACAGCTGGGTAAAAAAATTTTCTCAAGGACGCTCTAAAATTGTTGACGAAATCCGATCTGGTCGTGCTGTTGAAATTGCAACAGACGCATCTGTGCAGCGGGTTGAGGAGATGATTCGAGGTGACAGACGAGTAACGATAGACGCTGTAGCAGCTGCAATAGGGTGCTCACATGGTTCAGCATATAGCATCATGCATGACCGATTGAAATTTAAGAAAGTGTGTTCAAGGTGGGTGCCCAGACAATTGACGGACGAACACAAAATGAACCGATTAGGCTTGTCATTGGAGCATCTCTGTCAATACGCAAATGAAGGAGAAGACATGATGAACAGGATTATTACTGGGGACGAATCATGGGTGCATCACTACCAGCCTGAATCAAAGCGTGCTTCAATGCAATGGAAACATCCTTCTTCGCCTTGTGTCCAAAAATTCAAGGTTACACCATCAGCAGGGAAGGTTATGCTGACAGTGTTCTGGGATTGTCAAGGAGTGATTTTAACCAATTTCAAAAAGAAAGGTGACAATGTGAATTCTGAATCATACTGTGAAGTTCTATCAGTGCTTCGGGATGCAATTCGAAGAAAACGTCCAGGGCTGCTGACTAGAGGAGTGCCACTCCTTCATGACAATGCTAGACCACATACGGCTCGATTAACTCAGGAGAAAATAAAAAATCTTGGTTGGAAAATTCTGGAACATCCTCCTTACAGCCCCGATTTAGCCCCTAGTGATTTTCACCTTTTTGGTCCACTAAAAACCCACCTTGGCGGGAAGCATTTCGCGACTGACGCAGAAGTTGAATGTGAAGTGAAAATGTGGCTTAAAAAGCAGAGCACGCAGTTCTACGCAGCAGGTTTGGGAGGACTCATAAAACGATGGGATAAATGCATCAATGTTGGTGGAAATTATGTTGAGAAGTAAAGGGATAATGTATGTGTAAAAATAAACAGTTTTCAGGTTTTTATCGTCTTCAGTTTTTTTCTAAAGAGCCATTTGTGACTTACTTATTGACTCCCCCTCGTAATATTTATCGGCTCTTCACCATGATTGTTTATCACCCACTGTGCCTTTTGGACTTTACAGGTCAAAATATGTCTCTGGGTGGCAGTCTCAGAGGAGGAGGTAATTAGAGTTAGACTTGATTCAACTATGTCTATCTCGCAAAATTAGACACATTGTCCCTGTGCCTTTGGGTACTGGCTCATTTCTCTCTCATCTTTGAGTATTGTTTCAGTATAGGAAATAATCTACAATAGTGTTGGGTCCAGGTTTGTTTGCCCTGTTAGCGGGCCGAGGTATCATTCGCAGACATGGTCAACACTTCCTTCAAGTCTGAACCTTTACACATATCTAGGAACATAGGGGGACATTTGCTGCTTTTCCATAAGACATTCTTCTTGCATGTAGCTAGAAGCTTGTTCAAGATGAACAATGCTTCACTTATGATTTCCATATAGCATTTTCTCTATTCTATTTTCACATCACGCTTCACAATTCTGTGCACAAATTTTAGCTCCTATTAAATTTATCTTTATCTTATACTTATAAATATATCAATTTGAGTTAGATATTGCCCATGTGTTGCTGGGACCCGAAAGAGGGGCAAAGAATAGCAACACTGTTTACCTTCCATGCATGTCGTAAGAGGCGTCTAAGGAGATTATAGGGTGGAGTTGGCTGTCCCATCCAATATTGGGTCAAAGTGACCCAGAAACCATGCTGAAGTTGAATATGTCAGGACAAAAGGCACAAATATCGCAGCAAAGTTGTAAACCATGAGGCAATGTATTCCATTCTCTTGACAACATCCTGCCAATCTGCAGGAGTTTGAGAACGCAGAAGAAAAAGAGATAGATAGCACAGAAAGGTCTTCTAGTATCACTTGAACAGTGATTAGCATCTAGTCTTTAAGACTGCTCAAACTACCATCTGATTTGTGAATACAACAAAGTTTTGAGTCAACGTTACAGAAAACCTATTTTCTTCAGGGTGATTGACTGTGCTAAAATTTAAATGCTATATTTTTCATATATCCAGTTCACTTTCAGTACTACATCGATTGCAAGTTGTTTAATAGAAATATTTTTATCTGCATACAGAACCAACAGCTGTCATGGGTGGTATTTGAGAAATCATAAGTAAGATAAAAAAAAAAAAACTATTTTAAAATTGCTTTCACCATCATAATAGTGAGTCCTATCTAGATGATTTTTCTTTTGTCTTGCAATCAAGTGCCATGACTCTATGGACTCTATGTTGATTTTATTGAGTTTGGAAGTTTTTGTGTGTGCTACAAATTATATTTTTTTACATTGTATTCTCATATATTTTACAATCTCTGCTATTTATATATACAGCTGTATAACAACAGTGATAGTTAATGACAAAACATTGCACATTTTAATGTTCTAGATAAATTATGTACTGTATTATACTGTATATTATGTATTACAGAGATCCGAAATGAGGAATAAAGAGTAGTAAAGCTAAAATAGTAAAACTAATAAAGAATAGTAGACATGCTGAAGATAGTATGGGTAGTTTTTGAACATTGGCCAAATTGTTCATGGTTTCCTGCAATCCTTTTTTTGTTGTGCCTATGCTCTCTTCACTGCACCATATTGCCAGATCGTCTGCATACATTGCAGTACTTACTTTACATGAGAGAATTTGGTCAATGCCACTTATGAATATAAGAAGTACAGTGGAGGATAGAACACTTTCCATGTTTGAAAAGTTTCTTTGTGCCGTTGCTTCATTCCAAGGTTCACTGCTTCCTTTCGGTTATACAGGTAGTGTTTTATCCAGAGGTACGTGCGTCAGTTAACTTTGTTGTGTTGGAACTCCTATCTCTTTAATTGGTAGTGTATTTTGATAGACTGTATCCTGCCATCTTATACTCCCTCCAACTTGCATCTCTGTCTACCTCTTACTCTCGTCCCTTCAACTCAACCCACAAGTAAGGTCCTTAACAAGGTGTCGTGTCTTTTTAATATGTCCGTAATATTTTATTTGTTTGATTTTTATTTCCTTTACTGGTACTTCTTTCATCTGCAGTGTTGTCACGACTTCTTTGTTCTTATCTCTTTCCATGTTCTCCCTATTTTTTCTATATACCCGCATCGTGGGGGCATTAAACCTGTCTTCAATCTGTTTGTACATTTTCCATGTTTCTGAGCCATACATTAAATAGATTACATGTAGCAATTCAAAAGTGAGAACTTAAACTCGTAGTGGACCAAATGACAACCTATTTTTCGTTTTGCCCTATTTGTTGGTTTTGTCCCTGGGCTACTAAGAGTTAAGCTTCCCACAATGCAGCTTGGCATAAATGGTTAAAAGACTTTCTTTACTCCAGATTGAAGAATGCAGGAGGGTGAGTAGGGGTTATGTATCTATTTATGTTTCTTCAGACAGTGAATTCTTCTTCTTCAGCGTTCATTCTCAAACTCCCTCTGGATTTCTCTTGTAATACATGATAAATGGTCCTACAAGATTTCCAGTTGAATATAGTCCAGAGAATGGAAATGCGTTGTGTTGCCGTTTTATTTGCACCAATGGCCCAACACATCCGTCTTCGGCAGTAGGCAGTGAATAAGGTGTGTAAGGCAGAAAACAGTGTTCTCTAGTTTGAGCAATACACTGCTAGTGTTTTAGTTCTTGCATGTTGTTGAGATCCACAGTCATACCCCTCTGGATTGGTTCTACAGTTTCTCTTGGTTTTCCTTTATTTCTTTTACCACCTGGTATCCATTTTAAGATTGTGGCAGCCTATTTTTCACAACCTGCATGTATAAGGCCACAATTTTTTCTTATTGTTAATATTTTATGTTACTTTGCCCCCAAAAAAGCCAAAATAAGTAAACAAATTTTTGCATGCGTGCGCACACACACACACAGGGGAAGAGAGAAGGAGGGAGGTCCCTAACCTGTAATTTGAACTCAAGCCATCATGGTTGTGAGACCAATGTTGAAACTAGACTTTACTAATATCCTGCTTTATTTGCTACTGCTGTATCTTCTACAAGTTAGTCTTTGCTATTACCTTAGATATTTTCTTAAAGTAGGCAGTAAGACATTTCAGGTGGGCGATGAAGCGTTAGGAACACTAGCAATTAAGAGGAACAAAAAATGTAATCTACTTGTTACCTATTAAATACAGAAAAATTGTGTAATTCTGTTTCCAAGAATGAAGCTATAACTGAACCACTGTCCTAATGTGCCTATACAAAGTGGTACACTTCTGTTTGGAAAGTGAAGCTATTTCAGTGCATTAAAATAAAAATAGGTCATTGCACATTCTGTGTTATATTAAAAAAGTTTCAGAATTTTTGTCTTGACTTTGTCCTAGATTTCATATTGTTTACTGTTATATAACATATAGAGAATAAGAAATGAATAAATATGGGAATGTGGTGGGGAATGGTTCACATGACTTCAGCATGGCTTCTGGGTCACTTTGACCATCTAGGGGTAGGACAACTAACTAACCCCAAATGTCCTTAGTCATGTAGTACGACAGGCATGGCAGGTCAGTGTTGCTATTCTTTGCTCCACTTTCGGGCCCTGGAAACACACTGGTGAGACTATCTGAAATGAAGAAATTTAATAAAAACTTAAATTCTACTGGTAAATGATGATTTCCATGAATGATTATTATGTCAGTGTTGCAAAAGTGATATTTATAAACTAAAATATATGTGCATAAATTATGTAATTAATATGTTGTATCTGTGAATTACTTAAAGTATTGTTGTTCATTTCTTGTTTACAATTCACTTCCATATGATAAGATTGCCTCTATGTAATACTAAAGTACTCATTTTCATACCATTGTTCATCTGGATGTTTCATATGATACTTGTCATTTTTCTTGAGATTGTGTTTTTGACTGCTACTATATTTTATATACTTGTAAATCTATGTACAAATTACACCATAGATTTATTAATTTTTAAAACATTTTCATGGGTGATTTTATTTTGTGGATAAATGACTAGCTTATTGCATATAGATAAATGGCAGATTTAGTAGTAACAATTTCAGATAATTTCATTGATGGGCAAAACTTATGTTAAAAATTGTAATAATCCTCTTCTGCATTTGTTGTGAAACTCCTGCAGATAAGTATGATATAGTCTGGAGAATGAAATGTTTTGTGGCATAGTTTATCACTAGGCTACCGTATCTGCATCTTTTGGCCTGACATATCTGACTTTAGAATGATTTCTAGGTCACAATGTGACTCAGTGAGATAGGACAGCCAACTCCACCCCCAATACCTTATTAGCTTCCTTTTACTGCATACATGGCATGTAACAATGTTGTTATTCTTTAGTTTTCTATTGTGGTCCTAGCAACACATGGACAAATCATGACAGTCTTCTTTGCTAATTAACTCTTAAATATTTTTCTAATGGATAGAATTATCGCTCTTTTAATTGTGAACCATTCAGTGTCAACAAATGCATACCTCATTAACTGTGTTTTAAATTAAACATATCATGTTATCAATTAAAAGATCAAAAAATAACAAATATTTGAGACAACTGTTGGAGGAAAACTTGCAGATCTAAACCTTGTAGACAAAGATGTTAACTCTCACAGAAGCCATAACTTTATTAGAATCAGTAACAGAAATATTGGGGGCATGAAGAATAATACAGAAACCATAGGTAACATATGACATTCTGAAATTGTGCGACGATTGAAGGGAAATGAAAAAGGTTCAGAAAGAGGCACCTGAAATAGCTGGGTAAAAGAGTCTTTAAAAAAGTCTTCTTCTACGATAACCAAATACGGAAGATGTTTGTCTTTGAAGACTAACACGGAAAGATGCTCAATGAACCAACCGATATAGTCAAAAGCTGGAAAGGGTATTTCAAGGAGCTGTATAACTCCAAGTGTGATCTTGTCTGTACTATATTAGAGAATTCTGAACTTGGCAGCAGAGAGATAGGAAATGCAAAAATTCTAGTGGATGAAATAAAAGAGCCAATACAACCATTTAAAGGAGTGAGATCACCTGATGCATATAACATTACAGCAGAACTCTTAAAATACAGAGGAATGAATATGGTAAATATTATGGCTAAACATTATTTTTTTTTGAATGACTCGCATAGATGTTTTATGTTTTTTCTTCTTTGTGGGATTTGCTGTGAGAAACATGTCTTTCATTTTTCCTTTTTCGTACAGGTCCTCTATGTTTTTGCAGGAGTCCTTGATAAATTATTATTTATCCTTTCTTATTTGCCTTTTTATTTCTTGTGTAAGTTGTTTATATAATGCATGGCTGTTGTTATTGTTGTTGGGCTTGACTTTCATTCTCTCTTCCACTAGCTTCATGGTAGTGTCAGTTATATGTTTGCCTTTTCTTTGTTTTCTTGGGTATATATTTTTGTGCATTCTGTATGTAAATTTAATCCTGTTGGTTAACCTTTAGTAAGCTGTGTTTATAAATCAAAAAACTTGCCACTGAATTCTTTTTTGAGAATTTGTATTATTGATTGTGGCCGTTTTAAAAATTCAATAACTTTTTTGTTGTTAGAGATAATTAATTAATATTTGTACATATAAATAAAGAATTGAATACTGCATATATTGGTGTAATTTTTTATGTATGTGTGTGATACCAGACGTATTAGAAAGCAGTAAAGATGATTTTCCACCAAAAAAATAAAGAAATTATAACAGATAAAAGGAGAAAAAAAATATTAAAAAATTACTTATCTATGGTTTTTATATTTTCTGAAGTGGGAACCCTGTAAAATAAACCTAATTCAAATAGTATTTATGTGGTTTCCTTGTCAAATCATCATAATGTCACTGGTAAGAATGAATAAGCTCATAGATTTGCCATAAATCGTTATCTGAAAGATAGACCTAGTCATTTTTTATCGCTCCAACACAGTCGATATTCACCATCTAAATCATGAAAGCAGCGTGATCAATACTATATTATAAAAATCAACTTACCTCTCAAAACACATCTAACACACTAACGTTATCAGCTAGGCCTATATGTCCAACAATTTCATCGAAGGCGCTACGCCAATCATGGCTATATGCCGAAGGGACATGCGAATTTTCAACTTTTCCATCTTTCAAAATGTCCATATCCATGCTTCCGAAAGACTCAGTGTCACTAAAATTACCTCTATCTAAAGTGGAAATGAATAGGCTTCATCTGCACATGTACCAGTTTATGTGCATTACCAAATAAGGCTGTGCTACGTCATATAAACACACCTTGTTTATAGGTGGCCCAGGACACTTTCGTCAAAACTAAGCTAGTTCTTGAGGGGATCCGTACCACCCTTAGCGTGCTAAAGGTTACCTCTTCCTCTAATACGGCTTCAAATCTGTTTGTAATTTGTATGTTGTATTCTGTTGGAATTTTTGAGCAGTCGAAGTTGACTAGCTTTACGTCTGATTTTTTAAAGTATTTGTTTGAATTTAGTTACTAATAGTTTGTGGTCAGAGTTGCAGTCGGCCCCTGGGTATGTGTTACCTGCTGAGATGCTGGATTTCCATCTTTGCTGAATCATTATATAGTCTATTTGAATTTTCGTTACACAATCTGGCTACCTCCAGGTATACAGCTTCCTTGGGTTTTGTGTAAACAGTGTGTTCGTAATAACTAAGTTGTTTTCTAAACAGAATTGAATTAGTGTTTCCCCTTGATCGTTTCTTACTCCCAAACTGAAACTTCCTTTTATCTTAAGCATGTCTAGTCTACTTTCTCCAACTTTGGCGTTAAAATCACCCATAATTATTAATATGTAGTACTTGTTTGTTCTATCAATTGTTGCCTGTAGCTGATCATAAAATGTATCAATTTCTTAAATTTCTGCTGTTGAAGTTGGTGCATAAAGCTGTATAATTGTAAAGTTTCTCTTGTGTGATTGTATTCTGATGATGCGATCACTGATTGATTATATCCTAATACGGACGAACTTGGCGTCTTAGCCATTATAAAGCCTACCCCACTATGACCTGCTTTCTTGCTTCCTGAGAATATGAAAATTTCACCTGTTGTTAGGTTAAGATGACCTTTTCCTGACCATCAATGTTCTGATATGCCTAGTATTTCTATTTGTAGTCATTTCATTTCTTTCACTGTAATATGTATTTTGTCAGGATGAATGCTTCTCACATTCCATGTCCCTAACTTGACACTGCTTTTGCTCTTGCTTAGGCCTACTATATTACTTGTGTTACTGCTACTATTGTCATGGCTGCTTTTGCTGATTGCAACCCACTTTGCTAAATTGTGATTTGACAATATGATATTACGGAATTAACGTTCGCTAATTCCAATATGAATTATTCACTACATCCATAGAAAATTTCTTGGCACTGTACTCCTGTAGTTTGCCATTGCTTTCAGGAGGAACATCCGATTTAAATTGACACAGAGGAAAACACACACATTCTCACTCATCATTTTGACCGTAAGTCCGTGCATGTTATAGTAAGTATAACCAAAAGTATGTTATAGTGCTTACATTTTTCATGCCATCAATGAAATTACATCATTTCTGACCACGTCAGAAACACAAAATGACTAATTTTAGCAGAGATTACATTATGCCATGAATGCGAATCGGAAGAGAAGGGAGTATCCTAGAGTTTGGGGGGGGGGTGAGGTGTTAGAGGTAGGTTTAGAACTAATTCTAATCTTAGCACCCCCTCCTAAATGCTATATATCTGTGTCTCAAGGGAAACAGAAGCTGCGTTGCTTCCTTATCAGTCGACGGTATCAATACGGCAGCCATTTCACTAATAAAAATTACCTACAGAATGACATCGCAAACTACTAAATTACGATCAAGCAATTATTTTAAAACTGCGAGTGCTTGTAGCCACTTATTATGGAATAGAACCGATAGACCTATATAAATCTCTAATAATATCTATTCGTTTGTATGGATGTGAGAAGTTAGACACTATAACGGAAATGGAGATGTGAATACTCGCTTTTGAAAACAAATATTCCGCCTAAGACCGATGTGTCAGGCCATTGATGCAAATAAAACGGTAACGTAAAATGGACAGTAAACAATTCTGCTATTTATCAAGCCCCAGCAACACAGGCATCTCTTTTACCAACAAGCGTTACTAAATATTTTGGAACTGTTGTCTCTTTATATAGCCAAAAAGTGCAGCTTGTTGTAATGTCCAGAAATCAAGCTTCTTCCACATTTAGTATTCTCAATACTTCTTGATTCATCTTTTCATTGTTCATGGTATTTTCAATATTCTTCTTTGACTTCTTCTCATCACTTCTTGATTTATCTTTCATTGTTCATGGTATTGTCAATATTCTTCTGTGGCATCTCATTTAGAAAAAACCAATTTGCTCTAATCAGATATAATTTAACTTTGCTGCTAGTGCCTAGTAAAGTATTACTAAAAAATACCTGTAGTTATATTGGATGTTAGAGCTAGAACCCTTCTTTCTGGGAGTCTCATCTTTTTTTTTCTGTCTATAGCTAATCTTTCCATCATTGTTATATTTTTGTTTCTGATAGTTGGATTATGTTTGTTTTTTCATGTCATTGTATTGAATGTAGTCCCAGTTTGTTTATTTAGTTTTGTTATTATAAGCCATCTCCACCTCTAAAGCCTCTTACAATATGCATAGCAGGGCGCAGTGTTGCTATTCCTTGGGCCCTGACAACACCTATGTGACCAAGTGACTCCAAGAACATGTTCTTTCTCTAGCTCACTCATCATGCACACTTTAGCAGGTACTGAACAATTTTAGTTTGAGGAGTAATTCCAGATTTAAAAATGTTTCATTTGGAACACAGATTGCTTGTTTGATAATTGCTTTCTTTCAGATGATGTGCATCTTTCTTTGGTACAGTATTACAGATACGGCATTATATTTTTGTGCCAAACACTAAACATACTTCTCTGAAGTTTGCTCTACATCTCTGAAGTTTCCTTTATGCATTTGTTCTCAAACTTGCAGGTCAGCCTGTAGTCATAATGAAGTTTTTACTGCCAATTCCTAAAGATATGTATTTGCTGCCGTTTTGAATATTTAGATTTATTTGTATGTAACTTTTCCAGTTTTGTTATCAGTATTTAGAAAAATAACTATCCATATCTGGTGAGGGAGTGATTATACATTGTATTTATTTACGGTGGATGCATGCATGTTCACAGAAACAGAAAAGTACATATGATAGATAAGACTAGCTTTTAAAAATGTGCATGCGAAGGTTTATGATTATTATGTAATACTCACATTGTTTCTCACTTGGGGGTGTGTAGATTATTTTTATTGTTATCATAACACCCATTCTTATTTGCATATTGTGTAGACTAAGCAATTTATATTGATATGTTTTACAGTCAATATACTTGAGACAAGTCCCTTGAATACTGATTCTGATTCAGGGTATTCAAATGAGTTGTAATTTAAAGGGAATCCCATAGCATGACATGCTGTAGGGGTTTCAGGTATATTCCTTCTAAATTAGCTTTCTTTGAGATAATGGGACTAATGCTCTTCCTAGCTGTTTACCTTACCGAATTGTATAAATTGGGTATCCATTTGTACATCTAGATTAACTTGAGAGTGATCTCTCTTGGAGTTGAACCCTGATCACTGCCGAAGACAGATGTATAGGTTCATTGGCACAAATAAAACGCAGACACAATGCATTTTCATTCTCTGGACTACATCCTGCTGGAAATCTAGTAGACAATTGTCGTTCTACAAGAGAGATCCAGTGGTATTTTTAGAATGAACGCTGAAGAAGAACCCTGAACTAGGAAATGCGGTGTGCTGCCATTTTATTTGCGCCAATGGCCCGACACATCCATCTTAGGCAGGGAACCTTTTGAAATACCATAACATAAAGTACAACACAGCAGTCATAAACCCTTTACCAAGCAAAAAATATGACATACAAATAAGGACAAATATGATATCACTGTAGGAAAAATATCACTTGCTTATTTAACAAGTGTGATTTGAATGGAAACCAGTTCTTTTTTATCAGATAAATCCTTGTTAGTTCCTTGGTGACTGTTTCAGATGTACCCAAAATTAGTTTTTTTGTTACCAGTTCTACTACTGTGACATTTTATTTTGCCTTATTTGTAAATTTTGCTTGATAATGTTATTTTGTCATATTTTGTAAAACTACTTTATGTAGTATTTTAATATTTGACGTAGGTATGTAGTTTTACTGCAGTCAACAGCATTATCGGAATACTTACTCTTTGAGAAATCACTCAACTGGCTAATGCTAATTCAGAACACAATTGACTCCACTGCAGTATGTTCATGTTCACAGCTGTAATGTTAATAGATACACAATTGATGCCATCACATTGAACCACAGGTAAACTTAAGTATAAATACTGCACTGTACCAAACCTGGAACAGGAAATATTTTCCACATACTATAAATAGTAAACCAAGTCTCAACTCAAATACTGAAGTCTCAGCACAATGCTAAAAGAGGCAACAGAAAACCACACACAGGAAACATACTCAAAATATTATGTTGTATATGTGGGCACATGTATAAAACAAAATAGCTAATGCAGCTAATTTCTGTTTGATCTCAATATTTATTGTATTCTTGACATGGTTTGTGCAGTTTTCGAATATAATTATATTATTGCTTTCTATAGTTAAAATTGTCTATTTATAAATACAATTTCTTATCTTGCTCATTATCCATCTTTATCATAAATAATACAGTGGAATCCCTCTCTATAGCGCATCTTATTATAACAAATTTCCTACATTTCAAACTCTCCAATATTTATATTTATATTTGATTGTTTTTTGTATATATCGGATTTCTGTTACTACATACCGTACATATTTTGTCAGTTGTTATAATAGAATTGAACTGTATATCAACATTAATCAAGCGGGGAATACTTTTTTCTGTAGATTATAAGCAGATTAGAATATTGTAGTATTATTTTCATATACTCATCTGTACATAGTGTAAAATGGTTCACCTTAGATTGTGCAGGTAAACAAGTAATGAACATGGATGGCTGCTCTTTAGAACTTTGGTTGTTGAATAATCTATTTTCTATGATAGAGGTGACAATTTTTTAATGTCACATTCCAAACTGCAAATATGACTGCCACAATATGAATGTGCCCACTTATGAGGAAAGACAAAATGCATGCTTGTGTTAATGCAAGTAAAGATCTCTAGTACTTACATAGAACACATGTTTTTTTTTGTTGAAAGTTTCACTTGAACACGACGGACTATCACTAAGACTAAGAGGTTATGAGATGTAAACAAGAAAACATACAAATTACAATACACAAGACATTTTCAACATTTCGAACTGTTAGGTCTTTCTCAAGGATATATAAAACAAACAGTGAAAAACACTATTGACATGTAAAGAATACAAAGTTCAAGGTGACAATGATGTATGTGGAAACATGTAGTCATGGAAGCAGGTTATGTTGAAAATGGGATGGGATATGATAACATATAACAAATTATTACCCAATACACATAGACAGCAATAGATTAAGGACCACACCACCACAAAATTAAACAAATAAATGCTCAGAGTAAGTCCAAATGGCTTGACGGTACCAAACTCAAAAATAAATCAATTTTCAAGACTGTACCCAGATCTGTCATCCGTAGTGCAGGATCTGAGGGCAGTGACCTAGATATCGAGTGCACCATGATGGTAATCACCATTGAAATTAATGGTGACAGGGGAAGGCTCTCTATGTTGTATAGCATGAAGATGCCTACAGAATGGGTCACTCAATCGTAAACCCGTTACACCTATATACTTCTTGTCACGTTTCATATGGTAACATAAATGACATTACGGGATTCACATGTAAAGGCATCATCGATAGTGAAAGTGGCCTTAGGGAATGAAACAGAGCAAATCTGAACTACATAGGGGCATGTGTAGCAATAACCGCGTTTGCAATGATCAGTGCCAAAGTGAGCAGGAACCTGAGGTGACTGTGGACCAAGATGTCATTAAGATTTTTGTCAGAAGAGTTCTCTGGAGATGGCCTTCTTGTGCACTGTTTATTAGCTTGTTCCTGTGGCCTCTTTATCCATGATTTGCCTCTGTCTTTATGGCCGTGATGTATATGTGTCATGGCCATCTGTGGCGTGCTGTCTGTTTGTAGTCTGGAAGCATGTGAAAACCATTTCATCTGTTGTCTTTTGATGTGTATTCTTCGTAGACACATTATTTCTGCAGTCACTATTTTTCTTTTGCCTTGTGCTGTCATTCTCCAGGTTTGACACAGTGATGAGATAATAGTCTTGTATAATGCAATTTTAAGTGTCTGTGTTTACATTTTTGTTCTTAAAAATGTGTGTCATCTGTCGAAGGATCTGGTAAGACTATTTTTGTTAAAACCCCACACCCTTTAAGGTAAACGTATCTACGGACATGTGATCTGCATTCTGTACATCTCTATAACTTTAAGGGAGTAATCAGACAGTTTCCTCTAGCTTGTTAAATGATAAGTTAACCTATCTTTCCTGATATTAACAAAGATATGTTCACTGTACCTTTTCCTTTTATCTGTAAATTGGTCTTAGAATCATAAAAATGTATTACAAATGGTATTTTTTATTCATTTTTGCTGAGTTATTTCCCTTCAGGAATTAAGCCATGAGTTCTTCCTGATCAGTTGTAACTGAAAGTGATATGGTAAAAGACAAATGATAAAGCAAAGTTAACTTTAAAAATTAAGAGTTAATGACGTATCAATTTTGTGTGTGGCCAATACACCTTGACAGAATTCAAAATATTTTGGTACATACATTTGGTACTTTCGTAGTTGAAAGTGAGGTTGCTAGCCACACATTGACCTCAACAAGATGTGTAGTGTTCTTAAGCCACACAAAAAACAATTGTAGCTTTTATGTTCCACTGGGAGCAAGGTTGCTTTTATTGATGGTACAACAATGGAGACTTGCTAGAAAGACGGAAGCAGATTGAACATCATCTAATGTGATCACCTCATACTCAACATTTAGGGAACCATGAAGCCTACATCAGGTGTATCAGCGATTTAGCCCTGGCCCAACTCTACTGTCAGGTTTTCCTACACCGGAAATACACTTGAAGAGAGAAAGGGTTCAGCACCTGATGGGCTCAGGCGCTTTGGGGCAAGGACGCTCAGCTCGAGAACGCCTTGCTCTCAAACGCGTGGTGTGAGACTCGAACTTGGACAAGGGGTACACGATGTCGGTGAACGACACCTCGGCTAAGAGGGCGAAAGAGCCAGGGTCCAACTCCTCTGTTGAGTTCTTCCCCTTAAGGAACCAGGCTCATGGATGAGAAACGGTTCAGTACCCAATGGGCACAGGCACAGCACGTCCAATTACACGAGGTAAGTTCATAGACAGTGGAACACCTCGTGCGAGTCAGACGAGAGCAAAAATCGTCTGGGCAAAGAGTCGCCACTACGCGTGCCTGGAGACAGATATAGAGGCTGTCACCGGCTAAGGGTAGCCCACCCGAATTGTCAAGGCATGCCGAAATCGGATGTGCTAGGCCTACAAGGCGCATAACGGTGGCACAACGTAATCACGCTCCCGGCGGAAATCGCACGGATATCCATGATGGTTACATTGGAGCGAACGCAACACAAACAAACAGGTGTATCAGCCATCTTTGTGGACACATAAACCTAAAGGACATACTTACATGTAACAGAATTTCAAAAAGTATGAAAGAAAATCATCATTACTTATGAACAACTACATTTTGATGGCAGTAAGTTGAAGCCACATTATTTTGAAAGGTTTACATGTTGAAACCATCATCATTGTAGTTGCCAATGGCCATTTGTGCTCTATTTTTCATTCATGTGAATATATCGGTGATAATGTACAAATACTAGTACCTGTAAGGGACCCAGTAATTTCATTTATTTGCCATAGCTAATTAATGAAATAGACCAAGGTAGGGTGTGATACAGGGCCCAAAAGGGGAGCATATAGCAACACTGTTTACCTTTTATGCATATCATAAGAGGTGACTAAGGAGGTTATGGGTGGAGTTGGCTATCCTATCTCATGTAGTGTCAAAGTGACCCAGAATTTGTGCTGAAGTTGGATGTGTCACCCGCCGAAGACGGGTGTGTCAGGCCATTAGCGCAAATAAAACATCGATACAACGCATTTCCATTCTCTGGATTACATCCTGCTGGAAATCTAGTAGGACAATGATCCTGCTAAAAGAGATCTAGCGGAAGTTTGAGAATGAATGTTGAAGAAGAAGAAGGATATGTCAGGCCAAAAGACGCAGATATCGCAGCAAAGTTATAAAACACACATTCTGTTCTCCTGACTGCATGTTGTTAATCTGCAAGAGTTTTAGAAAGAATACAGAAGAAGGTATGACGGGGTTTCCAGAGTCAGTTTTGCAGCTCTGTATTGTTTGTTCAATGTGGTGATTGTAATACATATTGCAATCAAAGGTTATTTCAAGACAATTAAACCAATTATTACTGTCGATGTCCTGCCATTTAGATCACTCCAGATAATCAGACATGGGGTACAAGTTCTTTTCATGCGCTATTAGCTACTCTGGGAATCAAGATGGAAATTTTATACTTCTTGGTGTCACATTATTTTTCTTGCCACTATTGGGTATCTTTACTAGTTCTCTTTCAAACTCATACTGGTTAACAGGATGTGGTCTGGAGAAAGGAATATAAATGGTTTATATCTTGCGTGCTTGCATACAGAAAGTCTCACTGTTGGTCTATTAGATCAACCATTATGCAACATTAAAATCTCAGTAACATGCCACCTACAGTATTTCATCGGTACAATTACATTTCTCTTTGTAGTACAACATTCAAACAATCCATCATTGCACATTATAAGCTCCAACCCTGAACATGGTCCAAACTACCAATGTATACGTGTCCCAGCTAAGAACAGGTAGTGTGTGGTGAAAAGCAGCAGGATGTGACAATTCACAAGGAGAGCCCAGAATCAGACAAACATATTATCCTTGCATAATTGGAGAAAGCCCCCTTGGATGGTGGGTAATACATAACTGTGCAAAGGTCTTATACGTATTGTAAACGGTCATGGTTGAGAGTTAGTCTGGGTACGAAATAAATCTCTGTGGAAACCCTATTATACATTCCACATAGAGCTAATTGCTCATAATTCTTGGGATTGATATTACTTGTCTGCATTATATTTCTTTTGGACTGACACACACAACTTCTGCTTGGCGTTTGGATCTATGAATAGGACGGCCAACCCCACCCCAAAAACTCCGTAGTCATCTCTTTCAACATGCATGTCAAATCGCTATTCTTTGCTCCCCAACAAAATGGGCATCTTCACCAGTAATTTACATTGTAAATTTTGCAATTTAAAAAGATACAATAAAGTGTGATAGGATCCTTTACAAGGTAATGAAAGTTACCTATGAAGATAATCTATGCCACATCATATACATGCATTAAAGATCACAAACTGTTCGCATAGGTCATTCTTATGACCCTTGTCCGACAAATTCAATTCATTTTGATCAATTCAAATATTTAGTTTTACAGAATATTAGAGCACAGGTCTGTTTTAAAATGTGCAATGTCAGATTTCCATTCAAATAAGTCACAAGAACCTAAATCAGCAGATTTTTGTTGTAAAGACAGATCACGATGTTTCACATATATATCTTGCAGCAGTTCTGAATCTTTAACTGAACAGTATCCTATAATAAATTTAGTATTTAAATTTGGTTTTTGTTTGGAATGTGTACTCCCAGGTGTAAATACTAATTTCATTATTTCCCTTGACAATGTTTGCCAATTGATATTTATCAATTATTGATTTAACTATTAATTTGTTTAGGGGTTGGATTAGAAGTTTTGTTTAACATAACTAACCCAAAATAAATTTATATTAAAATTAAAAGAATAAATATAAACTGATAGACATTGCCAAGGGAAATAATCACATTGGGGGTATACGTTCCACACACGAACCTTGCATTTAGAATTTAGGAATCAAACTTTGCATTAGTAGGACTGGGCGCATGCGCTGCCATAAATGAATGGATGGTTATCCAGCAAGTCACAAGATCCATCAGCACGCATGTCATTTGACATCTGCTGGGTTAGTCCAAGGACCTATACATTACTCAGTGTTTGCTGCAAGGATTATTCAATGACTGAGTGGATTAACAACCAAAGATGTAAAAACATGTAAGAACTGTCAAACACAAATGAGATCTGTGTTTTTATCAACTGCTATTATTGGTTATGATTGAATAAAATTGATTTACTAACATTTAAAGTTTTGTTTTTGTTAAGTCATATTTTTTACTTTACAAATTGTATACCCTTGATAAAGTGAGGACAGAGTTTGATATTTCTTGCCATGCAGAAAACTTTTAAAACCCTAGTTGTTATCTGTATATGGTTGCTAGCTATCTGATTCCATCAATAAGGCAAGCTATTTAATGCCACAATCTACTTTTATTGTCAACATGTGCAGCCTTCCCCAGGCCAACCTGTTTCATTTGTCCGTTATCTCATTGTCCTCGATGCCAAACTAATATTTTAAGTTTTTTGCATGACCAATACTGGCTCATGTAAAGGAGATTCCTGTGTTTTGTACTGCCTCTTTCACTTGAAACTATGTACACTTTCATAATACAAATGTAAACACACTTAGCTACTTACTAAGTTTTTTTAATTCTTCTTGTGTCCTCAAACTTCAACAAATCAGCAGCATGTAATCTGTATTCATCATCATTAAGTGCCATCTCCGCAATGAAGGTTGCCTGCAATGGATCTCCAACATCCCGTTTCTTGTCTTGGTGGTGCATTCTGCTAGACTGTAACCTGTCCATTGTGTGATGTTAATCTCCCACTTGTATCTCTGCCTACCTCTTCCTCGCCTCCCTTTGACTGTACCCTCAAGTAATGTTTTCAATAAGGTGTCATGTCTTTTAATGTGCCCAAAATATTTTATTTGCCTGATCTTTATTTATCTTAGTAGTTCTTTCTTCATATTAAGTGTTTTAAGCGCCTCTTTATTTGTTTTCTTCTCTTTCCATGATGTTCTCCCTATTCTTCTATATACCCACATCTCAGAGGCATCAGTTCTGTCTTCTAATTGTTTATTTAGTTTCAATGTTTCTGAGCCATACATTAATATAGAATAGATATAGCATTTTATAATTCTCATTTTTTTTAACTTGTTTGTAATTTGTTTATATGTTAATATTTTCCTCATGTCATTGAAGGTACTTTTAGCCATTCCTATCTCCTAACTTCTGTTTCACATCTGCCATCATTTGTGACTATGTGTCCAAGATATTGATACTGTTTTACTTGTTGTAGTTTCTCTCCCTGTATGTTTATGTTTAGCTCTTATTCATCTGTCTTTGCTGGTTCTTGTTTTATCGTGGTTTTTTTATATTTATATCCAGCCGGCGTGCAAAGGGAATGCATTGCTCTCGGCGGACCCAGGGTTAGCAGATAACCCCACGATCCTAAATGCACCTCCTCATGGTGCACCCTGGAAACAGAAATACAGCAGCTCGAGCTTATTCTGGCCGAATCATTTGGGTATTGTGTCTGAGAATGTGGAGGTAGCAGATGGAAAGAGATTTGGCTGCATAAGAGACAGACAATATCTCCGACAACACCAGCATCACCACATACAGCGACACTGTCGACATACAGTGAAGCTAGTCAATCCAGTCCGAACATTTGAGGGGCGGCCAATGTAAAAGGCACGTAAAGGTAGATGCATAGCAAGAGACAAATAGATTTCATACCGAGTACAATGAAAGGGCAGAACAGAGCCAGAGGGCAGCGCGAACTGCAAATAGAAAGTGAAAAGTTTCTAGAAAAGGGGAACTGCAAGCTCCGTTAGTTCGAGATGAGCTTCTAGTTACCTGTGTTCCTTATAGGCAGATACCCAGACTCAATCATGGGTGTTCAGAAAAGCAAGATGACCTAACCCAGCTCTAATGTCGAGCCTTCCTAAACCGGAAATATGCTTGCTAAGAGAAAGGGTTCCGTACCTGATGGGCTCAGGCAAAAAAGGGACAACGATGGCAGTCCTGGCTCAACTCTACTGTCAAGATTTCCTATACCGGAAACACACTTGCAGAGAGAAAGTGTTCAGTGCCTGATGGGCTCAGGCGCTATTGGGACAAGGTCGCTCAGCTCGAGAATGCCTTGCTCTCAAACGCGTGGTGTGAGACTCGAACTTGGGCGAGGGGTTCACAATGCCTATGAACAACACCTCCAGTAGGAGGGTGAATGAGCCATGGTCCAACCCTTCTGGCGAGTTCTTCCTCATACGGAACCAGGCTCGAATGAGAAACTGTTCAGTACCTGATGGGCACAGGCACAAGTACGTTCAATTGCATGAGGTGAGTTCATAGACGGTGGAACACATCGTGCGAGATAGACGTGAACGACAATCGTCTAGGCCAGGCGTGTCAAACTCAAATAGCACCATGGGCCGCATAAGATACTTTGAGTATACCGGCGGGCCACACTAACAAATCTGAGAAACACTGTAATCTTATTGAATTATATTTAATTAATTTGCACGCCTACTACAACGGTTTTATTAAGCTAACGCCCCACAGCGCCAAATATAACAATTGTAATGCAACATTTATTTAAAAACATTCAATCATTTGTACTGTTTAATCAGCGTTTTGTCCTGAGGTGTGAAATCCAACATTTATTTAAGAACATTCAATTATTTGTACTCTTTAATCAGTGTTTTGTCCTGAGGTTTGATGCCTCTTTTTCGTATATCTGGCTGAAATGTATTTGCAGTTCCGACCTTCATCAGGGATGACAAGTGTTCATCGGTCAGCCTTGTTCTCTGAGAAGTTTTTGTTAATTTCATGAAGGAAAATAACTGTTCAAACACATAGGTGGAACCGAACATTGCCATAATCCTAGTTGAAAACTTTCTGAAGTTTGTAAACTTTTCAGGAAGGTATGAATAGAAGCCAGGTATCCCGACTTCTAGATACTTTGCTTTGAGTGTAGAATCAGACTGCATTTCTAATAGCAACATCTGCAAGTTTTCCTCTGCTTTAACATCAAAGTTGAATGGTGCAGAGAATAATGCAAAATGGTATTCAAAAGATGAGAAATCACTAAATCTTTCCTGGAATTCTTTTGACAATAAATCTATGTGATTATCATATTTAGCAAATGTAAGTACAGATTCAGCATTGGCCTGGTTTTTTAGTTCTTTGCCAAGACCAAAGAAGATAGCCATATTCACAGATTGCAGATCCCTACTGGAATCAATCCAGAGCAACAGAAACGAATGCCTGCTGTACAACATCAGACATGAGCTAAGACAGATCAAAAAATCAACAGCTATTGCCCTTCAGTGGATACCATCACACTGTGGAATCATGGGAAATGAGAAAGCGGATGCTCTGTCAAAGGCAGGAAGTGAAATGGAGCAACACAGACACCCACTGTCTTACGGAGAAGTAAAAACAATAATCCGCAACACATACTCAGCAAAGTGGAAGAAAGAAATGGAAGGGGAATACGAACATGATGCAATACATCTCCTCCAAAGATATCAACAGACCACAATATTTCGCCTTAGAACAGGCCACTGCAGACTGTTGGGTCACCTTTATCGATTAAGGATCTCATACACAGATGAATGTCCATGTGGATCCGGAACCCATACTCCAGAACACATACTTCAGGACTGCACAACATACAAAGAGCAAAGACAGCAGACCTGGCCAGAGGATACAGGCTTGGGGCAAAAGCTATGGGTTCAGCCAATCTGACCTGGAGAAGACAGTGGACTTCGTCTTGATGACAGGTCTGCCGGTATAGCATGACCGCATGCTGAACGCAGAAGAAGAATGAGTTCTTTGCAGTTAGGAAAATTAATCAAATTTTTACGTGACAACTGTGTCTTCCATAAGCTTATTTTTGTAATGAAACATTTGATATCGTTGTACAACTGAGTGATGAGTTTGTTTTTGCCTTGTAATTTCAAATTAAGATCACTTAAATGTTAATCACTTAAATCCACAGCAAATGCTAGATCCAGGACCCAACTTTCATCATTTTATTTCATCAGTGTTTTTATCTTTAATCTCCAAAAATAAAGTAATTTCTGGTCTTAGCAAATAAGCAAATAAAATCTTTTCAGTACTTTGTGACACGACAACCAACGGACTGCTGTGTAGAATGGAACATCGGTGAACTGACTATCCATGTCTTCTAACAGTTGACTGAATTGACGATGTTTGAGAGCATTGCATTTGATAAAGTTCACTGTTTTTGTGACCACACTAAGCACGTGATTCAATTTTAAAGTCTTTGAACACAAATTTTGTTGATGAATAATGATAATGCTATGAAAATGTGCAAATGATTCTGGATACGAGTTCTCAATTTTTGTTCGCAACTTGGCAGCAACACCATTATGTCTGCCAACCATATTCGGAGCACCGTCAGTAGATAAACATACACGTTTAATCAAAATCATAGTCGTGCAGAATCCGCTCGACTTTTTCAAAGATGTCTTCGCTCGCTGTAGTCTCATGCATTGGGATTAGTTCTTCATAATTATTAAATTCACTGTCACAGGCCCTAATAAAAACTGCAAGCTGTGCTATTCCAGTGATGTCAATGGTCTCATCCATAGCAATAGAAAAATGTTCAAATTTGGATGATGCAGCCTTCAACTGTTGTTTCAAATCATCTGCCATTTCATCAATCCGTCTAGCAACAGTATTCCTGGTTAACGAAATATCCTTAAATAACTGCTTTCGTGGGCACACAACGTCAGCAGCTTTTACAAGGCAATACTTTACGAAATCTCCTTCACTGTAAGATTTCCCACTCATGGCGATTATTCGGCTGAGTTCATAGCTTGCAGTAACGGAAGCGACATTGGCTTGATCTATTTTTGTAAAACATGTCTGTTGCTGTATCAAGTTAGTCTTCAATTCCTGGAGTCTTGAAACACGCATTAAGCCCACATATTTATCGCAGGATCAATGGTTTGTTTTATAATGTCTTTTTAAGTTGTACTATTTTGGCGTGTCAATGCTGTTATTGCTTACTAAACAATGTATCTTTGAAATTTACCATTGCACAAAAATACTGTGGTTCCCATTTTTCTTGAAATACTCGCCTTTCTTCATCAAGTGTCCTTTTCTTCTTAGCTGAATGTGCTGTAGCCATTTTAAACGGAGTCAGTTTATGCAGTACTTCATTAAAACAAATAATATAATTACCGGCACGATTCCGCAAGATACAATTTATTATTGTTTTAAAATTTTAACATGGCAATAACAATCTGTTTGCTACTTCCAGTCAATGTTGCCAATTGTCATAGATAGAAAACCCTTACTAGCATAAAACAGCCGTGTTGTTTTCTTATACGTGGCACTATGCCAGATTTATGTTTTATACACCCAGTTTAAAGTATTAAAACTGCAATTTTCGCCATTAAATGAGGCCCATGGGCCGCACGTTTGACATGCCTGGTCTAGGCGAAGAGTCACTACACCTGCGTGACCGACGACAGATAGACAGGCTGTCACGGACTAGGGGGGGGGGTGCAAAGGGAACGCATTGCTCTAGGCGGACCCAGGGTTAGCAGATAACCAAGATCCCAAATGTACCTCCACGCGGTGCA
This sequence comes from Meghimatium bilineatum, assembly GCA_034231615.1. Classification (NCBI taxonomy): domain Eukaryota; kingdom Metazoa; phylum Mollusca; class Gastropoda; order Stylommatophora; family Philomycidae; genus Meghimatium; species Meghimatium bilineatum. The sequence continues at coordinate 49,810,847 of CM067321.1, read as the reverse complement.
CCCTGGAAACAGAAATACAGCAGCTCGAGCTGATTCTGGCCAAATCATTTGGGGATCGTGTCCGAGAATGTGGAGGTAGCAGATGGAAAGAGATTTGACTGCACAAGAGACAGACAATATCTCCGACACCACCAGCATCACCACATATAGCGACACTGTCGACATACAGTGAAGCAGGGCAGTCCAGTCCGAACATTGGAGGGGCGGCCAATGTAAAATGCACGTAAAGATAGATGCATGGCGAGAGACAAATAGATTTCATACCGAGTACAATGAAACAATGAAAAGGCAGAACAGCGCTAGAGGGCTGCGCGAACTGCAAATAGAAAGTGAAAAGTCCCTAGGAAAGGGGAACTACAAGCACCGTCAGCTCGAGACGAGCTTCTAGTTACCTGTGTTCCTTACAGGCAGAGACCCAGACTCATCCACTGGCGTTTGGTAAAGCAAGAAGTCCTAACCCAACTCTAATGTCGAGCCTTCCTAAACCGGAAATATGCTCGCGAAGAGAAAGGGTTCCGTACTCGATGCGCTCAGGCACAAAAGGGACAACGATTTAGCCCTGGCCCAACTCTACTGTCAGGTTTTCCTACACCGGAAAGACACTTGAAGAGAGAAAGGGTTCAGTACCTGATGGGCTCAGGCGCTATTGGGACAAGGACGCTCAGCTCGAGAACGCCTTGCTCTCAAACGCGTGGTGTGAGACTCGAACTTGGACAAGGGGTACACGATGTCGGTGAATGACACCTCGGCTAAGAGGGCGAAAGAGCCAGGGTCCAACTCATCTGTTGAGTTCTTCCCCTTAAGGAACCAGGCTCACGGATGAGAAACGGTTCAGTACCCAATGGGCACAGGCACAGCACGTCCAATTACACGAGGCAAGTTCATAGACAGTGGAACACCTCGTTCGAGTCAGACGAGAGCAAAAAATCGTCTGGGCGAAGAGGCTCCATTACGCGTGCCTGGAGACAGATATAGAGGCTGTCACAAGCTAAGGGTAGCCCACCCGAATTGTCAAGGCATGCCGAAATCGGATGTGCTAGGCCTACAAGGCGCATAACGGTGGCACAACGTAATCACGCTCCCGGCGGAAATCGCACGGATATCCGTGATGGTTACAATGGAGCGAACGAAAAACAAACAAACAAACGGACTAGGGAAGCCCTCCCGAATTAAAGGCAGGACAAAAACGGATGTGCTGACCTCGGACGCCCTACCACAAGTGGCCAACCGAGGTGCAAATAACAGAGTACTACTGTGGAACTTGCAGCACAAATAACTTCACGCTCCCCGGCGGAAATCACACGATATAGTCATTGTGGTTATAGGAGAGCGAACACCGAAGAAGAATATATCCAGCCCATATTCATTAATTGATTTATTGACTTGGTCTATTAGTCTTTATAGTTCATGTTCACTTTCTGCTAAAAGAACAGTGTCATCTGCATATCTAAGGTTGTTTATTATTTTCCCATTGGTCTTGAGTCCTGGCATTTCTTCTATATATTTAAAGATATTCTCTGTGTAGATATTAAACAGGCTTGGTGATAAAATGCAGCCTTGTCTTACCCCTTTTCTTATTTCTATGTATGGCGAGTAGCTGTTTTCACATCTTATTTGTGCAGTTTATTCCCAATATATATTTCTAATTAGTCTGATGTCCTTTCCTTCTATGCTTATTTCTTGAAGACATTTGATTAATTTTTCATGTTGGACTCTGTCAAAGGCCTTTCTGTAATCTATCTATGCTTATTTCTTGAAGACATTTGATTAATTTTTCATGTTGGACTCTGTCAAAGCCCTTGCTGTAATCTATGAAACAAATATATATATATTTTTTTAACTTCTATATATTTATCCATCACTAGTCGGATACTCAGTATAGCTTCTCTGGTTTTGTTTTTCCTAAAGCCGAATTGTTCTTCACTGACCTCCATGTCTATCTTGTTCTTAATTCTTTCATGTATTATCTTGAGGAGTATATTAGTTAAATGATTCATTAGACTTATTGTTCTATATTCTGTACAGTCTACAGCCCTGGGCTTCTTAGGTAGTGGTATGAATATTGATGTTGTTAGGTCTCTAGGTATGTGGCCTGATTCATATATGTCATTGCAAAGTTCTGTGATAGTATCTACACCAAAATCATTTAGAGTTTTTATTATGTCTGCTGTTATGTTGTCAGATCCTGCAGCCTTTCCACATTTTATTGCATGTTCTACTTCTGCTTTCAATATTGCTGGACCATCGTTGTTGTGTATCGTTGGTTTTTTGTTCCGTTGGTCGTCAAACAGTTCTGTCGCATAATCTGCCCATCTTGTAAGTACTTCAGTTTATCAAATATTATTTTTCCATTTTTATCTTTAATGCATCCACCCCCATTTATAGGATTTTTCTTATTTGTGATCAGCCGTATCTCCTTATGCATTAATTTTGTCTTCTGTTGTATGGACATCTCTATTTCACTGCATTTTGTTTCTAACCATTGTTTTATAATTGAGTATTTTTGGGGTATTTTTAGCTTTCTTTCTGATATTTTCTCTAATATTTCATCTATCATCCATGTTTGTTTGTTCTTGGCTTTTCTTATTGGTAAATTTTCATTTTCTGTTTGAATACTTTTCCTTAGGCTGTCCCATTTATTGTCTATTTTCTCTTCTGTATTGTTCCATGCATTCTATCATTAGATGTTCATATCTAGTCCTTACATCTACAAGGTATTTTTGTTGTAGGGTAGCCGGAGGCAATGATGCGCATTTTTCGCTTTTTTTCGTATTCTGACAAATAGACTTAACTATGAGAGACCAAACTAGTAGCAGTGTGTAGCTTATCCATCCATCTAACAATCGTCAGGGTATTTACAACATACAATCACGTTTAGTCCGTAGAATGAGATTTTATTAACATGAGTAAAATCCCACCTTTGCCCCAATTTTTGGGGCAAACACGCGCAGGCAAAAACAATTATGAAATCATGGGAAAACCAGCAAAATAACAACGTCACTTCCTATCTAAACATAGTCAGTCACATTGTGGGAAGATTATAGAGCACAAAGACTAGGCATATCTATCTTTATGTAACTGTAATATGAAAAAAATGAAAAAACGTAAATATGAAAAAATATTTATACAGAGAATGGGTGCTTAGATCCGTTTGAAACTATAACAACGTGTTGGGGTGCTCTATAAGGCATTTGACTATAATTTCAACTATCTGATTAGCGGAGGTCGTTCATCTATGATCAGCGGAGATCGTACAACTATGACAGGAAGAGATCGTGCAACTATGACCGGCGGCAATAATGCATCTATAACCAGCAGGGATAGTGCAATTATGACAGGCGGAGATAGTGCAACTAAGACCGGCAGAGATAGTGTAATTATGACTGGCGGAGATCGTGAATCTATGAAAAGCGGAGAACGTGCATCTATGAATAGTGGAGAACGTGCAACTATGAATAGCGGAGATCGTGCATCTATGACCAGAGGAGATTGTGTATCTATGACTGGCGGAGATTGTGAATCTATGAAAAGCGGAGATCGTGCATCTATGAATAGCGGAGATCGTGCATCTATGAATAGCGGAGATCGTGCATCTATGAATAGTGAAGATCGTGCATCTATGAATAGCGGAGATCGTGCATCTATGAATAGTGGAGAACTTGCAACTATGAATAGCTGAGATCGTGCATCTATGTATAGCTGAGATCGTGCATCTATGTATAGCGGGGATCGTGCATCTATGTATAGCTGAGATCGTGCATCTATGTATAGCGGGGATCGTGCATCTATTATCTGCATCTATGACCCGTGAAGATTGTGTAGCTATAACCAACAGGGATCGTGCAACTATGAATAGCGAGAACGTGCATCCATGGATAGCTGAGGAATAGCGGAAATCGTGTATCTGTGAATAGCGGATACTGTGCATCTATCATCGGCGGATATTGTACAACTATGACCCGTGGAGATTGTGCATCTATAGCAGCGACTGCTTCATTTTCAGTCAGTGGCATCATTTTCTCAATTTTCCGTGTGTAATTCCTAAAAAGAAACATAACGTGACAATAAAATATTGGTTTAAATATTTGGCAACATGAGGGAGAAGTGACTGGGGCAAACATGCGCAGTGAATCAGCAACGCATGTTTGCCCCGTCAGTGTGCACGGCGTTACCCCAAAATCACACTGTTCACAATTTTTATAAAATATGAAAACAAAAATTATCTTGACAAGGTAACATGCTTAATAACTTAACAATACAATATAGTTTTCAGTTTAGATATGTAAAATAACATGACAGTAATGATAACAGAGGACAAAGAGTGAGAAGTGGAAAAAATTAGATCGAGAACGTTAAAAAATGAATTTACCTCATAGCTCAAAAATGACCTGCCCGTGACCAATGAAAATTCGGTGTGCGACAGAAACGGATGTTAGCGTCCGTCGTGGCAACGTGGTTTGCGGGAAAAACCCATAGTTCCGAGAAAAAAAACGACTGCGAATCTTTGCCCCCCGCGCATCTTTACCCCCGGCTACCCCTGGTTGTTTTAGTGCTGATGCGTCTATCTGTGGTTCTTGAATTCTTCTTTGTACTATCTTTTTTAAGTTTGACATGTATTTTGCACAGCACTGGATTGTGGTCAGAATTGATATCTGCACCTGGATATGTTTTCGTGTTTTTGACACTATTTCTAAATCTGTTGTTGATTCCGTTCTCTAGACTAGAATGCTAATCATACAGGAATTTGAGAACGAATGCAGAAGTGGGATGAAGCCCAGAGAATGGAATGCATTTGTGTAATGGTTTATTTTTGTTGTGATTTTGCACCTTTTCTTCCTCTGCGATCAGTTTCCTGTGCTCATAAGTCTATACAGGAATGTGGGCAGCCTCCATGAATTTAGTTGTCAGCAGGAGGTCCTCATGGTTGTTCCACAGCTTTACCGTCAGATTTGTCTCTTGGGGCCATATTTTAGTTCTCACATCATCCAAGAGTGCAAAATGTGGCTGGGGACATTTTTGACATGGGCATTTGTCAGTTTGGACAGACTTTATTTTGTGATGTGCTTGTAGTCTACAGTGTCCTGTGCTGTCTAAATATTGTGGTTTGCTGTGATCTGCTTAGCTTTAGAATAGGGTCCTGTGGAAAGTTACTACCTATTCTCTGACTCCATGTATGTTTGTATTTTCTTTTGTTGATAGTTTTTGTTTCAGTCAGTGATATTCTGTGCTGGAATTGTCCATTTTTTGCCAGTCTGTCAGCTGCTACATTTCCTGCAATTCCACTGCAGCACAACTTTATTGTTAGCAGACTGTTAATTTAAAAGTTCTACAGTAGTTTTTGTTAGATATTAAGTTTCATTAGATCTGATCACTGTTAGATCTGGAGTACTGACATGCAGTCGCACTAGAAGACTATAGTAGCTCCTTTGAGTCTCTGTTCCTCTAGAGCCTTTGATGCTTATAAGATTGCTTGTAGCTCTGCTCTGTAGTTTGTTCATAATTTACGAGTCGCAATTGAGAGTTCTAGTTTTGGTATGAGCATTAGTATCCCAACTCCTCTTTTTTACTGTATCCTCTGATGATCCATCTGTGAAGACGTGAATCAACTGTGAGCTGTGATATTGGGTGTCTAGGTGATCAAGTGTTTTTGTCTTGAGGGCATTAGGAGTTTCCTGCACCTTTTGACCTGACATATCCAACTTCAGCATGTCTTCTGGGTCACTTTGACCATAAATCGGATGGTTCAACCAACTCCATCCTATAATCTCTAGTTCTCACATCGTGCATGGAGTGTACAGTGTTGATATTCTTTGCTTCTCTTTCGAGCCATTGCTTCAAAGATGGTTTGAAAGCTATCTGATTCAATTTATTGTGAACTTTATATAATTTCCTGTTTATGTCGTTTGGTGCTGTTCTGTGGTCACACCAATTGTTTATTACACTTAGTGTGGAATCCCTCTCAGTGCATTCTTTTATAACAAATTTCCCTATAACACTTCAAAATCCCCAGTTACATTTATTCTATATTGTTTGTACTGTATATAGCGAATTTCTGTTGTTACATTCATATTTTGTCAGTCAGGACTAAGTTGTTATAACGGGAATATAATGCATAGGGCCTATATCTAACATATCTAGAAATGGTTCAATAGATTCAGTTTAAAATATGCAACATGCAAGACCAGGTCCAAGTCTCTAAAACTGATGCCGGTCACTGTGCATGCAAATATGATGCAAGTGGAGAAAATTTCTGGTGCGTATTCTTATCTTTATTTGAATAACAGTTTACATGTGCTTTAGCGAGTTTTAACATCCCTTTCTTTTTTTTTCAATTGTTATCAGTTATACATATTGTCACAATGAGACTATACACCTGACAAATCATGCAACAATGGATTGACATCTCAACAGAAAATTTATTTTAATCACCATTTAGGATGGACATCTATCCACGCAGTCCCTTTGAATTTAATACAAGGGCAGTTGGTATGTAAAGAGAGCGGGATGTTCTTCTTCTTCTGCGTTTGTTCTCAAACTCCTGCAGATTAGCAGGATGTAGTCAAGAGAACGGAATGCGCTGTGTCATGGTTTACAGCATTGCTGCGATATCTGCGGCTTTCGGTCTGACACATCCGATTTCAGCATGGTTTTGGGTCACTGACCCTATAACCTCCTTTGTCGCCTTTTACGACATGCGTGGAAGGTAAACAGTGTTGCTATTCTTTGCTCCCCCTCGGGCCTGGCAACACTCGGGCAGAGCGGGATTTGATACATTGGCCTCATTTAGTATTGCAGAACAAAATAATAAGAAATACATCAATAGAAGCCGCAGATGAAACAATGAATATGATGACAGCCATATTTATCAGAGAAAGTGTTGCAGCAAAAAGACAACAAGATATTATCATCATCATCAAGTGACATATTCTTTCCAGAACGTAGTCTTTCCTATGGATCTCTTGAATTCTCCGCGGTCTTAAGCAAGTTGCCCTGCATCTTCCAGTGACATGCGCAGGCATTCTTGAACGTCTTTTGTCCAACGGCGTCTTGGTCGGCCTTTGCCCCTGTTGCCTTCTATCATCCCCTCCATTAACATTCTCTCCATGCCGTCGTGTCTCTTAATATGACCGAAAAAAGCTAGCTTTTTCTTTAATATAGTGTTCAGAAACCAGCCTTCCTGGACGTTAATTTTTCGTAACACCTCCTGGTTTGTTTTCTTCACTGTCCATGGTATTCTCAAAACTCTTCTATAACACTTTAATTCATATGATGTTATTCTCTTGGCCACTGTTTTATTTAGTGTCCATGCTTCACATCCATATGTCGCCACAGGAAATACACATGTTCGTAGTAAAAACAATTTGGATCTTATGTTAGTACCTTGCCATAGTTTATTATTCACCACATCCATAGAAAATTTCTTTGCACAATACTCCTGTAGTTTGTCGTTGCTTTCAGGAGGAACATCCGATTTAAAATGACACCGAGGAAAACACATACATTCTCAATCGCCATTTTGACCGGAAGATATTATCAGTAAATCTTAATTCTCTGCAATTAATATATCTTATTATGAAACTTCAAGAAATTAGGTATGCAGATGACACATCATAACATCAAAAATTTTGACTTCGCAGGTTAATGAAGCAGGGTAATGAAGTTTTGCTAATAACAATGGATCCATATCTATACAGACGGGTCTGATTTTAAAGCCACCATCAAAGCAGGTTATGGTGTCTATATAGAATAGACAGACAAAACATCTGATGAGTTGTTTGATGCCTGTGAGGAGATATGTTCTATGACGCTGAAATAACAGCACCAGAAGTTGCCTTGTACCACCTGAAAACCATATTTGATGCCTTTCCATAAAAAAAGTCCACAACAATGTGATTTTTTACAGATTCTATGTCTGCTTTTCAAGCACTAGAATGTGATTGACATTGTAAACCTGAGCTAGTTGAAATATATCACCATGCAAACCAGCTGCTTACATCTTATGAAGTCAGCAGTTATGCAGTGTATCCCTGGCCACTCAAACACACCTGGCAATGACAAGGCAGATAGACTTGCAAAGAAGGGAGCACAAGAACAGCCATATACACAAACAACCATGTACACAGTTAAAATTATGTTGAAATCTGTGAACAAAGAAACTTGGATGAACAGATGGGCCATGGGAAATACTGGGAGGGAAATCTATAAATATATGATCAGCCCAAACCCTAAAGACAAGAACCTCCTGGAAAGGAAAGACCAGAGTATCATCTTCAGACTACGCAAAAACATGTACACTTTAACAATCACCTGAACAGAATACAACCACAACACACTCCAGGGTGCAGGATGTGCGCTCATCCCTATGAAACTGTTGAACACCACCTTTTTGAATGCCGAGCGATGGAGGACATCAGGAAAATGCTTCTCCCTCCAGGGCCCGATAAATGGAACACATTATATGGAACAAAATAACAGCTCACAAACACATGCATATATCACACAATGGCATTGGTTCAAAGGGCATGAGCCAATGGACAACTGGATCAGCAAACAAGCAAGTTTTGCTAATCACTGGAAACACACATAACCACACGCAAATCAACGTTTTGATCAGAGGACTTTTATCAAAATAACATACACATATACAAAAAATGTTAACTGAGGTTCACATGGCCTAGCTAGAACAATGTGGAAATGATCGGAAGGATTGAAAATAGGTCAGAGGTGACACAAACAGGATAAATACAAATAACACACCCAAATGCATATCAAAACGAGACAAAGAAATGACAGAACAACATATCCATATGACTGGCACTCATTGATCTCTAAAAGTTTAGAAAGAAAATCTCAATGCAAAGAAACTGAACAAGAGATTTTATCGGCATTTGGAATTAAATACTATAGAAGTCATAAGAATATCAAAGCAGATATCTGGAAAGACATGAATACAGAAGACTATCTTCAAAACTATCCCAATAAAAACAATAGCTAACACATTCTGTGCATATAAAAAGACAATAGTTTAGAAAGATTAATCATGGAGGGAAAAGTTCCAGATCAATCAATGGATGCAGAATATTGAAGACAACCTGAACATGACACTGGAAGAGGCTGAGCTGCTTCAAAGAGCCGAGAGGCTTACAGAGTGGCAGTGGGGACAACTTTCTGTAAAGGACACACCACATAGATATGATGGAATGGAAGAAATGGGGACACACTTCATGGAGAAGACACTGAAGACATTATTTGAGAAGACACTGGTTTACTTACTTATCCAATCCCAGGGTTGCAAACTTTCACTATTTCTTCCCTGTGCCAGGTGGTGGTAAGCATGTCTTCTTCAGCTGTGTATGTATAAAGGGTGTTAACGATGGAGAGGTTTTGTAGTGTAGAGCATTCAAAAAGATTATGTTTTACTGTTTCCTGGCTGCAGTGTGTTGTATGGTCAGTGTTAATTCTTTGTAGGTAAACACTGGTTTAGTATTGCTTCCAAATAGTCTGCAATTATTGTCAAGCCTGTGCTAAAGGTGCAGTCTAGTTCACCTACTTATGTATAGCAGCAAAACCAGACAAATTTTGATGATGGTTCTAATGCTATGGAATATGAGGCGGCCAAGCATATCTTTGCCAAGTCCATAAGAGACAGTTCCTTTATGGCCAGAAGCTACGTGATGAGGACTCTAAAACTTCTGGCTATGACATTACAATCATCAAAGATGATTGTATCAATCACATAGCAAAGAGAAAGTTCAATTCTTTAGAAAAATTGAAGAGAACAAATCTCTCCTCAATAGGAAACTGTCAATGATTTGGAAAATAACATACACATATGAAGCAAATTTCAAATATTCTCCTGGTGATTAAATGAAAAAGTGTACACGGTTTTGCACACATTTAAAGCTCTCCAGTCTGAAAAGATAACTGACTTTCAAAAACTACTTAGCGAATTGTCTTAGTTGTAATGTTCTTCCTCGTGGCTTCTTATCACATTTCCGTCCTCAATTAGGTAACTCCAAACCTTCATATGTTTCCCGCTTTACTCGTATCGATCGACAATACGAATTTTCTTCCATGCGTGCCGTACTGAACTTCCACTCTGACCTCGCAGCGCTTGGGCCTTTACAGCTCAGTGCGCAGGTAAAACGATTAAATGAGGAAAATGGTGCCTTTGCGGTCACTACGAGCAGTATGACCATGGAGACTATGGCGGTGACCAAGGCATTTGAGTGGCTACGCACACAGAAGGTAACGCAGGTCTGCATCTTGAATGACTATGAGTATTATTAAGAAGGTACAAGTGGGTCTCGTTCGCGAACAGTGGATTGAGGCCTTGAGAAAGGCGAGCTTGAAAGTGGTTACATTTATTTTCGTGCCGGGACATGTGGGCGTTCGAGGCAATGAACGAGCGGATCAACTGGCATCGTGCGCGATTGTGGCACAGGGCGATGGGGCAATGGATCGTGCTGACGTTTTGAACTCCTTAAGAGATATAACACGCGAGAGTGAGACTAATGTGGATGATGATTCCTTTTCAATGGCTAGGATTAAAGATCAGGGATTGAAATGTGGTGTTGCTAGAGGTGAACATTTTGGATGGCGCAGAAGAATGATGGTCAACCGTATAGGACCGGTACTGTCAGCAGAAGTGTGATGGCGGAGGCACTCAAGGAGAGATCGGAGCAAGTATGGATGTGTCCAGTTTGCAGTGATGATGATCCGACGACTAACTAACTAACTAACTAACTAACTAACTAACTAACTAACTAACTAACTAACTATTTGACCTCCTCTCTGATTTATCCTCATCATTAGAATCACTCCGTCTACGCCTATTACCTCTCATATCTAACGTTTTCCCTGTCTACTTTCTCGTACGCTTTATCATCCATTGCCTTAATAGCCAGTTATACACTTTTCTTAACTTCCCATTCACGTAAATTCTCATCCCTTTTTCCTTCATCATATGCCCCCATTTATTCCTCCACCTTTCAACCTATCAATTTTCATCCACCTTCTACATCTCCACCACTAATCTTTCCGGCACCCCTGAACCCCTCTCTTTAGATCTACCAACTAATCATCACCCTTTAGTACGTTGTATACCGTCTAATCTCCCCTTATCTGCTTATCCGCCCCAGTTGTGATCGCTATTCCTTGGAATGTGATGTCAATCGTTTTCACTGTATTCTTCGTCTTAAACAACACTTTTATTACCACCCTTCGTCTTCTGGTCTGGTTTCCCTTGATGACCCTTTCTCCTCTTACAATCATCACAAACATGATTGGACCCCACCCCCCCCCCTTCTTCTCCTGAAACCAAAACACTTGATGCCTACATTGACTTTACCCTTCATGCTATACAACATCTACGTCATCCTAAACTACGTCGCTCTAATCTCACTAGATCAGAGTCACGGGCGCTCTCTAGACTTCGCTCACGTGATGACATCGTGATTAAACCGGCTGATAAGGGTGACACTGTTGTTGTGTGGTAGAAGGACCTATAAATCAAAGAAGCCACGCGCCAGTTAGAGGACTTGGATTTTTATCGTCACTGTGCCAAGGATCCAATTTTAGCAGATAATGATAAAGTGGACAAAACTCTTAAACAACTTATTAACAGCAATCAACTCCCCATTAGTGCCCTCAAACTTCGGATTATTAAAAGCAATCTGGGCTCTCCTACTCTGTATTTACTACCTAAAATACATAAACCATCTAACCCAGGTAGACCGATTGTTTCCGCCTGTTCTTGTCCTACTGAACTAATTTCTGATTTCTTAGACAGCGTCTTCCAACCTCTTGTCGCATCTCTTCCATCTTACCTAAAGGACACTAACCATGCTCTGTCCATCTTTTCTTCTATTGCTCTCGATCCTCTACAGACCTAGCACATATTCCTTCTAGATGTTGTTTCCCTCTATACATGTATTCCTCATAATGATGGGCTTCTGGCGTTACAGTTCTTTCTTAACATCAATCCGCATAAGTCTATTGCTACTGCCGCTATTCTTCGACTGGCAGAATTAGTTCTCACCTTGAATTCTTTTGAATTCAATGGACACTTTTTTCATCAAATTAGTGGTGTGTAGCGATGGGTACTAAAATGGGACCCAGTTATGCCTGCCTATTTATGGGTCACATTGAACATCTTTTTACCACATTTCAGGGCCCTGTCCCTTCAATATTCCATCGCTACATAGACGATGGGTTTGGGGTTACTGATATTTCTCTTGATAACTTCCAACTTTTTCATTGACTTTGTGAGTGGTTTCCATCCAGCTATTAAATTTACCTCTCTTATTTCCTCCACCTCTGTGGACTTCCTTGACATTTGTGTTTCCATAGAATCCACATCCCTTACCACTTCTGTACATTATAAGCCTACGGCCTCTCATAGTTTTCTTCTTTATACATCATCTCACCCAAAGTCTTGTCATCATGCCCTCCCTTTTTCTCAGCTGCTTCGTCTTCGTCGTCTCTGCCAAGACGATGTTGATTTCCAGATTCAAGCTCATAAGATGCTGGATTTTTTTCGCCGTCGCTTATACCCTGAGGATATCCTGTCATCAGCTTTACAACGTGTTCTTACTATTTCCCACTCAGTGGCCCTCCTACCATCTATTAAACATACCTCTGATCGCACAATACTGGCTATCACTTTTCATCCTCATAATCCCCATCGAGGCCAGAACCTTGAAGTGGTGATGGGGCTTAGTTCAGCCATCAGAGGCTGAAAACTAAGACTGGTCGGGCACTCCCACTCGAGCAGGACCATAGTCCGGCCCAAGTAAGCAGAGTGCTGAAGACGGAGGCAACCAGCCAAAAGGCGCACAGATAATCAGGTTGCCACGCATAAAACACAATGGAAACATGTCTGCATCTAATAAACGTTATGGTGCCTGCCCTGTGGCGGACGTTCAGGCAGGGACGGTGCCGGGCCCTATACCTCGAAAGGGCCCAACCTCAGTTACTGGAAGTCCTTCTCAATTGCCCCGAGGAGCCAGGAGACAAGGGAATAGAGCTACTGGCCAAACAAACAAACGACCAATAAAAATAATGCACTGGAATGCTGAGGGTGTCAACAGTAAAAGAGATGGATACAGCAAAAAATTGGAACTTGAAAATGTCCTCAGTGAAGAACAAGTAAATATATGCTGTATCCAAGAAACACACCTCAGCAGCGACATAGCCTTCAAAATCAGAGGCTACCAGTGCTACCGATCTGACCGAAAAGACAGGCGAAAGGGTGGAATTCTGACACTAGTTAAAAACAATATCAGCGCATGTCCGCTGGAAGTATACATGGACGGGGCAGAATACCAGATGCTCCACCTAAAAACAGACAGTGCAGAATTCCATCTCCTGAACTACTACTGCCCAAATGATAAACCATTGGCACTAGACACAATTCCAGACAAAGAAAGGCTTATGGTGTGTGGTGACTTCAACAGCCACTCTCAGAGCTGGGGCTACGATCATATCGACAAGAGAGGTGAGGAACTTGAGAGCTGGCAGGATGAAAATAATCTCATTCTTATTAACCAGCCAGCAGACTCACCAACCTTCTACTCGAGAGCATGGCACACCACCTCTACACCAGACCTGGCATTCTACTCACCAGGCCTGGAATGGAACATCACACGTGTCGTTGGAAAGCAGCTTGGGGGTAGTGACCACAGACCAGTATTTCTGGAAATTCACAATGAATATACCAAGGACAGCAGCACGCTCACTAGGTGGAACTATTAGAGGGCAGACTGGAAAATGTACCAGCATTTAACCAGTGTTCTAGCTAAGGACATGAACTTGGACAAAGACATCAATAGAGCAGTGAGTGAATTTAATAGATGTATACTACATGCTGCTAGTAAAACCATACCCAGGGGGGCACGCAAAAACTACAAACCCTACTGGAATGATGAACTGGAAAAGCTGCAAAATGAGATAAAAACATCTAGAAAGCAGGCTGAGAACAGACCTAGCCAAGAACATCACAACAAATATCAGCAAACAAAGGCTAAATTTCAAAGAGCCAAGTTACAAGCCAGACGGAGCAGCTGGAAAGAAAAAACAGAGTCGCTGAACCTAGAAAGAGATACTAGGAAATTATGGAAACTTGTAAAACAACTAAATGATGAAGGTACAGGGAGAAATACCAGGATCACACTTTATAAAGATAGAAACATTTTAACAGGTAAACATGCAGCTGATTACTTTGCAGATTCCTTTGCAGAAGACAATAACGTCAAAGTCAGCCCAGACAAACAACAGGAGGTTCGAGAGAACCAGCAAAACATTGGACAAGGTGAACCTATACCTGAAGTCATGGAGGCACCAATCACAATGAGAGAACTGGAGCATGCAATATCCAAATTGAAAATGAAAAAGTCCCCTGGAGCTGATGGAGTGTCCAATGAAATGATTAGAAACCTGGGAAGTGCAGCAAGAGCAAAGCTACTGCAGATCTTTAACACAAGCTGGTCCACAGGTAATGTACCACAGGCGTGGAGAGAAGCAATAATGATACCACTCCTCAAATCAGGAAAAGATGGCAACACAGTCTCCAACTACAGGCCCATCAGCCTCACAAGCTGTCTATGTAAAACAATGGAACGCATTATCAATCTTAGGATGCAGTGGTACCTTGAAAGTGAAAACCTTCTGGTATCACAGCAAGCAGGTTTCAGACAGTGCTACTCTACTGAAGATCAGGCAACCTACCTCTCCCAAGAGATTGAGGATGCCTTCCAAGAAAAGAAACTGGTACTAGCAGCATGGATAGACCTCAGGAAAGCATTTGATAAGGTCTGGAAAGAAGGGCTCCTAAAGAAATTGCGAAATTGCAGGGTTAGCTCAAGAATGTACAAATGGGTAAAAGCATACCTGCATAATAGAAGAGCCAGGGTACAATTAGATGGTCGCAAGAGCAAGAAAGTTCTACTGCGTCATGGAGTCCCCCAGGGAGGAGTCCTGTCACCCACACTTTTCTTGGTTTACATCAATGACCTAGTTGCTGAACTACCACATGGGATCAAAGTGGCAATGTATGCTGACGACCTGGTGATCTGGTGCACGGAAGAACATGCAACAGTGGCCACTAAACAAATACAAAGAGCTATCGATGCCCTAACCTTATGGGCTAATAGATGGTGCGTCAGCATTAACACAGATAAGTGCAGCACTACACTCTTTACCCTCTCACCAAAACAAAAAGCTGGTCATATCAAGATAGATGGAGAGCTCTTGAAAGAAGACAAACAATCCACATACCTCGGAGTTACTTTTGATGATAAGCTGACATGGAAGCAGCACATAAACAAAGCAACAACAAAAGCCAGGAGGAAGCTAGCTATCCTGAGAAAACTAAGTGGAACCACATGGGGAGCCAGTGGAAATATACTCAGTAAAGTTTACCAGCAAGGCATAAGACCACACCTGGAATACGGTTCAGCTGCGTGGTGTCCTGCATCAAACACCACATTACAAGATCTAGATAAAGTGCAAAACCAGGCACTTAGAATAATGTTGGGAGCAATGAAATCAACACCCATAGCAGAGATGCAGAAAATGGGAAGAATGCAAACACTTGGCGAACGCAGAGACACAAAAGTACTAATTCAAGCAGAAAAGTTTCAGTGTATGCCAAGTCATCCAATGAAGGAAAGATTCCAAAATCTAGCAATGGGACGACTGAAAAGGAGCAGCTTTATCCATCAAGCTAAACGACTCCGTAGACAACTTACAGACCTACCTGAAATTGGCAGCCCCTTAAGGTCTGTACCAGAGCAAACCCCGTGGAGTGAAAGCCATGGAATGCCAATATACATTCAGACCCATGTGAAAGGAATACTAAGCGAGGACGAACAGAACAGTGTGCAGCGAATGACAATCACCCTCAGTTTCCTGGATAAGGAATATCCACAAGATATATGGGTCAGAGTGTACACAGATGGGTCAGCACAGAATGCTGTGAGGAATGGAGGTGCAGGTGTATATATAGAATATCCACACAAGCCTAGAGATACAATCAGAACACCGACAGGAAAATTCTGCAATAATTATGATGCAGAAATCCAGGCAATTAGTGTGGCAGCTAAAAAACTGCTGAACTCCAACTCTGACCTACAGCCTGTGGTATTCCTGACAGATGCAAGGTCAGTGCTTCAAGCTCTCCAGTCTGGAAAACTAACAGACTTAAAAAAACTACTTAGCGAATTGTCTTACCAGTATAGGGTAACCATGCAGTGGATACCCTCTCACTGTGGAATACCAGGAAATGAAAAAGCAGACCAACTGGCTAAGGAAGGTGCTGCCGAAGACCAACCAGATATACCAATCACCTACCATCAGAAAAAACAGATGATAAAGTCAATAAGAAAGCCACAAACACCAACACAAGATGACTATCACAATATGAACAGATCAGAACAAGTTATAATTCTACGTCTCAGAACAGGACACAACCGACTCCGCAGTCACATGTATACAAAGTTCAAGATTGGCAACACAGCCATGTGTACATGTGGACAGGCAGCACAGAGTGCCAAACATATACTTCAAGAGTGTTCTGAGCATGAAACGCTGAGGCAGACATATTGGCCAGAGGAAACAACACTGGAATCAAAGCTCTATGGGACACTGTATGAACTACAAAAGACAGTGAGTTTTATTAAGGAGACAGAATTACAGATATAGACATGTTTCAAGTGAACGAAAGAAGAAGAAGAAGAATCCTCATAATATGCCGGCACTACGTATCCTATTACGACATTTCTCTATCCTCCAGTTAGATCCCATCTCCAATCCTGCATTTCCCTCTCTTCCACTAGTCGCTTTTCGGAGGGACAGAAACCTTCGTGATCCCTTAGTTCATTCTCGTCTGCGCACTTCTGCAGGTCAACTAGGAACTGTCCCTTGTCACCGAAATTGTTTTACTTGCCCTTTTGTTATTCTCACTCCCATGTTACAGTTTCCTAAATCACACTTTGATATTCAGAATTCTTTTTCATGTTTGTCCCGTAATTTAATATACTCTATCATATGTAAGTGTTGTGATATGAAGTATATTGGTGAGACTGGTAGACGTTTAGCTGATAGATTCGCTGAACATTTTAAAGATATCACGAATCATCGTGACTCCCCAGTGGCTAATCATTTTAACAGCCCGTCACATCATGGTAGCTCTGATGTCTCTGTAACCGGTTTGTTACGTTGTTATACCGGTGACTGGCAACGTCAGTCCTTGGAATATCGTCTCATTTGCCATATGGGAGTCTTACAACCACACGGAATGAACATTAATCACCGTTTTGTTTGAGTTTCCCACCTTTTCTTTATACCCTCTACTCCCGTATTGCACTAATTCTTGTAATTATTTGTCTTTGTACACTTTCGTGAGTAATTATTTTTGTGTTTGCCGTACTTCTATATATTTCCTTTATGTCTTCTTTCTTTTGTGTATGTCGACATGTGATTATTTTGTGCTCTAGTCCATCAATTGTACATTAGAATGCCATATTGTTATTGTTCAATCATTTACATATTTAGACTTTGATTTCCTCGGTGTTATTGTAGTTGTCTCTTCGATGAGTGCCCACACATGTATAGTTATTTGTATATGCATTTTGTTTTACATTGTTCTATGTATCCACACAATTACTTTGGGCCACATATTTGTATGTATACATATGCAGTTGTTATAGCATTATCTTTATGTGAACGAAAGTTTATATTTATATCAATATATGTATATGTTTCTATGTGTGCGAATGTTCATGTTATTGTTTTTATTTATGTGGGAAAGTGTTTATGTGGATGCATGTTCATATTTATGTATATATATGTATTTATGTGAGCGCTTGTTTATGTTAATGCACGTATCTCCATTCTGTGTAAATATGTATGCCTATTCTGGTGTGAGCCCTTTCCTATGTGTGGATACATTTACATGCCTGTGCATTTTGTGTGGGTATCCTTCACACATGTGTCCATTTTGTTATATATTTATTTCTTAACTCTTGGTGTGTGTATACATTTCCCCGCCGAAGACGGATGTGTCGGGCCATTGGCGCAAATAAAACGGCGACACAACGCATTTCCATTTTCTGGACTACATCCTGCTGGAAATCTAGCAGGACCATGATCCAGCTAGATCCAGTTGGAGTTTGAGAATGAACGCAGAAGAAGAAAGTATACATTTCTATGTATGTTTAGGTGTGATTGTATATATATGTTTATGTCTATATTTGGTTTCACATTCAATCCATGCGTTTTCCAATGATGATTCTTCTTGTATCCTTCCTTCCCCAAACCCACTCACCCCACCAACACATCATTACTCATTATCATATGCCATTCTGGTTGACGTAGGCGACCGTAGCTCTCTGTCCACAGTATTGTTATCAGGATCGTTGTTGTTTCCATGCCTTGCTAGGTTGTCAAACTAATATTTTCTCACGTTGTCCCCATCTGTCTCTGTTCCCTTCAGTCTTGCCTGTTGTGACTATGTTCTTAAAACCTGCCTGTCTGATAAAGTGACAAAAGGGATCTTTTTCTTATATTATTCTTGCATTCAACACCCCAACCACATCTATATTGCCTCTAATTTCCCACTTTGTTTATAATGAATGCACGCATTTTCTCTTTTACTAGATGCATTTCCATTCCTGCGTCATGGAGACGTGGCTTTATGAAATCTAAGTGATCTATTTTGTATATTTTTGTGGTGTTTACTGTTGTTTGTCTCTTGAAAAAGGTTCCATTTGAGCTGATACTTTGAGAATTGTCCTGTTTAGTTTTATTGTATGTTTTTTATATATTTTTATTCATAGGCAAGATAAGTGTTTTTTGGTAACCTGTTTAATTCATTTTGCTTTACGAATTGTCTTACCAGTATAGGGTAACCATGCAGTGGATACCCTCTCACTGTGGAATACCAGGAAATGAAAAAGCAGACCAACTGGCTAAGGAAGGTGCTGCCGAAGACCAACCAGATATACCAATCACCTACCATCAGAAAAAAACAGATGATCAAGTCAATAAGAAAGCCACAAACACCAACACGACTATCATATTATGAACAGACCAGAACAAGTTATAATTCTACGTCTCAGAACAGGACACAACCGACTCCGCAGTCACATGTATACAAAGTTCAAGATTGGCAACACGGCCATGTGTACAGGCAGCACAGAGTGCCAAACATATACTTCAAGAGTGTTCTGAGCATGAAACGCTGAGGCAGACATATTGGCCAGAGGAAACAACACTAGAATCAAAGCTCTATGGGACACTGTATGAACTACAAAAGACAGTGAGTTTTATTAAGGAGACAGAATTACAGATATAGACATGTTTCAAGTGAACGAAAGAAGAAGAAGCACACATTCAGAATCAAATCACATGTTCTTTTCAGATGTGCATTAATGACACTTGCACCTTTTGAAAGTAAAAGACCAACATTCACATCAGAAGTTGGCAAGATTATTTCTATGTTGATCAGGCTAAAAAATCCTGAATTGTTTCAGCGGTTTCAAAATGAGTACCCAGAATGCCCAGAGCTTCAATTCCTGCATATCTTCGGCGATCAGTCAGGTTGGGACTTCGGATTCTATGATATATGCTGCTGTCTGTTTCAAAGTGTCCACTGTGCCATACAGTTTCTCTTCAACACTGATTGGGGTGGGCCATGTCTTGTTTCTCAGGTCTGCATACTGGGGACATTCTTGTAGGATATGTTCTGCTGTCATATTTGCAAGGCTGCAATGGCAGAGCCCAGTTGTCCCTATTTTGAATTTGGTGTACAAATGTGTCTCATTTTGTTGTGACCAGTTCTGAGGCGCAGCAGGATAACCTGGTCTCTTCTGGACACTTGGTAATACCCGTCATCTGCATTATATTTGGGGTGGTCTTCTTTCCACTTTTTGTTATAGTTGCCTTTAATGATGGTCTTCACTTCTTCATAACTGACCAGATAGTCTTCTTGAGGTAACTTCCCTCCTTCTTTGGCCAGTCTATCTGCAACTTCATTCCCTTCAATGTTACAGTGTGCCGGTATCCACTGGATCACTACTCTTTGGAAATTATTGTACAACTGAACTAGCACTGCCCTCAATTTATTCAGTTCGGTGTTCTTGTGTAGCTTCAGTGCTGTTATGACAGAGAGTGCATCTGTTAGTAGTACAATATTCCTGTGCACTTGTTCTTTGTGTTGTAAGATAGTTTCTGCTGCTTTCTTGAGAGCTTCCATTTCTGCTTTAAAATTGGTTGAGAGCTTGCCTGTAGCTATGGCTAGAGTAACATCTTTCCCGCATTTTAGTCTGAGGGTCACTCCTCCACCTCCATTCTCAATTGCGTTTGTGGCCGAGCCATCTGTATAGGCATGAGTCCATGCATTTTGTGGGTAATTAACTGCGATGTGTTGTTCTGTGATACGCTTTCTCTCCAATTCTGTCTGAGTTCCTTTCTTTTCTATACCTTCTATTTGTTCTTTTAGTTGTGGGAGTCTGTATGCCCAAGGGGGGATGATACTGACTAGTTGTATGGGCCTTGGTTTCGCTTGTCCTATAGTTGGTGCCTTTTGTATCAGTTTCTTTGCAGTTGCTGAGAAGTTGCTCCTCTCCAGCCTGCTTTTGCCATAGCCATTAATTCTTTGGTGCATAGGATGATTCAGGAGTCTCTTGTATTTTTCTGCTTGTTGAACTACTTTCATGTCTCTTTTATCTTCCATGGACTGAAGGCCAGTTATTGTTTCTAATGTATTTATGGGTGTAGATTTCATAGATGCAGTAATAATACGTGTAGCTTGATTCTGGGTTTTTTTTATTTTGTTGAATTGCGTTTTAGATGCTGTGGCCCAGGCTGCGATGCCATACTCTAGTACTGGCCTAACTCTACCTGTGTATAGCCTTTTCAAGATTTTGCTGTCCGCTCCCCAGTTTGTGCCTGCTAACTTTTTCATTATTGCCATTCTATTTCTGGCTCGTTTCTCTACCTGTTTTGCCCATGTCATTCTAGAGTCAAGGGTAATTCCGAGGTATGTTGGGTTCTGCTCTAGTGGGAGAACGTGATTGTTTATTTTTAGTGTTGTTTTCTGTACCTTGTTGGATAGTGTGAATATTGTGTGTGTGGTTTTCTTTTCATTAATGGTAAGCAACCATTTCTTGGTCCAGCTTTCTAGTTTGTGTAGTGCCCCTTGCATTCTATTTTTTTGCAACTGCTATTGTCACCCCTCCTGTCCACAAGGCCAGGTCATCTGCATACATTGCAGAGTGTACCCCAGTTGGTATGCCCTCCATATCATTTATGTAAATTAAGAAGAGTGTAGGGGATAGTACACCTCCTTGCGGGACACCTTGTTCTAGTATTCTCTTCCTGCTACGTTTTCCCTGTACTTGCACTCTATCTGTTCTTTTTTCCATATAGTTGCATATCCAGTTATATAAGTGTCCTCTGATTCCTAGTCTAAGGAGCTTGTTCTTGAGTCCATCTTTCCAAACTTTGTCAAATGCCTTCTCCATGTCAACCCACACTGCAAGCGTGTTTTTTTTCTTGGTATGCGTCTTCAATCTCTTGGGCTATGTAGGCGACCTGGTATTCTGTTGATCTGTGTTGTCGGAAGCCGCTCTGTTGTGCTGCTATAAGTTGTTTTCCTTCCAAGTGCCACATGAGTCTTCTGTTGACCATTTTCTCCATTAATTTGCCCATACAGCTGAGGAGACTGACAGGTCTATAACTACTTGGGTCGAGTTTGTCATTGCCTTGCTTTAAAATGGGTACCATGATAGCTTCTTTCCATGCGGTGGGCACCTGTCCTGTTCTCCAGCTAGTATTTACTATGTTTAGAAGTTTTCTCTTTGCTCTAGGCCCCAGTTTCATAAGCATCTCATTGGTAACCCCATCTTTACTTGGTGACTTCTTGAGTTTAAGGTTCTGTAGTACTTCTTCTAGCTCAGTTTCCGTAAATTTTGCCAACATTTGCTCTTCTATAACCATAGGCATATCCTTTAGTCCATGAATTTCATTCTTGACTTCTATTTTTCTTTCTTTTGGTATGTTTATCTGGCTCACAGTTGCATAATTTTTAATGAAAATGTTTGCTGCTGCTTTTCCCGTGTACATTTTGTTATTATATTCAAGTGTTATTGGAGGTCGGCTACTGTTTTCATCACTCAATGCCTTGGCAAGTTTCCAGAGTTTGTTTCCATCTTTGTCCATGTTAAGGCTCTCGGTTTTTTCGATCCATCTCCTCCTTGCTGATGTTTTTACCTCTCTCTTGTATTTAGCTGAGGCTGCCTTGAGAGCAATATTGCTTTCTGTACTCTGCTCTGTTTCTGCTAATTCTCTGGCCATATTCAGGTCTTCTTCAAGCTTTTGTATTTCTTTGGACCAGTACGGTTTGTATTTTTTTTCTTGCCCCTCTTGGTATTGCTTCTTTTGCTGCCCTAAGTATTGCCTCAGTTAGCTTTTCCGTCATGTTCTTTATTTTTTTTTAGATGGGTGTTGATAGACTCACTATATGCGTCTGAGAGTTTTGCAAATTTGTCCGTCTGCTCTCTTATAGTTCCAGCGGGGAAGAGGTTTCTGCTCTTCCTGTGTGTAGTTAAGGTTGATAGTGAGTTTTATTGGTTTGTGGTCACTGTCCCATAACTATTCTACATATTTTATGGGATAAATCGCCAGTGGCAAACGCTAAATCTGGGGTTGATTTCCATCTTGAGTAGAAAGTTGGGGGATCATCCTGTGCATTCAACAGAAATAGATTGTTATCGATTTCCCATTCTTCTCCTCTTGAGTCAGTTTGCTGGTAACCCCACCTTTCAGAGTGGCTGTTAGTCACCCACTACAATACAGTGTGTGTCTGTAATATCCATTGTTTCTAATTTAAGGGCTCTTCCTACTGGGCTGTATATGTTATAAATTCTGATGGGCTGGTTGTCTATGTACACATCTGTTCCTATAATCTTTGATTCTCCTATTGTATTTATTTCTATCTGCTTTGTTGGAATGGTGTTGCGTATCAGTGTAAGTGCCCCTCCCTTATGCCCTTCTCTGTCCTGTCTGAATGTTTGGTAGCCCCTGATAGAGAATCTATGGTTTAGGTTAAGATGGGTTTCTTGTATGCAAGCCACATCAATCTTGTCGTTATCCAGTCTAGCTGTTAGTGCCTGCTTTTTGTGGTAAATGCCTTCCGCATTCCAATGCAGTATGTTTAGTCCTTTTGTCTGTTGTGTGGTTTGACCAGTCATAATTTCCCATTTCCTGGTCTTCCAAAATGGGCCGGGGTGACCACCAGTAGCTTGGGGTGGGCCACTTCGAGGCATGGGGCCCGGTACTCTACCTGCCTGGTGGGACTCCTCATGCAGAGCACCATACCTAGAATCCATTGTCTCAATCTGCATGAGTGTATTTGAGGTACGTTGCACTTTGTTATGCGCCATATGGCCAAGTGCATCCGATTTCCGCCAGCTATTTTTTTTAGGTTTGCTTTCCTTAGATGGTCTACCCTCCCGGGATCATGAGCACCATCTGTCCAGGCTTTGTGTAGAGTTTTCCTATCTCCTAGGTGTCCTGTCTTTCTGGACTCTTGAGCGCCACCTGCCCAGAAGTTAGGGGAATTTGTTACGTTTTCCTGCCTTTTTCCCTTATGGGATGGAGCTGATTGGGGCCTAAGTAGGATTTTACTGACTGCTCCCTTTGTATGTTTTAGAAAATAGTTTCCTATATTTCCCTATTTTAAAGGTCCCCCCAACCTTGGGGTCAATGACCCCAGCTGTTGGCTTGAGCTTATAGCGGCTCATACTCGCTTGATGCTGCCCGTCACGAGACACATGGGGTATTTCAGTGGAGATATCAGTGCCACCTGATATCCCACCCCGTCCTGTTGGGCAACATCGCCAGTTTGTCCGCGACTGCTTATTCGTCCAGAAATCTGGATTATTCGTCCAGAGATCTGTCTTATATTGCAGCCAACCTTAAATTCTGGATTATTTCAGTAATGTCAAAACATTCGTGCCAATTAACTGTGGAGCAGCAAACATGAAAATTATTATTGATGATAAAATGAGCAGCTCCTGATAGTCCATATCCTTTCTGACAGAAGCAGTTACTCGATTTAGCAACCAAAGCAACACTTGGATGCGCATAAGGTTATCTTGGGAGGGTGCTATGAGTGCATGTTTAGTCCCCAAAGGGAGACATTCTAGTGCAGCAGTATCCCTGTAAGTTTCATTTCCCACCAGCATAAACTTCCGGGCCAATTATTTCAGCATTCTTCTCAGATTTGTTATGACTTCTTCCATTTTCCAACCCTAGCCACAAATTAACAACGGTACAATGTTGGCTGATCTTCAAGGTCCATGGCGGTTATAGAATACAAAAGTAAGAAAATAAGAATGATTTTATCACAGGTGACAGGTTTTCATCATATCCCACAACTTTCCTTAGTACCCTCCTACATCATGTCTGGAAAGAAATCAGTAACCCTATTCTTTGCACGCAGAACTAGACATCCAGGCCTCAGTTGCCACATGGAGAATAAAATTTATCATTGGATAAATCAGGATTCTTAGACAGATTTTTGCTGCAATTTTGTTATAAAAGGGCATGCCCAAAAAAATTGGCATACGCACATAAATGAAACTTTGATGTGTCCAAGTGGAAGCATAAAAAATGGCACATAAGAAGCACAAGAGAACATAAAGACTCCCAAACAAAAAACATATGTATGGGAGTTACAACAGGCAAGATAGAAGGTAAAAGAGACGATGACAACATGAGAAAATATTAGATATTCTGACATCGTGGAAACAAAATGACCCTGATGCTGGAAATAGAGCTGTGTAGATCCATTATCACCTATGCCAGTTGACACAGCACCTAATTATGATTAGAGAGAAATTGTTTACAACTACAATTTTCCCAACATTCTCTTCACTCATTGCGAATTTCTGTTGCGACAGCTCAGCAATATCTCTGTTGGTCTGCAATCCAATTATTGTGCTGCATATTCAGACAGATATGTCTTTAGCCTCAGCAAACCTTCAAAATTAATTGCGTGCTGGTACTAAGTTAAGTTCACAAAGACATAAAATGAGTGATATTTTCTCCCTTTCACTGAACAGATGAGCATTGGCATTTCTCAAAATGTTGAAATATGATAATTTTTATTTTACAATCTTCTCTATTGTAAATGATATGTGCTATCTCATTTTATTGTGAAACTTGACAAATTCCTGTGATTACCAGTAAGTTTCCACCACCTTAGTAAAACAAACTGATACTGAGATAAGTAGAAATAAGAGAGACAAAGATGATTATTGTGCATGCTGGATTGTTTATTGTGGGGGGAAAGGCGCAGATATCAAATAAACTGCAAACTATAACACAATACACTGTGTCTTCAGACCACCTCATGCTAACTGGCAGAAGTTTACAAAGAAGAAATACTATTTCATTGTCCTGCTCTCACAAACACAATTTACCAGACACAACTCCAAATAAAACTCATGTATTTATTCACTTTTGTTTTTCAATAAATGTCAGAAAAGCCACAAGTGATATCCCAGCAAATAAATATCAGAAACATGAAAGGCATTCACATTTTAGGCTTGCTTTTATTCTCACATTCACTCTATCTTTCAATCAAATGCAATAAAAAGCAGATTTGTAAATCACAAAAAACTCAATTTTAACATACACCTCACATAATACTCATTACATACACAATTATAGAAAGTCTTGTGTGTTAGCTATTTAACTGACATGGCACTATCAAATAAACTCCAAACTTCTGTGGCAGAGGGGGTTGTTGCTGTCTCATTACCAGTTTGTGCAACCTAGCGCAGCGGTCGGGAAACCAGGGTAAATTACTCCTAAAATGGGTAAAATAAAAATATTTTGGGGTGATGAAAGCTGAAAAATATATATATAAATATACTATTTTATTTCAATAGTTGAGACCAGTATAATTATTTTTTTCTGCAATATTTTTTTTCCGGACACGTTTGCTTCAGCTAGCAAGATGAATATTATGTTAAACTGTCAAATCAGAATGGAAATTCAACATTTTTTCCCCTTTCATCTGAAAGGCGTAATATGAGTTAAAAACAAATATAATTTGAGAAGCTTAAACTATTGGAAGTTTTGAACTTGAAATGGCCATATTTAATGAATGTATGAGTGCTGTCCTAAAATTCTACAACAGTTGTCATATACAGGATATACAACTATTACTATAAAATATATAATATAGTACTGTTGGCAAGTGTCTTGCAAACAACAAAATGTATGTTTATTAGCTATGCCAGTGTATGCAGATTCTTTCAATGGACTAGTAAATGAAGAGTAAATGGATATAATATAGAAGCATTAAGGATTTATTACTAAAGAAAAACATGAAGCAAACAGGATTTGAAACAGATCCGCTCAGATGGCATCCACTTGCTTCACAACTTGAGTCGACACATTTTCCATCTTCAACAACACCCTAAACAAGATGCAATTTTAGTTGATTTCTAACATGTATATTCTCAAGTTGTTTTCGTAAAACATTTGCAAACATTACTGTCTGTATGAACATATTTTCATTTATAAAATCTTTCTTTTCTTCATTTTATGCATTGCATGAGTTCTCTGGGCATGACCTTTTTTGTGTGCTGCATATGTTTTTGTGGACTTATTTCTTTAATCCATCTTATGCATGGTCTGCCCCCATCATGCTTTTTGATGGGCACTATTTGTAGAAGCATGTGAAAACCACTTAATGTTTTCTGATGTAACCCATGATTGGCATTGTGTCATCTGATGTTTTCATTTCTGATTGACACTGTCTCTTGTTACTCTGAAAGTTCTACGTAGGAAAGTCATTACTGTTGTGACAAATTTTCTTTTGACGTATGTTGTTGTCTAGTTGTCTATGTTAAACTAGTGTCTATGTTTAACATTGGTTGCATAGTGATGGTATAATTATAATTTTGTATAGTGCAGTTTTGGTGGTTATGTTCATGTGTTTATTTTCGAAAATAGGAGAAATCTGCCCTAAGATGTTTCATTAATGCTATATTGTATGTCTGATTTTTGGTGCTTTTTCCATCTGATATGATGTTTCCGAGATAAGTGAATTCTGTCACCTGTTTAATTTATTGGTCATGGATGAAAATAGTATTGAAAATGAAAATGTTTTTTTGATTTATATTACCGTGTAGTTAATTTATATGTTGTACTTCTGATATTATAGTTTGATTGTCTGTCTTCTCTATTGGTATTGGCAATTTTACATATACAATCGATGTGATGAATATCACAGGAATAGAACACATCTTTGTTGTAGCCCAGTGTATGTAGAAGTTCTTTGGAAGCCCTGTAATCGTTCTAACTGCACGTTGACTTGTTTCCATTACATCTAAAGGTCACCAATCACCTATGGTACCTCAAAATGTTAAAGACAAACATATCATAAGTCCCTGTGAAATAGCCATATTTTCATCGCAGAGGCAAAATCTGCAGAGTAAAGTAAAGTTAACCCATATCATTTATTAATACCGTAGGAGTGTGAGATGTTAGTGATCTCATATTTCAGTGGATCTGCCATATGAGGGCGGTAGCCATCTCCTCTCCCTCGCAGTCTTTACTTCCCAGATTAATCCGGTACCCACTTACGGCTGTGTTGTCCCGGACATTGCAATCTGAAAAACATTTCCGCCTCAACTGGGGATACAGGACCACTCATGTGGAGCCAGTCGCTAAACAATGCACTACGCGTCCTCCTCACTCTAAAGAGTACTTGATAATTCTTTATGCAGAATAGTTGTACACCTTCATATTTAAGGATGTATATGAAATGTCGTATCTGTGAATTGGATCATTGCTAATTTTTGTGACATACATGTACATCTTATAGGTGTCAGAGGGGTTAATATACACATCAGAAAAATATTTTTTTATGCGCGCCTACACAAACACGGATGTATACTCACTGTACATTATATCACCATCACCTACAATCCTCAATAAATCGATAAAGTATCTATCACACTACACATCATTTATTGATCACAATAGATACTATTGATATTGATATATACTGTATTTGTTATCAAACTCCTGCCAATCGTCAGGAAGATTATCTGAGGGAAGCAATGTTTTACATTGCAGTTTCCAGCTCGTTTGCTATATGGTGCATTTCTTGATCTGACACATCCAGCTCCAGCGGGACTTTTTTTAAAGTCACAATGCCTTTCTATGGGATTAGAGGCTAAGCCAACACTCAAGACTAGCTGCTATTTGTGACATGCCCTGCAGCAATTGCTGTTTTTTTTCCCTCTATCTTTCATGGTCCAGATAATTTGTTTATTTTAGGTCAGCACAGAAGCACTTGAAGATTAAAAAGTTTCTACACTGTGCACATGTTAATTATATACAAGAAATCTGCTTCCGTTCTCAAACTCCTTCAGATTAGTAGGTTGTAGTTCATAAAACAATGTGTAGTGTCATGGCTTACAGCTTGGCTGTGATACATGCAATTTCATCATGGATCACTTTGACACTCTATGGGATGGGACAGTGATCACCACACCCAAAAATGAGGGGATTTTTTTTTACAACATGCATGCAAAGTCATATACTATCACTACTGTGCTCCTGTTTTCAGTCAAGTCTACATACTGGTAACAAGAGGACTGAAACATTTGCTAATTTGTAACAATATGCAATAGTTCACATACATTTCACTAGAGCAATGCTCACATTCCCAGTTTCAATTCATATAACTATAACTTAAAATTTCAAGATAGACCAAATATTGGTCTCTTAAATGTTAAATTAGTGTCAATGTACATAGACTTGCAATTATGCAAGAAACAATTTCATTTGAACCTAAGCAAAGACTGGCATCTAAGCCAAAGGATCACAAGTATAAAAACCACATGACTCAAACAGGGGAATCCTGCCACCAGCAAGAACAATCTAGAAATTGCATTTTAATTTCACTGCAAGATCCAACAGAATAAAATTACAGTTCTGTCCTAATTGGAGGATCTATCAAAGAAAAGTCAATTCACACAAGCTTGAGTGCAAGAAAAAAATGTTATTTTTAAGTTTAAAAACACATTTTTAACATAAACGTGTTATCAAGTCTCATCCTGACTGCTACAACACTATAGAAACCCCACTTCAAGTATAGTTTATGGATAAAGATGTACTAATCTCAGTATGTGGTTTCAGTGCACATTTTCTTTACTTTTCTTAGTTCCATAACAAAAATGAAGATTTTTATAAGGATCCTGAATTCCCAGAATACTATAAGTTTTCATTAATTGAAGTCTGTATAAAGTTGTGGAAAAAGAACTTGAAAAACATTTGGAGATGGACCAAAAGAAACAGAAAGCATCATAAGAAAGGTATTTAACTGAAACTTCCTCTGGAAAAGTGAAGACCAAGAAATGCAGAGATAAAATAGTTAAATATAGATGAACAAAAGATGGAAATGAAAATGAACTGTAAGCAACAGTTATAGTCAAAGGTGCTACTGAACGCTAGTAAATATAAATTTGCAAATTCCTATCTTTCACAATATCACAATTTTGTCAACGGTATTGTGGGTGACAAGTGGAAAATCCATGTACTCAAAACATAAAAAAATAATTCTTCATTTCCCAAACACTTTGTCTAGCCAACCATTATATTTCTTTGAATACCTTATTTGACAAGCTCATGAATCCCTTTTCATCAACACTGCACATCCTTCCCAAAGGAACAAAAATGTATGGAAGTTTGCTACTTTTCGCAACATCATTTATTGTAAAGTACTACAGATTTGTTATGTTTGCTGGAACAAAAAGCTACAAACTTGCCTCTGAATTACCTTTCATATACCTGCAATATGGATATACTGTGCACGACATTCTTGAATCACAGTAGATCCCTGAGATACTGCAAGGCATGAAATAGGTGTCCATATTTGGAAGTCTTATTTCTTCTGAAACGGCATGACCTGTCTCACTACGGTAATCATAAATACCTAGCCAGTTCAGTGATCATGACAATTCCATATTTTGAAGTGTTGAAGAGAAGACCTATAAAGTCCAGGTGTCCAGCACCACGAGACCAGATCTTACTCTATGATTTTCAGCACCTTTCCAATAGCAATAGTTCTATCTGTGAATATAAGAAAAGTTTTTTCTTATATAAAAACAACATACAACATAAAAACAACAGACAGTAATGCATACAATCAATAAGGAATTAATAACAGACAATATCATGCAGTTAATAGACATTGCAACACATGTTTTAAGTTCAACATGTTAAAAGTTGATAAAATGCACAAATTCTAAAATTATCCACATGTTTGTTCTAACATTGACAATATCAAGTGATTATTTTTATCCATAGGATAGGATATTATGAATACTTTATGAATCATTATTAACTTTAGTGTTGATGAAGTAGCAGAAATATTTTTTTTAAAGAAGAATTATTCTGGACAACACATACTATAATGAATTATAATATGGTTTATTGAATGGGTTGGAAATCACAGTACAAGACACATACTTGCTTCTAAATGCCCATAAATATGCTACCAGTATTCTAATGTGGATTAGAATGCACAAGAATGATATTTTATGAGTTATATGATATTTTATAACAGACAGTGTTTAATATAATTTATAATCAGCGTTGTGGAAATGGATCTGTAGCTAGAAGTT
The DNA here is from genome assembly GCA_034231615.1 of Meghimatium bilineatum. NCBI lineage: Eukaryota > Metazoa > Mollusca > Gastropoda > Stylommatophora > Philomycidae > Meghimatium > Meghimatium bilineatum. The sequence continues at coordinate 49,780,134 of CM067321.1, read as the reverse complement.
ACCTGGTTGTATTTTGTATAAAGTATTGTAAAAAGAGATTGATACTTACTCTCATCTCGCAAAGTGAATCTTCCCATTTGTGGAAAATCTTTAAATGTCTCCAAACATATAATGCCATCGTTCACTTCTAGCCGTGCTATGCCTGCTTGGTCTGGTTTGATGAATCGCGGCCGCAATTGTGTCTTTTCCCCTGTCTTTTTATCTACTAAACACAGAAGTGCCTGAAATGGATCAAGCACAGGAATTCAGCATGAGCCAAATTTGTTCTATATTCAAGAAAACACACTTATTCAAATGTATTGATACTTGAACTCAATTTCATCTATTAGTATGGTTATAGTGCGTTTATTATTGGAAGCACTCTCTCTCGCGATGTCAACATTGATGTGGAAATTAACAATAGACTGGCAAAAGCTAGTGCTGTATTTGGCAGATTACGCAACAATGTATGGGACAGAAGAGGTATAAGAACAACCACCAAACTACAAGTATATCATGCTGCTGTTATACCAACCCTACTATACGCCTGCGAAACGTGGACAGTGTATGCTAGACATGCAAGAAAATTAAATCATTTCCATCTTACCTGCCTACGTAAATTACTAAACATCCATTGGTGGGACAAAGTACCAGTCTACGAGGTCTTGGAAAAATCAACCTCAATAAGCATCCACACAATACTTAGAAGGCGCAAGCACGCTGGGCAAGCCATCTTGTGTGTATGGAGTACTCGCGTTTGCCAAAAGAAATATATTATGGAGAACTCACGGCAGGATTTAGAAAAGCTGGTGGACAAAAAGCGCTTCAATGACACGCTCAAGTCATCCTTGAAACATCTAAACATTGACGTAGGCGCTTGGGAGAGCCTCGCTCAGGATAGAACAGCATGGCGTTACAGCATTAGAACGGGAGCACTAGCGGCGGAAGAATTCGGACAAGATACTGCAAGACAGAAGCGGACACGTAGAAAAGAAAAAACATCTCAACCTCACAGATACCTCCTATTGTTGTCAATTCTGTAAAAGAACATTTTGTGCGCGCATTGGACTTGCTAGTCATTTAAAAACGCACTTTTAACTTTTATTTTTATTATTATTATTATTATGGTTGAGTTTTTGGTCATCGTTGATCACGACGGACGAACATCATTATACCTCAGGATTTTATGTGTGGTGTAGATCATCTAAAACAAACGTTAATTGTTCTTTCCCTGAGAATGACAGAATGTGTTCAGATTGTAATTCAAAGTAAACCTCACCATCAGGTGAAAACTCAACAAAGTTTTTTTTAGTAGAAGTGGCTGTGTAAACACAGAGACTTTTAAAAGTCTCAAAATGCTTGTGTGAAAAAAATATCTGCTACAGTTGAATATTTTCATAGTTGAATCTAAATCTGCAGAGCATTTGTCGTTAGCTCTGTATACAGTTGAGTTGTAAAGCTTTGTATTTCTGATGTACTGAAATCTTACTCGTAAACACAGAACATGATTTTTCATTAACCTTCAGGGCATATCAGTATATATACAGCATGCGGTTGTGTCTGTGGGTCTCACCAATGACAAACCAACCATGCAACAGAAAATCTTAGATGACATGCCTTTATATTTAAGTTATCTTCTTATAGAAGCTATATGTTACATCATTTATACAATCCCTTCGATACAGTTACTATGTTGTTTCGGCAGGCTGACGCTGTGCTTGAAATAGTTACAGGCATGGCGTGGGTGGGCGGAGCAACAAAGAATCCTGTCGCAAGGGGCAGAGTTGTGCCCAGTCAAATGGCTGCTGGAACAGAGGGCGGAGCACTTATGGGAATGCCCCACGTGCTGTGAGGCCAGTTTCTAACCAAGAATCAGTACATCGAAGCAGCAATCATTGCTCATTTTCATGACAAACTAGAGTATATTAAAGGTGACTAAAGAGACTGAATCCTTCTTTCCATATCTGCAATCAGTGTCCATCTCTCATATCAGTACACAAAAATAGTTTACACTTGTAATCTGTATAATGATCTTTAATGAAATATTGATATTACTTTTCCAAATGATGTTCTGCCTTGCCACTGTTCAACGGCATCAAGTTTTATCATAATCTCATTCATCGAATTTCTATCATCACATAAATGAACTTTACTATGTTCAATACAAATTATGTAACTTCCCTCTACACACCGGATTGTTTATTTTGAATTTCGTAATGATGAAAAAAATGTAAATAAAAATATTTTTTAAATGACGCGTGTTTTTGTCTGCCCAATTAATTTTTTCAATAAATTCCTATGCCTATCTTATTTCTAATTAAATTTATAAAGTTATTTAATAACCAAACTAACCTCTGCCAAAGATGGATGTGTTGAGCCACTGGTGCAGATAAACAGAAACACGACACATTTCTATTCTCTGGACTACATCCTGCTGGAAATCTTGTAGGACTATTGTCCTGTTACAAGGAAAATCCGGAGGAAGTTTGAGAATGAACGCTAAAGAAGAAGAAACTAATCAAAATAAAACAGATGTAACACACCTTAGATCCAATCTTGAGATCAATGAATATTTCTCAACTCACTGTAAATTCAATGCATGTTCCATATCTTGAAAATAAAACAATTTCCAACAATTTCTAATTATTAGAAAAACTTGATGTGCATTGATTATTCAACTTTCAAATTTTCATCATTGTTTTTTTGTTTCCACATTAGCGTGTCCGAAAAAGAAGCTATTTTTTTCCCCAGATGAAAAAGCAAAATTTAACTTTTTATCATAGCTAAAAAAATTGCTTAGCAGTGGTCGCAATTCTGCTAACATGGCGTTCAGAGAAATGCAACCAAAAGTGAGTTTATATTCGCGCTGATGACGTGGAGAAGGTTAAACTGACAATAAGTAGGAATTGGTTTCATAAAAATTATAAATAACACAAAGAAATACATTATTACCTTTAATGTGACCTCCTCCACACATGTATGAATGTGCAAAACACAACTGTAACCAGATGTGATAATTGATTTGTACTCTAATATGACTATCTGCAAAGACACAAATATAGTAATGTACACACACTTTACAGTTCACTGATACAATAAGAAATGCTATTTCTGCAATGATCAAGCAAGTGTTTTAGTTTCAAGCACATTTCCTTGGTAAGTGCATTTATTTCTTAGTTGCTTTGCTACTGATCCAGTGGTGTGTGGGATCCTACTATGGCACTCATCCAGTAGTCTGTGGGATCATACCCATTAATTGCTTTGCCACTGATCAACTGTCTGTGAGATCCTACCTACCCTTTGGTTTGATACGAATGTGTGGTATTTTGTTTCACGAAGGATGTTTCATTTTCCTGACCTTGAAAGGAGAAATATTATCAAAACATGATCCAGCGCTGAATATTAAAAAAACGCGAGGAACAGGTTTTGAAAAGAGCATGGTGTTTGTAAGATGTTGCTATGTTCTACATGAGTTCTATTATATGAAAGGCTTTGAAGGAGTCCTCAAGTTTCCTCCTGATAGTATCTAAATAGATGGTACTTTACAGTTGTTGCCGAGTCTGTTCATGTATTTATGATATTACAATATGCTGGATTTGAGATGGAAATTTAATTAATTACAAAAAAAGTAAATGTTCCTGCCTCAGAAAGTAATTAACAGCATCATTTTCAGACAGGGATAACTTAATTCATCATAGGTGGAACAGGTCTTAGTGTTTTTAATAAAATATCTACAACTACTAGAAAGGTTTCAAGCTTACCCATTAAACCTTACATTACAATATAGAAATAGAAAATATCAATCTGGAACTGTGAGCTGTTACTCTGATGGGTTTACTGAGACGGATCAGAGAATCTATTAACTTGCTCAGTGTGCGATGACTATAACCCACACTCAACATTTAAAATAGCAATTTTATAGAATACAAATAAAAGACTAAATTGACATTTGCTTATAAACGTGTGTATCACACATAGTATTGGGTCAAAGACATGAGCTTATGTACAGCTAGATCTGTAACCAACAAACCTCAAACGGTCTTTAACACTTCAGCTGCCACAAATGACAAGTCCCAAAATCCCTTCTATTTTATGTGCTGATTTTTCAATGATTCACAACTTGGAACTAGCAGGATAAATAAGAGTTTGATTGCATACTCAGAAATAATAACAGAAGGGGCAACCACAAAATTGGACTTGGAACAAGATTTGCAAGACAAATTATTTTGAACATATATTGAGAGAATAAGAAACGCACAATAAAGAGAAACATTGGAGGTATAGGTAATATGTGGAATGACAGAAAAGTTTGAGTGTTCTACAGGAAGTTGAACAGAATACAATAAAAGAGTCAGAATTAGTGGTTATTCTGTAACACAAGTAACAAAATCCCTTAGACACTAAAGAGTTAATGGTTATTATAAGAAGTTAGAAAACTCACCTGCGCATCAAATACTCTCCCAGTGTTGCATACATCATCTGGAGAGCAGAGAACAAAACCAGGTGACACGTCCTAAGAATGAAGGAGAAATAGATATGTCATGCAAATCAGATACAGTAAAAATTCAATTACATTACATTTCTCAAAAATACATACAACAACACTGTCGGCACACAGTATTCCAGTTCAGTCGAAAAGCAGATGCATTGGAGGAAAGGCCAATGTTGTTATCCCGACATGATATGAGCATATGTCGCAACGAACTTCAAGAATTGTATGCATGCCTCCGGTGAAGTGCGCAAAAATATTATGTACAGTAAGAGGGCAGCACAGCACAGGAGGGAGATGCCACGTGCAAATAGAATGAAGAAAAAGATATATGGAAATCATAACTAAAGCAAAGTTCAGCTCCAGAACAAACATATAGTCACACTCAAAAAGAGAATGTCTTATCGAATGGTCCCTGGTGCTTCTAAATATGTGCAGAAGCTTAGACTTAGGCATGGTGCTCATGTTGGTTAATGAAACCTCATCTAAGAGGATGAACGAACAGTACTGTATTGTAGAGTGCTTCCTATATCTGAACCATGCTCACAGGTGAGAAAATGTTCAGCCTCCCCAGAGACTGCCACCAAAAGACATGTTTTGACTGTAAAGCACAAGGGCACAGTGAGTGATAAGGTCAGTGTACAGTCAATACATATCCGTCGCCTGGCAACAGGCAGGAAAGCTTTCACAGGCTAGGGAAGCTCACTCAAACAACGTGCGAAATCGGATGTACTAGTCTTACATAACACAATGTACTTCATGCTACCTGAAGGAAATCACAAAATATCCTCAACTAATTTAAAGCGAACGCAAACATAGGAGGCTCAAGCTAGTTAGGATCAAACTAGTTAACTTTATCTTTTATAAAAATGACCAGATGCCATTGGAAAGAATTGGGAGGGGAAGCTGTGAGATCCAGAGACACCGGAATTATATGTGAGTGTATTATATGTGATGTTTACTTAGGTGTACAGAAGCGAGGTAATTGAGCAGTAACGGTTATTATTATGAATAATAGTGCTGATAAAATTGTAGCCATCTAAGTGGTGCGAGGTAAGAATATAAGCAATGAAGGTGTTTAATATCAGTCAGAAATTGGGAATCATACATTGGAAACCGCTTTTGGTTAAGAGTTTATGTTCCCTTAGGGTAGAGAAAGTCAACCCACTGAATGTATAAATACAGTACAATTCTCACTGCATATACAGCTATTTGTACTCAAATCTTAAATACAATAAGATGACTTTCCATCCACAATTTGCATAACTCACTATAACTCATTTGAGTTGCCTCAGATAACTAATGTCCCCATAGGAAATATGTATTATGTAAGACAGGGATAACTGTGATCATCACAGGCAAATATTTCTTACTCATCAACTGAAGCATTACAACAACAGATAATTATATATATATTATTACTATAATAATCTATTATATACACATATATAATGTAATATCCTACCAACTGCAAGCACCTGATTAACATTAAGTTGAAATTAACTAAGATATCCAAAATGTTACAATCTCCAAAATGCAGGCACAATTATATACTGATATCAACATAGTTCTAAAAGGTGCAAATATTGCAAGCAATCTGTAAACCATAACAAAACACATTGTTTCCCTGACTGCATCATGCTAATCTGCAGGAGTTTGAGCACATACATATATCATTGCGGCCACTCTAGAAGCATTCTTACTAGTATGTTATCCATATGTCTATGTGTTGCTGGAATTGACCTGTCATGCATTTGACAAGAGTTTGACTACGGAGGATTGTACATAGGGTTAACACAACAATGACCCAAAATATACAATTAAATCAGCATGTTGGCTCCAACAACAGGAACATTGCAGCCAAGATGCAACACATGACAGGACATTTCATTCTCCAGACTGCATTCTGATAACCTTAATGATTTTTTTTTTGGGTTAAAATAAGAGCACAAGTATTATCCATAGAAAAGATTGACAAGATACATTTTATACCAAAGTCTACACTGATGACACCAAGATATCGAAATACATTTTAATATAAGTTTATGTAGTATTTATAACATCAGAGACAAGTTATTCTTTCAATCACTTGAAACATGTCTATATCTGAAGTTATAATATACCCTGCTTATCACAATAGATAACATTGTTATGCAACCTTTTCCTCATTAATTATTTGAGGGAATAGTATCTTTCACGGTTAAAAATATTAATCAATAAAAAGTGGTAAAAATAGAAAAGCTATAAATATTCCACCATCCTATGATTTGGTTTAGTAAATATTCAATGATTATATTGTTCTCTATGAAAACTCATTTCAGTTGCCTCAGACAACTAATGTCCCCATTTAAAATGTAATATGTAAGACAGGGATAACTGTGATCATCACAGGCAAACATCTCTTATGCTCGAAATACAAGAAAATACCAATAATCAATAAGTCATATATGTGCTTCCTTAAGTCTGAAGGCAGAACAAGACACATATCTGAAGAATGACATCATTGTTACCTTATTTCATTTCCCCCCCCCCCCTCCAAAAGCAGGCAAAGATGCCAATGACATAAAAGGCTATATTATGCTACAAAATGTATACAGCAAAGTGATGGAGAGAACTAGCTAGATACGCAGCACTGGGAAACATAAGCTTCCAGAAACTAAACCAACAATTCTGTATTTTATGTCATTCATGAGGACTTACAGACCATGAAGGTAACAGGTATTACGAAAATAGACAGAAAAAGATTCATATAACAGCCATCTGGATCTATAAAGGGAAATTCGGGTTAACTTTTGTACTGCACGCTAGATAGCAACCATTTTCATGTCTATGTCTTAGAAAGTTGGACTAGTCTGGATTCTAAATCCCATAGATCAGAGCTTTATTCTATTGTTACATCACTCACTTTGATAACTCATTTGAGTTGCCTCAGATAACTAATGTCCCCATATAGGAAATATGTATTATGTAAGACAGGGATAACTGTGATCATCACAGACAAACATTTTATACTCATAAGTTGAAGCATTCCAACAACAGATAATACATGAAAGGTGCAAATATTGCAACCAATCTGTAAACCATGACAAAACACATTGTTTCCCCGACTACATAGTGCGAATCTTCACAAGTTTGAGCAACAACACATATCATTGTGCCCACACTAGAAGCATTCTTACTAGTATTTTATCCATGTCTACGTGTTGCTGGAATTGACTTGTCATGCATTTGACAAGAGTCAGACAAAGGAGGATTGTACATAGAGTTAACACAACAATGACCCAAAATATACAATTAAATGAGCATGTTGGGTCAAACCACAGGAACATTGCAGCCAAGATGCAAAACATGACATGACATTTCATTCTCCAGACTACATTCTGATAACCTTAAAGATTTTTTTTGGGTTAAAATAAGAGCACAAGTATTATCCATAGCAAAGATTGACAAGATACATTTTATACCAAAGTCTACACTGATGATACCAAGATATCAAAATACACTTCAATATACGTTATGTAGTATTTATAACATCAAAGTGACACGCTATTCTTCTTTTGATCATTTTAAACATCTGTAGACAAGCTATAATATGCCTGCTTATCACAATAGACAACATTGCTATGTAACTTTTTTCCCCATCCATTATTCTTACATCTTTCATGAAAGAAATAGAAAAGCTATAAATATTCCACCATCTGTTTTGGTTTAGTAAATATTCAGTGATTATATTGTTCTCTATGAAAACTCATTTCAGTTGCCTCAGACAACTAATGTCCCCATTTAAAATGTAATATGTAAGACAGGGATAACTGTGATCATCACAGGCAAACATCTCTTATGCTCGAAATACAAGAAAATACCAACAATCAATATGTCATATATGTTATGTGCTTAAGTCTGAAGGCCGAACATGACACATATCTGAAGAATGACATTGTTACCTTATTTCTCTTCCCCCACCCCCTCCAAAAGCAGGCAAAGATTCCAATGACATAAAAGGCTATATTATGCTACAAAATGTACACAGCAAAGTGATGGGGAGAACTAGCTAGATACGCAGCACTGGGAAACAGATACGTTTCCAGAAACTAAACCAACAATTCTGGTTTTTATAGTCATTCACTAGGACTTACAGACCATGAAGGTAACAGGTATTACGAAAATAGACAGAAAAAGATTCATATAACAGCCATCTGAATCTATTTGTACTGCATGCTAGATAGCAACCATTTTCATGTCTATGTATATTTGAGATGCCTCAGATAACTAATGTCCCCATATAGGAAATATGTATTATGTAAGACAGGGATAACTGTGATCATCACAGGCAAACATTTCTTGCTCATAAAGTGAAGCATTCCAACAAAAGATATTTGAAAGGTGCAAATATTGCAACCAATCTGTAAACATGACAAAACACATTCCATTTCCCTGACTACATTGTGCAAATCTGCACAAGTTTCAGCAAAAACACATATCATTGTGACCACTCTGGAAGCATTCTTACTAGTATGTTATCCATATGTCTATGTGTTGCTGGGATTGACCCGTCATGCATTTGACAAGTGTTTGACTAAGGAAGATTGTACATAGGGTTCACTACTGTATCCTACAGAACACAACAGAAACCCAAAATATACAATGACATCAGCATGTTGGGTCAACCCACAGGAACATTGCAGCCAAGATGTAAAATATGACTGGACATTTCATTCTCCAGACTACATTCTGATAACCGTAATGTTTTTTTGTGTTAAAATAAGAGCAGAAGTATTATCCATATCGGCAAAGATTGACAAGATACATTTTATAATAATGTCAGCACTGAAGATACCAAGATATCGAAATACATTTCAATATATGTATATGTAGTATTTATAACATGAAAGTGACACACTATTCTACTTTTAATCACTTGAAACATGTCTATATCTGTAGACAGGTTATAATATACACTGCTTATCACAATAGATAACATTGTTATGCACTTTTTTCCCATTAATTATTTGAGGGTTTAGAATATCTTTAACAGTTTAAAATATTAAATCAATTAAAGGTGGTAGAAGTAGAAAAGCTTTAATATTCCACCATCCTATGATTTGGTTTAGTAAATATTCAGTGATTATATTGTTCTCTATGAAAACTGATTTCAGTTGCCTCAGACAACTAATGTCCCCATTTAAAATGTAATATGTAAGACAGGGATAACTGTGATCATCACAGGCAAACATCTCTTATGCTCGAAATACAAGAAAATACCAATAATCAATATGTCATATATATATATATATAAAGGCAGAACATGAGACATATCTGAAGAATGACAGCATTATTACTTTATTTCTCTTCCCCCCCCCCTCCACAAAAAAAGGCAAAGATGCCAATGACATAAATGGCTATATTATTATTCTACAAAATGTATACACCTATGTATAAGTGATGTGGAGATATGCAGCACTGAGAAACACTCTTCCAGAAAAAAATAACAATTGTGTGGTTTTTATGTCATTCATGAGGACTTACAGACCATGAAGGTAACAGGTATTACGAAAATAGACAGAAAAAGATTCATATAACAGCCATCTGGATCTATAAAGGGAAATTCGGGTTAACTTTTGTACTGCACGCTAGATAGCAACCATTTTCATGTCTATGTCTTAGAAAGTTGGACTAGTCTGGATTCTAAATCCCATAGATCAGAGCTTTATTCTATTGTTACATCACTCACTTTGATAACTCATTTGAGATGCCTCAGATAACTAATGTCCCCATATAGGAAATATGTATTATGTAAGACAGGGATAACTGTGATCATCACAGGCAAACATTTCTTGCTCATAAAGTGAAGCATTCCAACAACAGATAATATCTGAAAGGTGCAAATATTGCAACCAATCTGTAAACCATGACAAAATACATTCTGTTTCCCTGATTACATCGTGATAATCTGCACAAGTTTCAGCAAAAACACATATCATTGTGACCACTCTAGAAGCATTCTTACTAGTTTGTTATCCATATGTCTATGTGTTGCTGGGATTGACCAGTCATGCATTTGACAAGAGTTTGACTAAGGAGGATTGTACATAGGGTTCGCTACTGTATCCTACAGAACACAACAATAACCCAAAATATACAATGAAATCAGCATGTTGGGTCAAACCACAGGAACATTGTAGCCGAGATGCAAAACATGACTGGACATTTCATTCTCCAGACTACATTCTGATAACCTTAATGATTTTTTTTTTGGGTTAAAATAAGAGCACAAGTAATATCTATATCAGGAAAGATTGACAAGATATATTTTATACCAAAATCAGCACTGATGATACCATGATATCGAAATACATTTCAATATATGTTTATGTAGTATTTATAACATCAAAGTGACACACTATTCTTCTTTTGATCACTTTAAACATCTGTAGACAAGCTATAATATACCTGCTTATCACAATAGACAACATTGCTATGAAATTTTTTTTCCCATCCATTATTTGAGCGTATAGTACATTTCGACTGTGTCAATCACCATCAATTATAGGAAATAATGAACGATATGGGTTTCCCAAAACACATTACACGACTAATAGCAGAGCTGTATAAAGATCAAGAAGCAGCTGTAAAAGTTGAAGGTGCAAGATCGGAGTGGTTCAATGTACAGAAAGGAGGAAGACAAGGCTGTACCTTGTCTCCATACTTGTTCAACATCTATGCGGAAAATATGAGAAACGTGAGACAAGAAGCCTGATTTCAGACCCATAAATATAGGAGGGCTGCTGATACCAGAAATTAGATATGCAGACGACAGTGCTAGTAACAACAAACGAACACGATCTACTGAACATAATTAAGTCAACCCAAAAGTTGAGTGAACAGCAAAACATGTTCTTAAATATGAAAAAGACAAAAATAATGGCAACTGACAAAACTAAATCAAGACCCAAAATTAATATTGAGAACTGCAATTTGGAAGAAGTGACACATTTTGATTATTTAGGAACTAATATAAACAATGCGGGAAATTGCGCAGTTGAGATCAAGAGAAGAACGGCAATGGCACTGGAAAAATTAAAACAGATAAAGAAACTATGGTAAGGTACTAACATAAGAACCAAATTGTTTTTACTACGAACATGTGTATTTCCTGTGGCGACATATGGATGTGAAGCATGGACACTAAATAAAACAGTGGCCAAGAGAATAACATCATTTGAATTAAAGTGTTATAGAAGAGTTTTGAGAATACCATGGACAGTGAAGAAAACAAACCAGTAGGTGTTACGAACAATTAACGTCCAGGAAGGCTGGCTTCTGAACTCTATATTAAAGAAAAAGATAGCTCTTTTTGGTCATATTAAGAGACACGACGGCATGGAGAGAGTGTTAATGGAGGGGATGATAGCAGGCAACAGGGGCAAAGGCCGACCAAGATGCCGTTGGACAAAAGACGTTCAAGAATGCCTGCGCATGTCACTGGAAGATGCAGGGCAACTTGCTCAAGACCGTGGAGAATTCAAGAGATCCATAGGAAAGACTACGTTCTGGAAAGAATATGTCACTTGATGATGATAGTACATCTTTCATGAAAAAAAAAAAAAAAAGGTATAAGTATTCCACCATCCTCTGATTTGGTTTAGTAAATATTCAATGATTATATTGTTCTCTATGAAAACTCATTTCAGTTGCCTCAGACAACTAATGTCCCCATTTAAAATGTAATATGTAAGACAGGGATAACTGTGATCATCACAGGCAAACATCTCTTATGCTCGAAATACAAGAAAATACCAACAATCAATAAGTCATATATGTGCTTCTTTAAGTCTGAAGGCCGAACATGACACATATCTGAAGAATGACATCATTTTTACCTTATTTCTCTTCCGCCCACCCCCTCCAAAAGCAGGCAAATATGCCAATGACATAAAAGACTATATTATGCTACAAAATGTATACAGCAAAGTGATGGGGAGAACTAGCTAGATACGCAGCACTGGGAAACAGATAAGCTTCCAGAAACTAAACCAACAATTCTGGTTTTTATGTCATTCACGAGGACTTACAGACCATGAAGGTAAAAGGTATTATGAAAAGACAGAAATAGATTCCTATAACAGCCATCTGAATTTATTTGTACTGCATACTAGATAGCAACCATTTTCATGACGTCTATGTAGTTGCGTTGATGTCTATGCTTTGAGTTGCCTCAGATAACTAATGTCCCCATAAGAAATATGTATAATGTAAGACAGGGATAACTATGATCATCACAGGCAAACAAACATTTCTTACTCATAAATTGAAGCATTCCAACAACAGATAATATCTGATAGGTGCAAATATTGTAACCAATCTGTAAACCATTACAAAACATATTTCGTTTCCCTTATAAATAACTATTACTGTTATATATATGTTGTTTCATATCCAAACTAATATAATTTGGACTGAACAAACGAATAAAACAAGAAGAAACATACAATGTCTGTCCATCCAATACTAGGTCTAGGCCGACATACAAAGTAATTATTGTCCATGCTGACACATGGCACGGCTGATATATATTGTATTTGTGTTATTCAATGAATAAACTAACATTCTTATAATATAATAATTAAATCATGTAGATATTACTTACATTAATGATCACTTATTTGACATGGTGATGCATGTGTCTATTATTTTAACCCAAAAAATCATTATGATTATCAGGATGTAGTCTGGAGAATGAAATGTCCAGTCATGTTTGCATCTTGGCTGCAAAGTATATTTTGGGTCATTGTTGTGTTGTCCCTATGTACAATCCTCTTTAGTCTAACTCTTGTCAAATGCATGACAAGTCAATCCCATCAACACATAGACATATGGATCTGACAATAAAATATGACGAAAATCTAGTCGTCCTTCCAGAAATTTGTTGACAAAATCAGCTGGCATTCTCCTTATAATCATGCGTAAAGGAATTTGAACTTTATGCTGTGACATATTCTTAGCTTCATATGAGCTCAACTTCGTGTGATTCAGTATAAATGAAAAGCAACAGTGGTGACTGATGACGGGCTCCAAAAACATGTCGTTGGCTACTATAGACGCCTTTGTAGTTTTAAGGTTACGTCTGAAGGCAGAACTTGACACACATCTGAAAAATGACAGTATTGTTAACTATCACCACCCCCCCCCCCCCCCGAAATGTAATATGTAAGACAGGTATAACTGTGATCACTACAGACAAACACATGTTCCCATGACTTCTGCATTCATGGGTCACATTCTACAGTTTGGAATAGCATCAATATTCTTATATGGCATGAATGGCAGGTCACTGTGCTACTATTCATTGCTCTTCAGTTCTGACAATAGAGACTGGTACTTCATTACAAGAAGCCATAATAAAATTAAATTAAATTTAACTAACAGCTCCTGCTAGAGTGCTAAGTGGACCATCTTCAAATACAAATTGTTCATGTTACAAAAGCTGATTTACCATACTTTACTGGTGAGATAGGATGTATTAGTGGCGTCTAAAAATTCAACTACAGATGAAATGCAACATTCAATATAAGACATGCTTCAATTATTGTATTTATTATAAGTATAATGAATTATGATCAACAATACAGATTAACTAACTAACAAACAAAATTTACCTCTTCTTCTGCACCGCTGATTTTTAACCGGACATTTTCTCCTGGCATTGCATCTTCACTGTCCTCTTCATCTGACACTATGTTCATCACTTTGACAATTGACTAGAAGAGAAACAAGTACATTTACAAATGTTTCAATGTGAAATAAATACTAGCAATAAAACAGACAAAACATCAGATATAGTTGAACGAAAGAATAACCACGGAGGAGCTAACTGGAATGGAACCGACAGAGAAAGAGAGGTATTATCAGGCAGCAACAGTGGAGGAAAAGACACAATTTTGTGTGGGTTCACTCTCAAACTTCCACAAGATTATCTTTTACAGCAGGACAATGGCCCTACTAGATGGTCAGCAGGATGTAGTCTAGAGAACAGAAACGTGTCACCATTTTATTTGCGGTAATGGCCCAACACATCCTAACTTCAGCAATAAAGACGAAATTATATTGCAACATTTGGGCAGTTAAAAGACAGAGTAACATAGAAATTGTTGAAGAATGGCCAATGCAGCCCATAAGAAACTGATAGTAAATATATACGCCCGCGTGCAGACACATGCACACACTTACTTATGTTTATTAGAAAAAAGTATCTTTTCCATTTGCGAGTCAGTAGCAAAATAATCACTAAGTAAACAAATTCAACAGGTGTTTCCTGATTGTAAATATGATAAAGTATGTCCTGGTATGACTGACAGCTCAGAACATAAAATGGTATCTGGCTGCTAATTAACACCACATTTTAATTTAGCACATTTCAATACCACTCTGTGACAGCACGTCATGGTGGGGTAAGGTTGTGCAGTATAAGACACTGAATTATTTTTTATTTTAAGTAGATTTTTTATATATAAATGGTTAAAATATATATTTATATATCCAATTGTCATGGTTCAGCTATCATGTAGAATGTAAGATCCTCCAATACAGAAATAAACATGGAAATAAAAGTGCACAGCAACCATGATATGGAAATCTCAGAGCCAGGTGGTAGATCAAAATTAGACAGACGTTGCAGTGCAGTGTGTGTGTGCTCGCTGTTTTATTTTCTGGGTATACACAGGTATATGCCCATCATTTTTATTTGTTTCCTAATTTGGTTCAACGTAAAGAAACTTTAATGCATGTCCAAAACAAAAATTCAACCTTGAAATACATATAAATCCCATCATTTATTTTGATCAGAATAATGGTAAATGGTCACCAACCTGTCTCCCTGTGATAGATTAAGAGATAAATCTAGTGTCAGGAAACAACTACAAACTTAAGATGGAATATCTGAATTTATAGTCAATCCAACCACCCTCCCAGGAAGTTCTGCATTCAGATCTTTTGGTTTCACTAGATCTTAAAGCCAGTTGCCAGGATAAAGCTACTAGTCTCAAGGTGAGAGCGGCTGCCCCAAAGTTTTTGCCTCAGTTCAGTCCATTGTGGCCATTTTTTGCCTCGCAGTTCTTTGTATTCTGGTATACTCTTCATATGAGTTACACAGCAGTCAAGTTTATAGAAGAGACTACCCAAAGACACCTGGAAATGACAAAGCAGACAGACTAGCAAAAAAGGGAGCACACAAATTACCATGCACACAGTTAAATGATGTTGCCATCTGTGAATAAAGAACATTGGATGAACTAATAGGCAATCGGAAACAGTGATATCTATAAATATTTGACCAGCCCAAATCCTAAAGCCATCAACCTTTTGGGAAGGAAAGACCAGAGTATCATCTTCTGACGTTGCACACAACATATACAGCTAAACAATCACCTGAACAAAATACAACCACAACACACTACAAGGTCCTGGCTGACACTCATCCATATGAAACTTGATCGCCACCTTTTTTTAATGTCCAAAACTGGATGACGTCAGGTAAATACTTCCTCCAGGGACAGATAAATATAACATCTTATATGGAACAAAACAACAGCTCACAAACATGTATATATCACACAATGGCATTTGTGTCAACGGGCATGAGCCCATAGACCGCTGGAAACACCATAGAAGAGACAGAAACTTAAGATATAAGCACACTCCAGACTAATAAAAGAATAAACATATATTGGCTAAAATGGAGTCCACAAAGAAAGAGGGCAGCAGGGGTGCAAAGGGAACGCATTGCTCTAGGCGGACCCAGGGTTAGCAGATAACCAAGATCCCAAATGTACCTCCACGCGGTGCACCCTGGAAACAAATACAGCAACTCGAGCTGATTCTGGCCAAATCATTTGGGAATCGTGTCCGAGAATGTGGAGGTAGCGGATGGAAAGAGATTTGTCTGCACAAGAGACAGACAATATCTCCGACAACACAAGCATCACCACATATAGCGACACTGTCTACATACAGTGAAGCTAGTCAGTCCAGTCCGAACATTGGGCGGCCAATGTAAAATGCACGTAAAGGTAGATGCATGGCGAGAGACAAATAGATTTCATACTGAGTACAATGAAAGGGCAGAACAGCGCTAGAGGGCAGCGCAAACTGCAAATAGAAAGTGAAAAGTCTCTAGGAAAGGGGAACTACAAGCTCAGTCAGCTCGAGTCGAGCATCTAGTTACCTGTGTTCCTTACAGGCAGAGACCCAGACCCATTCATTGGCGTTTGGTAAAGCAAGAAGACCTAATCAAATTCGAATGTCGAGCCTTCCTAAACCGGAAATATGCTCGCAAAGAGAAAGGGTTCTGTACCCGATGGGCTTAGGCAAGAAAGGGACAACGATGGTAGTCCTGGTCCAACTCTACTGTCAAGGTTTCCTATACCGGAAGTACACTTGCAGAGAGAAAGGGTTCAGTACCTGATGGGCTCAGGCGCTATTGGGACAAGGACGATCAGCTCGAGAACGCCTTGCTCTCAAACGCGTGATGTGAGACTCGAACTTGGACACGGGGTACACAATGTCAGTGAATGACACCTCTGGTAAGAGCACGAAAGAGCCAGGGCCCAACTCCTCTGTTGAGTTCTTCCCCTTAAGGAACCAAGCTCACGGATGAGAAACGGTTCAGTACCTAATGGGCACAGGCACAGCACGTCCAATTACACGAGGCAAGTTCATAGACAGTGGAACACCTCGTGCGAGTCAGACGAGAGCAAAATCGTCTGGGCGAAGAGTCACCACTACGCGTGCCTGGAGACAGATATAGAGGCTGTCACAGGCTAAGGGTAGCCCACCCGAATTTTCAAGGCATGCCGAAATCGGATGTGATAGGCCTACAAGGCGCATAACGGTGACACAACGTAATCACGCTCCCGGCAGAAATCGCAGACACCAGTGATGGTTACAATAGCGCGAACGCAAAACAAACAACATCAGACAGCAAAAGTGGAGGTAAAGACAAAATTTATGTCGGCTCATTCTCAAATTTCCACAAGATATCGTTTACAGCAGGACAATGATTCAGCTATATGGTTAGCAGAATGTAGTCAAACATATACTACTTCAGCAGTAGAGACAAAATCATATTGTGACATCTCAGCAGTTAAAGACTACAACATAGAAATTGTTGAAGAGTGACTGATGCAGCTAACAGGGAACTGATAAGAAATATATATATATATATATACAGACACACTCATGCTGATCAGAAAAAAGTATCATATATTTACTATTTGCACATCAGTAGCAAAATAATCACTGATTAAATAAACAAATTCAACAGGTGTTGCCTGATTGTAAATATGAATAATGTATGTCCTGGTATGACTGACAGCTCAGAACATAAATGGTATCTGGCTGCTAATTAATACCACATTTCAATGTAGCACATTTCAATACCACTCTGTGACAGTATGTCATGGTGGGGTAAGGTTGTGCAGTATAATACAGAATATTTTTTTTAATTTTAAGCACATTTCGATATATAGTTTGAATATATATTTATATATCACGTTATCATGGTTCAGCTATCTGAATGAATGTAAGATGATTTAATATAGCAACAAGCATGAAAATAAAAGTGCCCAGGAATCATGCCATGGAAATCTCAGAGCTAGATGGTAGGTCAAAATTATACAAATCTTTCAATGCAGTGTGTGTGTGTTTATATATCCATAGATATAACACATTTCATCAGAGAAATATTAGAACACCAAGGTTGCACTATTGCTGCGGCATCACAGTTAGCTAAAGAATGCCTAGCAACACACATGGATAGGACAAGAGAAAACAGAAAGTTTCACGGCTTTCTCGTACATGTCCGATGTTATACAGATTTTTAAAGACGATGTCTAAAAAATGTGCGTACATCATCTGTAATGAGCAATAAGTATGCTCTGGATTGCAGTTCAGCAATGCGTTAAAATCAAAATCGTTACTTGAAATCAATGTCATAAGAAAAACTATGGACGTTGGCTTCAAAACTTCTCTAGAAGTTGATGTTGAAGTGATCCAAACTGCCATTGTGAAATGTCTTGGTATCACTGATTAACAACCAAGCTGTAAATCATAATACTCTTTATTTTACTATTTGATTCACAGAACAATGCCCTTCTTATTTAGGAATTTAGAAATAAACAATCCTAAGGAAATGCATGTGTGTTACCTGCACCCGAAATGGGAGCAAAGAATGGCAACTGTTTAACCTTTCATGCATGTCGCAATAGGCAAGCAAGACGGTTTAGGGGTGGAGTTTACTTTCCCATCCCACATATTCCATCAAAGTGACATAGAAGCCATGCTGAAGTTGGATGTATCAGACCGGAAGTCGCAGTTATCGCATTTAATCTGTAAACCATGACAACGCATTGTTTCTGGACTTCATTTTGCAGGTTAGCAGGATGTAGCCCGGAAAAAAAATTGTGTCAGGGTTTAGTTTTGCGATGTCTACACCTTAAGATTTCTGGGTCACTGAGCATATCAGATAGGACAGCCCACCATGTGATTATATCATTAAAAAAGACTGGATTTTGGTACTGTCAAAATATTAGGATCAAACTATTTACCTTGTTTGGCATCATGACAAGTTTTTGATTTGCTGTTACCACACCTGATTCAATTTTTCCCAAAATAATGGTGCCCATGTCCTGAAACAAGACAATGCTATTCTTCAGAAGCCATATAATAACAATCACAGATATAAAACTCACCAAGAGAAGATATTTTTTATATTATAACTTGTGTCCTGGTATGACTGACAGCTCAGAACATAAATGGTATCTGGCTGCTAATTAACACCACATTTTAATTTAGCACATTTCAATACCACTCTGTGACAGTACGTCATGGTGGGGTAAGGTTGTGCAGTAAACAATACAGTGAATTGACAATCATTTAATTATCAGGTATTTATGTGTACCTTTCATACACCTGTCCTAATGAAATACAAATATGTATGTTGATTATCTTCTACTAATTAATGATAACATCAGACAGATAACCAAAACAATAGTAGTATGGGCACAGATCACAAGACAACAGATCAAGTGGTTTTCTCACGCTTCCAGACTACCAACAGACAGCATGCCACAGATAGCCATGACACATAGACATAACAGCTATAAAGCCGGAGGTAGACCATGTAAAAGATGGATCACAGAAATCAAAGAATCCACAGGAATAAGTTTACAAACAGCAAACATGAAGGCTATCTCCAGAGAACTCTTCTACTCATGGCACTGAAAGGCAAACAAGGGTCACAGAGAATTCATAGATTTTTCCTTTTCTTACATCAGACATGTCCATAGGTCCTCAATCTCCGCTTGAGTAAATCTCTCACGGCATAATGGCTGATGGTTTCGGTTCTATGTTGGTTCACTGCTCTTTTTTCAAATCTTCGTTAGGTGTTCTCTACGGATCACGCCTATCCTCACTCCCAATCTCGATATTGACTCATACTCATTTATCTCAAAAACTTCTGATCTCACAAAAAGCAATGGGTATGTCTGCTTAGTCCATGGGCTGATCATCTGTTATGGTAACAATGCTAGATATTTGGTTGACGCATGTCTGGGGACAAAGATAACCGTGATTTTTCACGAGGCCAGCATTTTAGCTCTCTAAATGCCTCCACCCATCCAGTACATAAGATCCCCTGTTTTGACTTTCTTCTTCTTCTTCTGCGTTTGCTCTTAAACTCATGCAGAGTAGGAGTATGTATTCCAGAGAACGGAATGCGTTGTGTCATGGTTTACAGCATAATTAACAATAACATGACAGATAACCAAAACAATAGCAATATGGGAACACATCACAACAACAGATCAAGTGGTTGTCTCATGCTTCCAGACTACCAACACACAGCATGCCACATAAACATAACGGTTATAAAGCCAGATGCAAACCATGTAAAAGATTGATCACGGCTATTCTTCAGAAGCCATATAATAACAATCACAGAACTATTACCCACCAAGAGAAGATATTTTTTATATTGAAACTTGTGTCCTGGTATGACTGACAGCTCAGAACATAAATGGTATCTGGCTGCTAATTAACACCACATTTTAATTTAGCACATTTCAATACCACTCTGTGACATTGCGTCATGGTGGGGTAAGGTTGTGCAGTAACCAATACAGTGAATTGACAATCATTGATTTATCAGGTATTTAGATGCACCATTCATACACCTGTCCTAATGAAAAACAATTAGATATGTTGATTATCCTCTTCTCACATCGGACTTGTCCATAGGTGCTCAATCTCCACTTGAGTAAATTTTTCTGGGTATAAGGGCTGATAGTTTCGGTTCTAGGTTGGTTCACTGCTCTTTTTTAAATCATTGAAATCTTCTCTATGGTCTGTCCTCACTCCCAATTCTCGATATTGACGCATGCTAATTTTACCTCACACCACAGGGTCAAAGTGATTGTTGTGTGGTTGGAACCGGATGCCCACTCTCATCCTTGCACACGACTGAACACAGAAATAAAAATAAGCATGACAGCGACAGATAACACAACTCTTTAAGAAACTTTCCTACCTTGTATCTGTCTGCAACAGGCAGTCTAACAGCTGCATCTAATGCTCTGCTGATTGGAGGCATAGAGTCCAGATATTCCAACAATGACGGACCTCTGCAAGGAATATGTTACAATTGAATGTTTCATAACAGGACAAAATACTATAATACTATACTATTAATTCTAGCAATCATAAAATGACATTCTCATATAAACAGTTTATATAATGTTAAATAACACATTCATACACACAATTATAAATAAACCTATTAGAAAGTTTTAACACAATTTTGATATATGGAAGTGGATCTTGGACAGAATAGTAAGCAATTATGTACAAGCAACAGAGATGTGGTTTTATAGAAGAATATTGAGAACACCATTGGCAGATAAAAATTATAATGAAGATTTCAACATAGTTATTTCAATATAGAGCTGCTCTCTTGCATAAGAAGACAGTCCAGTTTTTTAAACATAAAAAACGAAAAGAAAAGAGCACATTATAACAGGGAAGCTGAAGAGCAAGAAGGGTAGAAGAAGACCAAGAGTGAAGATGCTAACAACTTGGCATTGTGGCACGGGAGAGCATCTGTATCAGAAATGATTGACAGCACATGACACATAAGTCTGTGGACAGACTTAATAGCAAATATCCCAGAAAGATTAAAAGATTAGGAAAGTATATTTGTCTAAACTTCTGCACATTTCTCACATTAATAGAATCTATTACATTAACCGATTCCCCCTTAGAACGCAGCGGAGTCGCTTTTTTAAATGTGCAC
Organism: Meghimatium bilineatum; assembly: GCA_034231615.1. Lineage (NCBI taxonomy): Eukaryota > Metazoa > Mollusca > Gastropoda > Stylommatophora > Philomycidae > Meghimatium > Meghimatium bilineatum. The sequence goes on along the minus strand of CM067321.1, from coordinate 49,758,325 downwards.
AGTTGCGATCAATAGTACATTTTTAGTTCCCACCGGATCTATCAAAAACCACGACCATTGCGCAGATCTGTGGTTTAGCTTCCTTTTCACTTTTTCAATCAGAGCGAATGGACGTAGGACTGAATTTATACGAATTATTTAGACTTAGCGAAATTTTAGACCTAGTTTTTTAAATGGAAGATATTATTCGTATGTATACTGATGTGACCGGCCAGTTACAATGGAAATTGTAACTGGCAGCTAATTAACACCACATTTTAATATAGCACATTTCAATACTACTCTTGACAGTAAGTTAACATGGTGGATTAAGTCTGTGTAGAAACAAGACATCAAATTCTATAGAAAATCTTTCAAACCCATGCAGAATGTAAAATGATCTAATGGAGCATAATTTGCAGTGGTCTGTATTTTGCTGTTATAAGGATAGTGTCAGTTCCTGGTTGGGCATACTTTCTTCCTTTTATGCCAGTTGATCAGCACTTTCAAGTAGCACTCTGGGTTTGAAAGATATAACTTGGAAAAGGGTTATGAAGTATTAGCTTTATGACCAGATTGGTATCCAATTTGGTACACCACAGCCTTTTGGGGTGAACATCCATTACTTCTTTATGTGTAGATATCTTGTTATATTATCTCATATTTCTATTGTTTTGTCCATAACCCATAATATTCTCTCAATTCGCTGTTTCTTTAAGTGTAATTTCTATTCCAGTTTTTACATCAATACTCTTATGGGATTTATTTTATATTGTCTTTGTGGTGTGAACGTAAACAGTACAGCTCCTTACTCATTGTGTGCTTATGTTGTGTTCTTGTTAAAGACTCTGGTCTAAATGTCAATTTTTGTATTGTGTTTGTTGTCAGTCAACTCCACCCCAAACCTCCTTAGTCGCCTCTTAATACAAACATGGTAGGTAAGTGTGGTATGATCACATAGAGTAGATAGGAGTAGGACGGCGCAGCTATTTTTTTAAAAAAAATATGGGTTTTTCTGTAGCACATGTGACTGTCAGGCAGAAATATTCCACTGTCATACAATGAAGTTTGATAGGTCAAGGACTAGTCAAATTTTCAATAACAAGGAAAAATATTTTTTACTCTGATTTATTTTTTTTCCCCACTTTCAAGCACTCCTGTCTACTGTTATTAAAATCATGATTTGTAAATGTTTTGTTGGTAAGTTCTTATGTACATTATCTTGTCAGGTTACTCTTTTATCATCAGAATTTATGAGATGCTAAAAATGTGATTTGGAGGTAAAATGGTGCATGTATTTAATATGACTGTGGCATATTAAAAATGTATGAGAAAATGGCAAATCATGAAGAAGTTGCAGATGCAGATTTAAAGCTGGGAGAGACTGATATATAAAGATCATCCAACCTTACAAAGACATTAGCTTTAAAACGGAACTTGCTAACTATTTCTTATACTGCCTTTTTTCCCAGATTAAAGTTACAAAACTAAGTCTATGTATTTATTTATATATTTACTATTGCATTGGCAACTTTCCTCAATTTTATAATGATTTGTATAACCTTTTTTGCCTGCGTCACTTTAACCCCCATAAAATAGGGCAAGATGGTGGTTTCTTTTACATGTTCAAAAAATCTCATTCTACTGTCTACACTGGCTGTATGTTTCAATAGCCCACCAATTTAAATTGGATTGATAAGCTATACACTGATTGCAGTTGTTATCTCATAGTTATGTCTAGTTGTCAGAATATGCTAAAACGTGAAAAGCTTGCCTCCACCTACCATATGTGCAATAACATTTCAAGTGTTATAATGTGCCCAGTTTTATGTCGCCACTAAAATAACATCACTAGCAGTTCCTGTTGCAAAAAAATTCTAATTTTAGCAGAGATTAAATTATGCCACAAAGGCGCATCATAGAATTGATGATCGCGAATAGTATGGGTTGTGTTAGGCCTCATTCTAACCAAACCCCCCATACATATTTCTCTCAAGGGAGCCAGAAATTTTAGTCTTATTCATTTCCAAGGCACATAGTAGGACAAAGGATGATCATGGAGGTTAGGGTATGGTTAGATATCTAGCACTAACACCCACCCCCACCCAAACTCTACACATCTGTTTCAAGGAAACAAGTTTTATGTCTTTTCCATTTCCAGAGAATTCATTGAAGGCAACTCCAGCATTGATACGGAATCCATTTCGCAAATAGAAATGAATCCTAATATTACATCACAAACTACTAAACAATTGCAATCTGCGATGGCATCACAAACTAATTAAACAAATTACAATCATTTGTCTCGTTAAATTTTAGTTTTTCATTCTTCCCCATTTTGCATTTCATATACCTGTACCAGGAACATACTGACTCATCAGGAACAACAGTGAGGAAAGATCCTGAGAGACCCGAACAAGGCATGAAATAAACATCTGTTTTGGGATTGAAGCCACATTTCCTAAGATATGGGAGCAACTTGTCTCTGCATTCAATAAATCTGTTTTGAGGTACAAAATTAAAGATTATTGAGAAATAAATCACTGTCAAAAATCAAAACACTTCAAGAAAGCTAAAAAGATTTTTAAACTATAGCATTCTTCAGATCTACAAAAAGCTTGAGTAGCCCATTAATTTATTTTTAGGTTGAAAGCAATTTTGCCTACCCATAAATTTTTCACGTTTCTAGAGATATTTTTTTTACAGATCTTTATTAGAAGCATTAAACATCAATAAAAATGAGTGTACAAATACTTAAAATGACTAAAATTGAAAAAGCATTCACACACAAAAAAATCTCTCAAAACATCCTTCTGCAATGGCTAGCTGCCACTGTGGTATCACTGGAAATGAGATCTAATGTCCTGGCAAAAGCAGGAGGAAAAACGTGTTTATTCAGGTACGATACAGTGAGGACAAAATCTATAATTAAAATACATCTGTCGAAGAAAGATATAGATATTGGGCAGAAATTAGAGCCCATGAACCAACATCAGAGGCTACATCGGACCATCATCTTTCCACTTAGAACTGTCTACAATAGAATAGGGCCACCTGTAAAGGGTCAGGGTGACCCATACAAATGAATGTCCATATGGAACAGGAATACAGACTCTGGAACACATACTCCAAGACTCCTGATTACATAGAACTGACAGGCAAGACATGGCCACACTGGACTGAACTGTGCCAGGAACTTCAGGGCAGCCACTCCAACCAGGAGAAGAGCTTCGCCCTGAAGATCTAACAAAAAAATAAACCTGAACACACGTTACTTATCATCAACGCTATGCTTGGGTGTTTTATGCCTGATACAGTGGGAAAACTGTCAAAGGATCCAACTTCACCAAAAACTAGGGGTGCAAAGGGAACGCATTGCTTTAGGCGGACCCAGGGTTAGCAGATAACCAAGATATACAGAAATACAGCAGCTCGTGCTGATTCTGGCCAAATCATTTGGGGATCGTGTCCGAGAATGTGGAGGTAGCAGATGGAAAGAGATTTTACTGCACAAGAGACAGACAATATCTCCGACACCACCAGCAGCACCACATATAGCGACACTGTCGACATACAGTGAAGCTAGTAAGTCCAGGCCGAACATTGGAGGGGCGGCCAATGTAAAATGCACGTAAAGGTAGATGCATGGCGAGAGACAAATAGATTTCATACCGAGTACAATGAAAGGGCAGAACAGCGCTAGAGGGCAGCGCGAAATGCAAATAGAAAATGAAAAGTTCCTAGGTCAGCTCGAAACGAGCTTCTAGTTACCTGTGTTCCTTAAAGGCAGAGACCCAGACCCATTCATTGGCGTTTTGTAAAGCAAGAAGACCTAATCCAACTCTAATGTCGAGCCTTCCTAAACCGGAAATATGCTCGAGAAGAGAAAGGGTTCCGTACTCGATGCGCTCAGGCACAAAAGGGACAACAATTTAGCCCTGGCCCAACTCTGTCAGGTTTTCCTATACCGGAAATACACTTGAAGAGAGAAAGGGTTCAGTACCTGATGGGCTCAGGCACTATTGGGACAAGGAAGCTCAGCTCGAGAACGCCTTGCTCTCAAACGCGTGGTGTGAGACTCGAACTTGGACAAGGGGTACACAATGTCGGTGAATGACACCTCGGCTAAGAGGGCGAAAGAGCCATGGTCCAACTCCTCTGTTGAGTTCTTCCCCTTAAGGAACCAGGCTCACGGATGAGAAACGGTTCAGTACTCAATGGGCACAGGCACAGCACGTCCAATTACACGAGGCAAGTTCATAGGCAGTGGAACACCTCGTTCGAGTCAGACGAGAGCAAAAAATCGTCTGGGCGAAGAGTCTCCACTCCGCGTGCCTGGAGACAGATATAGAGGCTGTCACAAGCTAAGGGTAGCCCACCCGAATTGTCAAGGCATGCCGAAATCGGATGTGCTAGGCCTACAAGGCGCATAACGGTGGCACAGCGTAATCAAGCTCCCGGCAGAAATCGCACGGATATCCTTGATGGTTACAATGGAGCGAATGAAAAACAAACTAAAAACTAATCTTACAATGGAGGCTGTGATGAGGAGGCTGATGGAGACACGGTCATGGCTAATGTCACAGGACTATTCTCATGCATGCATGTTACTAAAAATAGAAAAAAATTACTGGAACAAGACATGGACACACGGGACTTTAGGCACGCAAAATCTTTAGGGCAACTGCTCTGACCTGGAGAAAGAGGACCTTCCTAACACATGAACCTGAAGATCTAGAAGTCCAAAAGATTCGTAATTGCAGAACTGACAATTATGAGGTCTCTTCTGTGTTGGTTCTCAAACACATGCAGATTAGCAGGAACTAGTCCCGAGAATGTAATTTACAGATGTGTACAGATTTCCTGCGATATCTGCGTCTTTTGGCATCACACATTCAACTTCACCAAGGCTTTGAGGTCACTGACAATGGGACAGCCAGCTCCATCCCATAACATCCTTAGTTCATTCTGCATGCATGTCAACTCTTAAGAGAGGGAGAAAATAGGGCCTACTGAGACGACACTACTTCTAAACCTAGGGGTTCCATGGATGATCTAAAGTGAATTACAGTTCATTGAAGCTATCACCTGAGAACGGACTGATGAACTATGAAATGAAGACATAGTTGCTTCTATGACGTGCATGAAGGTAAACATTATTGTTATTCTGCCAAAGACGGATGTGTCGGGCTATTGACGCGAATAAAACGGCGGCACAAAGCATTTCCATTCTCAGGACTACATCCAGCTGGAAATCTAGTAGGTACATGGTCCTGCTACAAAGAAGATCCAGCGGGAGTTTGAGAATGAACGCTGAAGTATTATTCTTTGCTCCCCTTTCAGTCCCGCCAACACACGGACGATGAAATCAAATTAATACTTAATAGTTCAAACTACATAGAGACTGCATAGAAACACAAAATCACAGCCCAATGAACAGTATGCTATATGCAGACTAAATGGGAACAATACAAAACTTCTCAGCTAACATGGTACAAATATTTAAAAAGTAATCAGACACCAGCAGAAAAGACCACATCTACACACTGACAGGTCACTGTGTTCTAAATACTCACATGCACAACATGGGCAATTTGCCATGTCCCCTGCATCACTGACAAGAGGGGACGGACACGTCACACAAGAGGGACATGTCACACAAGAGGGCAGAAATCTGCACAACCACTGCAACCAGATATGACCTATATATAGATTGAAAGGAAGCTCTAGGGAGACCTAGAAGAGTTGCAATTAACCAGTTCTTCAGTAGACCAAACGTCACTTTGTCACTAACCACAATCACTCTAACCAGTCTGCATCCGACCTAGTCAGTTGATCTATCATACTGCCCATTACAGTAGTTGGAAAAACAGGTTTGTATGATGTGACGATCCCACTAACATCATCCACAGTTAACAGTGATTTACAACCAGTGGACTGCAGTGTTTACAAGGTTGAAAGCTGCAGACGTTTCAGGTGGTGGAGGTTAAGTGTAGATAGAACACTCTAGACAAGTAAAATTATTTATCTTGGGAAGAACACCTAATACAGAAGGTAGTCCAAATACAGTGAAGTCGAAGCAGAACCAGCCATCGTGGTGTGGAGTAATCAGGTGCTCACACTTCTAAACCAAGGAAAGAAAGACTACTAATACAGTACTGCTTGAAAACTCTCTTTAAAATATTCTTAAACCATGGTTTAAGGTCATCTGCCATCCTTACACAAATTGAAGGATAAATGATTACTTCCAAGGACAAACTCACCTAGTCTCATCCCACTCAACAGTTGGATCATCCATTTTGTTTATTAGCACTACCAAGTGCCTGACACCAGCTGTCTTTACTAACATAGCATGCTCCCTTGTCTGTCCACCTCTTTCAAATCCAGTCTCAAACTCTCCACGTCGAGCAGAAATTACCTGTAATTGTGAAAATTTCAATAAAATTGCATTTATAAAGTCTATCTTCTTCTACTTCATCGTTCTTCAGTCAGATATCAGGTTACAGCACCAATAGCTTCAATGAATTGTGTGATTCGCTTCAGGTCATCCATGGAACCCCTCAAGTCTGGAAGCAGTGCCGTCTCAGTAGGCCATATTTTCTCCCTCTCTTCTTGGTAGAGTTGACAGGCATGAAGAATGTGTTCTGCAGATAAAGTCTGTTACATGTACAATAAAATACATCTGATTTTTATCAATGACTTAACCTTTAAGCACTCTGCATTAAAAAGTGTAATTTTCCCCTGCTACTGCATTCTTCCTTGACTTTGTGCATTATTTATGGAGTGTATTTTAAAAATACAGCAATTTTTTGGAGCCTTTTGAATAACTTATACCGCCAAAGACGGATGAGTCGGGCCATTGGCGCAAATAAAGCGGCAACACAGCGCATTTCCATTCTCTGTACTAAAATCCTGCTGGAAATTTAGTAGGACAATTGTCCTGCTACAAGAGAGATCTGACGGGAGTTTGAGAATGAACGCTGAAGAAGAATAACTTATTTAATTAAAATAAAAGAATGGTTACTGAATGTAATGGTGTAAGTTTGTTAATATATGATATAATGTTGAAGATGAAATCAGCACTAAAAAAACTACAAACATCATAAGTGGCTAACCAAAAACGCTTTCTTGGTAGAGGTCGGGTGTACAATCCATCTTGAAAGTGACCAGTGTGTGATACCTTTCAAAGCAGGGAGGGGCACAGAGGTACCTGTCACCTACTGCACACATGTTGAGTGGGGATCTGCAATAGCTCATGAGTTTTGGATTCATGTCAATGTAGTGGCCACTAACCATAATTCTTTCTGGTGGGTTAGAGGATCTTCTACCTTTGTAGTTGTTGAGAACTGAACTTATAGCCTTCAAGAAGTCTATTAACAACCTGCAGACAGAATTTTTTTTCAGACTCGACAGCTTGAATACGTAGCTCTCCATAGGAATTGACAAAGCAAACCTTGCGATAGAAGAAAATGTTCAACCACCATTTGGAGTTCCTGTAGGCTAACATGTAAGTATGTTAGTTGTTTGTCAACATGGTCAACACTGCCCCTATGACTGGGATAGGAGTGTAGTGCTCATGGTTTATCTACAATCCATACGTTGCCAGCATGTTTGGATCAGACCTGTTTACTGAAGGTCTATGCATTGTGTGCAGTCATCAAACTGATAAGCCTCTTGTCAAGCTATGACATATAGAGAATGTTATTTGTTAGACATGGGAGGGGGTTACCAACTTGGGTTTTGTCAACCTGACGTCTGGCACCTTCTTGCCTGGATGTCCATCACAGGGCAGGTATCATAACATACAACAAATATAAATATATTCCCATCGCATGAGGTGGTGCGTGAAATCCTGATGCTGTGGTGCGCCTCGTGGTGGGTTGCCTGTCTTCAGCACCTGTACTTGCTAGGGCAGAATGTGGTCTTGCTCAAATTTAGGAGGGCCTAGACCGTCTTAGTTTTCATTCTCTGTTGGTAAAGTCCTGTCCCATTTCTGTGGCAAGGAGCTGGCCTTGATGGAGCCCAGATAACTAACTATATACTTACAAAATTGCCATAATGATTTACCACTCACTGTGCCCTTGAACTAGCAGCATTCAATGAATCCAGTATTAAACATCTCGCTGGAGGATCAGTTGAACTCCAGTCCCCACCATAATCCTAGCTGCCAACATGAACATATATGCTGTGCCTTGGCTATGAACAATTGTCACATGGGGGTGTGATCATTAGTCCAACTCTACATGTTACAAGCAGAAAGGTTGAAAATTCAAAAAATCTGGAAGTTACTTCCTCTGAGCAGGCATCTTTTCAGAGCAATCATTGCACACTGCTGAGAATTGGGAGTCTCTTGGTATGAAATAAAGCTCTGGATAAAACTCCCCATAGCACATAGGAAGGTAAGAGCTATTTGCTTACAATTTCTGTCGATTAAAAATAATCATAGCAAAACAAATTATCAACATACCAGAATTGCAAGGTCTGCTTGTGAAGCTCCACATATCATATTTGGAACAAAACTTTTATGTCCTGGTGCATCCAGCACTGAATAATGTTTCTTCTCCGATTCAAAGTATGCACGACCAACTTCTACTGTTTTACCCTTTTCACGTTCCTCAAGGTTAGTGTCTAGTGCCCATGATAAATACCTGAAAATAAGACTCCTATGTAAATATGCTTATATGGCAGTATACTAATGTGGCATGCCAGGCAATGAAAATGCAGATATGCTAGCAAAAGAGAGCTACACAGGTGGGTGGGGGAAAGAGCAATCACCTATGATGGTAATATCTCTTTAGCTATGAGCAGTTAGCTCTGACAGCCAAACTCTTTCTGGCATAAGCACAGGTTCTCATCATGTAACTGAGGCGAAATGAGTTTCCAAAAATGGATAGGTGCAATGTCCGCTGGTATGCATCTCTTCATCATCCATGGGGTTTTTTGATAGAAGACAATAGTAAGAAGAAACAGAAAATAGAAACAAGATATGATGATTTTTTCACAAGTGATAGGATGTCAGCCTATCTCCCAACTTTCCTTAGTCGCCTCCTATGACATGTCTGGAAGGAAGACAATAAACCTATTTTTTGCATTCTGAACTCATTGCCACACCGACAACTGAATTATAGTAACAGTTGTCATTAGAACTCTCCTCAACAGGCACACTGTGTCAGTAGTACAGTACTTATCGTGTTAGCGAAATAAACAAAAATGAATTATAGGGATACGTATGCCATACAGCAAATTTTAACATTTTGCTGTCACACTATTTTTTGTAAAGTATTGTTCATTGACCAGGCATTTTGTGTGCATGAGTTTAATGGGTGATGATTTTATAGCACTGGTAGTGCTACGATTGCTTGCTGATCTGTATCCATTACGCTCTCCTGGACCCAGAGGACATATCTCATATGAATCTTAGTGAATCTTCCAGATGTGGCAATGTTAATATGGTCTAAAAGAAATACTTGAATGAATTTACTTAATTTGTGCATTTAAACAAAAAATTGTGTATGTTATTATATAATATATAATACCCACTCTGAGTAGCAGGATCCTTCAATAGGCAGTGCACTGTCAAAAACTGAAGCCTCCCATGTATGAAAGAAAGCTTGGAGAAACCTCCCCACTTCACACAGGAAATAATAGCTAATCGTTTGCAATTCCTGGGGTTCGATAAGATATAATATATGATAGTAGATATTATTATTAAGATTGAAACTTGTTACTACCAACCCTCCAGCCTTCTCTGCCATATAGACGGTTAAACTAATATTACAGTAGGCCTACAGTATATATATTATAATAGTATATTTGTGAAAATGTTCCAACCCTGCTATGGTCCATAGATCTTTTATAAGAGAGTGTCAATAAGTAAGTCACATTCGATAGTTCCATGAAAGGTAGGAAAATGTAGTTTGTAGTTCTAAAGGTTACATTAAGTGACAGCAACATCGAACTGTATGTTCCCTTTCGTTAGGTGGTGCCAGGTGTCGCATGCACACTGCATAAAGAAAATGGTGACTGTACTCACGGAGTGTTAAAGAACAGAATGCTGCTGTGCATTTTTTGGGGGGCAAAAGGACTGCTTGCAAAGAACATTAATAAGGAATTGTTATATCCCATAAGTGGTGCATAACTGGGTAGAGCAATTTTCTTACGGACGCTCTAAAATTGATGAAGTCTGATTTGGTCGTCCTGTTCAGATTGCAACAGGCGCAAACATTTAGCAGATGGAGATGATTAGGTGACAGGCAAGTAACAGTAAACTCTACTAGGCAAGTAATGGTAAACTTTGCTGCAGTTGTAATGTAACTCATATGGTTCAGCATACTGCATAATGTATGATCAATTCTTATTCTTCAGCATTTGCGCTCAAATAACCAAAACAAATATTTCGTGTGATTTTCGCCAGGGAGCGTGTGAAGTACGTTGTGCTGCAAGTTCCACAGTAAAACAGTAATTATTTGCACCCCGGTTGGACACTTGTGGTCAGGACGTCAGAGGTCCAGCACATCAGTTTTCGTCATTCCTTTATTTCGGGTTTGGTCCCTAGTCCGTGACAGCCTGTGTATCTGTCGCCGGGCACGCTGGTATGTAGTGCCTCTTCACCAAGACGCTTGTCGAACGCGTCTATCTGGCACGAGGTGCTCCACCATCTATAAACCCATCTCATGCAATTGGACAAACTCTGCCTGTCCATCGAGTACTGAACCTTTTCTCATCCGCGAGCCTGGTTCCGTATGAGGAAGAACTCGCCAGAAGAGTTGGACCCTGGCTCGTTCGCCCTCCTACCCGAGGCGTCGTTCATAGACATTGTGAACCCCTCGCACAAGTTTGAGTCTCACACCATGCGTTTGAGAGGAAGGTGTTCTTGAGCTGAGCGACCGTGTCCCAATAGCGCCTGAGCCCATCAGAAACTGAACCCTTTCTCTCTGCAAGTGTATTTCCGGTATAGGAAAGCTTGACAATAGAGTTGAGCCAGGGCTAAATCGATGTCCCTTTTGTGCCTGAGCCCATCAGGTACTGAACCCTTTCTTTCTGCAGGTGTATTTCCAGTATCTTGACAGTAGAGTTGGGCCAGGACTGCCATCGTTGTCCCCTTCTTTCCTAAGCCCATCGGGTTCGGAACCCTTTCTCTTTGCAAACATATTTCCGGTATGGGAAGGCTCGACATTAGAGTTGGTTTAGCCCTTCTTGTATGATCAATTGAAATTAAGTGTTCTCAAGGTTTGTACAGAAACTGACAAACACAAAATGAACCGATTAGGCCTTTCCTTGAAGTTATGTATGTCGCTGTGCAGATGAAGAAGACATGCTGAACCAGATTATTATTGGGGATGAATCATTGGTGCATCAAAAATTCAAGTTTACGCCATCAGCAGGGAAGGTTATGCTGCCAGAGTTCTGGGATTGTCAATGAATGCCTCTAACCCATTTTCAAGATGACTATGTGAATTCTGAATCGTACTGTTAAAGTTCTGTCAATGCTTCAGGATGTAATTCCCATGAATTTCATTTGCTATCGACATAAGTCACCAATAAAAATAACAGACAAATCTATATGCGTCACTTCAGAAGGACGATCTCCGATGAGCCAGCAGGAATGTATAATTGAGTAAAGAATTTCTAACGATTTAAGTACTCTTACAATGAATCAGATCACATATAGATACTGTTTGACAAGAGAAGTCTGATAAAGATAACAGGAATTTTGAAAATTGAGACTAAAAAACTGGCAGATTCCAGAAAACATAGGTTGACTTACGGTCGTAGGTTTGAGAATGACAGATTCCCATAACTATTACAAGAAATTCCATAATGTTGACAGCCTACAAACCAAATTCTGGGTAAACCACAATGATCTAAAAACAAACCGCTACATGATATGCATGTTCCAGATCAAAGTAAATATGTTTCAATCTGAATATGCTAGAATGCCACATAGAGCACAACCTAACAGCCATAATATACATGCAATTTTCTGTACTTGGAATGAGATGTAAAAGAAGAGGCTGATTTTCAAAAACACAGTGGATGCTTTTAGATTTCTCCAGTTGGACAGATAAAACACTATGTGCCTGTGCGCTCACATTAAAAAGGGAGGGAGAGAAGCAAGATAAAAAAAATATAAATAACATACCAAGATTCTCTGTTCTTTTCTTTTGCCTCCCTCTCATATTTTTCAAGTGTCCTTTTGTCCACCATCCCAGTCAGGTATCTGAAAAAGCACAATTCAAAAATGGGGCTATTAACAAGTAGCATAAAAAAACTATCAATTTATTGTAGCAGAAACCATCACTTACTACAGAGATATTTAACTGGTTGGTTGCAGAATCAAGTCCATGGGCTCAATCTTTCGACCCAATGCAATTGTATGATATATGCATGTGTTTGTGAGAACATCTCCCACAGACATCAAACTCATCAGATGTTTAGCCTGGATATTCTATATAGACACCATGATTCATGCTGGCTTTGAAACCACCCATATAAGAACAAATGCATTGCTTTTGGTGGGTGTCTATTGTTTTCTGTGTTGCTTTCATGGATCAGGGATACTGATTAAAAAATATATTACTGTGGTGAATTTTTGTTTATTATGGAATAACGGGTGAATACATGAGGTAAAAAAAAAAAACTACAAATAGTCATTACTGGAATTTTACGAATTTCTAACAGCATGCAGGAAAACACATACTGTATATTTCTGACTATAAGCCGATTCGTTTAAGAGCCAAACATGTAACTAAGTTTCAAAATGTGGCAAACGTCGAAAGTACAAATATAGGCCGAAATAGAAAAAAAATACTGTGAATTCAATTATAAAAATAAAGGAACAAGGGAAATAATGCTAAAAAGAAATTACCAGAAACACACACTTTAGCAAGACGTGAGATCATTTCTTCCATTTGCAACATACATATACTTACAAAAAATATGAGGATAATACACTGATAATACTTTGTCAGGAGTGTAAAGACTAAACTCACACAAGGTACAGGAGGGTTCCCGGATATTAGATTCATACAGTACCATTTTAGCAACAAAGGTTGGCTAGTTATAACATCAGCATTATGCTAAATTCAAGTCTAGTCAATGAACTGATTCAACTTTTACATGGCTTTTAGATTTATCTTCAAATCACATTATGGAATGAAAAGGTGTCAAAACAGTTTTTGTAAAAGTGACTGGACAGAGAAGATGCTTTTTACTATTGATTTCAGCTGCTAAACCCTCCATACCTCCCAAAAGTTTGGTTTTTTAAATGCATGACCCAGCAGTACACGGGCTAAGTGGGTCAAAAAATTGGTCAGATATTCAGCGCAAAATGATAGTATGATCTTTTAAAATGACTTCATCAGTTATGGAATTGAGAGGATGACAATATATTTGAGGACGATGTCAACAATGAACCGGTGAACAGTGCGGCAGACCCTGTGTTACCGGCCCGAGAGTGGAGCAAAGAATAGCAAGTGTGCCCTCCATGAATGTCGCAAGAGGCAACTAAGGAGGTCATAGCCCCCCTCATAACGGTGAAGTTCTCTGTCCCATCCCATTTAGGGTCAGTGACTCAAAGCCAAGCTGAAGTCTGGTGTGTCACGCCGAAAGATGTGAATATATCAGCAAATTTGTAAACCCTGACATAGCACATTGTTCTCCAGAATTTGATTGCTAATTTGCAGGAGTTTGAGAACGCAGAAGAGAGGCGGACACATGATATTCGAGATGGGATGAAATTTGTGAATTGTTTCAGAATTCAGTGAGTTCGAAGGATTTTAATTACTTTTCTTACCAAGAAGTCTTTCCTGCTACCTGTAAGTCTATTTGATGGTATTCTGCGCTACCGTTTTTGTTATTCTACTGGTAATACTTTATTTAAAATGTTGTCCAGGCTTAATGTAAAACTATGACCTTTGCATAGTTTAGAGTTCACGCTGCCTATTTGTGTTTACCAGTATATCGCTATGTGACATTGAAGTTCATTGGAGATTATTCTGTACACTGTATGTACACCGGTGACACAGCCATAGTTACGATAGAAATATGCATGATGCATATGATTTGCACACAAAAATGTAACATAGAATGTGACATTGAATTTCCTTTGTTAGATAGGCCTAGTATTTCGGACAAGGAGGAAATTCAGCTTGGCAAGTCTGCCAATTGTGGCATCGAATTCTGCCCAACCGATGTCGTTTTTCTAATAGAATTCCGACTTCAAAGGATATGAATGACTACTGGTGCCAGTGTTTTTCCTCTGTTACCAGTATTTCATGTTGTGTTCTCGATTTTTGTGCTTCTACCACTAAAGTTTTAAAATATTTGTTGTATGCGTATTATCTGTTTAGAAGCCAAGACCCATTAATCAATTGTGGAAATATATACATATATCGTCTTTACACGGAAATATTCAGTAATTGATGTTTCATAAATTGTCTTAATTGAAAACAAATTATGCACAATTGTGAGCCGCGTTAGCGCACTGGCTTCGCACATGAGTGGTCCTGTGTTCATTCCCCAGCTGAGGCGGAAATTTTTCAGATCGCAACGGCTCCCAGGTCGACCCAGCCTTAAATGGGTACCGGATTAATCCGGGAAGTAAAGACTGCGAGGGAGATGGCTACCGCCCTCATTTGCAGAGCCTGTGAAATGTGAGATCGCTAACATCTCACACCCCTACGGCATTAATAAATGCTATTGGTTACTTTACTTTACTTTTATGCACAATTAATAATAGATATTTTTTGCTTTGAGATTTTGACTAATCCAGGAGTATACATTGATTAGCACACTAAATTCTAGATGTTACTTTTCACATGTTGAACAAGAATTTACTTACAACAGGTGCCCTCCAATGGTGGACTTTCCTGCATCTGTAAGGAAGTTTAAATTGAACTGTAGTGCACAGATATAGACATGTTTCAAGTAAAGAAAAAAGAAAAGAACTGTAATGAGATGGGACAAAATAAACTAAGCTATTGTTTTGTATTATTCCAAAAACTTCAATTCTAAACCTTACACATACCACTTAACATAATATAACAATTTCACATATAATGGATAATTTAACTATGACTTCTTAATGCAAGTTGTCTACACAACTACAGGAAAGACTATGTATTTATTACATGTACTTGGTACAGAGAAAACTTGCTACAAAAACCCACAATAAAATAATTTGAAACATTACGAGCAGCTACTGCTCATGAATGAATTGCATGTTTAGCTTCATAACACAAATTGATAACTATCTTAAATATTACTCAACAAATTTAAACTTACCAACATGTCCTATAAAAACAACATTCAAGTGTTCTTTTCTAACTTTAGGCTGGCCAGGTTTTTTTTGCTTTTTAATTGGCTTGATGGCATCTGGGTCATTTTCATCTTCAGACTCTTCTTCCCAGTTATCTGCTGCAAAAATATTGTTTGAATGAGGACTTGCAAGTTAATTAAATTTTATCTGCTCTGTATTGTTACAATGTGCTAATTACCGGTAAATTTACATTTAAAAATGCAATTAATTCATATAATTAATATTATAATGTAGCTAAGAATATATATTTGCACTTTTAAAACTAATGTTCTTTCTGAATTTGTGCTGGTTAGCATGAGTTTTCTGAAGATAGATTTCCAAATATGGTGTGGTCTGGATAATGGAATATGTTGTCATGATATACAACTTGGCCACAACATCTGCAATTTCAGCCCTCACATTAACATTACCATGGCTTCTGGGTCACACTTTGAATAGAAAAGAAGTCAACTCCACCTCAAAGTCTCCACAATCAATCCTTATGTGGCTGTCACAGGCTAGAAAAGCATACTAGCCGAATTAAAGGCATGGCGAAAACATATGTGCTAGGCCTTAAATGTTTGGGCCACAAAGTGAATCAACCAAGGTGCAAATAATACAGTTCAACTGTGGAACTATGAGTACTTGTCCCTGGAGGAAATCACACGACTTATTCAATGTGGTTATAGGAGAGAGAACGCAGAAGAACTTCTTATGAAATGCACGGCACTTCATTGTGTTATTCGCTGCTCCCCTTTCCGTTCACACAACATACATCAATTTACATAACAGCAAATTTTGAAATAGAGTACCAGTTCATCATCTATAGTTTTCAACACAGGTACTACGGAGTCAAATAGTCCCAACTCATGGGAACTTGGTCATTATTCAATACACAGTATAGTTGTGTCATTTCAGTTTTTGAAAGTTCACTGAATTTCATAAGTGGTATCTTCAAATTCATCAACAGTGGAAAAGCAATGTCCTATACTAGACATGAATTAATTGCACATATCCCACTGAGAAGTTTTATTCTGCCAACTTCAAATTGATACCTCAACAGATGCACTGACATTTTATTAAAAGTCTGCGATGTGATATCAAAATGTATCAAAATAATTACTTACCAATATCACCATTGCCTTCTTCAACTTCAGTGTGGAGTTCTTCATCTGTAAATAATATAGTTTACGAATCTTAAAACAAATAAAATGCGGCATATGATAAAACCAGGCAATGAAATGCAGATATGCTAGTAAAAGAGAACATAGAAACAAATAAAATCAAGCAATAACCTACAAAGAATAGAACACATTCATCAACATTTCTGGAATTGAAGTTTGGACACAACAGTTAGATGCCATAATTAAATATTACAGTGGATCTTTCTTCTGGGGGTGCAAAGGGAACGCATTGCTCTAGGCGGACCCAGGGTTAGCAGATAACCAAGATCCCAAATATACCTCCACGCGGTGCACCCTGGAAACAGAAATACAGCAGCTCGAGCTGATTCTGGCCAAATCATTTGGGGATCATGTCCGAGAATGTGGAGGTAGCAGATGGAAAGAGATTTGACTGCACAAGAGACAGACAATATCTCCGACACCACCAGCATCACCACATATAGTGACACTGTCGACATACAGTGAAGCTAGTCAGTCCAGTTCGAACATTGGAGGGGCGGCCAATGTAAAATGCACGTAAAGGTAGATGCATGGCGAGAGACAAATAGATTTCATACCAAATACAATGAAACAATGAAAGGGCAGAACAGCGCGAACTGCAAATAGAAAGTGAAAAGTCCCTAGGAAAGGGGAACTACAAGCTCCGTCAGCTCGAGTCGAGCTTCTAGTTACCTGTGTTCCTTACAGGCAGAGACCCAGACCCATCCATTGGTGGCTGGTAAAGCAAGAAGACCTAATCCAACTCTAATGTCGAGCCTTCCTAAACCAGAAATATGCTCGCGAAGAGAAAGGGTTCTGTACCCGATGGGCTTAGGCAAAAAAGGGACAACGATGGTAGTCCTGGCCCAACTCTACTGTCAAGGTTTCCTATACCGGAAGTACACTTGCAGAGAGAAAGGGTTCCGTACCCGATGGGCTCAGGCACAAAAGGGACAACGATTTAGCCCTGGCCCAACTCTACTGTCAGGTTTTCTTACACCGGAAATACACTTGAAGAGAGAAAGGGTTCAGTACCTGATGGGCTCAGGCGCTATTGTGACAAGGATGCTCAGCTCGAGAACGCCTTGCTCTCAAACGCGTGGTGTGAGACTCGAACTTGGACAAGGGGTACACGATGTCGGTGAATGATACCTCGGCTAAGAGGGTGAAAGAGCCAGGGTCCAACTCCTCTGTTGAGTTCTTCCCCTTAGGGAACCAGGCTCACGGATGAGAAACTGTTCAGTACCCAATGGGCACAGCACGTCAAATTACACGAGGCAAGTTCATAGACAGTGGAACACCTCGTGCAAGTCAGACGAGAGCAAAAATCGTCTGGGCGAAGAGTCGCCACTACGCTTGCCTGGAGACCGAACGCAAAACAAACAAACATCTTTCTTCTGCATTCATTCTTAAAATCATTTAAGATTGCAGATTGTCCGGATGCATGGTCTGGAGAAAAGAATGCACCTCATGGTTTACAGCTTAGCTGCATTATTTGCTCCTTTCGACCAGACACCAACTTAAGCATAATTCTGTTGATACAATCAGGCTTTTTAGTCACAATACTCTGTTTTAAAATTGTAACTTGTTCATGTGTTACTCTTGCAGGAAAAGTGGGAAAGAATAGCAAATTGTTCATCTTCCATGCATAAGAGACAATTTTTTTCATTCTCAAACTCCCGCTGGATCTCTCTTGTAGCAGGCGGATCATTCTATCCAGAACTGGAGTTTTCATGCATGGGAGTTGGAAAGGCCCTGTATTGGGCTGAATGCTCATCAAGGACGGTAAATGATAAGCCACCAAAAATGGCTCAGAAAGCAATGGTACACTGTTTGGACGTACACATGCCAAGAAACTCAACTTACATATTTTGAACATCTAAAAAGACACAATGGTTTGGAAAGATTAATCATGGAGGGAAAAGTTCCAGGGAACAGAACAAGAGGCAGACCAGGACTATGATGGACATCGAAGACCTGAACATGACACTGGAATAGGCTGGACATCTCGCACAGAACAGTGAGGCTTACAGAGTCGCAATGAGGACAATATTCTGCAAAAGACACATCATAGAGAGAGATAATGGTATAACACATCTGACTGCATACTAATTATTGTGTATCGTATTGTGTAAGAATTCATGGGAAAAAATGGACATTATTATCCGCCAAGGTCAAATATGTCTGATAATTGAAACAACCAAAATGGTAACATCATATCTAGTAGAGATCCCTAGCAGGAGTTTGAGAACGAATACAACAAAAATTAGACTTGTTTACACAGCAAACTGGTTAGCATGATGTAGCCTGTAGTAGAATGGAATGTGTTGTCATAGTTACAGTTTGGCTGCAATACCTGCACCTTTGAGCTTGACATTCAACTTCAGCATGGTTTACGTGTGCCTATGACAACATAGATAGAACAACTAACCCCACCCCAAAACCTTTTTAGTCATCTCTTACAACATGCATCGTAGGTCAGTATTGCTATTTGTTTTCCTTGTACGCTCCGACAACTTACACGTTAAATTTTCTATAAAATATTTAGTGTAAAGCTTTCTTAAAGTTAGAGGAAAAAAATGCATTACCTATTTCATCTTTATCGGAGTCATCTTTCAGAACAGACGATACTGGAGTCTCCTCTGCAATGGGCTGTGGTGGGGATTGCGAATCTGAATGTTAACAAATCAAAATCCTCAATAGCAGTTTAGTTATAAATAACTAGTTATATAATAAATCATAATGCAACCTATGGCATTTGAACCAGTAGCTGACACCTTTCAGCTTGCAATTGAGTCAATGTTTTCTGTATTCTACCACAACGCAACCCAAATACAGAAACAGTAAAATTCAGTAGGTAGCTCTTCTGCGTTCATAACTCCTGCAGATTAGCAAGATGTCCATATAACAAAATGCATTCTCATGGTTTTACAGTTTAGCTGCAATATCCACACATTTTGACCAACACATATATTGAATAATTATTTTAATTATGCAAATTAGCTGCCATTTTGAATATTAATCTTTCGCTGTGTATGAAAAGTATGTCAATGTGATCCGCAGATTCGTCTTGTCTTCCCGAACACAGAAATGTATAGGTTGTAACATATTTTATCATAAATAATAGAAATGGTAAATTTTACAAACCGGTGTGCAGTGGGCTATAAAGAGCACACTGTTTTCATTTTTTAATCAGGCGATGCGTCACGGAGTTCCACTAGACAGCCAGACATCCAATGAAATGCCGCGAGCAGTGACGTCACAAACCAGCCGATCCGCCAAACGGATTTACGCTTGGCAGCCAAATTTTGGTTTTTTTAAGATGTTTTGGCGGATTTGATTAGTTGGTTTAATTAGTGGAAATCCGTGGTCGGCTAATAAAAAATGTAAACTGTGAAATGGGTAAAATGAAATACTTACCTTATTCGCCGTTGCTAGGCGGATAAACCTGCTTAATTCCGGCCAGGAAATCCATGAATAAATGTGGCGACGACCGATGTTTCTTTCGCCACATATATTCACACAGGTAGGCAGGGAATTGCCTTTTCGACCGCCTACCCTGGTTCCTCATTTTTCTTTTAATGAGGCCCCACAAACCCTCAATTGTGTTTGAGTGGGCCCCGGTTTCACGGTTTTTGATCTCCAGGCTATGGTTCACAGTTAAATGAACATAGCCCTCATCCGCCAAACAGTTGTATGCCCGCCAGCAGTCTGATATAATAGTCGTCCCAGGCAGCACATATTCCTTTATTATAGTTAATAATACATCTTTAGTTCTTTCCTTAACGACCTTCAAGACACATTTATTGGTGCCCCTCTCTACCAGGCCTAAAACCCATGTTCCTTCCACTCTTTTCCCTCTGTTGTATTTCCTCTTTCCAAATAGACTTTTGTCTATTTCCACTGCGACACCTTCCCCAACTTCCACAATTTCATTCGCGCACATCTCTATGCATACTTCCCTGCAAAAGCTCTTCCAATCGACGATGGCTGTAGCTCCGATCTTCAATTCCCTTTTTATAAATCCGCTCTGTGCTTCCATGACCCACAGATAGATAAGGAGAAGAATGTCGCCCATGCTTAAATTGCTCTCTCCAAACCAGGAGTTGTTTCGTATCATCATCATCAGGTGCCATGCCGGGTGGCGTAGGCGGTCATGGCTCTCCACAGCTCTGTCCACAGTATTATGTATCAAAGTCGTTGTTGTTTCTTTGCCGTGCCAGGTTGTCAAACTAATATTTTCTCACGTTGTCGCCCTCTGTCTCTGGTGCCTTCAATCTTGCCTGTTGTGATTATGTTCTCTAAACCTGCCTGTCTCATGAAGTGGCCAAAAAAAGATTGCCTTTTTCTTATATTGTTGATTAAGGTCCGTTTCGCATTTAACTCTTTTAATACCTCTACATTCGTTTTTCTGGCAGTCCATGGTATTCTCAGCATTCTTCTGTAGAACCACATCTCTGTTGCCTCCAATCTCCCACTTTCCAGTTTGTTTATTGTCCAAGACTCGCACCCATATGTTAGTATAGGGGTTATATAGCACTGCAGAAAACTCTTTCTCAGAACTCTGTTTCGTATACTCCTACAAATTTTATGGCTATTGGCGCCAAAATGGCGACACATCCACATATAGCCATCTTTTTTTTTGGCCTGTTTGATCAATTTCATATACTCGCCACAAGTTGGACACACATAGATATTAAACCAGTCCATAACACATTTATTGCCACTGGAGCGCAAATTAATAAAATACATTAAATCAAATTGATCAATTTTAAATAGAATAACCCGAATTGAACAGTAAGCAAGCGCTTGCAGAAATGACGACGTAAAAGTGACCGCTGCATCTGCCCATGCGCCGTCACATGACGCAAATTTTTTTTTATAATCTTTTTTCACAAACAGAACAGTACGACCCCCCCCTTCTCCCCCCCCCCATCCCTATTTGGGCGCAATCCACGTATCTACGGTCATGGTGGAATTTGACCTAGTTTTGAGGTATTCCTCAAAGCTGTAGTTGCGCGGATATGTGCCACGGCGTGCGAGAGGTTATGATATCACGGTTCGCGCGGGAATCGTTTTGGAGTTAGTTAGGTTGTGTGTGGTTTTAAGTAAAATAAAGGAGATAAAAAATAATAAAAAAGCAGAGGGAGGGGTGGTATAAAAAAGGGGGGGGGGAAATACATGGCATATGAAAGTTTAAAATGGGGGGGTTGAGGGGGGTCTTCCCCCTCATGACATATGAAAGCTCAAAAAAGGAAGAAGGGGGGGGGGGGTTGAGGGGGGTCTCCCCCCTCATGACATTTGAATATCCAAAAAGGGGGGGGGGGGGGTTGAGGGGGGTCTCCCCCCTCATGGCATTTGAATGGCCAGTTTTATTTCAAATTATAAAATTATTGAAAAAAAACACGAAAGAAAGCACTCAAATCTGGTGCTTTATGATGAAAAGAGTTGGCAACACTGGGCGAGGCGTGATCAGAAACCATCAAAAGCCCGCACATTTCAACAAAGTGGATCGGTGCTCATGGTTTGTGTTATTCTTATGATTTGAGATTTATATTATAATTAATGCATGGTTTGCGGAGAATTTATCCGGTGAATAAGGTAAGTGCTTCATTTTACCCATTTCACACTGTTTATATTTTTAATTAGGCGACTGCAGATTTCCGCTAGTGAAATCTCTGCTCAAATCGATCAAATCTTTAAAAAAAAAAAATGTCCGCCACGCACAAAATCGCTTGGCGTTCGTTGGGTGTGTGACGTCATTGCACGCGGGATTTGATTGGTTGCCGGATTTTCTAGCGGAACTCAATGACGTCGCTTGTTTAAAAATGTCAACAGTGTTCTATTTTTAGCGCGGTGACCGTAGATACGAAGATTATACCCCTATTTGTTATCCGTTATTTATTTTATTTACTTTTTTCCGTTTTTATTAATTAAACTAATAATATATCCTAGGCTATAATAGGCTATTCAAACATATATAAGCTATTCAATTCAATTTTAATTATGTAAATTAAGCGCCATTTTTGAATATTAATTAGCTGTGAATTTGAAAATTAGCAAAATGTACTCCCCAGGTTCGTCTTTTCTTCCCGAACACAAAAATGTATAGTTTGTTCTATTTTGTATCATTAGTAACTCTGATATGTCATGAATTATTGGCTTGACTACAAAATTTGGTCACAACTTTGTGCACGAATCAGCTTATATTTCCTTATATGTTCCCATGTAAATTATTTTGATGAAAAATTAATTCAAAAAAATTCATAACTTTTTTCAGAATTCACGTACAGACTTGGTTGAGGTATCATTGAATTGCAATTTTCAATGGCTATCTAACTGTGGTATTTATAATGCTGTAAACCCATTTTGAAAATTTTGTGCTAATGCCTAGTGTCCGTGTGTGTAACTGAGGCAACTCCCAGACACAATTTTTTTTTTTAAATCAGTTTGTCTCAACATAGGCATGGTTGAGCAAAGGAGGTTTATTAGTGCATATCTAATACAGCGCATATAATCTACACAATAAAAGCATAAGAAAATTACCTGAGGAGACTTCCACTTCTAATACTTTATGATGCAACTCTTTCTCATCATTTTCCTGTTGATCGGGCACATTTGCGTCGCTGTCAGACTGCGGTGGGACAAATGGAGTAGCGAAAACATTTTGACCAGGGGTAAATACGGGAGCATTAACATTCAAATTAGATAATACATTTGAAACATCTTCTGCATCATCATTTGGGCATACTGGGTTATCGTCCCACGAATCCGGAACGCTTTCCTGTTCATTATGAGACGCCATTTTAGCAACATGTAGTGTCTTCTTCAGAACCGGTAGTACCGCGTGTATTTTTTTCTGACGTCACAATACTGTTCACATGCGCAAGTGAAATATCGCAATGAAAGTAGGAACGAGACTTCAAGTTTAAAGTAGTTTACACTTTTATATATACTTATTTCAATGCTATCACACTCCAACAAATAGTTTATTTTTGAAGAGAAATAATAAGTAAAGTGAGATGTATTTTACACATTTTTTTACTAACATAATTTTATTCGTCTAAATAGTATTTAAATAATTTATAATTATCCATTGATCGCGTTCTCTTATTTGTTCATTGGGTTACTGCGGCACCATCCACTTTGTCGGACACCCTCTGACCATTTGGTTATTTATATCTCTTTAGCTAACTAAATTCAAGTAGGAAGCGAGGGGATAAATTAAAAATTCTTGAGACCAACGGGAATTGAAGAATTCCCGTTGGTCTTAATAATATTTAGCTAGCTAAAGTGGATTGAAGGAGTTACAACAAGTTGCCCGTACATGCACATAACCAAATGAGATCAGGGTACAAAGACAGAGGAAGACCACGAGAAAATAAAAAACGTCAGGGACATCTTGAGCAAGTACAGTCATAGCACAGCTGATGCAACAAATCTGGCATTGGAACACAAGCTCTAACTCCAACCACCCTTACGCGTAACGGTGAATACTGAATAAAGTAAAGAGGTTACTACAAAGTCCTAAATATCAATGTAAAAAAAATAATTAACTAACAATAAAACAAAGGGCAATTTTCCACGTTATGGTCCAACAGAACCTTTCTAAAAAATCATTGCCACGTGAAAATATATATATATATTTTCTGGTATATTTTTTTTTGGGGGGGGGGGGGGGGAGAAAAACATGTCCAAGTAATTATAATTTTGAATATTTTTATGGTTATGTGTTGTTGCTGTTGTTTTTTTTTTTATTGTAATGTGTTTCTGGAGAAAGGTCCCTGTTGGACCGTAACGTGGAAAATTGTCCTTTTATTTATACGTTATTTATTTTTTACATTGATAGTTAGGATTTTATAGTAACCTCTTTATTTAGTATTTACCACTTTTTGGTTTGATTACTGCGGCACTCTTCCACTTTGTCGGACATCCTCTGACATTTTAGTTATTTATACTACGCTTAACGGCAAGAGTGGACAACAAACCACCTAGGGAAAGACAATAGAAGGAGTTACCAGCATTCTAACACTGTGCAGTATTACTGCATATCATGCGACCAGCCGTGCAATAGCCCGAAAACCGTACGTCACAGCATAAGTAGAGAAAAGACAATAGATATAATCGCATTCTCATGCCCTCCCAAAATGGTGGTCGTAAGCGCTATACGTTTTTTTTTCAAATTGTTCTCTTATGGTAAGACACGCGTTTTTCGATAGCGGACTTTAGTTCAATGTTGTTATATCAGAGCTTTTAACCATTAAAAAAAATGAAAGTCGGGGTTCAGATAATCATGTCGCCATCAGGGCCGCAGTAAGGGAATGCTTATTAGTTAATTTTCAGGTTTAGGTGTTCATCCATCACAAGTGATGATGACCATTTGTTACATCCACTTTTGAAATTCAGTTAGATATTATCCTTAAGTATGAGTTCGTAGATGGCTAGTAAACCCTATTCTGGCCACAACTGTCATTAGACAAGTATGGCATGGGATAACCAATGTATATGGTTTTTAGTCCACATGTTACTTTCCAGCTACTCTCCGCTGTTGAACGGTTACATTTCTCCTATTTTCACAAGATTTGAAGATTATGCTCCTTTTTTTTACTGTAGAGTGCCATGTACCTCTATTTTGTGCAAGTTCTTCCCATTTACTTTGGTCTATTTCAGTAATGTCTTTAATGAGTCTGTGTAGCGCTTCTTTTATAGCGTCACCTTGAGAACATATGTCCTTTGCAACTCATAATGAAGAAGTGTATTTGGCAGGCGATAATCTTCTTCTTCTGCGTTTGTTCTCAAACTCCTGCAGATTAGCAGGATGTAGTCCGGAGAACGGAATGCGTTGTGTCATAGTTTACAGCATTGCTGCGATATCTTCGCCTTTCGGCCTGACACATCCGACTTCAGCATGGCTTTGGGTCACTGACCCTATATGGGATGGGACAGCCAACTCCATCCCATAACCTCCTTAGTCGCCTTTTAACGACATGCGTGGAAGGTAAACAGTGTTGCTATTCTTTGCCCCCATTTCGGGCCCCGGCAACACACGGGCGAGGCGATAATCTGACATACTCTGTCCCATAAATATTTGTTTGCATCAGAAATATGTCGGATCTGTCAAGGACAGTGGTATCCAGAATCTTGTCTTGCCATAGAATGTTCATAACGTTTCTCAGACAAGTTGTGTAAAAGTGATTGAGCTTGCTCGGATGCTGTCTAGACATGACTTACGGCATGAACTATATAGTCCTCTCGGTAGCATTGTGTATAATTTCCTTGTGAAAGTTAGACAGATGCAGTTACCTCTGACTTGATCATAAGGTGGTACATCTGTCTCAACCTGTAGGCCTACGGCATAGAGCAAACAATTACCGCATACGGATTACCTGCAGGTCTCACATCAGATCAACTACATTACAGCAGTAAACCTTTAGTAGATGACATGCATATATTGTACATCTTTCCTCGTGTGTGAGACCTACGACATTTTCTCTATACAGGTATATTTTTACCCCTCTGATTGGATTAATATGGATTTGTATAATAATACCCATAGTCCGTCAGGATTGTTAAGGTGTCACACTGTATACATCAGCACAAAAAAACCGCCAAACCTCTCTGTCCTCAGCCATTCGGATGAGTGTAGAAAAACAGCCCCAGACCATTCCTTGATGCTAGCAATTGAGGATTTTCTTGTCGCCTCTTCTCCCCCCACTGTTCTTGCACAATATTTTTTATTAAAGTTTATATTATTTTTTAATTTGTGTGTATCCTTAAAATTTTGATGACGATACCTTATTTGTATGAGATTATGCATGCATTTAAATTTATAAAATACATCTTTTCAAAAAAATTGTGAACTTACACTTTTTTGTATTTTTACAAGTATATTTTTCTTATTTAATTTCACTTTAGCTAGTTTTCTACAATGAAATATATAGTATTGAATTGATACTAATTTAGTTTATTTCTGCATTCAGATTTTGTAATATTTTACTTCCTCTCCCAAAATAGAGAAAAAAAGCACCACATTCATAAAAGCTTGAATATACAAATTTTCCACATTTTTAAAACATATTCTGCATATCTGAACCTAATACTCTTGAAATATTCAGTAATCATATTTATATTGAGTACACCACCAATCTCTTGAATGGATACCTAAAGGCAAAAGAGCAAGTTGTAGACCAAAAGAAACACTCAGAAGAACAATACTTAGAGAAAGTAAAACAACCAATATTCATACTATTCAAGAACTGCACAGAATAGCTTTGAACAGACAGAATTGGAGAGATCTGACATCTGCCCTATGCGCTAACTTCAGCGCAAAAGGAAAATGAATGAATGAATATCTATATTATGGAAAACGTTAAATGGCGTAATAGAGGGATACCTTATTTTCATTTTCCGAGTTTGTCATTATCACATGGGGTGCAAAGGGAACGCATTGCTCTAGGCGGACCCAGGGTTAGCAGATAACCAAGATCCCAAATATACCTCCACGCGGTGCACCCTGGAGCCAGAAATACATAAGCTCGAGCTGATTCTGGCCAAATCATTTGGGGATCGTGTCCGAGAATGTGGAGGTAGCAGATGGAAAGAGATTTGACTGCACAAGAGACAGACACTATCTCCGACACCACCAGCATCACCACATATAGCGACACTGTCGACATACAGTGAAGCTAGTCAGTCCAGTCCGAACATTGGAGGGGCGGCCAATGTAAAATGCACGTAAAGGTAGATGCATGGCGAGAGACAAATAGATTTCATACCGAATACAATGAAACAATGAAAGGGCAGAACAGCGCTAGAGGGCAGCGCGAACTGCAAATAGAAAGTGAAAAGTTCCTAGGAAAGGGGAACCACAAGCTCCGTCAGCTTGAGACGAGCATCTAGTTACCTGTGTTCCTTACAGGCAGAGACCCAGACCCATCCATTGGTGGCTGGTAAAGCAAGAAGACCTAATCCAACTATAATGTCGAGCCTTCCTAAACCGGAAATATGCTCGCGAAGAGAAAGGGTTCCGTACCCGATGGGCTTAGGCAAGAAAGGGACAACGATGGTAGTCCTGGTCCAACTCTACTGTCAAGGTTTCCTATACCGGAAGTACACTTGAAGAGAGAAAGGGTTCAGTGCCTGATGGGCTCAGGCGCTATTGGGACAAGGACGCTCAGCTCGAGAACGCCTTGCTCTCAAACGCGTGGTGTGAGACTCGAACTTGGACAAGGGGTACACGATGTCGGTGAATGACACCTCGGCTAAGAGGGCGAAAGAGCCAGGGTCCAACTCCTCTGTTGAGTTCTTCCCCTTAGGGAACCAGGCTCACGGATGAGAAACTGTTCAGTACCCAATGGGCACAGGCACAGCACGTCCAATTACACGAGGCAAGTTCATAGGCAGTGGAACACCTCGTGCGAGTCAGACGAGAGCAAAAATCGTCTGGTCGAAGAGTCGCCACTACGCGTGCCTGGAGACAGATATAGAGGCTGACACAGGCTAAGGGTAGTCCACCCGAATTGTCAAGTCATGCCGAAATCGGATGTGCTAGGCCTACAAGGCGCATAACGGTGGCACAACGTAATCACGCTCCCGGCGGAAATCGCACGGATATCCGTGATGGTTACAATGGAGCGAACGCAAAACAAACAAACAAACAAACAAACATTATTACATATTTGGGACCCGAGATATTATATTGAAGGTGTTAACTTATTATAGTTTACTGTTTAACGAGTTTCGTATTACTCTGGTGCGAATCCCATGGTTGGCAGTTAACCAAAATCCTACAAGTACCTCCTCGTGGTGCACCCTGGAAACAGAAATACAGCTGCTCTTACTGTATTCTTGGCTAACACTTTTAGATCCGTATTCGTGGATGTAGATGCTATAAATGGAATGAGAATTGCCTGCAGAGAGACATGAAATATATCCGAAACGTCTGAACTGCATTCCTTCTCGGCAGGCTTAAAAAGCAGAAACATTGGAAGCCCAATGTCAATGACTCTTACATACGGTGATCTTATGAGTACACACTGAATCTGGAAAAGGTGACACAAGCTAGAAGGTAGCGTAGTGTGTGAATCAATTCAGAGAGGAGCCAGGACGCAAGGGAATAGAGCTACTGGCCAAACAAACCAACGACCAATAAAAATATTGTACTGGAATGCCGAGGGTATCAACAGCCGATGAAATGGATACAATAAAAATTGGAGTTTGAAAATATCCTATGTGAAGAACAAGTTAATGTATGATGTATTCAAGAAACACACCTCAGCAGCGATATAGCCTTTAAAATCAGAGGCTACCAGTGCTACCGATCAGATCGAAAAGGACAGAAGAAAGGGTGGAATTCTGACACGTGTTAAAACAATATCAATGCATGTCAGCTGGAATTGTATGTGGAAGGGGGAGCAGAATACCAGATGCTCCAACCTAAAACAGACACTACAGAATTTCATCTCTTGAACTACTACTGCCCAAATGATAAACCATTGGCAATAGACACAATCCTAGAAAAAGAGAGACTTATGGTGTATGGTGACTTAACAGCCACTCTTAGCGCTGGGGCTACGATCATATGGATAAGAGAGGAGAGAAACTTGAGAGCTGGCAGGATGAAAACAAGCTAATACTTATTAACCAGCCAGCAGACCCAGCAACCATCTACTCAAGAGCAAGGCACACCACCACTATACTAGAGCTGGCATTCCACTCACCAGGTCTTGAATTGAACATGACACGAGTCTTGGAAAGCAGCTTGGAGGTAGTGACACAGACCAGTATTTTTAGACATACACAATAAATTTATCAAGGACAGAAGCACACTCGCTAGATGAAACTATAAGAGCACAGACTGGAAAATGTACCAGCATTTAATCAGCGTTCTAGTTAAGGAAATAAACGTGGACAAAGACATCAATAGAGTAGTGAATCCATTTAATAAATGCATACTACATTCTGTTAGTAAAACCATACTCGGAGGGGGGGGGCACGTAAAAACTACAGATCCTATTGAAATATAAACTAGAGAAGCTGCAAAATGAGATGGAAACATCTTGGCAGCAGGCAGAGAACAGACTTAGCCAAGAATGCCACAACAAATATCAGCAAAGGCTAAATTTCAAAGAGCCAAGTTACAAGCCAGACGGAGTATCTGGAAAGAAAAGAAAAAACAGAGATCACTAAACCTTGAAAGAGACACTAGGAAATTTTGGGTAATTTAAAGTAACAAAACAATGAAGGTACAGGGACACATACATGGATCACACTTTATAAAGATAGAAACATTTTAACAGGTTGATATGCAACTGATTATTTTGCAGAATCCTTTGCAGAAGACAATAACATCAAAGTTAGACAAGATAAACAACAGTAGGTTCGAGTGAACCAGCAATAAATTGGTCAGGACGAACCTATACCTGAAGTCACCAATCACATTGAAAGAACTGGAGCATGCAATATCCAAATTGAAAATGAAAAATTCTCCATGAGCTGATGAAATGTCCAATGCCTTGATTAAAAACCTGGAAACTGCAGCAAGAGCAAAGCTATTGCAGATATTTAACAGAAGCTGGACCACAGGTAAAGTTCCGCAGGCATGGAGGGATGCAATAATGATACTTTTCTTCTTCTTCAGCGTTCATTCTCAAACTCTCACTGGATCTCCCTTGTAGAGGACCATTATTCTACTATATTTCCAGCAGGATGTAGTCTAGGGAATGAAAATGCGTTGTGTCGCCGTATTATTTGCACCGATAGCCCGACACATCCGTCTTCGGTGGGATACTATTCATCAAATCAGGAAAAGATGGCAACACAGTCTTCAATTACAGGCCCATAAGCCTCACAAGCTATCTATGCAAAACAATGGAACGCATTATCAATCTTAGGATGAAGTGGTACTTTGAATGTGAAAACCTTCTGGTATCGCAGCAAGCATGCTTCAGATAGTGCTACTTTACTTCTTCTTCTTCAGCGTTCATTCTCAAATTCCCACTGGATTTCTCTTGTAACAGGACAATGGTTCTACAAGATTTCCAGTTGGATGTAGTCCAGAGAATGGAAATGCGCTGTGTTGCCGTTTTATTTGCGCCAATGGCCCAACTCATCCGTCTTCGATGGAGTGCTACTTTTACTGAAGATCAGGCAACCTATCTCTCCCATGCATGTGGTTGCGTCTGTGGGTCTCACCAATGGCCCACTAGACATACTACTCATGCAAAAGAAAACCTTAGTGGATGACATGCCTTTATATTGAGGTTATCATCTTAGAGAAGCTTCATGGCACGTCATCTATACAATTATGCTGCACCCTCTGCGGTTGGGGGGGGGGGAGGAGCCAGTTATGTACTGTGCAGCACCTTGGAGGAGGAAACTGACAGCACTGTTTTATCCTATGGCTGAAACCCATCATAGAGGCACAGTGACTCAGGACGTGACAATCCTTTTGACTTGAACATTTGGTTGCATGCCTGGAGCAATAGAGAAGTTCAGCATAACCAATAGTCAATTGGTGGCGGGGAATGAGCACAGTGAACCCTATCTTGGCTACAGTGGCTAGGAGCCGTGCATAGGTTGAAACCTACCTTCCTGGAGGTGCGATAATTATTCCCTGGCTCTGTCCCAGGTGGGCCGACAATCCATAGACTTCCCAGCAATATAATGCCATTTAATGGCATTAGGTCAAAGAGCATGAGCCGATGGACCGCTGGATCAGCAACTAACCAACCATCTCTCCCAAGAGATTGAGGACGCATTCCAAAATAAAATACATTCATAAATAGTTGTCCACGTCATTGTCTATTTCCTCCGTAATTACTGAGCTTCGTAATTACTGAGTATTTACTGACTTCATATTTTGCACAAGTGCATTATTTCATAACCACGTTACAGATTTACGATTTGTTACATTCTAGATTGAACGGACTTATCCCAGCAGTCGCTACGAATGTCATTTTTAAGATAGTAATGATTTTATTTTATGTGGAATATATTTCAATCTCAAATCTTGCTTGTTGATTGTCTAAGCGTTAATCTCTAGTCCCCTTGTTGATTGTCTAAGCGTTAATCTCTAGTCCCCTTGTTGATTGTCTAAATTTCAATCTCAAGCCTCCTCGTTTAGTGATATACAGTTACGGTAATTTAATTTCTTCAGAATTATCCATGTCTGACTCTGATAACATAGTGATGGAATAAAGACTGATTTTACGATTCGACACTTTTTGGTTTTCATTGAGATTGCTATTTCAAGATCTGCCTAAATTGATAACTTTATTTGCCAACATAAAACATAAACTTGTCCCGCTTTTGGGCTTGCGCTACACGCTGGCAATTATATATATATATATATATATATAATTTGATATATACAGCTTGATATATATACCTCTTAAGACCAATGTGTACGTAAGAAATAAAGTAGAGATGTGTGCAGGTGTTCAGGAGCCATTGCTTTCAATAGTGAAACGACGAAAACTAGCATGGTTCGGCCATGTATGCAGGCACGATTCCTTGTCAAAAACAATACTGCGGGGAACTGTCAAGGGTGGGAGAAGCAGAGGAGGGAAAATAAAGGCATGGACATACAACATCAAAGAATGGGCAGGGCAAGATATTTCCACACTCATCCGCATCGCTGAGGATAGAATTTTCTGGAGGACTCAATGTTCTGATGTGATAGTATCTGGTTGCAGAACCCTTCACAGGCAGGGGGCTTCACAGTAAGAAGCGAGAACCCTTCACAGATATCGAGATATTGACTGCGTGAAATGCCACACATTGCATCTCTTGGGTAAATGTAGTCACCACGGACATCTCTGACACACCATGCAAAGGTGTGTTTATCTAAGAACGTGTCAAGCGACGATAAAACACAAACGTGTGTTTTTATAGGAACGTGTCAAGCTATGATCAAGTGCAACGTTTGTTTACCTAAGAACATGTCAGATAATAGACAGACGGGAATCATACCAGGTAGAAGCTTCCTGGTTGGTCTGAGGCAACGTGGGTTTATTGTAACCAGAAGGATCAATTTCTGATTGGCCAGAGCTTTTCCTCTGGGGAAATGAAAGCTTTTGATTGGTTGGAAGTTTCTGGAAGTTTGGAGAAACTTAGGAATGGAGGAGGAAGAACATTGGATTATCGACTGCCGAGCGAGACGGTCTCCAGCAGAGAGTGTCCCACGGAGTCCCAGGATCAGTCGACAGGATCACACAGAGTCCCCGGGACGTGTGGAGAGAGTTAGTACTTGTCTCACAGGAGACAAGTCCCTTGTTGACCTCAACAACTGGAAACAAAGTTAGTTCACCAAAAAGTGAGATTAGTAGTAGATTAATGAGATGGTCTAGAATCTCATTAAGCTTATACCACGACGTGCGCCAAATTCCTGGATGTGCTAGGATAGTTGTGAAACTTTAGCATTTTGTATTTGTGAAGTATCATAGAGATAAATAGTAGAATAATGAGATAGTCTATAATCTCACTACGCTTGTACTAGAACGTGTGCTTAATTCTGGAAGTGTTAGAATAGTATGAAATCTTGACATTGTATATAATATAGTTGTGATATATTATACGTCTCGGAGATATCAATAACTCCAGAGTTTAATATTGATTTGTGTCATTGGCTTGATGTTTATATTAAACGACATTTTATTTCTGTAACAAGAAGTGTCTCTGCATTCATTGATAAGCATTCATTGAAGTCAAGAAGAGATTACTGCATACACTCCTCGTCAAGAATATACTGTTACACTGAGGCATCCAATGTGGTACCCCTACGACCATGAAGGGTTACGGGTTTATTGATTGATTGATGATATACCTCTATTGTGCATTTTTATAATCTGCGTTGAGCATGTCTCCATATTCTTTCCTGTGTTGATTTTGGCAGTTTTAATGATTATTTTGGCATGTGATTTGTTGTCTTTAATTTTATTTAATCTACTTGATTTTTAATTTTGACCCATTTCTTATATGCGTGTTTCCTTTCTCTTGTGATTTTTTTGACTTCTTTATTCCACCATGCTGTTATTTTTGGTTTCTGTACACAGTTGTTCTTGTACCCGCATAATTTCTCCTGCTGCTTGCGTGATTGTGTCTTTGAATAATGTTAATTCTTCTTCTGTTGTTGTAGTATCTTCTAGTTGCTTTTATAATTTTTCTGTGATTTGTTGTGTGCATTGATCCCGTACCATGTCGTCATTTATAAGTTTGTGTATTTAAATGTGTCTTGGTTTTCTATTGTTGTTGTTCTCTTTCTTCTTTCTCTTTGTTTTACAGCTACTATTATTGTTTTATGGTTGGTGTGTATACACATGTTTGGTATCGCTAATCAAATAATCGCTCTTGTGTCTATTATTTTCCTTCACCTGGTTCTTCTTGTTCATATAAAGTCTATCTGGCTTTTACAGTTTAAATCTTTCCACTTGTACTAGGTGTGAACTTGAGATTCTCTGTGGTTGAAGAATGTGTTATACATATGTTGTTCTGAATGCACATTTCAATTAATCTGTAGCCGTTGTCATTTGTCTTGTAAATTTTGTCCCCGAACTGTCCAATATTTTCTTCTATTCCACATCTTTCTTGTCTCAATACGGCATTGAAATATCCTAATACGAAAAGTTTTTCTTCTTTGATGTTTTTGTTTATTTTATCATTTATGTTATCAAAATATTCTTCCCTTTCCATATGGACTGATAATGTTAAAGTACGTACTAGTACTTACAATGTTCATACTAGGGCGAAGATGATGATGACTAGGCTATGTTCAATGCACGTTTATTTTAAATTAACAAGAATGTAAATAGTACTACAATTTCACAAACGTTTAACTGTAAACTTTATATGGGGTTGTATATAATCTCAACACAACGAAAGTAAAATATTACATTCGAAACATTTCATTTTTA
This sequence comes from Meghimatium bilineatum, assembly GCA_034231615.1. NCBI lineage: Eukaryota > Metazoa > Mollusca > Gastropoda > Stylommatophora > Philomycidae > Meghimatium > Meghimatium bilineatum. The sequence goes on along the minus strand of CM067321.1, from coordinate 49,723,973 downwards.
GCCATGTAACAACAAATCAACGATATTCCTATATCAGCAATTGCTGTAACATTTATTTTCTACATACAATAAAATCATTGCTATCTTAAAAACGACATTCGTAGCGCCTGCTGCGATACATTCATTCAGTCTAGTTATGTGTTCGTCCATCACTAGTTATGATGACCATTTACTACATGCACTTGTGAAAATTCAAGTTTTATACTGGAGACTGGTCACGATTTAAAACTACATTCATGTCATTGCGTGCGAAGTGAGGGTGGTTGCAACTATGGACATTTGGAGATTTACTTGGACACTTATACTGACAAGGGCCATATTATTATTCAATTATTGCGCACGACATGAACACAAAAATTATCTTGAAGGTTTTAAGAAGCCAAGAATTATTGTCAATAACAGTGTATCACACATGTGTGGCGTTTAGAACAAACTGCTCGTGTCTGTCATCGAATATATAGTTGTGCTTGCTCATCGGCGATCATCCTTTAGAAGTGAAGTAATTGGATATTTCAGCGAATTTCATTGGTATCTTTGAGTATACATTGTATCTACAGGCAATGTATATCATGGAAACGTCAAATATTATCATTTTAGAACGATTATACCCACTACCGCATGTGTTATAATATCGATGGTCGAGATCTGATCTACAGCACGAACTATGTTAACTTGTCAGCACACGACATCACCAATGAGTAAATTCTGTATTAATATTGAACATTACCATACACCTGTATAAACTGTTGAGTAAAAACGTTATGGTAATCATTGGAGACACGCATAATCGCACATGCAAAAAGACATTTCGACCAAAAGGCCTTTATCAAGATTACATACACAACAGAAAACGACAAGTAAGAAGTATACTATAGACGTTCACATCGCCAAGTTGCATGTAATATGGAACATGATCGGTAGAGTTGTAACTAGCTCAGAGATGAAACAACACGGACATGAAATATACAAAACATATCTACTTGCATGTGAAATAAGAGCAAATCTACATTATTTGCGTCTATTGGCTCAGTACACATGCTATTGACAGTTAACTTTGTATATGTTTATTCACTTTTGTATTTTGCTAATATGTATGTAGCTATATTTTGTATATTTCTTACCCGGTGTGTCTCACCTCTGACTTGCATACAATTCGTCCGGTCCATTTCCACGTTACAGTCAATTCGGTGATCTGAACGTCTATAGTTTCGATTTTGCTTGTCGCTGTCTGTTGTGTATGCATTTTTTAAATAGAAGCCTTTTAGTCGAAATGCAGATTTGTGGGTGTGTATATGTGTCGTCATTACCCTGTTACCGGTTATTGGCGGGGAAAAACGGCGACACATCGCAATCCATTCTCTGGACTAAATCCTGCTGGAAATCTAGTAGTCCTACTACATTTGGGATCAATCGGGAGTAAGAATGAACACTGAAGAACAAGAATTATCCCGTTCCCAACTTTATCTATTGGATTCCCTTTTACGCAGTGAGTATACATTATCTATATACAGCTTGAGTAACTGTTGCTTGTTATCAGATATAGTTTCAGTTGTAGCTAATGTAAGTACACAAATTAACGGCATATCTGACGCACATGAATGTCTAATTTCATACACCTGCTTTCGAATAACGTGTCAGAATATATTGATTACACTTGGAATTGTATTGATATGGTAGTGACAGATATGCAAATATAAAGTCTAGCACCTGCTATTTGATTTGCGGACACTGACCGATTTAAAGTATTGTATTTCATAACTAGTTTCTTGTATTCTAACATCTGGACGAAGTGTAGCCTAAAAAAGACGGGATTTTTGTACCAGTTACTGTGTCTGTTGGATTTTCAAGATCATCCCAAGATGAAGGTTTTAGTTGTACTTTTGGCTGTTGTCTTCGTGGCAGGAGTGAGCTGTGTTGACTGGAACACTAGATACGAAAGTGAGTAAGTATATACAAAGTGATAATGTGTGCTGAGCCGATAGACACAAATAATGCAGCGCTTATGGAAACTAGCATCACATTAATTAATATGTGATAAAAACATCTAGTACTGTACTGTACGGTAATAGACAGAAAAGTCAGCATCTAATTAAATTTATATTATTTTTCAGTCTGTCTCTAATGATGTTCGTCCGTCGAAATCGACGATGACCAAAAACAACTATAATAATAAGTAATCAAAAATAATAAAGTTAATTATGCATTTTAAAATGACTAACAAGTAAAATGCGAGCACAAAAAGTTCTTCTACAAAATAGACAACTGTAGAGGGTGCCTATGGGACCGTGAGATGTTTTTTTTTCTTTTCTACGTGCCAGCTTCTGTCTTGAAGTATCTTGATGGTCTCTTCCGCCGCTAGTGCTCCCGTTCTAAGGTTGTAACGCCATGCTGTTCTATCTTGAGCGTGGATCTCTCAAGAGTCTACATCAATTTTGAGATGTTTCAGTGATGATTTGAGTGTTACTTTGAAACGCTTTTTTGTCCACCAACTTTTCGAAGTCCTGTCTAGAGCATTCCATAATATATTTGTTTTGGTAGACGCGAGTCCTCCATACGCACAAGATGACCTGCCCAGCATTCTTACGCCTTCATAAGTAATGTGTAGATGTTTAGTCTGGTACTTTGTCCCACCAATGGATATTTAGTAATTTACGTAGGCAGCTAAGATAGAAGTAATTTAGTTTTGTGCATTCCGAGCATACACACTGTCCACTTTTCACAAGCGTATAGTAGGGTTGGTATAACAGCCGCATGATATACGGGAAGTGTGGTGGTTGTTCTTATACCTCTTCTGTCCCATTCATTGCTACGTACCAAATACAACACTAGCTTTTGCCAATCTATTGTCAATTTCCATATCGATGTTGACATAGAGAGAGTGCTTCCAAGGTAAGTAAAATTGTTGACTACTTGCAGTTTTTCCTGATTGACGATGATGGAAGTAGCAATATGTTGGCTTTTTTATGTTGATTGGTGCATGGCCTCTGTTTTTTGGTGTTAATAGTGAGACCGAAGATGTTGCAGGTCTGTGAGAAGCGGTCTATGGTGCTCTGCATGTTTACCACAGAATCAGCTTACAATGTATAGTCGTCAGCATAAATTAATTCCCTATTAGTGCCAGATTTAGTTTTCGCTTTTGATTTTAGAGGACGTAAATTTAAAAGACCACCATCTGTTCCGTAATTTATCATTATACCAGCTGTTTCATTATTACGGTGTGCATCCGTTAGCATGGCTGTAACTAACAGGCTAAACAGAGTAGGACCAGCAAACATCTCTGCTTTACACCATTTGTTACAGGGAATGCAGGAGATACTCTTTGTTGCAGATAACACTAGCCATCATACCGTCATGAAACTGTCGTATCACAGTGACACATTGTGTGTTTTTTAGGGGGGAGGGGGCTGGAGGAGCACCCGAACTGTGTAAGCACCTTCCACAGTCCTTCTCTGTTAACGGTATCGAATGCTTTAGATAAGTCTACAAATGTTACTAAAAGTATACTATGTTGCTCTTTAGATTTTTCCTGAATTTGTGGTGCAGCGAATATCATATCAACTGTGCCACGACGTGCCACGAAAACCGCACTCTCCGGTAATACATTGGTTATTGAATATTTTTTTTATAGCTGCATTAGAGAATACATTGTCTTCTGTTTTTCCATGGACTGGTCTGTGGCTCTCCATTTTCAAATTTTTCTCTCTAATCAAGTCTCCACGGTTCTGTGGTGTATTATTATTCACACATTGACTGAGATTTCTGCGCCATTCAGTTCTACATATTCGACTTGAGCATATCTTGTAACTATCTATGTGACGTGTCATTTAGAATCGGTGTCCCCACTGTCACTCTGTAAGCCTCGTGGTTATTGTTCATACTGTCTAGTCTCTTCCAGTGGCATGTTCAGAATGTTTTCGATACCCTGTGTCCATCGTAGTTTTGATCTTTATTCTGAGATTCACCATCCATGATTAATTTTTGTAAAAGAGTTTTTTTAAATATCTCCATAATATGTTAGTTTTTTGACAATTTTAAGGAGTTTTCTTCTTGTATTTCAGATATTTCCAGACCTCTGCAGAATAGGATATACTTATAACATATACTTATGGCATATCTATAACATTGCATTTCAAAAATAATATTTTATTTTCCATTGCGAATATCATTGCCCTCTTCTCACAACCTCCAATATAGCTAGTGGAAAAAATAAGGTTGTAATAGTTGCAACTTTGTTTTTCTGTTTGTCCCTTGCCATATAGTTTTCATCTGTGATGTTATTTTGCAGGGTCATTGCTAGTCTCTTTCTGATCTCTGCTGAGAAATTTCGTGTTATGTTGATGGTTGACCCGAGATATTTAGAGTTGCTACCATTTTCTAGTTGTTCTCTATCGTTGACTATTATGGGAGTGAGTTCATTTCTGTTGATATGCATTATTTTTGTCTTCCTTGTATTGCTGTCACTACTTCGTAGATTAAGATGTTTGAATGATACCATCATGTGTTATGAACCTGTGGAGATTATTGATATCAGGGAGGTGTCATATGCCTACCTAATTTCTATAACAGCATGTAATCTAATAATACAACAGTGAAACAGTTAATAACGTGAGTCATCTAGAATATTTCGTATGATGTATTCTGTGTATATGGTGAACAAGGATTCATCCTTGCCTGAACGCTTTCTGGACCTCCAACAGATGAGGTAATTCTCCCTCGAAAATTGCAGTAGTATGTTGCTCGTGAAAAGCATTTTGTTGAATATATCGGAACACATCTTAGGTTACATTAACTCTTAGTGGATCTGTGTGTGTTCGTCCATCACAAGTGATGACAATTTTTTTACATCCACTTTTAAAAATTCAGTTAAAATTATAACGATACATACTAGTTTGTAGATGGGTAATGAGCCATATTTGAGCTTTAAATGTTCTTGGATAGTTCGGACATGGAATAACTACTGTAGGCGGATTATGGTCTATCCGTGACTTTCTAGCTACTCTCCGCTGCTTAGCTGCAATATTTCTCCTCTTTTCACAAGGTGATGCGCTCTTTTTGACTGTAGAGTGCCATGTAGATCTATTTTGTGCAATTTCTTCCCAAGTGTCTTGGTTTATTTCAAACGTTTTCAGTGTCTTTAACGAGTCCATGTAGCACTTCGTTTTGGCCACCTTGAGATCCTTTACCCTTTTCCAGCTCACCATAGAGAAGTATCTTTGGCAGGCGATAGTATGGCATGCATACCAAATAGCCTGCCCAACGAATCTGTGTCTGCATCAGGATAGTGTCAATGCTGGGGATACCAGATCTGCCAAGGACAGTGATATCTGGAATCTGATGCTCATAACTTTTCTGAGACAAGTTGTGTAAAGTGATTGCGTTTCCTCACATGACGTCTATACACAGTCCATGTTTTTCTGGTGTATAACAGCACTGGACGTACCACTGCTCTGTAGAATTTCAGCTTAGTATGTAGGTTAAACCATTTTTTGAATTTCTGTGGATGTGAAAATAACTTTCACTGGGGATTTTTATTAAAGCGAGGAGGAGTTGTTATAAATCTTAGTGGATATATAGGGAAAAGTGACAAATAGTTCGTTCTCGCTTGGACCACTACGAATTAATGTCTATGTACTGAAACAGCTAAACAAACAAACAAACATAATTAGTCATCCTTGAGGCGATTGCGCTGTACATCATTAGTAGCCCCTCAGGTGATTGTGTTGTACATCATTAATAACCCTTGAGGTAATTGTGTTGTTAATGTATGCTTCCATTTCAAGCGCCGGCATTGAAATATATATATGGACGGTACTTTTTAAAAGGCTGTATATATCTAACAAAACACACAAAAACTAGAGGACATGAACATTTTCAAAAATTTCAAAATATATTTTTTTCAGCACCATAAAACTAGTTTAGGTCAACTTTTTACAATTCTGATGTTAACAAGTGATATGGATTGTGAATATGTTGTACGGAGACATTACCGTTATTTATTACCAAGAAATTGCGCATGTTACCTTGACCCATGAGTTGTTGTTGTTGTTCGTCCATCACAAGTGATGATGACCATTTGTTACATCCACTTTTGAAAATTCAATTTTAGTTATGTCCTTGATTATGAGTTCGTAGATGGCTAATGAGCCATATTCGAGCTGTAAATGTCCTTGGACAGTTTGGACATGGAATAACGACTGTAGACGGATTTTGGTATATCCGTGACTTTCTAGCTGCTCTCCGCTGTTGAGTTGCTGCATTTCTCTTATTTTCACAAGATGATGCGCTCTTTTTTATTTTAGAACGCCATGTAGATCTATTTTATGCAAGTTCTTCCCATGTATCGTGGTCTATTTCAAAGGCTTTCAGTGAGTTCTTTAACGAGTCCTTGTAGCGCTTCTTTTGGCCACCTTGAGATCATATACCCTTCTCTATACCCATGAGTATACCCATGAGTAGCGCTCTGTACAACGTAAAATATTAATTGAAAAACTAGCTCACAATAGGAAGTTTCCTGCAAAGTTTATTAAATACGACACATGCTAATTAAACGCACAAAACATTTCACTATATTAGCAGCAGGCTTGTTTAAGGTCTGGTTCCGTCTGTAATTAAAATAGATAGATGACGTTAGAAAGTTAACTATTTCACGTAAATAGAAAGAACCGTTTCTTAAACATCTATAGTTCTCACAGAACGCAGATTTTTGGTGTTTCACTTTAACAAAACTTAGTGTATCACTAAGACTAAAGGGGTTATGAGGTGTAAACACAAAAACATACAAATTACAATACACAAGACATTTTCGACGTTTCGAACGGTTATGTCTTTCTCAAGAATATATAAAACAAACAGTGAAAAACAATAACAACATTAAAAGCAGTGTTAACACTACAGAAACACTAGATACAATACTGACATGCAATCAATACGAAGTTCTAGGTGACAATTATGTATATGGAAACATGTAGTCATGGTAGCGGGTTTTTGCTGAAAAGTGGACGGGATATGAACATAGATAAAACAAATTGTTACCCTATTGGGTAACATGGAAACATGGATAGCCATACAATAAGGACATCACCAACACAAATTTAAGCAAATGAATGTTCGGAGTTAAGTACAAAAGGCTTGAGGGTACCAACTTCAACAATAAATCGATTTTCAAGAGCGTACCTAGATCTGTCATCCGTGGTGTAGAATCTGAGGGAACTGACCTGGATATCGAGGGCACCATGATGACCACCACCATTGAAATGGATGGCGACAGGTGGTAGGTTCTTTATGACATAAAGATGCCTTTTAGGGATGAATTATCCATAAAGATATCTTTTAAAAATGAATGCAGTTGCTTTACTAAGGATTGGTAAATACTATCAAGGAAATCAAATATACGTCCTGTAAATATATAGTACATACAATCACTTAATCGAGGAACACATAGATACAGAACTGGATGAATTACAAAATAAGTAATTAAGTGTGAAAGTAAACTTGCCATCTTATTTCCAAATGCTAGGTTAAAGCTCGTGTGAGATTTAATAATACCCAACACTACTGTGCAATTGGATATTAGCTTTCAACATTTTTCCACTGTATTATTAATGAATATCGTTATGCGTATTAACATGGTAAATAATGTATCATCATCAAGTGACATGCTAAATGCCGTACATCGATCTCCCATATATGTCATCATCTCTGTTGTGTCGTAAATCGACGCCATTTAGTCAAACTGTCACATATCTTTTCGCTAGGTCTTCCCCTTGATCTTTTCCCTTCTATCTTTCCTGTTGTCACTATATTCTCAAAGCCTCCCCTTCTCATTATGTGCCCAATAAATGTTGACTTTGATTTTCTTATATTATCAATAATGCACATTTCCACATCCATCCTTCTAAGACATTCTTGATTAGTAATCTTTGCTGTCCAGGGAATGCATAACATTCTTCGAATAAATCACATTTCCGCTGCCTCCAATGATTTTTGTGCTGTCTTATTTATTGCCCATGCTTCACTTCACTATAGAGTAGCACTGGTTTAATGTAGCTATTTTGAACACGTTTTCTAGTATCCATCGATATTCTTATTCTTCTTCAGCGTTCGTTCTCATATAACCACAACGAATATTTCGTGTGATTTCCGCCAGGGAGCGTGAAGTACGTTGTGCTGCAAGTTCCACAGTAGAACTGTGATTATTTGCACCACGGTTGGCCACTTGTGGTCAGGACGTCCGAGGTCCAGCACATCCGTTTTCGTCATTCCTTTATTTCGGGTTTGGTCCCTAGTCCGTGACAGCCTCTATCTGTCGCCGGGCACGCTGGTGTGTAGTGCCTCTTCGCCAAGACACATGTCTAACGCGTCTATGAACTAATCTCGTGCAATTGGACGTACTCTGCCTGTGTCCATCGGGTACTGAACCGTTTCTCATCCGCGAGCCTGGTTCCATATGAGGAAGAACTCACCAGAAGAGTTGGACCCTGGCTCGTTCTCCCTCCTACCCGAGGCGTCGTTAACAGACATCGTGAGCCCCTCTCCCAAGTTCGAGTCTCACACCACGCGTTTGAGAGCAAGGCGTTCTCGAGCTGAGCGACCTTGTCCCAATTAGCGCCTGAGCCCATCAGGTACTGAACCCTTTCTCTCTGCAAGGGTATTTCCGGTATAGGAAACCTTGACAGTAGAGTTGGGTCAGGACTGCCATCATTGTCCCTTTCTTGCCTAAGCCCATCGGGTACGGAACCCTTTCTCTTCGCGAGCATATTTCCGGTTCAGGAAGGATCGACATTAGAGTTGGGTTAGGTCTTCTTGCTTTTCCGAACGCCCACGATTGGGTCTGGGTCTCTGCCTATAAGAGCACAGGTAACTAGAAGCTCGTCTCGAGCTAACAGAGCTTATAGTTACCCTTTCCTAGGAACTTTTCACTTTCTATTTACAGTTCGCGCTGCCCTCTGGCACTGTTCTGCCCTTTCATTGTGTCATTGTACTCATTATGACCTATATTTGTTTCTCGCCATGCATCCACCTTTACGTGCATTTTACATTGGCCGCCCCTCCAATGTTCTGACTGGACTAACTGGCGTCACTGTATGTCGACAGTGTCGCAGTATGTGTTGATGCAAATGGTGTCGGAGATATTGTCTGTCTCTTTTGCAGTCAATTCTCTTTCCATCTGCTACCTCCACATTCTCGGTCACGATCCCCAAATGATTTGGCCAGAATCAGCTAGAGCTGCTGTTTTCTGTTACCAGGGTGCACCGCGAGGAGGTACATTTGGGATTTTTAATTATCTGCTAACCCTGGATCCGCCTAGAGCAATGCGTTCCCTTTGCACCCCTCATCGATATTGACTTGTTGCATAGGATATTTTTCATTTTATGGAATTCTGCATTTGTTTGTCCTATTCTGATATAATTTCGGTTTTGCTTTTACCATCTGAAGTTATTAATGTTCCTAAATATTTGAAACTATTGCCCTGTTTTAAGTTTTTCTCATTTAATACTATTTTCATATTTGGTGGAATACTATTTCCTGATATTATTATTGTCTCTGTCTTTTTTATGTTTAAGACTGTTCTGTTCACTTTTTATCACCGTCCTGTTTAATATATCTTGGAGATATTCTTGGCTTTCTGCTATTAATACAGTATCATCTACATAGCGTAGATTATTGATATTGTGTCCTCCTATGTTAATACCTTGCATAATCTTACTAAGATATTCTCGCTGTCAAGAGAAAATAAATCTGGTGACAATACACATCACTGGCGTACACCTCGCTTTTTTAAAAACGAAACTTCCAGTAATATTCTCCACTTTCATGACTACTCTTGTTGCCAGTATATATTGCGCGCAATACTATGATCTTTACTGTCCATATTAATAATTCTAGCATTTTGATAATCTGGTCGTATTTTACTTTGTCGTATGCTTTGGTGTAATCAATAAAGCAAACGTATATATCTTTCTGAACTTCTAGTGATCTTTCAATTAAAGTTCTTAATGTATATATGGTGTTTTGTGTTCCTTTCCCTTCTAAAAATCCAATTTGTTCATTCGTTATTTTCTGTCTTGTTATCATAACAATTAATAATTCCCTTAACAATTAATAATGTATTGGCATCGAGAATAAATATCGTATTTTTTGGACCTTGTTCTACCATGTCAGATATTGATTGTGGAGAAACACCTACAGTGAACTGTTTACTTGAACCATGTCGGTTTGCTTCATGTTCCAACATTGCTGGAGCAGTTTGCGTGTAAGTAAAATATTATATTTGTACAACGGATTTTGTAATATAATATTTAATAATTGTGATTGTTAACGCATATGTTAGATGTTATCAGGAAATGATACCGTGATTAGTATGTGATGTGTATTGTTAGTGAACTGAGTGAACTGCGCTTATAGCGGCCAACAGCAAGAACATACACAACATACCAGAACTGAGACACCAAGATGTAGAGGGAGACCAAGAATAAGACAGATTATTGATGCCACGTGACTTCACACTATTACTGCATATCAGAACTATGTCCTATGCTGATGATATCTTGGTATATAGGCAGAGATAGAAAAGCAATCGCCAGGAATTTGCAGAGGGCGCTTGATCGTGTAGGGGATTGGTTCAGTAATTCTGGAGCTTTTGTTAATTCATCAAATTCATCGATAACATGGTTTTCTCTAAATCATCATATAGTAAACACGCCCACGCCATCGGTTACTTTGGGATGGGATGTCCTCGTGAGAACCAGCACAATGAAATACTTAGGGGGTTATGTTGGACCGCAGTATGAATTTCAAAAATCATGTTGACCACATTATTGTAAAGGCTTATAAAGGTATTGCGGTAAATAAGATTAAAGCTGCTGCTCAATCTAAACAGAGGCTGCTATTTTTGCTGTATCAGGGATTGGTGGTGGCGGTGGTAGAGTTTGCACTGGCGATTCTAACACTGAGTCAGACTCAAACAGAAAGTGTGGATAGAATCCAGAATGAGGCAATGCAAATCATTTTGGGGTGTATCAGAGATACGTCGGCACGAGCTATGCGATACTTACTGGATTGTCCAACTGCAGAGCAAAGAATACAAACCTGCAGGGCGCGGGATTACCTACAAATCACCGATGATAAAGAACATCCTCTACACTCTGAAATTTTCAAAGTGAAAGGCAGTCGACTTAAGAGAGGAAAGTTGTGAATGGGGCGTGCAGAGGATATCATACAGTGTGTGCAGATTGGAGGATGTGCTACCTGGTGTGGAATGGAGTCGTGCGCCATTAGATTGTCCGACAGCCTTCAAAGCAATAATAACACACAGTAGAGAATGCAGGGAATGGTGTCCGACAGTGGTGGAGTCGGAGTTGCTTGCTCTAATCGATGAAATTTCCAGGGAAGGTGATATGATTGTATATACAGATGGGTCGGTTGAGAGACACATCAGAAGTGTAAGGGCCTTCATTACTCAAAGGTGGGGGGAAACCATCAGAGAGGAAAGAGGTGCATTCGCTCAGACGATAAGCAGCATGACAATGGAGGTTTTGGCAGTAACCAAAGCTTTGCAATGGGTCTGCTCGCAGACTATCAGCGAGCATGCCTGCATACTCAGTGACTCGGTGAACATGATTGTGAAAGTTCAGGCGGGATACATTCGAGAACAGTGGCTGGGTGTAGTGAAGAATTCCTGTATGCGTAAAGTGACTTTCATTTTTGTGCCGGGACATGCGGGAGTTCGGGGTAATGAGAGAGTAGATAGGCCGACACACGCTGCTACTACGGCTGTTGGTGGAGCGATGGATCGAGCAGACATTTTGAACGCCCTACAGGAAAACGCACGAGCAAATGACTGTATAAGCGACGATGACTCTTGTTCCATGACTAGAATAAAGGAATTTGGTTTGAAATGTGGTGTCGCTAGAACGGAGCAGTTTCGTGGGCAAGAAAGACTGATGGTCAATCAACTGCGTACTGGGACTGTCAGTCAACGTGTAATGGCGGCTACACTAAATGAGAGATCTGAACACCTATGGACTTGTCCGGAGTGAGTGACGATGATCCAGCGACTAACTAACTAACTAACTAACTAACTAACTAACTAACTAACTAACTGTGACAAAGTGACAAAACGTTATATAACCCAGAAAAACCAATTGTCATTAAATCATGCGACATCCAACAACAACATCAGAGACACGACAATTGAGAGATGTATGTATGTATGACATTTTACGTCTTGCAGACTATCATTTAGCAATAAGAAGAAGCAAATCGTTGAATATTTTCTCAGGAATGGCGACTTTTCAAGCGATAATATCACAGCAAATGGAGATTTTTGTTTTCGTCTTCCTATTATTTCTTCCATATCTTTAAACATATTACTTCTAAACAATGCTGCTAACGCAAACAGGTTCTTCCTTCAGACATCCCGAATTTCGACCGTGTGTTTTTCAATTTTTGGGTTCTATATGGAAGCATTTCACTGAATATTTACAGATGTCTTTATACTCAGCATTGCTTACCTCGGGCCCGATGGCCTTCAGCTAGTTCCCCGAATAGTTCTTGTTTGAATGGATAGATAGTCAATAATCCATATCCAACTTTTCTCATATTCTGCATTTAATACCAAGCTATGGTAATCATTACATTTGCAAATGAATCATTAAATATTAGCCATTTATACTGAAAATAAAAGATATACCTTAGCTTTATATTGAACAAATGTATCCCGTTGCTTTACATCGATATATCAAGGTAACGTTCAACATATTTATATTTCAATATAAGAACATTCCGTTGCTTTACATTGGTATATGAAGGTAATTTGTCATATAGTGATATTGTATTATGAGGATATTCCGTTGCTTGATATTGTAGTAGAAGCCATCCATAATCCGTCTTTGAAAACATGATGGAATTTAAATAGTTGGGTTTTTTTTGGTGTTTTTTTGTGTGGAAAATAATGAGAGCATCGTGCCAATGTTCACTGTTTTATGAAAAAGAGATTATTGTTCCAAAATAGAAAAGTGCTTTGAGTCAATAGAACAGAAAAATGAAGAGGTTCAAGAAACATCTATAAGAGACGGGCGAAAAAAGAACATCCTGTTCCAGACTTGATAATATGTCGAAGAGAACTGCCGAGAACGGTAGACAACAAGAGTGGGGCCTGATGGAAATTCTTCATTGCTAATATTTGAAATGACAATTGTGTTGACATTACTAATGAAGTACATCTATCATGAATTGTTACTATTGCATCTTTAACATTACTCTCAAGGGAAAAACCATTCAAACAGTTGATAACGTTTCCCACATGGGCAGCAAAATGACACAAGATGAAATACAGCGAAATGGATTTCTATTCGAATTGTATTAGTCTTTAGCGCATGCAACAACATAAATATCTGGAAATTCAATATAATATCGGTATTAACATAATGTTGTGACAGCTGTAAGTTTTCAAAAGAACTGGAGAAAAAATTAAATGTAATTCATGATAAAAATAATGTCTTAGTCAACTCTTAAATATCGGCTTACAAAAATTCAAGTAAATACGACAAGACACAAACTATGAATATGTCTACAGTACTACGACGGAAACGAAATTAGTCAGCCACTACAAGCATTAAGATCGGTACCAGATGGCAAAATAACGTAATGAAGAATAAAAGACATTCCTCGCAAACCAGACATCAAAACGGGTACAACTCTGGATCTCAATAACATCTAAACTCTATAAATAGTAGCATCACATCGCATACACTAGAGAGAATTGGTCTTTCTATATGCAATGTATTCTGCGCTGAAGCAACATAGATATCTTACTATAACAATAATCACATCGCACATACTGGAGAGTACTGGTTTCTTCTCTATGCGCTGTATTCTGCACTGAAAGAATATGTATATTTTACTATAGCAAAAAGTGTAAGGGATTAGTATGTCTCTCGGCGTATAAAAGCGTTTTAGTTTTATATTGATGGTAGGTGGATGCATGTCGAAAATATGCATATCTACAATACTATTTAAGAAAGTACAGATGTAGATGATCCAATCAATTCATATTAGAGTTTTCATAACAACGCAACAATGAACATACATAAAACCAGGATTTGAGGCTTCTGGTAATAAAAATAGTTGAAAGTGAATACAACATTAGACTGTTGTTGATGGATCATTGATTGGAGTGAAGACAAACACATCTGATAAAATCGATTAGGGATCTCGACTGGGATTTTTTAAAGCAATTGTGACCCTCTAAGAGGTGGAATTAACCAACCTAACCAATGGCATCCATACTTGGTCGCAGATTCAACATCATCAGGTGTCGTGTCATCAAAGAAGGTTGGCTTCAGATGTCCAGCGTAGTTTTCTCTTGACGTGGTTAGACTGTAACCTATTCAACTAGTGTTTCCCTTCCACTTGTACCTCTGCCTACATCTTCATCGCTCCCCCCTTCTTTTTTTCTAGCAATATCTTCAACATGGCATCACTACCTTGTGAAACCTCTTATGCCATACATAATCACAGTCCAATACTCGTTGAGAATCTATTATAACTAGGCGAAATAAGTTTGAAAATTGAGCCTCGAATCAGGAGAATCACATTATATCACGAAGAAAATTGTAGAAAAAATACATATCATCGAATATCTGACAAGACAAAAACACGAGAATATGGTCACATTCTAATGTATCCTGATAATCATATTCTTTATGAATTTATGAAGATCGTTTTTGTGTGAGTGTTATCTACCATCATATATGTTATAATTCTCCACAGAAATGACTACTGCGATGGTTGCACGCCAAGATATTTTGTAGGAAGCAACGAAGTCACAGAACAATGTCTTGTTCGCTACAATAACTGACCAATCCTTCTGAACAAAACAGAAACATTCACAAAATTGTAAAGAACATGAACTTTGAGAATATCGTTGACGACGAATCATGTTCACTATACTGTTAGTAGATTATACATCATCTTGGCAACTTGTACAATGAAACAACAAAACATTTCGTGTTCTATAACAGTAAATTAACTTGGAAGGAAAAGAAATCGTTAACTAATTGTTGTGTGTGTATATCTTTGTGTTGGTATATGTATGTATATGTATAAATATATGTAAGTATGTATGTCTTGTTGTTTGTGAGTAATTATATATGTGGACCATACGTGCGTTATGGTGGTCCAAAAGAAGAGCAAAGAATAGCGACACTGTTACCAGTCATAACAGTCGCAAGAAGCGACAAAGTAAGTATTGCTGTGTATGTGTGGAGGGGGGACCTGTTCTATCTGAAAGAAAGACACGGTGACACAGTGTACATGGTGTAATCCGATGTACCAGACTGAAATGCGTAAATTGCTCCGGCAAGCTGTAGACCATGTCACAATGTTACCAGTTCGTGGAACATCATCCTGATAATGTGCAGGATTTTGAGAATAAAAACGCAACAAAAAGACAATATGGTTACATACAAATGAAATAAAACGTACATGCTTTTACGTTACATACATGAGTCAGGCTAATGAAGGTCGGTATAGTTTACGATGTGTACAATTCATTACAAGATTTATCACGAAATTCCCGCCTAGCATACGAACAAACAACTTTTCAATGTTCAGCGGGAATTCCCGCAAATGTGCAGGACAACTCGCTGTCAAGTATAGT
Organism: Meghimatium bilineatum; assembly: GCA_034231615.1. Classification (NCBI taxonomy): domain Eukaryota; kingdom Metazoa; phylum Mollusca; class Gastropoda; order Stylommatophora; family Philomycidae; genus Meghimatium; species Meghimatium bilineatum. Next base: position 49,708,312 of record CM067321.1, on the reverse strand, counting down.
CGGAAATATATGTTAGACATAATAACAACGCTAGAGCTTCAGCCCTTTAAGTTCATAGACGGGCACAGCGTGGGTAGGCGGAACAACAAAGAAACATGTCGCAAGGGCCAGAATTGTGCCCTGATGTCGACGTCTATTTCGGCAACATTATATTCGGAACACCATCATGTCCAAAAACGTGGCCATCGCGGTGGGAACAACAGAGGGAAGGGAAGGAAGAAATGTATACGGAAAAGCGACAGAATTCGCAAAAATAATATTAACATTGGATACTGGAAATGCAATAGCGCTAAGCAGTGCGGCCCAGCTCTGAACCGTCTCCTGTATGACTTCGACATCATGTTACTACAGAAGACACAATCTGATCAGTTGCAATTCGTGAGCTTCGTATGTTACGCCAATCATATAAGTCTAACACAGCACGGTGAAGCCATTCTTGTTAGCCAAGGATTACCACACACACATACTTGAATTGTACAGCTTGGAATAGAGCGAATAGAGAGTTGCAGGGAGTACAGATAATATTATAGGATAGAAGGTGGAATTTCATTACATTCTACATGAGAAATTGCTCTAACATTAATCCAACGAATGGGAGGTCACTAGCGAACTAGAGCATCTCCCTGGAGTAATGGTATTAGTTTGAGGGGGATTTCAATGCACACAATGTCTCTTGGGGAAACCCAAACAACAACCCAAAGGGACTGGCTAAAAATTGAGCGCTACTCGAGACTGACCTAACACTTCTGAACTGCGTGAGCATGACTAGATTAGCAATTAAAGATACAGACTCAGCTTCCAACACTGACCTCGCACTGATTCAGGTCATGGAGCGACAGATACGAGATGGACAGCTCTTAAATACTATGGGAGCGACCATTTGCCATGCGCCACAAGTGTCTCGAAAGAGCACCAAGACAGATTGATCAAAATTCACCACCCTTTTAGATATGCGCGCACGAAAGAAAAAGGCCTAGGAACGCAAGTCGGTGAGACCTAAGATTCAACAGCTCCCATGGTGGACTAAAGAGAAAGAGGTAAAATGGCTACTCAAAAAGCAATCGATCAAGGATTGTAACGCATTAGAAAGCAGGCAAACATCACAGTGATAGATGGGAGGCACAGAGTGTAATGAAAAAGACAAGTGAGTCACGGCTTACAAAGCATTGCTCAAGTTCTGGAAGCTACATAGGTCAATGAAGCGGAGAACAGAATCAAAACCAGTACAGGCGTCAGAGGCGAATCATGACATATACATATATCAGATGAGATAAAACGCAGAGCTTTTTTTTATAGATATCTTCAACAAACTAATCAGGGTGACATATCAAAGCAAAGAAATGCTGCATACTCTGCCATTTGCCACGGATTTTAGAGAAAGAAGACCAGCTTGCAGATGTTGAAGAAGTGCAACTAGTTATTAAGATTGCATCTGATGGCGCTTCAGGACCGGATGTAATCAGGTACAGCTTACTCAAGATCACTGGGGACAAAAATTCCTAATTAAGATGACAGAAGATTATAATGCGAGTCTGAAAACTGGAGTAGTACCAGAGGAGTGAAACCTATTTATCTTATACCCTTGCCAAAACGAGGCAAAGATTCAACGGGCAAAAAAAATGTTTCGCATCATCACACTGCGGAATGTGTACGGTAAGATTCTGGAAAGAATTGTTGCAAGACGCATAACCAGAGAAGTAGAGATCAAATGCGTTCTCCTAAATAACCTAGGTGCATGCAGACACAAAAGAGACAGTCACAAATGCAGCAGCTCTTACATATTGTACTTACGTAAAACACAGGTTTAAATAATCGCTTCAATCAGACACGACAGACTATAACTAAAACTATGAGTAATGATGTGCTCACAAGAAAACATACAAACAACAATACACAAATCATATTCAACGTTTCAACCAAAAGGTATTTAAGAGACACACAAAACATCAAAAGACAACAAATGGAAAAATTATCACAACAAACAAACGTATCCAACGGAAATATGGAAATGAGGTGCCGGAATGCCAGGAAGCATATAAAAAACGTAAATATATGTGGAAACGAAACGAACAAAAAGATGAGTAAATGACGGGGAAAAAAGAATAAAGACAAAGACCACACCAACCCAGTACTAGACATAAGAGTGGTCGAAATTGAGTCCAAAAGGCTTCAGTGTATTCAATTCAAAAATGAGACGATTTTCTAGAGCGTACCTAGATCTATCATCTGTGGTCCAGGATTTGATGGCGTTGACCTGAATATCAAAAGCACCATGATGAACCTCGCCGTTGAAGTGTGTGGCCACAGGAGTGGGTGTTCTGTGATTGATGGCATGAAGATGATTACAAAAGCGATCGCTCAATCTTAAGCCGGTTTCCCCGATGTACTGTTTGCTGCAGCGTTTACATATGATCACGTAAATGATATTACGGGACTCACGTGTAAAGACCTCATCGATGGAGAAAGTGGTCGTAGGAAATGAAATGGAGCGCATCTGAACCACGTAAGGACATGTATAGCAACGGCCACGTGAATAACGAACAGTGCCAAAATGGTCGGGAACAGAAGACTTAAGGTGGCAATAAACCAAGATGTCGTTCAGATTTCTGTCGCGCCTATAAGCCACCAGAGGTAAGTGGTGGAAAGCGTCACGAGTGTCAGGATCAGACTGGAGAAGAGAATAATGTTTAAGCATGATGCGTCGAACAGAAGAGTAATGGGGACGAAAGGTAAGAACAAGTTTAACCCTATCAGAGGAGGAGGAAGAACCCTGAGAGTTAGTCAAGGTATCGAGACGATACAAATGGCGCACAGGGAGCTAAGCGGATGAAATAATGCTGTCAGGGAACGAGCGTTTACGGAAAAACTCAATCATCTCAGAGGACTCGAGAAAATAGTCGTAATAATCGCTACATAAGCGTTCGCCTGCATCTTCATGCCATCAAGCACAGAATTCCCACTCCTGTGGCCACACACTTCAACGGCGATGGTCATCATGGGGCTTGTGATATTCAGGTCACCACTATCAGATCTTGGACCACAGATGATAGATCTAGGTACGCTCTAGAAAATCGTCTCATTTTTGAATTGGGTACAATCAAGCCTTTTGGACTCAATTCCGACCACTCTTATGTCTAGTACTGGGTTGGTGTGGTCTTTGCCTTTATTCTTTTTGTTCCGTCATTTACTCATCTTTTTTGTTCGTTTTGTTTCCACATATATTTATGTTTTTTATGTACTTCCTGCATCTCATTTCCATATTTCCGTTGGATACGTTTGTTTGTTGTGATAATCTTTCCATTCGTCGTCTTTTTATGTTTTGTGTGTATCTTGATAAAGACCTTTTGGTTGAAACGTTGAATATGATTTGTGTATTGTAATTTGTATGTTTTTTGTGTGCACATCATTTCCCACTAGTTTTAGTTATAGTCAGTCGTGTTTGATTGAAGCTATTATATAAACCTGTGTTTTACGTATATACGATTGTTGTTACGTTTCACGCAGTTATCTTTTATTGATTGTCATAATTGTAGTAGGAAGTTTATGTATGCATGTTTCATCCCCGAAATTATACATTCGAGTGCGAGAGTATAACATAATCCTCACGTCATGTCAGGAATGCAGCATATAGGTCTGGACCAACTAGTTTATCATTCTTCAGTCAGATCTGTTAACTCATTTACAGTGATGGCATACATAACATTCATCGCCACTTAGGAGTCTACCGGAATAGGATTTTTTTAAAACTATTTTCGCTGGCAATGCGTCGCCCCGTCAGCCATGAAAACCATTTGACAAAAGACAAAAGTAAGGAATCGTGGAAAGATATGCAGTGTCAATTAGTTTTTCACAGCCCATCCCCCAACTTTCTTTACTCGCCTCCGACAACGCACATGGACAAAAGACACGTCTCCTATTCTTTGCAGCTCCTGTACTTGTATGCCCCTCCTGCCGCACGGACGATTTCCTATAGAGAGCATAAGACAATCGTGTACGTAAAAAATAAAGTAGAGAAGTTGACAGGTTTTTACTATCACTACTTTCAATAGTAAAACGACGAAACTTGCAACGATTTTGAACATGTACGCGAACATTGATATTAGAGGGTACAGTTAGAGGTGGAGGAGCACAAGAAAACCACGGGCAAGCAATATAAAAAATTGGACAGATCACGATTTGTCAACACTCATTCGCATCGCTGAGGATAGAAATTACTAGAGGAATGTGTGTTGACACATCCAATGTGGGACTGTCCTTAAATCTCGTCAATAATTGATTGCCATTTTTTAACGCCCACTCCCTTGCCAACAACTGTCAAGAGTTCATGGACCTGCCTAACTTAATTATATCCACACACACACAAAATGTATTGTGCCCGCCCCACTAAAAATTGTTAGCAAAGAAAGTACGAACAAATAACGATTGGTTTCAGATTGTGAGTTTTGTTGTTGATTTTTCTTCATATTCAAATAGTTTACCGGTAATTGATGTATGAAAAACAGTATTGTTTACGTCAACATTTGTCACCCCCCCTTCCCCCAAATCCCTTGTCAAATTTAACTGTTCAACGTGTTCAGATTACTTCGTCCTAATTCGTGACATAATTATGGAGTTTTCCTGTAGTTATGGACTTTTCCTGTACTACCCATACGACCCTGAAGGATTATGGGTTTATCTATCAAGTTCATTCAGTGCCGAATACGGGGCTTCTAACAGACACCAGAGCTTTCTAGTTCGAGCATTGTGATGCTAAAGTGTGTAATGCTTTTATTTTGTTGAGACCCATGTCTCTTTGATGGTTGTTCTGCGAAGAGTCTCGTTTGGTCTTCCTCTTTTTCTGTGTCCATCTGGCACAGACTGGCACTCATTGTAATGCTTGTAGTGGTAGTCTTCTTCTTCTGCGTTCAGGAATATTGTGGTCTTACTAGATCTTCAGGTCAGTCGCCAGGACGAATCTCTTAGTCTTATACAGGTCAGAGCGACTGCCCCAAAGTTTTGCCTCAGTTTAGTCCATTGTGGCTATGTCTTGTCTTTGTATTCTGGACAGTCTTGGAGTACGTGTTCAGAGATCTGTATGCCTGTTTTGCATGCACATTCGGTTGTGTGGCCACCCTGATCCGGCACATGCGGCACTTTAGCCTGCAGTGGCCAGTTCTAAGTCGAATGATGATGGTCTGTTGTTGCCTATGAGGTCTGGTTTCGATTGTTCTTGATTAGAAACTGGCCTCATAGCACGTGGGGCATTCCCATAAGTACTCCGCATTGTTCCAGCAGTCATTCGACTCGATGGTGTTTCGAGTCTAATGCCACCGAAACAGACGTCGACATCAGAGCACAACTCTGGCTCTTGCGACAGGTTTCTTTGTTGTTCCGCCCACCCACGCGGTGCCCGTTACTAGTTCAAGCACAACGTCGGCCTGTCAGAACAACATCGTAACTGTTATCGGAGGTCTGGTTTCGAGTCAATATCAATATCTTTATTCCACTGTAATGTATAAAGGTTGATTTTTGGCCTCACTGTATGGCAGAGTATAGCCGAATTGTTCAATTGTTCCCCCCTGCTGTTGTCAGGGCATCAGTTCTGTCCTTTTCAGTGATATCACAATGGGCGGGTAGCCATTGAAGAGTGATGTTTGAGCTTCTTTTTATGTTTGCCAGTTCTAGTATAATTTTGTGTATTGTGTTTTAATTTGTGTTGCTGTGTAATGTTTCCAATAAGGATATGAAGTCAGTGAACATTACTGCACTAAATGGTGCTGAATGATTTATGAAAGCGAGAACTCTAGTGCTTGTAGGTGTTCCTCGGCTTCTGTTCTGAAGTTTGAGCATGTCTTTCCTGTTGGGAATGCTTTACTGGGGCTTTCCCCGTCGTTATATCTTATAAAGACGCACCACCTCTATTTTTTTAGAGCTCTCTCTGCCGATCCGTGTGTGTACACGTGTCCATAATTTATGATCATATGTATGTGAATCATTTCATGTGCCAGAGACTTTAGCTGAGGCGATGTCAGGTATTCTCTATTGGTGATCACAGGGATTTCCTTAACGATGGAGATGTGTTTTGGACTATAAATTAGCTCATAAAAACCATATAGCATTTCTATTTTGTGGGCGTAGTGGGGTGCAAAGGGTCTCATTGCTTTCATTCGGACTCAGGGTTAGCAGATAACCATGATCCTAAAAGTACCTCTTCGTAGTGCACACTGAAAACAAAAATACAGCGGCTCTTGTATTCCTGGCCAACACTTTTAGGCTCGTGTCCGTGGAGGCTGTAGACAAAATTAGAATAGCATGCAAGGAGACAGGTATTATTTCCGAGACCACTACGATACCACATACACCTGTACTGTTGGTACACCGTGACGGATGGTGGAACGGTCTCCATATATGGAGTGTTAGCTGCAAATAAGCAGCTGCGGACCAAACCGCTGTTGCTGCATACCAGGACCGGGCGGGATACCACTTAAATACCCCAAATGTCCAGTTAAGGGCAGCATCAAGCAAGTGTGAGCCGCTATAAGCTCACGCTGTTGGAATGGGGTTGTTAACTCCATGTCAGGGTGAGTCATACACACAATGGCGAAGAATCACTACGAGTCACTACGATTCATTAAGAGGGGGGCGAAAGTTACTAACGACACTGCAAGCATAGCCCAGCTCCACTGTCGCCGTTGCCACACGGCTCATACAAAGAGAATTGGGTTCAGTATCCTAGGGCCCACTGCGAAGTTCCTCGTCCGAAATAGGCATACTCTACCTACATTTCTGGGTACCATACGCAATAGCGAAGATTCAAAATTACACACGCCTAGCGATGAATTAGAGCACTATCACCATCAGACGAGGCGAGTGAGAAATGCACAGGTCAAATCCCAGACCACGGACGTGTTTGACAAAGCAGCACTTCGTCTAGCAAGGAGGTATATTAACCCTAAGTCTAATTCGACCGACTACGTTACCCAACACGACTCATATAGAATAAATTAGATCTGGGACGTAGGGACACAAAGGGTGCTAATGGAGTGGTCTTTCTACACGAGAAGCAGCTTCCTGCCTGCAAAACGCCTCGTCGGAAGAAATACACACAATGGGTGACCCAGGCAAACTATCAGCTCGTTTCGTGACATATAGGGCCTACCCCTGTGAGTAGAAGGCTCCTTCAATAGGCATTTACATTATGCCGAAGTCTCCTGGGTGTGAAAGAAAGCTCAGAAAAACCACTCCACGGCATATAGGATGTATGAACTAATCGCTCGCAATTTATGAGGTTATTGACAAACACAAACACTGTGGGCGTCTTTGGGGCGGATATAATCCTTTTGATGATGCAATTGTTTATATGTGCAAGAAATAGGTTCTATTCAATGTTTTTTGTGTAACTGTTGCATTTGGGGTGTATTGAATACTTTTGCATGTAAAGCATCTTTTGTTAGAAAGAGTACTCTTTCTGTTTTCAAGTGGTTGAATGTTTACATGTTTATAGTGGCGGTCTGTTTTCAATCATTTGAAGTACATGACCAATATAAGCATGGATTTATGGATGGATGGATATTCATAACGTGCAGTTTTTTTGTTTTAATTAACTTTCACCGGACTTCGCAGCATCTAGCACAAAACCTGGTCACACGAAACCAGTTCAAAATGGCCGCGGAAGCCAAAGCATTGCTAGATGAGTTGATGGGAAGATCTCGAAATCTTGACCCATCACAGCAACCAGATGAATTATCATGGAACAATGCAGATGTAATTATACATATAATACTAAAATAACGATTGCTAGTTTGTTAACGTTTTCAAAACAGTTGTGTAATACATTCATAGACCGACAGTAATTTTTTTATTTGAATTCAATTTAAATTATAATTTATTATTTGATGATTGAATCTATCATTTATCATATACTACTAATACTAATACGCTGTGTATCCCTTGTTTGCCTTGCGGAGTCAGGGGTAGAAGACACAATAAATATTATTTATTTCATGAATAATATGAAATAATTATGACTATTGACTATAAATATTGAGCTAAGTAAGGGCGAAGCTACTTTTGTTTAGACTAAAACAATTATTGGGAAAAATGTATGCCAGTTAGATGAGTTGCTCATGATGTTAGAGAATGAAACATCGAAAAGAGGATGAAACATCCCTAGTCCAACTTTATTGTTTGAGCAATTTAATTTCCTTATACTTATATACCCAAGAGACTCTTCGCAGAACAAACAAGAGGGCATGACTATGGCCATGGGTCTCAACAACATACAATATGATACAAGAATTAATTACACACAGTAGCATCACACCGCTCGTACTGGAAGCTCTGGTTTCTGCACTATGCATCATATTTGGCGCTGAAAGAACATAGATATATAGGCCCTAAATAGAATTTCCTATACTGGAACCAAACTAACAGTTGAAATATACTATAGGGGTAGCCCCTAATGGTCAGTACCCAAGTATCAGGATAAAGGGGGTAATGGACCGTCTAGTTTTACGCTACACACGTTAACTAGCAATATAACACCTCATACAAGATAGGCATAGTCGACCCAAATCTAAATCCCTGCTCACCCTTTCCTCAGAAACTGCCACCCAGGACACGTTTTGGCCTGCAATGAAAACCCAAGGGCACAGTGAGTGGGGGTAAACTGTCACAGTGTGGAGCTGATGATACTTACCTGGAGATAGATGATAGGGAGGTTGTCAGAGGCTAGAGAAGCTAACCTGAAATAAAAGCATGCTGAAATTGGATGTGCTGGGCCAAAAGGCATTAATAAAGTAGCGTGACTGTATAACCAGCAAAGCAACATATTTCATGCTCCCTGGCGGAAACGCTATTCCATGCTAGTTATCAAAGAACAAACACAGAAGAAGAAGAGTAGTTAACTTAGTTTTTGGCTAAATGACTATGCCAATCTATCCTACTCCTTTGTTTGTTCTCAAACAGAATACAGCATGCAGGATATAATAAAAATGGATTTTGCTGTTATAGTAATTGCTTATAGTTACAGCTTGCCTTCGATCTCTGCACATATTCAAGCCGTATGATTTTGGCCTGACAAAACTTGAATTGGTAGTGAGATAAGAATGGCTGTTACTTTTATTATTGTGGATCACTTATTATGATTCTTAAATTCCTACAGATTAGCATGTTGTAGTCTGGAGAATGGAATGTGTTGTGTCATTGTTTACAGCTTAGCAGCGATATCTATGCCTTTTGGCCTGACACAACTGACTTCAGCATGGCTACTGGGTCACTGACCTTTAATCAGTTGGGACAGCCAATTGCACCCCAAAACCTTTTTAGTTGCCTCATATGACACATGGAAGGTAAACATTAAGGCATGTTGCTATTCTTTACTCCCTTTTCTGCAGGAGTGTTTCAAAGGCCTGAAAAGGGAGTGAAGAGTAGCAATACTGTTTAACTTCCATGCATATTGTAAGAAGTGACTAAGGAATTTTTGGGATGGATCTGGCTGTTCTATCCAATTAAGGATCAAAGTGACCCAGAAGCCATACTGAAGACACTTGTGTCAGGCCAAAAGGCACATAGTAGCTAAGCTGTAAAATGACCAAAAACATTCCATTCTCCAGACTACATCATGCTAATCTGTAGGAGTTTCAGAACGAATGCATACAGAAGCTATGCTGAAATCAGATGTCAGGTCAAAAGGTGCAGATGTCACAGCCAAGCTGTAAATGATGATGCATGAATTTTAGAATGAATGCAGAAGTTTGCCTGATTTTAGGCTCTTCTACGTTTCATATCCTGCAGACAATTGCTTTTATCACACTCCATATGCCACCTGTTCATAGCTGGGCACCATGTACACAATGGCAGATAAGACCATTGTCAGGGATGGAGTTCATTTGACTCCTCCATTGTGATATGCAATACTGGGTTGTCTGAATGTTGTACCACAAAGGGAAATATAATTGTATAGATGAAATGTTGTTGTTCATCCATCACAAGTGATGATGACCATTTGTTACATTCACTTTTGAAAATTCAATTTTAGTTATGTCCTTGATCATGCCGAAATCGGATGTGCTAGGCCTACAAGGCGCATAACAGTCGCACAACGTAATCACGCTCATGGCGGAAATCACACAGATATCCGTGATGGTTACAATGGAGCGAACGCAAAACAAACAAACATGTCCTTGATTATGAGTTCGTAGATGGCTAATGAGCCCTATTCGAGCTGTAAATGTCCTTGGACAGTTTGGACATGGAATGACGACTGTAGACGGATCTTGGTCTATCCGTGACTTTCTATCTGCTCTCCGCTGTTGAGCTGCTGCATTTCTCTTCTTTTCACAAGATGATGCGCTATTTTTTATTTTATAACGCCATGTAGATCTATTTTGTGCAAGTTCTTCCCATGTATCGTGGTCTATTTCAAAGGCTTTCAGTGAGTTCTTTAATGAGTCCTTGTAGCGCTTCCATTGGCCACCTTGAGATCGTATACCCTTCTCTAGTTCACCATAGAGAAGTATCTTTGGCAGACGATGGTCTGGCATACGCACCAAATGACCTGCCCAACAAATCTGTGTCTGCATCAGGATCGTGTCAATGCTTGGGATACCAGCTCTATCAAGGACAGTGGTATCTGGAATCTTGTCTTGCCATCTGATGTTCATAACTACTATTAGAAACATTTGGTAATATAGATGAAATACTGTGGGGCTTTCACAAGAGGAAAGCCTCAGTACTTCTTTTAATACGTTTTATAAAGTGCAAATGTGTTCCAAGCCGATCTTCATACAAATATAACTGGAGCAATGACATACTTGGATTGACATATTCAAATTTATTTCAATACAAATCAATTTTCATACAAACATATCACAGTACTTTTTGGATGAATTCGTTCGTTTCTTCTTCTGCGTTCAGCATCTGTGGTCATGATTTATTGCCAGGCTTGTTGTCAGGGCGAAGTCCACTGTCTTCTCCAGGTCAGAGTGGTTGCTCCATAGCTTTTGTTTCAAGTCTGTATCCTCTTGCCAGGTCTGCTCTTTGTTTGTTTCTAATAGTAGCAAAGTTGCAGTTGATATATCTGGTACATGAATCAGAAACAAATTCTCTTATGTAAATTCATTTGTGTAAACAAGCATATAAGTAACACATCCCAGCAGACAAAACTCTTGAATCATGGTTTGAGCTCGTTTGCATATGACGTATAACAATACCACAAATTTGTAACTATGGTAACCTGTAAGGACATTTTCCAATTTAAAAACATTTGCACCACTGAAATGAAATGTGTGAGACATATGATTGGAGTTAGCTCGAGAGACAAAATCAGGAATGAAGAATTAAGGAAGCAATTAGGGATAAAGACAACAATAGAATACATCCAGAATTAACAAGTTAAATGGTTCGGCCACATAACCAGGCAGAAAGAGCAAAGTGTTATACAAAAAACCTGTAACAAACAATACGAAAACAGTCGACCTATTGGACGCCCTCATAAAAGGTGGATAGATAGTGTATTAGAGACACTTGGAGATATAACAGCGGAAGAAGCAAATAGAAGAGCAAAAGACCTGACACTCACTCTCCCCATAACACTGAAAGGTACATGAGGACAGAAAGAAGAAGAAACATTTAAGAAAAAAAAAAGGTATGGTTGGTTCAATAGGCTGATAGTGAGACCTTCAGCATGCAGGCATCCTTGCTGTAAACTACTGTGCAGCACATTTTTTCTGTGGTCTGTATATTTCTTGCCAGCAGACATTTCTGAGAACAAATGTAGAAGGAGGGATGAAAATAACATTTCAAATATTTTACCAAATGTATACTGTTATAATCTTGTGTCACACAATTTTTATGTCTGAAATTTCTGTCTACGTTATAGGTCTGCAAGTACTTTTTGTGTGGCTTTTGTCCACATGAACTTTTCACAAACACAAGAGCAGATCTTGGTAGGTAGAATAATGTTCGATAAGTTCTTTAGTGTAATAGTAAATACAGTATATTTCTGAATATAAGCAGATCCATTTATAAGCTGAGGATGTAGTTTTAATGTCTAAATGTGACCAAAGCTGAAAACCCATGTATAAACCATGATGTTTTCAAAGTGATACCGGTGATAATACTGTAGAATCCTGTTATAAGAATGAAGGGATAAGCGAAATATTGCCAAAAGGAAAAGAACATATGTTAGCAGTGATATGACGCAAGGTAATTTTTTCAAGCTGATCCATATCTGTAATCACATAAAATACAACAATGATGGTAATACAGTGTGTTCTTTGCCTGGAGGTGTTGTCAACCTCATAAAACCTGGGCCACAGGTACTAGAGTGTTCTTAGATACCAGATTCTGTCAGTCAGTGCTGTCTCTGCAACAAAGTTGACTACACGATAGCATCAGGCCATTATTGAAATTCAAAGTCTAGTCAATGAATGTAACAGGTCAACTTTTAGCTTGATTTTTATATTTGCCTTCAAATCGAATGGTGGAACTAAAAAGGTGTGAAGACAGATTTTGTAGAGACAAGTAAACATGAGAAGATGCATTTCACTTGTTTTAGGTTGCATGGCAAATAGGTCATATTTGTTCCTTCTCCCCCTGACTGGGTTAAAAAACAACAACTGCAAGACTGCCTTAGTGGATGAAATTCCCAAGTGGTGTGATTGTGTGTACCTACATCTAATTCCTGGTAGCCGTACCTCCCTCCTGCAGCCACTAGAACCATTTAAGCAAAATGGAATTAATACTGTCATATATAGCTGTGACGAAGGGTGGCAGCATAAAAAAACATAACATTACAATCTCTTAGTGGGTCAAAGAATTGTGGTCAGATATTCCATTTGAAATGATCTTCCGATTTTTCAAAAGGTGCTTAATCAGTAATGTAATGGAAGTGAGGACAAAGCTATCATTGATGGTGATAATGTACTGGTAGACGGTGAGACAGACATGGTGATATCTACCCTAATGTTCCCACAACCGCAGAAATTCGTGAACTGTGATTTCAACATACATACGGAAGGAACTCTTCAAAGAAAACCCAATGCAGACTTAATTAATGAATATTCTAAGAACATAATGTGTAGACAATATAAAAGAAACGTGAAACAGAATTATAGATTGTAACTGGACAAGGTAATAATATCAGGCTGTAAATAGTTCTAAGAAAAATTTGTGAAGAATCTAGAAGAATCTGTTTCTCCATATTTACCTATCTATTAAATTTTAATTTGTGCATATTTTATTGCAGGATCTTGTGTAAAAATTCATGATGAATCTCTGCGTAAAGAGTAAGTAATTTTGCTTATTGTGCAGTTTGGCTATGGCTCTGTTTTAAAGAAATTATACACACACACTGCGTGTGTGCATTGTCACCTATGCCAGTACACAAGGAACATGAAGACATCTTCACTGATGTAATGAGCACACACCAATGAGCAAATGGTCATGTTGTCATTCTCTTCACATGCTTAGTATCTTGTGCAGGCAATTGACCGCATGGCCAGTGTGATAATGAACCCATCTAAATTGGACCAATGAACAGTTCTTTCTTCTTTCATTTGCATAGAATGTGCTGATATCTGAAGTCTTGTCTCTCCTGTAAACTGGACTGTTTTGTAACTCATACAGAGGTCCATAGTGTTTTTCTACTAGTGTGTGTTTACCACAGCATTTCATATTTTTGGCATTCCTGAAAAATATGCTCTGCTGCCTGAAGTGCTTGTCCACATGGTCATGTTGCCAATCTTGAACTTTGTATATATATATCGCTGCGAACTTTGTATATATATATCGCTGCGGTGTCTGTTGTGCCCTGTTCTGAGGCAGAAATTGACAACTTACTCTGGCTTGTTCATAATTAGCTAGTCATCTTATGTTGTTATGTTGGAGTTGACTTTCTAGTTACTGTTATCATCTGTTTCTTATGATGGTATGTTGATGACACATCTGGTCGATCCTCAGTAGCACCCTCCATAGCCAATCTACTTTTTAGTTTCCAGATATTCCACAATGCTATTTGTATTAACTGCAGGAGCTACTTTACAATGATTGCTTAATTCGGTGTAGCATTTGACAGTCTGGCAGTTTTCTGGACTCGGGATCTTGAAATACTGATCTTGCATCTGTCAGAAATACTACACACTGTGGACAAAGATTACTGCTAAGCAGTATTTAAGTTGCCACATCTATTGCCTGGATTTCTGCATTGTAATTATGACAGAATTTCCGTTGGTACTTTGATATATCCAGAACATTGTTTGAGTACTCATATATATTTGTATATGTACATACAAGGACTACCACCCATGCAACAGAAAACCTTAGTAGATGACATGCCGTTATATTGAGGCTCTCTTATAGAAGCTTTGTAGCATGTAATCAATACAATTATATACCCCTCTAAGTAGAAGGGTATTTCAATAGGCATTGCACAAAGCTGAAGTCGCCTGGGTATGAAAAAAAGCTCAGTAAAACCACCACACTGCACATAGGAAATAAGAGCTAATTGCTCACAATTCCTGGGGTTCTCAAACAAACAAACATATCTGCAAGGTAGCTTCAAAAAGTTCCCGAAATAGTGACTAGTGTTTGAAAGATGATGTTGTGGAGATTATGTTTAGATGTTGGTGATAACCTTGACAAAAGGACATGGCAGATATATACTTCACATATACCGTTAAATTCCGTGTATAACCCGAGAATTTTTGGACAATAAACAGAGATGTCTTCATACTCTTCGTCTTATAATCGAGTAACATCAAATTTTAAAAAAAAATTACGTCCAAATCACAGTAAAAAAGGAGAAAAACACTTTAAAAAAAATGCCAGTGACAACTCACATGTCCCGATATATTAAGCCAGGATAAAATGACTAGGGCTCTCCAACAATCTAGAGCGTACTACCATACTGCTAAGCCTCTAATTACATTAATTTATATATATCATACAATATTTCCTTCAAAACCTCCGATATTTCTTGATAAAACTCACTTACTAGGTCTATATCGTTATTTCCGACATGCCATGCACGCCATTTTTACTGAGCTTAATTTCCCCGGAAATGCTATTTTTAGCAATGGGTATTACCGTTTTTTATATATTGACCAAAATACGGTAATGGTCTGTGAAAAAACGAAATATGGTAGCCTAAGCTGATCTACCAGTAACACATGTTTATCATCAAGGCCCAGTCTTGTTTGTGTAGGGAAACACCGACTACCAGTAGTCTAAACACTGTCACACACTTTCATTTTGGGTAAAGCAAATGTTACAACAGTTACTGACCGTCTACTAGGCTATAAGACCTGTGTACAGAAAATGTAAAAACACATTTTGAGTATTTCCGTGAATGTGTTGGTCGGCCTTGCCAATTTTTAACATGCGACTCCAAGTATATAAATAGGGACCAAGACAATAATCAGAAACATAAAGAATGAAGTCCTAATTAATTCTGTACAGAGGTCTTTTTCTACATTCAACGGTCTTGCACAAACACGGTCTTGCACAAACATGTAACTGACATCCAAAACTTTGCTACTTAGGCAGTGTTGGGGGGATGGCGGAGAGAAATAAATAGTGAAACTTGTCTGAGCTGTGCCTCATGTTTATATTACTGTATAAGGTAAACATACAGGTCACACAAAGTTCAAACTCGTTAAGTTCAAACTATTGATTCTGTATCTTTTAAAAACAAAGCCAGGGAATGACTGTCTGCAATATTTTTGTGAGAACTCGGTGGCAAATACTGGTAGTTACATACTGGTACTCTGTATATTCTGTTAATTAGTCCAGCCCACTGAGGCTGAAGATGGACTACTGGCCCTACCCATTTCAATCGGCTCAACCAATCCACGTTTCCCTCACATTATGTGATGCCATTCAGATAAGTGACTAAAATGTAATCTTTCTTTATAGAAGATTTGAAACGGGTTCCAAATCACAACACATCATAGGCATTTTGTAGTAAAATTGCACCGTAATTGATTCCCTCCCCCAACCACTGTACATTTAGTGGAAGAAGAGATCAATTTCACAATCCTCTGTTATGTTTATTTTATTACCGTATTCTCCCCACATGGTAAACATAACCAGGAACAAAGTTCAAACTCTTCTGTATCTTATAAAAACAAACGTGATCTTGCTGTCTTGCCTTTCATCATTTCCCACTTAAACGTCACTGTCAGAAGCCAGTGACATAATAGTTACGTAGTAATTACTATTCACTAGTGCTGTTCCGCGTCATAACGTCCAGACACCCAACACAGACAATTCATTCAGGAAAAACTTTGTTCCCCAAAGTCTCGCCACCTCATAAACCGTCTATAGTCATGGATAGGGAAGTCAGCCTACCGGGTATTCATTATTTTCGGATATATTGATCCAGAATACAGTAGCCACCCGGGTTTCATTCCTTGATTCATTCAAGTTACTTGAGTGAAGCAAATGAAAGGAATGCTATTTTCTTAGAGTTGCAAAAGTTTGTGTTAATTTCCATTTAGCATGTCGGTTCTTTCTTATGATGATGAAGTTCATTATTGCCGGCTTTGTTAAGTTGGGGATGTCGGTCTATAGTCGGACTATCGACTTTCTCCACTTTTGGGAAGGGATAGTTAGGTTATCGGCCTACAATCGGATGGGTTTATATTCAGAATTTAACGGTACCCTCGAGGAGAAGATAAAGATGTTTGTGTGCTGTGCTAGTTGCCCTGTCACAGTTGAAAATGTCCTGATTGAACAAGGTACAAATGTAAAAATACTTTTTTTTTTGCTGATGAACAGCAAAATCTACTAATCGCCCGCAGTTCCGAGGGTTTTCAAACAAATAAACAACTATATAATCCATTAATTATGGGATATTTTAAAATCTACTTCATATATTCCCTGCTCCTCCATTTTTCGCTGCAATCTAACACCCATCTGAATTTATTCTGATCCATTTCATATGGATATTCATCTTCTAGGAGACTGACAGTAATTGTTTTACATCTATTCTGTTAATTCTCGTGAGAATTCTTTTCACCTCAAGTCTGGATCTGAATAGATCATTCACTATTTTCTCTCCAAGTACAGACCTTATAGGGGCTGTCACCTTAAGGTAAGTGTGTGATTTTTCTACGAAGTAGTTTCACCTGGTGAATACTTCTTGTTTAGTCCCTCCCCCTTTGGGGCGAAAGTGGAGCAAAGAATAGCAACACTTTACCTTCCATGCATGTCACAAGAGTTGGCTAAGGATGTTATGGGGTGGAGTTGCGTGTCCATCTCATAGGATCAATGTGACCCAGAGGCCATGTGGAAGTCGATCGTGTCAAGGCTGAAAGTAGCAGATATCACAGCCAAGCTTTATACCATGACAAAATTCATTCATTCAGTTCCCTTGATTACTTAACAGAGGGAGTTTGAGGACAAATGCAGAAAACCCCTGAAAGAGACATGAATGATATCTGTCATATTGTGTTCTGACAAAGGGTGTTCACTATCAATTCCCTTTCACTGGCAACATGTCTTTTGAACACTGATTTATAAAATAATACTCACTAGATTTTAATAGTTCACTTAATGTGATCTATGAATATAATTTATTTTTGCCTTTACTTGTAGGTACCAGAACAGCTCAAAGTTTGAAAGATGTGGCTATGAAGAGGACTTTATTAGATACCTACAAAATTTGATAGCAGATGTTGAGAAGCGTATCAGACGTGGGCATCAGCGTCTAGCTATAAACAGCCAACAGGGAACAGTAAGCTATGTTTTCTTAAAACAAGTTGATAAATGGAGAAATAAAGACAATTTTGTAAGAGGTCTAACAGCATTTGCTAGCTGATTTATTATGTGTCCAAAAATATATCAATGTTTCAGTTGAAAAAGTGACATGTACATTTATATTGGATGAATATGAGATAAGAGTATTATGATTAGAAAATGATTAGTTTCACAGAGTATTAGTAAATTTCAATTGTACTAAATGTTTTAAATGGTGATTTCTGCATTCATATTTTACCAGTTGAATGGAGGACCTGTAAACCAAAATGAAGAGAAAATAAAATTGCTCACGGAAAAAATCAATGATCTAGTTCAACAGGCGAGTATAAATGTTTGTGTGTGCTCTTAAAATATCAAGCGTGCACGTTTATTTTCGGGGCCCAAAAGGGAGCAAAGAATAACAACATTGTTTACTGTTCTATACATGCCCTAATAGGCGACTTAAAGAGGTTATCGTGTGGAGTTGGCTGTCTCATCCCATAAGGGTCAAAGTTGGATGAAGTCAGGTCGAAAGTCGCAGATATTGCAGCAAAGTTGTTAACCATAGCTCAACACATTCCGTTCTCTGTACTACATCCTGCTAATGTGCAGCAGTTTGAGAACGAATGTGGAAAAGAAATATCCAGTATGAATTTTCAGGGAGTGTGAAGTGTTTAGCTAGTTAGTGTTTAGCAATGTTTAGTATCTCATGTGCTTTTGACGTGTCTTCAATTCAGATGGATTTTTTAATCCTGTAACAGCCTTCCTATCTGTTGCCAGATGATGAGTGGATAGTGTTTCTTAGCCGTGATGATCTTTATCATCAACTGTACGTTTGGACTTCACAAGTCAAAGAATGACACGATGTGACAATTTCTTGACTAGAAACAGTAGGCTAGAATTTAGACTTTGATCAACTATGCCTATCTCGTATGTGTTGTTCCGCCTGTGTGTTGACAGGCCTGAATATCGAGCAAAGAATAACAACACCATATATGGTTCATTACAGTCTAATGTGTCCATATTACATGATTTCATTCCAACCTTTTAATATTAGGCTTGCATAACATACAGCTTCTGGTACGCAGAGATAAAAAAAATATCATTCGATCTGCGCAGGTCGAATGTGTGAGTCAGAAAGGCAAAGCTATCGCAGCAAAATTGTAAACCATGATACAATTCATTGCGTTCTCCTGACTTCATCTTGCTAATCTGGAGTTTGAAAACAAAGAAGTATGAAACGTTCTGCTGCAGGAAAAGCCATGTAATTAGATGGTCCATTGCACCCTCTGCCTGTGTATACCTAACCCTTTCTCATCTGAGAGCTTGGTTCCAGTATAGGAAACACTCAACTATAGAGTTGGAATGGGGTGCAAGTGTAAATTAACTTTCTTCTATTTGTAGGTGGAGTGAATGTCATCACTATATACTGCTTGTATAAACTACTGTTTAGATGCTGGATATGGGGGGAAAACATTAAAAACTGTCAAATGCTGCATATTTTCCGTTAGGGGGTTGCAGGGAGGGATATTGTAGCTGTGCGATAAAGGCTGCATGCTCTTGCTATTGCCACATCATGTACAGGGTGAGTTTTTTAATGCACACTCCGATAGAATAAACCCAGTACTTACTGGGGATCGAACTCCGGACCTTACTAATGTGAGACCAACGATCTAAACTCTTGGTCAAATATCATAGGGTGAAATATGTTTTGCTTTATTATTTTTTTAATTACAATTTTTTAATGATATGATGATCAAGTAATCCCTGCCGCTCTGAGCAGGTAGATATTGAAAGCTCATAGCATTTATGATAATAAGATTTGTTGCCTCACAGTAATGATTGTGTTAGGGGGTTTATGGATGCATGTTTGGTCCCAGAATGGTGCATTCCATTGCAACAGTGTCCCTGGATTATCATGTGTTATCAGAAGTATAGCATATACTCTTGGACTACTATTTCATCTTTCTTCTAATTGTTATGTCAGATTTGTTGAACTATCTGCAGTGATGGGACATTTGGCATTTCCTGCCACCTAGGAGTCTGCTACAAAAGTTTAAAGCTGAAATATCTACTGGCTTGCATCTCTTCGTCATCCTTGGGGATCATTTGATAGAAGACAAAAGTAAGACAAGACATGCAGGGTGTTGTAGAGATTTTCGCTAGAAGAAAAGCCTTGACATATATTCATATAATCTAATAGTGTGTGTCTGTGGCTATGTTAATAGTGACACAGACAGCAGAAAAAAAAGGTCAAGCACTTGACCATGGTTACCTCAAGGTTGGTGATCTGTGTGTAGTGCAGGGACCAGCTCTCATACAGAGATATGTTTATAGATGTCCACCGATCAGTGGAAGTGGTTAAAAACACTGAACATATTAGTTACCACTGCTGAAGTCAGATGTGTCGGGTGCAAATCAAATAAAATGACAACAACACATTTCCATCTACTAAAAATATGATATAGCATGATGGTTTGTCCGGTTGGCCAACTGCAAACCATTCACATACAGATTTCAATGAGATTGTTTAAATGAGTTATTTCTATTATGTTGTTCATTGCTATAATTTCACTGCTTGTCATTTGTTAATTTGTCATTATTATCAAATTTGAATTATGTAACGTTGTTCATTGTTGCTGTTCCCAGCTTGGTGTCATTGTTGTTAAAATGGTGTCATCATTTTCTCATTCAGACTGAAGAACTAGGTTGTGAAGGAAAAGTAGAGGAGGCTCAAGGAATGATGAAACTAGTTGATCAACTAAAGGTCGAGAGACTGCAGTTAGAAACGGTAGGCATTGTGTATGTATTTATTAATTAACTATCCCATTATGGTTAAAAGTCAATGAAAGAAATGGTGTACAAAAGTTTGCGTACAATGCTGTTGAGAAGACTGTGTGCAGAAATTATTGATATTAACCCTTTCACCCTTATGAGATTTCCCAATTATCAATTCCTGATCCCTAACGCAAGGGGCACACCTCCTCCAAAATATGGATATGATGATGACAAAATTGCATTTTCTTTCAAACTATTCATCATATCACACTCAGACTTGGCAGATCAACAGAAAAATGAATAGTCTTACATAAACCTATATCAAAGATAATTTAATACATCTATGTTTTAAATAATAAACTGTCAAACTCGACATAATGTGAGGAAAATTATTTTTTTACCTATGGGGTGTTGAGTAGAGGAGTTATATTGAGACGAAAATATTGAGATATATTCTCAAATTCCCTTTTTCCAAACAGGGTGAAATGCCCAAAACGTTGAACCTGTCATCTGTACTCCAGTACATGCCATACTCAAACAGAATACACAGGTCCATCATAATATAAATTAAAAAAATTACGTTTTATTTCAATGGCAGTTGCAGATGTTCAGAGCGTGTTCTTTCCTTGTTTGTTCTTTGCGTTATATTACATACAAATTTGTCAGATCGGCTGCAAATTGATAAACTCATCGTTGACAATGATGCTAAAGTATTCATAACGTGTGGCAATCTCATCAAGATTATGTACAGACCCAATGTTTTGTACAAAACTCTCAATTTCTACTCGAAAAACTACGGTGAAATTTGCGATGTCACAATTAGTGCCACTCATGTCCATCTCTTTGTCGGAAACATTAGGCCTATCTAACAAGAACTTCACTGTCACTTTCCATGTTATATTTGATACGCAAATTACCTACATCGTGCATATTTCCATCGTAACTACTGCTGTCATCATCAGTGTACATATGAATAATATCTTCCATTTCCAAAACTAGGTCTAATAATTCGCTAATTTTAAAAAAAAATCGTAATAAATCCATTTTTTCCCCGATCTCGTAGATGAAACATTAAACTTCTTCTTCTTCTTCTGCGTTCATTCTCAAACTCCTGCAGATTAGCAGGATGTAGTCCGGAGAACGGAATGCGTTGTGTCATGGTTTACATCATTGCTGTGATATCTGCGCCTTTCGGCCTGACACATCCGACTTCAGCATGGCTTTGGGTCACTGACCCTATATGGGATGGGACAGCCAACTCCATTCCATAACCTCCTGAGTCGCCTTTTACGACTTGCGTGGAAGGTAAACAGTGTTGCTATTCTTTGCTCCCCTTTCGGGCCCCGGCAACACACGGGCGGAAACATTAAACAGGAAGCTAAACCACGGATCTACGCAATGGTCATGGTTTCTAATAGACCCAGCTCAAACTAAAAATGTAATATTGATCGCAACGACATAAGTAAAAAAAAACAAAAAAAAAAAAAAAAAAAAACCGGCAGCGACTCGAAAATCGGTTAAAACGCCGCTAATTTAAAAAAAAATCGTAATAAATAATTTTTATGTCCGATTGCTCCGATTAAAACATAAAACAGAAGCTAAACCACGGACCTACGCAATGGTCGTGATTTTTGATAGATCCGGCACACAAAAAAATATTACTATCGATCGCAACGGCACACGTAAATTTAAAGCGACTCCTCACCGCTCTAGGGGTCAGCACGTAGAGGCGACTCCGCACCGCTCTAAGGGGGAATTGGTTAAGAGGTATCATTGATCATTGAAAAAAAAAATGCAGTAAGAGAGACTGCACAAAATACAGAGAGATATCCTTACTAAGCCTCACAGGAAATATTTTTAACAAAATATTAGAGCAACAACTACGATCATACATTGAATCACAACTTCAAAACACCCAAATGGGCTTCCGTAAGAACAAAAACTGTACAGATGCTATCTTTACACTTAGACAGTTAACAGAAAGAACCACAGAAAACAACAAAGAATTATACATCGCATTTGTAGACCAAGAAAAGGCATTCGACAGAGTAGATAGACAACTATGGAAAACACTATCAATATATGGAGTACTAGAACATTTAATCAACATATGCAAGGGCATTTATGCTAATAGCCAATGTGCAGCAAGAACAAATGCAGGTGTGTCCAATAAGTTCCAAATTCAATCAGGAGTACGCCAGGGGTGTGTCCTATCCCCTCTACTTTTTATAACATATATCGACCACATCTGTAAACTAACAAGTACCAACGAAGAAGATAACATAAAAGAAATTGAACGAACTACTCTTTGCAGACGACCCAGTACTAATAGCGACATCAGAAGAACAATTGCAAGATCATATGAACAGACTCCACACAACATGTCAAAAATTCAACACGAAGATCAATATTGAAAAGACCGAAATAATGGCAATAGCAAAGAAAGAAAGAAATCTCCATCGACGATAAACACCTTAAACAGGTAAATGAGTTCACTTACTTAGGAAGCATTATATCGAGTGAAGGGAAAACCAGTAAAGAGATACAAAATAGATGCAACAAAGCATACCAGATCCTAGGACAGATGACACATATTTTCAAGAACAAAAATGTAAACATAGACACTGAAGTTGCATTATACAAGACTATTATTATTCCATCATTATGCTACCAGTACCAAACCTGGACAATGACAGCACAAGAAAAGAAAAATAGTGACAACAGAAATGACATGTCTACGAAGAATACTCGGAGTGTCATTAAGAGATAGAATTAGAAACGATAACATCAGACAGATAACCAAAACAATACCAGTATTAGAACACACCAAAAGACAACAGATCAAGTGGTTTTCACACGCTTCCAGACTACCGACAGATGCCATGACACATAGACATAACGGTTATAAAGCCAGAGGCAGACCATGTAAAAGATGGATCACAGAAATCAAAGAAGCCACAGGAACAAACTTACAAAGAGCGCTCAAGAAGGCCATCTCCATAGAACTCTTCCACCCCTGACGCTGCAAGGCAAACAAGGGCCACAGCGTATAGATAGATAGATTGATCATGTGTTGAAGGGTTTGAAAAGGAAGCAAATAATAGTGACACATTCAAATCGTCACAGAACTTTTATTTGTGCATAGAAACTTTCCAAATACTTGCAAAACTGGATATACTTTACAAAACAGCAAACTTTAGATGCTAGTCATGTTCCTGTAGTATTTTATTTTATAACTTTAGGCTCTATTGTTTGTTTTTTTAGTATTTTGCTAGGCCCATTTTTTATCTGAGACTTTCCTCTAATTTACTACGTATTTCTATACTAGCTGTTTTGTCCAAAAGTTCATTTTGTGAGAAAACGGATCGTTATTGGATTCCAGTCGCCATTTCCACAGTGAGCATTCTTTCAAGAATAGTTCTGATAACATGAAACTCTGCCCATGCATTGCCGGGGTTCAAAATGGGAGCAAAGAATATCAACACTATTTACCTTCCATGCACATTATAAGTGGTGACTAAAGAGGTTCTATGGTAGAGTTATATAATATAATGTCAAAATGATCCAAAGCTAAGCTGAAGTCAAATGTGTCAGGCTGAAAGGCGCAGATATCGCAGCGAAGCTGTAAACTATAACTGCATTTCGTTTTCCAGACTACATCCGGTTAATCTGCAGGGTTTTGAGAACGAACGCAGAAGACTAATGATTCCCTGACTGTATGGGCTTTCTTGTCTTTAGCAATAAGTAGAGCTAGTTCATTTTATGCTTCAACTACCTTTTCATTCTGTTGACTAAAAGAGGCAGAAGAATCTAATTTCATGTGCTTGAGAGAGCGAAGTTTACTGACAAGAAAATATCCAATAGGCATAGTACCAAGCCGAAGATGAAGTCTCCTGGGTATGAAAGAAAGCTCAGAAATCTCCCCATTACACTTAGGAAGTAAGAGCTAATTTGAAAAGTAGAATATAACTTAGCATGTAATTCGTGGGGTTCTTAGCATGTAATGCTGCAATGTCCATTGTCCAGCATCCTTTCATTATCCATGAGGATTCTTCTTTTTCTTCTGCATTCAGCATCTGCGATCATGTTTTATTGTCAGGCCTGTCATCAGGGATAAGTCCACTGTCTTCTCCAGGTCAGAGAGGCTGCATCATAGCTTTTGCCTCAAGTGTGTATCATATCATCTGGCCAGGTCCGCTGTCGCTGATCTTTGTATGTTGGCCAATCCTGAAGTATGTGTTCTGGAGTCTGGGTTCCGAATCCACATGGGCATTCGTCTGTGTATTCGATCCTCAATTGGTAAAGGTGACTCAACAGTCTGCAGTGGCCTATTCTAAGGCAAAATATTGTGCTCTGTTATCTTTGGAGGTGATGTATTGCATCATGTTTGTCTTCCACTTTTCATTTGTTTCTTCCACATTTCTCTGTATGTGTTCTAGATTATTGTTTTTGCTTCTCTGTAGGAAAGTGGGTGTCTATGTTGTTCCATTTCGCTACCTGCTTTTGACAGAGTATCTGCTTCCTCATTTCCCATGATTCCAGTGTGATGGTATCCATTGAAGGACAATAGCTGATGATTTTTTGATATGTCTTAGCTCATGTCTAATGTTGTGCAGAAGGCTTTCATTTCTGTTGCTCTGGATTGATTCCAGTAGGGATATGCAATCTGTGAATATGGCTATCTTCTTTGGTCTTGGCAGTCCTGGTTCGGTGAAGACTTTCAGGTGCGTGATAGAGTTATACTGCATCTGCTTTAAAGTTGGAGGAGTATTTCCTGCTCCAAACATGACGACAAACACCCCCCCCCCCCCATATTGGCAAGTATCTGGAGTGGTGTCATTGACCCCACTCCAGCAATCTGAGCTTATAGCGGCTCATACTCGCTTGTTGCTGCCAGTCACTGGACACAGGAGTGGGAATATCAGTGCTGTCTGATATTGTGGCCCGTCTTCATAGTCAGCAACACTGGTTTGGTCAGCGGCTGCTTAATTGTCCAGAGACTTATTCACAGCTAACCTCTATAGAGGTTTTTCCACTATCCGCCACCAGTGGACGCTCCTGGTAGAGAACGGTAGCTATCCTCAGGGATGAAGATTATTTGATAGATCTTCTGTGTTCGTTCTCAAGCTCCTGCAGATTAGCAGGATGTAGCCTGGAGAACAGAATGTACTGTATTATGGTGTACAACTTAGCTGCGATATCTGCTCCTTTTGGCCTGATATATCTGACTTCCACATGGCTTCTGGGTCACTCTGACCCTATATGATAGATGACAAAAGTAAATTAGGACAAGACGCATTTATCTCATGATTGTTGGACAACAGAACATACAACATGTAACATAACTGTAAAGATTAATGGTGGATTGATTTTCACAGGAAGAAAAACTCTATTATATAGTCAAATATTGATTGGGAAGAATTCAAGCAAAAAAGAAAGTAAGGGAATATACCAAACATCAATAAATTTCTACAACAATAAGAAGAAAATAATGGACTTATGCCAGACATGTACTTAGAATGAATGAAAACAGACTAAAATGTGTACCAGATGGTAAGAGGTAGAACAAGAGAGACTCTTCGCAGAACATCCATCAAAAATGGGATGACTATGAGTCTCAACAACATGCAGGAACTACACACAGTAGTATGACATTGCTCTGTGACTGGAGAGCCCTGGTTTCTGTCCTATGCACCGTATTTGGTGCTTGAAGGAACACAACACACACACGAGAGAGACAGAAAGCTAGAGTGTCATATATATCAAGTGACATATGCTTTCTAGAATATTGTCTTCATTGTGGATACTTTAAATGCCTCTCTGTCTCAGGTGAGCAGGCCTGCATTGACCAGAAGCATGTTCATACATTCTTCAATGTCACTGGTCCATCGCCTTGTTGGTCTTCCTCTTCTCTATCCTGGTGCTCTGCCCTCAAGAATCAGCCTTTCCATGCCATCATTTTTACTGGAAAATTACTGTTGCATAGTGGCAGGTCTGGTAAGCCAATGGTAAGACCCACATACCTTCTGAAAGTGGTTTGTAATGGTCTTTGTCTTCCACTTGTTGGATGAACTCTGCCTGTGTCCATCGGGTACTGAACTTTTTCTCATCCGCGAGCCTGGTTCCGTATGAGGAAGAACTCACCAGAAGAGTTGGACCCTGGCTCATTCACCCTCCTACCCGAGGCGTCGTTCACAGACATCGTGAACCCCTCACACAAGTTTGAGTCTCACCACGCGTTTGAGAGCAAGGCGTTCTCAAGCTGAGCAACCTTGTCGCAATTGCGCCTGAGCCCATCAGGTACTGAACCCTTTCTCTCTGCAAGATATTTCCGGTTTAGGAAAGCTTGACAATAGAGTTGGGCCAGGGCTAAATCGTTGTCCCTTTTGTGCCTGAGCCCATCAGGTACTGAACCCTTTCTCTCTGCAAGTGTATTTCCGGTATAGGAAATCTTGACAATAGAGTTGGTTTAGGTCTTCTTGCTTTTCCGAGCGCCCACGATTGGGTCTGGGCCTCTGCTTATAAGGATCACAGGTAACTAGAAGCTTGTCTCGAGCTAACAAGAGCTTATAGTTCCCCTTTCCTAGGAACGTTTCACTTTTCATTTGCAGTTCACGCTGCCCTCTGTCGACAGTGTCGCTGTATGTGGTGATGCAGATGGTGTCGGGGATATTGTCTGTCTCTTTTGCAGTCAAATCTATTTCCATCTGCTTCCTCCACATTCTCGGACACGATCCCCAAATGATTTGGCCAGAATCAGCTTGAGCTGCTGTTTTCTGTTACCAGGGTGCACTGCGAGGAGGTACATTTGGGATCTTGGTTATCTGCTAACCCTGGG
The DNA here is from genome assembly GCA_034231615.1 of Meghimatium bilineatum. Classification (NCBI taxonomy): domain Eukaryota; kingdom Metazoa; phylum Mollusca; class Gastropoda; order Stylommatophora; family Philomycidae; genus Meghimatium; species Meghimatium bilineatum. The sequence continues at coordinate 49,680,978 of CM067321.1, read as the reverse complement.
TCCGCCTAGAGCATTGTGTTCCCTTTGCACCCCAAGTGTAACCTTGCTCATCTATGTCCCTGAAGACAATATTAGCTTAGGTGGCATGGATCAGATGACTTAGCATCACTATATAAACATACCCAATGATCCTACTTGGTGTGTTTTTAGGCGTAATATGTATTTGAATAATTCAGCAGTAAATTGTCATGATATGAGCACTCACAAGTTGTTTTACAGCAGATTCTCCTATTCTTATAAAGATTCATATGTTTTACAGCAACCGGTACAAGATGACGCTCCAATGATGAAGCAGATGGAAGTATGCGAAGTCTGTGGTGCATTCTTAATTGTAGGAGATGCCCCGCAACGGCAAGATGAGCATCTGATGGGGAAACAGCACGCAGGCTATGCTCAAGTTAGGGCAGAAGTGGAAAGAAGACGGGTTTGTGATCTTTTTTTTGTTCTTAGTTACTGGTTTTGTAAACTTAGTTACTTAGTTACTTAGTTATTAGAGCTTTTTAAATAATTTCAACAGATTTAAATGCATAATTGAATACTGCAAATGGGTGTGTAATTGGTTTTTTTTAATGTATCCTATCCGAGGTTTGTGCAAGAGGTGAAGACATTTTCTCGAAAAAACAGAAAACATGCAAAAAAAGACATGGGTGTTTGGAAAACTCAGTACCATTTTTATTATTAGAGCTTTTAAAATAATTTCAACAGATTTAAATGCAGAATTGAATACTGCAAATGGGTGTGTAATTTGTTGTTTTTTTATGTATCCTACCCGAGGTTTGCGCAAGAGGTGAAGACAATTTATATTTTAAAATTACATAAAAACAACAAACACAAATGACTTACCCACTGGATGTGCAGTTCTCCTACGTGCTGTGCAGCTCAGATGAACACTCAGTCTTGAAATTTAACAATGTGTGGTATCGATGGAAGCAGGGATATGGGCACAGAGTGACCTGACATGCTGCACACACGTACTGAGTCTGGTGGCGCTTCTTTGACCGATCTGAACAGACAACACAGTCAGGAAATGAATGCCTGCCACTGGACAACCATTTAGGATTTATAGCAATGTGGTGTGCTGGTGCTAGTGTCATCCTATCCGGTGGGTGGCTTGTTCTTCTTCCGGAACTGGAAGACGCAGGCCTAGAGTAACAACCCTCAAGAAGCCCATGAATTATCTGCAAGCGAAATTTTTCCGCCTTGACTCAGCCAGGATGTTTAGCCCACCACAGGACAGATGAATTGACAAAGCAAGCTTCCAATAAGTAAAAGAAAATTTTCTTCCACCACTTGCAGGACCTGTGGCCTAACATATTCTTCTTCTTCTTTCGTTCACTTGAAACATGTCTATATCTGTAATTCTGTTTCCTTAATAAAACTCACTGTCTTTTGTAGTTCATACAGTGTCCCATAGAGTTTTGATTCCAGTGTTGTTTCCTCTGGCCAATATGTCTGCCTCAGCGTTTCATGCTCAGAACACTCTTGAAGTATATGTTTGGCACTCTGTGCTGCTTGTCCACATGTACACATGGCCGTGTTGCCAATCTTGAACTTTGTATACATGTGACTGCGGAGTCGGTTGTGTCCTGTTCTGAGACGTAGAATTACAACTTGTTCTGATCTGTTCATAATGTGATAGTCATCTTGTGTTGGTGTTTGTGGCTTTCTTATTGACTTGATCATCTGTTTCTTCTGATGGTAGGTGATTGGTATATCTGGTTGGTCTTCGGCAGCACCTTCCTTAGCCAGTTGGTCTGCTTTTTCATTTCCTGGTATTCCACAGTGAGAGGGTATCCACTGCATGGTTACCCTATACTGGTAAGACAATTCGCTAAGTAGTTTTTTTAAGTCTGTTAGTTTTCCAGACTGGAGAGCTTGAAGCACTGACCTTGCATCTGTCAGGAATACCACAGGCTGTAGGCCAGAGTTGGAGTTCAGCAATTTTTTAGCTGCCACACTAATTGCCTGGATTTCTGCATCATAATTATTGCAGAATTTTCCTGTCGGTGTTCTGATTGTATCTCTAGGCTTGTGTGGATATTCTATATATACACCTGCACCTCCATTCGTCACAGCATTCTGTGCTGACCCATCTGTGTACACTCTGACCCATATATCTTGTGGATATTCCTCATCCAGGAAACTGAGTGTGACTGTCATTTGCTGCACACTGTTCTGTTCGTCCTCGCTTAGTATTCCTTTCACATGGGTCTGAATATATATTGGCATTCCATGTCTTTCACTCCACGGGGTTTGTTCCGGTACAGACGTTAAGGGGCTGTCAACTTCAGGTAGGTCTGTAAGTTGTCTACGGAGCCGTTTAGCTTGGTGGATAAAGCTGCTCCTTTTCAGTCGCCCCATTGCTAGATTTTGGAATCTTTCCTTCATTGGATGACTTGGCATACACTGAAACTTTTCTGCTTGAGTTAGTACTTTTGTGTCTCTGCGTTCGCCAAGTGTTTGCATTCTTCCCATTTTCTGCATCTCTGCTATTGGTGTTGATTTCATTGCTCCCAACATTATTCTAAGTGCCTGGTTTTGCACTTTATCTAGATCTTGTAATGTGGTGTTTGATGCAGGACACCACGCAGCTGAACCATATTCCAGGTGTGGTCTTATGCCTTGCTGGTAAACTTTACTGAGTATATTTCCACTGGCTCCCCATGTGGTTCCACTTAGTTTTCTCAGGATAGCTAGCTTCCTCCTGGCTTTTGTTGTTGCTTTGTTTATGTGCTGCTTCCATGTCAGCTTATCATCAAAAGTAACTCCGAGGTATGTGGGTTGTTTGTCTTCTTTCAAGAGCTCTCCATCTATCTTGATATGACCAGCTTTTTGTTTTGGTGAGAGGGTAAAGAGTGTAGTGCTGCACTTTTCTGTGTTAATGCTGACGCACCATCTATTTGCCCATAAGGTTAGGGCATCGATAGCTCTTTGTATTTGTTTAGTGGCCACTGTTGCATGTTCTTCCGTACACCAGATCACCAGGTCATCAGCATACATTGCCACTTTGATCCCGTGTGGTAGTTCAGCAACTAGGTCATTGATGTAAACCAAGAAAAGTGTGGGTGACAGGACTCCTCCCTGGGGGACTCCATGACGCAGTAGAACTTTCTTGCTCTTGCGACCATCTAATTGTACCCTGGCTCTTCTATTATGCAGGTATGCTTTTACCCATTTGTACATTCTTGAGCTAACCCTGCAATTTCGCAATTTCTTTAGGAGCCCTTCTTTCCAGACCTTATCAAATGCTTTCCTGAGGTCTATCCATGCTGCTAGTACCAGTTTCTTTTCTTGGAAGGCATCCTCAATCTCTTGGGAGAGGTAGGTTGCCTGATCTTCAGTAGAGTAGCACTGTCTGAAACCTGCTTGCTGTGATACCAGAAGATTTTCACTTTCAAGGTACCACTGCATCCTAAGATTGATAATGCGTTCCATTGTTTTACATAGACAGCTTGTGAGGCTGATGGGCCTGTAGTTGGAGACTGTGTTGCCATCTTTTCCTGATTTGAGGAGTGGTATCATTATTGCTTCTCTCCACGCCTGTGGTACATTACCTGTGGACCAGCTTGTGTTGAAGATCTGCAGTAGCTTTGCTCTTGCTGCAATTCCCAGGTTTCTAATCATTTCATTGGACACTCCATCAGCTCCAGGGGACTTTTTCATTTTCAATTTGGATATTGCATGCTCCAGTTCTCTCATTGTGATTGGTGCCTCCATGACTTCAGGTATAGGTTCGCCTTGTCCAATGTTTTGCTGGTTCTCTCGAACCTCCTGTTGTTTGTCTGGGCTGACTTTGACGTTATTGTCTTCTGCAAAGGAATCTGCAAAGTAATCAGCTGCATGTTTACCTGTTACAATGTTTCTATCTTTATAAAGTGTGATCCTGGTATTTCTCCCTGTACCTTCATCATTTAGTTGTTTTACAAGTTTCCATAATTTCCTAGTATCTCTTTCTAGGTTCAGCGACTCTGTTTTTTCTTTCCAGCTGCTCCGTCTGGCTTGTAACTTGGCTCTTTGAAATTTAGCCTTTGTTTGCTGATATTTGTTGTGATGTTCTTGGCTAGGTCTGTTCTCAGCCTGCTGTCTAGATGTTTCCATCTCATTTTGCAGCTTTTCCAGTTCATCATTCCAGTAGGGTTTGTAGTTTTTGCGTGCCCCCCTGGGTATGGTTTTACTAGCAGCATGTAGTATACATCTATTAAATTCACTCACTGCTCTATTGATGTCTTTGTCCAAGTTCATGTCCTTAGCTAGAACACTGGTTAAATGCTGGTACATTTTCCAGTCTGCCCTTTTATAGTTCCACCTAGTGAGCGTGCTGCTGTCCTTGGTAAATTCATTGTGGTTCCGGAACTGGAAGACGCAGGCCTAGAGTAGCAACCCTCAAGAAGCCCATGAATTATCTGCAAGCGAAATTTTTCCGCCTTGACTCAGCCAGGATGTTTAGCCCACCACAGGACAGATGAATTGACAAAGCAAGCTTCCAATAAGTAAAAGAAAATTTTCTTCCACCACTTGCAGGACCTGTGGCCTAACATATAATATGTTAGTTGCTTGTCAACACGATCAACGCCTCCCATATGACGGGTATAGGCCTGTATTGCGCATGGTTTTACCATATCCCTCACATTACCACCATGGCGTTTGGAACGGACCTTCCTATTGAAGGTCTGCGCATCGTGTGCAGATGTCATCAGATTTACTTGCCTCTTGTCGTACCATGACAGGTAGAGAATGTTGTCATCACTTTCAGTACGAAGTGGGTCACAAACCTTGAGTTTTAGACCCTTCAACGCACGGGGCACCCCTTTGCGATTCAATTGTAGTGTGCCGCAGGCACCTATCTGGTTCTCGGCAAGCTCCTTTAAAAGGGCTGGAGAGGAAAAGAAGTTGTCCATGTAGACAATATGGCCCTTACCGTGCATTGTGGCCAACAAATTACTCACAACACAGTGAGCCAATCCCTTCTTTTTGTCATAGATGTCCTCCTTCCCAATGTACAGCTTCCAGTTCCAGAGATAACTAGTCTTCGAGTCAGCCAGTGCCCAAGACTTTATACCCCACTTTGAGGGTTTTTTGGGCATGTACTGCATAAGACTAGTCCTACCCTTGAAAGCAATCATGCTTTCATCGATACTGATTTTTTTGGAGAGGCCGTAATATTGTTGGAACAGAGGAATAAGTTTGTCAACAAACCCTTGTATCTTGAACGCCTTGCTGTGACCGGGTTGCCCTCGTGCAACAGCTGTTGTGTTGTCTACAAGGTGCAGGAATGAAAGAATAGCTAAAAACCTATTCCTACTCATGACATTCCTAAACCCAGGCATCTCGATGAGACCATCATTAGACCAATACAATTCATAGGAGGAACGTTTGGTCAGTCCCATCAAGAGGACCAAAGCAACAAAGGCTGTCATCTCATCAGCTGTGACTTCCTTCCACAACTTCACACGAGATGCATAGCCGGCGTCCTGTCCCTTCGATTCACTAACCTGCTTAGTGTACCGATTAGTTTCAGTTACCAACATGTTAAGAATATCATCTGTAAAAAACAGACGAAACACGTCTACCTCACTAAGGTTATCAGCTAGGCCTATAGGTCCAACAATTTCATCGAAATTTCTAAGCCAATCATGGCTATACCCCGAAGGGACACTTGAGTTTTCAACAACCTGGTCCTCCAAAATGTCTTCTTCCACGCTGCCCACAGAATCAGTGTCACTAATATCATCTCTATCTAACCACACATTATCTAATGGAGCTATATCTGCATCAGTAAGCGGCACAGTTTCTTCCTCATCGGAATCGTCATCCATTACAAATTCAAAGTAAATCGCATCCATGATTGCAGGTTTGGGTTATGGTACAAAATTACAGTTTGCAGCGTCTTGCTGGTACACATAATTTTTTTTAATGGACAGGGTGAACGTGATGTTCCGGTTTCGATTGCGCATGTCCCTAGCTATGTGCATTAACTAAGCGGACTGTGGTACGTGTAAATCTCACGATATTCTCGCTGGGTGGGACGGCCCGCCAACAGCGCGTGCCGCCATTTTGTTTTTCGGCGGCCGGGGTTGATATAGGCTTGGTGAAGGTTAAAGTAACCCAGAATCTGTGCTGAAGTTGTATATGTTTGGCCTGAAGGTGTGGATATTGCAGCCAAGTTTCAAACCACGACTACACATTTTGTTCTGAGTTACTCTGGTGACAATTTTAAAGTGTAGGCAGGTAGTTGTAGGTCAAAACTCAACTAGCTTTCATTATCATGGACTTTTGAAAAAACAGCCTCTGATCTGAGTATCGAAGGAAGCAACCCAGATATATTCTTAATACCAAATATGTTGAAAAATGTCTGGTCGTTATTACAGAAGTTCTGTGGCAAGATGACATGGACCGTGACGTAATTCTTTTAATATTTGTAATTTGTGATAACCATGGAGCTTGTGACCATGGTTGAAAGAAATATTCTGCATCAAAAAGAAAATTGAGTTTCACAACCTCAGAAAATGATTGATCATTTCGTAATTACAACTGGATGTGGAGATAATTTAGAGCATTTGACTGCGACAACTGTGAGAAAGGTTAGTATTGTGGGTTGCAGTTGCAATGAGTCATTTATATTGATTGGAAAAGAACTTAATATTCATTAACTATACATTTCCATTAACCTTTTCAGTTGCAGACATTGTTAATATCCAATTTAATTCTTGATAGTTTTAAAATGTGTAATATTTTGAAGAACCTTTGATAGAAAAAGATATTTAAAGGTGGTACACGTCCGTATTAACAATAGTTGAGAAACATACTATGTAACTAATGTGCAAACACTGTGATCTCATTTGCACATCGTAATAGATGCTGGTTGTCCCTCCCTAATTATACCCATTGGCCAAGGTTACTCAAAAACCGGACTGATAGGCACAGAAACCCAGCCGAGATATAAATCATAACACAATTCACAATTCATTATTTTGAGATTGAGAATGAATGCAGAAGCCAGTGCACTAGTCACTGTAGTATCCTGTCTTTCCAGGGAAATATTTTCCTTGTGTCCAAATAATTATAGGTTTTTTCCTGGGATGCTGGCCCCACTAATTTAATGAAACTGATAATTGCGAAAAATAGAAGTTACGGTAATGGATCGATCTGCGCGCTACCCACTGAAAGGCAACCAACACCCCCCCCCCCCAAACAAATAATTGGGCAGTGCACAGATCGATTATTACAAATTGTTTGTAACTGACATGCTTGGTAAACAGACACCTTTGATTAAATTGTGACGAAACAGTCTGCTAGTGACGTTATTTCAGTGACGACACGAAAGTTGTGCATACTATGAATAAAACTGGAATGAGACTGTTCTGGTGCTAGAAACTGGAATATAAATGATTAAAAACACAAAGTCAGTATATTTAAAAGTGTTGGTCAGCAACTGCTTTCTAGGAAGAAACTTAATTATAATAGCAACACGCTAACATGTGATTTTTAATTCTACATAAACTTCAAAATTAAATCTAGTGAATAAAATCTTGGCATCATTTTAACATCAGATCGCAGGTGCTTCAATGTGATAAAGAGCAGGATATGAGCAGAGGCCAAATGAGCATTCCAAAAGATGAGAAACATTCTATGCAATGGAATAGTATTAATGTATACTCAAGTGCTAGAATATTATAATGACCCAATCTTTCTTTATGGATGTGAACCATGGACGGTAAACAAGAGAGCTCAAGATAAGCTGGAGGCAACTGAGATTTTATTTTTGGAGAAGAATGATGAAAATTCCATGGACAGCCAAAAAAAGATAACGTAGAAGTCCTCAGAGATGCTGGGGTAAAAAGATAAATTATAACAAAAATTAGATGCAGACAATCAAGATTTTTAGTGCATGTGATGAGAAAATCAGAACTTTAGCATTTAGCAACCACTGGAAAGATCTAGGGGAGAAAAGACATAGGAAGACGAAGAGATTTATTTCTGTATGGGTTGTCACTGTGGCACAAAAAAATGTCACCAACTGAACTTATTAACAACAGAGGTGACAGAGTTCTGGAGAAACATGATTGCCTATGCCGCTAGGCATGACACCTGATTGATTGATTAAATTAAGATAAGAATTAGACAAATATGTAGTACAGAAAGGTTGCCACTGATAACTTATATAATAATATCTTTATTGTACTTTGTTAGTTTGTTTAGTGTAAGTTAGAATGCATTGAAATTACTAATAGTAAATTGATTGTTTCAGCAAAAGGTCAGGGAAGAATTAGAAGCACGGGAAGCTAATGAGGCCAAATTGAAAAAAGAGAGAGAGGACAGAGAAAAAGAACGGCAGAGGGAGAGAGAAGATAGAAGACAGAAGGAAAGAGAAAGAGAAAAAGAAAGAGAACGAGAAAGGGAGAGAAGAAAACATAGCAGGTCAAGGAGCAGGGATCGTAGACGGTCTCGCAGCCGTGATCGCCTTAGCTACTCCAGTTCTAGCAGAGATAGAGACCGCAAACGAAATCAGCGGAGTAGAAGCAGAGACAGGTAAGTCTGGAAATTAAAAAGTTAATATTCACTCTTACGGACTCTATTCTTTTTCTTGTGTGTGTGTGTTCTCAAAAGTCAACCATTTATCAATATATCATACAAAAAACATTGAATGCTTTGTGTGTGTTTGTTACAACCATTTATCAATATATCATACAAAAAACATTGAATGCTTTGTGTGTGTTTGTTACAACCATTTATCAATATATCATACAAAAAACATTGAATGCTTTGTGTGTGTTTCTTACAACCATTTATCAATATCATCAGGTAACATGTTCTTCCCAGAACATAGTCGTCCCTATGGATCTCTTGAATTCTCTGCGGCCTTGAGCAATTTGTCCTGCCTCTTTTAGTGATATGCGCAGGTATCTTGAATGTCTTTTGTCCAACAGTGTCTTGGGCGGCCTTTGCCCCTGTTGCCTTCTATCATCCCCTTCAGTAACACTCTCTCCATGCCGCCGTGTCTCTTAATGTGACCGAAACAAACTAGTTTTTTCTTTTTTCTTTAACACTTTGCTGACCAATTTCGATGCTAGTCAAACTTCTGTTACAGAACCTTGCTGACCAATTTTGACGCTAGTTGAATGCGCTATGATAAACCAGGAAAATGGGAATACCCATTGCAATAATGTGCTAAAAATAGTGTTTCCGGGAAATTATATTCTGTAAAAATGGCGGCACATCGGGAATAACGATATAGACATAGTAGGTGAGTTTTTATCAAGAAATATCGGAGATTTCAAAGGAAATATTGTCTGATATATAGAAATTAATGAAAATCTAGGCCTAGCATTATGATAAGTAGCATTTTGCACTTGAAATAACTGGAGCTTTCAAATTCATTCAGAAAATGCAAACAGTTGTTACAACACATAGAAAGTTTCAAGGCTAGATCGATTTTATACGGATTTTTAAAGATGGCGATGTCAATGTATAAAAATTTTTGTGCACCCTCGGTAGTGGCGGACAAGTACGCTCTGGATTGCTGATGAGCAAAGTGTTAATACGATGTTCAGAAGAAGCCAACCTTCCTGGACTTTAATTGTTCTTAACACCTGGTTGTTTTTCCTTGATGTTCATGGTATTCTCACTCCCCTTCTATAGCACTTTAATTCAAATGATGTTATTCTCTTGGTCAGTGTTTTAATTTAGTGTCCATGCTTCACATTCGTATGTCGCCAGATTAAACACACATGTTCATAGTAAACACAACTTGGTACTTATGTTAGTACCCTGCCATAGTTTCTTTAGCTGTTTTAATTTTGATAGCACCATTGCTGTTCTTCTCTTAATCTCAATATATCATAAAAAAAACATTGAATTCTTTGTGTGTGTTTGTTCTCAAAAGTCAACCATTTATCATTATATCATATAAAAACATTGAATGCTTTGTGTGTGTTTGTTCTCAAAAGTCAACCATTTATCAATATATCATACAAAAACATTGTGATTTACATTGTTTACGCTGTTTCTTTCTGTTTTACATATGACTCCTGCACAGTAATGTTGTGTTACTTAGATCTATGGGGTTGCCAGTGTGTTTCCAAGGCCCAGTGAGTAAAGAATAGCAACATTTTTACCTTCCATGCATGTCATAAGGGATGACGAAGGAGGTTGTGTATGAAGTTAGCTGCCCCATCCCATATAGACCAAAGTAAACCAGGTGGCATGCTGAAGTCGGATGTGTCAGGCCAAAGGGCGCAGATAATGCGCTAAACTATAAACCATGACACATTGCTTTCGGGTCTACGTTCTGCTAATATGCAGGAGTTGTAAGAACAAACACAGAAAAAAATACCTATTGGAGGCGGGGAAACCAACTTCACATCCAACTGTGCTTATCCAATTTTTGCAAAATGCATGGCAGGTAACTTATTATTTGCTAAAAGATGCTTACAGTGTTTAAATATCAGAGAATAAATTCAGAGATAAATACACATTAAATAGTTATTGATCAGACATTTAAATTATTGCCACTTGATTTCAGAAGGCGGAGCAGCCACAGTTCAAGCAGAAGCCAGCGTTCTTCAAGACGATCATCAAGTAGGGATAGAAGATCAAGCCGAAGGTCACATGACCGTCGATCTAGAAGTCGTCAAAGATCTAAATCAAATGAAAGGAAAAGTAGAAGTAATGACAAAGAAAGAAATGATACAGAGAAAAAGAAAGATAGTAAAGATAGAACAAGTGATAAAATATACAGGGGAAGTAAACTCAACTCTCCAAGTGAGGAAAGGCTTTTGGATAACCATGATAATGCAGGTAAATTTCCTTTCTAGTACCTATATCTTTTCTATACATATTTCAGCTTGGAATTTTATGTCCTGAGTAAACGCTTTCATCTTGTCTTATCTTTTGCTATTGTTTCATGCTTTTTCCATGTCCTATCTGTACTTTGTGTTTGTTTGTTTGTTTGTTTTTCGTTCGCTCCATTGTAACCATCACGGATATCCGTGCGATTTCCGCCGGGAGCGTGATTACGTTGTGCCACCGTTATGCGCCTTGTAGGCCTAGCACATCCGATTTCGGCATGCCTTGACAATTCGGGTGGGCTACCCTTAGCCTGTGACAGCCTCTATATCTGTCTCCAGGCACGCGTAGTGGAGTCTCTTCGCCCAGGCGATTTTTTGCTCTCGTCTGACTCGAACGAGGTGTTCCACTGTCTATGAACTTGCCTCGTGTAATTGGACGTGCTGTGCCTGTGCCCATTGGGTACTGAACCGTTTCTCATCCGTGAGCCTGGTTCCTTAAGGGGAAGAACATCAACAGAGGAGTTGGACCCTGGCTCTTTCGCCCTCTTAGCCGAGGTGTCATTCACCGACATCGTGTACCCCTTGTCCAAGTTCGAGTCTCACAGCACGCGTTTGAGAGCAAGGCGTTCTCGAGCTGAGCATCCTTGTCCCAATAGCGCCTGAGCCCATCAGGTACTGAACCCTTTCTCTCTTCAAGTGTATTTCCGGTGTAGGAAAACCTGACAGTAGAGTGGGTTTGAATGGGTCTGGGTCTCTGCCTGTAAGGAACACAGGTAACTAGAAGCTCATCTCGAGCTGACGGAGCTTGTAGTTCCCCTTTCCTATGGACTTTTCACTTTCTATTTGCAGTTCGCGCTGCCCTCTAGCGCTGTTCTGCCTTTTCATTGTACTCAGTATGTAATCTATGTCTCTCGCCATGCATCTACCTTTACGTGCATTTTACATTGGCCACCCCTCCAATGTTCGGACTGGACTGACTTGCATCACTGTATATCGACAGTGTCGCTATATGTGGTGATGCTGGTGGTGTCGGAGATATTGTCTGTCTCTTGTGCAGTTAAATCTCTTTCCATCTGCTACCTCCACATTCTCAGACACGATCCCCAAATGATTTGGCCTGAATCAGCTCGAGCTGCTGTATTTCTGTTTCCAGGGTACACCGCGTGGAGGTACATTTGGGATCTTGGTTATCTGCTAACCCTGGGTCCGCCTAGAGCAATGCGTTCCCTTTGCACCCCTGTACTTTGTGTATATGTATATAATTCTTTCCTCCAGATATTTCTTGGTCTTCCTCTTTTCCAGTTTTATTGCAGGTTTCAAAACAATTCATTTCTAGTATCTGCTTTTGTAAATAAATACTTATTATATATTTGTGTGCGCGTATGGCGCCACTAAACTTGCAGAAAAAAGGAAGTCAAATTGAAGAATAATTTGCCAGTTTTCAAATAATCTGGTAACCAAAATGTAAAAAAAATGGGGCTTCTTTTATTGATTACATGGGACCTACCAACAAGGTTTTTGTGGGGTTTGCGCACTCAACCGGGCTATATTATACAGTGTAAACTGTTGTCGAATGCACTAGACCTGAGCGTGCTAAAGGATAACTTCTCGTGGTTACTTGAATTGTACTCACTTCATGGTTCATGAGATCATGAACATAAACAATATTTTTGATCAAAACAATATTTTTGGCAATAACTCTTGTCAGGTTCATGAGAATTCCATGAAACTTACTGAACACAAGACTCTATGATCATATTTTTGAATGCCTATAAACTATTGACAGTCCTCGAATGAATTAAATTGAAAATTCAATGTGCAAGCATGGTTCATTACACTACAGAACAAAGATACATCATCATTGGGTGCTTACAAACTGGACAATCACAGAGTGTAGTGGGCAGACAATTTTATGTGGTTAGAAGCACCATTAGTTGCCTTTGGATGTGATTTCAACAGATTGGTTATGTAGTGAAAAAACCCAGAGTCACAACTCTTGCTGATGACCACTTCACAATGCTGTGTCACCTCAGGAATCGATTTGCATCTGTGCCCTCCACAGTCCACTAAATGCCAGCACCTCAAGTTTCAGATCAAACAGGCTGCACACTGGTCTTTGGGCTAGAATACCCTACAGAGGTCCTGCTCTTACGAACCGGCATCTCCTGAGCTGATTGCAGTGGGTGAACTAGCATCGTCAATGGACTGTTTGGAATGACGGGTTTGGTTTAGTGAGGATCATTTTTGTGTGCTCCAGTGACACGATAGATGGAAAAGAGTTTACAGCAAAGTCTGTATTTCTAGCGGATGCAAAGTCAGTATTGCAGGCATTGAAAGATCCAAAGAACACAAGCATGAATGAACTTACGGCCTGCTTACTACACCTAAGCAGTACTACCAAAGAAACACCACTGCAGTGGATCCCTGGTCACTGTGGCATACCTGGAAATGAAAAAGTTGATCTCCTGGCTAGGAAAGGGAGATCACTGGAACAAATAGAAAGTGATAATACGTACTATGAATGCAAGACCATGTTAAAAGCAGAATTTAAGAAAAAGTGGAAGCAGATGCACCCAACTGCAGAACCAAATGATCCCTACCATCAAATGTCACGCAAGGAACAAACCATCTTCAGACTACGAACTGGCCACAACAGACTGAGAAGTCACATGTTCTGAAAGCTGAAGATTGGCGAGACAAACTTGTGCAACTGTGGACTGAGCCCAGAGACTGCAGAACACATTCTTAATGCTTATCAACTCTACCAAGAAGAGAGGGGGAAAATATAGCCTACTGAGATGGCACTACTTTCAGACTTAAGGGGTTCCATGGATAACCTGAAGCGAATCACACAATTCATTGAAGCTATTGGTGCTGTAACCTGATATCTGACTGAAGAACGATGAAGAAGCAGCAGACCTAGAGAAGAGATGTAGTCATGGAAATGAAATCATTTTGCAGGTGATATTAGATACTTCATACATGAGCTGAGTTGCAAACTGTAGTTGTGTGAATGTAAGTCATTTCGCCATTCCAAAAATGAATGAGCTAGGCAGGAAATCACAAAATAGTGCAGTGAAACCAGCAACACAAGGTACTTGATGCTCCCCAGCATAAATCACACAAACTTTCATATTGGTTATGAGAGAGCAAACACAGAAGACGGAACAGACTACGAGCCTATTTTAGACACACCAGAGAGGAGCTGGTATGAACAAAATTAAGTATTTTTATGACATCCATGTTAAATTGCAATGATGATTTGTAGTTTGATAAATGGGATCCTGTCCTTGAACAGATTCGTTTGTTAACAATCCCAGTAATGACAAATGCTTTGGCCAATGCGACCAAGCATAAGAATGGGTTCCAGGATTATTCTGTTGTGAAAGGGATTCCATTTTCTTTCCAAAAAAAACTTTCATGTTTTTCATCTTTCAGGTGTTTGCAAAAAGCCTTCATCCTTTGGGAGTTTGAGAATGAACATAGAAGACTAACATTTGATGCCCAATGGCAGTCAAAACTATGAGACTTGCTCCTTTGTTTGTTTTCAAACTCCTGCAAATTCGCAGGATGTAGTCCTGAGATTGGAATGTTTTGTGTCATGTTTACAGCTTTGCTGACTTACTTCTTTGTTTGTTCTCGAACTACTGCAAATTAATAGAATGTAGTCCTGAGATTGGAATGTTTTGTGTCATGGTTTACAGCTTTGCTGCAATATCTGTGCCATTCGGTCTGACACATCTGACTTCAGCATGACTTCATGGTCACTCTGACCGTATATGGGATGGTATCAGGACGCATTCCTGTGTGGCAGTATCCTAGGACCATCACATCCTGCTAGGAGTGCAGTTTATACGTTTGGGATAAATAGTTCATCATTCTTCTGTAAGATCTGTTGATCTCACTGATGTAGTGATGGTACACCAAGCATTCTTCGCCACCTAGGAGTCTGCTACAAAACTGCAATGTTCGTAGGCCCGTTTCTTCCCGTCATCCATGGAGACCATTTGACAGAAGACAAAAGTAAGAGATCGAGGCAAGATATGCAGCGATTATGACTTTCTCACAGGTGACAAGTTGTCAGCTCATTCCCCAACATTTTTTATTCGCCTCCTATGACAAGATTGGAAAGAAGATAGTGGCCCTATTCTTTACATCCTGATCTTTATAAGTCCAGGCGCCAGTTTTAGAACAAGTATACATGAAAAGTAAAGTGTTGCTATTCTTTGCTCCCCTTTTGGCCCCAGGCGGTACACTTTGGAAAGGTAAAGGTAGGTCCCATGGCATCTGCCGTCGGGGATAAAGATAACTCTTCATGTACTAAGCCGCAGCAACTATTAGGTGGGGTGGCCAGTTCCCTTCCTTGCTGTTTTTTACCTTCCCTAACTCATGCATCAGGTACTCATTTACAGCTGAGTCGACTGGAGGAGTGGTCGTGTCAAGTGAGAAATCACAACCCAGATTATTTTTTTTATGTCCGGACGTAGTTTCGAACCTGGCACGCTGTAACCAGATGATAGCAAGCAAGCTCACTATCCACTAGGCTGCCGCGCTTTGGTACTTACTGTATTTGGTACTATTTTAAGATTAAATAAAAATCAAAACGCTATCAACCTTGTAACATTGTGCATGCTAATCTATTTCATCTTGTTTTAGAAATGGGCCATATCAGCTCTGATGTGAATAAAACTAATCCCATTTTTCCTGGTGATACCACAAATGACCAGAAGAAATGTCAAGATGTAAGGAAAATGCCAGAGACAGATTCAGGACCTAACTGTTTGGATGTAGAAGTGGATGAAACCAAGATTAGGGAAGGTGAAGCAAAAATCGATGAATGAGCATTTCCTTTACGTAAGAGGTAAGTCAAGTCAGAGTACTCTGAGTAGTCTTGAGTTTTGCTTTCAATTGGACTACTCAAGTGGGTAAATCTTTTTTCTCTACAAGTTTGTATCATTCTGGTTCATGTGAGCTAGTCATTTTCCTCTGCGTTCATTCTAAAACTTCTTCAGATTTGCCGAATGTATTCCAGAGAACAGAATGTGTTGTGTCATGGTTTACAGCATGGCTGTGATATCTGTGCCTTTTGGTCTGATTCATCTGAATTCTGCATGGATTCTGGGTCACTTGACCACTTATGGGATGAGACCAGCAAACTCCACCCAACAAACTGCCTTAGTGGCCTCTTACGACGTGCATAGCAGGTAATGGTGTCACTTCTCCCCTTACAAGCCCAGACTCTTTAACACTTTGCTGACCAATTTCGACGCTAGTCGAATTTCCGTTACAGAACCTTGCTGGCCAAGTTCGACACTAGTCGTATGCGGTATGATAGATCAGAAAAATGGGAATACCCATTGCAATAATGTGCTAAAAATAGTGTTTCCGGGAAATTATGTTCTGTAAAAATGGCGGCATGTCGGGAATAACGATATAGACATATGTGAGTTTTTATCAAGAAATATCGAAGATTTCAAAAGAAATATTGTATGATATATAGAAATTAATGCAAATCTAGGCCTAGCATTATGATAAGTAGCATTTTGCACTTGAAATAACTCTGAAGCTTTCAAATTCATTCAGAAAGTGCAAACAGTCGTTACAACACATATAAATTTTCAAGGCTATCTTGTGCTAGATCGATTTTATACGAATTTTTAAAGACGCCGATGTCAATGTATAAAATTTTGCGTGCACCCTTGGTAATGGCGGACAAGTGCGCAAAGTGTTAAAGTAGTTATATAGATTATCTATGGCATTTTAAAGCAATTTTTAGCTTTTTTTTTCACAGTGTATCTATTTAGTTATAATGTTATCCTGATTGACTAACTTGAAAGAGTGTTTTGCAGTTAAACAAAGGATCTTGTGCTGAAAAGTCTCATAATTAATCTCAGATTTAATATTCATTCATGTTTTTAAACATTTAAGAGAATGTATACTTGATTAATCAGCAAAATCATTTGTAAAGTTTGTCCATGTGTTTCCTGGGCTTGAAAGTGGAGCGAAGTTTTATTTGCAATCTGCATAACTATATTCTATCTATGTTCCTTCTGCGCCAAATACAGTGTATAGGGCAGAAACTAGAGCTCTCTGGTTCGAGTGATATGATGCGACTGTGTAATTCTTGCATGTTGTTGAAACCACTGGTCATAGCCTCTTTGATGGTTATTCTGCAAAGAGTCTATATCTTCTTTTTCTTTTGCCTGTAATGGCAGTTTGTTTTCATTCATTCTAAGTACATATCCAATATAAGTCCATCATTTTATTCTTATTTTGTAGGAACATATTTGGTGTCTTATTATTTTACTATTTTACTTGATGTTATATCTGGAAATAAGCTACATCTCTTCTGTATGGCTAAAACAAGTAGGATTGAAAGGATAAGGCAAACTCATTCTAAAAAAAATATAGAACTTAAAATTGATGTTTTGCATGAACAATTTCTGTTAATATTTTGTACATTGTAGGTCATGTGAACAATGGCATTTGCAATGAAGAAGAAAATATCAGCATGTGTAATGAATTAAATGTTCAAAGAATATCGTGACCAGAGGAACAATCCAATGCAGACACCTGCAAAGATCCGAACATAGAAAACGATTGGCTTTGGTGAAAAAACAAAAAAATATGGAATATAATGTATTTTGGGTATGTAACATAACAAGAAAATTCTGTTATTTGGCTTCCGCCAAAATGGCCGACTAGAACGAATGTGTTCTCTTTACGGTGCTCGATTAACGGTTGTTCCTTCCCGAAAGTAATGGCAACCTACGGGAATATTGTGCCTAGAAATTTTCAATGGATTAACTGAATCAAGATTTACCACAAACTCTGCTGCAAAATATGGGAAAGCGGTACATGGCCGGATGAATGGAAAAAATCATTATATATACCCCTCCCAAAAAAAGGCGACCTTCAGATTTGCTCTAACTACCGAACTATAGCACTTATAAGTCAAGCAAGTAAAATAATGCTAAACATCATAATGCAAAGAATCAAACAGAAATTAGAGATGGAGATAAATGAAACACAGGCTGGTTTCAGATCGGGCAGAGGAACAAGAGATCACATTCTTAACATGAGATTGATCATAGAAAAGTGTAGGGAATTTTCAACTGACCTGTACATGTGTTTCATAGATTACTCAAAAGCATTCGACTGCGTCCAACACCAGCAACTATGGGAGATAATGAACAGCATGGGTTTCCCAAGACATCTGATTCATCTAATAGAGGAACTTTACCAAGATCAAAAGGCTGCAGTGAAGTTAGAGGACGATCTCTCAGAGTGGTTTGAGGTACAGAGTGGAGTAAGGCAAGGGTGCACACTCTCCCCATACCTGTTCAACATCTACGCTGAAAGTATAATGAGGAACGTGAGAGAAGACATACACAACACTGACTACCACGCTCTAAACATAGGTGGATTCCTAATCCCGGAACTACGCTACGCAGACGACACAGTACTTCTTTCAAATGATATAAAGGGATTGGAACAACTAATCAAGAACACAAAGAAATATAGCGAAGCACAAAATTTGTATTTAAACACGCAGAAAACAAAAATCATGTCAACAGATATAACAACACAACAACCAAAAATCAGAATAGACAATACCGAGATAGAATGTGTGGATAAATTTGAATACTTAGGAGCAAACATCAACGGTGCAGGAGACTGCATGGCAGAAATAAGGAAGAGATTGGTAATGGCATATTGCAAAATAACACGGCTGAAAAACATATGGATAAACAACAAAATAGAAACGAAAGTGCTGATGTTACGAACTTTTATTTTTCCGGTTGCAACATACGGCTGTGAAACATGGACTCTAAGTAAAACAGCGGCAAAGAAGATCAACGCCTTCGAGCTGAAATGCTACAGAAAGATACTTAGAATATCATGGAAGGATAAAATCAGAAACTCAGATATTATAAACACACTGAATATTCCAGAGTGTTGGTTACTAAACACAATAACAAAAAGAAAACTACGCCTGTTTGGTCATATAAAGAGACATAACTGTTTAGAAAGACAAATAATGGAGGGAAGAGTACCTGGGAAGAGGAGAAGGGGCAGACCAAGAAGACGATGGACTGACGACATTAAAGATAATATGAATACATCGCTAGAAAATGCAAGCCACATCGCCCAAGACAGAGAGAGGTTCAGAGAGTTCATTGGGAAGACAACGTTCTGGAAGGAATACGTCACATGACACACAACATAACAAGAACATAATCACAACAGGCAAGATTGAAGGCACCAGAGACAGAGGGCGACAACGTGAGAAAATATTAGACAGTTTGACAGCCTGGAACTGCAAAGAAACAACGACTTTGATACATAATACTGTGGACAGAGAGCTGTGGAGAGCCATGACCGCCTACGCCACCCGGCATGGCACCTGATGATGATGATGAACATAACAAGGCAAATTTGGAAGGGCTGGTTCCCGGAAAAAGAAAAATAAAAGGCTGCCAAAATGATGATGGACACAGGATATTAAGAGCCTACTAAATATCACACTGATTTATAAGCAGGTCAGCTTACACAGAATTGAGATGGTTACAGATTGACTACTTTTTACAAAAGACACATCACTTTGAATATAAAAGTAGATAAGAAGAAAAAATGTATATCATTTATAAATGTCCATTATTGTAATTATTTAGTATTTTCTTCTTCTTCTTTCGTTCGCTAATAATGTCTATATCTGCAGTGTTGTTTCTTGTATAAATTGGACAGTATTTTCCATTTCTTGTTTTGTACCATAAAGTTTAACATTCATTGGTGTATCAGAAGGCCAGTATGTGCATCTTAATGTGTCATAGTTTGCACATTCTTGAAGGATATGTTCTGAAGTCTGGTAACTTGTCCACAATTACACTTTGCTGTTGTGCCAATTTTAAATTTTGTATACATATGGCTGTTTAGTCTATTGTGTCCAGTTCTCAGTCGAAATATGATGACCTGTTCTTGTCTGCTAAGTAGGTGGTAGTCATCCCGTGGAGATAAGTTAGGCTTTCATTGTGCCTTTATCATGGATTTCTTTTGGTGATAGCTGATTGGTACATCTGGTTGCTGCATGTTAGCACCTTCCTTGGCGAGTTGATCAGCTCTCTCATTTCCTGCTATTCCACAGTGTGATGGAATCCATTGCAGTATAACTCTACACCTATTTTGTACTATGGACAATACCTCTTTTAACTCTGGAAGTTTATTGGATTGTAATGCCTCTAGTACTGACCTTGCATCTGTAAGTATTACAATAGGGTGTGAGGTCCTGTCCAATGTTAAGTTTCTCTGCAGCTGTATAAATAGCTTTGACTTCAGAGTCATAGTTGTTGCAGTAATTCCCTGTTGGTATACAAGTGGAATCAGTGGTGCCATCTGGGTATTCTACATATACACCACTTCCTCCATTTTTTACTGCATTCTGTGCTGATCCATCTGTATATACTCTGGTCCATAGATCACTTGGGTAAACATCATCAAGGAAACTGAGAGCTGCTACTCTTTTCTGCAGATTATTCTGATGTTCATCCCCATGCACACCTGCTACTGTTGTTTGGATGGTCACTGGTAGGCATGTCCGTTTTTCCCATGGGGTGTGTTCTGGTTGAGATGTCAGTGGTATTGTTACCTCTGGTAGATCCGATACCTGTCTACGTAGACGCTTGGCCTGGTGTATGAAGCTGCTTCTTTTAAGCCGTCCTTGTGATAGATTCTTGAATCTTTCCTTCATTGGGTGACTATGGTGGGAAAGAAACTTTTCTCCATGAATTATAATTTTAGTATCTCTACGCTCTTTCAATGACTGCATCCCTACGATATTCTGCATTTCTATGATTGGTGTGGATCTCATTTCGCCTGTAATGATTCTAAGTGCTTGGTTCTGTACTCTATCTAGGTTTTGTAGTGTAGTGTTTGATGATGAACTCCATGCTGTAGAACCATATTCCAAGTGTGGTCGAATGGCTTGTTGGTATACATTTTTTTAGAATTCTTTCATTAGCTCCCCAGGTTGTCCCACTCAGTTTTCTTAGTATAGCTATCTTCCTTCTAGCCTTTGTTTCTGCTTTGCTGATATGATGTTTCCATGTCATTTTGGCATCAAATGTTACACCAAGATATGTGGGTTGGTCATCTACCTTTAAGATAGTTTTATTTACATAGATGTTTCCTGCTCTTTGTTTTGGTGAAAGTGTAAAAAGGGTTGTTGCTGACTTCTCTATATTGATACTTACACACCATTTGTCAGCCCAATTAGTCAAAATGTCCATGGCTCTCTGAAGCATTTTTGTGGTAACCATGGCGCTCTCATGTGTGCACCATAGAACCAAGTCATCTGCATATAGTGCTGCCTTAGTTCCACAGGGTATTTCTTCAATTAGATCATTGATAAATATGAGAAAAAGAGTGGGTGATAGAACTCCTCCTTGAGGCACTCCATGGCGTAGTAATACTTTCCTACTTTTTTTGCCATTTACTTGTACTCTGGCTCTTCTATTGTGAAGAAAGGCTTTTGTCCATCTGTACATATTTCCACATATCTTGTAGTTTCTCATTTTTTGAATCAACCCTTCTTTCCATACTTTATCAAAGGCCAATCAATCCATGCCACTAAAACTGATTTTTTGTCTTGGAAAGCATCCTCAATTTCCTGTGAGAGGTATGTGGTTTGATCCTCTGTGGAGTAGCATTGCCTGAAACCTGCCTGCTGTGGTGCAAGGAATTTTCTACTTTCCAGGTGAAATTTTAGTCTTAGGTTTATGATGCGCTCCATTGTTTTGCACAGGCAACTTGTAAGACTAATTGGTCTGTAGCTAGTTGGTGTTGTTCCATCTTTTCCAGGTTTAAGCAAAGGGACCATAATTGATTATCTCCAGATTTGTGGTATTTTCCCAGTAGTCCAGCTAATATTTAGGATGTCCAATAGTTTCCTTCTGGCTGTTGTTCCTAGATTCTTTATCATTTCATTTGATATTTCATCAATTCCTGGGGACTTATTTAGCTTTAGTTTAGAGACTGCTAATTCTAATTCACTATATGTGAACAATCTATCCATAATTTCATCTGCTTTGTTTTCATCACTGATTCTAGTCTGAGCATGTTCCAATTTACTTTTTGGGTCGCTCCGCACTGTATGCTGTTTCTCTGGACTAATTTCAATATTGCAGTCTTGAGCAAATATCCTAGCGAAATTATCTACTGCTTGCTTTCCTGTAATCATTTTGCCATTCTGTACGAGTGTTATGTTTGTGCTTCTTCCTGTTCCCTCATCATTTAGTTGTTTGACCAGTTTCCACAGTTTTCTTCCATCCTTTTCAAAATTTAAGGATTCTGTTTTCTCTTTCCAGCTCTTTCTTCTAGCTTCTAGTTTGGCTCTTTGGAATTTAGCTTTTACGTGTTGATGTTTGTTGTGATGTTCCTGGCTTGGGTTATTTTCCACTTCCGTCCGTGCTTTTTCTAATTCTTCTTGCAGTAGTTCTAGTTGTTCACTCCAGTATGGCTTGTATTGTTTGCGTGATCCTCTTGGTATTGCTTCCTTGGCAGCTTGATTTATTGAACATTTATTGAACTCTTTGACTATGGCGTTTATGTCTTTTCCTTCCATATCTATTTGTCCAGCTAAAACACTACTGCGGTGTTTAAATAGTCCCCAATTTGCTTTTTTATAATTCCATCTTGGAAGGCTACATGAATTTCCTGTGAGTTCATTTTTAATACTAAGGAGGACTGGTGGATGGTCGCTACCCCCAAGTTGCTTCCCCACTGTTCTATTGATTTCCCAGTTTAGGTCTGCTGAGTACAATGCCAAGTCTGGCGTGGAAGTGGTTTGCCATGCTCTTGAGTAGTATGTTGGAGGATCTTTTGGCGTATTAAGCAATAGAAGACATTTATCGTCTTGCCAGCTTTCAAGTTCTTCTCTTCTTTTATCCATGTGGTCATAACCCCAGCTTTGTGAGTGACTATTAAAATCTCCACATACTATCAGTCTTCCTCTGTACGGTATTGTGTCCAGGGAAAGGGACTGGTCATTTGGACAATAATAATTTAGTAGGTTGAAGTCTGTGTTCTTGGTCTTTAGTTGAAGGACCTGATATTCTGCTCCTTCCATGTATAGCTCAGTTTGATGTGCGCTGATATTATTTTTTACTAGGGTTAGTATACCTCCTTTTCTTCTGTCTATTCGATCAGCTCTAAAGCACTGATAACCTGCAATTTTAAAGGCTACATCTTTGCTGAGGTGTGTCTCTTGTATGCAACAAATGCTGACCTGTTCCTTAAGAAGGGTGTTTTCTAATTCTAATTTCTTGCTAAAGCCATCTTTTTTGCTATTTACACCCTTAGCATTCCAGTGCATTATTGTAAGTGATGTCTCATTGGTTGGTAATATTTGTTGGTCAGTGATATTACTCTTGTGCCTCCTGGCTCCACAAGGCAATAGAAGAGGACCTCCAGTCGTATGGGGTGGGCCCTTTCGAGGTATAGGGCCCGGTGCTACTCCTGCCTGGTGAGTCGTCACAGGGTTAGCACCATAACGGGGTAATGCAGATATAGACATTCATGTGCGATAATGCATGACATTCTGATTGTTGCGGTGCGCCTTCTGGCCAAATGTCGCTGACTTCAGCACCTTTACTTGCTAGGCAAGACTGTGGTCCTGCCCGAATGTGGGAGGGCCCGGCCAGTCTTAGTTTCCAGCCTCTGCTGGCTGGACTAAGCCCCCATCTCCACGCCAAGGAGCTGGCCTCGATGGGGAATTATTTAGTATAAATTTTGAAGAAAATAAATGTTCCTGTATGAAATGAAACAGACTAAATGTATGTTCTGTGGTATAACCTTCCTACAAGAGAAATAACAAAGCAAATTATTGTAACTGCCCATGTGCTTCCATGGCCTGAAAAGGGAACAAAGAATAACCGCACACTATCACCTGCCAATCGTGTTGTCGTGGGTGATTGAGGTTTTGGGTTGAGTTGACCATCTCATATATTGTCAAAATTACCCAGAAGCCATGCCAAAGTTGGATGTGTCAAAGGGCACAAATATTGTGGCTACATTGTAAACCGTGACGCTGCGAACTTCATTCTCCAGACTACATCCAACTTATGCGCAAGAATTGGAGAATGAACACAGAAGAAATTATCCTAAGTAAACCCTTCCTTATAAAGGACCTTTCCATCTGAAATGCTGGGACAAAACATTTACAGACTCCTATAATTGTCTTAAACTGTCAACAAGAAACGCTAAGTTTACATACGGTCACTTTGACCATATATGGGATAAGACAGCCAACTTCACTCCATAACCTCCTAGGCCATGACATGCATGGAAGGTAAACAGTGTTGCTATTTTTTGCTTTCCTTTCAGGCCTGGCAGTACAACAGTTGATTTGGTAGTATACACACATCCCTCTATGCGCATCATTTTATAATAAACTTTCCTGTTAAACAACAAATTTGAAGATCCCCCAATTATATTTATTCTTTATCGCTTGTTCTGTCTATAGCAAAATTTTATCATTACATTCATACATATTTCATCGGCCCAGACTAATTTGTTATAATGGATTTAACTGTATTAATGTTGGCTATTTTTCACCACTCATCCCATAATGCATCAATTATAGCTAGTTGCAAGAGAGATGTGTTCAAATGACTTGTTTCCATATTATTTTTGTACTATACCTTTATTTGAGTAAAGTAAATGGTTATAAATACACAGTAACTAAGTGTTCAAATTGGGGGGGGGGGCAGAAAAAACGTTTCAAGGACTATTTGAAGACATCTCTCAAACACTGCAGGATTGACTCAAGCTATTGGAAAACAACAGCTCTTGACTGCACAACCTGGCATGGTCAGATTAGTAATAGTAAAAGCCTTTTAACAGTAGAACACTGCAGGGGATATGAAAGAGACAAAAATAAATAAAAGAACTGTCAAACTTTTCCTTCATGTGAAGATCTTCTTAATTCCCTTTCACAGCAACTGGTTTTCATAGCACGGATTGGGCTCCTTAACAATCTAAGAACAACCAAACCTAATAGAATTTATTTTTAAATGCTATTTTTAAAATCTTCCAAAGCTAGGCAGCATTACCGATTGGATGGGCTAATTTCAATTCTTGTTTATTTATACAATAATTCATTGGATTTATCTTTTATTACTCATAACTGTAATTTATATAATGTTAACTCAGCAAAGCACTATATAATTATAGGTGTATACTTTATTACTATCATTTTGGTTTGAATTGCCTTAGACACTTAATAGCAACATGCCATTCTTTTATCATGAGTCATTATTGAAACTTTACTCCAACTGTAGGCCATGTACTGCATCACTATTCTACTTGAAGCTATAGATTTTCATTTTGTATCTTATTAAGTCCATAATGGAGAAGTTTTTATGACTGAGCCAGTCTCTTTATGCAAAATGTCTAATCCATGGCTTTTCTAATCCATCCTTTTAATGATAGTATTCATATTTAC
This sequence comes from Meghimatium bilineatum, assembly GCA_034231615.1. Lineage (NCBI taxonomy): Eukaryota > Metazoa > Mollusca > Gastropoda > Stylommatophora > Philomycidae > Meghimatium > Meghimatium bilineatum. The sequence continues at coordinate 49,655,691 of CM067321.1, read as the reverse complement.
TTGTTGACATTTTCAAGGACTTCCTGTTAGATATTGTCCTTCTCTATAATGCCTACAGAGTCTTTATTAGCTACATGTGAAAGGTGGCTAGTTTGAAGAAATCCTATTCTGTTGTTATTCAGCATTCTCATCTATATAGTAATGTTATTAGACCACACAGTTAGCTTTGTGAACAGGCACATCAGATTTTAGAGCACATGCTTCAAGTTTGCCCAAAATATGAAGTTCCCTGCCACAAACAAATTGGCTCAAAGAAACAACACTGAAGTAATTCTCTACAGACCTCCATGTGAACTACAGTGGAAAATTTAAAGCGGGGCAGTAAAGTTTTCACTAATAACTGGAAACACAAAAAACCAATGTTTTAACCAAAAGGCCTTACACAACATAGTAAAAAAAAATTGCACTGTCCACGATCACATAACAGAACTCATTGGACAACTAATGTAAGTCTAATTGCTAATAGGTGGAAATGCAAGAACAAGCAAAAATTATGATTTTGCAGTGGATCACAGTGAGACTAATTCTTAGCCCTCTCTAGTGACTCTTCATCACCTATTTTGACTTTCTGAATCATACTCAAGTCACTCAGCATGAGGATAGGCATGTTATTCCAGCTAGTTTAGGGCCTGCGTTACAGCAGACATCTACAGTGTTAGATTATTTGTTGTTGTAGTGAAGCTCCCCTTGTAATGTGAATGTTCTCAGAGCTCACTCTGAGGTATTCTCAGATACACACACCTACATGTCAATCCTGTGAGATATGCTCGGATAGTTAAGAAATAAACTCACAGTCACACATGGTGTATTCCCTGTACAACCCAGGATGATGTGCATTACTTCGTTCAAAATTCTCCAGTTTTGCAGTCTGCATTTGACTGACAATGATAATGGCACCTACATATTCAATATGAACAGTGATTGTTTAGTGTCAACAGCTCCACCACTCTCAATGCTGAGAAAATTTAGCTGCCTTGTGCAATAACATAATTGACGTATTCCCGAAAGCACAAACTATAAACACACCAAGTTATTGTAATAATGATATTTGGACTATATTGTGTCCCCTCATCTTCACAGTTGGTGTTGCAGACTTTACGATATGATTGTTAGTTTAATTACTGATCCAGCAGGGCTTATGTCCTGTGACCCAATATGATTGTTACGGGAGAACCATGTACTTGCTGCTCAGTGCTCCAGAAATATCACACCAGGATATGGTTTAATTCCTTCTATAGAGTGATGGTGTGTTCTTGATAAAGGCTATTTGGTCAAAACATTGATTTCTCTTATGTGTTCACTTGTGCATTTCCACTGATTAGCAAAATTTTATTACCGTTTTAAATTGTCTAGTGCCAGATTAGTTTTACTTCAGTTGATACCTATTATATGAGCTGCAAAATACAAGTGTATACAAGAAATAAATATATTGGCACATTTAGAGTTGATAAAAGAAGAAAGTTAGACCCTGTGATGTATAGAATTGATTTTTCTACACTCCGAATGACTGAGGATAGAGATATGTGGAGGACTTTTTGTGCTATGTCTCCAGTGTGGAACCCCTACAACTGTGATGGGTTATGGGTATTATTATTATTTTCAAATGATTTCTGGGTGGTCCTGAAGTTTATGAATGCATTTATACTTTATTAAGTATGTTTTGAATGTCATATCCAGCTCCTTCATGGTTGATAAGTCTACCAGCATATGTGGCCAAAATATGTATATACCATTTTTACTGGCAGATAGAGCAGATTAAAAATTATTTCAGTATATTCACCGTCCTTCCAAAAATAAAACAAGCTGTCTTGGCCAAACTATGATAGGAGGAAATTATTACATTGAACTTTTGATGTTGCTAGTTGCAGTGGTCACAACAGTTTCTAGACAGTGCCCACTGAAATTTTGTATGCTCAATATTGGAAGTGACAAAAGTTTTGACTTCAAACAAGCAAGCCTTTTAATATTAAAGTTTTTGCCAGTTGGAGATAACAGCTACAAGGTCTTTTGGAAAATTCATAGGAATTAAAAGAAATTTAAAAAAAAAACAGTGCAACTATTCACAAATATTCTTAGCTCACTATTATTTTGTTAATTATTGTTCACAAATCCAACAAATTGTGTTTTGTGTGAAATTGAGCAACTGTTCTTAGAATAGTAGGACCTTTTATCAGTTCACTCGGTCATGCTAATCAGGACTGATCTGTTTATAACCAACCCAGTGATTAACCATTATTTTTTGGTTACAATTAATAAATAGTTCTTTGAAATGCTTTGAGTGTGGTATCAACAAGCAGACTGTGTTATAATTATGCAGCACGTCTCACAATGCCTGTTTACAACACATACATCAGATTGGCTACTAAGAATTTTCAGTATTGCACCTTGGACCAGTCAAGGCTCAGCACTTCAGGTATTATTTTATGGTAATACATTTTTAGTACAAATCAACGGGGCAGCAAAAATATTTTCTCAATTATTTCAATTAGTAGTAGATGTACATTGAGTAATGGGTAGGGAAAACAAGTAAATATCAGGATTTAATTTCAGGACATTTCAAAATATGTTGTCAATAATTTTGCAAGTAAATCGACCATGTTTTTTATGATAAGACTTTAATTAACAATACAGTAAAGATCAATCTATAAAGATCGCTAGTACTAACTATTCTGTTGTTCAGATGTGAGTGCTGGATACAAAATGCTGGCATGGAAAGAAGCAAACTTTTGAATATGTGTTGAGGCATCTATTTAAAAATGAGTTATGTAGAAATATATTCATTTTAGAACAGACACTTACAGGTTATCAAGAAACACTTTTGGTGGTAGTGAAACAGCATAAGCTTGCCTGGTTTGGACACAGTTCACTTTCTATGCTTTTCCAAGAAACATTTGAGGTTAGAATGAGAAGAGGCAGATAAAGAGAATTTGGAATGACATCAAGTAATGGTCCAGACATGAGTGATTTTTCTACACTCATTTGAATGACTGAGATGTTTGGGTGTCTTTTTGTGCTGATGTCTCAAATGTTGACATCAAACCTACAACTATTGACCGGTTACGAATATTATTATTATACTATTATATTATATTGCTGGTCTACTATGAAGTTTGTTCATATGAAACCCATCCAAGTGGGTTTATTACAAGATTATGAAATGTACATTATTAGTTATGTTATAATTAATTAAAGCAATTATTAGGGAACAGAAGTCACTAGGTATTCAAACATGCATCCCACTGTCTGGATAGATGGTGAATTCTGTCAGAGGACTTCGTTTGCTCATGGAACCATTTGGTCACAGCTGCTATGATATCTTTATTGGAGTGGAATCGTCCTGCTGAGCCTTCTTAGATGGTTCAAATGAAAGTCACATGGCAATCAGTTGGGACTCTAGGCCGGATGTGACAGAGTTGCCCATTGTTTCTGTGGTAACGCGCCTTTCGTGAAATGCGGGCAAGCATTCTCATGCAACAGAATGATATAGTGCGATAGCATTCTGAGTTACTCATTCTTGATGACTGCAGCTTGTCTATAGTGTGTTCTTGTAGCTTATAGCATCATTTAAAAAACATTTTACAATATTATAGCTTATTTTAAGGTCCACTAAAAGTCCTTGGTAAAAAAAGGCAGTAAGCATAATCTTTACTGCAGAACTTTATTTTAATTTTTTGCTCTTTGGTGATCCAGGATGTTTCTAATGCATAATGGCTGCTTTGAACGTGGTGACGCCATGATTCATCACCTGCCACTATTTGTGACAAATGAATCCCCTTAGCATGGTGAAAGAATACATACTCCGGCTATGGTCAACACATATTGCTGCATCCATCTTGGTGATGGCTTCTTTTGCCACAACCATACATGCCTGACCCAACCGCAGATAATGTGTTACCTGTTGCCTTTCCTGAAACATTTTTGTTCATTCCTTCACTGTTGTCTTCAAAACACATTTTCTACCATACATCACCTGCATTCTTTGATGAATGTTGGTCAATATCCTTCGGCTGTAAGAAACACAGAATCACTGCTTGGTGGTCAGATTCTGGAGGATTCATTATCATGCCAGTTATGTTATTGACGGCCTGCACATGATACCAAGCATCAATAATGGCAACTTCATGCTTCTCGCATGCTGGCATAGGTGATGCAGCACAGGTGGGTTTCATTTGAATATGCCTCATACTTTCTGTTGAGTTTTTATTCATTTATTGTGAACACTCCAATGCTTCTCTTTATTAAGGCAGCTTTTCTGTTATCTTGTCTGATTTTCAGTCCATGTTTCTAAAGATTCAAAGTGGTCTGTGTCAGAATGAGTGAAAAGATATCTATAGCTTCTCCCAAACTTTTCGGTATCAAATGTATCTACTGCCCTTGTCATTCATGGTAATGAGAGAGTAGACACTTACATATCCCACAGCAGATTTTGTTTGGCCAACTCAGCAGTAGACAATTGAAATGGCCAGGTCATGTGTAAAGAATGAACAACATATTGGTACTGTACATATTCCAAAGCAGATATTGTTTGGCCAACTTTTGTAAAGAAACGAGAGGCACTCTTGAAATTACAGAGATGTATGCAAGGCCTCAGTGAAAGAGTTCTCTATTGACTACAATTTCTGGAAAAATGTGACTACAACTGAGCAAGGCGTATAGATGTTGGCATTGTGTAAAGGTGCTGAAACTTTTGAAACACTTCTGAGGGAAGTGCTAGAACACAAATGACATGCATGTAAAGCAAAGGTCACTGTGGGTTAACAATAACTGATTCATTCTACAACTCCTCCTAAACACATGAACCTGTTAAATAACTAACATTTTTGAAAAAGTCATACATACCCGGTACATATAAACACAAAAAAATTGATGTTTAGAAAGGAGAATTCATCCAAATTCTGGTTGGGGGGAGGTAATTATTTTGCAGATGATAATCATGGTACAGAAAATGATGACCTTGGTCTTTGTATAAGCATGATATTTATCATGTAATATTTAGCCACACAATGTGTCTACTTATGACTCACTGTTTATGCATCCATGACTTTCTTATCCCATGAAGCGATGATACAAATATGACAAAGTAGCTGATTGTTGAGCTGAAGCCAACCTAAGGATTGCAAGCCAGGGATCAGCAATCAAATGACTTATAGCATCGTTTCTCACTTAAAATGTTCAGGTATTTTATTGTAGTAGTCGCTAATTCTGTGGCTCATCATGACTCATTCCAATAACTACTTTCTTGTATGTTAACACATGCTTTTCAACTTTGATCAGGACATACAGCAAATTGATCTGTCAGTGTGCATTTTGTGTTGGATGAGCCACATCTGGTAGACATTGTTTATGATATTAAATCTTGCACATATACAAATGTATTTTGGTGACATTTCTGCAAATTTGGAAGTTCATTTATTCATCTTAATTTTGCTCCTAGCTGAGAATATACACCTTTAACTTTTAGCTGTTTGAGATTTAATTCCAGACTTTTAATTTTAACATAAAATTGTGTTTCTTGTTTCTATGCACCTCATATTCTCAACAACTCTGAAAATTCATTTCAAATATTTCAGAATGATTTCAACTGTCTTCATTGACTACATTTTATTGTTTTCAAAACTCATGGCTACATTTATTGGTTGAATATGGTGGACTGTTTGAGTAATTTGCAGTCTTTTATTTGTCATCACATTCATCCTCTAAGATAAAAGGTGGAATGTGGTTCAAGTTTTTCCATTGTATGTAGTCATCCATAATCTGATTAAATATATCCTAATTGATCTATATTAGAAGGTGGACAACATTTTACAAATATTACTTTCCTATATTTGATTAATTATCATCTAGTGTGGATGATTGTAATGTCAGCAACACTGATTTCCATATTTTTAAATACAAGCGAAAAAAAGAATTTGGCACAACATTTTGGACCTGTAAAATGTTTTTTCTATTGACAGCTCAAGGGATTGCTGAAACTTAAAATGCAGCTTTTCAACATATCCGGAGCTGAGTGGAAGCGGCAGACAGCAAACATCCATGATGCAAGTCTGAACTTTCATGCACATGAATAAAACTATTTTATAAATAATTTGATTTGCTATGGAAGAATGTTGTCTTGTTTTAAGAGTTCACTCAAATGACATTTGTTTTTGTTGTATCTGCTGTTATTATGTGCATTCAACTGTTTTAAATAGCTTATATATACATTCATCTGTTTTAAATAGCTAGACAGATCTCAAACTGTAAAATTATTGAAGTGTAAGTTGAGTACCTATTGGGTCATAATTGGGAGGCAATGAGACAACTTTAAAGAAGCTATGTACATGTGCAATTAGACCAGTACTAGAATACAGATCAATAGCATGGACTACAGCAGCCAATTCCCATCTACAAAGTCTGGATACGGTATAAAATCAAGCACTTCGTCTTATCACAGGTGTCATGAAGACCTTTCCCATAAATTAAATGGAAAATATTACAAGCATGATACTAAGGTCATAATCCATGCAGAAAAGTAAAAATGAAGACCACATTGTGACTTAGCCAGTGGAATACTGAAAGCAATAGTTTTATTCACAGATCAAAATAACTAAACAGAATACAAAGATGAACTACCATTCATAGCAAAAGAAATAGCACCAATACTTTTTCTAGTTCTGTGGGAGCAATATCAAAATCACCATAAACAACTGCACTATGAAAGAGCTGGATACTCAACAAAATAGTATGCAACATGAGATTGAAGATATGTATCATAGAGAAGCATGGATACAAGTATATATTAATGGATCAGCAACCACACAGTGCTGAATGGAGGTGCTGGAGTGTATATCCAGAAAAAGACAATGAATCTATGTTTACCAACTGGAATCTTCTGCTCAAACTACTTTGCAAAAGTACAGACCCTAAGCATTGCTGCAGAAATAAATACACAACACGTCAATTTCAACAAGTGGTGTTTATTATGGATGCAATGTCTGTCCTACAAGCCATTGACAGCAATAAACTGCCAGACCCAAAGGAAGCAATATAAGTGAGCATCCAAAGAAGTGTAGTATTACAGATACCTTCCAACTGTGGCCTTAAAAAAAATGAAAATCTAATGCTAGCAAAAGATGGAGCAACATAGAAAGAAACCGTCTAAAAAATAACCTACCAGAAAAAAAGGACACTCATGAAAGCTATTAGGAATGTCGACTTCCCAAAAGACTATCATTATCTCGGCACAAATGACAAGCTGTTATCTTCCACGACAGGACACAACAGACAAAACAGTTTCTTAAATAGACCGCGGAACATATCCTGCAAGATTGCATTATACTAAACCAGTTGAGGAAGGAGCACTGGCCCACACAAACAGTCATTCACAGCAAGCTGCGAGATCCTCAGGAAGTTTTCAAATACAGCAGCATTTATCAAGAAAACGAAACGTGTAGACATTTCAAACTGTATGGGGGCCTTGAGGAGCTTTCACATAGGGCAGCATTTATCAAGAAAATACGCATTACTGTGTAAACGTTAAACTGCGAACGAGAAGTAGTATATCCTATATATGGCATTACTTTCAAACTATTGAATATTTAGGCTCCACTAATACATCTAGTCGCAGTACAATACAGGTAACCATCTTCCAAACTATGTAATAATTCAATGGAGTTTTGTTTGTGAGGCAGACCCCTGACTGGATGGATACGAGAATTGTACACTCATGACAATTGTAGAGAAGAATACAGACCTTTGAATATAAATTCTACAGACAGATACTGCAGATTTGCTAAAGGGATCATATAACTGATAATTTTAAAAATACAAAAAAACATGCCTGTGGTTCCAAGAATAACTTATATCAATGATTAAACAACGAAAGCTGATGTGGTTTAGGCATATCAACTGCCATGGAATTGTAAATAATTGTTCGAACCGCAGACGACGAGAACATGGAGATTTCTAACGTGTTTATGCACCTACCGCAGCACACCTGCAACCCTAAAGTGTTCTGAGATTTACTATTACTGTACTACCACAGAGCCATTGATGTCCAATATATGATATGCTTATTTATCAACCAAATGTAGATGGTGTCTGTGTTGATAGCAAGGCACGATGGTTACAAAAAGGTTAGCTTTGATCTTCATGACCAGCGTGTAAGTATGAGAAACCAGTTTTCTCTCGTACTGCTGACTATGCTAGCGATATGGTTACAAACGTTACCGTTCAGTTGAAAAAATAGTGAATGTAAAGTAATAGAACGCTGAATTCTTATGTATCTGGACAAGTGCAAAATGAAGACACTGAATTTGAATTCTCTGGACTATGTCCTGCTGGAATGGCCTAGAATCGTCTAGTAGGACCATTATCCAATTATGAGATTCTGTGGTAGCAACAAAGGTATAAAAAATAATTATGACAGAATGAATATTAACTGAAACAAGTAAAGATATTTGTTGTATCTTTGAAATTAGAAATGCATGTAGAATTATCTAACAAATTGTTGGTTACATATCTTGAGGGCATAACAATCAACAAAGCATTTGTTGGCTGTAATAATTTGCTACGCAATGTTTACAAACAGCAGGTTGACCACGATATATATTGACCATGGAAATATATGAAAAATCATCATAGAGTTACTCGCTGCAATCTTGGAGAAATAGATAAGGACCTTCAAATACAAGTATTCTTCTGCGTTCATTGTAACTACAGATTAGCAATATGTACGGAGAGTGGAATATGTCATGGTATTTTGCTGCGATAACTGTACCTTTATCCTGACACATTTGATATCAGCATTTTTTTCAGGCGTCTGTGGGATGGGACACTCAACTTGACCACACCTCCTTAGTCACTTCTTGCCGCCAAAAATGGATGTGTCGGGCCATTGGCACAAATAAAACAGCGAAACAACGCATTTCCATTCTTTGAACTACATCCTGCTAGAAATCTAGTGGGACCATGGTCCTGCTACAAAGGAGATCCAGCGGGAGTTTGAGAATGAACGCTGAAGAAGTCACTTCTTACAACTTGCATGGCATGTAACAGCATCATTCTTTGCTCCCCTTTCGGGTTCCAGCAACACAATAGCGTGTTATATATGAATTGTACGTATTTCCTATAGAGAGCACAAGACATGCATATGTAAGAAAAACATGCACACAGATCCACAAGAATTACTTATTTTCAGTAGTTTAAAAAAATAAAATACATGTTCTATACACATAGAACTGAAAAGAAAAAACTCTGGGAGAGGATGACAGGAATGTAGAACTGTGATGAACTAATGTAAACACTTGTATCAGTCCACATTCAGCTAATTGACAGACTCATCATACTTTCCATCGCTGTAGATACACAAGTGTATTTTACATGATGACAACCTGCTGACGGAGGCAACAGGGTCTACAGTTGCCACGCACATCATACAATAAGAATAGTGCAATGAAAATTACATACAATTGGGTGGATACATTGAACATACATAATTGAATGGCAGACAGTTTGGGTCATAGAAGTAGGTATATGTAGAACATCCTAGCTCAATAATACAATTTATCCTTGAAAAAAAGACACCCAAACAGAAAGTAAGTAGTCTCAGTCCGCCATAGTGTGAGCCGCAAAGTATTTGTTGCAGAATCAGTTACCCACGACCTTGTATAGCCATTCTGTAATATACATGGCAATGGCACACAAAGATGATTTGCATGCTTGCGTTTTACGGAGGGGCTTGAAGAACCAAGAATATTACTAACCCAATATGTTCATACAGGGTATCTAATGGGTTGAGTTTAAGGATGGCGACCCATCCTGTATGACTTAAATGGATCATTTTAAAGCTATATATGATTGCTGAAATGTGTAAATATCACAGCCATGCTGTAAACTAGCAACACATTCCAGTTTACAACCTATTATCCTGCATGTTTGAGATTGAAAGCTGAAGAAGATATTAAGAAGAACAATAGTTTATGGTGTAGTTACAATGGGATTTGAAAAAACTATCTCAAAATGTATGTCCGTCTTATAGAAATGCTTGTGTATGTAACTTGTATACATGAGACAAAATATAATTGAGAATTATAAATATTTTTTAATTGTTGCCCAATACTTTTAGATATTTTTGTTTGTGAATAAATTTGATATTCTCCAGAAATGTTGGTTTATGTGTTTGATTCCCACAGATGTCAAAGATTTATAATTCACTTCAAAGTATTAGAATGTTCAGGGATTATTAGACACAAAATTCAGACAAGCACAATCACCTAATAAAGGTACCTACCCAACAAAGCATGAGAACAGAAAATAGACTATTGTGTAATTCTGTTTCCTGAATAAAACTCACTGTCTTCTGTAGTTCATACAGTGGTCCATACAGCTTTGATTCCAGTGTTGTTTCCTCTGGTCAGTATGTCCGCCTCTCCACATGGCCATGTTGCCAATATTGAACTTTATGTACATATGACTATCAATACAAGGTAACTGCGTGAAACGTAACAACAATTAGACTTACGTAAAACACAGGTTTATATATCCCTTCAATGAGAGACAACAGACTATAACTAAAACTACTAGGTAATGATGTGCACACAAGAAATCATACAAATTACATTACACAAATCATATCGACGTTTCAACCAAAAGGTCTTTATCAAGACACAAACAAAACACCAAAAGACGCCGAATGGAAAAATTATAACAACAAACAAACGTATCCAATGGAAACGAGATATATCTCATTTCCATATTTCTGTTGGATACGTTTGTTTGTTGTGATAATTTTTGTATTCGGCGTCTTTTGATGTTTTGTTTGTAACGTCGAATATGATTTCTTGTGTGCGCATCATTAGTTGTCCACCGATATTGTCTATTTTTTCCATAATAACAGAATGTACAGGCTTCATATTTTGCATGAATGCATTATTTCTTAACCACGTTACAGAATTATGATTATTATCTATATTGAATGGATTTATTGAAGCAGTCGCTACGAATACCGTTTTTAAGGTAGTACTGATTTTATTTATGTGGAAAAGAAATTTTACAGTAATTACTGGTATAGGCGTATCGTTAATATGTCATAGCATGGGTAAAAATAAAGTACAGTATCCAGAATGTAATATTTTTCTTTCGTTGCATTGAGATTATGTGTTGCGATATATACATATAAAAGTTAAACGTGTATAGAATTGTGGAAAGTCTTCACTCTGTGTACATTCTTTACCATTAACAGTAACTCTGGTTTCAAGTGCATTTCAGTCAATGGAGTATGTTCTTTTTTAAGCCATATGTTAATATCTTCCTTAGTAGATGAGGTTGTAATGATCTTATCGTCGCATGCAATATTATGGTAGGAAGCTTGTCCATAACCAGACAGGATGGTCTATCTAATGATGGAAGTAGTCTTTTCTATCCAATCTCTAAATATATTACCATTCATCTCAGCATGGTAGTCTCGATTATCGGTAGATTTGGAAATGAAAATGAGTTCACCATTCTTCAAAAGAAGATTTTGTCCGCGACATGCATTTGCCATGATTAATATTTGACCTTTGCTGCTCAGTGCATATCTTTTAATAGTTCCATCTACAGGTGGTCATTCATTCCTTTTTATTAGTGTTATGGGCGTTAATCCACGTTTAATCCGTATATACAATATCATATGGAGCCACGTAGCGCAGTGGTTAGTGCACTGGCTTTGCATATAAGTGGTCCTGGGTCCCCAGTGGAGGCGGAAATGTTTTTTAGATCGCAATGGTTTCCAAGTCGACCCAGCCGTAAATGGGTACCGGATTAATCCGGGAAATAAAGACTGCGAGGGAGAGAGGAAATGGCTACCGCCCTCATTGTAGAGCCACTGAAATGTGAGATCGCTAACATCTCACACCCGTACGGCATTAATAATTGTTATGGGTTACTTCACAATTACATACATAATTTTCTTTACGCATCTCCATGATTTGTCTCATATATTTACTTGTCATAGTTACTGAATGTGGTTTTCTCACAAGACGCTTCTGCTACATGTATGTAATTTAGTTTTAGAAATGTGAATGTCATTGTTCTTTTCTGTATACATTTTCAATGTCGTTAATGTCAAAGATTCTTTACAATTCAAAAGTCTATAAATTGTTCTCTTAATTATTTTCTTCAACCTAATTATCTACAACATTGTTTCGTCCTCTCATTTCTTTTTTTTCCACCTTGACAGTGTGAAATACTATGAAATAGAGTTCTGCGTCGCGCCTTTTGTGAAAAATATTTGTACAATCTTATAGTTATACTTTTTAGTGCAATGAATTTAACTTTCCAAGACGTGTTTGTAATATACTTGTAAATGCTGCTTTCTCCAGCCGACTTCATCCCTTAACCTCCCTCAGTCGCCTCTTACAACATGCATGGAAGGTAAACAGTGTTGCTATTCTTTGGTTCCCTTTCGGGCCCCGGCAAAACACAGGCGAAAGTTATTTAAATCATGTACAGTGGAACCCCATTATAACAACTTTGTCCGGACCGATGGAATATGTATGTAATAACATAAATTTGCTATATATAGTACAAAAAATGAATAAATATGATTGGGGATTTTGAAAAATGTCAGGAAATTTTTTAATTAAAGTATATGCTATAGAAGGATTCCACTGTATTAATCCAGGACTATAACTTTTCCTGGTGCAGATGTTTGAATGTTAAAAAAGAAATATCACCCAAAAATTACGCCAGAATAAGATTTCTTCTTCTTCAGCATTCATTCTCAAACTCCCGCTGGATATCTCTTGTAGCAGGACAATGACCCTACTAGATTTCCAGCAGGATGTAGTCCAGAGAATGGAAATGCGTTGTGTCGCCGTTTTATATGCGCCAATGGCCCGACACATCCGTCTTCGGCGGCAGAATAAGATTTGATCTGGACAAAATGAAATTTCCAGAAGCCATTTTTTAGAGACTGCACCAATACTCTAAAAAAAAAAAAAAAACAGACTCCACACAAGCCATGGATAACAATTATGCAACATCAGAAGAAATATTGAAAAAGGCAAGACAGTTTAGTCTCTAAAGCACAATAAAGTGAACAAAAATATAAGATGCAAAGTAAAACAAACAAGAGAGATGATTAACTATCATCAACACAACTATACAACAGCAAGGAGGCATATCTTGTATTAAAAAACAAAACACAGAAAGCCAAGATATCCATTACATATTGCAAAACGCTGAAAGAAAAGCCACAATTAATAGATGGACTGAATATTGTACAGAATTATATAACTCAGGACTGTGAATACACTTGACAACTTATGTGATTAGAGAGAACTGGGTGATTCTGAAAAGTTGATGCTATACAATAATGAAAAAGTGGAAAGATCGCCCAGGAATAGATATCTCTGCAGAAATCATGAAACACAGGAGCGTAGAAACGTCATATGAGAACACATTGCTACATATGGGAAACACAAAAAAGTGGCATACAGAATGGACACAATTGCTGATTATACTGAACCACTGTCAAAGAAAGGGAATGTAAAATTGTGCAAAAATTATACATGTATAACTTCGTCTTATCAGTCATTCAAGCAAAGTGATGCTAAGGATATTGTTAAACAGATTGAAACATAGATCAGAAGAAATACTAGCTTGAAGAACAAGCAAGATTTTGTAAAAACAAGTTCTACAGAACAAATATTGAGAAGCACCTAAAACATCAAAGTGAAATCTATCATTATTTTATCAATTTTACTACGGCATTCGATGCGGTATGGCAATAATCATTGAAGCACTATACAAAGCTACTGCTGTTCTAATTAATGGTGATATTGGAGCCTTTTTCAAAACAACTGCAGGGGTTCGACATGGGTGCAGAAACCTATTATCACCAATGTTATTCAATATATTCTTGGAATACATCTTGCAAGAAACACTATAGAACCATTAAACAATTTCAATCACTGTCTGCTCTCTGTGCAACTTGCAGATGACATTGATCTTATGGCTGGCAGCGAGAAGGAACTTACTTCAGGTCGCTCCCTGGTGTGGTGATGACTGAAAAGTCAAATTCAAGGAATCCCCGTACACATTTGGGATACATGGGAATTTGTGTATGCTATTCTGGTCTTTTGAACAGCACGTTTTCTCTGTAATTTGATATTTCTCATAGTGTGAGCACCTATACTGGTGTTACTTCACCACTTTGACAATTTTCAGATGATGTTCAAGCTACAAGTATAACCACCAACTCAGAGCTGTCTATACAAAATAATACTAATATAATGGGAGTCTCTGGCTATGTCATTAGCGAAGCGAGGAAAAAGGCATGCATAACTAAGGTTAATTTTGAGCTTGATGACAAGCATGTAAGCACTAGAACGAGTTCTCTTGTACAGCCCAGCTTACTATACCAGCAATAAAGCTACAGACAACTACCGTTCAGTGGAAATTATTAAAACACTGAATGTATCAGAACGGATGTGTTATGCCATTGGCATAAATAAAATTGCAACAATGCATTTATGTTCTTTGTAGTATATCCTGCTGGAAATCTAGTAGGACCATTGTCCCTGCTACAAGAGAGATCTAGTGGTAGTTTGTGAATGCAAAAAAAAAGTACAAAATAGGGCAATATGTTAGGACAGGCAATGTCTGTTAAACATTGTTTCACCATGAGGCTTAAATAATACACATGTAGTCATTTGGTTTGTGTCCCTTGCAGAAGAATGACAGGAAGTCGTATACTAAATGTTCCAGTTCTAGGTTTGAGTCCTGGCACAATTCCAACAGCCAATGTTAACAATATTTATATTTAACTTCAATTTTACCACTTTTATTCTTACTCTTAAATAACATGAAACAAATGTATTTGATTTGCCAGAGAGAAAAAAACAGAGCATACAGATCAATGGGAAATGCTGTTTTCGTAAGTGAAATGGTGTAAGTTTGCATGGTTTGGATATGTAATGAGACACTATTTATTTTCATAGATTATACAGAATAGGTTGAGAACAGGTGGACCCCAAAAAAATGTGCTCAACATCCAGGAATGATCAGGGGTGATTTTTCCATTTATCTGTATGACCGATAATAGGGATGTTTGGTAGACTTTTTGTGCTGATGGCTCCAATATGACACTTCTTTTACTGAGGTGCAAGGGATTTCACATTTCTTGTGTTATTCACAGGTTAGCAAATAACGATGATCCTAGAAGTACCTCCTCATAGTGTACCCTGGAAACAGACATCTTGAATGAGAATTATTGCAAAAAGACAAGCAATATCTCTGGCAACTCTCACTATAGTGGTATTGTCGACACACAGTGATGCAAGGCATTTCAGCTCCGACAGCTGGAATGCAGATACATTGGAAGGGTGGTCGATGTCCTGATATGGCTAGGTGATGCCATGATGTAGCGACGCCTAGTGTATACATTGAATGTCTCCGGAAAAGGTAACACGAGCAAGAGTGCAGCGTTGTGAGAGAGAAAATCTAAAGTGATAATGGAAGTCCCAGTTGTCCAGCACAAGACCTTCTGCATTCAGGAATATTTTGGTCTCACTAGAACTTCAGGACGAAGCTTCCAGTCTTCTACAGGTCAGAGCGGCTGCCCCAAAGTTTTTGCCTCAGTTCAGTCAATTGTGGCCTCACAGTTCTTTGTATTCTGGACAGTCTTTGAGTATGTGTTCAGGGGCTTGTATGCATGTTCTGCATGGACATTCATTTGTGTATGCCACCCTGATCCGGTACCGGGGACTCTGTAGCATGCAGTGGCCAGTTCTAAGTCGAACATAGTCTGCTGTTGCCTATGAAGGTTAATGGGGTCTGGTTTCAAGTCAATATCCATATATTATATACAAATACAGCAAAAGCAGACCTAGAGGCAGACCATGAAAATGATGGACCACTGAAATAAAATAGGCGACAAATTCTACAATATACTCAGCGCACAAGAGGGTCGTCGCCAGAAAACTCTTCTACCCCTGATGCAGAAAGGCAACAAAGGGTTTCAGCGAATAGATAGATCCATATATTTCTTCCGCTGTAATGTATAAAGGTTGTGGATTAGTGTTTTGGCCTCACTGTATGACAGAGAATAGCTGAATTGTTCCTTTTTACCTTCTGCTTTTGTCAGGGCATCAGTTCTCTCATTTCCAGTGATGCCACAATGGGTGGGTAGCCATTGAAGCATGAGACATACCTGCCAAGAAAAACATATGGGTAGAAGCTAACTTAGATGATGATGGTGAACGCAACCCTGGCTATACTGGAAGAGGCTCACAGCCGAGATAAGGGCCAGTACCAGAGGATACGTGGCAATGGTGGCTAATTACACTAATCAAGTTCACTAACAGCGGAACACCTCATATGAGATGGACACAGTCCATCCAAGTCTAAATCCCTGCTCACTATCTGTTAGGAAACTCACCACGGGACATGTTTTGGCAAGCCAAAGGCACAGTGGATGATAAACTGTCATTGCATAAAGTAGGTACTCATTTTGTCTGGTGACAGGAAAATTTACCAGAAATCAAAACATACAGAAATGGATGTGCTAGGCTGGCACAAAATATCGAAGCTCCAAAGTGAAACCATCAAACACCCCCCCTCCCCAAGCAGAAATCGTATTAACTTTTGTGTTGGTTATCAGACAAACATAGCAGAAAAAGCATGACCACAATGGGCAATTTGATTATAATTAGTCATTAGTAGCATAAGCAATATACTGAAACAAGAATGACTGAACAAAACAATTTCACATTTGTAGAAATTCTATTTTGTGCTTTAAAAAGCCACGTTAAAGCATATAAAAATGGTATGAGCTGTCTTTAATGAATGAAACTGGCTCCCCTTGTCTCAGGACAGATCACACACAATGACTGGGGCTGCTCAATATACACAGCATATTTTATTACACACAAAAACATGTTTAAAAATAACATATACCAGTCAGTACATCTCATGTTTACCACTTGCATACTACATTCATTCATCTTATTTAGTTGAATCCTTGTTACTCTCAATGTGAATGTGTGAGTTTCAGAATTTAATCCACCTCCATCTGAAATATAAATGTGATAGACATTTCAATGACATAAAAATGCTAATTAAAAAACATGATAAATCGATCTATTTGACGTCATACGACGGCATTCTGTTTGCCAATTATGCAAATGAATGTAAATTGTAATTTGATTGGTTAGGTCCACATCGAGCTGAGCACAGCCACAGGAAATCAATCGTAACAGTTAAGTTGATGCAATTTAAACAAATACATAATTATTGAGGGAAATACTCAAAATCATTATGGGTATCTGTAGCAATTATTATTAACAAAACAAGTTAATTTTAACAAAATGAATATTCTAGATAAGTGTTTTCAGTCATGGATAGAACGGTATTGCAGAAACAATAAGATCATATTTTGCATAATGGGTACAGATTATGTAAAGACTGGGTGTTGACTTGTAGGGATACAGAGTGGGTATGCACACGATAAGATTTCTCAGGGCATATCAAAGTCAGGGATACTGACGACGTGGTTGCTGTGTCAGAACATAATCATGCATCAGATCCTGATCAAAATGAAGCCACAAAAGTTGTGGCAGAAATTCGTTGACAAATTGTGACCACAGTAGAGAAGCCTAATATCAGACAATCCAGCAATATACAGCTACAATTTCTTTGGAGGTAGTTACCAGAATATACGCCTTTAAAGTGCATGTTCAATGCAACGAAAACGACATGCTGTTCTGTATGCTCCAGCAAATTCTCGCACCGATATCACTATTCCAGATGAAATACAAGGAATGAAACTTTCAAGCTCTGACATTCCGGTGTGGATGACAAAAAAATGATTCTGTTTAGAACGATGGCAAATCTCAATCTTTTGCAACTTCACGATCACTGGTTTATCGATGGAACATGTAAAGCATCTCCAAATGTTTTCTATCAAGTGTTTACCATACACGCGTCGGTCAATGGTTCTGCCTATCCTCTCATCTACATCTTTTTGTCAGACAAACTAAAAGAAACATATCTGCGCTTCCTGTATAAACTGGAAGATATGTTGCAGACACTGAACCCATCAAGTATCATGTTGAATTACGAAAAGGCCATTCAGAATGTATGTGCGATAATCTTCCTTGGAGCATAGATGAGTGGATGCCTGTTCCAACTTGGTCAGAATCTTTGGCGAAAAGTTCAATCTCGCTGCAGCATACCATGACAATGAAAATGTACGATTGAACATCAAAATGATGCTTGCTCTAAACTTCATTCCAATAACTGATGTTTGTGCTGCCTTTGATAATTTCGTGTCCTCCACTGATGGCACAACTGGTAAATTACTGGGAAGACATATACATTGGCAGACAACGAAGAAACCGACATGCGAATCCACGGTTTTCCTTGCAACTGTGAGCACCTATCTATCTTTAAATTAGTTGAGTAACTTCGTTGAGAACAAGATCGCTACAAAATGAAAATTGAGAAGTTTCGGGCAGACATCCACGGCAAAATATGGTTGCCTTATTCGACGTCTTCAGGCTTTGGTCCCAATATATGGAACAGTGCCATTATTGAATTACTTGAGGAGTAGTTCCCAATATTAACATTTTACTTTATTTAGCTAACAATATTTATATAGAAGTTATTTTGAGATTTGGGTAAGCAGATATGCTTAAATATTATTATAAATTAAGTATATAATTATCTTAGGAGATTAGCAATTATACACTTTAATGTCAATTTGATTGTGGTGAATTAAACAATAAGTTATATTTGACCCATTACAACAGTTATTTTTGCTAAAAATTGTGATAATTATAATTAGTTAAATAGTTTATTTTATAAACCAACCATTTCATTTTTTGTGCGCTTTTGTCAGCGAGCATTAGTCTTGCACACTTTAATCGGATCAGCCATTGTGTGCTATATGCATGCACTTGTGACCTGTTGTTTTGTTCAATTTATCTGAACACAGAGGGAGCAGCATTGTTATGGTGTTCAGCGCTGGACATTCAAAAAGGTGGTGATTGACAGTTTTGCAATGATGGGTACAACAGCCAGCACAATAGAGTGGTGTTGTATTCTGCTCAGGTGATTAAGCTGCACAATTTGCTTTGTTAGTCTACCTTGTCATTGCCAGGTGTGTTTGAATGGCCAGGAATCCACTGCATAGAACATTGTCTTCAGGAAGATGTCAGACACTGGTTGTAATGTTGATATATTTGAACTACTGTATATTTCAGAATATAAGCTGATCCGTATATAAGCAGAGGATGTAGCTTTAATAACAAAAATCAGAAACCGATATAGACTAAATATTATTAAAATTATAGGGGTGCAAAGGGAACGCATTGCTCTAGGCGGACCCAGGGTTAGCAGATAACCAAGATCCCAAATGTACCTCCATGAGGTGCACCCTGGAAACAGAAATACAGCAGCTCGAGCTGATTCTGGACAAATCATTTGGGGATTGTGTCCGAAAATGTGGAAGTAGCAGATGGAAAGAGATTTGCCTGCACAAGAGACAGACAATATCTCCGACACCACCAGCATCACCACATATAGCGACACTGTCGACATACAGTGAAGCTAGTCAGTCCAGTCCGAACATTGGAGGGGCGGCCAATGTAAAATGCAAGTAAAGGTAGATGCATGGCGAGAGACAAATAGATTTCATACCGAGAACAATGAAACAATGAAAGGGCAGAACAGCGCTAGAGGGCAGTGCGAACTTAAAATAGAAAGTGAAAAGTCCCTAGAAAGGGGAACTACAAGCTCTGTCAGCTCGAGTCGAGCTTCTAGTTACCTGTGTTCCTTACAGGCAGAGACCCAGACCCATTCATTGGCGTTTGGTAAAGCAAGAAGACCTAATCCAACTCTAATGTCGAGCCTTCCTAAACCGGAAATATGCTCGCGTAGAGAAAGGGTTCCGTACCCGATGGGCTCTGGCACAAAAGGGACAACGATTTAGCCCTGGCCCAACTCTACTGTCAGATTTTCCTACACTGGAAATACACTTGAAGAGAGAAAGGGTTCAGTACCTGATGGGCTCAGGCGCTATTGGGACAAGGACGCTCAGCTCGAGAACACCTTGCTCTCAAATGCGTGGTGTGAGACTCGAACTTGGACAAGGGGTACACGATGTCGATGAATGACACCTCGGCTAAGAGGGCAAAAGAGCCAGGGTCCAACTCCTCTGTTGAGTTCTTCCCCTTAAGGAACCAGGCTCATGGATGAGAAACGGTTCAGTACCCAATGGGCACAGGCACAGCACGTCCAATTACACAAGGCAAGTTCATGGACAGTGGAACACCTCGTGCGAGTCAGACGAGAGCAAAAATTGTCTGGGCGAAGAATCGCCACTACGCGTGCCTGGAGACAGATATAGAGGCTGTCACAGGCTAAGGGTAGCCCACCCGAATTGTCAAGGCATGCCGAAATCGGATGTGCTAGGCCTACAAGGCGCATAACGGTGGCACAACGTAATCACGCTCCCGGCGGAAATCGCACGGATATCAGTGACGGTTACAATGGAGTGAACGAAAAACAAACAAACATTAAAATTATACAGTAATCATATTCTGTAAATATATTTCTGATATCTCCACACAGCATCAAATAACTCACCAGATGTTTTATCTGGATATTCTTTACAGATACCACAACCTGCTTTGATGGTGGTTTTGAAAGAAGACCTATCAGTACGATAACCTTCACTAATAAAGAGTTTAACTTGAGGCTTCTGAAACTACATGGCATATGCAAGAGAAAAAAAGTAATTTTAACCTTAATTAAAAGCTGTGTTTACAATTACATAATTTCTCTCCTGCCGGTGAATTCGTTTTTTGAAATTTTATGCAATCGTCGGTGGCTGTTTTTAAAATCGCGATAACTATTTTGTTGTTACAGATATTTAAATATTTGCACATATAAAGAATTAAATTCTGCATATATTGGTGTAAGTTTTATTTGTGTGTGTGTGTGTGATACGAGACGTGAGAAAGACAGATCTAGGCCTACTGTATTTTTGATCGATTGAAAGCTGTTATATATTTTACATAGTGAGAACCTTGTGGAACCTCATGGTCTATTTTAATCAAACTATTTGAAGTAATTACCTCTCAAGATTTCCACATTGAATTCTGAATAAATAATGATTTCACTGAATATACGATGAAAGAAAAGTATATGAAACTCGATTCAATATCTTTGCCTCTATGCGGATGGCTAAAGATTGTTCGGATTTCAAAATCATAATCACACTACATCGTCTATCGTCATTTTAACAATAGAAACAGGAAGTTAGATTAATAGTCTACTTTATGTTGCCAAAACATTCTGTCAAAATGTTACCAATCTCGATTTTTTCGTTTGGATTCAGGTTTAGCGCACTGGGCAAAATATTCTCATAAATTGGTAAGAGATGAAAGTTTATCTTGCATAAGAAAATTCTAAAATTGTCAAAGAAATACTAATTTTTAAAAACTGAATAAATTTGCGTTTAGCTGCATTTCACAAAATTTAAAGCCAGTTTCACTATGTTTTTAGCATTTATACACAGTTTTGGAATTTAGTCATAAACCCATCTGGCAACCCTACAAAGGAGCGAGAATCTATACTGTGACACAGGACTAAAGGAGACCAACTGTTGTTATGTACATGATGTTAATATTGGAGTAATAATGAGTCATAAGTCCTGTAAATAGACGAAAAAATTACAAGGCATTTGAACCAGGTCTGTTCAGCTGGTATTTTGATCACACCACATCCCTAAAAAAGATTATGGTCTTATGAATTTTAAAAAATTGTCCTCTGGCTTCCTACTTAAATTTACCCTAAAAAAGATGAGATTTTAGTCAGAACTTTCAACATGTATATTCTTAAGCAACTATGAATACCAACCAGTTGATCGACACATAGATAACAAAGCATTAAAATGTAACATTGCTTTGTGTAAGAGCCCCAATTAACAAATAAATATACCTTAGCATTGTAAGCATCCAACTGTGCATCCAAATCTTCAACAGTAGGCAACTTCTTGTCTCGTCCTCTGCCACCTCGGTTGCCACCGCGAAAACTAAAGAAACACACATACAAATATCCTCAATAAGAACACATTTTCATATATATATATACACATACATACATAATTTTTTTTAAAAATTGGTAGCATATCCTATTCAGGACGTGGCCATCAAACCCAGCATTTTTGGCTGTGGTGATTTTCTAGGCAATATAAATACTTTCAGTAGTTTTGCCAGCGCTTTCTGAACGGTCCAGATGCACAATTGCCTGTGGCAGGGATCGAACTTGGTACCTTGGCCATCACAGACGCCCGGTACCACTCCGCCACAGAACCAGACATATATATATATATATATATATATATATATATATATATATATATATATATATATATATATAGATTTGATTAAGTAAAATATACCTCTTATGGCAAAGTACACACCATTAAACTGCAGACATTAGTTCTTCTTCCGTGTTCATTTTCAAACTCCCACTGGATCTCTCTTGTAGCAGGACCATGGTCCTATTCGATTTCCAGCAGTATACCAGAGAATGGTAACATGTTGTGCCGCCGTTTTTTTATCAACAATGGCCTGACACATCTGTCTTCGGCAGAAGACATTAGTTAAATTTGGTTGTATTGGAGATTTACAACCATTAAAAATAGCAGCGGCATGGTCCTGGTAATCAAGTCAACACAACCTCCTGTAATAGAAGAATTATAACTATATATATATATATATATATATGGGGTGCAAAGGGATGGGGTGCCTACGTGCAGACATCAACAGAATACACCACCAATCTCTTGAATGGATACCTACAGGCAAAAGAGCGAGGGGTAGACCTAAAGAAACACTCAGAAGAACAATACTTAAAGAAAGTAAACAAAAATCAATATTCATACTATTCAAGAAGTGCACAGAATAGCTTTGAACAGACAGAATTATAGAGATCTGACCTCAACCCTATGTGCTAACTTCAGTGAAAAAGGAAAATGAAAAGGGTTTCATATTGTTCTTGCATGATTCTCAAAGTTAGACAATAACCAAGATTTTAAATGTGGAGGCTATTGAATTTGATAATATTGATAGATATTGAATAATAATTTATTTTAAAAAAAGACAAGCAATATCTCCAGCACCTCTCAACCTAGGGGACTGTTGACACACAGTGACTCAAGGCATTCTGGCTCAGACAGCTGGAATCCAGATGCAATGGAGGAGCGACCAATGGCTAGAATAGATACACCTAGCATACAAAGTGAATTCTTCTGGAAAAGGCAACACCTTGCTAGAGGGCAGCGCAGCGTAAAAGCATGAGACTGTTTGATCGAAGTATTGCTCATGGATGAGACCACACACTAGCCAAAATTATGTGTTCAATAGCAAACGTCTCACCATAATTTACCACATTTAACCTTTACGACTCTGCGGTCGCAATATTGCGCCTATGAGCACGGCTCCATTGTGCCTGCGATCGCAATCCCGCCACATAGACATTGCCCGATTCCCGAACTTCACGAAGTAATGATCCCGTGACGTATAAAACCCGCCAAACGAAGCTAGGAATACGTCACAGTTTAAAGGTCAAATTCCTTTACTCATTACGATTGCAAGTAGGGAGAAAGCCGGCTAATTTTGTCAAAGAATTTCTAGAGCAACGTTGGCCATTTTGTAGCCATATTTTACTATCAAATTGAGTACCGAGCGGCATGGCTAAGTGATCGTGACTACATGTTTTAATTGGGGTTTTTTTGTGTTTAATATGTTGTTATTTGATAAGAATGTTTGTGTAGTCGTTAAAAAACACAAAAATAATATGTATCAGGGGTGCCACGTGTGTGCATAGACAATAATTACGTTGCGTGTCAGGCTAGACCTAGTGTTGATCGGACAGACGTTATATGCGATTTCTTCATGTTTTATTAGTTTTTTTAGTTCATATTATATTAGTTTTGATATAAAACAATATATATACAATAAGTATAGGTATTTATGAGGATTTTATCAATGTTTCCACACATTGCTCAAGTATTAGGGTCGTCAAGAAGTTATATGTGCGATTTGAAATGGTGTTTTGCGATTTGTTTACCTGAATTTTCAACTTCACAACTTGCTCACAACTGTCATATCATACATACAACAACAAAAAAACATGACTATATTCACTATTCACTCCTTTATTTAGATATGCAAAAATTATTTTGATATCTTTTAAAACAAAAAAGTTATCACGTTTTCAAAACACCCACCATCAATAATGCAAATTTTCCAAAAAAGAATTCAGGCCCAAGGGGATGTTTCTTAATTATTAATTCAGGGCTCTAAAGGTTAAAATAGGAGCCACGATTCAGGTATTGGTCATGCCAACTTGAGCATGTGCTCCTGAGTATGGAAAACAGCTGTCAATACAGCTTCCCATTATACAGTGGAAAAGTTGCAAATAAATGTTGGGGAGCAAATATTGCTCAAACTCTCAGACCGAAACAGTGTTGAGTGGATGTTGTGAACAACATAGATAGGGAGCAAATCCCTGTCTTTGAGGACGAAAATATTTAATGTTATAACAACGTGTCTTGATGGTCTCAGCGTTACTATTCTTGATTCATCTTTCAAGTGATTTCAAATACTAAAATACACTTATTGATTGCTTGATCTACAACTATATAAATGTCAAATGTACATACTTTCCTCTTGTGACATTTTCTCCTGCTCTTGATCCTAGTCGTGAGTTCATATTTCGAACTGGTGGTGCACCTATTAACTGAATGCTCATTGGTCGGCCTAAGAAAAGTAGTGTAGACATATGAGTATCTAAAATATAAATATAAGAATTCTTGCCTAGTTATATATTTGTAATGATACAGCTGTGTCAATTGAAAGCAATTTGAGTCCTAACAATCTAGCCTTGTAATGAAGTCTATTTTATTTTTCTGCGTTCATTCTCAAACCCCTGGAGATTAGCAGGATGTAGAATGGAGAACGGAATGCACTGTGTCATGGTTTATAAGTTTTCTGCAACATTTGCTCCTTTCCATCTGAAACATCAGACTTTGATATGGCTTCTGAATCACCATGACCATATATGGGACAGGAGAGACAACTCCACCAAATAATTCCTTAGTCGCCTCTTACAACATGCATAGAAGGTAACAGTGTTACTATTCTTTGCTCCTCTTTGGGCCTGGCAACACACATGTGGTGCAATCTATCCATGTGTTGGACACCCAAACAGACATAAGTTCAAGTCTACCCACATCAAAGTAGCAGAGAAGGAACTGGTGTCAATGTTTATCCTTGTATCACTATGCAACACACTGACGGTCTTCAATGATTCTGTGGAGTTTGGGCTTTTGCCCTTCACTGTAAATGATGTGTGGTAATATCTGCTTGTGTTTTCAGCATGTTCCACATTAGATGATGTACATTACTGACATTCTGGTCTGTGTTGTGCGTAAATCTGTTATATCATTATTAAGTGGTATGTGTTCAATTCTTTTATTCTATTATTGACAGGTGATTGGATTTGGACTGGTCCGTGGCTAATCTGTATCCTTTGACAGTGTTCTACATGATCCATCTCTTCAGCTACCAATTGAAGCCAGCTCTTTGAAGAAAAGATGATGTTTAGTTCCACCAAAAGAGGCTGAAAACTAAGACTGGTTAGTCCTCCTATAAACAAGTAGGGCTACAGTCTCATCATGTGACATATTCTTTCCAGAACGTGGTCTTTCTTATGGATTCTCTGAACACTCAGAGGCATTCTTAAGGATATGATGAACAGCCACCGCCATTTTGCGAAGATCCTCCTCTTCTTAGCTTCCCAGGGAAAAAATCTGTCTGGATGCATATACTAAAGCAATCAGACAAATTGTTTCCCTGGGAAACTAAGAAGACAATCTAGGCAAAATGGCAGCAACCCCTCATCGTATCCTTAAGGATACCTCCGCAGCTAAGGGGTTAAACAATCTGATATATCACTGCACCATCGTCATCTTGGGCGCCCTCTTCCCCTGTTGCTGCTAACTCTGCCTTCAGCTATTAATCTTTCCATGCTATTATGTCTCTTTATATGACAAAAAAAAACAGCTTTCTTATTAGGATGTTGTTAAGGAGCCAGCCCTCTTCGACATTTATTAATCTTATTTCTTGATTTGTCTTTTCAGCTGTCCATAATATGGCCACAGTCTGCCTTAGCAAATAAAGCTGCTGAAGATGGAAGCATGCAGCAAAATGTGCACCACAACAATCAGAATGCCATGTATACACAAAATGGAAAAAGCAAAAGACAGAAGAATCTATTCAGCTATTTGAGATAGTTGTTGCTATGTGTGACCAATCGCCTGTATAATACCTACCAGTAGAATCTAAACAAGTCTTTTAATATCATGTTTTCAATTATTGCCATGATTTTGGTTGGTTACTTTATACTTTTTGTCACATACCAAACAACGACCAATGAAATGTACGGATATAATCTATAACTTGACGTCAAAAGGCTTGTTTGAATTCTGTTGGGTAGGTCTTGTACAGGCGATTGACCACGTGCTATGCATGACAACTTTGATCTCTACTGTGTTACTAAGTTGGTTTCTCAGTGGCATTTTTAGTTGTCTGTGGATATTTCCATCATAACTGTGTTGAGTCTGGAGTTACGACTTGGTTGTGATATCTGCAGAACACATCCAATTGGCAGTTTTGGTTACTTTAACTTTCCCCAGAATGTGTTAGACAATCCCATTCTTAAACTTCTTTCGGTCACCTCTTGTGACAGGCATGGCAGGTCAGCGTAACTTCTTTTTTCTCTTTTGGACACAGGCAACATAATGCAGATGCAAGTTTATGTGATTGTCTCAATAAGACCAAACTTCACTTCCTAACAAAGGTGCAGATATCACAGCCAAGCAGTAAACCA
The DNA here is from genome assembly GCA_034231615.1 of Meghimatium bilineatum. Classification (NCBI taxonomy): domain Eukaryota; kingdom Metazoa; phylum Mollusca; class Gastropoda; order Stylommatophora; family Philomycidae; genus Meghimatium; species Meghimatium bilineatum. The sequence goes on along the minus strand of CM067321.1, from coordinate 49,628,766 downwards.
TGACATAACACATCCTTTCTCTGGTGTGCATTGTTCTTCTAACCAGCAATAGTTTGAGTATGAAACAGGAAAAAGACTTCCTTCTAATAAACGCAGATGCAATGACATGATCAGATCAAAATATTATTGTATGTACACTCATTAAATTTTTTACTTCAGTCTGGTAGATTGAATTGTGTTCTGTAACTTCCATAACCTTTCCATTTCCTGACAGTTAATGCAAAGCAGCAATTTGTTTATTGAAACCTTCCATGTTGCTGTATTTTATTTATTATTTATATTCTTTTTTGCTATGTCTATATCACAGGGGAGACATAATTCTGCCAGACTTCCTGTTTAATATGAAAACAAACTGACAGCACAATACAATCAACAACTAAATAGCTAAGAGCACATTTACCATCAAGTGGAACATTGTTGTACTGTTTCAAAGCTTTTGAGGCATCTGAATTTCTTTGATATATAACTTCTGCTGTGCCTAAAGACCGACCAGATCTGTCAAAATGTACTGCTGCCCTAATCAAAGGCCCAAATTCTGAAAACAATTCCTTGGAGAGAAAAATAAACTAGCATCAATTAAGTGTGCTCAATAAAACTCTTGGACCCCTTAGGGTGTTTATACATTTTTCTGATGCAGACCACAAACAAGGATTTTCCTGTTTTCTCTATCCTTGTATCAAATGGCATAAGGTCATGCCCAATTATCACCTCTATCCTTGGATATGTTCTCAGCCATATCCATATATACACATACATATGTATACTTCCTATATATATGCATACATATGCGCTGACACACACAAAATGTGTGTGTGAATAATATATTCACATATATGCTTAATATATTCACATATATGCGTGGAGACACACAAAATGTGTGTGTGAATATATTTAATATATTTGTGGGGAAACTACTTCTGTTGGAGTTGAATCTGGGACGGAGGAATATAGCCATTTTTCAATCATTAGTATCTCTCAAAGAGGAAGATTTACTTACATACTGCCAACACTTGGAGGTTCTCCATGTTGATTTCAATGAGGTATTCAAGGATATTCTAAATATGACTATACTAAATTGCGTTTTAGATCCTTTCTCACATATAAAATACAGCAGGATCATGAAGTTATGAAGATTACTGATAGAACTCTCAACAAATGAAGAACTAAAAATAAAATTCAAAAGTGATATATATATATATATATATATATATATATCCATCTATATTTCCTGAACACCCCTCCCCCAAATGGCTAGAATGCTCCCTAATTGCTTCTGAATTCACTACATCCCCCTCAGTACCAGAAGTCTTAGCGCCCACTGGGTACCACCCACTTTGGGAACCTATGCTATGGATGGAAGGAGTATTTATTGTAAAAGACAAGTAATATCTCTCAGCACCTCTCAACTAACACAGCCAGCAGCACTGTTGCTACAAAGTGACACATGGCATTCCGGATTGGACAGTTGGATGCAGGTGTATCGGAGGGGCGATCACTGGTAGATATCGCTATGATGTAGCACAAATTCACTAACAGCAAAACACCTTGTGCATAATGGATGTAGTCGACCCAAGTCTAAATCCCTGCTCACCGTCTTCTCTGTCACTTTCACCCAAGTACACTTTTTGGCCTACAAAGCACAAGGGCATAGTAGGTGATCAACCATCATGGCGTAGAGAGATACTCGTTTGCCTGCCAACAGATAAAGAGGTTGTCAGTTTAGGAAAGTTCACCTGAATTAAAAGCATGCTGAAAATGGGTGTTCTGGACCAACGGGTGAAAAATAACGTAGCTATGCTGTGAAACCAACAGCACAACGTACCTTATGCTCCCCAGTGGAAATCACACAAACTTTCATATAGGTTATCAGAGGAATGTAGAAAATTTTCCATATCGCAGTTGTAACCCACAATTTTTTTAAGTATTTTCTAGATATCTTCTCTTCTACAGATGGGCCATATTTAGATAATAATATGCACTATTACTTGAATTGTCTCGTTCATGTTAAAAAACTTTCCGCACAGTGTTGATACATGATACAGTGAAATGACCAGAACATGTCAGTTTTTGTCATACTGATATTGAAGGTAGTGGTTCTTGTGGACCTGTATACATCTCTATTTATTTCTTACATTTACAACAAAAATTGCAATACCTTTATGTCAGAGTCACTAACACCAAAGTCAAGATTTGAAACAAGAAGTTTTCCTGATCCTCCTGTAGAATTGTTCCTCACATTTGTCCTAGCTGGTTCTGAGTTACCATCATATAAATCATGCTGCCAAACATCAGGTGTTTCTCGTGACTGTTGAACAAAGAGTATTCATTGAACAAAGCATATAAAATATTCTCATGCAATACATTTCAGATCAATACACAGAAAATTATTTGTTCTTTCTCATATCTAAGTTATATCCAAGTTCCGCCCGTGTGTTACCGGGCCCGAAAGGGGAGCAAAGAATAGCAGCACTGTTTACCTTCCACGCATGTCGTAAAAACGACTAAGGAGGTTATGGGATGGAGTTGGCTGTCCCATCCCATATAGGGTCAGTGACCCAAAGCCATGCTGAAGTCGAATGTCAGGCCGAAAGGTGCAGATATCGCAGCAATGCTGTAAACCATGATGCAACACATTCCGTTCTCCTGACTACATCCTGCTAATCTGCAGGAGTTTGAGAACTCACGCAGAAGAAGAATATCCAAGTTCATCAAATCATGCATGCGCAGTCCGGTATAATTTATGCATCCTGCTTTCCTATCCCACCCCCCTCATTTTTCTTATGTATGTGAATCGAGAAAACTTGGTAAATAAATTGGATTTAACCTTTACGACTCTGCTGTCCAATATTGCGCCTGTGAGCACATTCTACATTGTGCCTGCGGGCTCAATCCCGCTACATACGACATCGCCCGATTCCCGAACTTCACGAAGTAATGATCTTGTGACGTATAAAACCCGCCAACAAAGCTAGGAATATGTCACAGTTTAAAGGTCAAATTCCTTTACTCATTACAATTGCAAGAAGGGAGAAAGCCGGCTGGTTTTTTCAACGAATTTCTAGAGCGACGTTGGCCATTTTGTAGCCATATTTTACTATCAAATTGAGTACCGCGTGGCATGGCTAAGTGATCGTGACTACATGTTTTAATTGTTGTTTTTTGTGTTTAATATGTTGTTATTTGATAAGAATGTTTGTGTAGTCGTTAAAAAACACAAAAATAATATGTATCAGGGGTGCAACGTGTGTGTATAGACAATAATTACGCTGCATGTCGTCCTAGACCTAGTGTTGACCGGACGGACGTTATATGCGATTTCTTCATGTTTTATTAGTTTTTTTTAGTTCATATTATATTAGTTTTGATATAAAATAATATATATACAATAAGTATACTGGTCTGACGAACTCGATGAGTTGGAGAAAGAAGTGTCAAAGGCCAGAGACACAGCAGAAAAAAGCCCATCCACAGAAAACAACATATCACTAAAAGCTGCTGTAGCCAAACTAAGAAAAACGACAATTACAAACACAAGGAAAAGCTGGCATGAAAAAACAAATGAAATTTAAACTTCAACAAAGAGGGAAGAAAGCTATGGAAAATAACAAAAATGCTCAACAACGAAGATAACAAAACAGCACCAGTAGCTATAGAGAATGGTGGAGATGTACTCACAGGAAAGAAGGCTGCAAATCACTTTATACAGCATTACCAAAGTACTGCCTGCCACAAAGTCGATGAAAATAGGAGAAGAGAAGTAAGAAAACTACGGAATATTGAAAAAGAGATCAGCAAAGATAAACAAGATGTCATGAATATTTCATTCACGATCAATGAACTAAATGAAGAACTAGCAGTATTAAAACTTAGGAAATCACCTGGCCCTGATGACATACCAAATGAACTGCTAATTCACATCAGACCATCAGCAAAAAAGAAATTAATAAAAAATTTTAACAACTGTTGGGATAGAGGTCTAGTGCCACAGGTGTGGAAAACCGCCATAATGATACCCATCCACAAGAAAGGCAAGCCAAAAAATAAGGTGGACAGCTATCGCCCAATAAGTCTGACCAGCTGTGTTTGCAAATTAATGGAGCGCCTGGTAAACAAAAGAATGATGTGGTTCCTAGAAAAAAATAAAATCCTGCTAAATCAGCAAGCTGGCTTCAGAAAGTGTAGATCAACTGAAGACCAGATTACACTAATTGCCCAGGAAGTAGAGGATGCTTTCCAGGGGAAAAAGCAGACATCAGTGGTGTGGGTAGATATGGAAAAAGCCTATGATTGGGTATGGAAAGATGGACTCCTCCTTAAACTACAACAAAACAAAGTGACAGGGCGCATGTATTACTGGATAAAACACTACCTGCACAACCGAAAAGCAGCAGTGAAGCTTGAAATGAAGCACAGCAGAAAGAAACTCTTTAAGCATGGAGTACCACAAGGAGGTGTTCTATCCCCCACTCTATTCCTTATATTCATGAATGACATTGACCAAATTCTCTCGCGTAAAGTAAATGCTGCAATGTATGCAGACGATCTGGCGATATGGTGCAGTGAAGAGAGCGTTGGCACAACAAAAATAAGGTTGCAAGAAACTATGGACAATTTGGCCAAGTGGACAGACCAATGGGCCATGTCTATCAATGCCCAAAAAACTACCTATACCATCTTCAGCATGTCCACCAAACCACAGAAAATCCTACTAACCATAAATGGTCAAACATTGCCAAAAGATGAGACACCTACATACCTTGGAGTCACTTTTGATCCAAGACTTACATGGAAACAGCACATAGACAAGTGCCAAACAAAAGGTACAATGAGGACAGCACTCCTTAAAAAATTGGCTGGAACAGATTGGGGTGCAAATGGAAAAATTCTAAGTAGAGCATATACAGGTTATGTAAGACCATCTTTGGAATATGGAATGTCAGCATGGGGGAACTGCAGCCAAGAGTAACACTCAAACGATCTCACAGATACAAAACTGCAATCTCAGAATTATAACAGGAGGTATGAATACTACCCCAATCACAGAAATGGAAACCTGCACAGGTTTGCCATCAATGGAAGAAAGAAGAAATGAAAAAATCCCCACTCAGTATGCAAAGTTCAAATGTTTGGAGAGTCATCAAATGAACCAAAGACTAAGCAGACCTACAAAAGAGCGACTCAAAAGAGGTAGGGTAGCTTTCTACACTCCGCTAAACAGCTCCAGAAATCACTCACAGATACAGACCTACAAAACCTAAAACCACTAAACACCTTTAACACATACCCAACATGGGACAGGAAAAACTTCCCAAGAATTATGGACAATATCATCATCATCAGGTGCCATGCCGGGTGGCGTAGGCGGTCATGGCTCTCCACAGCTCTCTATCCACAGTATTATGTATCAAAGTCGTTGTTGTTTCTTAGCCGTGCCAGGTTGTCAAACTGTCTAATATTTTCTCACGTTGTCGCCCTCTGTCTCTGGTGCCTTCAATCTTGCCTGTTGTGATTATGTTCTCTAAACCTGCCTGTCTCATGAAGTGGCCAAAAAAAGAAGATTGCCTTTTTCTTATATTCTTGATTACGGTCCGTTTCGCATTTAACTCTTTTAACACCTCTAAATTAGTTTTTCTGGCAGTCCATGGTATTCTCAGCATTCTTCTGTAGAACCACATCTCTGTTGCCTCCAATCTCACACTTTCCAGTTTGTTTATTGTCCAAGACTCGCACCCATATGTTAGTATAGGGGTTATATAGCACTGCAGAACTCTCTTTCTCACCTCTAATGACAAGGTCATATTACACAGTATATTTTTCATTTTTCTGAATGTTGTTTTTTGCCTGTCCTAATCTGCATCTTATTTCTGTTGAACTTCTTCCATCTGCTGTAATAATTGTACCTAGATATTTGAATTGGTGGATCTATTTTAATACTATATCATTCACAATGATCTTGCAAGGTGTGTTATTTTCTTTCTTTGAAATAACCATTACTTCTGTTTTCTTGATATTTAGGAAGAGGCCTTTCTCTTTACTTTCTGTGACTACTACTTTAATTAAGTTTTGAAGGTCTTCCTCACTTTTTGCAATCAGAACAGTGTTATCCGCATATCATTTATGTTATGTCCTCCCACTGATATTCCTGGGATATCTACTATTGCACGCAATATGTTTTCACTGTATAGAGAGAACAGGTCTGGTGAAAGCACGCATCCCTGTCTGACTCCTTGTTTTATTTGTTGAAAAGGGCCAAATTGATTTCATACTCTTATTGCTGCTGTTTGTTGCCAGTAAATGTTCTTGATTATTCTTAAATCCTTGCTGTCAATGTTCAGATTCTCTAGCATGTGTATAATTTCGCTATGTTTAACTTTGTCAAAAGCTTTAGTGTAGTCTATAAAACAGAGGTACAGATCTATTTTTACCTCTATAGACCTCTCTATTAGTGTTCTCAATATATAAATAGCATTGTTGGTGCCTTTGCCTTCTACAAAACCACATTGTTCTGGACTTATTTCTGATTTTATTTTGTTTCTCACTCTCTTCATGATGATTCTGAGAAGTATTTTGGTTATTTGGCTCATGAGGCTGATTGTACGGTGTTCTTCACATTCGGTGGTCCCTGGTTTCTTAGGTAATGCTATGAATATGGATCTCATTAAGTCATCGGGTATGTTTCCGCTGTTATATATGTCATTCAGCAATTTTGTGATTATTTCAACTCCAAAGTCATCTAAAGCTGCGAATTCTTCTAATGTGATATTGTCTGGACCTGGCGCTTTGCCATATTTCATGTGTCTTAGTGCCTCCCTTACTTCTGCTGTGAGTAATGATGGGCCCTCGCCGTTATCTTGTATGTTTATTTCTGGTCTATTGTCATCATAAAGTTCTTTGATATGTTCTGACCATATCTGTACTATGTGATCTACTCCCATTAATTTCTGCCCTGTCTTAGATTTTAGACACCCTGTAACTGTTTGCGTTCTCTTTCCTGTTATCATCTCAATTTTCTTATATAGTAATGTTGTATCTTGGTTGTAATGCAATTCTATTTCTGTGCATTTCTTGTTCAGCCAGCTTTCTTTTGCTATTTTGCATTTCTCTCATATCTCCTTATGTATTTTCTGATATTCCACTATCTTGTGTTTATTTTTCCTTCTGGTGCTCATCAATTCTAATATTTCTTGTCATCCATTTTTGTTTTGATGTATGTTTTACATTTGGTATTATCTCTTTAGATGTTTGGTTTATCGACTGTTTTAGCATGTTCCATTGATCTTCAATACTCTGAATCTTTGCAATGGCATTGTATCTATTTTGTACAATTATGTTGTATCTTTCTTTAATGTCAGCATCTGATTTCAATAAAGCTAAATCTAATTTCATATTCCTTGGTGCTCTCTTGATCTTCTTTAATCTTATACACAATTTCGCTACCGGTAGTATATGATCACTGTTGCAGTCAGCACCTGGCCTATATGGACAATATACAAAGCATTATTTCGAAAACAGAAACTACTATACAAGTACTAAAGGAGACAACTAAGAATCACATACAGAAAGCATACCCAAAGGATATATGGACACATGTATATACAGATGGATCAGCGAAAGAGGCAGTATTAGATGGAGGATCAGGAATATATATAGTAAAGTAAAGTAAAGTAACCCATAGCATTTATTAATGCCGTAGGGGTGTGAGATGTTAGCGATCTCACATTTCACAGGCTCTGCAAATGAGGGCGGTAGCCATCTCCTCTCCCTCGCAGTCTTTACTTCCCGGATTAATCCGGTACCCATTTAAGGCTGGGTCGACCTGGGAGCCGTTGCGATCTGAAAATATTTCCGCCTCAACTGGGGAATGAACCCAGGACCACTCATATGCGAAGCCAGTGCGCTAACGCGGCTCCCAATTACTATATATATAGTAACACCAGATGGAAAAGAAATAGAGAAATCCATACCCACAGGCAAACATTCCACAAATTTCAAAACAGAAATGGAAGCCATAATAGAGACAGCCAAAATGCTCATGAATTGCTTGCCGAGTCACAATAGACATGTAGTATTTCTAACGGATGCAAAATCAGTATTGCAGGCATTGAAAGATCCAAAGAACATGAGCATGAATGAACTTACGGTCTGCTTACTACACATCAGCAGTACCACCAAAGAAACAGTACTGCAGTGGATCCCAGGTCACTGTGGCATACCTGGAAATGAAAAAGCTGATCTCCTGGCAAGGAAAGGGAGATCACTGGAACAAATAGAAAATGATAATACGTACTATGAAAGTAAGACCATGTTAAAAGCAGAATATAAGAAAAAGTGGAAGCAAATGCACCCAACTGCAGAACCAAATGACCCCTACCACCAAATGTCACGCAAGGAACAAACCATCATTTTCAGACTACGAACTGGTCACAACAGACTGAGAAGTCACATATTCCGAAAGCTGAAGATTGGTGAGACAAACCTGTGCAACTGTGGACTGAGCCCAGAGACCGCAGAACACATTCTTCATGCCTGTCAACTCTACCAAGAAGAGAGGGAGAAAATATGGCCTACTGAGACGGCACTGCTACCAGACTTGAGGGGTTCCATGGATGACCTGAAGCGAATCACACAATTCATTGAAGCTATTGGTGCTGTAACCTGATATCTGACTGAAGAACGATGAAGAAGAAGAAGAAGCATAGGTATTTATGAGGATTTTATCAATGTTTCCACACATTGCTCAAGTATTAGGGTCGTCAAGAAGTTATATGTGCGATGTGAAAATGGCGTTTTGCAATATATATAACATGTTGGTAACTGAAACTAATCGGTACACTAAGCAGGTTAGTGAATCGAAGGGACAGGACGCCGGCTATGCATCTCGTGTGAAGTTGTGGAAGGAAGTCACAGCTGATGAGATGACAGCCTTTGTTGCTTTGGTCCTCTTGATGGGACTGACCAAACGTTCCTCCTATGAATTGTATTGGTCTAATGATGGTCTCATCGAGATGCCTGGGTTTAGGAATGTCATGAGTAGGAATAGGTTTTTAGCTATTCTTTCATTCCTGCACCTTGTAAACAACACAACAGCTGTTGCACGAGGGCAACCCGGTCACAGCAAGGCGTTCAAGATACAAGGGTTTGTTGACAAACTTATTCCTCTGTTCCAACAATATTACAGCCTCTCCAAAGAAATCAGTATCGATGAAAGCATGATTGCTTTCAAGGGTAGGACTAGTCTTATGCAGTACATGCCCAAGAAACCCTCAAAGTGGGGTATAGTCTTGGGCACTGGCTGACTCGAAGACTAGTTATCTCTGGAACTGGAAGCTGTACCTTGGGAAGGAGGACATCTATGACAAAAAGAAGGGATTGGCTCACATTGTTGTGAGTAATTTGTTGGCCACAATGCACGGTAAGGGCCATATTGTCTACATGGACAACTTTTCCTCTCCAGCCCTTTTCAAGGAGCTTGCAGAGAACCAGATAGGCGCCTGCGGCACACTACAATTGAATCGCAAAGGGGTCCCCCGTGCGTTGAAGAGTCTAAAACTCAAGGTTGGTGACCCACTTCGTACTGAAAGTGATGACAACATTCTCTATCTGTCATGGTACAACAAGAGGCAAGTAAATCTGATGACATCTGCACACGATGCGCAGACCTTCAATAGGAAGGTCCGTTCCAAACGCCATGGTGGTAATGTGAGGGATATGGTAAAATCATGCGCAATACAGGCCTATACCCGTCATATGGGAGGCGTTGATCGTGTTGACAAGCAGCTAACATATTATATGTTAGACCACAGGTCCTGCAAGTGGTGGAAGGTAATTTTCTTTTACTTGTTGGAAGCTTGCTTTGTCAATTCATCTGTCCTGTGGCGGGCTAAACATCCTGGCCGAGTCAAGGTGGAAAAATTTCGCTTGCAAATAATTCATGGGCTTCTTGAGGGTTGCTACTTTAGGCCTGCGTCTTCCAGTTCCGGAAGAAGAACAAGCCACCCACCGGATAGGATGACACTAGCACCAGCACACTACATTGCTATAAATCCTAAACGGTTGTCCAGTGGCAGGCATTCATTTCCTGACTGTGTTGTCTGTTCAGATCAGTCAAAGAAGCGCCACCAGACTCAGTACATGTGTGCAGCATGTCAGATCACTCTGTGCCCATATCCCTGCTTCCATCGATACCACACATTGTTAAATTTCAAGACTGAGTGTTCATCTGAGCTGCACAGCACGTAGGAGAACTGCACATCCAGTCGGTAAGTCATTTGTGTTTGTTGTTTTTATGTAATTTTAAAATATAAATTGTCTTCACCTCTTGCGCAAACCTCGGTAGGATACATAAAAAAAAAAAACCTTGGGTAGGATACATAAAAAAAACCCAATTACACACCCATTTGCAGTATTCAATTCTGCATTTAAATCTGTTGAAATTATTTAAAAAGCTCTAATAACAAAAATGGTATTGAGTTTTCCAAAACCCGTCTTGTTGTTTTTGTTGGTTTTTTGCGAAAAAAAGGTCTTCACCTCTTGCGCAAACCCCGGGTAGGTAACGTTAAAAAAAAAATACACTTACATTTGCAGTATTCAATTCTGCATTTACATGCGGCAAACAATTTTTTTTATCTCGAATAACAAAAAAGTTATTGCGTTTCCGTAACACCAACCAGAAAAAATGAAAATTCTCAACAAAGAATCCGGTGGCAGATGATTGTATTTTTTAATCCGGCTTGCTAAAGGTTAAACAAGTTTATCCGCCATGCAATGATGAATAAGATAAATGTTTCATTTAATATAACACTGTTTACATTTCTAACTAACCGACTATGGTTTGCCGTGAAAAAATAATCAAATTGATGGATTCCGAGACGCAGCAATAGCAAACCACATAACAAAATGTATTCAGAGCAAAAACTTGTTTATGTCAAGGGAGGGTTGTGACGTCACTGCATCCTTCAATTTCATTAGTGTTACACGAAAAGCCGTGACGTCTGCTACTTACAAATTTTAATTACTGTGCTATTTATAGTGCAGTGGTTACTTAAACAGCAAATTTGCAGTATTTTTTAATGCTGTAGTGTTATATTGAACATTTTGTCCAAGTACTTACTACAAGACACTCTTCTTAGGGTTCCTTGTAACCCACAATCATCCATGATCTAGTCGTCAGCAAGTCAGTCTATCACTGAGTCAGCACCAAATTGACCAATCAGATTTCAGTTTTCGGCTACCCAGTTTTCTTTTTTTTTAATTATTTAAAAAAACAGCTTTTGTTTAGACCTAATAACTTTACAAGGAATACATAAAGGATTCGAATAATTAGCCTACCCGTTGATTAGAGAAACCACCACGGCCACGTCTTCTGTTCACACCGCCTCTAAAAACCCCACCAACGTTTCCGTCATCTCTTGAATTTGAATCTCTTCTGTTTTGACCACTGCGTCCTCTACCACCTCGTGGGCTTCCTCTTCCGCGTCCTCTTTGTGTTCTGTTTTGTTGTATAATGTCATCTAAACTCATATCTAATTTATTAGCCATGGTGAACTTCTGATAATCCTGCTGATGGACTTTTTGATGCCTTCAAATAAAACAAACTTCTTGAAAACTTGCAATGGCGGTTACGAAATTTCCGGTGCACAAAAAATCAAAATCCCACTATATATTATCCATTTCAATTAGCGTTAACATTATAGTCCGTTAACAAAGATCAATGTGTTTCAGCGCTTTCTAAATGGAGTATGTGATTTATTTTCTGAATGTGATAGATTAGAACACGGTTTAACCATTCGGAGACTGAAACAATATTGTTACTGGTCTGGGTAGAACTAAACAAACGCTCATAAGAAATCTGGTTCTCAGAAGACGACATTCAATATCAAACGTAAACAACCCACCAAATTTGGAACAATAAATATCTGTAGATTAATTAAGAAACAAAGCAGAAGAACTTATAGGAGGAAATGAAGAAACGAAATATCATAATTTTAGACCCGTGAGACACCAGTATTAAAAGTACCGGATGCAAACAACTACATATAAACTACACACTATGCATGCAACTCTTAATCATCTTGTGCGGGACTAGCTACACAGGTAGTCAATGTGCAGTTATAATGAGTTAGGGTTTTCAGACGGGGTGCAAAGGGAACGCATTGCTCTAGGCGGACCCAGGGTTAGCAGATAACCAAGATCCCAAATGTACCTCCTCGCGGTGCACCCTGGTAATAGAAAACAGCAGCTCGAGCTGATTCTGGCCAAATCATTTGGGGATCGTGTCCGAGAATGTGGAGGAAGCAGATGAAAAGAGATTTGACTGCAAAAAAGACAGAGAATATCTCCGACACTATTTGTATCACCACATACAGCTACACTGTCGACATACAGTGACGCCTATAAATCCAGTTAGAAAATTGAAGGGGCGGCCAATGTAAAAGGCACGTAAAAGTGGATGCATGGGAAGAAACAAATATATGTCATAATGAGTACAATGACATAATGAAAGGGCAGAAAGGCGCCAGAGGAAAATGAAAAGTGAAAGTTCCTAGAAAAGGGTAACTAGAAGCTCTGTTAGCTCGAGACGAGCTTCTAGTTACCTGTGATCCTTATAGGCAGAGACCCAGACCCAATCGTGGGCGTTCGGAAAAGCAAGAAGACCTAAACCAACTCTAATGTCGAGCCTTCCTATACCGGAAATATGCTCGCGAAGAGAAAGGGTTCCGTACCCGATGGGCTTAGGCAAGAAATGGACAAAGATGGCAGTCCTGGCCCAACTCTACTGTCAAAGTTTTCTATACCGGAAATACACTTGCAGAGAGAAAGGGTTCAGTACCTGATAGGCTCAGGCACAAAAGGGACAACGATTTAGCCCTGGCCCAACTCTATTGTCAAGCTTTCCTAAACCGGAAATACACTTGCAGAGAGAAAGGGTTCAGTACCTGATGGGCTCAGGCGCAATTGCGACAAGGTTGCTCAGCTCGAGAACGCCTTGCTCTCAAACGCGTGGTGTGAGACTCAAACTTGTGCGAGGGGTTCACGATGTCTGTGAACGACACCTCGGGTAGGAGGGTGAATGAGCCGGGGTCCAACTCTTCTGGCGAGTTCTTCCTCATACGGAACCAGGCTCGCGGATGAGAAAAGGTTCAGTACCCGATGGACACAGGCAGAGTCTGTCCAATGTGCTCGAGATGGATTCATGGATGGTGGAGCACCTCGTGTCAGATAGATGCGCTCGACAGGCGTCTTGGCGAAGAGGCACTACACACCAGCCCGGCGACAGATAGACAGGCTGTCACGGACTAGGAACCAAACCCGAAACAAATGAATGACGAAAACGGATGTGCTGGACCTCGGACGTCCTGACCACAAATGGCCAACCGAGGTGCAAATAATCACAGTTCTACTGTGGAACTTGCAGCACAACGTACTTCACGCTCCTCTGCGGAAATCACACGAAATATTTGTTGTGGTTATATGAGAGCGAATGCAGAAGAAGAAGAAGGGCTTTCAGACAAGTTTCCCAAGGATGTGTTCTATCTGCCTTGCTCACCTTCTCTAGTAGAATGCTCATTCAATAATCACTGCGCTAAGCCGAAAGCTGAAGTCTCCTGAGTATGAAAAGAAAGTTCTGAGAACCACCCCCTGCACATATGAAGTAAGAGGAAGTCGCTCGCTATTCCTGAGGATATCAACCAACCCCATCTCCTTTGCTATTCATCACATATATCTATATCGATTGTATATATAAAATTGATATTGAAAGCATCAAATGGGAAAACATCAAATAAATGCAACGTAACATACCTGATCTTAGAGCAGATGTTCCCTATTTTCAAGACTAAATATGTAAACATTAACACCAAAACTTCTCTATATAAAACGTTCGTCATTCCATCACTATGCTACCAATGTAAAACGTAGATATTAACAACAGAAGCCACAAGAAAATTTGTTACAACAGAAATGTTTTGTCTAAGTAAAGTCCTCGAAAATAAACATATTATGAAGGATACAAAAAAAGCCATCTCCAGATAACTTTTCTATTCCTCAAGCTGTAATGCACAAAGGAGTATAACGCAAAAAGAAAGAAAGAAAAGAACTGTTATGGATGATTGTTTTTGCTTCTCTGTAGGACGGGTGTCTGTGCTGTTCCATTTCAATGTTTTTGTCAGAGCATCTGCTTTCTCATTTCATATTATTCCACAGTGTGTTGGTATCCATTGAAGGGCAATAGCTGATCAAATTTTTTTAATATGTGTCTGATGTTGTGCAGAAGGTTTTCATTTCTGTTGCTCTGGATTGATTCCAGTAAGGATTTGCGAATACAACTATCTTCTTTGGCAGGCTGGGTTGTGTTTTTCTGTCTGAGATGATTCCCATATGTTTTACATCTCCCGGTGGCACGTGCAAGTAAATAGTTGTTTGTATTTAGAGTGTTCTCATATGAAAGCTGTCTCACAGGACTTGATAGTCGCTCCTGTTCAGGCGTTTTCCACCTAACGCTACCCTATCTCTGTCATGACTTATCCCCACTCAGCATGTTCCTGATGTGCTGTCAATGACCCGACGCCAACAACCTGAGCTTATAGCGGCTCATAATCGCTTGATGCTGCACGCCACTGGACACAGGGACATAGAGTATATCAGTGGAAATATCAACACCACCTGATATCACACCCCGTCCTGGTAGATATCAACACCGGTTTGGTCAGCGACTGCTTATTCGTCCAGAGAAATTTTGGTTTAAATCGCACCTGACCTCTATATCTAGAGACGTTTCCACTAACCGCCACACGTGGACGCTCCTTGTAGGTGTCGGTAACCACAACAGGGAGACAGATGTAACCGTGATGATCTTTTCACCGATTTATCAGCTTATCTTACAACTTTACTAAGACGCCTCCTACGACATGCATGGGAGTAAGACAGTAGCCGTATTCTTTGCACTCCGAACTGGTCTAGGCCCCCGTTGCCACATGGGCGGGTAACACACAAAATTGCTAGTAATCGTTGCGTGTTGTGTTGAGTTCTTAATAAAGGCGTTTTGGTTGGATGTATGTTATTGTGTGTGTTACCAGTGATTAATACAATTTTGTTACCCTGTTCTAATTTGTGCCAGTCAAAGTTTAATCCCGACTATCCTTATATAGACTTTAAACGGTCCTGACAAAGCATATTGAATCGACATTTCGATAATAAGTAAATTTTCCCTTATTCACGCTCGGAGTTTATCGTGTATCGGGAAATTACGCACATATTTTCATTGACCAACGGCAAATGATGTCGCCAGCATTACACGCCGGTTAAATTTTTGGTCCGAATATCTGGTACCCATTTCCTTAGGCTGTAATGACTTAAGGGCCGTTGATGATTTATAAATTACTAGAAGCAAAGCCCGGTGTATACAACAAAATATAGAATACAACAAAAAAGAAAATATAATAGGTGCGAATATTTTTCCTATAACATTGCAATGACTTGTATATGTTTTAGTTTCTAAATATTAACCAGAAAAAAATAACTTTAAAAAATCGAGTCCCCACAGCCACAGTCCCTTCCATAATATACTTCGTACAGATGGATCAGCGAAAGAGGCAGTATTAGATGGAGGATCAGGAATATATATAGTAACACCAGATGGAAAAGAAATAGAGAAATCCATATCCACAGGTAAACCTTCCACAAATTTCAAAGCAGAAATGGAAGCCATAATAGAGACAGCCAAAATGCTCATGAATTGCTTGCCGAGTCACAATAGACATGTAGTATTTCTAACGGATGCAAAATCAGTATTGCAGGCATTGAAAGATCCAAAGAACACGAGCACGAATGAACTTACGGCCTGCTTACTACACATCAGCAGTACCACCAAAGAAACAGTACTGCAGTGGATCCCAGGTCACTGTGGCATACCTGGAAATGAAAAAGTTGATCTCCTGGCAAGGAAAGGGGGATCACTGGAACAAATAGAAAATGATAATACGTACTATGAAAGTAAGACCATGTTAAAAGCAGAATATAAGAAAAAGTGGAAGCAAATGCACCCAACTGCAGAACCAAATGACCCCTACCACCAAATGTCACGCAAGGAACAAACCATCATTTTCAGACTACGAACTGGTCACAACAGACTGAGAAGTCACATATTCCGAAAGCTGAAGAATGGGAGACAGACCTGTGCAACTGTGGACTGAGCCCAGAGACTGCAGAACACATTCTTCATGCCTGTCAACTCTACCAAGAAGAGAGGGAGAAAATATGACCTACTGAGACGGCACTGCTTCCAGACTTGAGGGGTTCCATGGATGACCTGAAGAGAATCACACAATTCACTGAAGCTATTGGTGATGTAACCTGATATCTGACTGAAGAACGATGAAGAAGAAGAAGAATATACTTCGTACTCTACGAATGTAATTATTCGGACACACTAATTAGCTTAAAATTGTAGCTTTATAGAAGTTGCGTACTCTCATGTGTGTCATGTAACGTATTCTTTCCAGAACGTAGTGACAACAACCTTCACCGAAGCATTTAACGCCCAATCGATTAAAATTGAAGAATACAACAACAACAAAAACATACGCGCACACACACACTTTTATATACCTATAGTATTATGCGGTAGCAATCATAGTTAATAGGTTAATACATCGTAAACGTCGATTGAAACAGATTCGATCTCCCCCTTCCCTCTAAAAAAAATAAAAAATTAAATAATACACATTTTCAACACTCACTAGATCTAGCCGTTTTCGACAAATATTAATGTTTACATGTTTGAACTTTGTGCTGCCAGTGTGTTGCCGGGGCCCGAAAGGGGAGCAAAGAATAGCATTACTGTTTACCTTCCACGCATGTCGTAAAAAGCGACTAAGGAGGTTATGGGATGGAGTTGGCTGTCCCATCCCATATAGAATCAGTGACCCAAAACCATACTGCAGATACTGAAGTCGGATGCATCAGGCCGAAAGGCGCAGATATCGCAGCAATGCTGTAAACCATGACACAACACATTCCGTTCTCTGGACTACATCCTGCTAATCTGCAGGAGTTTGAGAATGAACGCAGAAGAAGAACTTTGTGCATCGGTGATATGTAAAAGGTTGACCAGCTTTGCCGGAGCACAGAAGAACTTTTCAAATTTTCGGCGAGAGCCACCCGTTACTATTTGAACCAAACTATAACGGAGCCAAAATTCTTTATTTTTCGTGATAGGAAAAGCCTATAGGCTACTCGAGAAGCATATACGTTACATGAAAAAAAAGAGTTGCGGATTTGTCCATTTATAGATATAGATTTCCAGCATATCCATCACACTCCGTCTTCGTCACTTTTCGTCTCTTACTATGTGCACGGCATGCAACAGTGTGACTAATCTTTCCTTTCTCAACACCTGGGTGAGATATTATTAGAAGATTGTTTTGCGTTCGCTCCATTGTAACCAGCACGGATATCCGTTGTGCCACCGTTATGCGCCATGTAGGTCTAGCACATCCAATTTCGGCATGATTATTAGGGGTTAGGTAGACTGTCTCATCCCACTTCCATAGACTGTCAAAGTGACTCAGAAGCCATGCTGAACCAGAATGTACCAGTTCGAAATACGCAGATATTACAGCTATGCTGTACAACACAGCGTATTTCATTCTCTGGATCGAGGACGCGAATCTGTATGAGGGTGATAATGAGCGCAAAAATAGGAGTTATCATATAGTTGTCTCTGCAGTGAGAATTTGCTGAAATTTTTCTCTGGCACGTTTTCTTTCCCGACAGACTAATTTTTTGTTCCCTCTTGTATATCTGTCTATTTCTTCTTATCTAACATCTTTTTCTTCTGCGTTCGCTCCGATAATCGCGAATATATAGCGTAATTACCTTCGGGGAGCGTGAAACGTACGTTGTACGGCTAGTTCCACAGTAGATCTGTTATTTGCACCTAGGTTGACTGACACTGTAGCCCGGATATCAGAGGCCAAGCACATCCGTTTTCGTCATACTTTAATTAGGGTAGTGGGCTTCCCTAGCCTGTGACAGCCTGCCTATCTGTATACAGGCATCGGGTGTGTAATGATTCATCGCCGAGACGATTGTCGTTCGTCTATCTCCCACGAGGCGTTCTGCAGACAATGAACTTGCATGGTGTAATTAGGCGTTTTGTGCCTTGTGTCCATCAGGTACTGAACCTTTTATCATCCACGAACCTGGTTCCGTTTTAGGAAGAACTCGACAGAAAAGTTGGACCCGGTCCCTTTCGCATTCTTAGCCGAGGTGTCGTTCACACAGGGAGCAAGCTATTGCGTTTGAGAACGAGCTAGCCGTAGCCTTATTCGACTATCACACTTGCCCAATATGGTTCGTACAAAAAAATGTGTCTTGCTGCACAGGGGGCAATAGATGCGCCTTGCTATGCATAGTAAAGTTTGACGACTGCAAAGCAAAGCTCCTTGTCGAGGAAGGGCGCGCAGTGGATTATTCAGGCAAAATATCTTCTTCTTCTGCGATCATTTTCGAACTCCTGCAAGTTAAAAGGACGTAATCATGAGAAGGAAAGCTATAGTTTTACAGCTGCTTTTCTGCGCCTTTGGGTCTGACACATCCAACGTAAACAAAGCTTCTGGGTCACTTTGACCGTATATAGGGAAGTGACAATAAGCTCCACAACCTCCTTAGTGGACTCTTACGACATGCATGGAAGGTAAATAGTGTTGATATTCTTTGCTTCCCTTTCGGGAGTTTTCAGCGTTTTG
Source organism: Meghimatium bilineatum (assembly GCA_034231615.1). Classification (NCBI taxonomy): domain Eukaryota; kingdom Metazoa; phylum Mollusca; class Gastropoda; order Stylommatophora; family Philomycidae; genus Meghimatium; species Meghimatium bilineatum. The sequence goes on along the minus strand of CM067321.1, from coordinate 49,610,020 downwards.
CTATCAACAGTTTTTCTGTCAGACTGTTACATAGAGGTGTGGTTTGAAGGTTGTATTCCACCCCCCCCCCATGTTTTGCAGTCCTACCCATAGTGTTAATTATGAGGTCTTCGAAGTTTGTTGTACACCCCAACTCCCCGCTTTCGTATCTACGTTCCTGCGTCAATACATCAATTGAAAGTTGTGTTCATGTGCAGGCACATAGAATATTAACATATTTAAATATAACACAGGTGAAAGGCTGCCTGCATGCTTTAAAGTCTACAAGTTTACCTGCGCTGATGGAATGTGCGCAGCTCTTATGTCTTTACCGTAACCTCTAGTTTGGAATTCTATTAAACTGCGTTCTTACCAAATCTTACTTAAAACCTTTGCACCCCGTGTCAAAACTAGATAATTAAATATATACCAATCGATCGTAAAATTATTAGTTTTATAAATATAGCAATATTATAGGAACAGTGAATAGAAATTATAATGTGGTCTGTGAAAAACTTTGTCAATTATTCACACAGTTACAAAATACATTAGAAAATTGTTTTAATGTTTTCGTAGTTGCTATTTTTGGAACACATGTACATTTGCTGTGTTGTAGATATATACAAACTATAGTATTTGAAGCGTGATATTTGCTGTTAATATGGCTGGTAAAGAAGTAGCCAAAGTTGTTAACAGATGTGATCAAGCGAAAGAGGACAAAAGGCTGAGTACGTTATCTCTTATGCCTATCTACTATATTTGAATTGTATGTCGTTGTGGCACGGAGTGAATAAATGACTCACCCTGACCTTTTTCATGGCAAATAACTATAACTTATAGTAGCCATAAAATGAGTATTTTATTACAAGAACTTTGGGTAGCATTCGATGCTACGTTGGAAAGCATTTATTTACAATTAATCATGAGACTAACTACAATATGACTAGAAATTATGAATGAATACTAAATTCATTAAAAATGTGGAAGGTGTTTGTCTCTTACCTTAGGCCTATAACAAAAAAAACTGCGGCTTTTTGGCAATGTAAAAATTTTTTTTTTTTAAATTCTAGAATTTAAAAGAATCTTAGATGCCTTCAATATATATCACTTTTTTTTTTACCTTTCCATTGTCAGCAACAGCCAAGAATTCAGTGAAACCCCCCCCCCCCCAATAAATTTGTGTAGCAGAAAATGTACATACAAATTAAAATGGTTTTATTTAGGCCTACTTTAAGCCTGGTCAATGTGCACTTAAAAACGACTACCACTGTGCTCATGATAAAAAAAATACACAAAAAGAACAGCCAAGAGATCTTTGTTATTTTAAAAGAAATGGACCTAAGACATAAAATTAGTGCCTATGTTATGTTGGCCTAATATTGACTGACCTTATGATATGCTGTCAAGTGTTCTTGATTTATCTGCCTGTCCTCCCAGCATGTAGACCATTCCTTTAGGCACAGATAGGCCTAAGTAGTACAATAACTGCACTAAAATCTTTACTTTTTTTCAAAGTCTGTCCTTGTAGGCCTAATCCATGGTTGGAAAGTTACTGACATGTTTAAAGGTAGGCTATAGGCCGTAGATCCCATGGCATCAACCTACTTTTGGGGATGAAGATTGTTCTTCTTCTTCTGCGTTCGTTCTCAAACTCCTGCAGATTAGTCTGGAGAATGGAATGCGTTGTGTCATGGTTTACAGCAATGCTGCGATATCTGCGCCTTTTGGCCTGACACATCTGACTTCAGCATGGCTTTGGATCACTGACCCTATATGGGATGGGACAGCCAACTCCATCCCATAACCTCCTTAGTCGCCTTTTACGACATGTGTGGAAGGTAAACAGTGTTGCTATTCTTTGCTCCCCTTTCGGGCCCAGCAACACACGGGCGGGGATGAAGATAACTTTTCATGTACTAAGCCGCAGCAACTATTAGAAAGGAGCTGGAGAGGCCAGTTCCTTGCCTTGCTGTCTTTACCTCCTCTAACTCATGTCAGGTACTAATTTACAGCTGAGTCGACTGGAGGAGTTGTGTCAAGCGAGAAATCACAATGCAAGTTTTTTGGTCCAGACGTGGTTCAAACCTGGCACGCTGTAACCACTCGCTATCAACTAGGCTACCGCGCTCTTCTCTCACACAGAACAAATGTTGTTGGCCGTAGAGTGTGAATAATGCAAGCTAATAGTTTTCAGTCTCTTTGGTACATCAATGCAATTTTGCCAGAAATTAATAGGGCTTATACAGGAATAATTATAAAATTCAATAGTGTTACAATCTGAAGAAATAGATTCTGGAATTTTCTTAGACTTATCTTTCCAACATAGTTGTGTAGGGGTGTCTACATGTGGGTGCAAACATATTAGAGGAAGACCAACCTAAATCAAATTTACTTGATAAAACTATGAAGAATAGGTCCTATGACCCCTTCCATTCCCACAGATTGTAGCTTAACTCACTGATTTCTTCTTCTTTCGTTCACTTGAAACATGTCTATATCTGTAATTCTGTCTCCTTAATAAAACTCACTGTCTTTTGTAGTTCATACAGTGTCCCATAGAGTTTTGATTCCAGTGTTGCTTCCTCTGGCCAATATGTCTGTCTCAGCGTTTCATGCTCAGAACACTCTTGAAGTATATGTTTGGCACTCTGTGCTGCATGTACACATGGCTGTGTTGCCAATCTTGAACTTTGTATACATGTGACTGCGGAGTCGGTTGTGTCCTGTTCTGAGACGTAGAATTATAACTTGTTCTGGTCTGTTCATAATATGATAGTCATCTTGTGTTGCTGTTTGTGGCTTTCTTATTGACTTGATCATCTGTTTTTTCTGATGGTAGGTGATTGGTATATCTGGTTGGTCTTCTGCAGCACCTTCCTTAGCCAGTTGGTCTGCTTTTTCATTTCCTGGTATTCCACAGTGAGATGGTTACCCTATACTGGTAAGACAATTCGCTAAGTAGTTTTTTCAAGTCTGTTAGTTTTTCAGACTGGAGAGCTTGAAGCACTGACCTTGCCTCTGTCAGGAATACCACAGGCTGTAGGTCAGAGTTGGAGTTCAGCAGTTTTTTTAGCTGCCACACTAATTGCCTGGATTTCTGCATCATAATTATTGCAGAATTTTCCTGTCGGTGTTCTGATTGTATCTCTAGGCTTGTGTGGATATTCTATATATACACCTGTACCTCCATTCCTCACGGCATTCTGTGCTGACCCATCTGTGTATACTCTGACCCATATATCTTGTGGATATTCCTCATCCAGGAAACTGAGGGTGACTGTCCTTCGCTGCACACTGTTCTGTTCATCTTCGCTTAGTATTCCTTTCACATGGGTCTGAATGTATATTGGCATTCCATGTCTTTCACTCCACAGGGTTTGTCCTGGTACAGGCCTTAAGGGGCTGTCAACTTCAGGTAGATCTGTAAGTTGTCTGCGGAGTCGTTTAGCTTGATGGATAAAGCTGCTTCTTTTCAATCGTCCCATTGCTAGATTTTGGAATCTTTCCTTCATTGGATGACTTGGCATACACTGAAACTTTACTGCCTGAATTAGTACTTTTGTGTCTCTGCATTTGCCAAGTGTTTGCATTCTTCCCATTTTCTGCATCTCTGCTATGGGTGTTGATTTCATTGCTCCCAACATTATTTTAAGTGCCTGGTTTTGCACTTTATCTAGATCTTGTAATGTGGTGTTTGATGCAGGATACCACGCAGCTGAACCATATTCCAGGTGTGGTCTTATGCCTTGCTGGTAAACTTTACTGAGTATATTCCCACTGGCTCCCCATGTGGTTCCACTTAGTTTTCTCAGGATAGCTAACTTCCTCCTCGCTTTGGTTGTTGCTTTGTTTATGTGCTGCTTCCATGTCAGTTTATCATCAAAAGTAACTCCGAGGTATGTGGGTTGTTTGTCTTCTTTCAAGAGCTCTCCATCTATTTTGATATGACCGGCTTTTTGTTTTGGTGAGAGGGTAAAAAGTGTAGTGCTGCACTTATCTGTGTTAATGCTGACGCACCATCTATTAGCCCATAAGGTTAGGGCATCAATAGCTCTTTGTATTTGTTTAGTGGCCACTGTCGCATGTTCTTCTGTGCACCAGATCACTAGGTCGTCAGCATACGTTGCCACTTTGATCCCATGTGGTAGTTCAGCAACTAGGTCATTGATGGTTGGTTGGTTGGTTGGTTGCTGATCCAGTGGTCCATGGGCTCATGCCCTTTGACCCAATGCCATTGTGTGATATATGCATGTGTTTGTGAGTTGTTGTTTTGTTCCATATAATGTGTTCCATTTATCTGGCCCTGGAGGGAGGAGCATTTTCCTGATGTCATCCAGCGCTGGACATTCAAAAAGGTGGTGGTCAACAGTTTCATATGGATGAGTGCACAGCCAGCACCCTGGAGTGTGTTGTGGTTGTATTCTGTTCAGGTGATTGTTAAGCTGTACATGTTGTGTGCGCAGTCGGAATATGATACTCTGGTCTTTTCTTTCCAGGAGGTTGATATTGTCTTTAGGATTTGGGCTGGTCATATATTTATAGATTTCCCTCCCAGTGTTTCCCATGGCCCATCTGTTCATCCAATTTTCTTTGTTCACAGATTTCATAATCATTTTAACTGTGTGCATTGTTGTTTCTGTATAAGGCTGTTCTTGTTGTGCTCTCCTCTTTGCTAGTCTGTCTGCCTTATCATTACCAGGTGTGTTTGAGTGGCCAGGAATCCACTGCATAACAATGTTGACATCATAAGATGTGAGCAGCTGGTTTGCATGGTGGTATATTTCAGCTAGTTCAGGTTTGCAATGTCCATCACATTCCAATGCTTGGAGAGCAGACATAGAGTCTGTAAAAATAACAATGTTTTGGACTTTTGATGGGAAGGCATCAAATATGGTCTTCAGGTGGTACAAGGCAATTTCTAGTGCTGTTATTTCAGCTTCATAGTTAGAACATATCTCCCCACAGGCATCAAACAACTCATCAGATGTTTTGTCTGGATATTCTATATAGACACCATAACCTGCTTTGATGATGGCTTTGAAGGCAGACTCATCAGTATAGACATTTATCCATTGTTCTGGGTAGGTGTCTATTGTTTTCTGTGTTGCTTTCATAAGACTTACTGGGTCTGAACTTTTCGTTGCATTATCTCTTAACTGTGTTTTGATTTCCGGCAATTTAAAGCCTGCGTGTGGTGGTAAACATTTTTCTACTCTTTGCAGTTTTTGTCTCTTGTCTGGAAGGTGATAACTGTCTTTTATTTCATTGACATGGCTCAGGACTGACTTTTGTTTTATTCTGTGGTCTGGTTCCCAGTTTTCTACAAGTTGTTTATTTGGGTGGTCTTTGTTCATTCTTTTGCTTCTTTCATAAGCCTCCATTGCAGCCATATCTCTCCGCATCTCAAGGGGTTCTACATTCGTATGTATTTCACATGCAGCCGTCGGTGTAGATCTCATTGCTCCACTAATAAGACGTAGGGCATTGTTCTGCACTCTGTCTAGGGATTCTACATTTGTTGTGGAACATGTTGTGAGGAGTGCACTGTTGTATTCTAAAGCAGAACGTATGTAACCAAGGTATAGTCCTCTAAGGGTATCCTTGTCTGATCCCCAAGATGTGCCAGTGAGTCTTTTCAGTAGTTGTAACCGTTTAAGTGCTTTGTTTTTGATAATTTTTACATGCTTCTTGAGGGTGATCTGCCGATCAAGCGTGATTCCAAGATATGTGGGGTGTTCTTCTCTTGGCAATTTCTGTAGTCAAGGTAGTCAATGAATTCTGTAGATGTGTATTACAGGCTTCTTGTAAAACCATCGCCAGAGGAGTCCGTAAACACTACAAACCTTATTAGAGTAGTTAACTAGAAATACAGCAAAATGAAGTGAAAACATCTCGACAGCAGTCAGAGACAAGACCATGTCAAGAGCACCACAATAAATATCAACACGCTAAGGCCAAATTTCAGAGAGTCAAGCTACAAGCCAGGTGGAACAGCTGGAAAGAGAACAGAATCGCTGAACTTTGAGAGATGCCAGGAAAGTGGAAGTTGGTAAAACAACTAAATTATGAGGGTGCTAGGAGAAATTGAAAGATTACATTATAAAAAGATGGAAACATCCTCATGGGAAAATAGGCAGCTGAGCTGACTACTTTGCAGACTCATTAGCTGAAAACAACATCAAAATTAGCCCAGAGCTGTGTGAGAAGAGTGAAAACATTGAACAAGATAGAACCATATCTGAAATCTTGAAGGCAGCAATCATAGAGAACTGGAGCATGCAGTATTTAAACTGAAAAATGAAAAAATCACCTGGTGCTAATGGAGTATCCAATGATATGATAAAAAAATGTTTTATTTGCAGCAAAAACAAAGCTGCTGCAGATCATCAATATATGTTGGACTACAGGCAAAGTTTCACAAACCTGGAGGGAAGCAATCATGATACCAATCCCTAAATCAAGAAAAGACAGCAATATAGTCTCCAATTACAGACCAATCAGTCTCACAAGCTGTCTATGCAAAACTATGGAGTGTATTATCAACCACAGGCTGCAAAAGTACATTGAGAGCAAAAACCTTGTATCACAGCAAGCATACTTCAGGCAATTTTATAGATACCAGCTCCTAGTCGTGGAGATGGGGCTTAGTCCAACCAATAGAGGCTGGATTCGAAGACTGGCCAGGCCCTCCTACCAGCATATAAAAAGTTGGGTGGCAACCACAAGATCCACCACCATGAAAAATTATATTTTTAGAAGATATTTAGTGAGATTTTTTGTTGTTGTGAAAACCCCATCAGCATTCTATCTTTACAGTTATATGTTGTAATGTCCTGTTGTTGATCATCATTCCCCCCCCCCTCCCTCGAGTAGAGCACTGTCCAACTTGTGACATTACACTCAGTCATAGAACCCAGGTCATGTGACATGGACTGTCAAGATCTCATCAGTTTGATGCTGTATGTCAAACTGACACACAGAAACCAACTGGAGGCAGGGGAAACTTAAGGTGAAACCATCTGATTCAGGATGTGAAGATCCTACATGTCTTTCCAAATTTGGCAGACATGGCACACATCCTGTGTGTCAGCAGATTGTAGGTGGTGGGGAGTGGAGAGTAATAAAGTATGCCTCAGATCCACTACCATTGTCTGGGAGGAGCCAAGACAAAGCAGCATTGTATGAGTTGGAAAATGGTGTTCCTGTTCCAGACCCTACTTTGTTTGATCAGCCTTCTGAGTTTGAAAGCAAACTCCAAAAAAGAATAAACCCAACATGAAAGTGCGTAAACACAAAATATCATATGAGCTTGGACATACCCTCATAAAATGTCAGCACCGGGCAGTTAGCCCTCAGCTGCCTTGAGTGAAAAATCAACCACAAGAGACACACTAAACATACTACAACTTAACATAACTGGACTCAGAAATAAGACTCTGAAACTGAGTAGTACACTACACAAACATGATACCCACATCGCACTACTGCAGGAAACACTACTAGCAAAGAAATAACACTCAATACCAGGCTACACCACACAAAATTGTAAATTTCAGAAGTGCAGAGATATTGCAAAACTCATAAGGAATGACATGCAAGGAGAAGTCATAAACATGAAAAACAACAGAAACGACATACAAGAAATAAATATAGGTGCCATGGTCTGCGGTATACACTGTTCAATGCATACTGCCCACTCAACTCCAAGAAACAAATAGACATCAGCACCACAGATGCCAACAGAACTACCATTGCTGGAGGTTTCAATGCACACATACCTGCCACAGGATACAAGGATAGAAACACCATGAAAAATAATATAGAGGAACTATGCAACACCAGCAACCTAATAATATTATAAGATTCCACACCCACACTCCTCCACAGAGCAAGTGGATCAACATTCCGACCTGACAATACCATTATATCCTCATACCTTCAAAATGATTGTATGCTGAGAATCAACATGAATATCTTAGTGACATAGGATGTCCCCATACTCCTCCAAATCTTACAAACAAGAAAGCAAATCAACACGAAAAACATCTCACTGGAACTACAAACGAGCAGACTGGGAACAATTCAAAACTTCCACAGATGACAACCTAGCGAAGATTGACAAAAACACAGATGTAAACACCATATACAATTATATCACTGCAATCATACTTAATGTAGCCTACAGAACACTTCCCCGAGGATGCAGAAAGAAATGTAGCCATTCTGACAAAGAAACTTGAAGAACAAGTCAAAAAGAGAAGCAAGAAAGAAAGCAGAGTAGCTACCTACACATGCAAACAGAATAGAATATAAATTAACTGCACTGATCTGACTAGAAACAAAAGATGCAAAACAACAAAAATGGTCAGACACTTGTACTAAACTCAACCTTCGCACTGATGGCAGGAGGCTTCGAAGCTATTAAATAACCTATCAGGGAAAAATAAACACACAAACCCAAAACCACTGCGGATTGCAAACCAGGTACCAGTGGAAGACACAGACAAAGCAAACAGTTTAAATAATTTTCAAGTGTCAACAACTTTTCAAGCATCAACAAAACCACTAGACATTGGAAGAGAAAAGGAAACTATAGAAGCTGTGGAAAAATAAAAATGACTCCAACAAAACTATTCTAACAAAGAAGTAGTTTAACAAATGGACATGCAAAACAAGACTAAAACAAAAATCTATCGTACAGCTAGCAAGAAACAAGATTTAAACAAGAAACATCACTGTCCTTAAAATAGAGAGAAATCTGAAAGAGTAACAAATATCCCACCAAATGCAACCCTCATACTGCCCCAAATAAACACTACACTAATTGAAAAGTCAGCAACCAAGGCAACAAACCAAAACAACTTTAAGTCCATTGTACTAGAGACTATCGACTCCTACCCCAAGGACTGGATCGAAGCATTCACAGATGGGTCAGCCTTCAAAGCCACCATTAATGCGGGATATAGTTATCTCATAGTCTTCCCTGACAAAGCATCAATAGAGTTATTGCTCTTTGTGGAGAGTTCTGCAGCAACTTTGATGCAGAGGTGAAAGAAATATCAGAAACACTCTCATACATCACCACCAAATTTTAAAAATGATGCAACACGTCCAAAGAACCTAGTAATATTCACAGACTGCTCTACAAGCCTTTGAAAACTTTGGAATCCAACAGCAGAGAAAACTATAAGCAATATACTTCAAGCTACAAAAATACTTTCTACATCCTATGGTATCAATACTACACACTAAAGTAGATTCCAGGCCACACAACTATCAGTGGGAATGAAAGTACTGATAAACTGGCAAAAAAGGGAGCAAGTATGCCCCAGCAAGGAATTTCCACCAACCTTAAAACAGTTAAACACATTATTTGCAACAACTGTAAAAAAAAGTAAAGTTATTCATAGCATTTATTAATGCTGTAGGGGTGTGAGATTTTAGTAATCTCACATTTCAGTGACTCTGCTATATGAGAGTGGTAGCCATTTCCTCTCCCTTGCAGTTTTGACTTCCCAGATTAATCCGGTACCTATTTAAGGATGGGTCAACCCGGGAGCCGTTGCGATCTGAAAAAATTTTTGCCTCAACTGGGGAATGAGCCCAGGACCACTCATATGCAAATCCAGTGCGTTAACTACTGCGCTACGTGGCCCCTTATGGACTGCTGGCTCAAAAGGAAGAGATGACATGTTCCAAAAAAAACCACATGATAAATAGATTATCAGCATAGCAGAAGAATCTTCTTATTTGAATCCTGCAACACTTGGACAGTGTTTAATTTATAGGTAGAACATAAACTTCTCTCATGTGGATCCTGGAACACTTATACAGTGTTTCATTTATATTTAGAACATAAAGTTCTCTCATGTGGATCCTGCAACACTTGAACTGTTTATAGGTAGAACATAAACTTCTCTCATGATTTAAGTTAATTTCTTCACAGATTTGTCCAGATGTGATCTGACACAAGTTCCAGATGCAGTCTTTCTTTTGTTGCGTAATACTGCTCTTGAATCATGTATCCTATCCCAGAATCTTATCAGAAGGATTCCATCCAAGTTGGCTATAAAATTCTCTTCCATTTCAGGTAATTAAACTGTAAGCCTGCATAATATCTTAAAACAAACTAATCTTTAAAGATATGTCAGGTTCATCATCAGGTAACATTCATTTCAAACATAACATATTCTTCCTTATATTTACACCCAAAACTCTTCAGTACAACATGAAATAAGATTTCAGCACAGATGGTTGGACACTTTAGCACCTATGAAGATCCTTAGAGCATGGGCTATCTGGTCTATCATTATGCACAGCTTTCTAAATACTGGAATGACACTTGAACATTAATTATAGAAAAGTACAGAAGTTGGAATTGTGAACACATATATGAGATGCAGATTTACTATTTCCTGATATATAGGAATCAAAAGCAAAGTTAAAAATTAATACAGAACCGGAACAACCAGTTACCACATGCTGAAAGAATACTGAATGGTAGATCAGAGCACCTATTTATGTCAGGAGTGCAATGATGATGATCTGACGTCTAACTATTTAAGAGCTTGTCACAATTCTTGACATATTGACCTACAAGGATAAGTTCAGTCACTTAGTAATGTCTCTGATTCATTGTTGTCTTGGTTCGTCCCTGTGCCTTTACCCTGGGAATATGCATTCCATGTTGCTATGTCTCTATATGCTTGAAAACCATTAAATTCTTTGCTATAATGTTTAGAAGCCACCATTTTTCCACTTTCATTGTTCATAATTCTATTCATCGTTTTTAATTATCCATGGTATTCTCAAAACTGTTCTGTAGCTTTTCATTTTGAAGTAGGCAATTTTACTGACCATTATTTTATCAAGTGTCCATGTTTTACAGCAATAATTGCTACTGAAAATATTCTTGCTTTGGATGCTGATGTACTCTTTATACATGTTAAAGCTAAAATAGGTCACTATGACCTTAATGCACAAGATGGGTAAAATATCTAGACTACCCGGTATTTTTCTCCAGCTAAAGGACATGCACACACAACAATACATACTTCAATCAATTTACTTGCCCTCATATGAACACAGGTCATGGATGAATTCTTCCCCGTCAAGTCTCCTCTCCATGCTGTTCTAGATCTTCCGTCTAAATTTCTTGTCTATGTCTGTCTATCAATATAGTTTTCTTCCTCAGAGAATGTCCATACATTTCCATTTCATAGACATGATATATAAACAGTATCCTGCCATGTTCTCATTCAAACCTCTTCATTTTTATTCTCTTGCCACTTAATATTTAAAATATTTCTCAATTAACAAAACCAGATACTTCCAGATTTACCAAACCTACAAAATCTGCAAACAGATGTGACCCATGTACAATGATTTCAACAGAATGCAGTGAGGGAATTTTGGGACCTATGATAGGCAGCTTCATTTCTGTGCCGGATGTCGAAGTGTTCATGGCAAAGGAGCACAGAAATAAAGAAAAACCACTACCAGTATTGCAATTCTTCTGTTGATTTCTACAGTAATGAAATGTGTTAAAACATAAATCTCTACAAAGGATGTAGGCCTTTACTAAGAAGAGTAAGCATATTTGTAAACATACCATAAATTGTAAACATACCATACATACCAACATGTAAACATTCTGGTAGTCACCAGAAAAAAATCTGGCATTTATATGGTTTGTTTTTCGTTCGCTCCATTGTAACCATCACGGATATCCGTGCGATTTCCGCTGGGAGCGTGATTACGTTGTGCCACCGTTATACGCCTTGTAGGCCTAGCACATCCGATTTCGGCATGCCTTGACAATTCAGGTGGGCTACCCTTGTCCTGTGACAGCCTGTATATCTGTCTCCAGGCACGCGTAGTGGCGACTCTTCGCCCAGACGATTTTTGCTCTCGTCTGACTCGCACGAGGTGTTCCACTGTCTATGAACTTGCCTCGTGTAATTGGACGTGCTGTGCCTGTGCCCATTGGGTACTGAACCGTTTCTCATCCATGAGCCTGGTTCCTTAAGGGGAAGAACTCAACAGAGGAGTTGGACCCTGGCTCTTTCGCCCTCTTAGCCGAGGTGTCATTCACCGACATCGTGTACCCCTTGTCCAAGTTCGAGTCTCACACCACGCGTTTGAGAGCAAGGCGTTCTCGAGCTGAGCGTCCTTGTCCCAATAGCGCCTGAGCCCATCAGGTACTGAACCATTTCTCTCTGCAAGTGTACTTCCGGTATAGGAAACCTTGACAGTAGAGTTGGACCAGGACTACCATCGTTGTCCCTTTCTTGCCTAAGCCCATCGGGTACAGAACCCTTTCTCTTCGCGAGCATAATTCCGGTTTAGGAAGGCTCGACATTAGAGTTGGATTAGGTCTTCTTGCTTTACCAAACGCCAATGAATAGGTCTGGGTCTCTGTCTGTAAGGAACACAGGTAACTAGAAGCTCGACTGGAGCTGATGGAGCTTGTAGTTCCCCTTTCCTAGAGACTTTTCACTTTCTATTTGCAGTTCGCGCTGCCCTCTAGCGCTGTTCTGCCCTTTCATTGTTTCATTGTACTCGGTATGAAATCTATTTGTCTCTCGCCATGCATCTACCTTTACTTGCATTTTACATTGGCCGCCCCTCCAATGTTCGGACCGGACTGACTAGCTTCACTGTATGTCGACAGTGTCGCTATATGTGGTGATGCTGCTGGTGTCGGAGATATTGTCTATCTCTTGTGCAGACAAATCTCTTTCCATCTGCTACCTCCACATTCTCGGACACGATCCCCAAATGATTTGGCCAGAATCAGCTCGAGCTGCTGTATTTGTTTCCAGGGTGCACCGTGTGGAGGTACATTTGGGATCTTGGTTATCTGCTAACCCTGGGTCCGCCTAGAGCAATGCGTTCCCTTTGCACCCCATTTATATGGTAAATTATATAATATTTTAGTTGGTGAAAAGAAGCAACATCATTGCACATCAGATAGATCCATAGGTCTCTTTCAGCAGACAGTGCATGATATGCATGCTGATAGCTCATGTAACATGCTGGTATTATATATCTCATTTTATATATTTATGCGTACGAGGTACGATGGATTATCGGCCCACCGGGTAATGTAGGCGAACGCCAGCAACGCGGTGTGGACCGCATCGGGCATGGTGAGACACGTAGAAAACCATGGTCATCCACTGCATCGTCTTGCCACTGGTTTCAAATGAGGTCCGACAAGGATTGAGGGCAACGCTTTGCACAACTCTTCCTCACTTTAATCAAAATCCCCAGTGCAAGTCATTTTCACATTCACGAAAATTCACCCGAAGGGAAAAGCTTTTCCCACTGACTCTAGGAGCATGGAATGTACGAACACTCCTCGATAATGACTCTAACACAAATAGACCGATTCGAAGAACAGCCCTGATTGGGAGAGAGTTAGCAAGGTACCATATTGATACTCACTGAAAGCCTTTGATATAGACCACGATACATGGGAAGAACTTGCACACAATAGATCTACATGGTGTTCTAGAATAAAAAAGAGCGCATCATCTTGTGAAAAGAAAAGAAATGCAGCAGCTCAACAGCGGAGAGCAGCTAGAAAGTCACGGATAGACCAAGATCCGTCTACAGTCATCACTCCATGTCCAAACGTCCAAGGAAATTTACAGCTCGAATAGGGCTCATTAGCCATCTACGAACTCATAATCAAGGACATAACTAAAATTGAATTTTCAAAAGTGGATGTAACAAATGGTCATCATCACTTGTGATGGACGAAAAATATATATTTCATTTTATATATATCATCTAATCTTACAGCAATAGCACTGATTCATAGTGTTCCATTCAAAATTGCTCGAACCAATAACATATTTACTTATTGGAATGCAAAATATGTTGACAGGAGATGGAGTCTATAATGGACGCTAAAGATTGAAGTGATATGTAACACATGCTGATGGAGATCTTACTCTAAAGTAAGGGTAAATTCAAGCTGAGTTATGAACCAGTATCATAGCATACAGTTTTCTCATAAGTGTTTAGCTGCCTAGTCAGTAGCTGGCCAAGAACTGTTTGACTATCATCACCTGCCGTACTTGCTCAAGAGCAATGATACCATTCTTTAATATTCTCAGAGAATGAGCCCTGGTACATTACTTTCTTGTGGCTGGATGAACCACAGAGGTAATTTTGATTAAAAACAACAAATAATGAGAGAATTCAAAACTTGAGTCTGCTGGTTGGCAGGTGAGTGACTTAAAGCTACACTCCGCAGTTCCCTTCCTTTTTTGCGTTCGCGCTCTAATAACTAATCCAAAAGTTTATGTGATTTCCACTGGGAACATGAAGTAAAGTGTGTTGCTGGTTTTGCAGCAAAGCTGCATTATTTTGCATCTTCTAGCCTAAAACATCTGTTTTCAGCATACTTTTATTTTAGGTGAGCTTCCCTAAACTGGTCATCTTCCTATTTGTTGCCAGACAGACTAATGAGTATCTGCTCTACGCCTAATGGTTGAACACGCACTGTGCCCTTGTACTCTGTAGTCCAAAACATGTCCTTTGGTAGTAGTTTCAGAGGAAATATAGTCAGCTGAGATTTAGGCTTGGGTCTCTTAAACTCTTACGAGGTGTTCCGATGTTAATGAACTTATCTTGTGTAATTATACATCATTGCTTGTGTCCTCGGGTGAGCCTCTTCCATTATAGGTAATTGCTCAAACAGTAAAGTTGAATTAGGGTTGGATTGCCTTCTTAGCCAAGGTTTCTTTCATTGACATCATGAAGAATTTGTCCAAGTTTGAGCTTCTAATCACATGTTCTTCATGGCCAACAGGTCCTGAGCTGGACAATTAAGACTTCGTTGTCACTTTAGCTTTTCCTTTACACAGCACTGCCATCTAGCGTGAGTTGTTTCTCCAGATGCATTTACCACCAAAGATGGATGTGTTGGTCCATTGGCGCAAATAAAACGGCAATACAAGGCATTTCCATTCTCTGGACTACATTCAACTGGAAATCTTTTAGGACCATTGTCTTTTTACAAGAGAAATCCAGCAGGAGTTTGAGAATAAGCGCTGAAGAAGAAGAAGATGCATTTAATGTGTATGCTAAGCGTTGCTGCACCATCTAACCATATCGGAACATTGACATTGGCCATCCCTCCAATGCATCAACACCCAGAATGCTTTGCATCACTTTCCGGTGACAGTGCCACTGACTGTGTCAGATGAGAGGTGCCATAGATATTGCTCATCTTTTCACAACCAATTCCCATTCCATCTATAGCTTCTACAGCCCCGGACATGATCCATAAAAGTGGTAGCAGAAACATCGCATGAGCTGCGATGTGTCTGTTTCCAGGGTGCACCACAAGGAAGTGCTTTTAGGATATTGGTTATTTGCTAATACTGGGAATCACACAAGAGTAATGTGAAACCCTTTGCACCACCGTTCCTCTCAAAATGGTAGCAGGAAGCATTACTGCATTGTTGCTTATCGAGTGTTGATCAAGGAGAAAAAGAAATTAGTCACACAAGTGCAGTTCTGACAATGCATGCCGGCCTTTAAAGTTCAGGCATATCAGCCTTTCTGTTAATTGCAAAAAATACCCTATTTTAAGCCAAAAAAGAGATGTATTTAACTATATGCTTACTGTTTAAAATAACACATGATGATTATTTTTAAGGACAATATTTACATATATCTGTACAACTTATCTTGAAAATTTGCTTATTATAAGCAGTAATTGTATGTTGTTATGGTGTTTCTTGCTGCCTAGTGTATCTACCTTCAGTATACATTTTTGGAACTTCTGCATTAGCCTGTTATCTTGTTTCTGGAATACAGCAGTTGTTTCAAAGAGAAAGGAACTCTTTACAGAGAGATGAAAATGAGATGCCAAAAGGCAAAGATAGGGACTAATCAACTGTCACCCTTACTTCAACATCCGTTGATGAAGAAGATTGAAGTTCAACAACAAATGATAAAGAGTATTTTTCTACCAACATTCTGCTACCACTGCAAGACTTGGACACTGATATCCTAACACAAGAGAAAGCTAACAGCATGTCAAATGCTTGAGAAAGGTTATTATTACCAGATTAAACAGGTTACAAAACAACAACTTCAGAAATAGAATAGTCATTATATCATGCATTGAATATATATAGAGACAACAAATACAATAATGTGGAATCAATAGTTTAGGATCGCCCGAGTGCTGCTGGGTCCAAGAAGGGAGTAAAGAATAGCAACACTTCCATGCATGTCATAAGAAGTGACTATGGAGTTTAATGAGGTGGAGTTGGCTGTCCCATCCCATATATAGTCAAAGTGACCTAAAGGCATGCTGAAGTCGGATGCGTCAGGCTCAAATATCACAGCAATGCTTTAAACCATAATACAACATACTCTGTTCTCCAGACTACATCCTGCTCTTTTTCTCGTTCGCAGTTTGATATGTCTACACAGCAAGTCCTGTTTTCTTAATAAATGCTGCTGTATTTGAAAGCTCCTCAGTGCTCCCATACATCTTTCTGTGGATATCCATCTCTGTGGGCCAGTGTTCTTCCCTTAACTGGTTTAGTGTATTGCAGTCTTGCAGGATATGTTCAGCTGTCTGCCCACAAGGGCACAGTGGTGATGGGACCAATCTTAGTCTATTTAAGTGGCTGTTTAATCTGTTGTGTCCTGTTCTAAGGCGGAAGATAATAACCTGCTCTGCTCTGTCGAGATAGTGGTAATTGTCTTTTGCTACATCCTGCTAATCTGCAGGAGCTTGAGAATGAACACAGAAGTAGAAGATTAGCTTAAAATATATCAAAAGATAGCAAATGTAATAGTTTGGACATCCTATGAGAGTGTAACAGACCCAACTCCCTAAAGTGCATATAGTTAAACCAGATCAGGTTTCATAACCAGATGAAGACCAAAAATAATGATGAACTCATTTTCTCTGGAGCAACGATCCCATTGTTCTTCCAAAATGTCTGCTACGGTTTGAGGAACAATATGTGCGTTCCTGTTTTAAAATTGTGTATTTATCTTGTGTTTTGCTTGTTCATGTTGAAAATACTTCCAAAATTGACAATAGTGATTTGTCTTTAATTTTATACCATAGTTTGTTGTTCTGACATGTGCTTATGGAAAATCTTGTTAATCAATCAACATTAATTTTCTTATAATTCTGTATATAATAATGATATAATAGTGTGAACTCTGCATCACTGTCCTATAGGAGGGACATCTTCATAATGAACAAGCATATAATTTCTTGCACCTGTGCACTATCTCATTGTCATATGTGATAAATGGTCTGCCTTAATTGGGATTATCTTAAAATGATCTGTGCCCACTTTTAAATGGAATTACCACCCAAATGTTGTGTATCTACTGAGGCCGGACTCCCAAAAATTGATTACATCATTTCAAAAGCTTCAGAACAAGTTTTTACAAGCAGAAAGTGGAAATCAGTGCACACATGTTGTTTAAGATTAACATCGATTTTGAAATGTGATAAGACAAACTATGTCACCTTCACTTATAGGATCAACTCAAAGAACATGTAAAAAGTTATATATACTTATGGTTTTTTACATACAATGGCACATATCATCATATGTACCTAGTAAATAACAATGCTGTACAATAAAGGTTTTCCTTAAGAAAAAATCAGTCTGAGAACCTACAGAAAAGTCCTTATAAAATTATTTGTTTTTTATCATTCACAGCATATTCATGATGCAGTTCATATTATGGTTTTAAAATTTACTATCTGCAGAGTTGCAGCTCAGCAACAATCATTTGTCAACACTACCGGATGAACTCAGGCAGATTGAGAGTTTGACAACATTGGACATATCGCATAATCATTTCACAACATTGCCCCCAGTTATTTACAGAATGGACAGCCTCAAAATACTGAGTGCTGAGAGCAATACTATCACAGGTGAAGAAATATTCCATTATTCCTAGAACTGAGATACTTTTGTATCACACAATTTATGTTTGGGTTAAATATGACTATAATTTTTTTGGTTCTGCTTTGGGCCTCAAGTAACATATTATAAATGATGACAGGCATATACAGTATTGTATCAATTTCTTTTACAAAATATTACCAATAGATTTAACAATTTTTTGCTGTTGTAATTAATTTCATTTGTCATCTCTATATACAGACGTTAATGTTCCTCGGCTGAGGCAAATGCCAAACATATCACAGCTAAATCTTCAAGACAACCCTCTGAGCAATGACACACACTCACAGTTGATGAACTTGTCTGAAGACATCACAGTGCTGGTCACACCTCAAGATCCTGAGCTTGACTCAGTTGACTAAACGAACCTACTTATTTCTTTTTGTGTATTATGAAATGTCAAATGTACAGATCAACATCATCTTTTAATTATTTATACATCATCTGCAGAAATAAACAAAAGTGAGCCAATCATTAGTAAGTCATCAGTGAGTCAGACATTAGTGAGTTACCGTAGTTATCTTGGGAAAATCTTTAAAATTATTTTGCAAGGAATAGTTGAGGGTTGAAGAAGAGAACAAAGAAAATAATGGATTGATAACATCGAGGAGTGGTCTTGGCATGATATTTCTACACTCCTCCGATTGGTTGAGAGTAGAGGTGTTTGGAGGGCTATTTGTGCTGGTGTCACCAGTGTAGCAACTCTATGACCCTAACGGGTTATATTATAAGTTAGTCATCAGTGAGTCAATCATTAGTAAGTAAGTTAGTTATCATGAGTCAGCCATTAGTAAGTTAGTCATTAGTGAGTCAGTCATCAGGCAGTTAGTAAGTTACTCATCAGTCAGTTAATTACTCCATTGAGTAGTCATTAGTGAGTCGGTCATCAGTGAGTCAGTCATCAGTAAGTTAGTCTACAGTGATAGCAAATATAGAATCTGGTCAAGAATTGCTTACTAAAATCAGTAAAAGAAAAGTGTACCAGATCTAAATATATAATATTTGAATATGCAGTCAGCTGAAGACGGATATGTCGGGCCATTTGTGCAAATAAAACAACAACACAATGCATTTCTATTCTCTGGATTACGTTCTGCTGGAAATCTAGTAGGACAATGATCCTGCTAAAAGAGAGATCCAGTAGGAGTTTGAGAATGAACGTGGAAGAAGAATATGCAGAATACCATATATATACAGATTCACTATTTGAATACGTTGTATTTTATTCAATAACATTTATGAGTTATATTTACTAATAGGTACTCTTTTACTCAAGGATGCAGAGGTCATCAAGAGAGATTGCTACCTATGAATGTAGAGATAATAATGAGATAATCCTACCTAGGAATATATAAATCAAGAGATAATCCTACCTAGGAATATATAAATCAAGAGAGATTGCTACCTAGGAATATATAAATCAAGAGAGATTGCTACCTAGGAATATATAAATCAAGAGAGATTGCTACCTAGGAATATATAAATCAAGAGAGATTGCTACCTAGGAATATATAAATCAAGAGAGATTGCTACCTAGGAATATAGAGACCATCAAGAGATTTCTAGCTAGAATTGTAGAGATCATCAAGAAAAATTGTTACCTAATCATGTAGAGGCCATCAAGAGATTGCTTCCTAAGGATGTAGAGGCCATCAAGAGATTGCTTCCTAGGGATGTAGAGGTCATGAAGAGAGATATAGGGAGTAATTGTTATGTAGGAATGTAGAGATCATTAAAAGATATTTGCTACTTAAGAATTTAGTCATCAGAAAGATTAGCACCTAGAAATCTAGGTCATCAGTAATTTTGCTACACAGAGATGGAATTCATTCAGAGATTGCAAATTTGGAATGTAGAGGGCATCAAAGAGAGTGCAATACATTCTTCAGCTTTCTCTAAGATATCTTCTA
This sequence comes from Meghimatium bilineatum, assembly GCA_034231615.1. Classification (NCBI taxonomy): domain Eukaryota; kingdom Metazoa; phylum Mollusca; class Gastropoda; order Stylommatophora; family Philomycidae; genus Meghimatium; species Meghimatium bilineatum. The sequence goes on along the minus strand of CM067321.1, from coordinate 49,590,162 downwards.
TTGTTGCCTTCAGGGTAAATAAAATAAGAAAAATTGTTTTAAATGGTTAAATTGTCTTTACTTTTACTGCGGAGCAGGTGTTTTATATAATTAACTCTTGGCCTCTAATGCTTATTGTGGTCTTCTGTGTTTACTCTCTGATAACTCACCTGCAAGTTCCCGCTGGGGAACATGAAATACAATGGTTTCACAGCGAAGATTCATTATTTTGCACCTTACGGCCCTGAACATCCATTTTCAACATGCTTTTATTTCAGGTAATGAGTTTCCCTAGCCCAAGATAGCCTTCCTATCTATCACCAGGCAAACAAGTGAGTATATTCTCTTTGCAGTAATGGTTACCCACTGTTCTTTGCAGAGGCTAAAACAATTCCCTGGGTGGCTTTTTCAAGATGATGAGTAAGGCGACTTGGGTTTACAATGTAAATCTCATACTTGGTGTTCCGCTTCTAGTGAACCCGTCTCATGTAATTAGATGCCATTGCACCATGTTCTCATTCATGTACTGGCCATCATCTCAACTTTGAGCCTCTTTCAGTATAGGTAATTGCTCAAACATTAATGTTGAACCAGATCAATAATATGTACTCACTGCAGCAAAACTGAAATCCAACAGGTGAAGCTTGGAATTGGGTAATGAAGTTTTGCTAATTGCTGGAAACAAACACAAATCAACGTTTTGACCAAAATGCTTTTATCAAGATTATATTCACAACAATAACAACCAGTAAGAATGGCACTATTGACGATCACTTGGCAGAGCTAAATATGAATATAACCAGGAAGGGTTAAAACTACTTCAGAGGTGAAACACAGACAATAGACAAAACATACCTAAATATCGGTGAAACAAGACAAACCGATAAATGACGTAACAAAATATCCTTACGACTGACAGGCACATTGATCACAAATGATTAAATCGTGCCAAATTTATATATACAGCAGTTCTCAAGTGCGTGATGGGTCTTAGAAGCACGACTTAATGGCCATCACCTGAATATCATGAGTACCCTGATACCCGTGCCATTGAAGTGGTCAGCAACAGGAGTACCAATCTGGTGTTTATTGCTATACATATGTTAACAGACTCAGTCTGTGAGTCTCCTTCCAGTTTCACCTATGTACGTCATAGTGCAACGCTCATAGATGATTGCGTAGATGACATTGTGGGACACATGTGAAACTTGAATGGTGAAGGTGGTTTTGGGGTATGTGACAAACTGGGTCTTTTACATTTGCAGTGGTGGTGCCAAAATCATTAGGAACATCTGGCTTGAGATGACTCCAGATCAATAAATCCCTGAGGTTCTTGTCACATCTGTAAGCAAACAGATTGAGGGGGGGGGGAGGAGAAAGGAGAATCGTAGAACACTTCACAAGTTTTTGGTTCTAACTGAAGAAGAGGAAGGTATCGGAATAGGACATGACGGATAGCAGAGCTATGGTGGTGAAAAGTGAGAACAAGTCTCACTCTGTACATGGTGGAAGCCCTCAGAGTGTTCTTGAGGGAATCCTGGTGAGAGAGATTGCATACTCGAAACAGGGCACATCTGAGGACCCTGTCAATGTATAGGCGACAGCGGATGAAATCATCTCAAGGGTTTTCTAGAGAAAGTCCTCACCACTACACAGACGCCGCAGACATAGAAGTTGTGAGAATGTCAGGGAATCGCGACAGGCAGGGGTGTAATAGACAAAAATATGGACATCAATCAGTTTGTAGAGTGTACAGATGTGCTAGGAGAGAAAGGTTGAATAGTTATGGTATGTTGATATGTTGAAGTTCACATAGGAGGTAGAGTACTTGAGTGTGAACTTGATGGCCTGGTGATAGTTGTTAACGAAGCATGACATATCAGCCTCAGACATGTCAGCTTCGTAATCATATAATATATATATATATATATATTCTGCGTTCACTCTCATATAACCACAACGAATATTTCGTGTGATTTCCCGCCAGGGAACGTGAAGTATGTTGTGCTGCAAGTTCCACAGAAGAACTGTGATTATTTGCACCCCGGTTGGCCACTTATGGTCAGGACGTTCGAGGTCTAGCACATCTGTTTTCATCATTCCTTTATTTTGGGTTTAGTCCCTAGTCCGTGACAGCCTCTATCTGTCGCCGGACACGCTGGTGTGTAGTGCCTCTTCGCCAAGACACCTTGTTAAGCAAGCGCGTCTATCTGGCACGAGGTGCTCCCCCGTCTATGAATTGATCTCGTGCAATTGGACGAACTCTGCCTGTGTCAATCAGATACTGAACCGTTTTTCATCCACGAGCCTGGTTCCGTATGAGGAAGAACTCGCCAGAAGAGTTGGACCCTGGCTCGTTCGCTCTCCTATCCGAGGCGTCGTTCACAGACATCGTGAACCCCTCGCCCAAGTTCGAGTCTCACACCACACGTTTGAGAGCAAGGCGTTCCCGAGCTGAGCGACCATGTCTCAGTAGCGCCTGAGCCCATCAGGTACTGAACCCTTTCTCTCTGCAAGTGTATTTCCGGTATAGGAAAGCTTGACAGTAGAGTTGGGCCAGGGCTAAAATCGTTGTCTCTTTTCTGCCTGAGCCCATCAGGTACTGAACCCTTTCTCTCTGCAAGTGTATTTCCGGTATAGGAAATCTTGACAGTAGAATTGGGCCAGGACTGCCATCGCTGTCCCTTTCTTGCCTAAGTCCATCGGGTACGGAACCCTTTCTCTTCGCGAGCATATTTCCGGTTTAGGAAGGCTCGACATTAGAGTTGGTTTTGCCCGTGTGTTGCCGGGGCCCGAAAGGGGAGCAAAGAATAGCAACACTGTTTACCTTCCACGCATGTCGTAAAAGGCGACTAAGGAGGTTATGGGGTGCAGTTGGCTGTCCCATCCCATATAGGGTCAACGACCCAAAGCTATGCTGAAGTCGGGTGTGTCAGGCCGCAAGGCGCAGATATCGCAGCAATGCTGTAAACCATGACACAACGCATACCATTCTCCGGACTACATCCTGCTAATCTGCAGGAGTTTGAGAACGAACGCAGAAGAAGAAGAGTTGGTTTAGGTCTTCTTGCTTTTCCGAACGCCCACGATTGGATCTGGGTCTCTGCCTATAGGAGCACAGGTAACTAGAAGCTCATCTCGAGCTAACAGAGCTTGTAGTTCCCCTTTTCTAGGAACTTTTCACTTTCTATTTGCAGTTCGCGCTGCCCTCTGGCACTGTTCTGCCCTTTCATTGTGTCATTGTACTCATTATGACCTATATTTGTTTCTCGCCATGCATCCACCTTTACGTGCCTTTTACATTGGCCGCCCCTCCAATGTTCTGACTGGACTAACTGGTGTCACTGTATGTTGACAGTGTCGCTGTATGTGGTGATGTAAATGGTGTCAGAGATATTGTCTCTCTTTTGCAGTCAAATCTCTTTCCATCTGCTACCTCCACATACTCGGACACGATCCCCAAATGATTTGGCCAGAATCAGCTCGAGCTGCTGTGTTTCTGTTACCAGGGTGCACCACGAGGAGGTACATTTAGGATCTTGGTTATCTGCTAACCCTGGGTCTGCCTAGAGCAATGCGTTCCCTTTGCACCCCATATATATATATATATATATATATAAAATATCAATATGGCACGATTGAACTTTTTGTGATCAATGTCTGTCAGGCATATGGATATCTTATTCTGTCATTTCTCCGTTTGTCTTATTTCTCTTGATATTTGGGTGTGTTTTGTCTATTTACTGTTTGTGTTGTTTCACCCTTGACCTTCTAGTTTTAATCCTTCCGAGTTATATCCAAAGTTTAAGTAGGGTTGGTTCATCCCCTTAGCTGAGGTTTTCTTCACCGACATTATCATGAGCATCTTGTCTAGGTAAGAGTTTCTACCCATATTTTCTTTGCACCTGATATGGTATCCTGCCTATAACAACTTTCTGCCAGAAGACAGCTGAATGTTTATTATCAAGCATGAACATTACTTTCAGTTATGATTTTCTCACTTATTCTTGCACATGGCACTGCCCCTAGTTCTGTGCTGCCTTCATGTGTACTCAACAAATGAATAATACTTCTCCTGAGACTTTCTAATTATTCTTGCCCTATGATGTTTTAGGACAAAGCACCAGGCACTCCAGACATTGTCTTTAAATGTGCTATCATTTTGGCTGTTTTTGTTGTCTTGATAAAGGTTCCAATTGGACTGACACGTTGACAATTGTATCTGTTCTTTGTTTTATTGTTATTTTCTATATTTTATTATTTTATATAGACAGTTTTCTTCAGTAACCTGTCTACTTTATTTGTATTTACCTATTTACCTCATTTTGGCTGTGCAGGCTGAGGTTCTACTCAGAGATATTGTTTGCTTGTACAAATAGTTCTCATTCCACCTCAGTCTGCACTGTCCGGACACGATCCATAGTGTCAGCCAATTGGTTGTGCACAAAATTTGAAACAATCTATTTCAGGGTGCACAACAAGAAGGCACTTTTAGGATCTTGGTTATCTGCCAACTCTAAAATTGCATACGAGCAATGCATATCCCTTTAAATTGCGCATGTTGTGGTAATTAGTATTCTTTTATTCTACAAAGTGGCTAAACCATGTTATTTTTCATTTATTCTCAAACTCCCACTTCGCCGAAGATGGATGTATCGGGCCATTGCCGCTAATAAAAAGGCGACACAATGCATTTCCATTCTCTGGACTACATCCTGCTGGAAATCTAGTAGGACAATGATCCTGCTACATGGGAGATATAGTGGGAGTTTGAGAATGAATGTGGAAGAAGAAGAAAAAAACTCCCACTAAATCTCTCTTATAGCTGATTTATTTAAATCTTATAGCTGAACAATTTCCCTACTGCAGTTCAAAGCATAGAGATGTGTTGTGACATCGTTTTGTTTGTGCCAATGACCCGACACATCTTCAGCATTGATTGAACCATTATAATTAGAACTGTTTTCACGTTTTAGTATGTATGGATTCATGATTAAGTATTGTCTGAATGCTGTCATACTAGGGAAGTCAACCCACATATGCTGAAACTGAATGTTCTAGCTCAAAAGGTGCAAATATCAGTTTTCCTGTAAACTAGAAGCACAACAGGGATGCCATAATTTGGTCAATTTTCACCATTTTAAATGTTGCTGACCATAAAATTTATGTTTTAGTAATTTATGTATTATTAGTCAATGTAAAAATACATTTAAAGTTAGGTGTTTGGCCATTTTATGCTTAAATCACAGAGATTTGTAAGAGAAATGTACCTATAATTCAAGATTGCAAACATAAGATCAAGATATATTTTTTCAAAATTACTTGTGCTATTTGGAGACTATGGTACTGTACATTTCCTTTGTTTATTGTAAAAAAAAAATATGTATGACAAAATTTTTGCATTGAATTTTGTACCTATCAGTATACTATTTATAAATATCATGTGTTTTCAATAAAAATCCAATATTGATTTCTATTTCTATTATTGTTTCTCTTCTTTCATTCGCTTGAGATGTAGCTGTATCTATAATTGTGTCTCTGAAATAAATTTTACTTCTTTTTGTATGGAGGTCCATAAAAGTCTGATGATAGTGTTTCTCTGAGCCAGTATATTTGTGTCAGTATTTCATATTCAGGACATTCTTGAAGTATTTTGCAGTTTATTATGCCTGTACACATGGATGTCTTGTCAGTTTTGAAGTATATGTTTTGCAGTCTATGACCCCATCGACCCCATTTCATTGACTGAAAGTAAGGACGCTGTCTCTTGTGGTCAACCTTCATGCGAAGATTGCTCTTGTTGATCATATCAGTTAGGAAAAATGTTTCAAGTCTTCTAAAGTATTACTGGTACATGATCATTTACAACAAAAATTATTGATGTTAATATATTTTACTTATCAGCATAAGTATGATATAACAATATTTACACAATCAACAAATGTAACAAAATTTACACAATCAACAATCTTGATACAAGTGGATAATGTCAGGGAAATGTTCAATGACTCAACAGTTAAATTATCTTCTATATGTATGATGTAACAATATTTACACAATAATTTTAATAGAAGTGGATCCGCAGAAGACGAATGTGTTGGGCCATTGGCGCAAATAAAACGGCAACACAACACATTTCAATTATCTGGACTACATTCAACTGGAAATCTTGTAGGATCATTGTCCTGTTACAAGAGAAATCCAGTGGGAGTTTGAGAATGAACGCTGAAGAAGAAGAATAGAAGTGGATGATGTCAGGGAAATGTTCAATGACTCAACAGCTAAATTACTGACCATCAATATTTGTGGCCAAGTTTAATTGAGTATTATCCAAGTCATTTCACTCTGGGCAAACCTGTGTGCTTAGTCTACTAAAGCAAATATCGGATGCATACTGATGGTTCATGTTGCTCGCTGGTTGAACATATTCTTCATTATGTCCCTAAGATGAAAAACTGGGGGGGGGGGGGAACCTGGACTTCCAGTTCAGGGTACAAAGAATAGGGCCACTGTCTTCTCACCGAGCATGTCATAGGAGGTGACTAAAGAAAGTTGGGAGGTGGGGGATAGGCTGAAAATTGTCACTGCATGTTTTGTTTCAGTTTTTTACTTTTGCCCTCTGTTGGATGGTTCCTATGGATGATGAAGAGATGAACGCTAGTGGACATTGCATCTTTGTCTGTTTGTGGCACAACTCCTAGGTGAAGGAGAATGATAAATGTGTCATCACTACAGATGGGTCAACAAATCCGACAGAAGAATGATGAATTAGTTGGCCCAAAGATGTATGTTGTGCTCCAGGTAGGGCATGATGATTCTAAGATACTGCTGCACTGGAATGTCTTCCTTCTGTGACTAACATGCATCCATAACCCCTTCCCCTCGAGCACAACCATGAGTTTGAAACAACAAATCTTGTACGAGTCCAGGTAGATGGTTACTCGACCTATGCTTTTGTTAGAAGAGCTATGGGCTGTCAAGATAAACCTACTCACAGATAAAGGGTTTACTCCATTATCATCATCATTTGTGCTAGCTATAAAACCCCAGCTAGATTTCTCAGTATGATGGACAGATGTGAACACTATGACATCATCATTTCTGGAGTTATTTTTTATCAGTTGGTTAATTTCAAGTTCTTCCTTTCTACTGTCCAACTCTCTATATTCTTTGACAAGGGTGATTATGACATTATGAAAATTAATCACTGTTTCATCAATCAGGGGCCATTATTCTCCTTTTTTGAGACTGTTGTAACTTTAACTATCATACTTTCCTCCTGTGCCATCTATGATATGCCACATTTCATTCTTGTGCCTTTGTAATGACTAATATCCATATGTAGTGGCTGTCTATAGTCTATAGTGACATACATATATGCTCTGGCTTGGGTGAGATAATAGCGAAAGGCATATTAAGACCTATACAAGCATAATTCCCATATATCTAATTTTTACGTGTATACCTAGTGCATCCAAGAACTATACATATTCCCTCTTTGGATACATTCCAAATGCTAAGTTATAAAAAAGTCATGATTACATTTGGCAGAAAAAGCAGAGTGGTGAAATTAAAAAGCCAATGTAGAGATCAAACAACTAATAACAGACAATGCTGGAGATGATGTTTGCATTATATACACAAGAAGCTTGTCATCTGTCTTTACCCTGACCATGAAGGAGTAGGAGAAAGTAGACATTTGGTACATTGCTTATTGGGAGCCGCGTTAGCGCAGTGGTTAGCGCACTGGCTTCGCATATGAGTGGTCCTGGGTTCATTCCCCAGTTGAGGCGGAAATGTATTCAGATCGCAACGGCTCCCAGGTCGACCCAGCCTTAAATGGGTACCGGATTAATCCGGGAAGTAAAGACTGCAAGGGAGAGGAGATGGCTACCGCCCTCATTTGCAGAGCCTGTGAAATGTGAGATCGCTAACATCTCACACCCCTACGGCATTAATAAATGCTATGGGTTACTTTACTTTACTTTTACATTGCTTATTACTTCTCAATGTAGTCAACACCAGAATTTATAGGCCTACATTTCTGCATGACCTTGAAATGACCAGAATACAACAACCTATTTTTCGAACTAAACCTGTTATAAAAAACTAATATGATATCTATTTTTTAACTAAACCTGTTATCATGAACCAATATGACATTTTGGTCACTGTCAAAATCATTTATTTTGAACTGTTTTTTAAGATTTGGGAAAATGAAAAAGTCTTATGGAGCCTTCTTCTGTGTTCGTTCTCAAACTCCTACAGAGTAGCAGGATATAGTCTGGAGATATGGAGTCAAATCCAGAGAATATGGTGGAATAGTAAGAGTTTCAATATTCAAATCATTGACTGTTTGCAGCATGATTGTTTAGCAGGTTTGTTTTATGGGAAGGTGTGTTATCTTGAAGCAAAGGCAGAATTTGAGTGCTTGCTATACCTGGTGTTCTGGTCATAATCTTTATTAGTTTGGCAAGGAGATTTTCATAGTACTGACCATTAACCATGTTGCAATAAGACAGGTAATCTTTCAATAGGACACCTTCAGATGCCCCCCCCTCAAACAAAAAAGTCAGCATTACTTTTCTTGCAGATTTCTGTGTTCTTAGTTTGACACTGCATGCTAGAAATATTGAATTCTGGTTCATAATGGTGAACCCAAGTTTCATATACTGTCACCAGGGTCTTTGACACGTTTTTCAACCACTAGATTTTGAACAACTGGCTACAGCAAAATCAACTTCATTTGTTTCTGTTCACATGTAAACAGATTCTGGGACCCAGTGGGCATACACTTTTCTCATGTTCAACCTATTGTGTAAAATGCTAAAAACTACTTTCACTCAGTTTTGCTAAACTAAATATATCTGCAATTGTCATTTTTCTATCTTGTCCATAATTTTCTTCTATTGCAGAATGTTCATAGTTGCACTCAGAGGATGATTTTTCTGATCTTGACAGAAAAGTGTGAACAGATGCACTTAAACTGCCTACGAAATTTTGTACAGGAGCATATGAAGAACAGAATTCCTCAAACACTGGTTCCATTTCCTTATGTATTTCTTCCTGTAACACATGTTATCACAGTCCAAGCCTCTAATTTCTCCATTGTTCTGACAAACCGATGGAGTAAACAAATCCAGTCAATAGGGTGTTGCTTCAGAAAAGCAAGTTAAGGTGGGAAATTAAACTTCACACATCCAGCACAAATTTAATGAGCTACATATGTGCCACATTTTAACTTTCTTATCCTACTCCTTGATGGTCATGATAAAGATTTATGATGAGCCTCTTGTATTACTGTTGGTTGTGTTCATAGGGATTCATAATCTAATTGAGGGTTCTTTGCCATTATTAGAGATAAAGACATTGCTGAAAGATGTGAAGTGTACAGTAGTACAACCTCTAGTATGGATTTCATATATTGGGACTTGACATCTTCAGGGGTTCATATAAATATATTGTCCTTGTCATGATGGGGTTAAATGTAATGAGAGAGCTGATAAGTGTTGGGCATCAAGGGCACAAGTGTTGGGACAGATGATAATTGACATTTTGAATTCCTTATTTATGCATCTTTTGCATGAGGACACTGTGGTGGACAAAAAAACACATTAAGAAATTGAAAGATTTTTAGAATTTCTGTGCAAGATAGTATAAGAGAATGATTGATGGGTAGAGTGAACAAGATACACAATCAGCTGGATATAAAATCTATAAGCACGCATACCCTTCACCATCTGCTGAATTCCTATTGGGATGTCTGGAGTTAGTTATTTGTTGGATCATCGTCACTGATCTTCGGACAAGTCCATAGGCGCTCAGATCTCTCCTTGAGTGTATCCTTCATTACACATTGATTGACCATCAATCTTTCTCACCTTCAAAATCACTCCTTTCTAGCGACACTACATTTCAAACTAAGCTCCCTTATTCTAGTCATAAAACGAGTCATCGTCACTTATACAGTAATTTGTTCTTGTGTTTTCCTGTAAGGCGTTCAAAATATCTGCTTGATTCATTGCTCCGCCAACAGCCGTAGTAGCAGTGTGTGCAGCCAGCCGATCTGCTCTCTCATTACCCTGGACTCCTTCATGTCCTGACAAAAATAAAAGTCATTTTACACATATAGGAATTCTTCACTACATCCAGCCACTGTTCCTGAATGTACCCCACTTGCACTTTCACAATTATGCTCATCGAGTATACAGGCATAAGTCGTCATCTGCGAGCACACCTATTTCAAAGCTTTTGTTACTGCAAAAATCTCCATTGTCATGATGCTTGTTGTCTGAGCGAACGCATCCCATTCCTCTTGGATGGTCTTCCCCGACCTTTGAGCCGTGAAGGCCGAGGCACTCCTGATGTGTCTCTCAAACGACCCATCTCATATATAATCATAACACCGTCCCTGGAATTCTCACTGACAGAGTGAGCACCTCCGACTCCACCAGTGTTGGACACCATTCCCTATTGAGTATTATTATTACTTTGAAGACTGTTGGATACTCTAAGGGCGCCTGACTCCATTCCGCATCAGGTAGCACATCCTCCAATCTACACACCCTCTATGTATTTGGAGTGTTAATGTTTACCTCTGTAGGTTTAACAAATCACTAACAGTACTGAAATAACTATACAAATGGATGATTTATTGACTTTTCCACAGTCATGGCAGGTAGGTCTAAGTTAAGTTACAACAGCTTCATTAAAGATAAAGGATAAAAAAAACCTCAACAGCTCAGATTTGATAAAAGTAGACTGAAATGACACTTCTGGACACACATAACTTAGCAGGCAAATTTAAAAAAAATAATGTCTTCACATAATAAACTACTGAATTACAAGATTTAGCAAAATTAGAAAAACATAAGGATCTAGCAGGGCAAATGATGTGAACAAGGAAGAAGACCCAAAAAATAGCATTTCATGTCCTTTGTCTATCATATGAGAAATATATTGTATCTATACAATTATTTCGTTTGCATGTTGTTACAAAAAAAAAAGAAGGAAGCATGGAGACACACTAGATGTTCTCAGGTAATCTAATTCAGCTTTGGCTTATCTATTGCGTTAATCTTCAGCTTATTAAATGAAGACCATACAAACTGCATATACTTGTGAACTAATCCATGATGACACATTCCTGGCCACAGTAACACAGCAGTAACTATGGATGAGAAATAAAACATAGATTTTAATGTTGATGAAATAATTCATTTAAGCTGCAAGCAGTTTTTTGACAATCCACATCTTACGACAAAAGCACAGACTCTTTTCAGTTGTGTAACTGAGGTGGTACCCTGACTCATATATGGTCTCGTAGGCATGGATGTGACACAAAGTGTACTCTCTATTAGAGAAACTCCTTTTTTCATTTTAAAAAATCTACTTTCCCCTCTAAATATTAGATTTAAAAGAAAAACAAAACAAAAAACCCACAAAAAACACCAACCTCTTACAAATTCCTGAAAATTATTATGAATTCAAACACAGGTGTATGTGTCAGAGTCACACATATAAATTACTTTTTTAACTTCCCATTCCCAAAGCAATTTTACTCCTAATAATATTACCAACAATTCCTTTATCCATTCTTTTTTATACTAGGATTTATTATACTAGGAAACATGCTAGGATTTGAAATATTCAAATCTTGTAACATCTTTTTATCACATTCTTCATTTCTTGTTTTTCTATCTTCATTTTGTAAATAACAAATATGATTCATAGCTGCTTCATCTACTCTGTTAATTGGTTTACTCCATTCCTGAGGTGTAAAATAAGGGTGATTTCCATATGATCTTTTAATCTTTTCTTTGAATTAGTTCCTCTGCCAAAGACGGGTGTGTTGGGCTATTGGGGCAAATAAAATGTCGACACAACGCATTTCCATTTTCTGGACTATATCCTGCTGGAAATCTAGTAGGACCATGGTCTTGCTACAAGGGAGATCCAACAGGAGTTTGAGAATGAACGCTGAAGAAGAAGAATTAGCTCCAGGACCTTTAAAATTATGTCCTGGTAAATGTACTTCAACTGGAAGGTGGTTAATAAGAGAATTTAGATTACTATCATTGTGACCCCCCTTTTGTATGGCAATCAATTTATTTTTTACTGTTCCACATACATTTTCCTTTTAGCATATTTCTACTGTTTTTACTCTTAGTTTGTATTAAATCTATAGTGTCTGTTTTCTTTTTACATTTTACACAAAAAATATCGGTCATTTTATAATAATTAAAAATGAATATTGACAAAGGCTTGGCAGAGCCAATCCAAACATAACTTTACCAAATGAATCTTTTTATAATTTTCAATTATTAGAGTATTTCTTAAAACTGGATTACCTGACAATTCAATAAAGAAAGAATGTGGAATACTACATTTAGATAAGATTACAAATGAAACAAAAGGAACTCACTGAGTAACTTGGTATAGGAATGGAAAAAATAAAATATATTCTGATAGTTATGTTTGTTTGTTTGTTTTGCGTTCGCTCCATTGTAACCATCACGGGTGTCCGTGCGATTTCACCCGGGAGTGTGATTACGTTGTGCGACCGTTATGCGCCTTGTAGGCCTAGCACATCCGATTTCGGCATGCATTGACAATTCGGGTGGGCTACCCTTAGCCTGTGACAGCCTCTATATCTGTCTCCAGGCACGCGTAGTGGCGACTCTTCGCCCAGAAGATTTTTGCTCTCGTCTGACTCGTACGAGGTGTTCCACTGTCTATGAACTTGCTTCGTGTAATTGGACGTGCTGTGCCTGTGCCCATTGGGTACTGAACCGTTTCTCATCCGTGAGCCTGGTTCCTTAAGGGGAAGAACTCAACAGAGGAGTTGGGCCCTGGCTCTTTCGCCCTCTTAGCCGAGGTGTCATTCACCGACATCGTGTACCCCTTGTCCAAGTTCGAGTCTCACACCACGCATTTGAGAGCAAGGCGCTCTCGAGCTGATTGTCCTTGTCCCAATAGCGCCTGAGCCTATCAGGTACTGAACCCTTTCTCTCTTCAAGTGTATTTCCGGTGTAGGAAACCTTGACAGTAGAGTTGGACCAGGACTACCATCGTTGTCCCTTTCTTGCCTAAGCCCATCAGGTACAGAACCCTTTCTCTTCGCGAGCATATTTCCGGTTTAGGAAAGCTCGACATTAGAGTTGGATTAGGTCTTCTTGCTTTACCAAACGCCAATGAATGGGTCTGGGTCTCTGCCTGTAAGGAACTCAGGTAGCTAGATGCTCGTCTCGAGCTGACGGAGCGTGTAGTTCCCCTTTCCTAGAGACTTTTCACTTTCTATTTGCAGTTCGCGCTGCCCTCTGGCGCTGTTCTGCCCTTGTTTCATTGTACTCGGTATGAAATCTATTTGTCTCTCGCCATGCATCTACCTTTACCTGCATTTTACATTGGCCGCCCCTCCAATGTTCGGACTGGACTGACGAGCTTCACTGTATGTCGACATGTGGTGATGCTGGTGGTGTCGGAGATATTGTCTGTCTCTTGTGCAGTCAAATCTCTTTCCATCTGCTACCTCCACATCCTCGGACACGATCCCCAAATGATTTGGCCAGAATCAGCTCGGGTTGCTGTATTTCTGTTTCCAGGGTACACCGCGTGGAGGTACATTTGGGATCTTGGTTATCTGCTAACCCTGGGTCCGCCTAGAGCAATGCTTTCCCTTTGCACCCCTGATAGTTAGGGAATTCAACCTCCTTTAGAAATGATTATCTTAGAGAGAAGACAGGAGATATATAATATTCTGTTGAACAAATACAAACATCTAATACAGTAATTTGTGGACATTTATGTTGTTTGAAAAGATTAATGGAAGGAAAAACTGTATCTTATTTTAATACTAAATTTATTCCATAATTTATTCCTTTAAAAATTCTTGTAGATATTTTTTGATCTATGGGTGATGACTCTTCTACTACAATTTAGTCTGTGCATAATTATTTTTTGAATCTAGATGATTTAGAAAATGTAGAAGGATTTAATAAGGGAAAAAAAGATGATTTGAATGGATTTAAACTTTCAGATAAAGGAGCATACGTTAGATATTAATTACCAAAGTATGCCCATGATGGATTAGAATACATACCTTTAACATTTGTATTTAAAAGAAATAAATGGATTCCACTACCCATAAAGTATGATTGAGATGCAGATATTAAATGATCTAGCATTACATTTTCTAGAAGAGACGGTCAAATGAATATAATTAACTATTGCAATATAATAGGAAGTTTAATTTCTCTACCAGCAGGTGGGTTATTTATGTACTGCAGATTTATTGTACAGAAATTATCTAAAATATTTTGCTTCCAAAAAAAAAATGGAAGTTCATCTTGAATTATGTGCTGGAGTTGATGAACAGATGAAGTTTATTAGGGAGTTTAAATGAAGTTAATTATAATTGATGGAATAATTCATGGAGAGCTCAGTGATGAAAACTAAATATTACCAGGATTATTTATCTCAATCTTCAGGTTTTCTAAATTTGATATTCTTCTTCTTCTTCAGCATTCATTCTCAAACTCCCATTGGATATCTCTTGTATCAGGACCTTGGTCCTATTAGATTTCCAGAAGGATGTAGTCCAGAGAATGGAAATGTGTTGTGTCACCGTTTTATTTGAGCTAATGGCCCGACACATCCGTCTTCGGCGGAATTTGATATTCAAATCATACTAATGATAGAAGATGAGAATGAAATATCAAGAAAATATACAGTTAGATTTTCTACACCTAGAATAAGAATAACCCAAAGTAGAAAATAATACAATCAAATAAAATAACACACACCTATTAAAATTCATGATTTTTATTATATTTGTTGTATAAGATTAACAACTAAGCCTGCAAGTGATAATGAAATTAAATATTTATAAAAAGTTATCATAATTTTATTCCTTTTAAAATTGCGTGTGGATATTTTTGGTTCAATGGGTGATGAATCATCCGTAAATATAATTAAAATATAATTAAATATCTTTTCATACTTATAATTGAGATAATTTTAAAATGTTGATGGCTTTACTAATTACACTGTAATAAGTGTAGAAAAGATGGATACTATTGTCTTAAATTAGCTGATAATGATGTATATCAGGGAGCAGATTTTTCATCTGACAGTTTAAATTTGCCAGAATTAAAAAAAGATATTTTCAAGTTAGCTGAAGATATAAAAAAGACACTATCTTAGGATTAGTATTATCTGTGGACAGGCAGCACAGAGTGCCAAACATATACTTCAAGAGTGTTCTGAGCATGAAATGATGAGGCAGACATATTGGCCAGAGAAAACAACACTAGAATCTATGGGACACTGTATGAACTACAAAAGACAGTGAGTTTTATCCAGGAAAATTATGTCGAATTACAGACATAGACATGTTTTAAGTGAACTAAAGAAGAAGAATAATCTAAAAAAAATGGAATACATTGCCTCTAAAATATGAATGGGATATAAATATTAAATGTTATTATTAAAAATTAAATTAGACTGCATTGTATACTTAAACTAGATGTAATAATAATATCTTACAAAATATTTTTAATTCAGGAAAAATTATGTTATCTTTACTTCCTAGTGCTCAATGTAAAAACTCAACAATAGTGGTAAGAGATAGAAAATCAGATTATTATCTTAGAAAATTTACTACTGAAGCAAAGAAAACTGCAGTCTTCTTTGAAAACTGGAAACTTAGACTGACCACGACCTCCTAACAGCATACAGAAGGTCGGGTGGCAGCCACCAGACCAACCACCATGCTGCATTATAGAAGATGATATAACTTTATAGTAAGGTTTTAAAAAAATGAAAAACCCACCAGCATTCTATCTTTACAGTTATATGTTTTTTATGTCGTAATGTCCTGTTGTCAATCATTCCCACTGGAGTAGAGGGCCGTCCAACTGTGGCATCACACTCTGTCATAGAACCTAGGTCCTGTGATCCAGACTGTCAAGATCTCATGGGTTTGATGTTGTATGTCAAACTGACACCTCAAAATCAACTGGAGAAGGGGGAACCTGAGGTTAAACCATCCAATCCAGGACGTGATGATCCTACATGTCTTTCCAAATTTGGCAGACATAGCACACATCTTGAACACATCAGATCGCTACCAATAGATGAAAGTCTGAGAAGTCAAGTGAAAGCAGCATCATACCTGTTGGAAAATGGTGTTCCTAGTCCCAGGCCGTACTTTGTTGGATCAGCCCTCTGGGTTTGAAAACAAGCTCCAGAAACATAACCCCATGAAAGTGCCTAAACAGAAAATAGCATATGAGCTTGGACGTTGTCTGATAAAAGGTCTGGCCAAGCAGTTCGCCTCCCAGCTGCCTTGAGCGAAAAATCAGCCACGAGGGGCACACGAAACATACTACAACTTAACATATCTGGACTCAGAAATAAGATCTTGGAACTGAGTAAAACACTACACAAACATGATACCTACATCACACTACTGCAGGAAACACTACTAGCAAAGAAAGAACATTTAATACCAGGCTACACTATACACAAATGTAAATGTCAGAAGTGAAGAGGCATTGCAACAGTCATATGAAATGACATGCAAGGAGAAGTCAGTAACATGAAAAACAATGGAAATGATATTCAAGAAATAAATATATGGTACCATGGTCTGTGGTATACACTGTTCAATGCATACTGCCCACCCAACTGCAAGAAACAAATAGGCATCAGTACCACAGATGGCAAGAGAATGATAATTGTGGGA
The DNA here is from genome assembly GCA_034231615.1 of Meghimatium bilineatum. Lineage (NCBI taxonomy): Eukaryota > Metazoa > Mollusca > Gastropoda > Stylommatophora > Philomycidae > Meghimatium > Meghimatium bilineatum. Next base: position 49,573,436 of record CM067321.1, on the reverse strand, counting down.
GATTTCAATGCACACAAACTTGCCAAAAGATACAAGGACGGAAACACCATACAAAACAACATAGAGGAACTAAGCAACACCAGCAACCTAATAATATTACAAGGTTCCTTATCAGCACCCACACTCCTCTAGAGCCAATATATTTAGACCTGGCCATACCATCATATCCGCAGACCTCCAAAATGAATACTCTGAGAGTCCATAGTGACACAGGAAGAGACCACCACCCAATATTCCTCAAAATCTCACAAACAACAAACAAGAAACCAACCAAAACGAAAAACACCTTGCTGGAACTACTTCTTCTTCTTCTTTTGTTCACTTGAAACATGTCTATATCTGTAATTCTGTCTCCTTAATAAAACTCACTGTCTTTTGTAGTTCATACAGTGTCCCATAGACCTTTGATTCCAGTGTTGTTTCCTCTGGCCAATATGTATGCCTCAGCGTTTCATGCTCAGAACACTCTTGAAGTATATGTTTGGCACTCTGTGCTGCCTGTCCACATGTACACATGGCCGTGTTGCCAATCTTGAACTTTGTATACATGTGACTGCGGATTCGGCTGTGTCCTGTTCTGAGACGTAGAATTATAACTTGCTCTGATCTGTTCATAATGTGATAGTCATCTTGTGTTGGTGTTTGTGGCTTTCTTATTGACTTGATCATCTGTTTTTTCTGATGGTAGGTGATTGGTATATCTGGTTGGTCTTCGGCAGCACCTTCCTTAGCCAGTTGGTCTGCTTTTTCATTTCCTGGTATTCCACAGTGAGAAGGTATCCACTGCATGGTTACCCTATACTGGTAAGACAATTCGCTAAGTAGTTTTTTCAAGTCTGTTAGTTTTCCAGACTGGAGAGCTTGAAGCACTTGACCTTGCATCTGTCAGGAATACCACAGTCTGTAGGTCAGAGTTGGAGTTCAGCAGTTTTTTAGCTGCCACACTAATTGCCTGGATTTCTGCATCATAATTATTGCAGAATTTTCCCGTCGGTGTTCTGATTGTATCTCTAGGCTTGTGTGGATATTCTATGTATACATCTGCACCTCCATTCCTCACAGCATTCTGTGCTGACCCATCTGTGTACACTCTGACCCATATATCTTGTGGATATTCCTCATCCAGGAAACTGAGGATGACTGTCATTCGCTGCACACTGTTCTGTTCGTCCTCGTTTAGTATTCCATTCACATGGGTCTGAATGTGTATTGGCATTCCATGTCTTTCACTCCACGGGGTTTGTTCTGGTACAGACCTTAAGGGGCTATCAACTTCAGGTAGGTCTGTAAGTTGTCTACGGAGTCGTTTAGCTTGATGGATAAAGCTGCTCCTTTTCAGTCGCCCCATTGCTAGATTTTGGAATCTTTCCTTCATTGGGTGACTTGGCATACACTGGAACTTTTCTGCTTGAATTAGTACTTTTGTGTCTCTGCGTTCGCCAAGTGTTTGCATTCTTCCCATTTTCTGCATCTCTGCTATGGGTGTTGATTTCATTGCTCCCAACATTATTCTAAGTGCCTGGTTTTGCACTTTATCTAGATGTTGTAATGTGGTGTTTGATGCAGGACACCACGCAGCTGAACCATATTCCAGGTGTGGTCTTATGCCTTGCTAGAAAACTTTACTAAGTATATTTCCACTGGCTCCCCATGTGATTCCACTTAGTTTTCTCAGGATAGATAACTTCCTCCTGGCTTTTGTTGTTGCTTTGTTTATGTGCTGCTTCCATGTCAGCTTATCATCAAAAGTAACTACGAGGTATGTGGGTTGTTTGTCTTCTTTCAAGAGCTCTCCATCTATCTTGATATGACCAGCTTTTTGTTTTGGTGAGAGAGTAAAGAGTGTAGTGCTGCACTTATCTGTGTTAATGCTGACGCACCATCTATTTGCCCATAAGGTTAGGGCATCGATAGCTCTTTGTATTTGTTTAGTGGCCACTGTTGCATGTTCTTCCGTGCACCAGATCACCAGGTCGTCAGCATACATTGCCACTTTGATCCCGTGTGGTAGTTCAGCAACTAGGTCATTGATGTAAACCAAGAAAAGTGTGGGTGACAGGACTCCTCCTTGGGGGACTCCATGACGCAGTAGAACTTTCTTGCTCTTGCGACCATCTAATTGTACCCTGGCTCTTCTATTATGCAGGTATGCTTTTACCCATTTGTACATTCTTAAGCTAACCCTGTAATTTCGCAATTTCTTTAGGAGCCCTTCTTTCCAGACCTTATCAAATGCTTTCCTGGGGTCTATCCATGCTGCTAGTACCAGTTTATTTTCTTGGAAGGCATCCTCAATCTCTTGGGAGAGGTAGGTTGCCTGATCTTCAGTAGAGTAGCACTGTCTGAAGCCTGCTTGCTGTGATACCAGAAGGTTTTAACTTACAAGGTACCACTGCATCCTAAGATTGATAATGTGTTCCATTGTTTTGCATAGACAGCTTGTGAGGCTGATGGGCTTGTAGTTGGAGACTGTGTTGCCATCTTTTCCTGATTTGAGGAGTAGTATCATTATTGCTTCTCTCCACACCTGTGGTACATTACCTGTGGACCAGCTTGTGTTAAAGATCTGCAGTAGCTTTGCTCTTGCTGCAATTCCCAGGTTTCTAATCATTTCATTGGACACTCCATCAGCTCCAGGGGACTTTTTCATTTCCAATTTGGATATTGCATGCTCCAGTTCTCTCATTGTGATTGGTGCCTCCATGACTTCAGGGATAGGTTCGCCTTGTCCAATGTTTTTCTGGTTCTCTCGAAACTCCTGTTGTTTGTCTGGGCTGACTTTGACGTTATTGTCTTCTGCAAAGTAATCAGCTGCATGTTTACCTGTTAAAATGTTTCTATCTTTATAAAGTGTGATCCTGGTATTTCTCCCTGTACCTTCATCATTTAGTTGTTTTACAAGTTTCCATAATTTCCTAGTATCTCTTTCTAGGTTCAGCGACTCTGTTTTTTCTTTGCAGCTACTCCGTCTGGCTTGTAACTAGGCTCTTTGAAATTTAGCCTCTGTTTGCTGATATTTGTTGTGCTGTTCTTGGCTAGGTCTGTTCTCAGCCTGCTGTCTAGATGTTTCCATCTCATTTTGCAGCTTTTCCAGTTCATCATTCCAGTAGGGTTTGTAGTTTTTGCATGCCCCCCTGGGTATGGTTTTACTAGCAGCATGTAGTATACATCTATTAAATTCACTCACAGCTCTATTGATGTCTTTGTCCAAGTTCATGTCCTTAGCTAGAATACTGGTTAAATGCTGGTACATTTTCCAGTCTGCCCTTTTATAGTTCCACCTAGTGAGCGCGCTGCTGTCCTTGGTAAATTCATTGTGGATTTCCAGAAATACTGGTCTGTGGTCACAACCCCCAAGCTGCCTTCCAACGATACGTGTGATGTTCCATTCCAAGCCTGGTGAGTAGAATGCCAGGTCTGGTGTAGAGGTGGTGTGCCATGCTCTCGAGTAGAAGGTTGGTGAGTCTGCTGGCTGGTTAATAAGGATGAGATTATTTTCATCCTGCCAGCTCTCAAGTTCCTACATCTCTCTTGTCGATAAGATCGTAGCCCCAGCTCTGAGAGTGGCTGTTGAAGTCACCACACACCATAAGTCTCTCTTTGTCTGGAATTATGTCTAGTGCCAATGGTTTATCATTTGGGCAGTAGTAATTCAGGAGATGGAATTCTGCACTGTCTGTTTTTAGGTGGAGCATCTGGTATTTTGCCCCTTCCATATATACTTCCAGCTGACATGAGCTGATATTGTTTTTAACAAGTGTCACTCCCATGTGTTGCCGGGGCCCGAAAGGGGAACAAAGAATAGCAACACTGTTTACCTTCCACGCATGTCGTAAAAGGCGACTAAGGAGGTTATGGGATTGAGTTGGCTGTCCCATCTCATATAGGGTCAGTGACCCAAAGCCATGCTGAAGTCGGATGTGTCAGGCCGAAAGACGCAGATATCGCAGCGATGCTGTAAACCATGACACAACTCATCCCGTTCTCTGGACTACATCCAGCGAATCTGCAGGAGTTTGAGAACGAATGCAGAAGAAGAAGAAGAACAAGTGTCAGAATTCCACCCTTTCGTCTGTCCTTTCTGTCAGAAAAGTAGCACTGGTAGCCTCTGATTTTGAAGGCTATGTCGCTGCTGAGGTGTGTTTCTTGGATACAGCATATACTAACGTGTTCTTCACTGAGGACATTTTCAAGTTCCAATTTTTTGCTGTATCCATTTCTTTTACTGTTGACACCCTCAGCATTCCAGTGCATTATTTTTATTGGTCGTTTGTTTGTTTGGCCAGTAGCTCTATTCCCTTGCCTCCTGGCTCCTCGGGGCAATTGAGAAGGACTTCCAGTAACTGAGGTTGTGCCCTTTCGAGGTATAGGGCCCGGCACCGTCCCTGCCTGAACGTCCGCCACAGGGCAGGCACCATAACTATTTATAAATACCGACATGTTTCCATTGTGTTTTGTGCGTGGCATCCTGATTATCTGTGCGCCTTTTGGCTGGATGCCTCCGTCTTCAGCACTCTGCTTACTTGGGCAGGACTATGGTCCTGCTCGAGTGGGACTGCCCGACCAGTCTTAGTTTCCAGCCCCTGATGGCTGAACTAAGCCCCATCACCACTGCACGGTGCTGGCCTCGATGGGGGCTGGAACTACAAGTGAGCAGACTGGGAACAATTCAAACTTTCCATAGATGAAAACCTAGGGAAGATTGACAAAAACACAGATATAAACATCTTATACAAAAACATCACTTCGACCATTCTTAATGCAGCCTACAGAAAATCCCCCAAGGATACAGAAATATAGCACATTCTGGAAACCAAGAAACTTGAAGAACTTGTTAAAAAGAGAAGAACAAAAGAAATAGGGCAGAGAAGCTCCCTATATATGCTAACAGAACAGAATATAATAAACTAACTGCACTGATCTGACTAGAAACAAAAGATGCAAAACAACAAAAATGGTCAGACACTTGTACTACGCTCAACCTTTGCACTGATGGCAGGAGGGCCTGGAAGCTATTAAATAATCTATCAGGGAAAAATAAACACATAAAACTCAAACCACTGTGGACTGCAAACCAGGTACAAGTGGAAAACACAGACAAAGCAAATAGTTTCAACAAATACTTTTCAAGCAACAAAACCTCCCACAGGAAAGCACTAGATAATACAATAGGCAAGATTAAAAATCTAAAAAAGGTCAAAACCAACAAACACTGCACTCTTTGATGAAAACTTCACCATGCAAGAGCTCCAGACTGCACTAAAGAAACTACAGCCAAGAAAAGCACCAGGTTCTGATACAATATTCAATGAGATGATCCAACCGCTAGGAACCAAAGGAAAAACAGAGTTCCTAATCTTCATCACCAACACCCTTTATACAGACACAACACAGCTAAAGAAGTCATGCACCTATCACCACCTGGCACAGGGAAGAAAGAGTGAAAGCTCACAACCCCGAGGATTGGTTAAGTAAGTGCAACATAATTTGCTTAGAGAAACAAAGGCGCCTATAGTCGGTGAGTTCATGATGGATAAAATTGTTTTGAAATTGCTTAATGAGTGACTTTTGAATGTGGATACTTGCCAAAGATGGATGTTTTGGGCGTTGGCCAAATAAAATGACGACACAACATGGTTCTATTCTATGGACTACATCCTGCTGTAAATCTAGTAGGACCCTTTCCAGCTACAAGAGAGAGATACAGCGGCAGTTTGAGAATGAACAATGAAGAAGAATGTGGATACTGTTATTGAAGACTAATTATTCAGCAATTGAGGAAATTCAATACTAAATGAGGCATAAGTAAGACTAGGCTCCTGTGTGGTAGAACAAGGAATGTGTTTAAGCTACAGGAGCTATAAGAATGTCAACCTTCGACAACTTCTGAGAGAGAATGAGTACCTATGGACTTACCCTGAGTGCTATGATATCCGCTCATAACTATTATATATCAGTATCTAGTATATAGTGAACAATTCATTGTATAGAAATCATGGTATAGAAATGTACTTACCAATGAGATATGTAAGAAAAAAGTTGCTGATAATGCTCCCTATCCAAGCTGTCACTGCCAAGATCCCAATCACAATGAAGAAAAACTGGTTATACAGAGAAATATTACCAATGATAAATGCAACATCCACAGTGTCTTTTATGTGGTCCATCTCTGGTAAACACTTGTTATACTGATAAATATTACAAATAATAACTGCAATATCTGTAGTGTCTGTTATGTGGTTCATTTCTGGTAAAAACTGGTTGTATCTGTCATATTTAACAAGTATTATCCTGTATCTTAATTTGTGTGTGTTCCCTCACAAGAAAAACTGGGGGAAAATTCCTCAGAATAAAGGATGATTCACCAGTTTCGGTAGCAGAGTGACATTCTGACAATCTAAACTCAAATTAACTAATTTAACACACACAGAAGTCATGTTGGCAATCTCGCACTAGCAAAGCAACTAGTGCTACATTTTATTTTATTTTACAATACTAGAAAAACAATATTCTATATATTCTTCTTCAGCGTTCATTCTCAAACTCCCACTGGATTTCACTTGTAGCAGGACAGTGGTCCAACTAGATTTCCAGCAGATGTAGTCCAAAAAATGGAAATGCGTTGTGTCACAGTTTTATTTGTGCCAATGGCCCAACACATCCGTCTTCGGCTGATCCTATATATGATATCATTTAATTCTTCTTCTTCTGCGTTCATTCTTAAACTCCAGCAGATTAACAGGATGTAGTCCGGAGAACGGAATGCATTGTGTCATGGTTATTCCGCCAAAGATGGTTGTGACACAACGCATTTCCATTATCTGGACTACATCCTGCTGGAAATCTAGTGGGATCATTTTATAGACTTACAGACGTACTAAATTAATGTACAAAAACAGAAGTTATGAAAATTAGCAAGTCTTCAACACCAATGAAAATAACAATAGATAACACCAAAGTGAAACAAGCCAAAGAATTTAAATATCTAGGCAGAATGGTAGAATATTAATTCAACCCATTGGAACAGACACTTGTACCCATATAAATCAGCAAAAAAAGCAGTTTAGGAAGAAGAATGTTTATAAGATACAATAATGGCTATATATTCTGTATGGTACTTTCAACTGGATATGTACCGGTATACTCGACTTTTATTGTAGTCTAAGTAACTTTTATGATATCGTATTAAAACAGGCTCACTAATTCAAATATTTAGGTACAACGATTACAGCAGATGGAAAAAGTTCAACAGAAATAAGATGCAGAATAGGACAGGCAAAAACAGCATTCAGAAAAATATACTGTGTAATATGACCTTGTCATTAGAGGTGAGAAAGAGAGTTCTGCAGTGCTATATAACCCCTATACTAACATATGGGTGTGTCTTGGACAATAAACAAACTGGAAAGTAGGAAATTAGAGGCAACAGAGATGTGGTTCTACATAAGAATGCCTGGGGGGGGGGGGGGGCTACCGACCCCTACCAGGCGCGTCCACAGGTGGCGGATGGTGGAGGGCACTCCATAAATGTCCATATATGGAGTGTTTGCTGCAATTAAGCAGCCGCGGACCAAACCGGTGCTGTTGCCTACCAGGACGGGGCGGGATATCAGTCGGTGCTGATATCCCCACTGAAATACCCCATGTGTCCAGTGACGGGCAGCTTCAAGCGAGTATGAGCCGCTATAAGCTCACGCTGCTGGCGTGGAGTAATGAACTCCGTGCCAGGAGCGCGTGGTTTTTTTTTTTTTTTTTTTTTTTCCCAAAAAAAAATTGCTGCCTTGCAGTCACCATCGGGAGATGGAAAGGCTATGGGAGACAACCCTGACAGTAAAATAGGAGAAGGCCACTCCACAAACCTCCGATGTCTTGCGGGCAGTGCTAGGATGTCCAAGAACATGGATAGGAAGACTCCATAACTTCCCTCACCGAAGACGGAACATGTCAGCCTGAATAGGCGTGGGTACCCAGCAATGGAAATGGGACATGTACGCATTATACAGTTAATGATTATGCTCGGATTTATTACACGAAGTGGGGCTGCCCCTGTGGTTCATCGCCAGGCAGGAGGAGCTCCGGACCCCCAGCCTCGAATGGGTCCACCAAAAGCTACTGATGATGACTCTGTGGATCGGGGACCCGGGATTAAACAGAGTAGAGCAACCGGCCAAACCAATAATGACAACAAAAACACAATCAAAATTATGCAGTGGAACAGTGAGGGTGTGGCTAAGAAGAAATTAGAACTGCAGAATTTCCTTCAAAAGCAAAAGATTGATGTCTTGTGCATTCAGGAGACACATCTTAATGACAGCAACAGATTCTCCATCAGAGGCTTTGAATGCTTCAGATTAGATAGATTAGGCCACAAAGGAGGGATCATCACAATGGTACGAAATAACATACCTACTACAGAAATCGCACGTAACCCAGACGACTCAGAACATCTCACCATCAAATTACATACAACCCCAAAACCACTGATTATCACAAATTTCTACTGCCCAAACAACAAAAAATTACACCTCAGGACAATACCTCTCACATCATCAAATCATATTATAGTTGGAGATTTCAACAGTCATTCCCCAAGCTGGGGTTACCCAACTATGGACTTGAGAGGAGAAGAAATAGAAGACTGGATGATAGAAAATAGGCTAATCCTTATAAATGAACATCTATCAGAGCCAACCTTTTACTCCAGACGATGGAAATCTCAGAGCACTCCAGATCTGGCCATTGCAACAGAAGACATCCAGCGTGTGACAGAAAGAGTAGTGGCACAACAGTTTGGTGGGAGTGACCACAAGCCCGTAATATTAACAATAAAAGGGAACCACAAGACAGAAAAGCAACAACACAAAATCGCTAGCTGGAACTACAAAAAGGCTAACTGGGACACTTACCAACGCCTTACAGAGGAAAAACTACTAACACATCTTACAGCAAGAAATATACGGAAAGATGCAAAATTAATAACAGGAATAATCCTGGAAGCTGCCAACAACAGTATACCTAGAGGAAGAAGACAAAACTACAAACCCTTCTGGAACAAAAAACTCCAGGTTATGCATGATGAAGCCTCTGCTGCAAGATCCAAGATGGAAACTAGACCAACAGAAACCAATATCACTGAACACAATAGACTGCAAGCAATTTTCAGGAGAGAAAAGCTAAACAGCATTAGATCCAGCTGGAAAGAAAAAACAGCAACACTCAACATGGAAAAAGACTCAACAAAAATGTGGAAACTTATCAAGTGTCTCAATGAAGAAAACAACCCCCAAAGTAGTATCATCATAGAAGACAAGGGGAAGTCCTACACTGGCACACAAGCTGCAAATATTCTAGCAGACTCCTATGCTGAAGAAAGCAAAATTAAGATAACTAGAACAAGAACTGCTGAAGTAAGACGAGAGACAAAAAACATTGTAAATAAACATCAACCTTGCCCAGGCACAATGACCTCACCTTTTCACAAATCAGAACTTAACATGGCAATTCAAAATCTAAAAAAGAAGAAAGCCCCTGGACCCGATGGAATCACAAATGAAATGCTCCAACACCTAGGTCCTGTGGGTAGAAGCAGAATCCTAGACCATTTTAATGAATCATGGGCGCAAGGGATCTTCCCAGAAGAATGGAAAGAGGCAGAAATAATTCCAATTGCCAAGAAAGGAAAACCAAAAACCAACAAAACAAGTTACCGCCCTATCAGTCTACTTAGTTGCTTAGGAAAGGTCATGGAAAAAATGGTGAATAACAGACTCTTAAACTACCTGGAGGAAAACAATCTTCTAGATGACTGTCAATCAGGCTTCAGAAAACACAGATGCACTGAGGACCAAACAACATACCTTGCCCAGGAAATAGAAGATGCTTTCCAGAAAAAATCAAAACTCCTAGCCACCTTCTTTGACCTCACAAAGGCCTTTGACAAAGTCTGGAAAGAGGGGCTATTGCTAAAACTTGCCCAGAAAGGAATCAGAGGCAAAATGTTTCAGTGGATAAAAAGCTTCCTACGAGGCAGACATGCAAGAGTCAAACTCCAGGGAATGAAAAGTAAAATGGTCAACATAACAGAAGGTGTCCCACAGGGAGGAATTCTGTCCCCCACACTCTTTATAGTTTTTATAGACGATCTGCCAAAACTATTCACACCATATGTACATAGAGCTCTCCATGCAGACGATCTTGCTATCTGGACCCAATCAGAATACATTGGAGTTGCAAAAGTTAGAATGCAGGAGGCAATAAACAAAGTTGAAGAGTGGGCAAAAACCTGGGGTGTTCAAATAAACAAAAGTAAGACCGTCACTACACTTTTCACCCTCTCCACAAAGCCCGAAAATTATACTCTCACTCTAGACAATACCCCACTCCCAAAAGAAAACACCCCAGTCTACCTGGGGCTAAAATTTGACAAAAGACTTACTTGGGGATCACACATTGAAGAGACAGAAAATAAAGCCACACGCAGACTACAAATAATGAAAAAACTATCTGGGACAGATTGGGGAGCCAACATAAAAACCATAAGACAAGTCTATGTAGGTCACATTCGTCCAACTCTGGAATATGGATTGACCACATATGCAACAGCAGCAAACACCAATCTTCAAAAGCTGGACAAAATTCAAAATGCAGGTCTCCGAATCATAACAGGAGGACTAAGGAGCACACCTATAACATCAATGGAAGCAACAGCAGGATTACAAAACCTAACAGACCGCAGGGATGAGAAAATCACAATAATGACAGAAAAATTTAGACGTCTGAAACATCACCCTATGCATGAAAAAACAAAAGAACTAACAAAAAACAGACTGAAAAGACCAAGCTTCAATCACCTATCAAAAAAACTTATGAAAGCCAATAAAGAAGTAACCAGCAACAATCCGGATGAATGGGAACAGCTAGAAGCATATTGCAACATCACAAACACTTCACCCATATATACAGCAAAACTTACAATACCAGGCATTGAGAGCAAAACTTTGGAAACCCCTACTGCCCTTAAGGCAAAAACACTTGATCACCTAGACACCCAATACCCTACCTCACAGTGGATTCATGTCTTCACAGATGGATCATCAGAGGGTGCAGTAAAGAAAGGAGGAGCTGGGATACTAATACTCATACCAAACACCCCAAAACTAGAACTCTCAATTGCTACTGGCAAATTATCAACAAATTACAGGGCAGAGCTACAAGCAATCTTGGAAGCATCAAAGGCTCTAGAGGAACGGAGGCTCAAAGGAGCTAACATAGTCTTCTTGTGTGACTGCATGTCAGTACTCCAAACCATCCAAAAGGAACCTAAAGATCTCCTAACAAAAACAACTGTAGAACTTCTAAATCAACTATCTGCCAACAATAAAGTTGTGCTGCAGTGGATCCCTGCACACTGTGGAATAGCAGGAAATGAAGGAGCTGACAGACTGGCAAAAGCAGGTGCAAAAAAGGAACAATTCCACCACAGAATATCACTGACTGAAGCAAAAACCCTCATCAAAGGAATATACAAACATACATGGAGTCAGAGAACAGGCAGTAACTTTCCACAGGACCCTATTCTAAAGCTAAACAGGTCACAACAAACCACAATTTTTAGACTTCGCACAGGACACTGCAGACTACAAGCACATCTCCACAAAATTAAGGCTGCCCAAACTGACCAATGCCCATGTCAAAAGGGTCCCCAGACTCCAGAACATATTCTGCAGACATGCCCACTCTTTGATGACGTGAGAACCAAAATATGGCCTCAAGAGACAGATCTGAAGGTGAAGCTGTGGGGCAACCGTGAGGACCTCCTGCTGACGACTGAATTCATGGAGGCGGCCCACCTTCCTGTATAGACTTATGAGCATAGGAAACTGATCGCAGAAGAAGAAGAAGACATAAGAATGCTGAGAATACCATGGCCTGATACCATGGACTGCCAGAAAAACTAATGTAGAGGTGTTGAAAGATTCATCCGCCGAAGACGGATGTGTCGGGCCATTGGCACAAATAAAACGGCGACACAACACATTTCCATTGTCTGGACTATATCTTGCTGGAGGCACTTAGAATAATGTTGGGAGCAATGAAATCAACACCCATAGCAGAGATGCAGAAAATGGGAAGAATGCAAACACTTGGCGAACGCAGAGACACAAAAGTACTAATTCAGGCAGAAAAATGTCAGTGTATGCCAAGTCATCCAATGAAGGAAAGATTTCAAAATCTAGCAATGGGACGACTGAAAAGAAGCAGCTTTATCCATCAAGCTAAACGACTCCGCAGACAACTTACAGACCTACCTGATGTTGACAGCCCCTTAAGGCCTGTACCAGAACAAACCCCGTGGAGTGAAAGACATGGAATGCCAATATACATTCAGACCCATGTGAAAGGAATACTAAGCGTGGACGAACAGAACAGTGTGCAGCGAAGGACAGTCACCCTCAGTTTCCTGGATGAGGAATATCCACAAGATATATGGGTCAGAGTATACACAGATGGATCAGCACAGAATGCCGTGAGGAATGGAGGTGCAGGTGTATATATAGAATATCCACACAAGCCTAGAGATACAATCAGAACACCGACAGGAAAATTCTGCAATAATTATGATGCAGAAATCCAGGCAATTAGTGTGGCAGCTAAAAAACTGCTGAACTCCAACTCTGACCTACAGCCTGTGGTATTCCTGACAGATGCAAGGTCAGTGCTTCAAGCTCTCCAGTCTGAAAAACTAACAGACTTGAAAAAACTACTTTGCGAATTGTCTTACCAGTATAGGGTAACCATGCAGTGGATACCCTCTCACTGTGGAATACCAGGAAATGAAAAAGCAGACCAACTGGCTAAGGAAGGTGCTGCCGAAGACCAACCAGATATACCAATCACCTACCATCAGAAAAAACAGATGATCAAGTCAATAAGAAAGCCACAAACACCAACACAAGATGACTATCATATTATGAACAGAACAGAACAAGTTATAATTCTACGTCTCAGAACAGGACACAACCGACTCCGCAGTCACATGTATACAAAGTTCAAGATTGGCAACACGGCCATGTGTACATGTGGACAGGCAGCACAGAGTGCCAGACATATACTTCAAGAGTGTTCAGAGCATGAAACGCTGAGGCAGACATATTGGCCAGAGGAAACAACACTGGAATCAAAGCTCTATGGGACACTGTATGAACTACAAAAGACAGTGAGTTTTATTAAGGAGACAGAATTACAGATATAGACATGTTTCAAGTGAACGAAAGAAGAAGAAGAAGATCTTGCTGGAAATCTAGTAGGGCCATTGTCCAACTGCAAGAGAGATCCAATGGGAGTTTGAGAATGAACGCTGAAGAAGAAAGAGTCAAATGCGAAACGGACCACTTCTTTTTTTGGCCACTTCATGAGACAGGCAGGTTTAGAGAACATAATCACAACAGGCAAAATTGAAGGCAACAAAGACAGAGGGCGACAACGTGAGAAAATATTAGACAGTTTGACAACCTAGCACGGCAAGGAAACAACAATGACTTTGATACATAATACTGTGGACAGAGAATTGTGGAGAGCCATGACCGCCTATGCCAGCCGGTATGGCACCTGATGATGATGAAGTAACTTTTAATGTGTTTTGAAAATCTTAATATCAATTGTGTTGAATAAAAAACACCATTATAGATTACAAATCCCTATTGGGAACCAAAAGCAACAATCCAAAAATGAAAATACCCTGCACAAAATCAGCTGCATAAAGTCATTATTATTGTTCAGTGAAAACAAATAGGACTGCTGTAAATACATTGGGAATTTAGCAGTATTTAAAGATTTTCACATGATGTCCTCCAGCTGTGAACTCACGAAGCAAGAGATCTGGTGTATCAGTTAGAAATGGAACATTTACTATTAAAAAAAAGATAAGAAATGATTTATCAACTGTCCTACTGACATGTTAGAACCATCATTCACCAGAAATAAATATCAAAATATAAAGATAAAAAAATAGACAACACACTTGACCCAATTACCAGCTACATAGAAACAGGAACATAGGTTAGGAATAGCTAATCTCATCCGTATGCCAGACAAGCACCTTCCAAAGAAATTATTCTATGGGGAGCTGTGCGATGGTCAATGTTCACGCAGAGGGCATAAAAGCACTTCAAGGATCACCTAAAGAGCCCTTGATTGCTCAGCTTGGCACACCCAGATTACTGCTGGCATCACTAAATTTGAAAAAGAGAAAACATTGTGGGCAATTTACAAGAGACGGAAGGACAAATCCAAAAACTCTCCTACTCTGGATCCTCTGCCTGCATGCACTACAATGGAACTTTCTTGGCATGAATGTGACTCATCGGGCATCTACAAACTCACAAACCAAAAGCAAATTAGACAATCACAAATGTGTTTTTTTATTTGTTAACCACATTTTATGGTGTTTTTTTTTCATGCCATGATCGTCTTTACTTGCGAAGGAGGAAAATCATCACATAGGAACTAACAGAGTACCATCTGTGAACCGGCCCCTTTGCAGATTTTTTTAGCAATATCTATACACTCATGACACCCCTAATGATATAGCAGACTGTCGCATGAACCTGCAAAAGACTAGACTTCATCCTAACAACAAACTAGAAGATCTAGCCTGATCAATATACCCAAAGCATAAGAATGCATACACAATTCTGATAGTGAACAAGGTGATGGATTCCAAGTACCTCTCACCATTTGAATCCCTTGATCTTATTAGGAATAAATAGAGAAATGCCATTATAATAACTTGGTCCAAACATAAAATATGTATGTAATTTGCTATATCCAGTACAAACAATAAAGAATAAATACAACTGGGGATTTCGAAAAGGGTTCAATAGGAAAATTTGTTATAAAAGGATGCGCTATAGAGGGACTCCACTGAAACTAGAATCACTCCACACTACCACAAACATGACCTATTAATGATAAATAACTTTGCCACATAAAAAAAAATATTGCTGAAATTAACATGCATATCTGATAGCTGGCACAAATTTTCTGTACTTTGTACAGATTATAAACAGTTTGTATCCCATATTGACTTTAGTGTTTACCTACAGCAGTTACCAGTGTGGTTACTGGAGCCCAGATTTTGGTCTTGGGAGAAAAGAACAGTACCACTATCACCTTCCATGTATGCTATAGGAGGCAATTAAAGATGTTGCTCAATAACCAAGATGTTTCTGCTGAAGATCAGAAACTCAGAAGTTTGGATGAGAACGGGGTAGAATCATGTTTGCCTACAAATCATTTTTAAGAAATGGCACTGAATTAGACATACCGGTAGTCTGAGTATAGCAGAAAACATATCACAAGAAAGACATTGACATGGAATCCTCAGGGGAAAGAGAAAAACTGAAAACCTAATACAACTTGAAGAGAGATGTTGAAGGTTCTGAGTGATATAGGTATCACATTGAAAAATGTGGCAGAAATTTAAGCAAAGGGTAAATTATAAAGAATTTCTATGGCACCTATGTCCTTATGAGGGACAGGGGCATCATTGATTTGGTAGAGTACTCTTTATACAAAATGTGATGGAAAAAAAAACAAAATATTGTGGCCATTTTGATCTGAAATACATATGATAGTTTGGAAGTTGACAGATGTGAACACTGTTACAGAATGAGGCAATTAGAGCATAATGGGGGTACTTGGGATATATCCATCTCTGCTATGAGATTTCTGCTTGATCTCCCCAGTATTAGAGTGCTAAATCAGGTAGCACAAGTTGGGTCGTACCTTAAAGTGACAGAATACAACCACCACCCATTACACCAGCGTCTAGATGAGTCAAAGAGAAAACGAATCAAGCGTCACATATCATGGATGGTAGAGGCTGAAGATACACTGCAAGAGTATGTGAATTTGAAGAAAAAGGAAAGAGCAGTTTGTTTGTTTGTTTTTCGTTCGCTCCATTGTAACCATCACGGATATCCGTGCGATTTCCGCCGGGAGCGTGATTACGTTGTGCCACCGTTATGCGCCTTGTAGGCCTAGCACATCCGATTTCGGCATGCCTTGACAATTCGGGTGGGCTACCCTTAGCCTGTGACAGCCTCTATATCTGTCTCCAGGCACGCGTAGTGGAGACTCTTCGCCCAGACTATTTTCTTGCTCTTAGTCTGACTCAAACGAGGTGTTCCACTGTCTATGAACTTGTCTCGTGTAATTGGACGTGCTGTGCCTGTGCCCATTGGGTACTGAACCGTTTCTCATCCGTGAGCCTGGTTCCTTAAGGGGAAGAACTCAACAGAGGAGTTGGACCCTGGCTCTTTCGCCCTCTTAGCCGAGGTGTCATTCACCGACATCGTGTACCCCTTGTCCAAGTTCGAGTCTCACACCACGCGTTTGAGAGCAAGGCGTTCTCGAGCTGAGCGTCCTTGTCCCAATAGCGCCTGAGCCCATCAGGTACTGAACCCTTTCTCTCTTCAAGTGTATTTCCGGTGTAGGAAAACCTGACAGTAGAGTTGGGCCAGGGCTAAATCGTTGTCCCTTTTGTGCCTGAGCGAATCGAGTACAGAACCCTTTCTCTCTGCAAGTTACTTCCGGTATAGGAAACCTTGACAGTAGAGTTGGGCCAGGACTGCCATCGTTGTCCCTTTCTTGCCTACACCCATCGGGTACAGAACCCTTTCTCTTTGCAAGCATATTTCCGGTTTAGGAAGGCTCTACATTAGAGTTGGGTTAGGTCTTTTGCTTTACCAAACGCCGATGTATGGGTCTGGGTCTCTGCCTGTTAGGAACTCTGGTAACTAGAAGCCCGTCTCGAGCTGACGGAGCTTGTAGTTCCCTTTCCTAGGGACTTTTCACTTTCTATTTGCAGTTCGCGCTGCCCTCTAGCGCTGTTCTGCCCTTTCATTGTTTCATTGTACTCTGTGTGAAACATATTTGTCTCTCGCCATGCATTTACCTTTACGTGCATTTTACATTGGCCGCCCCTCCAATGTTCGGACTGGACTGACTAGCTTCACTGTATGTCGACAGTGTTGCTATATGTGGTGATGCTGGTGGTGTCGGAGATATTGTCTGTCTCTTGTGCAGTCAAATCTCTTTCCATCTGCTACCTCCACATTCTCGGACACGATCCCCAAAAGATTTGGCCAGAATCAGCACGAGCTGCTGTATTTCTGTTTCCAGGGTGCACCACGTGGAGGTACATTTGGGATCTTGGTTATCTGCTAACCCTGGGTCCGCCTAGAGCAATGCGTTCCCTTTGCACCCCGGAAAGAGCAGTGAATGGGTGGAGGTAGACATTGAGAAGAAATTACTGACTAAAGTAATAATACAACTAGATAATGCGTGTAGGAAATGGACGAACAGGTATCAGGCCCAGGTTACAGTGCATGAACTCGCCCGGCTACACTCGAAACCACAAGATATAATTATATAAACTAATTATATGTATTTAATTTATATATATATATATATATATATATATATATATATATATATATATATATATATATATATATATATATATAATAAAATATATATGGCTGAGTTAACAGAAATACAAATAAAAGCAGTTGCGGTTTTGTTGCCTACAGACACGGCATGGTTGGTTGGGAAATCTTCAGCATACTCCACTGTCACATCGAGCATGAGGATGGAGAAAGAGTAACAGCAGCACTTAATTGGTTGATAACTGATACATCAACACACTCGGTAATACTCAAAGACTCCCATATTGAACAACTCAAATGTCCAGAGCATTACATGGATATACTGCCCTGGCCATGTTGGGGTCAGAGGAAACGAGAGAGCCGACTTATTGGCAGGCAATGCGGTGATAGATGGCACAATGCTGAGAAGAGATAAAGCAGACTCAATCAAGAGAGTTATAAATTCATTCAAAGATGAAGATTTTGAAGATGAAGATGAGGTTGAGCATGCACACATACAGAGAATGTCAGAAATAGGAATATCTAATTCAAATCTATTTGTATTTCTGGAAAAGTAATTTTTTTGGAAGGCCCAAAGATCACGCAATCAACACCTGACCAGGACTCTAAGTCTACATACATTGGGATGTCTGCTAAAACGGAGGGCAGAGCACTTATAGGAATGCCCCACGTGCTGTGAAACTAGTTTCTAATCAAGAACATGTGAAAAATGAAAAAAATGATAATAACAACAAATAATTCAAAATAATAAGAACAGAAAATACATCTTACAAGTTTTGCATTTTCGTGTCTTAATGCTTTAAGTCCTTGCCATGTTTCTAGGATGTCCTGGCTAAAACTTACAATCACCTCACAGATTTCAATGAACTCTGATTCCATTTCAATAGTCCTGAAGTTAAGAGAACAGACTTGGTCTGTTTAAAACACTTACCGGTAATATTATTATTAAACAATAATTACATTTACAAGAGAAATACAATCTCTCCCTGTTTATTTTTGCAGTCAATCTCTGTGAATACTGTACTGCCTTTAATGAGGTAAAAATATAGCTCTGTTTAACACCATTGAGGTCTGCATGTTAAAGGTCTGAAGATTCATTGCCCACCAGACCAACAACCATGCAACAGCAAACCTCTAGTAGATAACATGGCAATAGAAACCCTATGCAGCCAGAACAGTAGTGTTATATGTGCACTGATAGAATCGTCAGAACAGTTGTACCAGTATTTCAGAAGGAGCACGACCCTGTCAATATTTGTAAATTTTAACATCTCAGAGGAAATGAGGAATCTGGATAACTAGCCAAAGAACATAGGACCCTGCAACCATGTGATATGGGGACAAATGTGACTGAGCACCTATGGGTTTTGGTAAAAAAAACTGAGAAGTGATACTAAATTTTTTTATAGAGTTTAAGGGTATATAATTTTTCTTCTTCCTCATTGTTCTTCAGTTATCAGGTTACAGCGGCTTCAATGATCTGTGTAATTTGCTTCATCTCATCCATGGAACCCCTCAGGTTTGAAAGTAGTACTATATCAGTAGGGAATATCGTCTCCCTCTCGTCTTGAGTTGACATGCATGAATAATGTTTTCTGAAATTTCTGGGCTCAGTCCACAGTTCAGTCTCACCAATTTTGAGCTTTCTGAGCATGGGAATTCTCAGTCTTTTGCGGCCAGCTCTTACTCTGAAGATAAAGGTATAATAATCATGATAAAACACAGAGGTTTTATATTCTAGATGTTTCACATTGGAACCCATTAGTATAAAAAGCCAGTCAAATATTCCTATATCTGTTATTCAGACGAGTGTTGAAATAATATGCCCTGACCATTTTTTTAATGTTACAAGGCCAAGATTTTCTTTGTCCATATCTCCTACTACCCTCAACTGTTCCATGCAGTATAATCTTTGAAAGTGGATGGTGTCTCATTACTTGTTGAAATTACACACGCTTATGTCACTCCTCCACTTTCAAAAGTTCTTCCTGATTACTGATGACGTGCAAGCTTGTTATTTTATTTGTCTCCAACAAATACATTTATTTTGTGTTCTGAAAAACTGATTTATAACATGTGTTTCACTGGTTAAACCAGTAAAATGTCTAGTTAGATTGTAGAACAATGCCGTAGGTCTTATTTCTAGAGCAATGAGTCTACACCAACGATTGCATGTGAAATACATACAAATGTAGAACCCCACACCCCCCCCCCCCCAACATATGGAGAGATATGGTCGTGATGAATACTTATGGAAAAAAAAAAATTAACAAAGACCACCCAAATAAACAGCTTATAGAAAAAAGCCAACTACAAGAAATAATAAAACACAAATCAGTTCTCAGCAGTCAATTAAATAAAATAGAGGCAAACAGACCAGCAAAGAAAGGAGCAGGATAAGAGCAGCCTTACACACAAATGACCATGGACACAGTTAAAATGATGTTGAAAACTGTGAACAGTGAACAAAGAGACTTGGCTAAACAGATGTGTCATGGGAAACACTAGGAGAGGTGTGTTGGTTGCTGATCCAGCGGTCCATGGGATCATGCCCTTTGACCTAATGCCATTAGATGGCATTATATTGCTGGGAAGTCTGTGGATTTTCGGCCCACCCCGGGACAGAGCCAGAGAATAACTATCACACCTCCAGGAAGGTAGGTTTCAACCTATGCACTGCTCCTAGCCACCGTAGCCAAGCTAAGGTTCACTGTGCTCATTCCCCGCCACAATTGACTACTGGTTATGCCGAACGTCTCTATTGCTCCAGGCATGCAACTAAATGTTCAAGTCAAAAGGATTGTCACGTCCTGAGTCACTGTGCCCCTATGATGGGCCTCAGCCATAGGAAAAACAGTGATGTCAGTTTCCTCCTCCTCAGTGCTGCACAGTACATCTCTGGCTCCCTCCCAACCACAGAATACATATATATTCAGGCAAACATGAAAAACATTTCAACAACAAAACAAAATCATAACTTATAGATGACATGCCATGAAGCTTCTATAAGATGCGTAAACATGCATAAACACTAGGAGAGAAATCTACAAATATATGATCAGCACAAATCCCAAAGACAACTCCAGCCTCCTGTGAAGGAAAGATAAAACTTACTGGCACATCAGGTTAGTTTAATTGTGTTTTATCAGCTTACTGGCACAGCAAAATAGATTACCGGGTATGTTTTATCAGCTTACTAGTACAGAAAATTAGTTTAATTGTGTTTTATCAGCTTACTGGAACAGTGAGTTAGTGTGTCTGTTTTTTTTCAGCTCACTGGCACAGTGAGTTAGTTTAATTATGTTTTTCAGCTTACTGGCACAATTAGTTTAATTATGTTTTTTATCAGCTCACTAGCACAGTGGGTTAGTTTGAGTTTCTGCTTTATCAACTTACATGAGATAAAGGTTTAACTTAAATAAACTAATAATGATAAGAAATGTGTTTTTGAGTTGTTTATCTGTCATAGTCGACACACAGACATTTTAAGCTCATATTGTTTTGTTTGTTTTTCGTTCGCTCCATTGTAACCATCACGGATATCCGTGCGATTTCCGCTGGGAGCGTGATTACGTTGTGCCACCGTTATGCGCCTTGTAGGCCTAGCACATCCGATTTCGGCATGCCTTGACAATTCGGGTGGGCTACCCTTAGCCTGTGACAGCCTCTATATCTGTCTCCAGGCACGCGTAATGGAGCCTCTTCGCCCAGACGATTTTTTGCTCTCGTCTGACTCAAACGAGGTGTTCCACTGTCTATGAACTTGCCTCGTGTAATTGGACGTGCTGTGCCTGTGCCCATTGTGTACTGAACCGTTTCTCATCCATGAGCCTGGTTCCTTAAGGGGAAGAACTCAACAGAGAGTTGGACCCTGGCTCTTTCGCCCTCTTAGCCGAGGTGTCATTCACCGACATCGTGTACCCCTTGTCCAAGTTCGAGTCTCACACCACGCGTTTGAGAGCAAGGCGTTCTCGAGCTGAGCGTCCTTGTCCCAATAGCGCCTGAGCCCATCAGGTACCTTTCTCTCTTCAACCCTTTCTCTCTTCAAGTGTATTTCCGGTGTAGGAAAACCTGACAGTAGAGTTGGGCCAGGGCTAAAACGTTGTCTCTTTTGTGCCTGAGCGCATCGAGTACGGAACCCTTTCTCTTCGCGAGCATATTTCTGGTTTAGGAAGGCTCGACATTAGAGTTGGATTAGGTCTTCTTGCTTTACCAAACGCCAATGAATGGGTCTGGGTCTCTGCCTGTAAGGAACACAGGTAACTAGAAGCTCGTCTCGAGCTGACGGAGCTTGTAGTTCCCCTTTCCTAGGAACTTTTCATTTTCTATTTGCAGTTCGCGCTGCCCTCTAGCGCTGTTCTGCCCTTTCATTGTTTCATTGTACTCGGTATGAAATCTATTTGTCTCTCGCCATGCATCTACCTTTACGTGCATTTTACATTGGCCGCCCTTCCAATGTTCGGACTGGACTGACTTGCTTCACTGTATGTCGACAGTGTCGCTATATGTGGTGATGCTGGTGGTGTCGGAGATATTGTCTGTCTCTTGTGCAGTCAAATCTATTTCAATCTGCTACCTCCACATTCTCGGACACGATCCCCAAATGATTTGGCCAGAATCAGCTCGAGCTGCTGTATTTCTGTTTCCAGGGTGCACCGCGTGGAGGTACATTTTGGGATCTTGGTTATCTGCTAACCCTGGGCCCGCCTAGAGCAATGCGTTCCCTTTGCACCCCGCTCATATGATGAAGATAATGAGGACTGGCTCTGTGTCTCCAACCGTGACCGTCAGTAAAAAGACTTGTGCGCAGTGTATGTTTCCGACAATGGACATTAAGAAAGAATACATCATATAGAATTTTTCTATATGATGATGATTTATTTTGGAAGATATCATTCTGTACTTTTCTATAAATATTAAGGAAAACATTCACAAATGTAGACAATGCCTTGGAAACAGTATTTCCTTTGGAGCAACACTCACAGCAGACAGTACATATCTCATCACTACAATATTCCTGCAAAGTGCATGAAACAATATGAATACAAAACTGTTTGTGATGTTTACAGGCTAGAAATTTGCTTCAAGTTCTGCTGATATGAGCCTCTGCCAGTATATGTTAGAAATGTTAATGAAATAATAGATTTGGAAGGATACTTCTTCTTCTTCATTCGTTCTCAAACTTCTGCAGGTTAGCAGGATGTAGTCCGGAGAACGGAATGTGTTGTGTCATGGTTTACAGCATTGCTGCGATATATGCACCTTTATGCCTGACACATCCGACTTCAGCATGGCTTTGAGTCACTGACCCTATATGGGATGGGACAGCCAACTCCATCCCATAACCTCCTTAGTCGCCTTTTACGACATGCATGGAAAGTAAACAGTCTTCAAAAAATCTGATTTCTGTCTCTGTTAATTCCACATCTGTCCCATTATAAAACATTTATTCTTCTGCAGCACTTTGTAAATTACTTTGAGTTTTTCCAATTAAATCCTTAAATCTTCAACTTTTTCATTCTGAACAAAAATATGTAGCCAAATCAGGCTTTACTTTTACACTCACTGCTAAGGATGGTGCATAGTATGGTTTTACAATAATTATATGCAACACTATGCATGTTACTGTTCCATCAACAGCAGTATATCCACACTTTTTTCCTAATTGTTCTTTCCATTTATCTACTATCTGTGACTGTAGACTTGAAAATCGTTAACAATACCTAAAGACAACCATTTATTAGTTTTCTGATCATGAATACTAGTAATTTGTTCTTCATGTTGTTCAGGATAAATACAAAGGTCTGGTTTTTTTTTTATTGAAAGGTAGGATGGTACACCAGAAAAGACAGTTGGATAGACATTATTTTGTAAAGCAGGTTCCAGTTGTGGAATTACATATTCAACATCATACTTGTTTGTGAATTTGTCTGAATGAATACATTCAGTTGACAGAAAATGTTTGTTACAAACCAATTTTGATTTAGTTGGTGTCCTACAGATATAGACATGTCTTAAGTGAGCGAAAGAAGATGAAAAGTTGATATCCATTGATAAATGAATCCACTTTTCTCTAAGCTCAATATCCGAGGAAAATTTAAATACAGTCTCATAAATGTTCGTGTTATCATAGTTAGATTTTAGGGACCAAACCCGAAATAAAGGAATGACGAAAATGGATGTGCTGGACCTTGGACGTCCTGACCACAAGTGGCCAACCGGGGTGCAAATAATCACAGTTTTACTGTGGAACTTGCAGCACAACGCACCTCACGCTCCCTGGCGGAAATCACAGGAAATATTCGTTGTGGTTATTTGAGAGCGAACGCTGAAGAAGAAGAATAGTTAGATTTGCATCTAGGAACATAACTCTTTAGAGGCATATCTACTGCCTTTCTCGTATAACATTATTATGATAATTTAGAAGAAACTAAATATAATTTCTCAAAGATATCATAACAAACTAAGCTTAATAATCTACTGACAATATAACACAGCTACATACATTGTTTACAAAAAGGTAGCCTGTGTTTGGTCACGTGGCAATTTCAGCTAACAGGTCTTCAATACCGCAGGTGGTCATGCTCCAACTGTGATTTAATTAATCCTATGCACTTCTGAGATTTCCTTCCTCAAGCCAAAAATGTGTGGGGGGAGTTTGTGAGACATTGAGCAATTCTTGTCTTTCTTCTAGAATGTTTTTATTCATGTCAGAGTTTTTCTGCAGCAGTTACTCCGATCCTGATTCTGCTACAAAATGCAGGCATGTCTCTTACAAGACACTCCCACAAATTTATGTCCACATTGAAAGTCAGTGATGTCTTAGGAAAGTCTTTAAAACACCTTTCTATCTTTCAGCCTTAAAGAACTCAGTCTCCATATAGCAGTTGTTGGCATATGAATATCATTCATGTGGAACAGGTGAACTCCCATGTGTTTCTGTGCCTTCACCAGGATTGTCTATATATGCCTACAGATTTATGACAACAAATGTATAGCACTAACAATACACATACCAAATCTTAGTTCCAGTGATAATTGATCCCATGAATGGAATAATGAAATCACATGCTCCCACAAAAATACAAGCCAAGGAAACTGATGTTAATGTGGACATTCCAGTATACCACACAATACTGTAAATTATACAACTACAGTTGTAAACTTTCCAGTAAATAGGTCACAACTAGTGTCTAATTTGATAATAAAGTAACATACAAATGACAATTGTTTCTGTGTCAAAGCATCCCATAACATACAGCTTGCAATATACATCAGCAAATTGAAATACTAAAATATACAGATTAATACTAATTAGTACTTCAGGTGAAAAATTAAAGACAAAATACGATCAAGATCTAAGTGCCCTAAAACAAATAGTGTTGAAGATGCTCCAAAATGATTACCTGAAACTCTCTTGGACAAAAGTATATACAGATGATTCAGTAGAGGAGGCAGTAAGAAATGGAGGTAGAGGCATCTATATAGAATGGCCCTATGGAAACAAAATAGAAAAATTAATAGCTACAGGTGTTCATTCTACAAATTCCAAGGTAAAGGTGTGCGAAGCAACTCTTTTGCAGATGAGATTGTTCCATCTGGAAGAAAAAAATGATAGTGATTCTGACTGCTGACTGATGCCATATCTGCTTTGCAGATACTCCAGAACTCAAACACATACCACATAGATGACTTAAAATTACTACTATCTCAACTAAACAACCAAGCAAAAGAGTGAGTTTCTCGCCACTCACATTTCAGGGGAAATGAGATAGCATGCTAGCTAGCAAAAACGGGAAGTAACTGCCAACAAAAGATAGAAGATTCAGTATCATTTCCAGAAATGAAGTCTATCATCACAAGCTCCATTACCACAGAATGGAACTCAACTCATCCATGCAGCCAAAAAGATGATGCTATCTACAATTTTGGAAGAAAGGGAAAAAAACAATGATTTTTTCGAATGAGAACAGGCACAACAGACTCAACACATATATGGGAAGTTTGGAATTGGTGACACTCATATGTGAACAATCTCCAGAAAATAATCCAGGAGCATGGTTTAATCTGCAAACACAAGGGCACAGTGGATGATAAATCGTCAAGGATTAGAGCAGATACTCACTTGTTTTTGCCTGGCGACAGATAGGTAGATTGTCGTGAAAGGAAAGTCGTGGATGGGGTGCGCAGAGGACGTTATACAGAGTGTCTGCAGATTGGAGGATGTACTACCTGCTGCCGAATGGAGTCTGGCACCCTCGGATTACCCAACAGCCTTCGAAGGAGTAATAACACTCAACAGAGAGTGCATGGAATGGTGTCCGACAGTGGTCGAGTCGGAGGTGCTCGCTCTGATCAGTGAGAATTCCAGGAAAGGTGATATAATTATATATACAGATGGGTCGGTTGAGAGACACATCAGGAGTTCCTGGGCTTTCACGGCTCAAAGGTGGGGGGAGACTGTCAGAGAGGAAAGTGGTGCATTCGTTCAGACGACAAGCAGCTTGACAATGGAGATTCTGGTGGTGACCATAGCTTTGCAATGGGTCTGCTCACATAATGTCTGCGAGCATGCCTGTATACTCAGTGACTCCATGAGCATGATTGTGAAAGTTCAGACGGGGTACGATCGAGAACAGTAGCTGGATGCAGTTAATAATTCCTGTGTGCGTACAGTGACTTTTATTTTTGTGCCGGGACACGCGGGAGTCCGGGGTAATGAAAGAGCAGATAGGTTGGCCGCCAACGCTGCTACTACGGCTGGTGGTGAAGCGATGGATCGGGCAGACATTTTGAATGCCCTACGGGAAAACGCATGAACAAATGACTGTACAAGTGACGAAGACTCTTGTTACATGATTAGAATAAAGGGACTTGGTTTGAAATGTGGTGTCGCTAGAAAGGAGAGTTTTCGTGGACGAAAAAGAATGATGGTCAATCAACAACGTACTGGAACTGTCAGTCAACGTGTAATGTTGGATACACTCAAGGAAAAATCTGAGCACCTATGGACTTGTCCGGAGTGCAATGACGATGATCCAACGACTAACTACTAACTAACTAGGTAGATTGTCAGAGGCTAGAGATGCTCACTTGAAATAAAAGTATGCAGAAATCTGATGAATAGGTGTCAACTAGTACAGATTTTCCGCATTGAGAAAAATTTCAGACCCCCCCCCCCCCAACAACCTTTTTTCTTTAAAAAAAAAAAAGTAATTTGGTGCTAAATTTCCTAGTAATTAATAATGTGGAAGTTTTTTTTATCTCTTGCTCCATAGCCTCATAAACAAGTTATTGTGGAGCAAAAAAAAATATTGGTGCTAAATACAGACGTTTTCATTGAAATACAGAAATAAATTGTTAAAAATACACATTATGAAAAAATAAGTTGATAGCTATGCTGATGTGCTGGACTGGAAGGCGCAAAGAATGCAGCTCCTCTGTAAACCAGTAAAATAATATACTACATGCTACCGCAGAAATAACACAAAATTTTGGGTTGGTTAACAGAGAGCTTCCTCTTCTTCTGCGTTCAGAAATCTTTTGGTCTTGCTAGATCTTCAGGCCAGTTGCCAGGACGAAGCACCCAGTCTTCTCCAGATCAGTGCAGCTGTCCCAAAGCTTATGCCTCAGTTCGGTTCATTGTGGCCATGCCTTGCCTTGTAATTCTTTGTATTCTGTACTGTCTTGGAGAAAGTGTTATGGGGTTTATATGCCTTTTTCCACATGGACATTAATTTGTGTGGGCCACCCTGATCTGGTAAAGGTGACTATGTAGCCTACAGTGGCCAGTTCTAAGTCGAAAGATTCTAAGTCTGTTGTTGCCTATGAAGTTGGTGTATGGGGTCTGGTTTCAAGTCAATATCCATATCTTTCTTCCACTGTGATTTATAAAGGATGCGGATTAGCGTTTTGACCTCACGGTATGAAAGAGGATAGCTGAATTGTTCCATTTTACTTACTGCCTTTGCCAGGGCATCAGCTCTCTAATTTCCAGAGCTATTGAAGAGTGATGTTTTCGCTTTTTTTAAATCTTTGCCAGTTCTAGTATAATTTTGTGTATTGTGTTTTCACTTTTGTTTCTTTGTAGTGTTTCCAATAGAGATCTGCAGTCCGTGAATATTACTACAATGGATGGTGTTGGATATCTGTGGAAACGAAAACTCTCAGTGCCCGCAGAAGTGCCTCAGCTTTGGCTCTGAGGTTTGAGAATATTTTAGAAAGTTAGAAAGTTTAGAAATGTCTATATGAAAAAGTTTCAGATTTAGCTCTAAAGTCTTTCCAGTTGGGAATGCTTTACTGAGGCTATTTCTCTTTCTGTTATTATATCTTATAAAGATGCCTCCTCCTCCTCAGTTTTTTATAGCTGCCTCTGCTGTGTACACATGTGGATTATACCATTTTAGGATTATATTTGTGTGCAATAATTTCCTGTGCCAGAGACTTTAGCTGAGGTGGTGTCAGGTGTTCTCTGTTGATGATCCCAGTGACTTCTTTGACAATGGAGATGTTTTTTGGACTGCAAATTGGCTCATCAAAATCCAAAAAACATTTCTACTTTTTGAGGGGTCATTGGGGAGTATAACTTCCTGTTGGTTATGCAGTTGTTTTGATATGTGCAAGAAATTAGTTCTCTTCAATCTGTTTTTTGTGTAACTGTTTCATTTAGGGTGCATTGGAGGGCTTGGCATGTGAAGCATCTTCTGTCTGTGTAAGAGTACTAACTGTGCATGTATTTTCAAGTGGGTAAATGTTTATATGTTTTTCCATTGATTGAATTGGGATGGTCTTCATACCCCCTGTGATAAGTCTGAGGCCTGCACTTTGGACTTTCTGAAGGCATTCTGTATTTCAAGAGAAAAGGAGAACATCAACATCCAGATAAACAATAAACAACTAAAACAAGTAGATGAATTCAAGTATCTTGGCAGCACATTGAGATATGACAACAAACAAGAAGCAGAAATAGATGCAAGATGTAATAAGGCCTGCCAAGTCATTGGTCAATTAACACTACAAAACAAAGATATTACACTAGAAACAAAGAAAGCGATATTCAACACCATTTTTCTACCAAGGTTGTGTTATCAGTGTCAAACTTGGACATTGGATTCATAAGAACAATTCATAAGACTAACACCACTAAAATGAAATGTGTAAGATGTATGATTGAAGTTAGCATGAGAGACAAAATAAGGAATGAAGAACAAAGAAAATAATTAGGGATCATGTCAACATTAGAATATATATTCAGAAACAAGTTAAATGGTTCGGCCACATAACCAAATAGAAATAGCAAAGTATTATCCAAGAAACCCTTAACAAACGATACGAAAACAGAAGACCTATTGGATGACCTCATAAAAGGTGGATAGATGGTGTATTAGAGATACTCGGAAATATAACAGCAGAAGAGGAAAATAGAAGGGCAAAAGACAGTACACTCACTCTCCTCTCATCACCAAAAGGTACATGAGGACAGAAAGAGAAAGATTCTGTATTTGTTTTTCATGCTGTGGCCCATGCTGTCATCCCATATTCTATCAGAGGTCTAACTTTACCTGTGTATACGCTTTTAAGCATATTGCTATTATATAGTTCAGACCATTGTCTGCCAAAGATACTTCTCTATGGTGAGCTAGAGAAGGGTATACGATCTCAAGGTGGCCAAAGGAAGCGAAACAAGGACTCGTTAAAGAACTCACTGAAAGCCTTTGAAATAGACCACGATACATGGGAAGAACTTGCACAAAATAGATCTACATGGCGTTCTAAAATAAAAAAGAGCGCATCATCTTGTGAAAATAAAATAAATGCAGCAGCTCAACAGCGGAGAGCAGCTAGAAAGTCACGGATAGACCAAGATCCGTCTACAGTCGTCATTCCATGTCCAAACTGTCCATGGACATTTACAGCTCAAATAGGGCTCATTAGCCATCTACGAACTCATAATCAAGGACATAACTAAAATTGAATTTTCAAAAGTGGATGTAACAAATGGTCATCATCACTTGTGATGGACGAACAACAACATTATATAGTTCTTTGTATCTCTACTTTTTCCTGTTTATTGAACCTGTTTTTTTATATTGTTATGTTTCTGGATATTTTCGGGTGTGGGGTTTTCTCCATGCTATTTCATGCTTTTATTAGTTCATTGTGAAGCTGTTCCAGGGCAGCTCTCCAGTATGGTTTGTAGTCTCATCTTTTGCCCTGTGGAATGGCCTTTTTGGCAGCATGGATGATAGCCTAATTTATGATGGAAATATTTTTATTGATGTTGTTTGAGCCTATAATATACTGACAGAGTTGGTTGGTGTGTACTGCTGCGATGTGGAGTGCTGCAGATCATATCAACATAAAAGAGGTAATAAAAATTAAAAGGCAACAAATTCCACAATATACTCAGCACACAAAAGAGCCGTCTCCAGAAAACCCTTCTACCCCTGACGCTGAAAGGCAACAAAGAGTTTAGTGGATAGATAGACTAAATAGCATCAGCAGATGGGCAACAGACTGGGGAGTACAGATCAAACTCATTTGGTGGCTGGTGCGCTTGAGCAGTTAGTAATTGTCATGTCTCCAATGGGCAACAGTAGTTTTACTGTGACCTGATCTAGGTCGGCCTCCCCAGATCTGCTGGTCTCTACTGTTGGTATTTCTGTTTTCACAAGTGTTAAGACTTCTTACCAGAAACCGAATGCAGAAGTCTGTTTATCACTCCAATAGCATGGACAATTGGGTGCCCATGATGTTCAGGTTACTGTCATTAAGTTGTGCTTCACAAATGACTACTTAACACGCATTTGAGAACCGGTACACATCTATCAATTTGGTACAATAGAGACCATTGGGATCAATGTCCATCATTCTTGCAGATAGATATCCTGTTGTTCTATCATTATTCTGTTTGTTTTATTTTAGAGATATCTGGTTGTGTTCTGTCAATTTTATATTTGTTTTGTTTCGTCTCTAACATATTTTTGACTCTTTCAGTATGTATCCATATTTATTCTGTCATGTGAATGTGGACAGTGCCATTTCTACTTGTCATTTGTTATGCTGTGATGTGTTCTTGATAAAGGAATTTTGGTCAAAAGGTCAGTTTTTATTTGTATGTGTATGCAGTGATTAATAAAACTTCATCACCCTGTTTCCTAGTTTCAGCTATAAAATAAGTAATCACTTATTCAGAAATCTGGCCCACATGTGCACGTCAACAAACCAAGTTGTGGGGAACCTACAACAAACCTCTCTATATATGACCAATATCAGACTAGATATATAGTGTAATTGATTGCACAAGTGACTTACGCAAACAGGAAAGAAGTAGTTCCTGCTGTAATAACAGGATAATAAGGTTCATCCCATCTTAGAAGACTTGCAACAGGGAGAAGTACCTCTCGCCATCCTTCTAATTCATGCTTGAGATTCCATATTGCATTACTAGCCTCATCACTATCATAGTACTGAAGACAAATAAGATCAAAATACAGTGAATGCTTATTACTCTCAACAAATTACAACACAGTATTATAGTTGCTAAATGAGATTCACTGTGTGAATTAGATGCCAAATATACAGCAAAGCAAAATAAATATACAGTAGCCCTGAAAGGGGTGCATAGAACAGCAACAGTGACCTTCCATGTATGTTGTAAGAGGCGACTAAATATGTTTTTGGCGTGTGGTTGGCTGTCCCATCCCATAGAGGGTCAAACCATGCAGAAATTGGATGTGTGAGGCTGAAAGGCAATGATATTGCAGTAAGCTGTAAACCATGACACAACATATTCCATTCACCGAATAACATGCTGCTAATCTGCAGGAATTTGAGAATGAACACAGAAGAGCATTAAGAATACACTGGTCTCTTGAAATCTTTTGATCTTTTCTCATTTCGAACACTGAAAATTTTCGCAAAAGACTTTTATAGTTTGCCTTTCTGAAGTTAAAAAATTGCCACTTAATCCAGGAGAATTTAACATTTTTTCAGCAATAAAATCACAGGGCTTGAATATATTTCTGTTGAAGACAAATTTGTTTTATAGAGGGTTTGCATGCCTTAAGACATATTTTACTATAAGTTACTATGTCCAGTTCTCGTGATGTAGGCCTCAATATTACATTGAGGCAAATAATATTTGTATTGTTCAGACAAAGTACTTTATTTCATTAGTACGATGTGTTTTGTCAAATATGTATCACGGGTTAGAAATGTAAAAAAAATAATTGAATTACCATATGCAAAGTAGATGATCTAATTTATATGTGTTTTCAACCCCCAGAAGCTCATAGAAAGGTACTACAATACATTACTTACAAGAGCATATATATTATATATACTTTTACTAACCATTAACTGGATGAAATACTTCCTCATTGACAGAACAATCTATACAAAGATAAATTATGCAATTTTATCTAAATAAGTTCTAGAGGAAGGCTTACAACAAGGTTCTGCTTTCAGCCAAACACTCTTTCTTATTTACATTAATGAGCTAACTAAGCATATCAAAGCTGAAAAAGCCCTCTATGTTGATGACCTAACAATATAGCAGATCATGAGAATGTTGAAAGTGCAGACAAAAGACTAAATGGAGATTTAAGAAGACTACACAAGTATTGTCAAACATGGAAGCTGAAAGTAAACTGTGAGGAAATTGTCTATACCATCTTTACCATAAGTCATAAAGTAGCCACAGAAAATATCAGTCTATGATTAGATACACAGAAATTGCCAAGAGAAGAACATCCCACTTATCTTGGAATCACGCTTGATCGGCAGCTCACCTTCAAGAAGCATGTAAAAAAATATCAAAAATAAAGCACTTAAACGATTACAACTACTGAAAAGACTCACAGTCACATCTTGGGGATCAGACAATGATACACTTAGAAGATTATATCTTGGGAACATATGCTCTGCTTTAGAATACAACAGTGCACTCCACACAACATGCTCCAAGACAAATGTAGAATCTCTAGACAGAGTGCAGAACAATTTCCTATGCCTTATTAGTGCAGCAATGAGATCTACACCGACGGCTGCATGTGAAATACATATAAATGTAGAACCCCTCGAAATGTGGAGAGATATGGCTGCAATGGAAGCTATTCAAAGAAACAAAAGAATGAACAAAGACCACCCAAATACACAACTTGTAGAAAACTGGGAACCAATCCACATATGAAAACAAAAGTCAGTCCTTAGCCATGCCAATGAAATAAAAGACAGCTATCACTTCCCAGACAAGAGACAAGAACTGCAAAGAGTAGACAAATATTTACCACCACACGTAAGTTTTAAATTACCAGAAATCAAGACACAATTAAGAGATAATGCAATGAAAAGTTCTGACCCAGTAGTCTTATGAAAGCAACACAGAAAACAATAGACACCTACCCAGAACAGTGGATCCATATCTATACAGCTGGGTCTTCTTTTAAAGCCACCATCAAAGCAGGCTATGGTGTCTATATAGAATATTCAGACAAAATATATGATGAGTTGTTTGATGCCTGTGGGGAGATATGTTCTAGCTATGAAGCTGAAATAGCAGCACTAGAAGTTGCCTTGTACCACCTGAAGACCATATGTGATGCCTTTCTATCAAAAATTCAAAACGTGATTTTTACAGATTCTATATCTGCTCTTCAAGCACTAGAATATGATGGACATTGTAAACCTGAGCTAGTTGAAATATATCACAATGCAAACCAGCTGCTTACATCTCATGAAGTCAGCATTGTTATGCAGTGGATTCCTGGCCACTCAAACACACCTGACAATGACAAGGCAGACAGACTAGCAAAGAAGGGAGCACAACAAGAACAGCCATATACACAAAGAACCATGCATACAGTTAAAATAATGTTGAAATATGTGAACAAATAAAATTGGATGAACGGATGGGCCATGGGAAACACTGGGAGGGAAATCTATAAATATATGACCGGCCCAAATCCTAAAGACATCATCAACCTCCTGGGAAGAAAAGATCAGAGTATCATCTTCCGACTGCGCACACAATATGTACAGCTTAACAAGCACCTGAACAGAATATAACCACAACACACTCCACCGTTTCGGATGTGCACTCATCCCTATGAAACTGTTGACCACCACCTTTTTGAATGCCCAGCACTGGATGACATCAGGAAAATGCTTCTCCCTCCAGGGCCAGATAAATAGAACACATTATATGGAACAAAACAACAGCTCACAAATCACACAATGACATTGGGTCAAAGGGCATGAGCCCATGGACCGCTGGATCAGCAACCAATCACTAACCATTAAAATGTGTAGGTTTTTAAAGCTATTTTTTATGTTTAAAAAAAAATAATTTAAAAATTGACCCTTTCCTCTTTTTCTGTTTGGAAACTCCGTCTTTTTTTTTTTACAACTTCGTCTTCAAAGGGTTAATAGTACAGGAGCACTATAGGGCCTATAATAATTATAATAATTTATTTTCATTTCTTCTTCAGGGTACATTCTCCAACTCCTGCTGAATTTCTCTTTTAGCACGACCATGGTTCTACTAGATTTCCAGCAGGATGTAGTCCAAAGAATGGAAATGCATTGTGTCGCCGTTTTATGTGCGCCAATGGCCAGTCATTCAGACACTATGCAAATTAGCCGCCATTTGAATATTAATTAGTTCTGTGCACATCTAAGAATTACTGAATTCGAAACATTTTACATTTAATTTAATGATTTATCATCATTAAAATTTTAGTTAACTAAATTAAATATTTTTTTAAAATTCATGGCGGGAACAAACTTTTTAACCATAGAGTATGGTCAATGGTCCATACCATTTTTACAAAAAAATTGCGTTTCAAATTTACAATTAATTTAAATTAATTATTTGCAAATTAACATGTTGCACATCCTACAAACCGACAGTTGAGATCTACGAAGTATACCAGTCATTTTCACTTTAGTTAGCAAGTTTGTTAACATTGAAATTAGATAACGGATTGATCTATAAAATACATTAGGAGTATTTAGACTTAGATCTATTGAGAAATTGATTAGATTTCGATACAATTATTCTGCAAATAGTTTTTTGTATTCCTGTATACACACTCTTCGTGTGACTCTTTTGTTTACATCTCGTATTTACTCATGCGTTATATGTGTCTATTTTTAATATAATTCAACACAAAATTTTATTTACTGTATTATAGTTTAGTTATTTTTGAAAAAGTTATCTAGTGAAGACTTTATGGCAAAATATAAAACGAGCAATTTTTAAAATGTAAGCCGCAGGGATATGAATTCTTTGTTTTGATTGGTTAAAATAAGTTTGTATGATTAGACGCTTCCTTGTGATTTCGAAGCTACATAGAAGACACACGACGACAAGCTACTTTATGAGGGAGTGAATTCCATCAACGATTGCTGGTCTTGTATACACACAGCGTAGATTTTCATCATAAACAAGATGTCTAATGTAAATATATAGTATTTGTTACATTATTATAAGACATTTACCCCTTACAGCTCATGGCCAATTGATCCTCCTGTAAAAAATTAGGCACAGCTCAGAATACTTAGATAACAACTATCTCCTAATTTTTATCCTGTAGCGTAGTGGTTAAGTGAGGCGTAGGCCCTACTGTGTAGTGTGCTTGGATAGCGAGTAGTGTGCTGGCCTGCTATAATAATTAATAATATTTTACTATGGTTAACTAGTAGGCTTAGGGCCTATAGATTATTATTAAAATTGAAATGTAACCATATTTTACATATAAACAATTGCACATGGTAATTCCTAGTAATTAGGGTATTGTCATATGGGCTGTGATAGCAGCCCAGCAGAGAACATTTACAAATTGTGAATGTGAGATAAAATTCCTGAGAATTATTGCAAGAGTTGCCAAACTAGACAAAATGATGAAATCATGAAAATAATTGGTATAAAACCATGCACAGAATACATAAACAAAATGGTTTGGACACACTATGATGAGAAGGAACCATAACCAACAAAAGTATATTATATATAACATCAGAAGATCCGGATACAATGCCAGAGGAAGACCTAGAAAAATATGGATAGATATCATCTAGACAAAACTGAACAAATACAGATTCTTCGCAGCAATGGCAACGCATCTGGCCTTAAATAGACAAATAAAGCTCCCATCCTCCACCCTGACACTTACCAGCCAATGTGGATATTCTGACCATCATCCACTTGGGAATAGGCAATTAAAAATATGGTATTGTCATCATAATTTTATATTAAATAGGCCCCTAATTAAATATTTATAGACCTACCAAGCAGCTACTTGGACACATTTTTCAAAATAGTATTAGGATTTACTACAAATTGCAATTCAAGGATACCTCAACAAAGTCTATGTCAATCCTGAAGAAAGTTTACATGATAGGTTTACCCTGTCGGAAAATATACATTTAACTTGTGACAGCACTTTATTGAAGAGATGAGCTGATAAGTTATTGATAGCTGATACTGAGCTATCTTTCATCATTATGTGACATATTCTTTCCAGAACATGGTCTTCCTTATGGATTCTCTAAACACTCAGCGATTCTGGGCAAGTTGACCTGTCGCAACTAGAGATATATAGTTTAAGCAATATGATATATCACTGCACCATCGTTGTCTTGGGCACCCTCTACCCCTGTTGCTATTAACTCTGCCTTCTGCTATTAATCTTTCTATGCTATACCTCTTTATAGGACCATAAAACACAGCTTATGTTGTTATGAATCCAGCCCTCTTCGACATTTATGCTTAACCTTCACCACGCCTATATCAACTCCGGCCGCCGAAAAACAAAATGGCGTCTAGCGCCGTTGGCGACATACCCCATCCAATGAGATATCGTTATAATAGACGCCCCACAGCCTGATTGGTTACTCGGGAACATGCTCTATTGAAGCCGGTTCATTCCTACTTCCGACATGATTGGTGTAACAATGGCTAGCCAGAAGATACAAATTTTATAGCAATTAATCTGACCACATCTGCACACCGGTACGATGCCATGATGTGACCGGTTTTATAGACCTATCTTTCATCGTATTTTGTTGAATAAAATAACATTGAATTGTGGCTTGAATCATGAATTATTTAGTTATTTAGTTTCACAGCAGTGAATATACAGAATGCCGCGTTGGTTTGGAGGCGTGTAGACGTTTGATATCGAATATGTTGAAGTGGAACCAAAAATGACTAGACCTAAGCTCAAAGAAGGATTTTACTGCAAATCTACATGTTTTATACAGTTCCTCCGGCTATATTTTGATAATTTTGCAGTGAAAGAACATAAATACAACAGATTTGCGTGATTTAGTTTACAGTGTTGCCAAGGAATTCGATAAATAAGGTAAGTTATTTTTTTATTTATTTTTTCCCTCTTTATTTGTTATAAAATATATGTTTTTTTTTGTGAAAAACGTCTTTACCACTTTCTCATATGTCTGGTATCACACACACACGTACATAGGCATGCTGTGTTTACAGTTACGTAATTTCTCTCCTGCTGCGGAATTCATTTTTGAAAATGTAACGCAATCGTTGGTGGCTGTTTTGAAATTGTAATACCTTTTTTGTCGTTACAGATATTTAAATAATATTTGCACATATAAATAAAGAATTAAATTCTGCATATATTGGTGTAAGTTTTGTTTTTGTGTGTGTGATACGAGAAAGTGATAAAGACAGATTTAGACCTATCTAGATCTAGGCCTATTGTATTTTTGATAGATCGAAAGCTGTTGAATATTATGTATTTTACATAATGAAAACCTTGTGGAACCTCGTGGTCTATTTTATTTAATCTATTTGAAGTACTTACCTCTCCAGATTTCCACTTTAAATTCAGAATAAATAGTGATTTCGCTGAATATACAATGAAATAAAAGTATATAAAACTTGATTCACTGTCATGTCGCTTCGCTACAATGCCAATGACTACAGATTGCTCGGGTTTTAATTGCATAATCACACAATGTCTCCTAACGCTATTTTATGAACAGAAACAGGAAGTTAAATAAAATATCTACTTGAAACACCACTAAAAAAAATTTACGGATCTAACTTTTTTGTTTGTTTCGTGTTTAACACACTGGGCGACGGATTTCAACTTTCGGAATCAAGAAATGTCACAATTCGGGCTGAATGTATCGCCTGAATTGTAAACACAGCGTGCCAAAAGTTAATGTCTATGCCTCACAGTAGTATATTGCCACTGGAAATATGCATGTTCTTATCATACATAGTTTGGCTATGCTGCTGGTACCGTGCCAAAGATTTTGCTTAACCTTTACGACTCTGCGGTCGCAATAATGCGCCTATGAGAACAGCTCCATTGTGCCTGCAGGCGCAATCCCACTACATAGGATATCGCCCGATTCCCGAGTACGGAACTTCACAAAGTAATGATCCCGTGACGTATAAAACACGCCAAACGACGCTAGGAATACGTCGCAGTTTAAAGGTCACGTTACTTTACTCATTACGACTGCAAGAAGAGAGAAAACCAGCTGGTTTTGTCAGCGAATTTCTGGAACGACGTTGGCCATTTTTTAGCCATATTTTACTATCAAATTGAGTACCGCGTGGCATGGCTAAGTGATCGTGAATACATGTTTTAATTGTTGTTTTTTGTGTTTAATATGTTGTTATTTGATAAGAATGTTTGTGTAGTCGTTCAAAAACACAAAAATAATATGTATCATGGGTGCCACGTGTGTGCTTAGACAATAATTACGCTGCGTGTCGGGCTAGACCTAGTGTTTACCGGACGGACGTTATATGCGATTTCTTCACGTTTTATTAGTTTTTTAGTTCATCTTATACTAGTTTTGATATAAAACAATATATATACAATAAGTATAGGTATTTATGAGGATTTTATCAATGATTCCACACATTGCTCAAGTATTAAGGTCGTCAAGAAGTTACATGTGCGATTTGAAAATTGCGTTTTGCGATTTCCCCCCCCCCGAATTTTCAACTTCACAACTTGCTCACAACTGTCATATCATACATACAACAACATAACATGACTATATTCACTATTCACTCCTTTATTTAAATATGCAAAAATTATTTTGATATCTTTTAAAATAAAAAAGTTATCACGTTTTCAAAACACCCACCATCAATAACGAAAATTTTCCAAAAAAGAATTCAGGCCCAAGGGGATGTTTCGTAATTTTTAATTCAGAGCCCTAGAGGTTAAGCTAAAATTTCAATGTCCTTATTGCATTTATTCTCTTGCTTCCAACAGCTGTCTCCTGGGCTATCTATTTTTGTGCCCTAATGTGCTCAAAAATGGCTTCAATTGCATAAAAATGAATGTGTTTTCTTTGTGTGCTATTCAATAATCAGATTTCCTCCTGAAAGCAATGGCAAACTACAAGAGTAATTTGCCTAGTAATTCTATACTATCTTAGTTGTTCTCAATAAAATAACATAGGCACATACATTTTTGTGTTCATAGAGAGCAGACGCATCTGTTGATCACATTGCTGTAATTTCAGATGCACGCAGATCTTTTTTGTCAGAAAAGCTATGGGCTGTCAAGAGCTACCTGCTTACAGCTAAAGGTATTATTTCAGCATCATCATTCAACTGAACGGGAATCTGTGCTTTTGTCAGAAAGACTATGAGCTGTTAGAGATACCTACCCGAAAGGCGCATATATCACAGCTAGGCTGTAAACTATGATAACTCACTTTGTACTACATTCTGCTGATCTGCAGAAGTTTGAGAATGAACACATAAGAAGAAGATATCCATTCTTTGGAATATATTCTGAAAAAAATCTAGTAGGACAGACCACTGTCCATCTACAAGAAATATCCAAACATTTAAGAATGAATGATTTAAGAAAACAAACACAAAATCTAGGAAATTAAAGGTAGCTCTATGAAAAATTTAGGTCTACTGTTTAATTACACATTTTTGTCAACAGGTGTCAAACGTAGAAAACCTGTCACCTCAGATAATTCGACAGGTTACAAAGGAAATTAGTAGTCTTTGTCGTAATCCTCCTGAAGGCATCAAAGTTTTTATGAATGATGAGGATGTTACAGATATACAAGCAACAATTGAAGGTCCAGGTGAGAAGTTTATATTGTCTTTTGTTGAATAGATGGACTACTGGATCAGCAACCAACCATTAGAATGGATACAATTATGATTTTCGTCTGTTGTAATTGACAATGACCAAAACTCAACCAGAGTAATAATAGGTAATAAAAGATAATAAAGTTAATATCGTGTTTTTAAATGACTAACAAGTCCAATATCAGCACAAAAAGTTCTTCCACACAATTAACATCTGTACAGAGTGTCTATGGGGTGTTGAGATGTTTTGTCTTTTCTACTTGCCCGTTTCTGTCTTGCATTTTCTTGCCTGGTCTCTTCCGCTGCTAGTGATACAGTTCTGAGACTGTAACGCCATACTGTTCTATCTTGAACGAGACTCTCACAAGAGACTACATAAATTTTAAGATGTTTCAGTGAGGGCTTGAGTGTCTTTGAAATGCTTTTTCAGTCCACAAATATTTCGAAGTCCTGTCTTGAGTACTCCATAATATATTTGTTTTGATAGACGCGAGTCCTCCATACACACAAGATGACCTGCCCAGTGTGCTTGCACTTTCATAGGTATTGTGTAGATGCTTGTTGGGGCTGATTTTTCCAATACCTCATAGTCTGGTACTTTGTCTCACCAATGGATGTTTAGTAATTTTCGTAGGCAGCTAAGATTGAAGTGATTTAGTTTTCTTGCATGCCTATCATACACTGTCCACATTTCACAAGCATATAGTAGGGTTGATATAACAGTCGCATGATATACTTGAATTTCGGTAGTTGTTCTCATACCTCTTCTGTCTCATACATTGCTGTATAATCTACCAAATACAGCACTAGCTTATGCCAGTCTATTGTTAATATGTCTATATGATTATAGGACCAGTAGGAAGTGCTAGTTTGTTCCCTGTGCGTGGAAGTCAAGTTTTTATTTTTAACTCCAAAATAACTGTCGCAGAGCGTATACAGGAAGAATTTTTTATTGCACCTCTAAAAGACAAATATCCTTATCCCAACCCAGGACCTCGAGCATTCTAGCCATACGGCGACGGGCTCCTACATTCTGTAATGAATCCGATATTTCCATTTTTAAAATATACAAAAAAGTTCTTAAAACATAAAAGTCCTTAGGTTTTCCAAATACGAACCAAAAATAACGCAAATAGTTAAAAAATAATTCTGCTGCAGAGGGAATTTATACAATTTTTATTTGGCTTACTAAAGGCAATGTTAGAATAATTGACACATATTTCTCATCCCAGATTAAAAATAGTACTCTAGGAATGGCTAAAAGTACTTTAATATTAACATTTAAGCAAATTATAAACATGCTAAATATAAGAATTATAAAATGCTACATTTAGTCTATATTAATGTATGGCTCAGAAACATGGACAATAAACAAACAATAAGAAAACAGAATTGATGACTTTGAGATGTGGATATATAGAATAGGGTGAACATCGTGGGAAGAGAAGAAAATAAAGAGCTTAATAACAACACTTAGTATGAAGAAAGTGATTATTAAATTTAATAAAAATCAAGCAAATAAAATATTTTGGACATATTAAAAGGCATGACACCTTGTTGAAGACTTTAATTGAGGGTAAAATCAAGGCAAGGAGAGCAAGAGGTAGACAGAGATACAAGTGGGAGAGTAACATCATGAGATAGACAGGTTACAGTCTAGCAGAGTGCGCAACCAAGACGAGACAATGATGTTGGAGGTCTGTTGCAGCCAACCTTGGTTGCGGACACGGCACTTGATGAGGATGACGTTCCTAGAACAGAGACTTAAGACATCTAGAAGCATCACAACTGATTTACACCAAATGTAGTACTCTCAACCTTGTCTTCACTTACTCTTAGACAAATGCTGAAAATGATCGCCGAAGAAGAAGACAAATGCTGATGAACATATCTGGATCTATAAATTAAATTATAAATATGTTCCGTGGTGTATTGCCTAAGGAAGATGAAAAAATAAAAATAATAAAATATACAATAGTTTCTCAGGATAACCACTGAGTATGTATGTCCTTTTGCATCTTGCAGGCGGTTATTAGGCAAAAAGAAGCAATTTATTGAGCATTTTCTCAGGAATGGGGGTTATTCAAGTGATCATGTCACTGCAACAGATTTTTGTTTGGCGTCTTTCTCTTCTTTCTTCCATATCTTTAAAACAATTTTTATATATTGCCCCTTCCATGCATCCTTAGTTTCAGCCATGTAAACTGTGGCCTCTCAAGTAGGAAGGGTAATATCTTAATATCAACAACTTCATAATTAATCAGAAAAAGCATGTGTGTTGCCAGGCCTGAAAGGAGAACAAAGGACAGTGGCATTGTCACTTACAAACACATCGTAAGAGGTTTCTGGGAGTGAAGTTGGCTGCCCATTCCATATATGGTCAAAGTGATCCCATAGAAGCCTTCTAGTCAGGTGTGTCCAGCTGAAAAGTGCAGAAATCACAGCCAAGCTGTAAACCATAATACTATGGAAACTTCTACGAAGTACATCCTGCTAATCTGCAGGAGTTTGAGAAGGCAGAAGAATCAGAAAAAAAGACGTCGGCCACATAATAATAAGAAACAAAGCAATCGCCCCATATGGGAAATAAAAGGGAGAATTGGCAGGAATGTCTAAGATAACAAGGATTGATGTCGTTAATGAGATTCAGAAACTTGTGCAAAAGAGAGATGCATGGCAAGATGTATTACAAGTCTTTATAGGTGAGGATAGGTAAGGAATCTTATACAGCTAGCGGATACAAATTAAAACATCAGGAATAAAAAATATATTGACTTGATAATAGTGATGATACGCATGTGGTTGCGTCTGTGGGTATCACCAATGGCCCACTAGACATACCATCCATGCAACAGAAAACCTTAGTTGATGACATGCCGTTATATTGAGGTTATCTTCTTATAGAAGCTTCATGGCATGTCATCTATACAGTTATGATTTTTTTTTTTTTTGAAATGTTTTTCAAGTTTGCCTGAATATATATGTATATATATTCTATGTATATATATATATTAACTTTGTGGTTGGGAGGGAGCCAGAGATGTACTGTGCAGCACTGGGGTTGAGGAAACTGACATCACTGTTTTTCCTATGGCTGAGACCCATCATAGAGGCACAGTGACTCAGGACGTGACAATCCTTTTGACTTGAACATTTGGTTGCATCCACAGACTTCCCAGCAATATAATGCCATCTAATGGCATTAGTTCAAAGGGCATGAGCCCATGGACTGCTGGATCAGCAACCAATCAACCAGCAGAGTGATGATGG
Organism: Meghimatium bilineatum; assembly: GCA_034231615.1. Classification (NCBI taxonomy): domain Eukaryota; kingdom Metazoa; phylum Mollusca; class Gastropoda; order Stylommatophora; family Philomycidae; genus Meghimatium; species Meghimatium bilineatum. The sequence goes on along the minus strand of CM067321.1, from coordinate 49,530,599 downwards.
TGTCAGATGATCCCTAAAAGATAGACTTCAGCTGTTACTGGACCACTAGACGGCTTATATGATCATGAAAGAGCTATGACTAATAGATAAGTTTTGATATGCTAAGTATCGTAAATGTTCACTATATCTATTATATTTTCAGCTGGTACACCATATGCTGGTGGAACTTTCCGCATGAAACTGGTTCTTGGCAACAACTTTCCCTCTGACCCGCCTAAAGCTTTCTTCCTTACAAAAATATTCCACCCAAATGTGTCCAGTAATGGAGAGATTTGTGTAAACACATTGAAAAAAGATTGGAAGGCAGAATTGGGAATTAAACACATTTTGTTGGTAGGTATTTACGTCCTGTTTTCTGTTAAATGTCTAGTTAGTTAGTGTCTGATCATCATCATTGCACTTCGCACATGTCCATAGGTGCTCAGATTTCCACTTGAGTGTATCCACCATTACTTGATGACTGACAGTTCAAGTTTTTTGTTGGTTAACAAACATTCTCCTACACCCGCAGTAGCACTCTTTTCTGGCAACGTGGCGTATCAAGTCCATTTCCTTTATTCTAGACTGGAAAATGAATCATCACCTCATTAATTTCATTTTCCAGTGTTGTTTCTCACAAGGAGTTTAAAAAAATGTCCGCTGGACACAGTAGCTATGCAAGCTAACGATCCATTTTCTTATTGCCCTTAACACCTACATGGCTAGGCATGAAAATAAATTACACATTCCAACTTCAACCTCTCGACTGCCTGAAACTACTATTTTTAAATGCAACCAATTTGTATTTTTCTGATCATGGTCAGTGAGTTATTAAGGATGCAGACATGAGTTTCCACCTGTGTACTCATCCAGTTCAAAGTATTGGTCACTGCCATAATCTACGGTCATGCTGCTTGTAGTACAGCAAATACGCCACTCTCCTCTTTGATGGTCTTCCCAAAAGATTAGACTGTGAAAACCCAATCACTACTCATATCTAACAACCAAATCAACAGTTTATATAGGGGTGCAAAGGGAACGCATTGCTCTAGGCGGACCCAGGGTTAGCAGATAACCAAGATCCCAAATGTACCTCCTCTCGGTGCACCCTGGTAACAAAAAACAGCAGCTTGAGCTGAATCTGGCCAAATCATTTGGGGATCATGTCCGAGAATGTGGAGGAAGCAGATGGAAAGAGATTTTACTGCAAAAGAGACAGACAATATCTCCGACACCATTTGCATCACCACATACAGCGACTGTCGACATACAGTGAAGCTAGTTAGTCCAGTCCGAACATTGGAGGGGCGGCCAATGAAAAAAGCATGAAAGGGTGGATGCACGGCGAAAGACAGATAGATTTCATAATGAGTACAATGTAAAAAAGAAAATAAATGAAATGGCAGACCAGCGCTAGAGTGCAGCGCAAACTGCAAATAGATAGTTGAAACGATTACGGAAATGGGAACTACAAGCTCTGTCAGCTCACGTTGAGCTTCTAGTTACTTGATTTCTTTATAGGCAGAGAATCCATTCCCATAGTGGGCGTCTAGTAAAGCAAAAAGACCTGGCCTAACTCTAATGTCGAGTATTCCTATACCCGAAACATGCTCGCAAAGAGAAAAGGTGCCGTAACCGATAGGCTCAGGCAAGAAAGGGACAAAGATGGCAGTCCTGGCCCAACTCTACTGTCAGATTTTCCTATACCAGAAGTACACTTGCAGAGAGAAAGGGTTCAGTACCTGATGGGCTCAGGCGCTATTGGGACTCGGTCGCTCAGCTCAAGAACACCTTGCTCTCAATCACGTGGTGTGAGACTCCTTGGGGTTCACGATGTTGGTGAGTGACACCTCGGCTAAGAGGGCAAAAGAGCCAGGGTCCAACTCTTCTGTTGAGTTCTTCCTCTTAAGGAACCAGGCTCGCAGATGAGAAACGGTTTAGTACCTGATGGGCACAGTATGACCAATTACACGAGGCAAGTTCATAGACAGTAGAACACCTTGTGCGGACAGACGTGAGAAAAATCGTCTGGGCGAAGTCACCACACACATGCGTTTCTGGCAGATGGGTGGGTACCTTAGCCTGTGACAGATAGGGAGGCTGTCACAGGCTAAGGTAGCCCACCCAATTGTCAAGGCATGCCGAAATCGGATGTGCTAGGGCCTACAAGGCGCATAACGGTGGCACAACATAATCACACTCACGGCAGAAATCACACGGATATCCGTGTGCTGGTTACAATGGAGCGAACGAAAGAAAAAAAATTAGTGTATATAATCATGTCCTCTTCCCTGGAATTCTCACTGATCAATGCCTTCACGTCAGACTCCACCACAATAGGGCACTGCTCTCAGAGAGATGTGTGTCCATGAGTTCAGAAGTGAGTTAGTCTGAATAGGGAAATGGTGCAAGGCTGTAGTTGCATTATTAAATCCATCCAGAGTATCTGTAATGTGATTTTTCCCTCAATAACCATATGGTAGATACATTCGTCCCATATGTCACTTTGTGTAGGGGCACCATTGAAAGAACCAGCACAATGAAGTATCTGGAGATGCTATTTGACAGTAGCTTGTAGTTTACTTGTTTATTAGTCCCTGTTTACTTTCTTCTAAAAGGACAGTGTCATCTGCATATCGCAGGTTGTTTATTATTTTACCACTGATCTTGGGTCCTGTCAGTTATTCTATATGTTTAAAAATATTCTGTGTAGATGTTAAATAACTGGACACATTTTTCACCAAACACTACCTGCATTCTTTGAATGCATGGCAGGCAAAATGTTGCTATATTTTGCTTCCCTTTGGGTCAGGCAACACACATGCAAAAACTGCAATTCAACAGTCTCAATACCTCATTGGGTATTATAGACTTTTGTTTTATTGTATTTTCATTAAAACCATTATGGAATGTGATTCAGATGATTATTTATGTATAGATATGTTGTTTTCACACTTGAAAATCGGTTACTCCACGCTGGTTTATTTAATTTGATATTAAAACATCAACCAGTTTTGAATGATACAGTTTTGGACTAGATCTATATTTATAGAAGGATTTTATGACATACCTTAAGTTTAATCCTTTTCTTCCGCGAAATTATAACAATTTGACTATAAATACAGCCGAATTAGGCTATAAATACTGTTGCTCTCCATGACATTTGCAAAATAGTCAGAAATTTAGTATTATTATAAACTCGTTTTTTTTGTTATAATTTGCTTGTTTTTTTTGTGTGAAAAAATGTTTTTGCGACCGTCTTACATGTCTTATCACACACACAAACAAAACTTACACCAATTTATGCAGAATTCATTTCTTTATTTATATGTACAAATATGTAAATATCTCTAACAACAACAAAGTTATAGCAATTTCAAAACAGTCACCATCTATTACATAACATTACTAAAAAATAATTCAGCAGGAGGAGGAAAGTTGTTTTTTTTTGTTTACAGGGTGCTAAAGGTTAATGATATTTTATTTTTGTTCATATTGTGTGGGGGAAGAACTTGCACAAAATAGATCTATATGGCGCTCTACAATCAAAAAGAGCGCATCATCTTGTGAAAAGAGGAGAAATGCTGCAGCCAAACAGCAGAGAGCAGCTAGAAAGTCACATATAGACCAAAATCTGCCTACACTGGTTTTATTCCATGTCCGAACTGCCCAAGAACATTTACAGCTCGAGTAGGACTAATTAGCCATCTACAAACTATTATGCAACTGAATTTTCAAAGTGGATGTAAAAAATGGTCATTGTGATGGACGAACACATAAATTTGATAAATTCCTTTTGGCTGCAACGTAAAAGTTGCCATTGTTTATATTACACTTTATATGTTTCTATTGCCGAAAAAAGATATGCAGAGCTGAAGGCGCACATTAATGCAGCTCATATGTGAAACCAGAAGCACACTGTACTTCACGCCACCTGGCGGAAATAATAATGTTCGTGTTGGTTATCATAAGCGAATGCAGAAGAAAATATGTTTCTATTATGTTTTATTAGATTGTTTTCTCTTGTAATAACATATCACTACATATCCTTAATAATAGTACTGCCTTACTACGAGATATGGGCCAACAATGTCTAAATGCGTGTCAACCATTGCAGAACTGTCTTAAACAAATACACACACCCACACATTCAAAAGATTTGCTTTTGGTAGCATGTATGCACATCATTAAAAAAATATCTTATTGCAGAAGTATCATCAAATATATAAGATGTACCAAGTTTGTTCTATTTCATGAAAATCTCCAATGTTTATTACTTCTAGACTGTCAAGTGTTTGCTGATTGTGCCTAATCCTGAGTCAGCTCTTAATGCAGAAGCAGGAAAGTTGTTGCTGGAGCAATATGAAGACTACTCTATGCGAGCTAAAATGTTTACTGAAATTCATGCTAAACCTCTTAGGTAATTTTGCTTTGATACATGTATTAATGCAAAACAAAATATTTTACATTTGGAAATTGTGAAAAGTAGTTAGATTAAAATTTGAAACTAAAACATTTTTAATTGATTCATTTCATCAGTATTATTGCTAAATAATATGAGCAATAAAACCAAACAGAACTATATACTACTTCTGCATGTATTATCAAACTCCTTGTGGAATATCAAGAGAACTGCATGTGTTGCATTGTGGTTTATGTCAAGATTGTGGCGTATTAGTATAATGAATAGTTTGGAGATTGCAGTAAAACTATTTACATTGGTATAGATGGAATACACAAAGTAATAAGTTTTACGGTTCATTTAATGGACACAGGAAAATGTGGTTAGCAGTATTGTGTATTGTCTTTCCCTAGGTTAGTTGTTATCCACTCGTGCCGTTAAATGTAGAGGTGATTCAAGCTTGTGTTTCAAGGACAGATGTTTCACCTCAACTGTGCTATGACCATGTTTGTTCAAGATGTCCTTGATATTTTCTATCCATTTTTTCCATGGTCTTCCTCTGGCTTTGTACTCTGATCTCATTTGGTTATATGCCTGTATGGCAATTTGTCGTGATGCATTCTCATAATGTGGCCAAACCGCTTGATTGCTGCCTTTCTGTGTAAGTTTTTACGCCTATTATAGTTGTTACGCCTCTGATGATTAGCAGTATACAGAGACTAAATAGAGTTTTCGACTGAAAGATCTTTATCAAGATAAACAAAAATAATAATGTAAATGAATGAGATCCTGTCTATCTATATATGTTCCTTCAGCACTGAATACTGTGCATAAGGGCATAAACCAGAGCTCTCCAGTTTGAGCAATGTGATACTACTATGTGTAATTCCTGTATGTTGTTGAAACCCATATTCATACCCTCTTTGATAGTTGTTCTGCGAAGTCTCTCAAATGAACTAGATTGCAGACATCTAATAATATGAAAAGAATTAAAGCAATGATAACATTTTTATAAAAACTGGTTGAATGAGAATGAAACAACATTTCTAAATAAATTAATGATTTTGCAAATATATATGGAATATATGAAAAGGAAGTATATGCATGAAAATGTAGCTAAACTATAGATAAGTATGAAACAATGAAGAACTTAATAATGAAATCAATGAACTATTATTTGCTGATGATCAAAGTTTAATATACAAAGATGAGGAAACTTTGCAAAAGCACATCAATGCATTGTTGTTATCATGTCAGAAGTACAACATGAAAATTAATGTACAAAAAACAGAAGTTATGAAAATTAGCAAGTCTTCAACACCAATGAATATAACAATAGATAACACCAAAGTGAAACAAGCTAAAGAATTTAAATATCTAGGCAGCATTTTTTCCGAAGATGGAAGACTAGACAGAGAAATAGAAACAAGGTGCCAGAAAGCAAACACAGTGACTTACCAACTTTCACCATTACTTCTTCATCCAAAGATAAAGATGGAAATTAAAAAACAAATAATATCTACAATTTCCAACACTCTGCTACCAATGTCAAACATGGTCTTTAACAGCTTCGCAGCAAAGAAAAATCGTCACATGTGAAATGAAGTGTCTGAGGAAAGCTGCAATGGTTACCAAACTAGATAAAATAAGAAATGAAGAAATTAGGAAAAGAGTTGGTATAATATCATGTATCGAACATATTGAGAGATGGCAAGTAAAATGGTTCGGTCACCGTATGAGAATGAAGCCAAACCAAATACCAATAAGAGCATATAATACAAGAATATCCGGGCGTAAAGCCAAAGGCAGACCAAGAAAACGGTGGATAGAAAACATTAAGATAACCTTGAACAAACATGGACTAAATGCAACCTCGGTGACACATCTGGCCTTTAAATGACAGCTTAAGATACCACCCCTACGCTTAACGGCAAGTGTGAATGCGATCAACGATCATTCACCTGGGGATAGACAATAGACAACAGTATAAATAAATTCTCTGTTCTTTCTCCTGTATTTTTATGAATACTATAGCTATGGTTGTCATATTACTGAAGTATATTTTTTTTTCTTTAGTTGGCTGTTGGCTTAAAATATGTGCATATCTATAATATTGTTTGTTAAATTAGTTTCACTTGAATTTAATTTGTGTGTGTGTGTGTGTATATATATATATATATATATATATATATATATATATATATATATATATATATATATATATATATATATATATATATATATATATATATATATATATATATCGTGCGGTGGTCCATAGGACTAAGCTGTAAACCATGACACGATGCATTCCATTCTCCAGACTACTAATCTGCAGTGGTTTGAGAACTAATGTAGAAGTGGGTAGTTTACTGGCTTTCTCGTTGATTCAGGTATGATTGTACAGTTCCACAGGAATAACTCCAGGCCTATATTCCATTTTTTTTTTTTACAAACTTGTTCTTGCATACACTGATCAGATTGAGATTTATGCAACTACTTAAACAATGTGCGCAAAAATGCTCTTATAGTAGTACTTGAAAACCTTTTAGATTGTGTGCGGACTCTCCATATAGGTTACATCTTGGAGGGAACATTGCTGTAAACTGCTCCAAGGTTGGTCCATACTTCTGGAAAAATAAATATTGCAGACTTGATGTTAAACTTTCATCTTTAATCTTGTTTTTAGATCATGATACATGCGGACCTAATAAAGTGGTTATTTTTCATATATTATGTGCATCCATGATCTGTGGAGCTAAATCTATCTGTGTATTAGTATGGAAATAAGCTATAAACTTTGTATCCTCTACTTGAACCATGTAAGGTTGTTTTTAGATTTATTGTAATTGGTTTTTGTTTTCTGTAGCAATTTTTATTATACTTTAACCTTTAGCAAGCCGGATTAAAAAATACAAAACCTCTTCCTGCCACCGGATTCTTTTTTTTAGAATTTTCATCTTTTCTGGTTGGTGTTACGGAAATGCAATAACTTGTTTGTTATTCGTGATAAAAAAAAAAAAAATTTCCGTGCAAATGCAGAATTGAATACCGCAAATGTATGTATATTTTTAAAATTTTTATGTAACATACCCGGGGTTTGCGCAGGAAGTGAACACCTTTTTTGCGCAAAAAACCAACAGAAACAAGACATGGGTGTTCGGAAAACTCAATAACATTTTTGCTATTAGAGATTTTTAAATAATTTCAACAGATTTAAATGCAGAATTGAATACTGCAAATGGGTGTGTAATTGTTTTTTTTTATGTATCTTACTCGAGATTTGCGCAAGAGGTGAAGACATTTTCTCGAAAAAACAAAATATATGCAAAAAAGACACGGGTGTTCGGAAAACTCAATAACATTTTTGTTATTAGAGCTTTTAAAATAATATCAACACGTGTAAATGCAGAATTGAATACTACAAATGGGTGTGTAATTGGTTTTTTTTTTTATGTATCCTACCCGAGGTTTGCGCAAGAGGTGAAGACAATTTTTATTTTAAAATTACATAAAAACAAACAACACAAATGACTTACCCACTGGCCATGCAGCTCTGGAGTAAACCTACAGGCTGTGCTGCTCTCCTACATGCTGTGCAGCTCAGAGGAACAATCAATTTTGAAATGTACCAATGTGTGGTATCTATGGAAGCAGGGGTAGGGGCACAGAGTGACCTGACATGCTGCGCACACGTACTGAGTCTGGTGCCGCTTCTTTGAGCGATCTGAACAGACTACACAGTCAGGAAGTGCAGGCTTGCCACTGGACAACCGTTTAGGATTTATAGCAATATGGTGTGTTGGTCCTATTGCCAATCATGCTTTCATCGATACTGATTTCTTTGGAGAGGCCATAATACTGTTGGAACAGAGGAATAAGTTTGTCAACAAACCCCTGTATCTTGAACGCCTTGCTGTGACCCGGTTGCCCTCGTGCAACAGCTGTTGTGTTGTCTACAAGGTGCAGGAATGAAAGAATAGCTAAAAATCTATTCCTACTCATGATATTCCTGAACCCATGCATCTTGATGAGACCATCATTAGACCAATACAATTCAAAGGAGGAACGTTTGGTCAGTCCCATCAAGAGCACCAAAGCAACAAAAGCTGTCATCTCATCAGCTATGACTTCCTTCCACATCTTCACACGAGATGCATTGCCGGCGGCCTGTCCCTTCGAATCACTAACCTGCTTAGCGTAACGATTAGTTTCAGTTACCAACATGTTCACAATATCATCTGTAATAAACAGACGAAACACGTCTACCGCACTAATGTCATCAGCTAAGCCTATAGGTCCAACAACTTCATCAAAGTTGCTAAGCCAATCATGGCTATACCCCGAAGGAACACTAGAATTTCCAACAATTTCTTCTTCCAATATGTCGTCATCGGCCACGCTGCGAACTGAATCAGTATCACTATTATCTCTATCTAACAACACATCATCTATTGGAGCGATATCTGCATCTGTTAACGGCACACTTACCTCCTCATCCGAATCGGGATCCATTACGAACGCAAAATAAATTGTATCCATTGTAGGCCTAGGTTGCTGTCGGAAAATGCGATGGAACAATGTCTGGACGCTACTGTAAATTATATAAAATAGACAGGGCGGACGTGAACTGGTACCGGCTTCGATTGCGCATGCCCTGAACTACATACATGCTGTGATTAGGCTGTTGTAGGCCTATTTGGCACAATGTCTCATTGAGCGAGTGCACTTGACAACGGTAAACAGCAGCCATCTTTTTTTTGTCAATCAAACTTAACGACGGCGCGGTGAAGGTTAAATATTTGTAGTCCATTTATGATTTTGTTGATAATTATTTTATTTTTTTGCATTTATTAAGGTACTTAGAAGAAAGTTTGTACATAGCTACTTATTATTGTAGAAGTGTTTATATTTTCATGCTAAGATATTTAATTTTATGTGTTTGTTTTCTTCAGGGTTACAGAGGACAACTGCTCTTCTGAAGACAAATCAGCAGATGGCCCTCTTGCCAAAAAGCATGCTGGGGATAAGAAGCTTTTAGAGAAAAAGAAGCGTGATAAAAAGAAGATATTAAAACGCTTGTGACCTTTCTTCCTTTCTGATCACCTTATTCTGAATTTCACACTTTTCATAAATTGTAACATGAAGTCAACAAGTATCATGCTGCCATTAGTGTCACTAAAAAATAATTGCCTTGTGGTCATCATCCTTATTACCCAGGAATGTGAACTGGGAGTCCTGAAAGTGTTTGTGATTTGTATGTGTGTGAAAAAGATGTCAGTGCTAATTTTATACATATATATATATATATATATATATATATATATATATATATATATATATATATATATATATATATATGTGTGTGTGTAAATATACAAATGTTTGCCTCTATGCTTAGAGGAGTTCTTGAATTACCGGATAGTCTCCTAATCCGAACTAGCTCAAGGTACAGTGCAAGGAGTAGGCTACTGTTCATATTGTATTGGCCATGCTAATGAATGTTTAAGTGGGGCCTAAAAATTCAGGAGTAGTTGAAAAGCAATGTCCTATACAGGATTGTTTCAATTATTATTAAATATATGTATATAAACAATTATATATATATATATATATACACCACACAATTTTAGCAAAATTATCAATTTCAGATGCTGTTGCTACTCAATAATATAGGGAGGTTTTTTTTTAAAATATACACTCATGATCCTATGTGTGAAATAACTTTGTTGTGGTCTATATTTGTTTATTTTCATAGTTGCCTTTCAAAATTTAAATGCTGATTTTAAAAAAAACTTTGCTGACAGTAAACTGTAGCTGATTAGCCTCCTATTTATATTCTACATTCGTTCTCAAACTTAGTGACATGTAGTCCAGAGAAAAAATGTGTTGTGTCATGGTTACAATTTGGCTGCGATATCTGCACTTTTCTATCTGATATATCCATCTTCTGAAATAGTTGTGGTGGATCATTTTGACTCTGTGGAATGGGACAGCCAACTCCACCCCAAAAACATCCTGTCACCTCTTATGGCAGACAATGACAATACGCTGATTTGCCTCATTACCAACGGTGTTTGAAAGTTTTGAAAAATCATAGAAAATGGAGAAAAAAATAAATAACACAGCTGTAAAATTGTTATACTCATAATGAATAGTTACTTTATCTGAAGTCACTTTTCAACTTCACTTGTCAGAATTGTATTTCTTATAATGCTGCTAGTATTCATTATCATTTTAAATGTAGAGTGAGCACCCTTGTTCGAATTTAAAATAAATGTCACATGCATCTAATCACACAGTACCGTGAGGGTTTTGTTTCGCTAGCAAGATTTCCAAAGTTTAAATAGCAAAATAACTTATATTAATTCATTCAAGATCAAAACAAAGCAAATTTAGATGGCATATCTGCAAGAATGAATAGTCGTCAGCAAATGATGTCTATCTGCAATGATATATCGTTTTTACAGGCGGAAAGAGTTAAGAAGGTGGTGGATATTGTAAGCCAGACCTAGCTCAAGTATATCATGCCAACTAGTTGCTTACATCTTATGAAGTCTGTATGGTTATGGAATTGATTCACTTGCTTTTCAAACGCCTGAGATGATCAGAGGTTCCTGGAATAATTACAAAGAAATACTAGATTCCACCTCTACTAAACACATTGAAACTAGATATGATAGACATAAAATACAACCCCAAAGAATGGACACATGGATCGGCAGCAAGGAATGGAGACAATTCTTATAAGACTTAAAAGATGGGAAGACAATAATATGAAAAGCTCCAGAAAATACGGATTATGGGGGAAAGCTATGGGGAAGCCGCTCTGACCTGGAGAAGACAATTGACTTCCACAATATGATTTCCCTATTGTCAATCTGCCATCACTAAGACAAGGGACAGAACTCCTCCAAATTATTGATATGATGTTAAAATGTATTTTATTTCAAACTATTCATCATATCATACGCAGACTTGGCAGATCAACAGAAAAATTAATAGTCTTGCATGAACCTATATCAAAGATAATTTCATCTTCTTCAGCGTTCATTCTCAATCTCTCTTGTAGCAGGACCATGGTCCTACTAGATTTTCAGCAAGATGTAGTCCAGAGAATGTAAATACATTGTGTCACCATTTTATTTGCGCCAATGGCCCGACACATCCATCTTCGGTGGGAAAGATAATTTAATGCATTTATATTTCAAATAATAAACTGTCAAACTCAAAATGTAGGGAACTTTTTTTATTTTACCTTGGGTGTGCTGGGTAGTAAATGGAATCATATTGAGATGAAATATTAAGTATATATTCTCAGATCTCCTTTTTCCCAAACAGGTTGATATGCCAAAAACGTTGAACCTATCATCTGTACTCCAATACATGCTATACTCAAGCAGAATACACAGGCCTATCATAATATAAATATTTAAAAAACTTTATTTCAATGGTTCCAGATATCCTGCATGTGTTTTCCTTCCTTGTTTGTTCTTTGCATTACGTTACATACAAATTTGTCTGTTCGGCTGAAAATTGATAAACTCATTGAAAATGATGCTGAAGTATTTATAACATCTGACAATCTCATCAAGATTATGTATAGGCCTGATCTGTTTTACAAAGTTCTCAACTTCAACTCGAAAAACTACATTACTCTGGCAAAATTCTCGATGTCGCAATTAGTACCACAAATTTTTTTCTTGTCAGAAACATTAGGTCTATCTAACAAGAAATATCACTGTCACTTTCCATGTTATATTTTATGCGCAAATTACCTACATCGTGCATATTTTCATTGTAACTATGGCTGCCATCATCAGTGTACATACAAACAATATTCTCCAATGCAAAAAAATTGAGTCAAAACTTTGAAAAATTTGTCAAAAATCAGTCCGCCATAATATTTGTACGATGTAAATACGCAGAGAAGGTGTGAACTGTGACCTACTCAAAGGTCATGGCCGGGTATTAACACAGCAGACTAAAAATTTAATATAGATCGCAACGAAGCAGGTTTTTTGGTTTTTTAAAAAGTGCCCAGCGGCGACTGTAGTTGTCTACCAGTAGAATCAACGCACAACGACTGTATGGAAAATCTAGTTAATTTCAGTTTGTTCTTTATTTAGGGTGCTGCCCTGGTAGCTTACTTAATGAGGTTTGAAAAATATAGGACTTATACGAATGGAGCACTGTCAATTGCTGGGACAGTTTATACACTCCAGATGAAATATTTGCTATCATCATCTTGCTCCTTAAGGAATGTTTAAAAGGAAGGGATTGATTCTCTCCAAAAAGTCAATTATGGTGGTACAGGTTTCATTGTTGTGATTACATTAATCCTTGTTTCATTATCCATATTGTGTGGAGCCGCTACTCATGAAATTGTGATGAATCAGAACATAGGCCAGTGTGACATAAAAGCATCCATCCCTTTTTTTTTTTTTTGTAGTAAATCCTCATTAATATTTAACAGTGTGTTTACATAGATTCCTGAGAATTATGTTTAATTTGTGTATGATCTGCTTTTGTGTTTTATTTGCTAACTATAGTCTTTTGTTATGAATTTATTGTACATATGAAACTAGTTTGCATGCACTATTTATTCTATTTGAACTTGGTATCTCTCAGTTTTAGTATGTGTATATTGTGTGAATATTATTTATGAGTCCAACTATATACTTCTTGAGGAATACAAGAATCATGAACATATTGAGAGGTTTTTTTCTTTTTGAGTGTTTGTGGGCAGCTCTTCATATTCAGTCATTACTTTGATCCAAATTATCAAAAATTAAATGTGTATTACAACAGTTTATTTTTCTCGTTGTAGAATCCATTTTGTGTATACTGGTATGCATGAATGAAGAAATAGATATTTATAATTACAAGAGCAGTGCACGTGTTGCCGGAGCCCAAGGGGGGAGTAAAGAATAGCAACATTGTTTACCTTCCAAGCATGTAGTAAGAGGCGACATAAGAGGTTATCGGATAGAGTTGGCTACCCAAAGCCAGGTGGAAGTCGGATGTTTCAGGCTGCAGATATCGCAGCAATGCTGTAAATCATGACACAGCACATTCTGTTCTCCAAACTACATCCTGCTAATCTGCAGGTGTTTGAAAACAAGCACAGAAGAAGAAAAGAGTAGCCACAAAGAACATCAGAACTTCTGTGTTCGTTCTAAAATTTCTGCAGATTAGCAGAATATTACAGCTTAGGTGTAATTGTAATATTTGCACCTATTTGACTTCATCATGGCCTATGGGATGGGAAAATCAATTCCATTTTCTTAACCTTCTTAGTCATCTCTTAAGATATGCATGGCATGTAACAGTGTTGCTATTCTTTGCAATCTGGTAACATAATGGAAATATAAGTATGCATCTACTCAAACCATCATCTGATTGTGCATGAGTGACAAATTTTATAGGCAAAGTATTCCAGAGATTCAGATATTGCGTCTTTACTGTACACTAGCAGTATTGTTTGCGTCAGCGGAACCCCATTGTAACATCACATTTTAAAATTCCCCTGGACTAGATAGATATATTTAGGTCACATTGCTAACCTACACAGTGAAAAACACAACCATTTTCTTCTATCAGTTTTCTATGCTCAGAAGTCTATACAGGCAAGAGGGCCACTTCCATTAATTCAGTCATCAGCAGTAGACCTTCGGGGTTGCTTCATTTTCAGTTCTGTCTCTTGGGGCCTTGTTTTAAAAGATTTCAAGTCAGCAAAGAGTAGGCATGTTTGCAGAATGTGTTTAAAGTCTGGGAACTCTTTTTACATGGACATTGGTCTTTTTGAAAAACCTTTATTTTGCAAATATCTAGTGTCCTGTGTGGAGCTTAAAGATGGTAGTTTGCTATGATCTGTTCAGCTTTAGGGTGGGGTCTTGTGGAAGGTTACTGCCTGTTCTCTGACTCTGTGCATGTTTGCATTTTCTTTTGATGAGAGTTTTTGCTTCAGTCAATGATATTCTGTGATGAAGTTATTCTTTTTTTTTTAAACTTACTTTTGTCAGTTGCCTCATTCCCAGAAATCCCACAGTGTGCAGGGATTCATTGTAGCATCACATTGTTGTTAGACAGTTGATTTAAAAGTTATGAGGCTGATTTTGTTAGAACATCTTTAGGTTCATTTGGAAAATTCTGGAGAATTGACATGCACTCATACAGGAAGACTTCTCTTTAGAGGCTTCTTAGATTGCTTGTAGCTCTGTTCCATAGTTTATTGATAATGTTCCAGTAAAAATACTAAATAAAATATAAAGGTTACTATAAAATCCTAACAATGTTACAAATAAATAACTAACAGTAAACCAAAGAACAAGGGCTATTTTCCACGTTACTGCCCAACTAGGACTTTTCTTAAGAACCACAAAATAAAAACACAAACCATCAAAATATTTAAAACTGGGATGACTTGGACATGTTTTTCTCACCAGAAGATATTTCTCAGTGAAGATGTGCCATGCATGTCTAATAAATGACGAATTACGTTTGTTCAATATGTTTGCGCATTATTAATATATAGAAATAGCCATAAATCAATAGACATTTGCCAGGGGTGATGAAATAATATATCAGATAAAGTGGAAGCGCAACATAAAAGACGAAAAATGCAAAAGCAGAGTTGGGAGCCACCAATGAGCAATGTCAAGATGATTGGGGGGGAGGGGGAAGAGAATACGAAAACATATATGAAATTGATAGCTAGGAGGGCTGCCAATAGACGCAGAGATTATAGAAATGTCTAGGGAGGATCAGTAGTTGACAGCATCTGGAATAGATGATGCATTAAAACATACTCATATCCACATACAATTACACAACTAAATACATACGTGTATACATACATACACATCTGAATATAAACATTAATATCTGTATATACGATCTATATATGGTCTGGTTACATACCAAATGACCTGCCCAACAAATCTGTCTGCATCAGGATATTGTTAATGATGGGGATATCTGGAATCTTCTCTTGCCATCTGATGTTCATAACTTTTATGAGACAAGTTGTATGAAAGTGATTGAGTTTCTTCACATGACATCTATACACAGTTCATGTTTTACTAGCGTACAACAATACTGAGGTGCCACATACATATAAATATATATACCAAAAAACACATAAAATATAAACGCATATATGTATACATATACGTGTACACGCAGGAATAGGGTAATGAAGTTTTGCTAATCACTAAAGACACATACTAAGAAACAAATTGACGTTTCGACCAAAAGGCCTTTATAAGACAAAAATTAAAATGGACAGTAAGGATATTGACGTTCACATGTCAATTTTGTTTCAATTTTTGCCTTCATAAAGGCCTTTTGATCGAAATGTCGATTTATGTGTGTTATTATGTGTGTCTTTAATGATAAGCAAAACTTCATTACCGTATTCCTGGATTTACCTGTGAATAAACATGTACATGCCACAAAAATACATGTGCCAGCAGACACACAAACACATACCGGTATATATAGGCCTATATACCCTATATATATATATATATATATATAATATATATATATATATATATATATATATATATATATATATATATATATATATATATATATATATATATATTACATAAATGTATGAAAGATTATCCACACAAAATGCACAAGCATGTAATTGTTTGTTTTGCGTTCGCTCCATTGTAACCAGCATGGATATCCATGCGATTTCCACCGGGAGCGTGATTACGTTGTGCCACCGTTATGACCCTTGTAGGCCTAGCACATCAGATTTCGGCATGCCTTGACAATTCGGGAGGGCTACCCTAGCCCGTGACAGCCTTCCTATCTGTCGCCAGGCAACGAATGTGTACTGACTACGCCGAGACGGGTTGTCCTTCACGTCTGCCCTGCACAAGGCGTTCCGCAGATAGTGAACTTGCCTCGTGTAATTAGACGTATTTTGTCCGTGCTCATCGGGTACTGAACCGTTTCTCGTCCTCAATCCTGTTTCCGGTTTAGGAAGAACTTGACAGAAGAGTTGGGCTCGGGCTCGTTCGCCTTCTTAGCCGAAGCGTTGTGAGCCCCACGTTCAAGTCTGAATCTGTACACATATTTAGGAACGTTAGGGAATTGCGTTTTGCTCTAGAGCTGAACAGTGCTTGTCACCTCGGACTGCTATGCCTGTGCCCATCGGGTACTGAACCTTTTCTCTCCGCGAGGATGCTTCCGGTATAGGAAAGACTCGACAGTAGAGTTGGACCAAGGCTGGGATCACCGATACCTAGAAGCTTGTCTCGAGCAAACAATGCATTAGTTCCGATCTCATCGAACCGTTTTCCGTACCCTTTGCACATGACGCTGTCCTCTAGCGCTGTGCATCTTTCTCAGTGTACTCATTGTGCTTTTATTTTTATTGGGACATCTGCTTGCTTCGTACCGACTACATTGGCCGCCCTCCAATGCTTCTACCGAACTTACTAGCTTCACTGTGTGTCGACAGTGTTGCTGCATGTGTTGGCACAGAGGTGTCGGAGATATTGCCTGTCTTTTTGCAGTCAAATCTCTATCCATCTGTTACCTCCACATTCACGGACACGATCCCCAAAAGGTTTAGTCAGAATCAGCACGAGCCGCTGTATTTCTGTTACCAGGGTGCGCCACGAGGAGGCACTTTTGGGATCTAGGTTATCTGCTAACCCTGGTTCCGCCGAGAGCATTGTGTTCCCTTTGCACCCCGCATTTAATTGAATTCACACACAAAATGCACAAGCATATAAAATAATAATAAATGTACATAATGACAGAATACAGATACATGCATTAACATAAACAAGCACTCATATATATATATATTCACATGAAAATATTCGCATGCGTTACTATCTCAATCTATTCGCTAAACCCTTTGTTGCTTTTCAGTGTCAGGGGTTGAATAATTTTTTGGAGATGACCCACTTGTGTGTTGAGTTTATTGAGAAATGTGGCACCTTTTAAATTTCCCTGGTCCATTGTTTTCATGGTCGGTCTCTAGGTCTGCTTTCACTGTATCTGAGTAGCATGGCTTGCTGTCTGATGGTAGTCTGCTGATGTGTGCAAACCATTTGATCTGTTATCTCTTAATATATTCCAGTATTGAGGTGGTGCCGGTTTTGTGTCTTCTTCTTCTGCGTTCGTTCTCAAACTCCTGCAGATTACCAGGATGTAGTCTGGAGAACGGAATGCGTTGTGTCATGGTTTACAGCATTGCTTGCGGCCTGACACATCCGACTTCAGCATGACTTTGGGTCACTTACCATATATGGGATGAGACAGCCAACTCCATCTCTGTGGAATGCGCTTGTCTGGTATACGGTCGATGTGGCCAGTCCTACGGAGTTGGGACCTAGTCAGCATTGCATGGATGTTTTGCATACGGGACTTCTGAAAGATTTCCGTATCTAGTACACGATTCTGCCAACGTACTCCCATGAGGTTTCGTAGGCACCGAAGATGAAAAGAGTTACGCTGTTGAGCGTGTCTCAAATAGACAGTCCAGCAAGACGCAGCATGAAGCAGTGTTGGTAGAACCACTGCGCGGTACACGTCAAATTTCGTTGTCAGCCTGATCCAGACGTTGGCACGAGACGAATGATGCACTGACACGAGCAATACGCAGGGCAACATCCTCATCAATTGTCACAGTTTGTGATAGGGTGCTGCCAAGATATACTAACTTATTGGCAGTGTTAAGTTTTTGTCCCTTTACTGTGATCCCTGGTTCTGTGTATGGGACATCTGACGCTGGTTGATACATTACTAAAGTCTTCGCGGTGCTGATGGCGAGACTGAACGCATCACAGGCCAAACAAAAGAGGCCCATGCTGTCCTGCATGACTTTCAGACTGGTAGCATTTAGTGCACAATCGTCGGCGAACAATGTCTGTCTTCGTTTTGGTCGTGGCCTTCAGTCTACTAAGATTGAATAGTCCTCCGTCAGCTCGATAGCGAAAACAAATTTCTGCACTGATGTTCCGGAAGGCATCATTTAACATGGCAGAGAACACCATGCTAAAGAGCGCCGGAGCCAGGACGCAACCATGTTTGACGCCGTTAGTCACTGGAAAGGGGTTTTAGTGTGCGGCGTCATCTTGCACACAGGCTGTCATACTATCATGGAACTGGTGAACCATGTTGGTACATTTTTCGGGACATCCAAATTTGACCATGATCTTCCATAGTTCTTTGCGATTTACAGTGTCGAATGCCTTAGTTAGGTCGACAAATGTGGTGTAGAGGCCAATGTTCCATTCGCGACACTTTTCCTGTAGTTGTCTGGCAGTGAATATCATGTCAACAGTACCTCTGCCCTGTTGGAAGCCACATTGGCTCTCTGGAAGGAGACCTAACTCAAGATGGGCTTGCAGTCTGTTTAACAGGACACTAGCCAGAATCTTGCCTGCTATAGAGAGCAGAGATATGCCACGATGGTTGTCGCAAGCTAGGCGATTTCCTTTTCTCTTGTACAGATGTATGATGGAAGTTTCCTTAAAGTCATGTGGTATCGCTTCCAGGTTCCACATTGCCCGGAAGAGCTCTGTGAGTTTAGCAGACATGACAGGGCCACTAATGGCATAAACTTCTGCTGGAATGGAGTGTGAGCCTGGCGCTTTTCCTACGGAAAAATTTGAGATTGCTTTCTCCACTTCCGCAGTGCAAGGGGGCTTCTATATTTAGTTCATCCCAGCGTTTGAGTATTTCCTCTCTGTCAGTGAGATATGCTTTCCATCTGCGCTTAGAAGAGGAGACGGTTCTGAAGACTGAGGCCATAAATTACTTTTAACGCTGAATAAAATTTGAACCCAATACAAAGATAAATGATCATTTACTGAAGCAAGCCCAAGAATTTAAATATCCTGGAAGCATTTTTACAGACGACAGAAAAATGGACAGCGAACTCGAGACAAGAGTTCAAAAAGTCAGCTACGTAGTTTATGAACTTAACCAATTTTGAAACACACATCGATCCCGATTGAAATCAAGAGTGTCATAATCTTGATACCAACAGTGTGTTATCAATTCCAGACATGGACTTAAAACAGGAGAGAAAGCTTGCTACATGTGAAATAAGATGTGTAAGAAAAGCAGCAAACAGAACATGAAAAGATCAATCTGAGGAATGAGGAGGTTGCAAGAACATTTGGAACAACATACATGGTCAAATATGCCTTCAGTCTGAAAACAGAATGTAATGGTTCGGCTACTTAATGGTAATGAACCCTTATTTCCCCAGCGGCAAGAGCATACATCATGAAAATGGAAATAGATACAGAGTAAGACAGAAGGAGTTGTCATCATTCTAAGACGTCACAACATTACTGCATATCAAGCCACCAAAGGTGCCATAGCCTGAAAAACGATCATCATTCAATCCTGCAACGCCTTACAGCAAAGCAGAGAGAAGACATTAGGAATGGGTCCAAAGTTGGTAAATGCTTTGGAGAATCTATCTATAGTAGTAATACTTTTATTTGTAGATCAGGCTACATTTTCCCTCCGAAGATGGATGTGTCGGGCCATTGGGGCAAATGAAACGGCAACACAACGGATTTACAGCAGGATGTAGTCCAGATAATGGAAATTCTTTGTATTTCCATTATCTGAACTACATCCTGCTGAAAACCCAGTAGGACCATTGTCCTTCTACAAGAGGGATTTAGCAGGAGTTTGAGAATGAACGCTGAAGAAGAAGAACAATTTTCATCAATAGGCATAGGCTCCCTAGATGATGTATGTATACTTCCTAGTCCAGGACGCTGTGTTGTTCGTCGATCACAAGTGATGTTGACCATTTATTACATCCACTTTTGAAAATTCTATTAGAGTTATGTCCAGGACGCTAATCTACACGGTTCGGCAGACTTTCGAATTCGCTAAACTTTAACCAATGAAAACCGCTATAGCAAAAAAACACAGAAACCAAAAGATTGAAGAAGATGGCTGCCTCCACTAAAAGTGACAATGATAACGGCAGCTTTAAAGATATTCTCTCTTTGCGCGAGATTTCTTCACAGTTTTTTGAAATGGTTCCTGTAAGAAAAATGAAGTGGAAGGTATATTTCTTTCTTTTGTATTATGCATTTGCATACATTTCTCTATTAATTAGGCGATAGTTTAGCTGCTATTAAATATTATTATATTATATATAGGTATTAGCACTAAATTTTCAAATTGGGTTTATAACATTATAAACACCACAGTTAGATAGCCCTTGAAATTTGCAATTCAACGATACCTCAACCAAGTCTGTAGGTCGATTCTGTGAAAAGTTATGAATTTTTTGTGTCGAAATTTCAGGAAAAGATAATTACATGAGAGCATATAATAAAATATGAACGGACTGAGGATGAAAGTTGTGACCAAGAATTGAAGCCGAACTAGCAATTTATGAAATATTTCAGTTATTTATGATAATATATGCATAAAACTATACATTTTTGTGTTCGGGAAGGCAAGACGCATCTGTTGAATATACTGTACAAATTGTCAGGCATAATTGGGGCTAATTAATATTCAAAATGGTGACTAATTTGCATAATTTACTTGTAATTTAATTGTCTAATTATTAATTATTTCACTTATTTATGATAAAACACTATACAAATTATACATTTTTGTGTTCGGGAAGGCGAGACGCATCTGTTCAATATACTGTACCAATTGCCAGGCGTAATTGGGGCTAATTAATATTCAAAATGGTGGCTAATTTGCATAATTTACTTGTAATTTAATTGTCTAATTATTAACTATTTCACTTATTTATGATAAAACACCATACAAATTATACATTTTTGTGTTCGGGAAGGCAAGACACATCTGTTGAATATACTGTACCAATTGCCAGGCGTAATTGGGGCTAATTAATAAGAAAATTCTGGAGGTAAGGTAGGACATAGCGAATGCCAACTGACAAGAGTACAGGAACTGTATGGCGAATAACTAAGTGGTAGGTTTGGAACAGAGGATGAAAAAATGCAGAGGTGGAGAATACAAGAGGAAAAAAGAAAAGAAAATAAGAAGAAAATATGTGGTGGATAGACGGAAGCCCCGAGACGGAGATACGCCAGCAAGAAAGTAAAGTGTGGGTGGGAGGGATGAGGGAACCCAGATGCCTAAAGCCTTATGCATTAGGTCTCCAGTCATAACATCACTGTCACTATCAGAATTAAATAGAATATCCAATAAAGCATCTTAAAAATTATCTTTACGGTAATTCTAATTTATACCTAGACCTACTAATAATGTTTGAATAGAAGCTATCTGAGTTCGATTACAGTGACAGTGAGACACAAACACTTGTCATCGTCATGGTAACATGGGCTGCAAGCATTCTGACGCGCTGACATGTTTTTTTATCTGTACCCTTCAATAATTTAATACAATACTGTTTGAAGACATTTCAATAAACACTAGTACATAGTGTCACATTAAATTAACTAAAGGATGATAAGATGTAGAAATTCATTAAACTGTAACTTAAATTTTTAACATTATACACGAATATCGATAATTAACGGCGCGGCAACATTGAACAGCCGAAAACGAACTCTAAAGTTAGTAGCGTGGTCGGTCGATCACCATAGCATTTTTAAAATTTAATAATAATTAATAGGTACTTCTAGAAATGTTAAAATTTGGTACATAAAGATAGAAATGGTTGCTGAATATGTTAGACATGGTTTCACATATTAATTTTAATCAAAATTTAGAAATATACGTGTGCAAAGACAAAAAACACCTACCTCGTCTTGTTTAATTGCTTGGTGTTAATTGTAGATAAGGTATCTCCAACATTTATAATCTTAATACACTGCAGAAATGGATGATAAATTGTATACAGTTCACTTTTATATGATCTAAAGCTGCGTGGCGTCACTAAATGACAATTCCATTGGATAGTACACACGTGGTCCATGAAAAAATGAAAATGTCGGCACATGGCATTTTTATCAAGGGACATTACTCTAAATATCTTTTTGCGGAAATATTTCGATTAGTGCTAATGCCTATTATATAATATATTAAATAATATTAAATTACTTAGGCATTAGCCTATTAGGACAAAATTTTGAAAATGGGGTTACATCATTATAAATACCACAGTTAGATAGCCCTTGAAAATTGCAATCCAACGATACCTCAACCAAGTCTGTACGTCAATTCTGAAAAAAGTTAAGAATTTTTTTCGAATTAATATTTGCCTCATGATAATTACATGGAACATATAACTGATAACTTAATATAAGGAAATATGAAATGACAGTTGTCAAAAAGTTGCGGCCCTGCCTTAAAACCGAGCCACTAATTTATGAATATCAAAGTTATGTGCATTAAAAAATATAACAAATTATACATTCTCTTGTTCGGGAAGACAAGACATTATGCTAATTTTCCGACGCAGCCAGAATTAATTAATAATTAAAAATGACGTCTAATTAGTATAATTGCAATTGAATGTATCATATACATTTTTCACATTTATTAATTATTTAGGCTGAAAAATATAACAAATTATACATTTTCTTGTGTTAATTTTCCGATGCAACCAGAGCCAATTAATAATTAATAATAGTGTCTAATTAGCATAATTAAAATCTCTTCTATGCTCCCCTTTATGGCAACACGCATGTGGCTGACAATCTGTCATCTCAGCCCTCTTTGTATCTGAAATATAATATTTGATTATTATTATTATTGGCATTTGGTATCACAGGTACATAAACAATTCTATGTCAAAGGTATGGGAGCAATACTAGGTAGGTATGTGCACCAAATTTTCAAAATGGTTTGACATCATTATGAATATGCCTTTCCCTATGTTTGTGATACGTAATTAGCACTATATAATTAACCTTCACCACGCCTATATCAACTCCGGCCGGCGTAAAACAAAATCGCGTCTAGCGCCGTTGGCGACATACCCCATCCAATGAGATATCGTTATAATAGACGCCCCACAGCCTGATTGGTTACTCGGGAACATGCGCTATTGAAGCCGGTTCATTTCTACGTGCGACATGATCGTTGTAACAATGGCTAACCAGAAGATACAAATTTTATAGCAATTAATCTGACCACATCTGCACACCGGTACGATGCCATGATGTGACCGGTTTTATAGACCTTTCTTTCATCATATTTTGAATAAAATAACATTGAATCGTGGCTTGAATCATGAATTATTGAGTTATTTAGTTTCACAGCAGTGAATATACAGAATGCCGCGTTGGTTTGGAGACGTGTAGACGTTTGATATCGAATATGTTGAAGTGGAACCAAAAATGACTAGACCTAAGCTCAAAGAAGGATTTTACTGCAAATCTACATGTTTTATACAGTTCCTCCGGCTATATTTTGATAATTTTGCAGTGAAAGAACATAAATACAACAGATTTGCGTGATTTAGTTTACAGTGTTGCCAAGGAATTCGATAAATAAGGTAAGTTATTTTTTTATTTATTTTTTCCCTCTTTATTTGTTATAAAATATATGTTTTTTTGTGAAAAACGTCTTTACCACTTTCTCATATGTCTGGTATCACACACACATGTACATAAATTACAACAATATATGCATAATTCAATTCTTTATTTATATGTGCAAATATTATTTAAATATCTCTCATCATCATCAAGTGCCGTCTCCGCAACGAAGGTTGGCTGCAACGTATCTCCAACATCTCCTGTCTCTTGTCTTAGTGGTGCACTCTGCTAGGCTGTAACCTGTCCATCGTGTAATGTTACTCTCCCACGTGTATCTCTGCCTACCTCTTGTTCGCTTCCCTTTGACTTTACCCTCAAGTAAGGTCTTCAATAGGGTGTCATGTCTTTTAATGTGTCCAAAGTATTTTATTTGCCTGATCTTTATTTCTCTTAGTAGTTCTTTCTTCATATTAAGTGTCTTTAGCACCTCTTTATTTGTTTTCTTCTCTTTCCATAATGTTCTCCCTATTCTTCTATATACCCACATCTCAAAGGCATCAATTTTGTCTTCTAATTGTTTATTTAGTGTCCATGTTTCTGAGCCATACATTAATATGGAATAGATGTTCCATTTTATAATTCTCATTTTTAACTTGTTTGTAATTTGTTTAGATATTAATAATTTCCTCATGCCATTGAAGGTACTTTTAGCCATTCCTATTCTCCTTTTAACTTCTGTTTCACATCTGCCATCATTTGTGACTATGTGTCCAAGATATTGATACTGTTTTACTTGTTGTAGTTTCTCTCCCTGTATGTTTATGTTTATCTCCTGTTCTTCTGTGTCTTTGCTGATTATCATGGTTTTTGTTTTTTGAATGTTTATATCCAGTCCATATTCATTACTTGATTTATTGACTTGATCTAGTAGTCTTTGTAGTTCATGTTCACTTTCTGCTAAAAGAACAGTGTCATCTGCATATCTAATGTTGTTTATTATTTTCCCATTGATCTTGAGTCATGGTGTTTCTTCTATATTTTTAAAGATATTCTCTGTGTAGATATTAAACAGGCTTGGTGATAAAATGCATCCTTGTCTTACCCCTCTTCTTATTTCTATGTATGGAGAGTGGCTGTTTTCACACCTTATTGATGCAGTTTTTTCCCAATATATATTTCTAATCAGCCTGATGTCTTTTCCATCTATGCCTATTTCTTGAAGACATTTGATTAATTTTTCATGTTGGAAACTCTGTCAAAGGCCTTGCTGTAGTCTATGAAGCAAATATAGATACTTTTTTGGACTTCTATATATTTATCTATCACTAGCCGGATACTCAGTATAGCTTCTCTAGTTCCTTTGTTTTTCCTAAAACCGAATTGTTCTTCACCGACCTCCATGTCTATCTTGTTCTTAATTCTTTCATGTATTATCTTGAGAAGTATTTTAGTTAGATGGCTCATTAGACTTATTGTTCTATATTCTGTACAGTCCACAGCCCTGGGCTTCTTAGGTAGTGGTATGAATATTGATGATGTTAGGTCTTTAGGTATATGGCCTGTTTCGTATATGTCATTGCAAATTTCTGTGATAGTATCTACACCAAATTCATTTAGAGTTTTTATTATGTCTGCTGTCATGTTGTCAGAGCCTGCAGCTTTTCCACATTTTATTGAATTTATTGCATGTTCTACTTCTGATTTCAGTATCGCTGGTCCATCATTGTTGTGTATGGTTGGTTTTTTGTCTCTAACAAAAAAAAATTATCACATTTTCAAAACAGTCACCATCAATAACGCAAATTTTGAAAAAAGAATCCGGTGGTAGGGAGACGTTTCGTATTTTTTAATCAACCTTGCTAAAGGTTAAATACTTTATTATATAAGTTCTGTAAATAGTCTTATGTAGAAAATTGAGCAAATTTTATAATAAACAACAAGAGACAAAGATATCAAAAAAGAGTGAGAAAGTTTGGAAGATGCTTAGTGAAGTTGACATTGTCTGCATTGATGATTTGATTTATTAGGCCTACTGAATGGAGAAATCATCTCTCAATAAAAAGTGAATTTTACGAAATATTCATGAGAGAATTATAGGTAATTAGACTTCATAAACAATATAAATAATATATATTTAATGTGAAATGTGTTTCTTGTATAATTATCCACATGAAACAGACCGATGTGACTAAGAAAACACTTCAGTCGTCATGGCGACGGACGCAGGATAGTACGGTAGTAAGTACACGCACCCGGCATGGTCTTGTACTAATATTTTGAATGATTTTACATAAAAATCTTAGATTTTTTACTAGTAACATTTAAAAATGAATTAAAGAAATTAAAAGAGGCAAGAATTGTAGTTGTTAAACGTCAATGTCTTTTAATATGAGACATTTCAGAATTATCGACTCGGCAGGAAAGAATAGCGCTAAACATTTTAAACAAGATGGCTGCTAAGGAACGCGTGACCGATCTGCAGTGCGTTTGTTTAAAATTCGATAATAATTATGGGAAAATTCCAAAAATAGTGAAATTTCATATATAAAGAGATAAATGGTTGCTAAATTTGTTAGACATGGTTACAACTTGGTAAAACATACTAACTAAAAAGATACACGTGTGCAAAGATGAAAAACACTTACCTAGGCTCGTTTAATTGCTTGCTGTAAATTTTACACAACGTATTTCCAACTATAACCTTTGTAATCTGATGCACTAATGAATGAGAAATCTTAAACACTTGTGTTTTTCAAGAAATAAGGTTGCGTCAATTTGCCTAAAGACAATTGCTGTGGTCCGTGTTTTGCGTGATCCAAATAATCATGGATGCTACTAAAACAAGGGAAGTAATTTAAGCCACATTCACTTTCACGTCGTCTTACGATTTCATAATGCCTAAATTACTAATTGAATTGAAGTTGAAGGATGGTAGACCTAAGTTAGTCACTAACTTAACTTAACTTAAACTTAACTAAGTACTTTTAGCTTAGTTTTTAGTAAATTATCAATTTTGATAAATAACTTAAATAAATAGCGGCATAAGTTATTATGATCTAAATAAGTTAAAATTTTAGTTTGGCCTTGCCTTCCAAATAGTAATTTAGTAGGTAGGTAGCCTAATTGGACAAAACATTTTGAAAATGCTCACAATATCAGAGTACTAACTAGCATTAAAATAGTAAATACTACACAGCTAGATCTCTCAGTGACATTTCCTTTTACTACAGAACGTTATTCTCGAGCGATATATAGACCTGGAAAGAAAATGTAGCCAACTAAATCTAAAAAAGGAAGGGAGTAATGTTGAAGGCTTGCCAAATCTTGAGGCGAAAAATACAAAGATTAATTCTTCTTCTTCAGTGTTCATTGTCAAACTCCCACTGGATATCTCTTGTAGCAGGACCATGGTCCTATTAGATTTCCAGAAGGATGTAGTCCAGAGAATGGAAATGCATTGTGTTGCCGTTTTATTTGCGCCAATGGCCCGACACATCCGTCTTCAGTGCTCAAAGATTAATTCAAGATGTAGTGTTATCCACCAAGCTCTGTCATGGTCTGCAACAGAAAAACGAAAACGTGAAGACCCAGAACAACACTATGATGAACAATTAAGAATGAGTCAATGACAATGGGTATTAGCACCACCCAAGAACTACAGCAGCTTGCAGCGAACCATAAGGCATTGAGAAACATGACTTCTGCCCTATGTGCCACCCTTGGCAGCAAAGTAACAAACTATCTAATTCAACAACCATAGTAGATCGTGCAGTAAGAAAACATACATTCAACAATTTCAATGCAAATGTTAACAGGTCACAGCTAAGGAAGAAAATGAAACAAAATGCTTACAAAAAGTGCAACACCTAACAAAGGACAAAACAATTTTTCTGCATTTATTTGGGTCATTCACATACGTCATTCTTTTGTCTCTTGTATCTTTCTATGGTTTCCATCTGATATTCAGAGGCTCAGTATTTGCATCTATCTCACATGCTGCTTGCTGTGAGTTTTGAATACATCCTTCCACAAATTGGTCTCAGAACTTGGTTCTACACCGATTCAGAGATGTAGTGTTGCTCAAAATTATTTGGAAAGGTTATAATCCATTACAGATTTCATATAGAGGAATATATTTGACAGAAAGTTTGATAATATCTGCTCCCCAGTTTGTACTAATGAAAGAGCAGATCAACTGGCATCGTGTGCGATTGTGGCAAAGGGCGATGGGGCAATGGATCGCGCTGACGTTTTGAACTCCTTAAGAGATATAACACGCGAGAGTGAGACGAATGTGGATGATGATTCCTTTTCAATGGCTAGGATTAAAGATCAGGGATTGAGATGCGGTGTTGCTAGAGGTGAACATTTTGGAGGGCGCAGAAGAATGATGGTCAACCAGCATAGGACCGGTACTGTCAGCAGAAGTGTGATGGCGGATACACTCAAGGAGAGATCGGAGCAACTATGGATGTGTCCAGTTTGCAGTGATGATGATCCGACGACTAACTAACTAACTAACTTGTACTAACTAGTTTCTTAATGAGATTTAGGCATTTACTAGTTTTTTTCTCTGAGATTTTTAATTTGTCTTCTAGTATTAATTGTATGTCTAGATTTACTCTTAGATAGGGGTCTTTTTTTTTTTTAATATAAAAAAAAAGGGTTTAAAAGACGTAGAAGATTGACTTCACTGTATCCGATTTCCCATATGTACTCTGTGGCTCAACGAACCGGCACTCCACCGGCCGAAAGTACCACTCATAGCATGTAACTCCGTAGCTTCAAGTGATAATCCACAGGGATCTCTGAAAAAAATCCACCTTATAAACAAGATGACACAAGCTGAATTCGAACCCGTGACCTCTTGAACACAAGGCGAACAGCTTAACCACTGCGCCAGGGAGATCCCCATATAATATTTCCCCACTCATTTTGATGTTGCCAGATCTGTTAGCAAAAAAGTTGAAAACCCATTTCCAAAATCTTCTAGTCTGTCTCTTTGACATGATGACAGGTCACAGATTTGCTGTTTTTCGCACCCCATGCTGGCCTCAGCAACACTTGGGAGATGACTATCTTTTAAAAATGATGCTGGCTACATATTGAGCATGTGCTGTGCATGGAGACTTGTTTGTAAAAAAAGTTGCCATAAAATGGACACCTTAATAAATGTTTAAACATGGAAGACAGTTACTTTGAGGAGAACATTTGAGAAGGAAATGAACCATAGTTGATGCATAGTATTGACAAAATGGCCGTGACAGAAATATATTGCACCTGCATTGTTGCACTAAGCAATAGATGCCACACCCTGATTATGATAAATTAAAAATTATGATACTGCCAAAGTTGGATGTGTTGAGGCATTTATGCAACACAATGCATCTCCATTCTGTGCATCCGGACTACATTCTGCTTGAAATCTAATAGAAATATTGTGCTGTTACAAAAGAGATGTAGTGAGAGTTTGAGAGCAAACACTTAAAAACTATTGTGATGTAAATTGAATCTTTCAATTATTTGTTTTGCCTTGCATATTTTAGGATGAAGAAGCAGTCCTCTTGGCCACTAATCAAGACCTTCAGCGACAACTTTTGTTGGCTACCATCATGCATCCTGTTTGTTGTAATTTCCCACCATCTCTCACATATATGAGATACTTTATGAAACTCCTGATTCACAAGGTAAAATTTCAGAATTGCATTGCATTAAAAATACTTTTCACAAAGTTCATAATAGTACTTCGCTAAAAATCCCTGAATCACATCGTGTATCACTGTGCTTATGTCAGGTAGAATGGACAGCTAGTGCTGTTTATTGTTTGCTTGCGATTACTATCTTCTCAAGCAAGGCTACAAAACCCTTTAATCAACCCAGACTCAAACAACACACGTACGGGAAGTTTGGAATTAGTGACGCCGATGTGTATCCCTGTGGAAATCTCCAGAAAACACGAATATATTTTACAGAACTGCTGCCCACTGTCCGACACCACAGGAAGAAATTATGCCCACTTGAAACAGTCCTGATGGACAAGCTCTATGGTTCTGCCTCAGGACTGGTGAACACGGTACAGTTCATTGCTGAGATCCATTTCAGTGTATGACTGACTGAAGAACGAGGAAGAAGAATATATATGTATGACTTTTTTCATCTTGCAGATAGTCATTAACTCTTTATCTCCATAAAGGTTTTCCTGCCCTGCCGTAATGTACTTAGAATTAACTAAAAATTGAAGTTTTAGCAACTTACTGGCAGAAGGGGTCTGCTTAACTGGCTCTTTTAGTGGCTTGCAGGAGATAGGAAGTCTAGCAAACAAAAGTAAGTAGTTGAGCAGTATCTCTCATGAATGTGTGATTAAGTCACAGTCACATTTGTGTGTGCATCTTTTTCTTTTGTCTCAAATTTATAGTCATATTTTTTCCAAATCACTCTGCCTCAATATTTGAAAACTGGGTAAAAATGCTGTTTCGTCCACTGTTGTGCTATAAATCATATCAATTCATGCCTTAGACGAGAATTCTTAAAGAATTATTTATTAATTCTAAACACTGATTTTAACCCTTCTCTCCCCTTCTAAAACATCTATAAACTAATTCTAATCCTTTTAACACCCCTTTACCAAAATCTATAATTTTACACAACTTATCTAACACTGCAAAGGTTACAATGGTGGACGAAACAGCAGATGCGCCGTTACTGTAATATAATATTTAGCTCCCACAACACACTACTAGTTTACACTTTGTAATGTGAGGATTTTGATATTCCTTCATCATTTGCTACATAACTACTTTAACCCTTTAAAAATTGTTCCCAGCTGGAATCCGAGGATGCAGACATTTGTGATGAGATGTATGAAACATATACTGAATTGATGTCTCGGAGTGAGGATGAAGATGAAACTCTGTGCTACAAGTCTTACAAGATGGTATGTTTGTTACAGCTTTTATCAGAACTTTTTTGATGTTTGTTTCCTTCTCCAGAAATTTGTTTGTTTGTTGAGTGCTGGATTCGACTAGGCCATCTTGGGATGCCTAGTCACATCGCTTTCAACCTAGTCCTAAGAAAGACTTTTTGGTTATATCACGACGCTGGGTGCGGATAGGGAACTGACGAAAAGTACTTGAGCTTGATGAAAAGACTGTTGAAAGTTTGCTGAAGCTTGCTTTTAATCCCGGGACGTACTGTGGATAAGAAGAGTCGTTTCTCTCTTGGAAATTTCCAAGTCCACAGCAGGTTCCCACCTCAGCTGGAGATCGTTCGATCCTTGATAGCTTAGCCAGATTGCTCTATTGCCCGAGTTACTCCTTGTGGACCTGGTTGTAGTATGAGTCCTGGTTCTGGCGAGCGAAGCGAGCAGGTGCTCGCTTCAACATCTCTGTACCCCCCTTTCTCCAGAAACTATGAGCGATAGAGCTCTTGTATCATTATATGAAGTGGGGAGGTTTCTCCAGAGCTTTAGTTCATACCCAGAAGTCAACAACTATCAGTAGTTGCGGTGCATTGACAAGAATCTTCCTTTGATGTTAGCAATTGGTAATATCTTGAATACTTTGTGAAGAGAGAGAACTGTATTGCAAGACATGTATTGGCAAGGCATTCACTGGAAATGAGAAGACAAGAGAAGCCTAGAACAAGGAGAAGAGAGATGTGAAAGTTCTCAGTTATGTTGGCATAACATGGACAGGTTTGGAAAATAAATCTTAGGACAAGGCAGAATGGAAATAATTAATCCCAAGTCCAATGCTTGTATGATGTTATTTTCTACTTGTCAGATTATGTTATATAACGATCTATATTTTCTACTTGTCAGATTATGTTATATAACAATCTATATTTTCTATTTGTCAGATTATGTTATATAATGATCTATATTTTCTACCTGTCAGATTATGTTATATAACGATCTATATTTTCTACTTGTCAGATTAGATAACATTCTACATTTTCTATTTGTCAGATTAGGTTGTATATAACAATCTATATTTTCTAATTGTAAGATTAGGTTGTATATTATATCAATTTGGCCTGGGGGGGGGGCTACCGCCCTCTACCAGGAGCGTCCACAGGTGGCGGATGGCACTCCATATATGTCCATATATGGAGTGCTTGATGCAATTAAGCAGCCGCGGACCAAACCGGTGTTGCTGCCTACCAGGACGGGGCGGGATATCAGTCGGTGCTGATATCCTCACTGAAATACCCCATGTGTCCAGTGACGGGCAGCTTCAAGTGAGTATGAGCTGCTATAAGCTCAAGCTGCTGGCATGGAGTTATTAACTCCAAGTCAGGAGCGTGCTAGGGGAGGGGGGAATTTTTTTTTTTTTTAAATTGCTGCCTTGCAAACACCATCGGAAGATGGAAAGGCTAGGGGAGACAACCCAGACAGAAAAATCAAACCCAGCCTGCCGAAGACGGAGTGTGTTAGCCAGCGATGGCGCAGATACTGGGATAAATTAGGGCACACACGCTTTTACAGAATGTGGTCATGCGACAATCAACCCTGTCATCATGGCGTCGCTCCTATCAGCGAAAACCGGGGAGGAGCGGAGCCGGGCCCCTTGCCTCGAAAGGGCCCACCCAAGCGACTGGTGCCTCTACTAACCTGGAGGTCAGGGGAATGCAGAGTAGTGCTACTGACCAAACCAAATGCCTCAGAGTTGCTCAGTGGAATGCGGAAGGAGTGCGAAACAAAAAGCCTGAGCTACAGGAATTCCTGAGGAAAAACCAGATTGACATAATGTGCATACAAGAGACGCTCTTAAAGGACACACAGAGATTCTTTGTTCGAGGTTATGAGTCCTTCCGCCAAGATCGACTCAAAAGAGTAAAAGGAGGTATACTGATGTTAGTAAAAACATCAATACCAGCAGCAGAAGTTAAAAGATCCGGAGAAGGAGAACTGGAACATGTAACAGTAAAATTGTTGCTACCTGGTGGAGAAATATCAATAACAAACTGCTACAGCCCTCCTGCCACCAAAATGGAACTTTGTAAACTAAAGATAGAGGAATCGAGTCACCTAATAGTGGGTGACTTCAATGGCCACTCACCAAGCTGGGGCTACGAGGATATGGATCAAAGGGGTGAAGAGATTGAAGACTGAATGATGGAAAATAAACTAATTCTAATAAACCAGCCAGATGATACACCAACATTCTACTCCAGAGTCTGGAAAAAAACTAGCTCACCAGACCTTGCCATGGCAACAGATGACATAGATAGACACATTACAAGAACAGTAGAAAGTAAACTGGGAGGAAGTGACCATGTACCAGTCATCCTGCAAATCGCCAAGCCAGGAAGTACAGGACATCATAGCATGTCCTCAAGCTGGAACTTCAAAAAAGCAAATTGGACCCTCTTCAGTGAACAAACAGACCAGCTTTGCCAGAATATCTCCCTCACTAACAACATAAACCATAACATCTCACAAATAAACAAAGTGATACTACAATCCGCACAGAAGGCAATCCCAAGGGGCAGACGAAGAGAATACAAGTCTTATTGGAGTGAGACTCTAGAAAAATTGCATAACGAGCTGAATGATGCAAGACATACAGTGGAGCAAAACCCTACAGCAGAAAACACAAAGAAACACAGCGAAATCAAACACAAGTTCAATGAGCAGAAAAGAACAGTGATACAAAAGAGCTGGCATGAAAAGACCAGCAGTCTAAACATGACAAAAGACACAAGTAAACTATGGAACCTTACAAGAACTCTAAATGAAGAAACAAAGAATTCACACTACAAGACTGTCATCGAAGAAGAGGGAAAATTCCACACAGGGAAAATGGCAGCAAACATTTTAGCTGACCTACAAGGAAGAAAGCACAACAACACTCTCATACACGTATCAAAGAAGTCAAAAAAGAAATTAAAAGAAAACTGAAGAATCAAAATCCAGAGCCCTGCATGAAGACACCCTTCACCATCGCAGAACTAAATGGTGCCATAGGAAAACTAAAAACCAAAAAGGCCCCAGGAAAAGACCCCAGGAAAAGACGGCATAACCAATGATATGATCAGGAACCTAGGGCCAATCAGCAGAAACAAGCTCCTTACCATCTTCAACCAATCATGGAAAACTGGTAAAATTCCAGACTTGTGGCGTGAAGCTGTCATCATCCCAATTGGGAAAAAACAAAAAGGAAAAACAAGCAAGTCAAGCTACCGACCAGTCAGCCTCTTGAGTTGCATAGGGAAAACAATGGAGAGAATGGTCAACTCTAGACTGATAAAATACCTAGAAGAAAACCAAAAGCTCACCAAGACACAGTCTGCATATAGGAAAAATCGAAGCACTGAAGACCAGCTTACATACATAGCACAGGAAATCGAAAATGCTTTCCAAAAGAAGGAAAAAGTGCTGGCTACTTTTGTGGACTTAAGTAAGGCCTTCGATAAGGTGTGGAAAGAGGGAGTCCTCTTCAAGCTTCTCCAAAACAAAATTGAAGGCAGAATGTTAAGCTGGATAAAAGATTTCCTCTGCTACCGCACTGCAAGAGTAAAAGTAGATGGTAAACTAAGCAAACATATTACTCTCCAACAAGGAGTATCTCAAGGAGGAGTGATCTCTCCTACCCTCTTCCTAGTATTCATCAATGATATGGGAGAGAAACTATCACATCATATTTCAAAGGCTCTTCATGCAGATGACTTTGCTGCCTGGAGTGCGGCAGGAAACCTATCCACTGTAAAAAACAGAATGCAGACAGCACTTGACACCTTAAGTGAATGGGCATCTGACTGGGGAGTCCAGATCAACCTCTCCAAAACGGAGACAACCATCTTCTCACTTTCAAACCACCAAGAAAAAGCAAATCTTAAAATAAATGGAAGTGAGCTAGCACATGTGGAGAACCCTACATATCTAGGGGTCACACTAGACAAGCGACTCACCTGGAAACCACACCTAATAACCACAGAGCAAAAAGCAACCAGGAGGCTATCCTTGATGAAGAAACGTGCAGGAACAAGCTGGGGAGCAAATGGACATATTCTCCGAAAAGTCTACATGGCTACAGTCAGACCTGTAGTAGAATATAGAATGACAGCTTGGGCATCAGCATCAAAAACAAATACTGATCGCCTATCTAAAATACAAAATGCAGGACTTCGACTTATCTCTGGAGGGATGAAAACCACTCCAATTCATGCAATGGAAAAACATGTAAACATCCGCCCACTGGATGACAGAAGAGAAGAAAGAGTGCTTGTTCAAAGGGAAAAAATTAAGCGCATGCCAAACCATCCGATGTATGCACAAATGTCTAGATCAACCACAAGCAGGTTGAAGAGAACCAGTTTCTGTCACATCTCTAAAGATATCCATGAACAACATAAAGAAATCCTCACAAACCTCCCAAATGAAATTGAAACACTAACGGACTTTGAAGAGCCAGGCAATAGTCTCCAGAATGTCTTCATAATAACACAGGTTCCTGGAATAATTAATAAGGAATACCAAACTCCACCTCAACTAAAAGCATTGACACTGGAGATGATAGAAATAAAATACAATCCCAAGGATTGGACACATGTCTACACAGATGGATCGGCAGAAGGAGCAGTAAGGAATGGAGGAGGTGGAATTTTTATAAGACTCAAAGATGGGAAGACAATATCAAAAGCTTTTCCAACCGGGAAATACTCCTCTAATTTTAGAGCAGAAGCAGTTGCACTCCATCAAGTACTGAAAGCCTTCACTGAACCAGGACTGCCAAGACCAAAGAAGATAGCCATATTCACAGATTGCAGATCCCTACTGGAATCAATCCAGAGCAACAGAAATGAAAGCCTTCTGCACAACATCAGACATGAGCTAAGACAGATCCAAAAATCAACAGCTATTGCCCTTCAGTGGATACCATCACACTGTGGAATCATGGGAAATGAGAAAGCGGATGCTCTGTCAAAGGCAGGAAGTGAAATGGAGCAACACAGACACCCACTGTCTTACGGAGAAGTAAAAACAATAATCCACAACACATACACAGCAAAGTGGAAGAAAGAAATGGAAGGGGAATACGAACATGATGCAATACGTCTCCTCCAGAGATATCAACAGACCACAATATTTTGCCTCAGAACAGGCCTCTGCAGACTGTTGGGTCACCTTTATCGATTAAGGATCTCATGCACAGATGAATGTCCATGTGGATCCGGAACTCAGACTCCAGAACACATACTTCAGGACTGCCCAACATACAAAGAGCAGAGACAGCAGACCTGGCCAGAGGATACAGACTTGAGGCAAAAGCTATGGGGCAGCCGCTCTGACCTGGAGAAGACAGTGGACTTTGTCTTGACGACAGGTCTGACGGTATAGCATGACCACATGCTGAATGCAGAAGAAGAAGAAGAAGAATATAAATTTAGACCATATGTCCCCCTAGTGGCCACAAAAATTTTGACATTGGGGGCAAAGACTTGTCCTGGGAAGAAGGGGGCCAGGAAGATAACTATTTAAAGAATGAACAAGATTGATATCAATAAAGCTTAAAATGCCTTGATAACCTGTAAAAAAATAGGTCAATGACATTGTTTTAGACATCAGAGAAGCATGGAAGAAACTGTGTTCCAAACTGGGGACATGGAAGGAAATGTATCCTAAAAAGGGGGTCATGGCCAAAGAAAGGTTGAGCACCACTAACATAGATCATGGCTGGTGATCATATGCAATGCTTGATGTGCCATATGTAGTGGAAATAACTCAGTTGCTAGTTCACAGCCAAAGAAAGATTGAGCACCACTGATATAGGTCATGGCTGGTGATCTTATACAATACTTGATGTAAGTAGTTGGATTAACTTAGTTGCAAGTTCACAGTCTAATCACCCTAAGGTGTTCAAGTCCCAATATGGTATCTGTATACTATAAAACCCAATAGTATAAATCGGTACCTGATTTGCAGAATTGAGGCAGGTAGACTGGCCCTCCTCAAAGAATTCTGAGGCTGAATACAGTGCTGTAAAATATACCTTCACTACTGCATTATATGTTATAGGACTAATGATTAACTTTTAAGGATAACAACATGTGAAGCTATACTATTTGATAATCTCATCATTCTGTAGCCAACAGGAGAATGTATCTCGCTTCAGGAGTCTGTTCATCTGGTATCCCAAGGTACAACAGGACTCAGCACTTGGCAGGTTGGTACTTAGTACATCACCACAGTTTAGTACTACTACACTTATTGTTTCATGTGGAACATTCGCCTGAGTGTTCCCAGAGCCCTAAAAGGGAGCAAATAATAGTGACACTGTTACCTGTCATGCATGTCATAAGAGATGTCTAGCGAAGCATGTTGGGGTGGAGTTGGCTTTCATATCCCATAGAAAGTCAAACTGATCTGAAGCTATGCTAAAGTCAGATGTATCATGCCAAAAGATGCAAATATTGCAGCCCAGCTGTAAACCATGAGATAACGTATTCCATTCTCTGGACTACATTGTGCTAAGCTGCAGGAGTTTGAGAATAAACACAGAAGAAGAATATGGAACATTGTTTACAACTATTAGACTGCTGTTCCATGTCCAGAATAAAGGAACTGGGCTTGAAATATGGCATTTCTGAAAACAAGTGCAATTATGAGAGCTTAGAAGAAAGTTCATCAACCAGCAGGGAATTGAAACTGTTTGTCATTGTATAGTTGCAGATATTCTCAAATGGAGATTGGAGAACATATGGATGTGTCTGATATTCACTGATGATGATCAAGCATCTAACTAACACTTCCTGGATGGTAGGGTTACTAAACCCAACCAGTTGCGTCCACAGATGGCAGATAGTGAAATAGTCTCCAGATCTAGAGGTCGGCTGCTATATAAACCAGAATTTCTCTGGACAAATAAGCAGATGCAAACCAAACTGGTGTTGCTGCCTACCAGGATGAGGTGGAATATCAGGTGACGTTTATATCCCCACTAAAATACCCCATATCTTCAGCAATGGGAAGCTTCAAGCAGTATGAGTCGCCATAAGCTCATGTTGCTGACATGGGGTTATTGACACCAAACCGGGAATGTGTCTGGAGGAGGGGTGAGTGAGTTTTAGTGACATTCACTAAAACGTTAAATCCAATGATTAAAAACGTAAACAAAGCTGCACAATTCTTGGCTTCTGCATTTCTACAAGCAGCCAAGCAGACCATACCAAAAGGTGCTATAAAACATTCCAAGCAGTACTGAACAAACTTGATGAGTTAGATAAAGAATGTCATGTATTATAGCACATGAAATGTCTATATCTGCACTACCCCCATCATCGTGCTAACATGTGGCAATTCACCAGGACTGCAGGCAGGAGTAGTACCGGACACCATACCTCGAAGGGTACACACCATGTGACTGGAAGTCATCTTTGATTGCATTGTGGAACCAGGAGGCACAAGTACAATACCACTGACCAACAAACATTACTATCCTAGTAGATGCCACAATAATGCTGAGAGTGTAAATAACTATTTAAAAAAAGACAACTTTAGCAAGAAATTAGAATTAGAGAACACACTTTTTAAGAAATAGGTCAGTATTTGCTGCATACAAGAAACCCATCAGAACTGTAGGGGTACCACATTGGATGCTTCAGCACACAGAGTCCTTCAGCGATTTCTGTCTTCAATGATGCGGAGGAGTGAGGAAAATTCTTGTCCTGTCCATTTCTTGATGTTGTCTGTCCATGTCTTTATTTGCTCTCCTCTGCTTCTCCCTTCTGTGACGGTATTGTTTTTGACAAGGAATCATGTCTACATACATCTCCGAACCATGCTAGTTTTCGTCGTTTCACTATTGAAAGCAATGGTTCTTGCACACCTAGATACATCTCTATTTTATTTATTACGTACACATTGGTCTTATGTTCCCTATCGGAAATTTGTAGAATTCGTCTGTAGCATTTGTACTTGAAAGCCTGTAATTGTCTCTCCATGTCTGCAGTGTGTGTCCAACTCTCATAACCATACAGCACGACAGAAAGCACAAGCGACTTATACAGTTTGACTCCAACACTGATATTGCTTTTCCAAATCACTGTTAGCCTTGACATAGAAGCTAAAGCCATCTCCAGCCTTATTTTTAATTCTGGATTGCCTTTTCCATCACTGCAGATGCTGGATCTGAGGTATTTGAAGGTGTTCACCTCTCCAAGCTTATGCCCATTCATCATGATATTGGTCTGTTCTTCTGCATCTCTGCTGTTAATATAAATAATCTAGGTATATACAAAAAGGCCTACATTAAAAAAGCCTGCACTTGCAAACTGATAACCTTCAAACCTAAATACACCTCATATAAAAGTATATACAGGAAATACATCTCAGCAAAGAAGTAACCTTTAAAATTATAGGTTATTAGTGCTTTATAGATAATTGAATAGAGAGAAAAAAAAGAGGTATACTCACAGTAGTCAAAAATGATGTAAGCATACATCATGCTGGACAGTACGTGGAAGGAGCAGAATATCAGCTAAAGACCAAAAACACAGACTTCCACCTGCAAAGTTACTATTGTCCAATTGACCAACCCTTTGACATGAACACAATACCATACACTGATAGTATGAGGGTATTTTAACAGCCACTCACAGAGCTGGAGTTATGCCCGCATGGATTAAAGGGGAGAAGTTGAAAGCTAGCAATATGACAAAGGTCTTCTATTGCTTTTAATAAGATGAAAAATCCTCCAATATACTACTCTAGAGCATGGAAAACTACTTCCACACCAGATTTGGCATTGTACTCAGCAGATCTAACATAGGAAATCAAAAGAACTGTGGTGAAGCAACTTGGAGGTAGTTACCACCGACCAGTCTTCCTTATTATTAAAAATGAACCCACAGGGAATGCCTGTACCCTACCAAGATGTAATTATAAAAAAAGCAAACTTTTTTGATGAGTTAGAGAAAGAAATATAGGTCAGGAATGCAGTAGAAAAAAGTCTATCCACAGAAAACAGCATGTCACTAAAAGCTGTTGTACCCAAGCTAAGAAAAAAACCACAATTATAAACACAAGGAATAGCTGGCTTGAAAAAAAAAGAGAATTTAAACTTCTACACCCCATCGAGGCCAGCTCCTTGGCGAGAAGATGGGGCTTCTTCCAGCCAGCTGAGGCTATAAACTGTCAAATGTCAGAAACATTTGGCCAGAAGGCACACCGCAACAGCCAGAATGTCATGCATTATCACACATGAAATATCTATATCTGCACTACCCCATCATGGTGCTAACCCAGTGATGAGGCAGGAGTATCACCAGGAACTACTAAAGTTTCACTTAGAAAGTAGAAAATTCTTTGTACCACAGGAGACTGGCTTCAGACAATTGTACTCCACAGAGGATCAAGCTACATACCTCTCTAGGAAATCGAGGATACTTTCCAAGACAAGAAATCAATATTGGATTTACAGAAAACCTTTGATAAGGTATAGAAAGAAGGATTGCTTCAAAAAATGAGAAACTACAAGATAAGTGGTAATATGTATAGATGGACCAAGTCTTTCTTCACAATAGAAGAGAGAGTACAAGTAAAAGGCAAGAAAAGCAAGAAGGTACTGCTATGACATGGAGTATCTCAGGGAGGAGTTCTATCATCCATTCTTTTCCTCACATTTATAAACAACTTAATTGAAGAAATACCCCATGGAACTAGAGCTGTATGCAGATTACCTAGATTTGTGGTGCACACATCAGAGCAATGTGGTTGCCACAAACATGCTTCATAGAGACATGAACATTTTGACCAATTGGGCTGACAAATGGTGTATAAGTATCAATGTAGAGAAGTTAGCCACAGCCCTTTTTTCACTTTCACGAAAACAATTAGAAAATTTCGCAGAAAACTTCTATGTGAATAAGACAGTCGTAAAGGTATGGCCAACCCACATGTTTCATTGTAACATTTGATGACAAAATGACATGGAAGCATCATATCACCAAATTAAAAACAAAGGCTAGAAGGAAGATATCTGTACTAAGGAAATGGGGTGCAAAGGAAACGCATTGCTCTAGGTGGACCCAGGGTTAGCAGATAACCAAGATCCCAAATGTACCACCTCGCGGTGCACCCTGGAAACAGAAAAACAGCAGCTCTAGCTGATTCTGGCCAAATCATTTGGGGATCATGTCCGAGAATGTGGAGGTAGCAGATGGAAAGAGATTTGACTGCATAAGAGACAGACAATATCTCCGACACCACCAGCATCACCACATACAGCGACACTGTCGATATACAGTGACGCCAGTTAGTCCAGTCAGAACATTGGAGGGGCGGCCAATGTAAAAGACACGTAAAAGTTAATGCATTGCGAGAAACAAATATATGTCATAATGAGTACAATAACACAATGAAATGGCAGAACAGCGCCAGAGGGCAGCGCAAACTGAAAATTCCTAGGAAAGGGGAACAACAAGCTCTGTTAGCTCGAGACGAGCTTCTAGTTACCTGTGCTCCTTATAGGCAGAAACCCAGACCCAACCATGGGCGTTTGGAAAAGCAAAAAG
This sequence comes from Meghimatium bilineatum, assembly GCA_034231615.1. Classification (NCBI taxonomy): domain Eukaryota; kingdom Metazoa; phylum Mollusca; class Gastropoda; order Stylommatophora; family Philomycidae; genus Meghimatium; species Meghimatium bilineatum. The sequence goes on along the minus strand of CM067321.1, from coordinate 49,489,262 downwards.
ACATAACCCAACTCTAATGTGGAGCCTTCCTAAACCGGATATATGCTCACGAAGAGAAAGGGTTCCGTACCCGATGGACTTAGGCAAAAAGGGACAAAGATTTAGCCATGGCCCAACTCTACTGTCAAGATTTCCTATACTGGAAACACACTTGCAGAGAGAAAGGGTCCAGTACCTGATGGGCTCAGGTGCTATTGGGACAAGGTCGCTCAGCTCGTGAACGCCTTGCTCTCAAATGCGTGGTGTGAGACTCGAACTTGGACGAGGGGTTCACGATATCGGTGAACGATGCCTTGGGTAGGAGGGCGAACGAGCCAGGGTCCAACTCTTCTGGCGAGTTCTTCCTCATATGGAACCAGGCTCGCGGATGAGAAACGGTTCAGTACCCGATGGGCACAGGCACAGTACGTCCAACTGCACGAGATAAGTTCATAGATGGTGGAACACCTCGTGCCAGATAGACACGCTCGACAAGCGCCTTGGCGAAGAGGCACTACACACCAGTGTCCAGTGACAGATAGAGGCTGTCATGGACTAGGGACCAAACCCAAAATAAAGGAATGACAAAAACGGATGTGCTGGACCTCGGGCGTCCAGGTCACAGAGTGGCCAACCGAGGTGCAAATAAAACAGTACTACTGTGGAACTTGCAGCACAATGTACTTCACGCTCCCCGGCGGAAATCACACGATAAATTCATTGTGGTTACATGAAAGCGATTGCTGAAGAAGAAGAAGAACTAAGGAAATTGAATGGGATAGTTTGGAGAGGTAATGAAATAATTCTCAAAAATATACTTTTTAAATGTATATTCTTAAAAGATTTTGATCACAGAATTTTAAAATAGTTGGACCATTGCCTTGTTAAAAAAAATATCTTGAGAGAGTTTGAGAATGAACACTTAAAAAACCATAATAAAAAAATAATAGTAGAACTTGAAATACATCAATAAATGATTAATATAATAAAGAAGCATTGATGGGTCATAGAAGAAATCTGAAGGTAGCAAATTGAATTTGAACCAGGCCCATTCAGCTGACACCAATTTGCCGTAGAACTAAAATTTCCTAATTGTACCAATGCCCATTCATATAACAGATGTGATTTTACACATGACATGCATGTATTTTGTCAAGTTACTATGTTGTTCAAAGCATAGAACAGCACACATATTGCACAGGTGTGTAAATTCTGGAACTGAAACAAAATACTTGAGATTAGAGAAAACTTGAAACTTCTTCCTGGTGACTAGTTAGAATATCTAGCAAAATCCTAAAAACAGAGGTGCCTAAATTAATTAAATAGCATCCCCCTTTCCTGTTTAATTTGTCAATTTTGTTCAATATATTTTATTTGTATTGTGTTAGGCAGCGCAGCATTTGGCTGAGTGGATTTTTGAGAATCCTCAAGTGTTTGCAAACAGGTAAATATTGACTAGATAATCTTCTGTGCCAAATTCTTTCTTTACTTGTGTTACATTGTTAAATTTCCACCACTGAATGATATTAGAGAAATGTTTCTCTTTCAAAGCTAAATAAAGTCTAAAAGAAATCTGATGAACACCCTATATGGAACACAACAACAGCTCACAAACAAATATTACGCAGTGGTTTTGGGTCAAATGCATGAGCCCATGGACCGCTGGATCAGCAACCAACTAACCATTAGTTCTTTGCATGAGTTCTTTATTCGTAGTCTTATCATACCATTTCAGACAATCTATTTGCTGGCAAGCATGGATGAAAGTATTTAATTTTCTGGTTGTTTCTTTTGTTGTCCATGTTTCCAAGCCATACAACAGCATCCATATTAACATTTTAGTAATTTTATAAAACTATATTAAATACTAGATTCGTTTGGATTCCGTCTGGATGAAATTTATTGGGTTGCTGACCCTGATATGCCTAAAATCAAATCGGTACAGTAATAAGAGAACAATCTGATGAGAGATTAAACAATGCAATAAACAAATTGTTATTTGTTGATGATCAATGCCTTATCTACGAAGAGGAAAAGCTTTTACAAAATCATATTTATGAACTCACGACAGCATCCACCAAGTATAACATGAAAATAAATATGCAGAAAACAGATATAATGAAAATCAGCAAGTCACCTAATCTAGTGAACTTAACAAAAAACTAAAATGAAACAAACTTCTGAATTTAAATACCTGGGAAGTACAATGGAAAATTAGAAAGAAAACTTAGTGACATACCAGTTATCACCATTACTTCTCAACCCAAAGATCAAGATGGAAGTCAAGAGACAGATAATAAACATAATTTTTTATACCAACACTGCTATCAATGCCATGCAGCATGCTAACAGCAGCCTAGCAGAGAAAACTTACAACATGTGAGATTAAATGCCTGCGAAAAGCCGCAAGTGACCAAACTAGACAAACTGAGAAATAATGAAATAAAAAAAGAATCGGTATAAGTCTATGTACTGACTACATCGAGAAACAACACATAAAATTTGGACACCCTATGAGAATGAACCATAACCAGCAGGAATATACAACATAGGAAGATCCAATACAGGGCCAAGAGGAAGACCTAGAACAAGATGGATAGATAACATTGCAACACTGAACAAATACTGATTCAACGCAGCCAAGGTACACATCTGGCCTTGGATAAACAACTAAAACTCCCACTCACCACCCCTACGCTAAATGGCAAGTGTGGATATTCTAACCATCATATACCTGGGGATAGACAATAGGCAAAATCTACACTTCCAAGTGCTTCAGTCTGAAGAATTACCAGACCCATAAATACTACTGACTGAACTATGTAACCAGAATAAGGTAGCCATGCAATTGATATCATCTCACTGTGGAATATCAGGAAATGAGAGTAGATCGAGGTGCAAAGGGAACACATTGCTCTAGGCGGACCCAGGGTGAGCAGATAACCAAGATCCCACATGTACCTCCTCGCAGTGCACCCTGGTAACAGAAAACAGCAGCTCAAGCTGATTCTGGCCAAATCATTTGGGGATCATGTCCGAGAATGTGGTGGAAGCAGATGGAAAGAGATTTGACTGCATAAGAGACAGACAATATCTCCGACACCATTTGTATCACTACATACAGAGACACTGTCGACATACGGTGACACCTGTTAGTCCAGTCAGAACATTGGAGGGGCAGCCAATGTAAAAGGCACGTAAAGGTGGATAAAACAAATATATGTCAAAATGAGTACATTGACACAATGAAAGGGCAGAACAGTGCCAGAGGGCAGCGTGAACTACAAATGAAAAGTGAAATGTTCCTAGGATAGGGGAACTATAAGCTCTGTTAGCTCGAGACGAGCTTCTAGTTACCTGTGATCCTTATAGGCAGAGACCCAGACCCAATCGTGGCAGCGCGGAAAAAGCAAGAAGACCTAAACCAACTCTGATATTGAGTCTTCCTATACCGGAAATATGCTCTTGAAGAGAAAGGGTTCCAAACCCGACGGGCTTAGGCAAGAAAGGGATATAACGATGGCAGTCCTGGCCCAACTCTACTGTTCACTTGCAGAGAGAAAGGGTTCAGTACCTGATGGGCTCAGGCGCTATTGGGACAAGGTCACTCAGCTCGAGAGCGCCTTGCTCTCAAACGCATGGTGTGAGACTCGAACTTGGACGAGGGGTTCACGATGCCTCGGGTAGGAGGGCGATCGAGCCAGGGTCCAACTCTTCTGGTGAGTTCTTCCTCATACGGAATCAGGCTCGCGGATGAGAAACGGTTCAGTACCCGATGGGCACAGGCACAGTACGTCAAACTGCTCGAGATGAGTTCATAGATTGTGGAACACCTCATGCAAGACAGACGCGCTCGACAAGCGTCTTGGCGAAGAGGCACTACACACCAGCGTGCACGGCGACAGATATACAGACTGTCACGGACTAGGGACCAAATCCGAAATAAAAGAATGACGAAAACGGATGTGCTGGACCTCGGACGTCCAGGTCACAAAGTGGGCAACCGGGGTGCAAATAATCACAGTTCTGCTGTGGAACTTGCAGCACAACGTACTTCACGCTCCCCGGCGGAAATCACACAATAATTTCGTTGTGGTTACTTGAGAGCGATGCTGAAGAAGAAGAAGAGAGTAGATCAACTAGCTAAGGCGGGTACTACCGATGACAGATTGGTACAACTGGATGTGCCAATCATGATCAGAAAATAAATTGATCAAGTCAATCAGAAAGCCATAAACACCAACAAAATATGATTCAAATTATGAGCAGACCAGAACAAGTTGTAATTCTATGCCTCAGAACAAGACACAACCAACTCCGCAGTTACATGTACACAACATTCAAGATTAGCAACACAGCCATGTGTACGTGTGAACAGACACCAAAGACTGCAAAACATATACATTAAGAATGTTCTGAGTATGAGATGCTGATAAAAACATACTGGCCTATAGAAAGTACACTAGAATCAAAGTTCTATAGACCCTTGTATGAGCTGCAAAAGACGAAGTTTATTGAGGAGACCAAATTAGTGATGTAGACATTTTAGGTGAACAAGAGAAGAAGAATTTGATAGAAAGTTGTGGAGATCCATAATTGCTTATGCCAGTTGGCACAGCACTTGATGATTAAATTAGATCAGGTTCCGTGTGTGTTCCATTTGTGTCCTCGTGTGTGTAGCTGGGACCTGAAAAAGGGACAAAACAATAGCAACACTGACCTACCATGCAAAGTTGAAACAACAAACGGTCAAGACTTAAAAGGATATTTGATGGGAGTGGCAAAGCTTGAACAAGCATCTCTGCAAAACAAGTTGTGGGACCCACAATGATGTAAAAGAAACCACTATATACTTGACTAATATTGGATTAGACACATAGTAATTTGTCACAGAAGAAAAAGATTAATACTAGAAAGATCAAGAGACGAAGACAAATAGAGAAACTGCTGGATGGATTGTCATTATGGAATGTTACTAATTGAACTTATGAACACACAAAAACAGAGGATTATGGAGAAACATGATTATGTGGCATAGAATTTACCTACCATGCATGTTACAAAAGGCAATTAAGAAAGTTTGGGAGTGGGGCTGGCTGTCCCATCCCCTAGACCCTAGAGAGTTAAAATGACTCATAAGCCATGTTGGTTGTATGTGTTGGGTCCAGTGGTGCATCTATGTATACCATAACAAAATACACTCCATTTTTCTAACTGCATCCTGGTAATCTGCAGGAGTTTCGTAACCAATGAGAAAGTTTTAATTGAAGAACATTTATACATGTTATAACATTCATATTTATGCCAATAGCTATTCAGTTATTTGGTTATTTATTTACTTTATGACTGAAATATTCATTTGTGAGTGCATTATTAGAAATATAATTATTTTTCTGTGAACGTTGTTGCATTGACAGATCTGTAACTGAACTTGGGAGTGGCCTTGGCCTAACAGGAATTGTCACCTGTAAATATTGTCAGATCCAAAGCTATGCATTCACAGACTGCCATGCACAAGTTCTTTATCTGCTGTCAAAGAACATTGAACAGAATCTTGTTCCGGATAAATTTAAATCAGATTCAGATTCATCGGACAGAGACAAGAAAATATTGCGTAAAATACGAAAACAGTTGAGTCTTTCTTCTGGTGGAGATAGCAATTGTGGTGAAGAACAGACATTTGTGGAATCTAAAAATACACTAGAATCTGATGTGAATGATGATGAGATCTACTCAGATCCCGTAGAGCTTGATGTGAGTACAAGCAGTTGGGATATGGATTCATCTCACAGGTTGGCAACACTTCAGGCAGACAGACGTGTCAGCATTTGCCATCTTGACTGGGAATGTATTAAAGGCAAAATTCTGGAAAAGTTGAAATCGGATATAATTTTAGCAGCAGGTAAGAAAACAAACTTATTGTAAAATGAAATTGGTACTATATCCTATTAAATGTAATATCTGTTCATATATGGTTGTGAAAACTAGAAAGTAACAAAGGCACTGGAGAAGAAATTAATTCATTTGAAAATAGAATTCTTAGAGAAATTGTTCTTAAATATTGACTTCTGGGAAGAATTTTCAAGCAAGACAATTTGGTCTAAACTTCAATTTGTTCTATTGTAGGCTCTCTGTAGAACTTATTTTATAAATTTACATTGTTAAATCACTTTATAAAAATGCAAGTTATTTGTCTTATCAAATAATTCGAGAGTTCTTTAAAACAAATGTGGAAGTTCGGCAAGGATGCATAATGTCTCCAGTCCTTTTCAATATATGCCTAGAGCACATTATACAGGAGACACTTCATGATTACAACATGTCTGTATCAATCAGAGTCACTGTATTTGTAATTTGCACTACACTGATGATATTGATCTTATAGCTGGATCAGAACAAGAACTACAAGAGTTAATAGCAAAGTTGGAAAAAGGTACCAGCAAGTACAGAATGAAAATCATCACAGAAAAGAGCAAGGTCTTGGTTAAGAATTCTTCTTCTTCTTCTGCGTCCGTTCTCAAATTCCTGCAGGATTAGCAGGATGTAGTCCGGAGAACGGAATGCGTTGTCATAGTTTACAGCATTGCTGCGATATCTGCGCCTTTTGGCCTGACACATCCGACTTCAGCATGGCTGTGGGTCACTGACCCTATATGGGATGGGACAGCCAACTCCATCCCATAACTTCCTTAGTTGCCTTTTACGACATGCGTGGAAGGTAAACAGTGTTGCTATTCTTTGCTCCCCTTTCGGGCCCCGGCACCACACGGGCAGGTTAAGAATTAAAAATAAGACTGGAGATAACTTTAGCTTCTACGTCAAGGCTAAACCTGATTTGGAAAAGTAAAATGAGTGGAAATCTAATTTTATAATTCACTAGTGCTTTCTGTTGTGCTGTATGGTTATGAGAGTTGGACACTCACTGCCGACATGGAGAAATGAATACAGGCTTTCACGTACAAATGTTGCAGGTGAATTCTACAAATTTCCTATAGAGAGTATAAGACAAATATGTATGTAAGAAATAACAAAGAGATGTATGCAGGTCTGCAGGAACTATTGCTTTCAATAGTGAAATGACACAAACTAGCATGAATTCAGACATGATTCCTTGTTGAAAACAATACTGCAGGGAATCATCAAAGGCCGAAGAAGTAAAGAAGGACAAATAAAAACATGGACAGACAAAATCAAGAAAGGAGAGGACAAGATTTTCATTCGCATAGTTAAAGATAGAAATCGCTGGAGGACTCTGTGCTGAAGCATCCAATGTGGCACCCCTACAACCCTAACGAGTTACGGATCTATATAATATAGATATAAATTTATGACAAATTTTTATACCTATATCATACAAGATTTTACTGCAGCTCTCAAACTCCAACCAAATCCGTCTTATAGCAGGACATTGGCCCTACTAGATTTCCAGCAGAATGTAGTCCTGAAAATAGAAATACGCTGTGTCACCATTTTATTTGCGCCAGTGGCGCGACACATCTGACTTTGACATTTGCAACATACTAGTGATCATCCAAACAACAATAACAGGTACGTATGCAAGTGAATAGCAGAATAATCTCAAGAAAAGATTAGCAGGCTCGAGAAATGAATGTGCTGTTGTGATTGACCTTGACGTATATAATCTGGTTCCATGTGAATATCACATGATGACAAAGACAACGTTCTTTAAGAAAACTGGACTTGCCATTTAGACATATTAAACTGCGAATGAGAAGAAGAAGATGCCATTAAATATTGAAAATATAATGGCTAATATGTGCTGCATCTTGAACACAGTTATTGCTATACCAATTTTGATGAAACATAGCCCATATGTACAGATTGTAAAGTTTATGTTCGAATAACATTATTCACAGTTTCATACAATAGTTTAAATATGAAAATTTGGAATACATATTAAAGAATATGTCGCTTGATATATATGTGAATATATCATGAACTTGTTCAGGCTACTACAGGTGGACCCCTTTATCTTTCTATGGATATCATCGGTGCTGTATGAAAGAAAGATAATATTACAATGTTCTATTTGGTTCTCTGAACCCACTGCAATTTATTGAGGACTGTCCCAGGGTTCACCTCCTTCCCCAGTATTATTCTAAAATGTCTACACAGTAATAATGAAAGAGCAATTGACTGACAATGACAGAACATTATGTTTTGCCAATGATCTTCTGGTATATAGGCTGGGAAAAAATGGCATGCGATTGCAAAAGAAATACAATTGGACATATACTAGACCGCTTGGACTTCTTGTCTTCTGAGTTTTGCACGATCAACCAGAAGAATGCTTCTCCCATTTGATTTTTACTAAACAATTTTTTAAATTTCCAGCACAGAAAACCTAGCAGTGAAATATAATGAGATTGACATTTTTCAAATACCCGCATTGTGTTATTTTGGAGTAATCTAGCATCTACTTGCACTGTTATATTATTTGTTTCTAGCATACAATACACTTGGGAAATATTCACGATTAGGGGTACATAGATTGCCAGACTGGACTCAGGACGAGACCATGTGTATCATCTTAGGATCTACTAAGTTAGAACCCTGCGTGACGATGAGATTCCTCCTTGACGATGCGATTCCTCCTTGACTTCATGACCGTATTTCACAAAATCAAGATGTTGTGAGCTCAGGTATACATTGAAATGAGTGTTGATCCACTTCACTGATTACATTCAGATCTGAATAAGGTGAAAGACTCAAGGGGCAGGGAGATCATGGTTGGGACAGGCTGAAGATATCATTAGATAAGTATGTGACCCTGCTTGCATTGATCCTGGGGAGGAGTAGATACCCACTCATTCTGTATTATGTGGTACCTTCTCTGTGGTCATCACACTATGCAGAGGTTGCAGGAAAAAAAATATGGTGGCAGTTGTTGCAGAAGGTAGAGCGCTCACTGACACTTAACTGTACAGAGGATGATGCAGTATTTTACACTGATGGGTCAGTCATTCATCATTAATGCTGTGCTTGAAATTTTTCTGCACCGTTCAGTGGGATAACTTAAAGAATTCAACAGTGCATTCACTAATATCACCAGCAATCTTATGATGGAGATAAAGGCTGTGACGAAGGCACTGTCATGGCTGACGTTACAGATTTATTCTCATGCATGAGAATAAATGATGCCTCAATGAACATATCTGCAAAGTTGAAACAGAAACTGCCTGCTGTTCTTCTTCTTCAGCGTTTGCTCTCATATAACCACAACGAATATATTGTGTGATTTCCGCCGGGGAGCGTGAAGTACATTGTGCTGCAAGTTCCACAGTAGGACTGTGTTATTTGCACCTCGGTTGGCCACTTGTGGTCAGGACTCCCGAGGTCCAGCACATCCGTTTTCATCATGCCTTTCATTCGGGTAGGCTTCCCTAGTCCGTGACAGCCTGTCCATCTGTCGCCGGGCACGCTGGTGTGTAGTGTCTCTTCGCCAAGACGCTTGTCGAGAGCATCTATATGGCACGAGGTGTTCCACCGTCTATGAACTCACCCCGTGCAATTGGACATACTGTGCCCATCGGGTACTGAACCATTTCTCATCTGCGAGCCTGGTTCCGTATGAGGAAGAACTCGCCAGAAGAGTTGGACCCTGGCTCGTTCGCCCTCCTATCCGAGGCGTCGTTAACAGACATCGTGAACCCCTCGCCCAAGTTCGAGTCTAACACCACGCGTTTGAGAGCAAGGCATTCTTGAGATGAGCGACCTTGTCCCAATAGCTCCTGAGCCCATCAGGTACTGAGCCTTTTCTCTCTGCAAGTGTATTTCCGATATAGGAAAGCTTGACAGTAGAGTTGGGCCAGGGCTAAAATCGTTGTCCCTTTTGTGCCTGAGCCCATCAGGTATTGAACCCTTTCTCTCTGCAAGTGTATTTCCGGTGTAGGAAATCTTGACAGTAGAGTTGGGCCAGGACTGCCATCGTTGTCCTTTTTTTGCCTGAGCCCCTCGGGTACGGAATCCTTTCTCTTTGCGAGCATATTTCCAATTTAGGAAAACTCGACATTGGGTCAGGTCTTCTTGCTTTTCCGAACGCCCTGGTTTGGGTCTGGGTCTCTGCCTATAAGGAGCACAGGTAACTAGAAGCTCGTTTCGAGTGAACAGAGCTTATAGTTCCCCTTTCCTAGGAACTTTTCCCTTTCTATTTGCAGTTCACGCTTCCCTCTGGCGCTGTTCTGCCCTTTCATTGTGTCATTGTACTCAGTATGATATCTATTTGTATCTCGTAATGAATCTACTATTACGTGCTGTAATGGATGTCCACAGAAATTTATCTCAATGGTGCAGCAATTGCATGATGGAATGCAAGCTAGAGTTCAGGATGATGGAGAATTATCTGAAACCTTTCCTGTCTCAAATGGAGTAAAACAAGGATGTTTATTAGCACCTACCCTATTTAGCATCATGTTCTCTGCTATGTTGGATGATGCTTTCAGAGATCTAGACCTGGGAGTAAACATCACCTATCGCATAGATGGAAAATTGTTCAACCTTCGGCGGCTTCAAGCAAAAACCAAAGTTAAATCACACACAATCAGAGATCTTCTATTTGCTGATGACTGTGCCCTAAATGCAAACTCTGAGGCTGATCTACAATGACAGATTCTCCAAAGCCTGTACCAACTTTGGGCTTACCATTAACACAGAGAAAACAGAAGTCATGTTACAACCAGCACTTGGCAAAAGCTATCTCGAGCCCTGCATAAAGGTAAATGGTGTAGCACTGAAAGTTGTGAATAGATTAACATATCTAGGCAGTACGTTATCACAAAATGCCAACGTTGATGATGAAGTGTATACAAGGATCGCCAAAGCAAGCAGTACTTTCGGCAGATTGTACTCAAATTTTTGGTGTAGAAATGGCATTAACCTACAGACTAAGCTGAAAGTTTACAGAGCAGTGGTAATTCCAGTGCTGCTTTACGCTAGTGAAACATAGACTGTGTATAGACGTCATGTGAAAAAAACTCAATCATTTTCATACAAATTGTCTTAGAAAAGTTATGAACATCAGATGGCAAGACAAGATTCCAGATACCACTGTCCTTGATAGAGCTGGTATCCCAAGCATTGACACGATCCTGATGCAGACACAGATTCGTTGGGCAGGTCATTTTGTGCGTATGCCAGACCATCGTCTGCCAAAGATACTTCTCTATGGTGAGCTAGAGAAGGGTATACGATCTCAAGGTGGCCAAAGGAAGCGCCACAAGGACTCGTTAAAGGACTCACTGAAAGCCTTTGAAATAGACCACGATACATGGGAAGAACTTGCACAAAATAGATCTACATGGCGTTCTGAAATAAAAAAGAGCGGATCATCTTGTGAAAAGAAGAGAAATGCAGCAGCTCAACAGCGGAGAGCAGCTAGAGAGTCACGGAATGACCAAGATCTGTCTACAGTCATTATTCCATGTCCAAACTGTCCAAGGACATTTACAGCTCGAATAGGGCTCATTAGCCATCTACGAACTCATAATCAAGGACATAACTAAAATTGAATTTTCAAAAGTGGCTGTAACAAATGGTCATCATCACTTGTGATGTGATGGACAAACAACACTATTACGTGCCTTTTACATTGGCCGCCCCTCCAATGTTCGGACTGGACTAACTAGCGTCACTGTATGTCGACAGTGTCGCTGTATGTGGTGGTGCTGGTGGTGTCGGAGATATTGTCTGTCTCTTAAGCAGTCAAATTTCTTTCCATCTGCTATCACCCCAATCTCGGACAGCATCCCCAACTTTTTTGGCCAGAATCAGCTCGAGCTGCTGTATTTCTGTTTCCAGGGTGTACCTCGAGGAGGTACATTTGGGATCTTGGTTATCTGCTAACCCTGGGTCCGCCAAGAGCAATGCGTTCCCTTTGCACCCCTGCCTGCTGTTAATGGATGGAGTTATTGACACAATCTATGACTAGTAATATTACCTTTATTATCGTGCCAGGACATGCTGGTGTCGAGGGTGATGAGCAAGCCGATTCACTAGCGAGCATGGCAACAGTGTCAATAGATACATTCATGGATCAAACTACTTAATGCATTAAGGGACCTTGTGTGTTCCTATTTTCAAAAATGTGAAACATGGTCACTCTCAAGACTGCTAAAGATTGCAACAGCTTGTAAAGAGATACATAATAGATATACTAAAAGACTTATAAATCAGCATCGAACTGGAGGTGCCGGCTACTACACTCTGATGGATTTATTGAGATACGGAATGGAGCACTAATGATAGCTTGCAATCATAAGTCTTAACTCAAAATTAGCCACTCCCATGTCATTGAAAGTACTTTTAGTCATTCCTATTCTCCTTTTAACTTCTGTTTTAAATCTGCCTTAATTTTTGATTATGTATCCGAGATATTGATAATGCTCTACTTCTTGTAGACAAGTATTGACATACAAATTATAGAAGCACATAAATTCCTCACACAAATGTTATTGAAATAGCATTGTTGCTGTTGGTGAGGAGCATATTATTACAGAAGAAAACTGATACTATTATGCATATAGTTTGTGAAATGGAACACTGTGCAATTTGGATTCACTATAATAATTAAACACAATACACTTGTCCCTAACTAATTACTATTTTTTAGTTAGGTCTGTCATCAGATCTACTTTCATCTTAGTTAAAATACATTAGGGAATTAATGTCTAAATGTATTGTTCACACATCAGATCTACTCTCATCTTAGTTAAAATATGTGAGGGAATTCATAAGTCTGAATGTATTGTTCATACATCAGATCTACTTTCATCTTAGTTAAAATACATTAGGGAATTAATGTCTAAATGTATTGTTCACACATCAGATCTACTCTCATCTTAGTTAAAATGTTTGTCAGTGGGTTCATAAATCCAAGTATAATGTTCACATTTCAGATGTGGTCTATGATACAAGCACTATTCCTGCACTAGTATTTGTATTGAAAAGTCTTCTTGATACTGGACCAGACAGCAACAGGAAACCTAAAGCATTTATTGCCTCTACCATCAGAAATGAAGACACCAGAGATGCTTTTCTCATAGCAATTGGTAGGTTTTTATTAATAAACTATCTGTTTAGACTTCTGCAGGCTCACTGGCCTGCCTTTTTTGTGTGTTGATTTTTTCTCCATCACAAATATTTCTACAGCAGCTTCTTCCCATGGAACAGTCTGTTCTATAGTTGCTGCTGTGGTTTGCAATTGAGTACCTGGTGATATAACTAGGCAGACAGACTGGACTCATTAGTCTTGATGCAACCAGTCTAAGGAAACAGAAACTGAGCCCAACCGTTGCAGATGGAACCCATAGCTTTGTCAGCAGGTTGTCAAGGAGAAAGAAAACTGATTTCAAACACCCCCCCTTCCCCCAAACAAGTGCCAAGGTATGCTAGACTGTATAAGATCTGTGATGCCTAACAATCTATCCAAACAAATAGTTGCCATGCATGAAAACATGTTCTGTGTCTTTGTGGATAACTTTTGGAGAAGTAAAAGGTGACAGGATATGCCCAGGCGCACTCCAGGGATCTTCTTTCTCATGAGTCCCGTCCCGTTCAATGTGTACACTGGCCATCACACAGCAGCATCTTGATGTCGTAGGTAGGACACTGACTCTTGTGAACAATATCCTGATACACAGACAGGACATGGTCAGAACAGAAACGGGCAGCACATCCTTGTGTGATGATTCTGAGGCACTGGTCAATCAAATGAAGACAGCTGTGACGTGTTTCTCTAAAAAAATTACATTGTAAAGTCTGTAAAATTGACTGTGGAGATTAGAGGACACAATGTAGTCAGAATGTCATCATTATAATACCGTGATATTCTAATTATAATATCATCGTTATAATTACATTATATTTATAAGTGCGATTTGATTGTAGTCTGTGCTTTCGGGAATACATCTATCATGTTATTGCAAAAGTCAGCAAATGTCTCTCAGCTTTAAAAATGATGGCAGCAGCTGATACTAAGCAATCACAGCTCATAATCCTGCATTGTTCTTCCTGTTATTAAATATGCAGATGCCTTCATCACCATCAGTCAAAAGCAGATTTAAAGGCTGGAGAAAATTCAGAATGAAGCTATACTCATCATCTTAGGTTGTATCTTATCATCTTATACTCATCATCTTAGGTTGTATCTTATCATCTTATACTCATCATCTTAGGTTGTATCTTATCATCTTATACTCATCATCTTAGGTTGTATCTTATCATCTTATACTCATCATCTTAGGACACAGTCTGTGTGGTTCTGAGGTTTCTTGACTTTCCAAGCATATTTCATAGAATTGACATGAAAAGATGGATGCATGGCGAAAGACAGATAGATTTCATACTGAGTACTATGGAAAAAAAATGAAAGGGCAGAACAGCGCTAGAGGGCAACACCAACTGCAAATAGAAAGTGAAAACGATTATGGAAATGGGAACTACAAGCTCTGTTAGCTCGTGACGAGATTCTAGTCACTTGATTTCCTTATAGGCAGAGATCCATACCCAATAATGGGCGTCTAGTAAAGCAAAAAGACCTGGCCTACCTCTAATGTCGAGTCTTCCTATACCGGAAAAATGCCCTCAAAGAGAAAGGGTGCCGTAACCGATAGGCTCAGGCAAAAAAGGGACAAAGATGGCAGTCCTGGCCCAACTCTACTGTCAAGCTTTCCTATACCGGAAATACACTTGCAGAGAGAAAGGGTTCCATACCTGATGGGTTCAGGCACAAAAGAGACAACGATTTTAGCCCTGGCCCAACTCTTCTGTCAGGTTCTCCTATACCGGAAATACACTTGCAGAGAGAAAGGGTTCAGTACCTGATGGGCTCAGGCGCTATTGGGACACGGTCGCTTAGCTCAAGAACACCTTGCTCTCAATCACGTGGTGTGAGACTCGAACTTGGGCGAGGGGTTCACGATGTCGGTGAGTGACACCTCGGCTAAGAGGGCGAAAGAGCCTGGGTCCAACTCTTCTGTTGAGTTCTTCCTCTTAAGGAACCAGGCTCGTAGATGAGAAACGGTTTAGTACCTGATGGGCACAGGCACAGTACGTCCAATTACACAAGGCAAGTTTATAGACAGTGGAACACCTCGTGCGAGACAGAAGTGAGCAAAAAATCGTCTGGGCGACGAGTCACCACACACGCTTGACGAGCTTCTGGCGACAGATAGGGAGGTAGTCACAGGCTAGGGTAGCCCGCCCAAATTATCAAGGCATGCCGAAATCGGATGTGCTAGGCCTACTAGGCGCATAGCGGTAGCACAACATAAACACGCTCCCGGCGGAAATCGCATGGATATCCAAACATACAAACAAACCAAGAATAGTTCACGAAGCCAGTGAGACCTTCGCCGCAACTAGTAGTTCAGCAATGGAGGTATTTAGTGTAAAAAAGGCGCTAAACTGGCTGGAATTACAAGCATATCTTCATGAGTACATACTAAGTGACTCAATGAGTATAATTCAGAATGTGAAAGTAGATGAAATGTGTAATTTCAATGGTTGGAGTCATTGGAGAGGACTAAGAATCGGGTCTCACTGTGCAAAATCATTTTCATCTTTGTGTCTGAACACACAGGTGTTGAGGAAAATGCACGAGCAGACAAGTTGGCTGGCTCTGCTTCTATAACAGATGGTTAACCTATGGACATGTAGACATACTCTATGAGAGTTTGCATAATTGAAGGATTTGAAGTCAATGAGCATCAGTCAGTATCGAGAATGTGTGAATTAGGAGTACATATAGGTGTAGAACAACTAGAGCATCTCATGAAAATTTCAAAAAGAACTTTCAACCAACACAGAACTGGAACCATCAGCAGCTACACCATAAAAGAATGATTGAAGTGGAGATCTGAGCACTTATGGACATATTGTGTGAGCAAAGATGATAATCAATATATCTAAACATAAGGCTACGAGAGTTATCCCAGACAGAAAATCTGAAGTGCAGCCATTAATCTAAATTAAATTCATCTTGGTATTCATTCAGGCAACTCCTGCAGCCACACTTGTGTTAAATTTCATGTTTAGTATTAATTGTAATTTCAGCAGCCATGTAGAGAGCGCATTAGAACAAATCATGATGTACATTTTTCATGCACATGCTTGTGTTGTGGAATACTAACAATGTGCCAGAGAGGTCAGAGTATAGGGATCATATCAAATCCAAACAGAACTGCTGTCTTCTGACTAGCAGAGACTGATCATACTGACAGAAATATATGTTAATCAGCCGTTGAGCATTACAAGCCAAATGAAATAAAAGTACATTCAGTTGGAGATATTGATTATGCGACTACTGTTGCTGCATTCATTATCTATCTATCTATACGTTGGTCCCTGTTTGCTTGCGGAGCCATGAGTAGAAGAGTTCTCTGAGATGGCCTTCGCATATGCTATATACATCGAGGTATTTGTTGCCTCCCTTATTTAAGAGGCCAACGCTTTCGTGGTAGGGTAGACCATGTCTATGGCCATTGTATCTGTGTAGCATCACATGTTGGGGAAAACTCTACTGATAGTCTGCTGATGTGTGAAAACCATTTGATCTGTTGTCTCTTAATGTATTCTAGTATCGGTGTTGCGTCAGCTTTTTTCCTAATGTCATTGTTCTTTATTCTTAGAAAAACTCTGCATTTTACTATGAGCACTTTGAGTTCTCACTGTCGGATTGCTAATCCTGTCACAGTGTTGTATCAGAAAAACCTCACATGGCAACACTGTGATCTCTAATTAACACATACATTAATGAGACCACTTATTTCAGATGAAAAGTCCTGAAACATTAAACTACACTTCC
The DNA here is from genome assembly GCA_034231615.1 of Meghimatium bilineatum. Lineage (NCBI taxonomy): Eukaryota > Metazoa > Mollusca > Gastropoda > Stylommatophora > Philomycidae > Meghimatium > Meghimatium bilineatum. The sequence goes on along the minus strand of CM067321.1, from coordinate 49,472,461 downwards.
ATTTGTGACGATGTAGCATTTATGATCAACCTCCTGCAATTTAGCAGGTTTATTCTGTAGAAAATAATGTACTGTGTCTTGGTTTACAGCTTAGCTGCAATATCTGCATCTTTCCTCCAGACTTCAGCATGATGGGACTACTAATATATGTAATCTTTTGTTCATAAGACCTCATTTGGTACATGGAAGGTGTTTGTATAGAAAATATTTCAGCTGGATTTCGGTAGATGGTGTAATGAGATTTGTATTTAATATGTAAATCATTCATTGAATTTCTATGTGCCAGTGCCCGAAGACATGCACAAATGAAGGGTTATGGTTAACATTAGCTATTCATAAAGAAACTAGACATACACCATCAACTGTTAAATGATTACTAGCATTAATTTGCAAGTACAAAGCATGCATGAAAATCTAGTAGCAAATCAGGTGTATTTCATAGATCAGGTCACTTATATTTTACATGGAAACCATCCTGCTTAGAACAATTTCTACATTTTGTATACAAACCCCTTCTATCTAACCATCATTTATGATTTTTATTTTATGTTATAATTTTTATTTTTCTCTAATATTTTTTTTTCAGGATCAGAGGGTTTAAAATACTCAGTGGTGGAGTCACCCACTCAAAGCAGATTCCACTATGACCGCTCAGTGCAGATAGAGATAATTCAAATCTCTGCACACTGATGGTGATCATTGATCAACAAAAATGTTGTAACTTTCAGACATTCAACAACCCTCATTTCCAGAGTAGATCATGTTGCATTCAACATGGCTTTAGTTGGACAAAATGCTTGTTCTGAAGATGTACCAATAAACTGATGCAATTTATTTTTAGATTTATGCCAAAGATAAACAGTAAATATAATTTATTTACTTGTTGACACAAGGTAGTATTGACAAGGTAAATGGCAGTCTCAATTGAAGATTGTTTGTTTCATTTTTTTCTGTAAAACTGCCATGAGTTTTGGCACATTTTTCATTGATCATTGAGTGGTGATGTCAGCTTTCCAGATTTGATCTAGCACCTATTAAATGTAGCTGGGTAAACTCCAGCACCATTTATGGTTACAAAAATTTCTACCTCAACTGGGAACTAAACCATGGACTTAGGAAGCCAGTGTCCTAACTACTGCCCAAATTGTATATAGTGAAAGAACACAATTCATCTGTTTTGTAGAGTTTGTTAACATTAACCAGTATTCAAAGTTATTAATGAGAAAGACATGTACTGGCTTTGATAATGTTACAACTAACATTCTAGTTATTTGTAATTTTCTTTATGTACAGTGGAATGATCTTAAATTTGTGTTTGTAACAAGTCATGTTTTAAGAAGATATGGTTATCTTCAAGCAATCCTGGTCTCTTAAATACAAAACTAGGGTATGAGTAACATTAATAAGAAGCATTGATGGTTTATTGTAAAAAAGTCAAATGATGGGATGCAAGAATAAATACAAACTCATATAGCTGAAATTCTCCACCTATTTGCAAAAGAATTAAGGTTCTTAACTTAGTCACATCCCTAGAAAGGATGCTATCAATAGTTGTGGGAGAAAATGTATTCAAATAACATATACAATTTTATATTTTTTTAAAGAATGCAACATTTTTCTTTTTAATACAGTGGTCCACCCAGCCACCAGGAAATATTTACCAGAGCTCATGCTCTGGGATGGTTGAACAATGTACTATTGATACTCAGTACTTAATGTGACATAAGTCAGGCAGTTTCTGGTCAACAATTGGCTAAGCAGCCAAAAACTTTGAGGAAAAACAGTTTCAATTTTCAGCACTGATTCATAACTTACCTTTATCTTTCTTTTTCCTGGGAATCTTGACTAACTCAATAATGAGAACCAACTTATCATGACTATCAGTCGCCTGTGTTTTGCCAGGGCCCAAAAGGGGAGCAAAGAATAGCAACACTGTTTACCTTCCACGCATGTCGTAAAAGGCGACTAAGGAGGTTATGGGATGGAGTTGGCTGTCCCATCCCGTATAGAGTCAGTGACCCAAAGCCATGCTGAAGTCAGATGTGTGAGGCTGGAAGGCGCAGATATCACAGCAAATGCTGTAAACCATGGCACAACGCATTCCGTTCTCTGGACTACATCCTGCTAATCTGCAGGAGTTTGAGAACGAACGCAGAAGAAGAAGACTATTAGTGACTCAAGGGAAACATGTCTCAGTTGTCTCATGTCTCAATGGAACCTGATCTGATTAACAAATATTTTTGCACATATTACCACTGAAATCTTGCCGTTGGAGATGAAGTAAACTCTTCATGTACTAAGCTGCAGAAGCTATTAGGTGAGGTGGCCAGTTCTCTTCCTTACTGTCTTTACCTCCCCTAACTCATGCATTAAGTACCCATTTATAGCTGAGTCGAGCCATGTCAGGTGAGAAATTATGACCTGGACAATATTTTTGTTATCCGGACTTGGTTTCGAACCTGGCATGCTTTAACCCGGTGATAGTAAGCAAGCACAATCTATCAACTATGCTATCGCACTCCTTGCTATTAAAAAATGTAAAATTGTTTAAATAACAATTGAGCAAAATACACGATAGAACAAATCATGTTTTGACCAAAAGATTTTTATCAAGTTAGGGACAGTCACTGAATGAAACTTTCTCATTCTCCAGTTGAAGTCAGACGCTGATATGAATTTCATCAATTAACTGTACTCTGGTGACCAGCCTCTAGACAGGATTATAGAGCTTGTCTGTCAGAGATGTTTCAGATGTTTGTTTGTTTGTTTTGCATTCGCTCCATTGTAACCATCACGGATATCCGTGCGATTTCCTCCGGGAGCGTGATTACGTTGTGCCACCGTTATGCGCCTTGTAGGCCTAGCACATCCGATTTTGGCATGCCTTGACAATTCGGGTGGGCTACCCTTAGCCTGTGACAGCCTCTATATCTGTCTCCAGGCACGCATAGTGGCGACTCTTCGCCCAGACAATTTTTGCTTTCGTCTGACTCGAACGAGGTGTTCCACTGTCTATGAACTTGCCTCGTGTAATTGGACGTGCTGTGCCTGTGCCCATAGGGTACTGAACCGTTTCTCATCCGTGAGCCTGGTTCCTTAAGGGGAAGAACTCAACAGAGGAGTTGGACCCTGGCTCTTTCGCCCTCTTAGCCGAGGTGTCGTTCACCGACATCGTGTACCCCTTGTCCAAGTTCGAGTCTCCCTTGTTTGAGAACAAGGCGTTCTCGAGCTGAGAGTGCTTGTCCCAATAGCGCCTGAGCCCATCAGGTACTGAACCCTTTCTCTCTTCAAGTGTATTTCCGGTGTAGGAAAACCTGACAGTAGAGTTGGGCCAGGGCTAACTCGTCCCTTTTGTGCCTGAGCCCATTGGGTACGGAACCCTTTCTCTCTGCAAGTGTACTTCCGTTATAGGAAACCTTGACAGTAGAGTTGGGCCAGGACTACCATCGTTGTCCCTTTCTTGCCTGAGCCCATCGGGTACGGAACCCTTTCTCTCTGCAACTGTACTTCCGTTATAGGAAACCTTGACAGTAGAGTTGGACCAGGACTACCATCGTTGCCCCATTCTTGCCTGAGCCCATCGGGTACAGAACCCTTTCTCTTCGCGAGCATATTTCCGGTTTAGGAAGGCTCGACATAAGAGTTGGGTTAGGTCTTCTTGCTTTACCAAACGCCAATGGATGGGTCTGGGTCTCTGCCTGTAAGGAATACAGGTAACTAGAAGCTCGTCTCGAGCTGACGGAGCTTGTAGTTCCCCTTTCCTAGGGACTTTTCACTTTCTATTTGTAGTTCGCGCTGCCCTCTAGTGCTGTTCTGCCCTTTCATTGTTTCATTGTACTCGGTATGAAATCTATTTGTCTCTTGCCATGCATCTACCTTCACGTGCATATTACATTGGCCGCCCCTCCAATGTTCGGACTGGACTGACTTGCTTCACTGTATGTCGACAGTGTCGCTGTATGTGGTGATGCTGGTGGTGTCGGAGATATTGTCTGTCTCTTGTGCAGTAAAATCTCTTTCCATCTGCTACCTCCACATTCTCGGACACGATCCCCAAATGATTTGGCCAGAATCAGCTCGAGCTGCTGTATTTCTGTTACCAGGGTGCACCGCGTGGAGGTACATTTGGGATCTTGGTTATCTGCTAACCCTGGGTCCGCCTAGAGCAATGCGTTCCCTTTGCACCCCATGTTTCAGATGACCGTATTCTTTTTTCTTGTAATGTCGTACATGGATAGTACTGTAAAATATGTGGTTTTTTTGGGAGACTGTCTATGGTATGAAGCAATAATATAGATCGCCCATGTGTTGTCAGGGCTTAAATAGAGAGCAAAGAATAGTAACATATGTAAGGCATTACACAAGAGATGACTAAAAGGTTTTCTGTGTAAAGTTAGCTGCACAGTACCATTGAAGGTTAAAGTTACTTATAAACATGCTGATGTGTCAGAGCGAAGAATACAAATGTGCAGGGCGCGGGACTACCTACAAATCACTGCTGATAAAGAACACCCTCTACACCCTGAAATTATCATACTGAAAGGCAGTTGAGTTAAGAGAGGAAAGTCGTGGATGGGGCGTGCAAAGGACATTATATAGAGTGTGCAGATTGGAGGATGTACTATCTGGTTCTGAATGGAGTCTGGTGCCCTCAGATTGTTCGACAGCCTTCGAAGTAATAATACCACTCAATAAAGAGTGCAGGGAATGGTGTCTGACAGTGGTCGAGTTGATGTGCTTGCTCTGATTGGTGAGAATTCCAGGGAAGGTGATTATATATACAGATGGGTCGGTTGAGAGACACATCAGGAGTACCCGGGCCTTCACAGCTCAAAGGTGGAGGGAGAAGCTTTCCTTTTGAGAAGAAAGTGGTGCATTCGCTCAGACAACAAGCAGCATGACAATGGAGATTTTGGCAGTAACCAAAGCTTTGAAATGGGTGTGCTCACAGACTGTCTGCGAGCATTCCTATATACTCAGTGACTCCATGAGCATGATTGTGAAAGTTCAGGCGGGGTACGTTCAGCAACAGTGGCTGGATGCAGTGAAGAATCTCTGTGTGCGCAAAGCGACTTTTATTTTAGTGCTGGGACATGCAGGGGTCGAGGTAATGAGAGAGCAGATAGGTTGGCCGCCCATGCTGCTACTATGGCTGTTGGTGGAGCGATGGATCGAGTTGACATTTTGAATGCTCAATGAGAAAAAAACGCACAAACTAATGACTGTACAAGTGACGATGGCTCTTGTTCCATAAAGGAACCTGGTTTGAAATGTGGTGTCACTAGAAAGGAGCAGTTTCGTGGGTGAGAAAGAATGATGGTCAATCAACAGCACACGTCAGTCAACGTGTAATGACGGATATCTATGCACTCATTAAGTGGTGACACTATGTCATATGAATTGTGAGTTTCTAATGTGTGGACCTGTGTGATGTCACTGCACTTATTTACATTGGTGGTGACACTATGCCATATGAATTATGCATTTCTAATGTGCAGAATTGTGCGACGTCACTGCACAGTGGCTTTATAGACACCCTATATTTATTTACCTATGTGGTACACAGTTTTACTGCAGTCTCCCATTCCATTCATGACTTACTGGGGAATGTTACTATCTGCTATTTGTTCTGATTATACAAACATATTCAAATGAAACCCATCCAAGTGTGTTTATTACAAGATTATGAGATGTACATCAGCAGTTGTGTTATAATTAATTAAAGCAATTATTAGGGAACATTTATGCACCTGGAGTCGTCAGAAGTTGCCATAGGCATTCAAACATGCATCCCAGTATTTGTGTAGACGGTTAATTCCGTCAGAGAAGAAGGACTTTGTTTGCTCATTAAACTGTTTGTCATTGCTGTCATGACATCTTGTCATGACATGCTGTCATGACAAGTGGAATTGTTGTCCCTTTAAGGGTCCAAACAAATAAAAATCACATGATGATAGGTCTGGCCAAGTCCACAAACAAGAATCCTTGGTAAAAAAAAAGCTGCAGGCATAAACCTTTCCTCCAGAAATTTGTGATTTGAATTTTCTACTCATTGGTGATTCAGGAATTTTCCATTGCATGCTAGCAGCTTTGCTGTATAGCTCAAAGTGGTGATACCAAGATTTGTCCCCTACCACTATTTGTGGAAGAAATGCATCACTATCCAAATAGTAACGCTACATATGATTCAAACTCCACCCCATCATTCTTCCTTATGATGTACAGTCAATTAGCATGGTACCCACTGAGAACACACCGTAAGTTTCTTCCGAACAATCATTTGAGCTGTTCCTAATTTTAACAGAGCGAACATTAGCTAGTGAACACAACCTCTGCTGATGGTCAACACGTATTGCTGCATCCATCTTGGTAATGGCTTCTTCTGTCACAACATGTGCCTGATCCCCGGTCATGGATGATCATTTGTTACCTGTTATCCTTTCCAAACCATTCATGCTCGATTCTTCACTGTTGTCTTAGAAACACATTTTCCACCATACACTTCCTGCATTCTTTGATGAATGTTGGTTGGCCGACATCCTTTGGCTGTAAGAAACGGAATCACTCCTCATAGGTCAAACTTGGAGAGATGCGTTATCACACTGGTTATATTATCGACTGCCCTTGCAGGACACTAAGCTTATAAAGAAAATTAACACATGACCATTTCTTCATCATTGTGTTCTTATTACATCATGCTCTCTCGTGCTGGTATAAGTGATGCAGCATGGGCTGGTTTCATTTCAACACACCTCGTATAATACTTTCATGTTATGGTTGTAACAATGCGATGGCTAGTTATATGTTATTATTGTTGCTGTGGTTACTGTTTATAAATTTACTTGTGCTCAAAATATCAATACTCAGCTTATATTGCTTATATTTCATGTCAATAACACGAGCAGATTTCCAGCTATATACCAATTTATTTGATTTTTGTTTTTTTCTTTAAAGCTAGAATGAATATCACCGTTTTATTTGCAACAATGAACCAACAGTCGGCTTTGGCAGTGGTAACTAATACATTCCTTTTTTTTTTTAACCAATTTGACTTAAAAAATAAACTGCATAGCCATATCACTAGTAGACCAGCCATAGGTCGCACCCTGTTTATAAATATTCTTGTACTGCATGCTGGTCAACATTCTGAATGCAAAATGCTAAATTTGTTTGACCTTTTGTCATTATCGACCTGCTTAAAAATTTTCTATTTTCTTTCTTGCAGCCATTATGTCAGAAACTCAGAATGCAACTTATTGTTATAGTATTGTGTGATGTGAAATAATATTTTAAATATTCAATGATATTCCATATATATATATATATATATATATATATATTTACACACACACTCTTCAACTCCCTACAGAGCATAGATTCCTAACCACTTTGACACAACATAGTTCTCATTTACCTACTCATAGCTGTATTTGTGGTACAGCGCTTCCAGCACAACGAAAAATGTTTTCATGACCTGATGTATCGATATTTGTGTCAAGCATTATTGGATGTGGGAATATATTTCCAATTCAGGCATCCACAAAGGAACACATATTATCACCTACCTCGCAAATTTACAACTTATTTATTATTAATAATGGCAATAGCAAAGAAAGAAATATCACTATCTCCATCGACGATAAACACCTTAACCTTTAGCGTGCTGTGTTTACAATTTGGGTGATACATTTTGCCCAAATTGTGCCATGTCTTGATTGCGGACGGCGAAATCCGCCGCCCAGAGCGTTAAACCCGAATCAAAATGAAAAAACCAGACTGGTAATTTTTGACAGAATGTTTTGGCAACATAAAGTAGACATTTCGTCGAACTTCCATTTTCTATTACTAAAATGGTGATAGACGATGTTGTGTGATTATAAAATTGAAATCTGAGCAATCTGTTGGCATTGACGTAGCGGCGAAGCAACATGACAGTGAATCGAGTTTATTATGCATTTCATTCATCATATATTCAGTGAAATAATTATTTATTCAAATGGAAAAGTGGAAAAAGAGAGGTAAGTTCTTCAAATACATTAATTAAAATATACCACAAGTTTTCCATTATGTAAAATATATAATATTCAACAGATTTCACAGCTTTAATGATCAAAAATATGGTACGCCTAGAGCTAAATCTATCTTTATCACTTTCTCACACATCTTGCATCACACACACACACAAACACATACACCAATATATGCAGAATTTAATTCTTTATTTATATGTGCAAATATTATTTAATATCTGTAACAACAAAAAAGTTATCCCGGTTTCAAAACAGCCACCGACGATTGCGTAACATTTCCAAAAACTGATTCCATGGCACTCAGTATCAGGAGATAAATTACACAATTATAAACACAGCGTGCTAAAGGTTAAACAGGTAAATGAGTTCACCTACTTAGGAAGCATTATATCGAGTGAGGGGAAAACCAGTAAAGAGATACAAAATAGATGCAACAAAACATACCAGATCCTAGGACAGATGACACTTATTTTTAAGAACAAAAATGTAAACATAGACACTAAAGTTGCATTATACAAAACTATTATTATTTCATCACTGTGCTACCAGTCCCAAACCTGGGCAATGACAACTCAAGACAAAAGAAAACTAGTAACAACAGAAATGGCATTTATACAAAGAATACTCAGAGTGTCATTAAGAGATAGAATTAGAAACAATAACAACAGACAGATAACCAAAAAAATACCAGTACTGGAACAGTATTGAAAAAGACAACAAATCAAGTGGTTTTCACACGCTTCCAGATTACCAACAGATAGCATGTCACAAATGGCCATGATACATAGACATAACGGCTATAAAGCCAGAGGCAGACCATGTAAAAGATGGACCACAGAAATCAAAGACGCTACAGGAACAAGCAACAAGCTTACAAACAGCACACAAGAAGGCCATCTCCAGAGAACTCTTCCACCCCTGACGCTGCATAGCAAACAAGGGCCACAGCGTATAGATAGGGTAACGTCTTATAAGCAAATGGGATTGCTCGTTATTATTACCTCTGGAATATAAATGCTAGCTACCTGTCTGAAAGAGTCGCAAAGAATAGCAACACTGATTACCTTTCATGCTTGTTGTAAAAGACAACTAAAGAGTTTTGGAGTGGAGTTAGCTGTATCATCCCATGTTTGGTCAAAGTAACCCAGAAGCTATGCTGAAGTTGGATGTGTCAGACAGAAAGGTATAGATATTCCAGCTAAACCATAAACCATGACTCAACACATTCTGTTGTCTCGACTTCATCCTGCTAATCTGCAGGAATTTGAAAACGAACGAAGAAGAATGCATGTCTAAGCAGCTATCAGTGCTCATTGTCGTGATGTCTGATATGTGTTGAAGGTGCTTGAAAACATCTTCTATCTTGTGCTGTGATGATATTCAGGCTACCTTGAGAACAGCATCAATACAGAAAATATGGGTAGGACATAAGAAGAACTGGAAGGAATAGCTGACAATACGACAGGATAGAGAGATTTTTATTGGGACCTGTTCTTTGCATTGAACTGAAAGGTGAATATATATATATATATATACATATACATATATGTCCGGCTCTGTGGAGGTGAAGTACAGAGCGTGTCTGTGACAGCCAAGATACAGGGTTCGAATCCCACCACAGGCAATTATGCATAGACAATGTTCAGAAAACAATGGCAAACTACTGATAATATTTATATTGCCTAGAAAATCACTACAGCCAATAAATGCCGGGTTGATGGCTATATCCTGAATAGGATACTCTACCAAAATATATATATATATATAGCATACTTTAAAAGGAGAACAGCTGGATTACATAATTTAATTTAAGATTACAAGCAAACGAGCATTCTGATATTGACTGTCATGTAGAGATTTTGTAGAAAAGCTGGTATACAAAATCCCAGCTGCCATTAGAGGACACACATGGGGTGGGAGATCTCCCTAACGGTAAAACTATTTGCCTTGTGCTCAACAGGTCATGGTTCGAATCTGGATTGTGATGCCGTTTACAAAGTTAATTTATTTTAGTTTCTGAGAGATTATCACTTGAAGCTATGGAATTACAAACTATAATAGTACTCTTGATAACCCATTTGCCCACTTATATAATAAATCCACTAAATATTTTGAGAGGGACAAAGTATGTATGGGGAAACCAGAGTTCAATCTTCTATGACCTTTGAACTTTTTTTTAAAAAGGACATATGCCAGAATGGGATCTATTCTTTTATCTTCAGCACATCTTAAAGATTGGAAAGAGAACCCATCAGAAATTCTCTAGGATAGAAGCTATTCAACGTATATTTGTGCTGTATTAAACACATTGCCACATTGAATCCTGGAATTGGGTATTTGATATGGAACTGCCTCATTGAATACCATCAGTAGTAATATCGATACTATACAAGAATCAGCGGACACATGTTTACCAGAACAAACTTTTGTTCGGATATTTCATTTCAGCGGAACTGATCAGTGCAGTTAGGGACAACTAACTAGTGTTAGCATTAACATTGACATTTATGTCCCTTTGTTAGCGCAAATCTACCTAATACTGCTGGTAGGAGGGAAGGCTGTGTATTTTAGTGTTTTGGGAGGAGGGAGGGGGGAGATTTACTGTTCGTGGTTATTATGATGTTTAGAATTTGGGAGGGGACCGATTTCAGTGTTGAGGTTAGGATTTGGAACATTGTAGCCGATGGGTAGGGATGGGTGTTGTGGGGACATTATGGAGAGGGGCGGGTGTTGATGGGGATGGGTGACTACACAGGTGGCCAATATCTGCTAATTTCCTCCAATATGGCACAGTAAGGATCGGAATTACACTTGCAGAGAGAAAGGGTTCAGTACCTGATGGGCTCAGGCGCTATTGGGACAAGGTTGCTCAGCTTGAAAACGCCTTGCTCTCAAACGCGAGGTGTGAGACTCAAACCTGTGTGAGGGGCTCACGATATCTATGAATGACGCCTCGGGTAGGAGGGCGAATGAGCCAGGGTCCAACTCTTCTGGCAAGTTCTTCCTCATACGGAACCAGGCTCGCGGATGAGAAACGGTTCAGTACCCGATGGACACAGGCAGAGTTTGTCCAATTGCACGAGATTGATTCATGGACGGTTGAGCACCTTGTGCCAGATAGATGCGCTCGCAAGCATCTTGGCAAAGAGGCACTACACACCAGCGTGCCCGGCGACAGATAGGCTGTCACGGACTAGGGACCAAACCCGAAATAAAGGAATGACGAAAACGGATGTGCTGGACCTCTGACGTCCTGACCACAAGTGGCCAACCGAGGTGCAAATAATCACAGTTCTACTGTGGAACTTGCAGCACAATGTACTTCACGATACCTGGCGGAAATCACACGAAATATTCGTTGCGGTTATTTGAGAGCGAACGCAGAAGAAGAAGAAGCACAGTAAGGATTGACATAGTTCTGGAGCCTAGATCGCCACTTGAACTCAGCAAGGTAGCTGTTTAAGTGATGCCGTGTTGTTCCATCGTGTTTCTTATTTCGCCACTTCGCACTTCCCAACATTTGCTCCACTGTTTAGGTATGGGCCCCGGTTCGCCCCATGAAGTTGTATCTGTGGTTCACTGTTAGATAGGGGTGCAAAGGGAACGCATTGCTCTCGGCGGACTCAGGGTTAGCAGATAACCAAGATCCCAAATGTACCTCCTTGTGGTGCACCCTGGAAACAGAAATACAGCAGCTCGAGCTGATTCTGGCCAAATCATTTGGGGATCGTGTCCGAGAATGTGGAGGTAGCAGATGGAAAGAGATTTGAATGCATAAAAGACAGACACTATCTCCGACACCACCAGCAACACCACATACAGCGACATTGTCGACATACAGTGAAGCTAGTTAGTCCAGTCCGAATGTTGGAGGGGCAGCCAATGAAAAAAGCATGAAAAGGTGGATGCATGGCGAAAGACAGATTTCATACTGAGTACAATGGAAAAAAATGAAAGGGCAGAACAGCGCTAGAGGACAGCGCCAACTGCAAATGGAAAGTGAAAACGATTATGGAAATGGGAACTACAAGCTCTGTTAGCTCATGATGAGCTTCAAGTTACTTGATTTCCTTAAAGGCAGAGACCCATACCCAATAATGGGCGTCTAGCAAAGCAAAAAGACCTGGCCTAACTCTAATGTCGAGTCTTCCTATACCGGAAACATGCTCGCAAAGAGAAAGGGTGCCGTAACCGATAGGCTAAGGCAAAAAAAGGGACAAAGATGACAGTCCTGGCCCAACTCTACTGTCAAGCTTTCCTATACTGGAAATACACTTGCAGAGAGAAAGGGTTCCGTACCTGATGGGTTCAGATACAAAAGAGACAACGATTTTAGCCTTGGCCCAACTCTAATGTCAGGTTTTCCTATACTGGAAATACACTTGCAGAGAGAAAGGGTTCCGTACCTGATGGGTTCAGATACAAAAGAGACAACGATTTTAGCCTTGGCCCAACTCTAATGTCAGGTTTTCCTATACTGGAAATACACTTGCAGAGAGAAAGGGTTCAGTACCTGATGGGCTCAGGCGCTATTGGGACAAGGTCGCTGAGCTCAAGAACGCTTTGCTCTCAAACGTGTAGTGTGAGACTCGAACTTGGGCGTTAGCAAAAATCGTCTGGGCGAAGAGTCACCACACACACGCGTGCCTTGCGACAGATAGGGAGGCTGTCACAGGCTAGGGTAGCCCACCTGAATTGTCAAGGCATGCTGAAATCGGATGTGCTAGGCCTACAAGGCGCATAACTAGCACAACGTAAACACGCTCCCTGCGGAAATAGCACGGATATTTATGCTGGTTACAATGGCGCGAACGCAAAGCAAACAAACAAACTGTTAGATGGTTGAAGCCTGCTCTTCTGATCTCAGTAGTTTTATATCCTTTCCAACAGTCGGATTATATGATTGATCCAGGCTTAATATTGTCAACAATTGCCATTCAAGTAGCAGAATTTCTATCTTCAACTTGCAGGAAGAAAACATCCTTTGTCTCACGACATAGGTCACCAAATACCCATTGTTGAGGCAACACTTTGCCAGAGTTTGCCTTTCTTTTAGTAAATAGGCTTTCGTCAAGCTCAGTAGACAGACATCGTCGATTGCATTAGCCATTTTGTTTTTTTGACTAGTCTGCAAGAAATATGCGCACACAGTGTCTTGCGCATAACAAACATTAAAAAGTTTGATGAGATACGTGAATGGTTTCTGCGCAAAGCATTAAAAATCGTGACCCTATCTACTGATTCTTGTATAGTACCATAATATTCTATGGGGAACTGCTGAAAGTATAACTTCTACATCATGTAGAATACCTGTGTGTTACAAGGACATGAAAGGAGAGCAAATAGTAATGCTGTCATCTGCCATACATGTTGTACGAGATGAATAAGGAGGTTGAATGTGATATTGATTACTCTTCCCGATGTTATCTACTGTGATGAAGCCTGCTGAAGACCCATGCATAGAATGCTAGGAGGGAATCAACCTTTTTATCTGCAGTCTGCCTTGAGATAGCAAAAAAAAAGCATAACAGTCCTCTCCAGATTAGAAGACTGCTGATTCTGATATTACATTCCACAGCCACATTGAGTGAAATAATTATGACATTCCACAGCCACATTGAGTGAAATAATTATGACATTCCACAGCCACATTGAGTGAAATAATTATGACATTCCACAGCCACATTGAGTGAAATAATTATTACATTCCACAGCCACATTGAAATAATTATTACATTCCACAGCCACATTGAGTGAAATAATTATTACATTCCACAGCCACATTGAGTGAAATAATTATTACATTCCACAGCCACACTGAGTGAAGTAATTATTACATTCCACAGCCACATTGAGTGAAATAATTATTTTTACATTCCACGGCCACATTGAGTGAAATAATTATTACATTCCACGGCCACATTGAGTGAAATAATTATTACATTCCACAGCCACATTGGGTGAAGTAATTATTACATTCCACAGCCACATTGAGTGAAATAATTATTACATTCCACAGCCACATTGAGTGAAATAATTATTACATTCCACGGCCACATTGAGTGAAATAATTATTACATTCTACAGCCACATTGAGTGAAATAATTATTACATTCCACAGCCACATTGAGTGAAATAATTATTACATTCCACAGCCACATTGAAATAATTATTACATTCCACAGCCACATTGAGTGAAATAATTATTACATTCCACGGCCACATTGAGTGAAATAATTATTACATTCCACGGCCACATTGAGTGAAATAATTATTACATTCCACAGCCACATTGAGTGAAATAATTATTACATTCCACGGCCACATTGAGTGAAATAATTATTACATTCCACGGCCACATTGATTGAAATAATTATTACATTCCACAGCCACATTGAGTGAAATAATTATTACATTCCACGGCCACATTGAGTGAAATAATTATTACATTCCACAGCCACATTGAGTGAAATAATTATTACATTCCACGGCCACATTGAGTGAAATAATTATTACATTCCACAGCCACATTGAGTGAAATAATTATTACATTCTACAGTCACATTGAGTGAAATAATTATTACGTTTCACGGCCACATTGAGTGAAATAATTATTACATTCCACAGCCACATTGAGTGAAATAATTATTACATTCTACAGTCACATTGAGCGAAATAATTATTACATTCCACGGCCACATTGAGTGAAATAATTATTACATTCCACGGCCACATTGAGTGAAATAATTATTACATTCCACAGCCACATTGAGTGAAATAATTATTACATTCCACGGCCACATTGAGTGAAATAATTATTACATTCCACAGCCACATTGAGTGAAATAATTATTACATTCTACAGTCACATTGAGTGAAATAATTATTACGTTTCACGGCCACATTAAGTGAAATAATTATTACATTCCACAGCCACATTGAGTGAAATAATTATTACATTCTACAGCCACATTGAGTGAAATAATTATTACATTCTACAGTCACATTGAGTGAAATAATTATTACATTCCACGGCCACATTGAGTGAAATAATTATTACATTCCACGGCCACATTGAGTGAAATAATTATTACATTCCACAGCCACATTGAGTGAAATAATTATTACATTCCATGGCCACATTGAGTGAAATAATTATTACATTCCACAGCCACATTGAGTGAAATAATTATTACATTCTACAGTCACATTGAGTGAAATAATTATTACGTTTCACGGCCACATTAAGTGAAATAATTATTACATTCCACAGCCACATTGAGTGAAATAATTATTACATTTCACAGCCACATTGAGTGAAATAATTATCTGGGACGAAATCTCTCTGGAAAATGTCCCATCAAAGTAACGCAGTAGAATGTGGGCGTCTGTGGTGGCTTTGTTGATAGCGATACCTACAGTAGTGAAAAAGTCAAACATGCTTGACTATGGTTAGCTATCAGGTTGGTGTACAGTGTAAAGTATGGGAACAAATTCTATTGTCTAATAGTGGTATGGCTACAGACATCCATCTTTAAGTGGAAAAAACAACAAACTTTTAGTTTCTATGTCAAAGTCAGATTTGTCGGGATATTGGTGCAAATAAAATGACGACACAAACACATCTCCATTTCCTGGACTTCAGGTAAATGTGGTAGGACTATTGTCCTTCTTGGTAGAATTCCTAGTAGAAGTTTGAGAACAAGCACAAAAAAAGCCACAGAAACATCATTCCTTAAATTTTTTTAGTGTTTGTTGTCAAACTGCTGATGGATCTCTCTTGTAGAGGGACAATGGTCCTACTAGATTTCCAGTAGGGTGTAGTCAAGAGAATGGAGAGGCTCCATGTAACCATTTTATTTGTGGCAATGACCCAACATATCTGACTTCAACTCAATCTGGAACTGAAGTATAGCCTCACTGAATGGCACAAGAAATCCTATTTTGATTTTCTATTTTTATCACAATCCTGGCACTGAAATAAAGTATAGCAACTGGTACCGTCTCATGAATAGGAAACAATATATTGAAGAAATACTGATGTGTATTTTTATTTTGCTGCTTTAAAAAATATTTTTTTTTATAACTGATGATAATCTGACTTAATATTTCATCATTCTCATGGTTCTTGTGCTTCATTTAGTTATAGTTTGGGATGTTTGAGTCATTATGTTAATGTGCTGAGTTTTACCTAAAACATTTATTTGACATCACATGGTTGTTATCACAACCTACATGGTTGTTAGCACAACCTTCTTTTGTCACCTTTTACATTATTGGTAGGTTAATGTAGACCTATTGCTTCCTCCTTAATCTTGCCATGGCAACAAACCGGTAAAGTTTATTGATTGTTAACATTTAATTCTACAATAATTTTTTACTTGTGAAATCTAATTTAATAACTCAATTTCTGTAAGAGATGTTTTTTTTCTCCTTCATTTGTAAAATGTGGTATCATTAGTTTTAAGTTGTGACCAAGTTTTATATTTATGTACTAATGACATTTTGAAACAAAGCTTTCATTTCATGCACATTTCAAATGTAAGCCTTTTTGTAAATGAGTTCTTTGAAAAATTCATGTAACCAAGTTCATTTTAAGATTTTAAGGTGACATATTTCTCAGAACTACCAGAATCTCTTTATGACTATTCTCAGACTACATTGTCTAAATTAGTGGTTCTCAACATGGGCCATATTGTTTTCTGGGGGACTACATTATTTTGTTGGGAATCATGAAAAGAACAAGGGCAAATTGGGAGGTCCATGGATATGTCTAGGAGAGCCACAGAAATATAATTATTAGAATGATGGTTAATCTGTAGAAGCCCTATGTCGACATTTTTCGACGTGTGTACTCTTTCCATAGGTGCCCGATGTCGAAATGCTATGTCGAGGTGCTATGTCACAGTGGACATATGGATGCAAAGGGAACGCATTGCTCTAGGCGGACCCAGGGTTAGCAGATAACCAAGATCCCAAATGTACCTCCTCTCGGTGCACCCTGGAAACAGAAATACAGCAGCTCGAGCTGATTCTGGCCAAATCATTTGGGGATCGTGTCCGAGAATGTGGAGGTAGCAGATGGAAAAAGATTTGACTGCATAAGAGACAGACAATATCTCCGACACCACCAGCATCACCACATATCGACATTCGTCTGGGCGAAGAATCACCACATACACGCATGAGACACTGTCGACATACAGTGAAGCTTGTCAGTCCAGTCGGAACAGTTGGCCAATGTAAAATGCACGTAAAGATAGATGCATGGCGAGAGACAAATAGATTTCATACTGAGTACAATCAAACAATGAAAGGGCAGAACAGCGTTAGAGGGCAGTGCGAACTGCAAATAGAAAGTGAAAAGTTCCTAGGAAAGGGGAACTACAAGCTCCGTCAGCTCGTGACGAGCTTCTAGTTACCTGTGCTCCTTACAGAGACCCTACCCAATCATTGGCGTTCAGAAAAGCAAGAAGTTCTAACCCAACTCTAATGTCGAGCCTTCCTAAACCGGAAATATGCTCACGAAGAGAAAGGGTTCTGTACCCGATGGGCTTAGGCAAGAAAGGGACAACGATGGTAGTCCTGGTCCAACTCTACTGTCAAGTTTTCCTATACCGGAAATATACTTGCAGAGAGAAAGGGTTCCATACCAGATGGGCTCAGGCACAAAAGAGACAATGATTTTAGCCTTGGCCCAACTCTAATGTCAGGTTTTCCTATACCGGAAATACACTTGCAGAGAGAAAGGGTTCAGTACCTGATGGACTCGGGCGCTATTGGGACAAGGTCGCTCAGCTCGAGAACACCTTGCTCTCAAACGCGTGGTGTGAGACTCGAACAAGAAGTACACGATGTCAGTGAATGACACCTCGGCTAAGAGGGCGAAAGAGCGAGGGTCCAACTCTTCCGATGAGTTCTTCCCCTTAAGGAACCAGGCTCACGGATGAGAAATGGTTCAGTACCTGATGGGCATAGGCACAGTACGTCCAATTACACGAGGCAAGTTCATAGACAGTGGAACACCTCGTGCAAAAATCGTCTGGGCGAAGAATCACCACATACACGCATGCCTGGAGACAGATATGGAGGCTGTTGCAGGCTAGGGTAGCCCACCCGAATTGCCAAGGCATGCCGAAATCGGATGTGCTAGGCCTACAAGGCGCATAGCGGTGACACAACTTAATCACGCTCCCGGCGGAAATCACATGGATATCTGCGCTGGTTACAATGGAGCGAATGCAAAAAAAACAAACAAACAGTGGACATAGCCATTCGTAGTCATGAACAACAATCTCCCATGTTAATTTCCTGCCATTCTTTTATAATAAATATTAAATAGAGTGATTTCATTTGGTTTTTTACGCTTCAATATATAAGCCTAGTGGTAATTTATTCAACTTTTTCACATTTGCAAGCCAAAATCTGTAGACCTAACTTCAGTTATGCCATTTTTTGTGAACTCTTCATGGATTATGATTTAAACCAAGACTATTTTTAAACAAGTAAATTTAAGTAGGAAGCCAGAGGACATTTTATTTTAAAAATTCATGAGACTAACTGGAATTGAACCAGTCCGTTCAACGGCACCAAATCGCCTAGCAACAATTGCACACGCGTTCTTCCGTAATTGACTATTTGCATCTCCAAGAAAAGATGCGATTTCGTCAAGCCATTTTAACCGTGAACACAAAGTCACCCAAACGGACCAATCGACACAAGGACTATTACAACAACAACAAACATCCCGTACAGGTATTGAAATATCCTCAGTAACAACAAACACATAACATAATATCCGTATTAGTTATACAAGGGCTGATAGGTCTTCTTGTAAACATGGATAACATATATAGACAATACAATTTTGCTTCAAATAATTGTTTATACAAGTAAATTTAAGTAGGAAGCCAGAAAATATTTTTTTAAAAATTCATGAGACTAACAGGAATTGAACCAGTCCGTTCAACGGCACCAAATTGCCTAGCAACAATTGCACACGTGTTCTTCCGTACAAGACTAACCGCATCTCCAAGAAATGATGCGATTTCGTCAAGCCATTCAAACTGTGAACACAAAGTCACCCGAACGGACCAATCGAGACAAGGACTATTACAACAACGCTTTTTTAAAGCATTAGTATTGCAGGTACATTAAATAAACATATGGAGTTTGAGGGGAATGTTGATAATAATTAATAGTGATATAAATAATTTCATTTACGATGAGGAATTTGAGGAGCCGTGTTTTCTACAGCTAGGCCCACGCATGACATTGACGGATAAGTTCTTTGTGTGCATTTGTCCACATTCTTGATTTTGGTTGTACACAACATAACACTGTCACACAAAGCAAACAACACCTCCAAACCATATCCAGCATCCGCTTATCTCTATTGTCTCAGAATATGAAATCAATAACGTTATATCAATAACAGAATATGAAATCATGAAGTTATGCCAAAAAAGCAAACGTGCAGAAAAACCACAAGTCATAAAAAATGGCTGGGTTCCAGAGGATGTTGCATAATTTTTGTCTAGGTTAATAAAAATTTTAGTAAGTTTTTTACAGTGGAATCCAATTATAACAGCTTGCTCTGAACTAAAGAAATATGTATGAAATAAGATAAAAAGAATAACATATAAAGGAATGTATGTAATAACAGAAATTCCCACTATATACAGTGCAAACAGTAAAGAATAAATATATTTGAGGATTTTCAAAACTGATGTTAAAAAGGAAAATTTGTTATAAAAAGATACTGTATAGAGGGATTCCACTGTAATTAAATTATATAATAATTAGCCCGGAAAAAGGTGTCATGTTTTTGTTAGGTCACCAGGGACCATGGAATAAAGTTTGTCCCAAAAGGGGGCCACAAGTGAAAAAATTTTGAGAACCATCCTAGTAGATCACCAAGATTATCATAAATACTTCTGTTCATTTACATTTGTTGCTACCACCGATGACGTATGTATCAAACCATTGGCTCAAATAAAATGGTAACAATGCATTTCCATTCTCTGGTTTGCATGCTGTTGGAAATCTAGGAGGACCATTGTCCTGCTAGATAAGAGATCCAGTGGGAGTTTGAGAATGAATGTTGAAGAAGAGAATGTACATTTGTAATGTTTTAGATGACTTTGTTAATTCTTCAAGAACTACTGTCCAGGAGTGAGTGCTACATGTCAATTCTCCATCAGCTATTGTTATGTTATGTTATGTTCCTCCAGGGCCATAGGCGGCGCATAGGGCAGAAACCATAGCTTTCCATTTCTGTCTTTGTGTTGCCAGGTCTTTCAATATCAGCTATTGATGTAAGTGAATTATACAATTAACTCATCAAGAACTGTTGATGTGAGTGAATTCTATAATTAATTCATCAAGAACTGTGGATTTGAATGAATTCAACATTTAATTCATCAAGAACTATTGATGTGAGTGAATTCTACAATTAATTCATATTTTAAATGACTTTACATAACAAAAGCTTAAGAACCACTGATAAAAGTTGTATAACAGCGATGTTTGTTTGCAATATAAAACACCAGCCAATTATGTTTCATTGTATAGAACATTTTCAAGTACATGCTGAGATAACACAAATAATTTAAATTACACGTTTACTTTCAGATTTGTTTGTGTTTTGTATTAAGTACTAAACTACAGGAGTATTGTGCCAAGAAATTTTCTATGGAAACATGTGTATTTCCTGGGCAACATATGGACGTGAAGCATGGACACTAAATAAAACAGTGGCCAAGAGAATAACATCATTTGAATTAAAGTGTTATAGAAGAGTTTTGAGAATACCATGGACAGCGAAGAAAACAAACCAGGAGGTGTTTGAACAATAAACCATCTGAACAATTAACGTCCAGGCTGGCTTCTGAACACTATATTAAAGAAAAAGCTAGTTTTTTTTCGGTCATATTAAGAGACACGACGGCATGGAGAGAGTGTTAATGGAGGGGATGATAGAAGGCAACAGGGGCAAAGGCAGACCAAGACGCTGTTGGACAAAAGACATTCAAGAATGCCTGCGCATGTCACTGGAAGATGCAGGGCAACTTGTTCAAGACCGCGGAGAATTCAAGAGATCCATAGGAAAGACTACGTTCTGGAAAGAATATGTCACTTGATGATGATTAAGTACTATAATAGATGTGCTCATGAGCAGATGTAGTTTGTGAATATGTTTTGTTTTTAAGGTAAATTGGTATTTGAGCAGAGATTATTGAAATATATTAGTAATATATAAAACTAGGGGTGGGCAAAATACAGCCCATGGACCAAACACAGCCCCCTAATTTTCATTGGCTCGAAAGACTGACTGAAAATTACTATATACACTGGTCCCTGAGCTCAGAAAACATCAAATCACAAGCTATCTTAGCCAAACTGTAAAATACAATGCTAAATAGTGATAAGGAGAAATGATTACGTCAAATCTTTGATTTTGCTAGTTGAAAACTGTTGAGAGCGAAACACACTTCCAGAGACAGTGCTTACTATTAACTTGTGATATTTGACAGTGACCTGACTAGGAATTCAAACGTAGCATGTCTTTTGATGCTAAAAAGAGCATTTCAGTTAGCTTAACATAAACTGTGGTGGTACTTCTCAGCCTCTGTAAGACCATTCCGATAAAGTGGTTTTTTTATAAGATCCGGACTCTGTCCAAACAAATTCTTTATACTTTACTTATTGTTTATTTCTTTCTAACCCCAGGAATTGCGAGCGATTAGCTCTTACTTCCTATATGCAGTGGGGAGATTTGTCAGAGCTTTCTTTCATACCCAGGAGACTGCAGCTTTCGGCTTAATGCAATGACTATTGAAGGAGCCTTCTACTCAGAGAGGGTACTCTACCATACTTATAAATAACTATACAATTAAAAAAACTCTGATGGTATGGTAGACATGTTGCTATGGCTGGCTCTGGACCACGACTCTGTGTTGAGAAGCATTGAATTATGGTATCCTTTGAAACTTTGAAGAACCAAAAACAGATTTTCAGATTTCGACTGACTGGCTTGATTCACCAGTCCCAAAATTAGCCCACATCTGATCTAAAGTAATGTCACAGATTATATTGCAATTGAAAAAAATAAGAGTATCTCAGGTAATGTTGCAACTTAAATTATACATATCTCAACTCACTTCACAGTTTGTTGTGACTGATCATTACCAATGTAAATACAACTGGAAAACTGGTTAAAATCTAAGACACTGCACCCAGGAAACCCCCTTATCTGTTCAATCTTCTTTCAACTGAAGGTGCTTAGAGTACTAACACTGCAACTGTTCAGACACAATGTAATGTTTTTATTTAAACTTAGAAAATCAGGTCCACATTTTCATTTATGGCTACTTGGTAATTGAAATATACGGAGAATTGAACCCTTATGTTGTGTGATAGAATCTAGTGCTCTAATCAAAGTAACTTTTTGTCTACACTGTTTCAGCTGGAACCAATGGCTTGGCAAGTTAGTTAGTTAGTTCCTATGGGCAAACAGATGGTGTGTCAGCATCAATATAGATAAGTACAGCACTACTATCTTTACTCTCTCACCAAAGCAAAAATGCTGGTGACATCAAGATAAATGTAGAGCTCTTGAAGGAAGACAAACAACCAACAAATATCTTGGAGTCACATGTAGCATTAGGCTAACATGGAAAGAAATCATCAACAAAGGTCAAGAAAATTAGCCATCCTGAGAAAACTAAGTGAAACAAAATGAGGAGCAAATGGGAAAATACTTAGTAAAGTTTACCATAGGACATACAACCACACATATGACCACACCTGGAATATGGATCTACATAGTGTCCATCATCACATTACATGAGCTAGATAAGGTGTAAAACCAGTTTATTGGGGGCGTGGTACAGAGCGTCTGTGACGGCCATAGTACCAGATTTAAATCCCACCACATGCATTTGTGTATCCAGACTGCTCAGAAAGCAATGACAAACTACTGACTTACAGTGCATAGAAAATATATGGCTACGTCTTGAATAGGATATAATACTAATTTAAAAAAATATATATATAAATAACTATGTATGATCAGAACATGTGTATTTCCAGTGGCAACATACGGTGTTGGGGCATAGGCATTAAATAAAGCAGTAGCAAAGAGAATTGCTAACTTTGAAATGAGATGCTACAGAAGAATTTTATGTATACCATGGACAGCTAAAAAGACAAAACAAAAAGTATTAAGATCAATCAACATCATAATAAGAAAGCTGGTTTTTTGTGGGTCATATAAAGAGACATTACAGCATGTAAACATTAATAGCTGAAGACAGAGTTAATGGCAACAGGGCGCCCACGATGACAATGGTGGAGTGATATATCAGATTGTTTAAGCATATCTCTAGCTGTAGCAGGTCAACTCGCCCAGAATCGCGGAGTGTTCAGAGAATCCATAAAGAAGACTACATTCTGGAAAGAATATGTCACATGATGATGATCTATATAAATTAATATTAATGTTATAATTCCCATTATAATTGTGTCATTATCAAGTATAAGAATAGAATATTAAATACCATAATAATTATAACTAATAAGTTATATTTTACATGTTCTTCATTATCTTTCAGTATTGGCAAGTACTGAAAGATAATTTATAACTTGTGTTTTTCTCTAACTGATGTGCAAACAAGTGTTTCTATTTGACTACATTCCAATGTCATCTGTTCCTAAGTCTATTGATATTTATAACAGATATTGTACACAATGATGAAGATATGTGATGTTACTATATAAGGACACTGAATAAGGGATTCATTATGATGTCTGTTTATTTGAAAATTGATGTTTACTATTTTGGTAACATGATGGTACTGTGTGACTTTTCTTCCTTAGTGAATTCAAATCAAGGTGTACTTCCTAGCAGTGAGATTTTGTTTGACAATTAAAAATAAGGATCAATTAACTCATTTTCCTATTATCCAACCTGAAATAAATCTGAACAATCATTTTGCAACTTTAATTCACTTATTTATTTAAAGACAACTATTGACAAAAATACTGTTTAGTGATAAAGCAATGTTGGTACTTTATCCTATTTGTGGGCTTCTGTGGATGTGACAATAAAGATGCAAGACAGCAACAAAAGATCAAGCATCCATGACTGTGGTTAGCTTTAATCTTTGTAGCCAGCTGATAGATAAAGGAACCAGATCTCTTGTATGGCTGGCCGACTATACTATCAATATTATTACAGACGCTCACCATTAAGTGGCAGAAGTAAAAAACATTGAATATATTAGTTAGGTATTATCCAGTAGGTCTGTTGATTTCGCACACTGGAAATGTCCATAGGTGTTCTGATCTCCACCTCAGTAAATCTCTAAGGGCATAACGGCAGATGGTTCCGGTTCTATGTTGGTTCACTGCTCTTTTTGAAGTCTTTGTCAGGGGTTCTCTATAGGCAACACCCATCCTCCTTCCCAATTCTCGCTATTGACTCATACTCAGTCATCTCAAAATGTTCTGATCGTGAGGACTCACGAAGAGCAGTGAGTATGTCTGCTCGGTCCATAGGCTGACCGTCTTTTGTGGTGACGAGACTAGCTAATTGGTCGGCCCGTTCATCTCCCTCCACGCCTGCATGTCAGTGAATGTGTTAGTTACTATGCTAAAGTTGGATGTGTCGGGTCATTGTTGCAAATAAAACGGAGACACAACATATTTCCGTTCTCTGGATTCATCATCAAACCCATAACCCTTCAAGGTCGTAGGGGACCACTCTGGAAACATCAAAACAAAAATTTCACCATGCCTCTCTGTTCTTTAAGTGTAGAGAATCCTAATCATGTCCAGCCGTTAATATTATCAATCCATCTTTTCCTCTGAACTATTCTACTTCATGCTCAACTGTTCCCTGCAAGATAGTTTTGGAAAGGGAATCATGCCTCATCATGTAGCACAATCACACAAGTTTGCGACACTTTATAAGATGTTCTTGTTGGCAAACAAGAGTATTAATTTTTGTTGTCTGGCATATGTTGGGTTTTATGTGCTGTATAATAGATGAGCAGTATTCATATGTAACATTTGTTTTCAAAAGCCTGTATTCTCCTTTCCATTTCCTCTGTAACTGTCCAATTCTCACATCTGTACACAAGAATACTGGCAGGTATTATTAGAGATTTAGATTTTATCTTCACTTTTGTACTTATTCTGCTCTTCCATGTGATATTTAATCTGGACATTGTAGTCTAATCAAGTAGTATTTATTTTTAAGTTAGTGCTTCCATCACTGCTCACATAAGATCCTAAGTATTTAAAGGTATCAGCTTCTTCTAGTTTCGGCCCATTTACCCAGATGTTAATAGGAGTCATGTTTGCCGTTAGTTCGCTCTTCTCAGTGTTTTAGAAGGTTCATGAGTTGTGCCATACCATAGGCTGTGCAAATTTTTTCAAGTTATAGTAGTAAGTTCTTGAAGTTCTTACTGCCAGCAATAAGATCAATGTCATCTGCAAATCGCAAGTTGCACATTGTCCTGCTAGAAGAGATATCCTGTGGGAGATTTAGATCATGAAAAAAAGAGTATATTTCAGGACACAGTGATGAACCCAGAATTTTTGGTTGGATTGATTTTCTAAGCAATATTTACATTCAGTAGGTGACAATTGCTTTCTAAACGGTATGGTTTTACAACTGTCTGCGTTTGAAATTGAACATAGTACCTTGGCCGCCCAAGATTCTCTGTACCTTTTCATCACAGAGGGCTGTTTAATGATAACACAAACAAAATACAGCCACAAGTGCAAAATAAATGTTGAATGCATGTACAAAGGTTGGTCTTGTCACTGTCTACATTCTAAGAATATATTTTGATTGTTCTTCTCCGTTCTCAAATGCTGATATGGATCTCTTCAATGAATTGTACTGTGATCGCCAGCGTATGACAAGGCCAAAGAGCTCTGTACATCAGAGGTGTTTCAGATGGCCATAGTTTTCTTATTGTGGTGTTACACAGTGGGCAATTCTGTAAAATATGTTTTGTGTTTTCCACACTGGCACAGACTGGCTTTACCAGATTCAAATTCCCTATACAATTGAGTTTGTTATGACCTATTCACAATCTAAAAATGTTCCAAGCTTGTGGATGGCATCATCGTTTTGGCTGCACGGATGAGCTCAATTACATTTCATGTCTGTGGATCTTGTGATGTTGGACTTCATTTCTGGAAATGATACAGTATCTTCTACAAGTTGTTATTTCCAGTTCTCTCTCTGCTTGTTAGACAATATTAAACATTTTCTGAAACCAGTTAATTTATAGTGACCAGTCTATTAACTTGGATGATTTATATTGATGTAGATAGAGATGGTTGTTTGACAATCTTTCTAATTCTAACTAAACCTTGTTTCCTTGGTACATAGGGCTACAATTGTTGCTCTCAAACAAATTCTGGGATGTCTAGTGTTGGATTGATGTAAGGTATAGTTGAATAGTTTTGACTATACTTATCACTTCTGCTGTTCCTTCTCCAGGCTTCTTTATCACCTTTTCATTTAAAAAACAGGTAGATCTGCAGAAAACCCATGATCTGATCAGTGAAAATTGAAAACACAAGGTAATGAATTTTGTGTATGACTGGAAAAACCAAGACCAATTAGCAGTATTGGAGACCTGCCAACTAAAACATACACTTGAACTAGTTTCTGATTTGCATGCAATCTATTGGTTGGCTATTTTTGGCATGTGATTCCAATAGTGTGTAAATAGCGACCAATAAAAATTCTAACAAGAATAAAAAACATAACGAACGGGGCCCAAATTATTTAAGCTAGAAGACCTGTACTACTGTCGATTGCCATGGGAAAAACACGTCCAATTGGCCTTTTGGTCAACATGTCAATTTGTTTTCCTGTGTACTTACAGTTTGCAACACTGCATTTTACCATGTGCTTGCAATTTCTACCTTTGTTGGTACTGTACCAATCAAACATATGTCTGGTTTGGTGTTTCCTGAATATGTATGCAATCAAAAACCACATTCTTTAACCTCCAGCTGTGTTCATTGTCTATTTTTTCCATCAAATCTGTGTTTATCACTTCTTACCATGTGATATAAAGTAATCAAGGAATACATATTGTTAGTGAATATCTGTAGACAGATTGTGAGATTTTTTTGTCACGTCATGTCTGAGAGTTAACAGATTTTTACATTTGTCTTGAATATTTTGAACTTATTTCATACAGAGAAATCTGTTATGTTCGAAATTCGGTTAGGAAAGTTAACATAGATTTGATAATCATGATTGGCATATTCGTATGTTCCTCCTTTATATTTGCCGTTCAAAGGGCCAACCAAAATTGTTCATATTGCACAAGTAAGCAGTAAAGCATTGCACAACACATTCTGGACTACACCCAAGTTTCCAACATAAATTCATTTCACTTTGCCTATCATAATTTTTTTTTCTAGTTTGGTTTTTTTACTTGTAACATAATTCCGGGGATGTGGAATTCAGACTTGGGAAAAACAGGTTTACTCAAGTTGCAAGATGAATTGTTGTCAGCTGAACCTACCTGGTTCAAATCCAATCTTTTTTTGTCACTAACAATCTTAGTTTCAACTTTTCTTGTAATACTTCTGGGTGGGTTTAACTATTTTTTATTTCACTTTTATATATTATGAGTGGATTCAAACTGGGGTCACACACCTCAATAAATCACCCTGAGGATGTTTGTACATTGTCTGGTGCATAGGATTTTACATTTGTCTCTATTTTTGATTTCTTTCAAACACTTACTATATATGTGAATCCCACCTTTCAAGTTCTTTATGGTCTCTCTTCTATATGTTTTAGGTCTTCCCTGTGGGCTCAAAGTCATTGACCTGTAGCTATATTATATCTTTTACTAGTTTTCTGAGGTTTTGTCCAATCCATTTTAGCTAAGTGTCCACCAAATCTTGATCTGTTCGTCTCTATATCTCATATCTTGTCCTGTTTATTATTTCTCTTATTAGATGTTCACAAATTGAATCACCTACTAATCTTCATTTCGACTTTACTAATACTGACTGATTCAACTTTATTTGCTATCTGCATTTCAGACACATCCCTGTCATCTATTTATAAACTCTTATGTACATGCTTAAGATTGTCTTATATTTAAAAAAATAATTGGAATATTTGTTAATGTCCATATTTCTGCACAATACACTATATCAGTATTAATATTTGTGTTCAATGTTTTGTGTCTATTTACAAATAATTGTCCCAAACAATTTATTCTTGCCGTGATTGCTGCATCTGTACTTCTGTGGTATTTATTATATGCACAGATACTTATTCAAGTTATTCTGTTGAATTATTACTTTTTTTTGTTTATATTTTTTGAAGTTAGCATCATCTTTTATGTTTGCTTTTCTGATATTAACAGTGATAATTTAAGAAAGAATCTAGTCAGTGTTGATATTTATCTTCAGTCATTTATTTTATCCATTTATTGTCTGGCTGTGAAGTAAACAAGTGTAGATTTTACACAAAGTTGAAGTCTTTCAGACAGGTCTAAAGAATTTATTTTTAGTTAGTTTTCTTTTTGTGATCTCTGTCACACTTGAATCAACAGGAATATGACACATAGTTTCATCCATGAAAAAATTAGATGTGTCATATACAATGTATCTATGTAATGGTAGGAGCAACAATGTGTATCTATGTAATAGTAGAAGGAGCAACAATGTGTATCTATGTAATAGTAGACTGAGCAACAATGTATCTATGTAATGGTAGAAGGAGCAACAATGTATCTGTGTAATGGTAGAAGGAGCAACAATGTGTATCTATGTAATGGTAGAAGGAGCAACAATGTATCTATGTAATGGTAGAAGGAGCAACAATGTATCTATGTAATGGTAGAAGGAGCAACAATGTGTATCTATGTAATGGTAGAAGGAGCAACAATGTATCTATGTAATGGTAGAAGGAGCAACAATGTGTATCTATGTAATGGTAGAAGGAGCAACAATGTATCTGTGCAATGGTAGAAGGAGCAACAATATGTCTGTGTAATGGTAGAAGGAGCAACAATGTATCTGTGTAATGGTAGAAGGAGCAACAATGTATCTGTGCAATGGTAGAAGGAGCAACAATGTATCTATGTAATGGTAGAAGGAGCAACAATGTATCTGTGCAATGGTAGAAGGAGCAACAATGTGTATCAATGTAATGGTAGAAGGAGCAACAATGTTTCTTGATTAGGAACAAGTGTCACAGCACTGGGGGAATTCCCATATATGCTCTGCTTGCCGTTCCGTCATCCCAGTTGCTGATTATGCGTTCTTCTGATCTTTCCAGAGAGGGAGTACTTTCTCCCATCACCTCTAGTCACTCCCATTTCTACCATTCTCTGAATATGTACATTGTCACGTTCGACTTCCTCCTCGTCTTCTCGTAGAGTATCCATGACTGCTCTAATCAATTGAATCCTGTCTCTTCTTATCTCGGTGCCGTTCACCAAAGCTTTACCAGCCAAATCATCGGCTCTTTCGTTTCCCCTGACCCCATCATGACCAGGACAGTAAATCCATGTAATGCTCTGCGCATTGTCGAGAAGAGAGACCAGACCCATTCAGTTCTGATCATACACTTTTTCTATCTTGCGCAGCATACTTTGAGAGTCCGATAGAATCACTGAGTCTGTTGGTGGTTGTGTCGTCAGCCAAGTGAGAGCTGCTGTCACCGCTTTTATTTCCATTCTCATACCAAAATCGCAAGAAATTAGCTGAGAAGTCAGCTGCCTACCCCTCTACAACAATGTATCTATATAATGGTAGAAGAGGCAACAATGTATCTATGTAATGGTAGAAGGAGCAACAATTATTTCTCTCAGGATAGAAGGAGCAACAATGTCTACATTTCAGGGTAGAAGAAGCAACGTCTACATCTCAGAATAGAAAGAGCAACAATGTATCTATCTCAGGATAGAAGGAGCAACAATATCTATCTCAGGATATAAGGATCATCTACATCTTGGGTAGAAGGAGCAACAATGTCTACATCTTAGGATAGAAAGGGATAAACAATATCTATCACAGGATAGAATTGCCACAATTTATCTATGTCCTTGTAGAAGGAACAATAATCTCAATGTAGAAGGTTAAAAACAATGTCTACATCTCAGGATAAAAGAATGAACAATGTCTTCATCTCAGGGTAGAAGGGGGTAAACAATATCTATCTCAGGATAAAAGGTGCCACAATATATCTATATCACTGTAGAAGGAGCAATAGTCTCAAAGTAGAGGGCCAAACAATGTATCTATCTCAGAATAGATGGATCAACCATGTATCTATCTCAGGATAGAAGCAGCGTCTCTACCTCAGGGTGGAAGGGGATCAACCAAACTTCTTTTGTGTGTATACCGGTAGCATGTATTCTTCACATTTTCTTTGACAATTGGGCAGCATTATTTATAGTTGCGAATGTGTATATTTGGTGACATCTCTTGCCATGTGCTCATTGACACAGTATTAATATCAAACAGTTAAAAGAAAAAAATACAAGTCATTGATAAGGTAATACTTGCATTTCCTGGGTCCACAAAGAATAGTAACACAGTGACCTGTCACACATAAGAATTGACTACGGTAGAGATGAGCATGGAGTTGGCAACCCCAGATCAAAGTAACACAAAATTGTCATGCTGAAGTTGGATATGTTGAGTTGAAAATTGCAGATACTTGTAGCTCAAATAGCAAATATATAGCTACAGAATGCAAGGTCACAATAAATGGGACAAGATTAAAATATATGTTCATACATTTCTAAATAAGTAGAATATAAGGAATTAATGAACTTTATTGTTGCACAAGTGTTGTCAAACCTGAAAGGGGAGAAGGAATAGCAACCCTGACCAGCCATGTATGTCAAGCTCACCTCAAAACATTCTTTAGTTGCCTCTTATGACATGCATGGCAAATCAGTGTTATTATTTGCTCCTCTATCAGACCCTGGTAACATGTGTGAGTGCACCCTCTTTTTCTATCATTTGCTTTTATTGCATGAAAGCATGACATCCTAATTGATGCCTTGCCCCTTCATTTTCAGCACCTTTACTTACAAGGGAATACTGTGATTTTGCTCTATTATAGGAGGGCCTGGTCAGTTTTGTTTAGTTTTGATCTCTGTTGGCTGAACTAAATCCCATCTCCACTTCAAGGAGTTAGCCTGTGGGAGAGTGTATGAAATAATGGCTGATGTTAACCTACAATTTTTGTGTCTCACGATGGCATCTATGTAAAGTTGAAGCATATCATGTATAGGGTGTTGCTGTTCAGCTATTGTTGACATTTTCTTACACCACTAATACATCCAATCACTTTGTCAAATACAGTGGAATCCCTTTATTGTGTGCATTCCTTTATAACAAAAATCCCAATTAGTGGTATCCCAAAGAACAATATAATGAATTTTCATTATTTTACATACATATGTTGTTGGTTTGGAACAATTTGTTATAATGGGATTTCACTGTATAATGTTGACAATTGGTTTTCCAACCATAAGCTAGTTGTGTTTATGAGGTGGGGCCCACTAACCACGGAGCTAACTTGCTTTTGTTACGGCATGTTGTCCTGTTGAATGCACAGAGAATTTCAGCTATGATGACCACTTTGCCCTAGCCGTAACCGTGTCAATTGCAAGGTGGATTAAAAATGTACTTCTGAATGATAAAAATCCAGTCCTTATTAAAGCAATTTGAATTCAGAGATTGTCATTGAGAGGCCATCATTCCAACTATTTAGTTGCAAATATGTCTAAATATGTTCTGATACTGAAATACCTCCATATTACAGTTTCTGTTCTAGACATTGCAGTAGAGTATGTATTATACAGTGCAAGTGAATAGAGATGATATCTGCATGCATTTTATGTTATTGTACAGCATTTATGTCAGATCTGGATTATGCATTATGATGATTTATCACATCAGCATTTTGTTCATTTTTTGTGCGTAGTAAATGCACATTGTAGACCTGTTGACTACAACAGACATAAAGGTATATTTTGGGAAATCAAGTCTGTGTTCATTTGTTCTAAAAACTGATTTTTATTTCTATTGTGCAATAGGTATTAAAGAAACAGGTACTCCAGAACAATAACTGTAGACAAAATACATTTGATAACTAAGATTTGTATGAAAATTATAAACATAAATAAGACATTATTATTCTTCCTTCCATTTATCATATCTATCAACCGGTACAGATGTTCTCATTGAATATATCTGCTGTGTGTTGCCATGCCTGAAAGGAGAGCAATTAATAACAACACTGTTTATCTTCCATGAATGCCATAAGAGGCAACTAAGGAGCCTATGGGTGAAGGTGGCCGTATATAGGGTCAGTGACCTAGAAGCCATGCTAAAGCCCAATGTGTCTGGTCGAATTGAGCAGCACAGCTGTAAACTATGACACAAATAGTTCCAGTTCTCAAGACTACAGCCTGTTAATCTGCAGGAGTTTGAGAACAAATGCAGAACAATATACCAATATTGACATTATTTACCTTTAGTGACTAATTCTATGGACAGAATATGGATCTCTGCATACATAATTTGGGGTCAGAATACAGTTCAATGGTTACTTTCAGCTGAAATACAGAAAAATATTTCTGGAAGTTGACACATTCGTGGTCCTATAAATGATAAAGTTATGTGATTATCACCCTTCATTGCCTCTGCCATGCTCACAGCTATCTCCCTCATTCAAAGATGGCAGTGACCCGCTTCAGTTTGTTGAGATGCAGATATATTACATACTCTCTGAACAAACACATTAATCTGTGACTAAGACACTGACAAGTGATGAAAGCATTGCTAACTAATGATACAGTTACATGTCCTTCATTCATAACTCTCAAATTATACTACACTAGATGGTCTATTCTTGAACACAATATATTTTCAATTTTTCCAGGAATTATGAGCAGTAGAGATCTTGTATATTTGTGTACAATATTTGTTTCTTCAGAGCTTTATTTCATACCCAGAAGGCTCCAATTGTCAGCGGTGTGCTTTGTCTTTTCAGAAGTCTTCTACTCAGAGGGGATAAGAGATTTTCTGCCATATAATGCCATCAATAGTTAGTTCATTTACTTCCTAGTCTTGACTGGACACATTTTTAGACCGTTACTAGCTTCTAAATCAACACAGCCTAGGTTCCAGATATTATGGGAAAGTAAATGATGTGAGCGTGATGCTGACCACATCATTCCAAATTATGCCATTGATCAATAACAAATATGGGTGGAACATCTCCCTCTATGTCAGCTCAGTCGCAGAGTTGATAGTGAGCTTGCTTCAATAACCCAAATTGTTGAATTAGTTTGCGGTTCAAAAGCCGATCATCCACAATTCAGAAAAGTAATGTTAGCCCATAACATTTATTAACTCTGCAGGAGTGTGAGATGTAGCTATCTCCTCTCCCTCGCAGATCCCGGAATAATCCTGTACCCCTTTAAGACTGGGTCGACCCGGGAGCTGTTCCGATCTGAAAAACATTTCCGCCTCAACTGAGGAATCAAAGAACCCTGGACCAGTACTGGTGATAAAATAGAATGTATTAGTGGTGCCAAAAATTCTACAATAACTGAATAGCAATTTCCTGTATGGGATACACCAAAATTTCAATTTTGAATATTCCTCTATACATGCCATCTAACTATGAATAAAACTACAGACATGGAGTTCCTCAACATCTAGTAAACCTATGTCAGAGCATATATGTCAATAGTCAATGCGCAGTAAGAATGAGCACAGGTATATCCCATAATTTCCAAATTCACTAGGGAGTGAGACAGGGATGTGTACTATCCTCCCTATTGTTCATAACATACATAGATCACATATGCGAAGTAGCAAGGACAACGGAAGAAAACAATCTGAAGGATAACTTAAACGAATTGCTATTTGCAGATGACCAAGCACTAGTAGCATTATCAGAAGAGCAACTACAAAGACAAATAGACAGATTACATCAAACATGCCAAACCTTTAACATGAAGATAATGAAGAACAGAAGGAAATATATATATATATATATATATATATATATATATATATATATATATATATATATATATATATATATATATATATATATATATAATAATGTTATTTTGCTCTTTAAATCTATAGCAATATAACAACAGATGGAAAGAGCAGCAAAGAAATACACAATAGATGTAGTAAAGCATACTAAACCCTTGGGCAAATGACACTAATCTTCAGAAATAAAAATATAGATTTAAAGAGCAAAATAACATTATTCAAAATTATTATTATGCCAATGCTGTGCTACCAATGCCAAATGTGGACAATGACAGCAGAAGACAAACGTAAACTTTTGACAGCTGAAATGGCATGTTTACGCAGAATCCTAGGAATATCGCTAACAGACATTGAGGAATGAGAACATTAGATGAACTGGCACTACCCTAATCTTGGAATATATTAAGAGACAATAGATCAAATGGTTTGCACACATCAGCAGACTACCATCAGACAGCATACCACAGCAAGCTATGCTACACAGATACAGTTAAAGCAGACCTAGAGTCCACAAAAATGATGGACCACCGAAATAAAAGAGGCAACAAATTCCACAATATACTCGGCACACATGAGATGAGGGCCATCTCCAGAAAACTCTTCTACCCCTGATGCTGAAAGGCAACAAAGGGTTTAGTGAAGAGATAGACACATCAACTGTATGAAAAAGAGTATGACATAACACTTTCCGAACTACGTCCTATTAAGCAACAGGATTTTGAGAACCCAAGAAATGTATACTGTATAAAGCAGCACAGGAATATCAGATGATAATTTGAAAAATATTTTAGGAAGAATATTCTTTTTAGAAAGGTATATACAATTTTGAAGGAAGACCTTCAAAACTTAATTAAAGTAGTAGTCACAGAAAGCAAAGAGAAAGGCCTCTTCCTAAATATCAAGAAAACAGAAGTAATGGTTATTTCAAAGAAAGAAAATAACACACCTTGCAAGATCATAGTGAATGATATAGTATTAAAACAGGTCCATCAATTCAAATATCTAGGTACAATTATTACAGCAGATGGAAGAGGTCCAACAGAAATAAGATGCAGAATAGGACAGGCAAAAACAACATTTAGAAAAATGAAAAATAT
This sequence comes from Meghimatium bilineatum, assembly GCA_034231615.1. NCBI lineage: Eukaryota > Metazoa > Mollusca > Gastropoda > Stylommatophora > Philomycidae > Meghimatium > Meghimatium bilineatum. The sequence goes on along the minus strand of CM067321.1, from coordinate 49,437,240 downwards.
ACTGTGTAATATGACCTTGTCATAAGAGGTGAGAAAGAGAGTTCTGCAGTGCTATATAACCCCTATACTAACTTATGGGTGCGAGTCTTGGACAATAAACAAACTGGAAAGTGGGAGATTGGAGGCAACAGAGATGTGGTTCTACAGAAGAATGCTGAGAATACCATGGACTGCCAGAAAAACTAATTTAGAGGTGTTAAAAGAGTTAATTGCGAAACGGACCTTAATCAAGAATATAAGAAAAAGGCAATCTTATTTTTTTGGCCACTACATGAGACAGGCAGGTTTAGAGAACATTATCACAACAGGCAAGATTAAAGGCACCAGAGACAGAGGGCGACAACGTGAGAAAATATTAGACAGTTTGACAACCTGGCACGGCAAAGAAACAACAACGACTTTGATACATAATACTGTGGACAGAGCTGTGGAGAGCCATGACCGCCTACGCCACCCGGCATGGCACCTGATGATGATGATATACAATGCAATGTCAGAAAGTAATACATCACATTATTTTCTTATGCCGAAAACGGATGTGTCGGGCCATTGGAGCAAATAAAACGGCGACACAACGCATTTCTATTCTCTGGACAACATCCTGCTGGAAATCTAGTAGGACAATGGTCCTGCTACAAGAGACTTCAGCAGGAGTTTGAGAATGAACGCTGAAGAAGAAGAAGAAGAAGAATTATTTTCTCAGCTAATAATGGACATAGAAATTTTGTAGTCTTAAAATTTGGAATATTTTGTGTATGAAATTGAATTGCATTTGTACAATAAGCAGAATGGTCAAAAATTGTATAAAGACAGCAGAGATTTGGTTTTATAGAAGAATCTTAAGAACACTGATAAAAAGCATAATGAAGATAACGTGAAAGTTAATTTTTTTAAATAGACATGTTCGCCCGCATCAGAGACAGCTCACATTTTTAGGATACATCATGAGAAGAGGAAAAATGGAACATATGAAAACAAGCAAATTGAAAAGCAGGAGGAGTAGGGAAGATCAAGAGAAGATGCTTGACAACCTGACATTTTCGCATGGGAGAACTTAAGTATTGGAAATGATTGACAGCACACGGAACAGATGGCTGTAGAAAGAAACGATAACAAACTCCACACAGCATGGACCAGAAGAGGATGTGTATTAAATTGTATTTAATTAATACTGCATGTTCACTGCATTTGAACAATAAATACAGCCACACGGAACCGTTATTATGGCACCCCTCAACAACTTGCATTAAAAAGTGAATTGTTATAGATTTCCTTGTGGAGAATCGTGAATATTTACAAACAATTGTGTACTGGTCATGGAGGTTGTGCAATTGATAGAACTAGTCTCAGAGAGCTAATAGAGCTGGTCTCAGAGAATTAAAACTTCAACAAAGTACTGAGATAAAACTGCATGATCTGTCAGGCTCTGGACGTCCAATAGCAACCAGACCAGACATCCTGATGTCATTTCACAATGATAGGCAAATCATTAGTCAAAAATTGGCATCACAACTTAAAGGGAAGTGTGCTTGATATTAATAAATCTCTGCCAGCTGTTCTGAAGAGTTAAACATCACAAGAATCCAGCAGAAATACCTCTCCAAGACAATTCCTAGCAATCACAAAATTGAGATGGACTGTACTTCCACATCTACTCTATAGTCCATATCTAGCTCCCTCTGATTTTCATATTTTTGGTCCACTAAAGATGCACTCTGTGGAAAAAGATCTGAAGAAGATGAAGGTGTGATTCAAACAGTGAAGAAATTACTATATGATTGAGACAAAAACTTGTTACTGAAAAGGCATACTTGCGCTTGTTTCACACTGGCATAAAGCCATACAAGCATATGGGGATTATGTAGAATGATAGAGATGTTTACATGACATATCTAAGTACATTGTGTACACATTTGGTGTATACTGAATTATACTAGTATGCGCACGCATCAACACACACGCGCACACAGAGAGAGAGAGAGAGAGAGAGAGAGTTAAAAAAAAGAAATGCAACATTATTTCAAATGTGTACAAAAATATTTTATGGAATTAATGTTTCAACCTTGAAGAACTTTCAGACTTCAACTAAACCAAACCCATATCCAGTCATACCCAAAGGTCCATTGACGATGCTGGTTCGCCCACTACAGTTGGTTTTGGTGTTGCCGGTCCGTAAGTACAGGACCTCTGTAAGGTCTTCTAGACCAAAGACCAGTGTAATGCAGCTGGTTTCTGACCATTTTATCTGAAATGTGGTCAGCTGCTAGCATTGACTGGACTGTGAAGGACGCAGATGTAGACAGATTCCTGAGGTGACGCAGCCATCTTCAACAGGAGTTGTGACTCTGGATCTTCCATTGCGCTGTCAACCTGCCACTGAGTCAGTTTGTTGAAGTTGCCTCTAAAGGTGACTAATGGTGCTTCTAACCACATTTAATTGTCTGGTCTGGCCATTAAACTTTGTGATTGTCCAGTCTGTACGCATCCAATGATGATGATGTATCGTTCTGTAGATGAGGCATACTTGCACATTGAATTTTCAACCAATTTATTCGAGGATCATCAATCTTTTATAGGCATTAAATAATATGGTCAGAGAGTTTTGTGCTCATTATGTTTCATGGAATTCTTGTGAACCTGTCATGAGTTATTGCCAAAAATGTTTTGACCGTGACCTCTTTCATGACCTCACAAATCATGAGGTGAGTACAATTCAAGTAACCAGAAGAAGTTAATGACCAGATGAACACAGTTGATAGGTTGAATGATATCCAATCAACAAATATCTTTTTATAAAAGTAACTCCAAAAAAGTTGTGTTTCCTATTTTGAACAGTATATTTAAAGAACATATGTTGGTGCATTATTGTCTGACTTCTGTTAGTACTTTATAATATCATATACACCGATATCAAACTGAAGATATCTGTATGTTTTTGAAAAACATTTACAAAATGTTGGCATCTGTGCTGTGGCTTGGTAACATGATAAATGTGATTTCATAATAATTATTGTAGTATTATAGATGGCAATTCAGGGAATGAGATCAAGATAAGACTCAAGATGATGATGATGGGAAGATTGAATACAATTTGGAAAAATAAGATCATACTGAATATCTATCTATACAGAAATTCTTTTATATGGAGGTCTAAGTAGGACAGCAAATGCAGACAAAGGAAGGATTCTAGCTTTGAATATAGATGTTACAGACGTCTGTTAGAAATGTTATTTGTAACATTAGACTAATATATTTGTTTGAGAACAAATAGACAAACTTGTATGTTGTCATGAATCACTTTTGTCTGTAGTGAAACAGCATAAGCTGGTTTGATTTGCACACGCAATGAGACATTGTATGCTTTCTAAAACTATTTTGAAAGGAAGTTAGTTGAAGGTAGGAGAATAGGTGGGAAGAAAATCCTGGATTGACAACATCAAGGAATGGTCTATGTATGATTTATTTCTACATGTATCAAATGGCTGAGGTGTCTGGAGGATTTCTTGTGCTATGTCTCTCATTTGACAACCCTATATCCCTGATGGGTCATTGGTCTTATTACACTATTATAATTAGAGTACTATTATATTATTGTTGTAACCTATCTTTTAAACACATTATTTTGATGCCAACATTTTAGCTGTGATAACTGATATGGTTCACCATATGCATAGACAAGAGAGTGTATGCACATTATACTGCCTTAAGGCACATCAAAGCTGACATTAACAATACTCCAATAACCCAGAATATTTCATTAAAATTGCAGATATTTATCAATAGATCCACTTAGCATTAGATGGTTAGACTTATTAAATGAGTTGTGGAAGAGAAAACACCAGTAGAGACATATAGGACACACTCTTGGAAAGAAAGACATGACATAACAAAGAACATAACTAACACTAGAGTGGGAACCCTCATGTGAGCTAGAAGACCAAAACACACACCCGGTGGAGAACAAAAGAGGAGACCTGATCAATTGGGTACCTCATGGTCACAGCTTACAAAGACAGTGAAGCACAGAAATTGTTGAAGAGTGACAGTTGCTGCCCTATATTTCACTGGGAACTGAAAGGAAGTACATTATTAAATTTACAAATTCTTCTTCAATGTTCTCTCACAATCTTCAGTTGTGGTTTTCAATGGTCCCTCTAGTATAACCACTTATGGTATATTTCTCTATAAATTAAGCACATATTCGCTATGTTACTCGTTGATACAGTTAATTGCACCTTTTTGATCTAGTACATCCAATTTCCGCAAGACATACAATAAATATGAAGACATAATGAATTAACTACATTACACATGAAGACATTTCAATTGATCAACCTACAATAAATATGAAGACATATTAATGAAATTAACTGCAAGAAATCTATATAGCCAGTTCACAAGAAATATTTCAAACATTGCGTTGAAAAGTACTTTCACACTACAAAACTACTGTATTTTGAAAAGTGTGGAAATTAATGTTTCTTTTTGCACACATTGAGCACAAACAACTTGTACATGATTATAGAAGACTCATCCCCCAAAAGAAAACTGGTTAGATTTGATATTTTAATGCACAAAATGATGATGAGTCCCTTTCAGCTTGCTGAAAGTGCCAGGATAAGAATGCCTATAAAGTAACTTGAATATCAATTCCCAATTTACCTCAACTAATCAATTCAGGTATTTATTTTCAGTTGGATAGACTAGCACTGATCATACCTGGAATTGAACCCCTTCCCTGTGCTGATTGAATCTACTAGCCAATGTGCTACTAACTATCCAAGATGTCAGAAGCAATAAATACACCTGTAGAGTCTTTAAGCTATACATTCATATCATCTATAAATACAAAAGACACATACATCACTCATATGTGATCAAACACCAAATGAAATGAATGGGAACAAGAAGTGAAGCTACAAATAATATCAGTTTACTGGTTAAGAAAAACACGGTGCACTCGAGTTATGTACTAAAACTAACATCAATGCTATTGATATTTATCAATACTGATATCTATTCCGATATTTGTTCTGTGGTCAGTTGTCGAACAATTTAAAAGTATAATGAAATATGGCATGTATCCACAGCAAATAAAAATCAAGTTTAAATACAAGAATAATCCTGAAAAATGAAGACAAATTGAACAAAGACAAATATATTGGTACTGGTTATGTTCAATTTACATACTGTATAATACACAGCCAATATGATGAACACATATAATTGAAGATTGTAATTTAATGTAACAGTGTTAATGTGCCAATCAGTGATATATACATACATTAATGTTTACTTCTCATCTGTGCATATCTTTCAGTTAAAGAGGCATTCAATAAATGAAATCTCAAACACAAAAAAAAATATAACAAGTACATGAGTCAGTGCAGATACACTGTCTGTGGAAGACTTGATAACTTTCCAGAAACAGTAACAGGTAGAACTGCAGTAAAATTATAATCTGACAAAAGAAAATGGAAAACTAACAATTATTTTCTTTCACAGTATTTGTTCTACTGGATATTTTATAGCAGGACAATGACCCTACAACAGGATTTTTCAACAGGATGTAGTTTTGATAGAAATGTATAACCATTATATTTGCACTAATGGCTCGACACATTCAACTTTGGTACATACAGTGTAATAAAGTTTCATGAAATGCTGTAAACACATGCAAAAACCGAAGTTTCGACTAAAAAGCCTTTATCAATAATAGAATATGGCAAACATCAAGCAAAGAACAGCACTACCTCTGATCACATCACAGTGCCAATAAAAATATAAAAACTAGAAGGAAATGAATGATAAATGATTATATAAAAACTGAAGAAATGAGATGAAACAAAATTAACAGGAGATAGAGACAGAACATAACCAACATTGTGAGAGATTCATCATTATGTTTATAACAGATAGATTATTCTTCTTCAGTGTTCACTCTGAAACAATCATCATGAATTTTGTGTGATTTTCACATGTGAAGTATGCTGTGCTACATTTTAATTTGCACAATGGATGCACAGCACATCTAATTTTGGCATGCTTTAATTCAGGTGAACTTCCCTAGCCTGTGACAGTCTTCCTATCTGTTGCTAGGCAATAAGTGTGCATCAACTCTACACCATCAGTTTATCACACACTGTACCTTAGAATTAACAGGCCAAAACATGTCCCTGTCGTAGCCACTGAGAAGGCAGTAAGCAGGGATTGGATTGAGGTCTGTCTCATACAATGTGTTTCACTGCAAGTGAACTGTCTTGAGTACCGTAACTAGATGGTCTATTGCCCTTGGATACTGAACCTCTTCTCATCCTTGAGTGTGGTTCTGATAAAGGAAACACTACATTAGAGTTGGTTTTGCCCTCTTAGCTGAGGTTTCATTCACAGATATCATGAACACCTTGTCCAAGTCTGAGTCATACACATTTAAGAAAACTTACGGACATTTGCTATTCTACGAGATATGCTTCCAAAAGATAACTAAAATACATGTTCTCGAGTTGAACACTGCTTTAGTTACAATTCCCATATATCATTTTCTCCATTCTATTTGCACATGGTCCTGCCCTCTAGAGTTGTACTACCTTTTCATTGTACTCAATATATTAGCCGTACTTCTCCAGAGACTCACTATTCTAAATGTTCATGAGTTTGGGACATGGCATTCTGATCAGAAAGTGACTTTCACTGCTGCATGTGTTTTGAATTTGGGAACCGTGAGGTGTCTTTCAGAGATCTTGCCATAAAATCTCATTCCTTCTTTATCTACACTGTCGAAGACATAATCCATAAAGTGTACTGTTTCACATGAGCTTCAAAGCAGCTGATAACCAGTTTACTTTTAGGATTTTAGACTCTTGGTTATCTGCTAACCTTGTATTTGTTTGAGAGCTATGCAGAACCCTTTGCATCCCTAACAGATCATTAAAATTGACAGTCAAGGATTTATGTGACTCAGTGGCAAAGCTAGATTTCATTTGTCAATTTCTATCTTTTGTCTACTAGATGTTTACACCATCAGCCAAGTATTCTGGATGTAGTCTATAGTTGTCAGAAGTCCTTCTTTAGTTTCATAAAATTTGTGTTGCAAGGTTAAGTCATATAAGCCAGTGTGTCTGTCTCAATTGATCATACACTAATTAGTCAGTGTTGTATAACCTTATAGCCTTGCAGGAAATTTCCTACTCATTCTCTTTATAAAGAATGTATTAGATAAACACTGTACAGTCCTGTGTTATCTTCATTTATAAGCAAAGTTATAAATGAGCTTTTATAAATGACTATTATAAATGAGCTTTTTAAGTATATACACTATGCCACGATGGCAATAATTCTAGATTAGAAACCAGAATCTCAACAATAAAGATATTCCCAGAAGTGCTCTACTAGCTATTCCATTAGTCATCTAAAGGTATATAATATCAGTGTCACAGTCAGTTGTTGATATGAAAGGGGCGTGGCTCAGCAAATAGAGGCATTAATCCCTTAATTAACAAACAGTTGTTGATTGTGAGTTCTTCAGATCTTTCCAGGGAAGATGCGCTTTCTTCCCCTCCTTTGGTCACTTCCATTTATATCAATTTAAACAAATACATGGTCTCTTTCAGCCTCCTCTTTGTAATTTTATTGTGTATTTTGTCTGGTTACTGCGACACTTTCCATTTGGTCGCACATCCTCCGATATTTTGGTTATTTATATGTGTATCCATAACTTCCCTAATTAACTCATTCCTGTCTCTTATCACTATGTCATTCACCATAGCTCTACCCTCCAATGCACCAGCTCTATCATTTCTTCTGACTTGAATGACAGCAATAAATAATGGGGTTTACCTCAGAACTAGTTACTATATATGTAAGCAGTAGTATAGGTAATCATAATCGCTCGTGTGTTATTTGAGAGAAAATAATAAACATTACCACCTGCCATGCATGTTGCAAGAGGTGACTAAGAAGGATTGATTATATGGTTAGTTACCTCTTTCTCAAGAAAGTAAAAGACCCAAAAATGCTTTCAAAAATAGTACGAAGTCAGATTTGTTGGGCAGAAAGGTGCAGATATCGCAACCAAGCTGTAAACCACAACCCAATAAATTAAAATCTGAAAAGTTTGAGAATGAACGTGTTGTGTAGAGAGTTTTGTTGTAATATTATATTAGAAACTATTGTAATCATAGTAACAACGCTTTTAAGCCACAACCGTACTATCATTATTATATGAGAGACTGCAGTAAAACTATTTTACATATGGAAAATAAATAGCAATTTTAGATTTAAATAATAACACTTTCATATTCTAGGTTCAAATATAGCGGATTCTTATTTTAGGTTTAAATGTAGCAGATTTCTATTCTAAAAAATGTGTCAGGACCAAGGAAATATGTATGTCATAACATAATTTTACTATATAAAATTACATATACAACAATTAATATACACAATTGGGGATTTTGAAAAGTATTTTTAACCTTTAGAGCTCCACAATAAAATAAGCAATCTTTTCCCTGGGCCTGGATTCTTGTTTTGACAATGTGCATTAATTTTATTGTTTGGAAAACACAACAACTTTTTTGTTTTTATAGATTTTAAAATAATTTTTATACATGTAAATAAAGATGTTAATAATGCATACAATAATGTTTTTGTTGTTGCTGTATGTGTGATATGAAAGTTGTGAAGTTGAAAATTGGGGGGGGGGGGGGGGGGGAATCACAAAACTACAATTTAAAAATTCACAAAAATAAATTCTTGACACACCTAATACTTGAGCAATGTGTGGCAACACTGATAACATCCTCTTAAATACCTATTGTATATATGTTGTTTCATACCCAGACTAGCATAATATGGACTGAACAAACAAATTAAACATGTAGATATCACATATGATATCAGTCATTCTATAATTAGGTCTAGGTCGACTTACAACGTAACTGTATTCAATGTTATATATATTGATATGGCAAACTTGATAAATTATCCAGACCTTTTGTATTTGTTTTTTAATAAATAAACAAATGTTTTGATAATATTGCAACAAATAAAAGACAAGAACAACACATAAAACATGTAGGTGTTACTTACCACGTCAATATTTTATGACGCTATTTGGTTCAACATTGACCTAGAGATATTTCGATTGAACACCATCCCAATTATATACTCCTAATTTCTTACAATGTAAGCGGTAAATGATTGAGCGAGGCGGTAGTGATGTATTCCTGGCTTCGAAAAGCACAAATATTATACAATATGTGAACCAAACTTTGTGCAATACTGATGGATCGGGGCATAACACCAGGCGCATCAATACGCCGACGGACTCTTAGTGACGTCATCTATTGGCGTATCCACCTGCCGAAAGGGTCGTAAAGTTAAATCGGAAATTATATTATAAAGATATGTGCTATAACTAGACTCCACTATATGCATGAAACAAACAAATGTGAAAGAGGACAAGACAGAAAAAAGCTCGGCTGAAAATGTAAAAGAGTGATATTTGGTACAACATGTCAGAAAACTCAACAGAAACAACCCAATCAGTAAGCAGGCCATCAACAAATATTAAAACCACAACTTCAGAGATGAATAAATATAACTACTGGACAAATGGAACTACATGGTGCTCATTGTACAGAGAAGTGTGTACATGGAGAAGAGATACATCCACGTAAGAATGACAACATCAACAAACTGCAGCACAGAAAGCAAAACAATCTTCAAATTGAGAACATAATACATAAGACCCAACACAGGATCCAAACTGCTGCAATTCTTTCTAAACAGTTGAAAAAGTGCAACATAGACTTCTGGAATGTGCTAAACTCTTATCAGAAAGAAGAAAATTTGTGACCAGTAAATACAGTGGAATCCCTCCATAGCGAATTCTTTTATAACACATTTCCCTATATAACACTTGTCAAATTCCTCAAATATATTTATTGTACACTATGTGTGCTGTGGACAGCGAATTTCTATTATAACATACATATTTTGTCGGTCCAGACCAAGTGGTTATAATGGGATTCCACTGTAATATATAAAGCATAAAATAATTCATACAAACGGAATGATTCAATAAGTTTGCTTACAATAAACTAAACAGAAGGAATGATTCAATAAGCTTGCCTACAATAAACTAAACAAAAGGAATGATTCAATAAGCTTGCCTACAATAAACTAAACAAAAGGAATGATTAAAAAAGCTTTACTGTTCAAAAAAAGAAAAGTAATATTATTGCAGTGCTAAATACACCAAATTTCAAAGGTGTACTAAAATTTTATTTTACAGATTTATATTTCAACCTTGGTATGAAGAACCTTCAGACTTCAATGAAATGATGTTCATTAAATTTGGTTTGGACTATTATTATTTGCAAATGAGGTTTCAGTTTCAGTAAGGTCTATGAAAGGCTACATTACATATACAAGAGGCTATCAGAGAATGAAAATTCTGTGACATGAATCCGATTAGCTGTTGGATCTGTTGTTGTGGGATGGCTGCCCACTCTTCTGGCAGTGCAAGAGAAAACTGTTGGAGATTGGCTGGAGGCACGTCATCTGTCGAGTTAATCTCATAAGTATTCTATGTCTTATCACAGAATGGTCTGGACGCTGTTATCAGCGAGGAACTGGGTGGTGAGTTATATCACATGAGGTTGAATGTTATCCTGCTGAATAATAACGCTCATGCAGCCAAAATTGGAAGAATATGAGAACAAACAATTTCAGCAATGTGTGTTGTAAGAAAGTATCACTGTATATTTTCTTATACAGTGAGAGAGGTTAAGCTGAGAGGTTAAGCTGAGAAGTTAATTGTACTATAAAGACAAAGGGTGAGTAATGGAAGAGAGAAAATAAGAAGACAGTGCCAAAGAAGGGAGCACTTGTAGAAGGAGAAACGGGAATGGAATCTTAGGCCATGAACGAGAGAAGCAAACCTGAAGCTGCAACATAAGGCACGTAAAGTGTATTGTATGGCACAGGGGTTAGTATTGAACAGTCATAGGAAACTAGTCAATTTCATGGGACCCATAGGTTGTGGTCGGTGTAGGTCAGGGTGGTAGAAGTCACAAGGTGGCACAGTCTGTTGCTATGTCTTGTTGCTAGTTCGTTTTGTTGAATAATATTGGTTATTTCTGTTCATTGTGATATTTTCCTTGTGTTACCCCAGCCCCCTATTTTCAGTGTGTTTCCTGTCACTGGAGCTTTATCTCTTCTAGGGAAAAACTAAAATATATGCTTCAATGGAGAAACTATATATGTGTTTCGAGGAAAGAACTAAATGATATGTTTTTTTAATGGAAGAGCTAAATGATATACTTCAATGGAAGGACTAAATGATTTATTTCAATGGAAGAACTAAATGATTTATTTCAATGGAAGAACTAAATGATTTATTTCAATGGAAGAACTAAATTGTATTTTAATGGAAGAACCGATACTTTACGAATAGATGTGGCCAGATTGTGTGTTCACAGTCCAACTTTTCAATGTTATGTTATTTAATCTCTGTTATAGTTTGTGCATGTTTTGTGTTATTATAGAAATCTCATGTAACTACTAAGATGGGTGGATTCAGTGTTACATCGGTAACTGTTACTAATCTTAACCCCCAACCATCCCCTCACCAAAAAATAAACATCTAACACCAGCTCTAAACTCCCCTAACTATAAATACCCCTTCCCCTCCCAAAAACTAAAATACTGTCTCTCCTCCAAGGATGTGTCTACTGCGCACTAATATAGGGACATAATAAATGTAACTCTGTTTCATAAGTAGGTTTACTTTTTGCGAGCTTATGGTTTGTTCCATTAAAACTTGGCTACATCTCCCCGTAATTAACCAAAGAACTAAATTATATTAGTTTCAATGGAAGAACAAAATATCTTTTTCAATGGAAGAACTAAATGATATCAGTTTCAATGGAAGAACTAAATGATATGTGCTTTAATTGAAGCAATAAAGAACATGCTCCATTGTAGAAACTAAATGATACATGATTAATGGGAAGAGCTAATTATTGAAACAACAACTGATAAATATGATATAAAGTGATGTTTATGGCAAAATTGTACATCTATCTATTTGTACAAGAGGTCAACAATGGTGAATTTTGTTCAAAGAATAGGGTGTGCAACTGTTACAGGTGGAGGGCCAGATTGAGAATTTGTCATGTAGAATGGAGAACAAACTGGTTTTTTGTGTGCTTTGAAGTAGCATTTTCAAAGCTCAGGGGCCAGTGCATACAGTAATGTTTGATCAGTCTAGTGTCTCAGGCAAATGGCTTGGTAAGCCAAAATTACCCCATCCTTAGTTTAAAGCCAAATTCACATAATGTTTACATATCTATAACTGTGACAGATAACGCTTAGTGATGAACCCTTTACTTCCCAATAAATGTTTTTATCGACAGGTACTTACATCCGTAGCAATTGGTCATTGAACTAAAATAGCAACACATTGCTGGAACTGGAAAGCACTGGTTTCTGCTCTATACAAAATATTCAGTGCTGTCATAGCAGATTATGGGGGTGGGGGGGGGGAGATAGAAGAAAGAATCACATTGGCATTGTGGTTAAGCCGTTTGCTTTATATCTCATTCACAAAGTCTTGATAACACTGAATTTTTTTCTGAAATCTCTCGATGCTATGGAGTAATGAGCTATGAGTGGTGATCTTGGCAGATGAAGTGCTGCGTAGCTAAGAGTGAATGAGCACATACAGGGTAATCCAATTACAATGAAGTCAATCCTCTACACTTTTTCAACAGATGATGTGGATGCAACACAAAGAATATGATGGCTTAGAAACATGATGGATGATAAAATAAATATACTACGCTCTAAAAAAATGGAAATCAGCAAAATTGAGCACAGTATGCAACATATGGCAAATAGCAGACTGAAACATGCATGTAAATCAGCTGACACTTGTCTAATAGCAGACTGAAACATGCATGTAAATCAGCTGACACTTGTCTAATAGCAGACTGAAACATGCATGTAAATCAGCTGACACTTGTCTAATAGCAGACTGAAACATGCATGTAAATCAGCTGACACTTGTCTAATAGCAGACTGAAACATGCATGTAAATCAGCTGACACTTGTCTAATAGCAGACTGAAACATGCATGTAAATCAGCTGACACTTGTCTAATAGCAGACTGAAACATGCATGTAAATCAGCTGACACTTGTCTAATAGCAAATAAATATTGACCAGAATATTACAACATGTGCTATGGCACGCAATATGGCAGATATTATTTGATAGATTCAGTGCACAAAATAGGGATTTTATTGCATTTGTTTTAATGAACACTTCAAAATGGATGATGTAGCTGATAATACCCAGCACCCAGTTCCAAAGTGACTCTGATTCAAACTTTTTAGTAAGTAATAGTGTTAAAACTGACTCAAATCTGATACAAAAATGAGCTATGATCCATGTAATGACAGTCATATACTGGTACAGGACAGTTCTGAAGGTCCAGGAGCGAGTGATGGTCACCCACATTAAAAAATGGGAGTGTGACATGATTCTGTTATAATGAAGTTGAATCAAAAGGTGCATCTATTTATTACAATGCAGTTTTATTATAATGCTTTACTCATCTTTGTACTGTTTAGAATTTCAAAATATTGTTTTTAGCTTCAAATTTTGGTGTACGGTAAATTTACAGAAATTTATCTCACTATAAAACTAACTGCATAACAGTCAGCTTATTTTTTCATAAATCCGCATTTTTAACAATTTATTTCAATAAAAACGTCAGTATTTTGGAACCAAAAAAATCTTATTTTTTGGCCCCTCAATATAAGAAAGTGAGATTTAAAAAAAAACATACACATCAGCAATAATTACTAGGACATTTACAAATGGCTTTTATTTTTAAAAAATGTTTTAAATATTGGGGGGGGGGGGGGAGAAGAATTGGCCTGAAATCCAAATTAGTGCAGAAAATCAGTACTTGTTGACGCCCATGTAACTGCATACAGACTAACTGCATATCAGAATGTCTGTGAAATATGTCAACTATTATTGAAAAACTGTCTGTAAATATATCAAAATCTAAAATGTGATTGTGATCAAGCAAGCAACTCAGCTTTAAAAACATAATACTGTTTGCGTGTACAAAATAGTAATACTGATGTGATTATGATAAAACAAAAAATGTTTGATGTGATTATGATAAAAGAAAAAAATGTTATGTACAATGTTGACTAATATTTTTGTGGGCATCTTGGTCAGATCAATAACAACCCTACAGCAGAAAAGGGTAAAACAATGTGTAGATACCACAGCTGAAGTTAGATTTATTGGGCAATTGCACAAATAAAAATACAATATAAAGCATCTCTGCTCTCTGGGCTACATCCTGCTGGAAATTAAGTAGGGCCATTGCCCTGCTACAAGAGCGATCTAGCAGGAGTTTGAAAACAGATGCTAAAGAAAATGTTTTCTGAGGCATGTAAATCAACCTGGTCGATATAAGACTGAGTGGTGTCATTTATAGCAAGGAAATAGGAAACAACATGGACACACAATTATAGAACTGTGATAATATAATATTACTGGTAATTAATATAACTAACTTTATTTCCATTAGTTTTACTACTTATTAGTCACAAACACATGCATCTATCACACAATGACATTGGGTCAAAGGGCATGAGCCCATGGACCGCTGGATCAGCAACCAACCAACCAACTACTTATTATTTATATCAGTTTCTAGTTCGGGGATCTCCCTAGCGTAGTGGTTAAGCTGTTCGCCTTTTGTGTTCAAGAGGTCATGTGTTTGAATCCAGCTCATGTCGTCCTGTGTACAAGGTGGATTCTTTTGCATATACCTTCCATGAATGTCGTAAGAAGCGACTAAGGAGGTTGTAGAGTGGAGTTGGCTGTCCAATCCTATTAAATTTAAGTAGGAAGCCAGAGGACAATTTAAAAATTCTTGAGACCAACAGGAATTGAACCAGTCCGTTCAATGGCACCAAACCGCTTAGCAACTATTGCACACGCGTTCTTCCGTACTTGACCAACCGCATCTCCAAAAAAAGATGCAATTTTGTCAAGACATTCAAACTGTGCACCAAAATCACCAGAACGGACCAATCGAGACAAGGACTATTACAACAACAGCAAACATCCAGTACAGGTATTGAAATATCCAATCCTATATAGGGTCAAAGTGACACAAAAGTCATGCTGAAGTTGGACATGTCAGGCAGAAATGCACAGATATCACAGCAAAGCTGTAAACTATGACTATGCATTCCGTTCTCTGGACTACATCCTGCTAATCTGCATGAGTTTGAGAATAAACGCAGTAGAAGTGACTTTTTCATTATCCCCTCTACACTATCCAGCATTCAGTTTCCTGTAAGAATATTTTAGACAAGGAGTCATGTGAGATAACATGTCTAGACCACAAAAGCTTTCTTAGTTTAACTGTTTATATAACCAATTCCTGGAATCATATGTACATGTTTATTTTATTTCTTGATTTGTTATACTATCCCTATAGCAAATTTGTAATATCTATGTCATATATAGAAGAACAAGAAGAAACATTTGGCTATCCATGCAACACATATCCTTTATACAAGAAATAATCAACATATATACATATATCTTAATAAGAAATATTGACATCTGTACCCGTAATGCTATATACAATGTTTGATACAAGACTGCATGACAACAGATTATCTTGTGGTGGGAGATATATGTATATTATAGTAGTATATTTCTTTTTGATTTAGGAATATATAAGAACATCTTTAAGATGGAAATAAATGTGTAAAAGATTAATCAAATGTTCTCGAGGGAAAACAGTTTAACCCCTCAGCTGTGGAGGTATTCTTAAGGATATAATGAAAAGCCACCACCATTTTACAGAGATCCTCCTCCTTATAATAAAGCATCCAGACAAATTGTTTTCCTGCAAAACTAAGAAGTGGAGGATCTCAGCAAATTCACAACAACCCCTCATTGTATCCTTAAGGATACTTCTGCAGCTAAGTGGTTAATAAACTGACATGACTAGTGAAAATACATAAATAGTTGTTAAATGCCATGTTAAAATTTGTGCTTTATAAATGGAAAACCACACACCAAAAAAAAATAACAATGTGGTATCTTGAAGGACATACATTTTCAGTGACTTTGTATGTAAAATATGGTTAAGTAGAAACATTAAACAGCTTAACATGCAAAAACTGATACTAACAATAAAGTACATACAATGGTGCCTATGGTAGTTAAACCTCTCATCAATCCAAACTCTCCCATGGAGCCACCACATTGGTCATGTTTGGTACAGCTATAGCCAGACACATTGTGTCGTCATTTTTACTGGAGTCAGCAACATTCACTGGTGAGTACATGGGAACTTCCAACTGTTTGCTTTTTCTTGGACTCTCTTGAGTAGAACGCATACTGCAACGTGACACCACATTTGGAGATGTGTCGCTGTGAAATATACATGACAAAGTTATAGGCAAAAAATGCTAATGTCACACCACATTTGGAGATGTGTCGCTGTGAAACACAGAAGTATATGTCAAAGTTATAGGCAAAAATGTTGTCACACCACATTTGGAGATGTGTCGCTGTGAAACACAGAAGTACATGACAAAGTTATAGGCAAAAATGTTGTCACACCACATTTGGAGATGTGTCACTGTGAAACACAGAAGTACATGACAAAGTTATAGGCAAAAAATGCCAATGTCACACCACATTTGGAGATGTGTCGCTGTGAAACACAGAAGTACATGACAAAGTTATAGGCAAAAATGCTAATGTCACACCACATTTGGAGATGTGTCGCTGTGAAACACAGAAGTACATGACAAAGTTATAGGCAAAAATGTTGTCACACCACATTTGGAGATGTGTCACTGTGAAACACAGAAGTACATGACAAAGTTATAGGCAAAAAATGCCAATGTCACACCACATTTGGAGATGTGTCGCTGTGAAACACAGAAGTACATGACAAAGTTATAGGCAAAAATGCTAATGTCACACCACATTTGGAGATGTGTCGCTGTGAAACACAGAAGTACATGACAAAGTTATAGGCAAAAATGCTAATGTCACACCACATTTGGAGATATGTCGCTGTGAAACACAGAAGTACATGACAAAGTTATAGGCAAAAAATGCCAATGTCACACCACATTTGGAGATGTGTCGCTGTGAAACACAGAAGTACATGACAAAGTTATAGGCAAAAATGCTAATGTCACACCACATTTGGAGATGTGTCGCTGTGAAACACAGAAGTACATGACAAAGTTATAGGCAAAAATGCTAATGTCACACCACATTTGGAGATGTGTCGCTGTGAAACACAGAAGTACATGACAAAGTTATAGGCCAAAAATGCCAATGTCACACCACATTTGGAGATGTGTCGCTGTGTAATACAGAAGTACATGACAATGTTATAGGCAAAAATGCTAATGTCACACCACATTTGGAGATGTGTCGCTGTGAAACACAGAAGTACATGAAAAAGTTATAGGCAAAAATGCTAATGTCACACCACATTTGGAGATATGTCGCTGTGAAACACAGAAGTACATGACAAAGTTATAGGCAAAAATGCTAATGTCACACCACATTTGGAGATGTGTCGCTGTGAAACACAGAAGTACATGAAAAAGTTATAGGCAAAAATGCTAATGTCACACCACATTTGGAGATGTGTCGCTGTGAAACACAGAAGTACATGAAAAAGTTATAGGCAAAAATGCTAATGTCACACCACATTTGGAGATATGTCGCTGTGAAACACAGAAGTACATGACAAAGTTATAGGCAAAAATGCTAATGTCACACCACATTTGGAGATATGTCGCTGTGAAACACAGAAGTACATGTCAAAGTTATAGGCAAAAATGCTAATGTCACTATTGTGAAGCACTTATGACTACTAGAGTTAGATAATAGAACTAACATTACTTCTCTTGGACCAGACCCAAGATGTAGTCAGTTTCATGTGGTCAGTGTCATTACTTTCCCAGATTTGTACTGGTGTCCATTTCCTGAGGCTGGCTGACTTGGGTGTCAGTAGTAGTAAAAAATATGTTGATGGAAATACGTGCAGCGAAACTACAATAAAGTCATGACTATTTTTTCACTCACTATCCTATTTGCAGCACTGAACAATACATACTGTCACCCGTGTATTGCTAGGGCCCGAAAGGGGAGCAAAGAATAGCAACACTGTTTACCTTCCACACATGTCGTAAAAGGCGACTAAGGAGGTTATGGGATGGAGTTGGCTGTCCCATCCCATATAGGGTCAGTGACCCAAAGCCATGCTGAAGTCGGATGTGCCAGGCCGAAAGGCGCATATATCGCAGCAATTCTGTAAACCAAGACACAACGCATTCCGTTCTCCGGATTACATCCTGCTAATCTGCAGGAGTTTGAGACGAATGCAGAAGAAGTGCTTGATTGAGTGCAACTGCTTCTGCTCTAAAGTTAGAGGAGTATTTCCTGGTTGGAAAAGCTTTTGATATTGTCTTCCCATCTTTGAGTCTTATAAAAATTTCATCTCCTCCATTTCTTACTGCTCCTTCTGTCGATCCATCTGTTTAGACGTGTCCATTCCTTGGGATTGTATTTTATTTCTATCATCTCTAGTGTCAATGCTTTTAGTTGAGGTGGAGTTTGGTATTCCTTATTAATTATTCCAGGAACCTGTGTTATTATGGAGACATTTTGGAGATCAAAACAAGCAAACTAAGGATCCTAAGGTTATTTTTAAATGTTTTAGATCCATGCAAAAACAAATATTATCAACAACAATTTTGTTTGATGTGTTAAAAATACAAGTTCTCTAGAACTATTACTTTCATTTTCACACAATTTACAAACCACAAACTCAGGAAACAAAGGCCAGAAACAAACTGAAACACATGCAGTATTTACAATTATTACAACAGTCATCCATTCAATAATACTAGCATTAATGCTCTATATTACAGTCTGGCATGGGGAACAAATAAATGTTACTACCTGGCAAGACTGCTATCCGAGGAATTTGCATCTCTTCTGAAACCAAGATTAGTTTAAGGAGATACATTACTCACAATACAAACATCAGCTCATTTTCAAAATAAATAATAAATGATTATTCTAATGATAGCATAGCGATTTAGAAAGGACAAATTAGTGCAGCAAAATAATAAACTAAAAATGATTTTCTTGTGTGAGGAATTGATGAACTCTAAATATATAATAATGCCCCAGGAGCAGAGATCTGTCAAACAATTAAATCAGATGCTTTCATGGTGTTCCCTTCTAACATAAACATTTCTATGGCAATTAAGTGGGGAATAAAAAAAACCCCACTGAGACTATGAGGCTAAGATAGAAACTATTGTATGGGAGAAGCAACAGAAACTCCCCAGATGAGCATGACTGAATTGAGGATTAAGACTGTATTCAGTCTCGAAATGTACATTACAATCGTAGACATGCGTTCACCATCATTATATCAGAGTGTATGGAAATTTTTAAAATCTGGATGGCTGAAGTCACCTAATTATTTAAAAGTTTATTTTCTAGAAAATTTAGGGCCCAACATGGATATGTCAATTCACCTGGGTCAAAATAAAGAAAGTTATCAATGAAGTATTTTTATGGTTTTGTTAGAGAATCCATGTCTGAATGGATCGATTTGACAGTTAAAGTGCTGAGGGACCTCACCTCAGAAGATTTTCAAAAGTGTGAATCATAGTTGCTCTCAAGACTGCGTGAGATTGCATAAAGATCAGAACAGCCTGTTAGATAAACATTATAGATATACGAAGAGACTGATAAATCAACACCAAATTGGAACTGTCAGCAGCTACACTGATGGATTTACTGAGATGGGGATCGGAGTACCTATGGACTTGTGCGGTATGCGCGGATTATAACCTGCAGTCATAATTCATGACCCATGTCGGATAAAAACAACTTCTGCCGTGCAAGAAAACTAAATCAAGCCCCAAATAAAACTAAGCAGAAAAATTCATGTCACAGTATAACAGTGTTATAACCCAATTTATTAATCAGAAAATAATGCTCTGTTATATGTTTATTTTTACAGCAAGTTCTTCTGTGTTCAACTCACTGTTCCTTATTCTTTATCTTCTGAATTTGCAGTTATATAACTTGGTTTCCCACCTGGTTCTGTGTTAGGGAGTGGTGGAGTGGCACAGAGCGCATCTGTGATGGTCAAGATACTGAGTTTGATCCCAGCCACAGGCAATTGTGCATCCAGATCATTCAGAAAGCAATGGCAAACTACTGAACATATTTATATTGCCTATAAAATCACTACAGCCAAAAATGCTGGGTTGATGGCTATATCATGAATAGGATACACTACCAATTTTTTCCTCATGAGAACAAGTAAATTGTGCTCCTAGATGATAGAATTCTAAATATTTCTATCCTTCTATCCATACTCATGGAAGGGGGTTGGTGTTCACATCCCCAACCAAAGGAATAGAAAATAGTATTAGTACTTAGAAACAAGTACAGTAGAGGTTTAAACACATACCCATCTCCTCCTCAAGCAGTTTTTCTAGAAAAAAATTGCCAAAAACACTATAAATGTGAAGTGGTAAAGCTTTCTGAGTACACCCCCCCCCCACTATAATACTAGCTCATAAGCATGCTACCATGGCAATGTCTATTGTCTTCATTAGTTCCATGTTATTGGCAATACTAGCTCATCAAGCATGCTACCATGGCAATGTCCAGTGTTCATTAGTTCCAACAAGTTCAGCTTTGTTTCTATCAGATTTAACAGGCAGGAACAGAATGATCAGGCACCTGCATGCCCATGTAGGAAACTGACTTTGATCACAGCAAATACTGGAATCTGTCTGGTTAGGGATTGTTACTAATTCTAATATAAATAACCAAAATATCGGAGGATGTCCGACAAAAGGGGAAGTGCTGTAAGAACCTGATAAATAAGAGGTAAATACTAATTCTACCAGGACTTACAAACTGTACTTATATTCTACTACCACTTAACAGGAGTACCTCTTTGGTTTTTCTATTGTCACAGGATGAAAGTGACTGGATTGAGAACATCTAATTATGATTTGTGGTGCACTTGGCTAAACAGCTAGAATGAAAGCAGGTCTCATAACCATGACATATAGGGTGCAAACCATGGTTGGAACTTCATTTTTGCTTTTCGGAGATACAATAAAATATCCCCCCTGTACACATCAGCTATATAAAACAGCCTTTGTTTTAACTGCCTATAAAATGCCTTCCTGCACTTCGTAATAGGAAAACATTTGTACTTAGGTAAAACAGGTTTTACCTAAGTACAATTGTTGTTAAGTTTCACGCAGTTACCTTATATTGATTGTCATAACAGGAAAACATGCAGCTGTTAAAGGTTTTTTTTTAATTATGGATGTTTTTCCGTTGTTTTTATTTGTGCTCATTATCTATCTATCTGTCTATCATCTATCTAACCTAATTTAAATCTACATCTAAATCTAGTCCTAGTCCCGTAATAGTCCAGTCCTTATATTCTCATCCCAATCAAATCAAATCTTATCCACCCATCCATCTATCTTAGAAAGGTGCTGCCAGGAGAGTGTACATAAATGTATTATGTTTAACAATTTGGCGGTGACATCTGCAACTTTCAACCCAACACTTTGGGACCTTAGCACGGCTTCTAAGTAATTTTGACTCACAATGGGATGGGACAAATAACCCCATCCTTAGTCGCATCACACAACGAGTAGCGTTGCTATTCTTTGCTCCCATTTGGAGGGAGTTCTGGCAGCAAATGTAACAATATTTCCCTTAATACTGCACTTACTTCCCTAATTTCTACATTAATTAATTGCAAAAGAAAAGATAAAACAAAGGGCAAACAGAAAAATTGAAGTAATGGTAATAAAAAAAATGTTCTCACCTCCCTCCCTTACCGCAACAGATCATTCCTGTGGTTGACTGGTTAAACACATTCATAATTCCAGTAGATTAGCAGGATGTAGTCCAGAGAACGGAATGCATTGTGTCATGGTTTACAGCTTTTCTGCGATATTTGTTCCTTTAAGTTTGACACATCTGATGTTAGCATGACTTCTGAGTCACTTTGACCCTGTATGGGATGGAACAGCCAACTCACACCATAACCTCCTTAGTCGTCTATTATGACATGCATGAAGGTAAACATTTTGGGGATCTCCCTAGCGTAGTGGTTAAGCTGTTCACCTTGTGTTCAAGAGGTCATGGGTTCGAATCTGACTCTTGTGTACAAGGTGGATTTTTTCAGAGATCCCTGTGGATTATCACTTGAAGCTACAGAATAATGTGCTATGAGTGGTACTCTTGGTAGACAGTATGCTGCTTCGTTGAGAGTAACGGAGTACATATAAGAAACCGATTACAGTGAAGTCAATCCTCTACGTCTTTTGAACCCCCATTTTTTTAGGTAAACAGTTTTGCTATTCCTTGCTCCTCTTTTAAGCCATGGCAACAGCGGATGAATTATTTTAGATTGACGGCACCCAGTACACAGGAAACCCCATAGAAGTTCCATCTTTTTCAGCAGATGACTAAAGATGCCATCCACTCAAATCAACATTGAATGCAAAATTGATGCAATATTTCTATTAAATTACATTGTAACCCTTTTTGTGCTAACCACAAATATTCCTGAACAGAGCAGCAAATGCAGAACTTATATATCCATGGAAATGCACGCAATGTCATGCCAGTAAAAATATGTTTATTGTATGCAAAATGCCCACAAAAAATGAAGGTTAGTGAACAGGAAGAAAAAACATTTACAAAGTGATAAATAACCATGAGCAACCAAGCAATTGTGGCACATGCAACCAGTACTCACCGAACTATAACAGGAGACTTGCTTCCTAGCTCTCGTAGGTTGCCTGTACTGTAGGAATGATGGGCAAATGTGGAGCTATCCATATCAGCATCAGTGCTGGAACTACCACGACGATTGGAATTAGGACTTGGAGTCAATGTATTTTTCTTGCGAGATCCAAAGTTGAAAAACCTGACAAAGAATATATTTTGATGCTGTAATCAGGTGCAGGCCGATTTCTAATAAAAAACAAAAATAAATTGCCACTATAAATAGTCTGTACTCAGGTTAATTGTTTGTTCAATCATTAAGCATGTTGTCTGGATGAAGACTTTGGTCTTTTCTATATCCTTTGGTGGCTAAATGTATGGCACCAGACTGCCTAAGCAGACTGTCTACCAATAATATTTCAAATACCATTTTTTTCATGTTTTTATGTCTGATAAAGACTTAATATGAAACATAAGTCTCAGTAGTCTTTTCATCAGGGAAGCTGGCAGAATGAATATGACTAATACAGAAATATGAGAAAATGTCTATGCAAGTAACAGTTCTTAAAGAATAAGAAAAAGAAGATGGGTATCTTCTATGTTTTTGTATATCTACCTCCACTGAAGATGGATGTGTTGGGCCATTGACACAAATAAAACAGCAACACAACACAATTCCATTCTCTGGACTACATCATGCTGGAAATCTAATAGGACCATGGACCTGCCACATGAGAGATCCAGTGGGAGGTTGAGAATGAAAGCTGAAGAAGAAGTATATCTGCCAACTGTTTAAAAATAAAAGTAAACAAAATAATGAAATGAAGGACATCAGATGGGAGGAAGCAGGAAAAACAAAAACAAAAAAGAGGCTGAATTAATATAACAGTATACAATACAAATTAAATTAAAAAAATTCTGAAATGAATACTGATGAGAGAAACTAATGTTCATTATGTTTAATAGGTTTAAATATTCAGCAATAACTTCTATAATTTAGATGTTGCAAAGTCGATGAAGTCGGGAGTGTCAGACCATTGGAATAAATAAAATGGTGACACAGTTTATCTTCATTCTCTGAACTACATCTTGCTCTAAATCTAGTAGACCATTGTCCTGCTTTAAAGAGAGATCAAGAGGGAGTTTGAGAACAGACGCTAACAAACAATAGATGTTGCAAATTATACGTATGCAATAAAGTGCAATTTTAAATAAACATTTTTGTTTCATTTATTTAAATTTCCACCCCATTTCAAATGGTTTGTTTATTTTTAAGGTACTATTGACAAGACATGTAAGGTAATAAGCTGCTAAAAATATGTAGAGATAACAATGGCTGCTTATTCCAGCCAGTGCTGACTTACTTTCTTTTTCCCCCAGGTTGTGTAGCAATGGCCAAGAGGTTTTTGTACTGGTCTGAACGAAGGAATCTTTGATAGGTGTCTTTTTTCATTAAATTAAAAATCTGTTTCTGAGCACTGTCAAAAGTGTACCTGTAGTAAAAGAATA
Organism: Meghimatium bilineatum; assembly: GCA_034231615.1. NCBI lineage: Eukaryota > Metazoa > Mollusca > Gastropoda > Stylommatophora > Philomycidae > Meghimatium > Meghimatium bilineatum. Next base: position 49,412,854 of record CM067321.1, on the reverse strand, counting down.
TGATTAGAACAGAGAAAATATCCATATCAGAAATGCAGGACATCCTCGTGGACGAGGTTGCACATTCAAAATTTGGAAATTGACCTGTGCATTTCCTACGCACTCACATCTTTTGCCTGTAATGGCCTTCCCATCCATTGCCAAGCACGGTCTGTTTTTTGAGTCTTCACCATTTTGTTTATCACCCAAAGAAGTGTGTAGATTGCGTCTATCTCAGACGAATAGTTTCACAGCGGCGAACAATTCTCGTGTAAGAAAGACAACATAATTTCCACCTTGGGTACTGAACCCAATCATCTCTCTATGAGTCATGTTGGGCGACATTGACAGTCAAGTTAGACTAGCTCATCCTCAAAAACAAGGACTTGTTCCCTGTCTACATTTCCCACAGCATCCAGAGTCTAAATCTTACTACTGCTATGATCAGAAATTTGTAACAATATATACTTCCCAACAACAGCTCAACACTTCTCCCTTGTGAAATATGAAGCTTTTTTTTTCCATAATCAGGAGCACATGCTCAAAGTTAATGTGACCAATACTTGAATCATAGCTCCTACTTTGAATGGGATCAATTGTGGTGTAACGTTTGCTATCGGACATATCGTTTTGACTACTGTGTATTCTCGACCATGAAAAACACTTCAGCAGACTTCTCGTGTTAGACAATTAGGACTTCGTTGTCACTTTAGCTTTTCCTTAGTACAACACTACCCTATAGCGCATGTTGCCTTCTCCAGAGGCATTGTGTACTCTAGGTTCTGCTACACTGTAATCATATCACCCTATTTGGGACATCAACATTGTCTGCCCCTCCAATGCATCTGCAATCCACGTCAGAATGCTATGTGTCACTGGGCGTCTAAAGTGCTACTACTTGCCAAATGAGCGGTGCTGGAGATAATGCCTGTTTTTTTGCAATCCATTCTAATTCCACCTATAGCCTCCACATGGACACGATCCCTAAAAGTGTTAACCAAAACCACCCACGAGTCAATGTCTTTTTCCAAGATGCACCACGAGGAGGTACTTTTAGGATTTTGGTTATTTGCTAACCCTGAGAATCACATAACAGCAATATGAGACCCTGTGTACCCCATAGCATAGAGTTGATAAGCACCTGTCACCTAGCAATAGATAAACAGGCAGTCACAGATCAGGAAATCTAGCCTAAATTAAAAATATACTTATCAAATATAATAAATCAAATCAAATAGTAGTAAAACATACTTCATGTTCCCAGTGAAAATCACACTTTCTATTTAACTGGCTGTACACAGAAGGATCCTAATATAGATTTAAACAGATATGGACAGTTGAAAGGTATAAAATATGATGATTCCTTGTTACAATCTGGATCACATCATACATTTTTCACCGTTCACATTTTGTGAGGTCCAAAGATGATGGAGAATCATAGTCTGTTGCCTTCTTTTCCCTATCTGAGAATATGAGGCAAAAGTCTTTTGTTTATTGCAAACAGTGAGAAAGAAATAGCTTGCAAAGACTCTTCTTCTGCTACTGTATTCAGTCTTAAACTACTGCTGGTTAGTAGGATATAGTCCTGAGGACAGAACGTATTATGCCATGGTTTACAGCTTAGTTGCAATATCTGTGCCATTTGGTCTGACACATCCTTTAGCTTGCTTTTTGGGTATTTTTTCCTATGGTATAGAATAGCCAACTTCACTTCCAAACCTCCTTAGTCACCTCATATGACAGGTCCTAATGTTGCTATTCTGTCCTTCCATTTCAAAATTTGGCAACATGCGATATGGGAATGCGTCTGATGCTCACGACTATTACATCAGAATGCTGCAAGGATATCAGCAAAGCCACATAAAAACCTAGATTTACATGCCATGCACACTTGTCCTGAATAGCTTAGAAATAATAGTTTACAACAACAAAACAAAGTCAACAGCAGGTAACCTGCATATTCTCCTTTACTCCGCATGCTGAAGGAATGAGGATCGTACCAGTGGCCACCAGACAAACCAGCATGTTACATTATACTTCTAGATGATATGATCGAGACTTTGATTCCTGTGAAAATCCCTACAACATTCATCTTTACAGTTTTACATTTCATGTTGTATGTTCTGCTGTTCCCCACTCATAGGTTAACCGATTCGCCCTTAGAGCGGCGCGGAGTCGCTTCTATGTGCTGACACCTGGAGCGGCGAGGAGTCGCTTTTTTTTACGTGTTCCGTTGCGATCGATAGTACATTTTTAGTTTCCACCGGATCTATTCAAAAACACGACCATTGCGCAGATCTGTGGTTCAGCGTCCTTTTTAGTTTTTCAATCGGAGCGAAAGGACGTAAGACTGTATTTATACGAATTATTTAGACGTAGCGAAATTTTAGACCTAGTTTTTGAAATGGAAGATATTATTCGTATGTATACTGATGTGACCGGCCGCAGTTGCGATGGTGATATGCACGATGCATGTGATTTACATGCTGTAGAAGATGTTGAAAGCGACGTTGAAGTTCCTATATTCGATTTCGATAGTGATTCGGACCACGAGGACGAAATTAGCGACACTAATAGTAGCGTCATGAATGACGGCTGGAGTGACAAAATTTTTCCTGTGGAAGTCGAGAACTTTATTGAAAACGTTGGCCCTGTGCATGATCTTGATGCGAATGCTACTCCTTTTGATTACTTTAGTCTCATCGTCAATGAGGAGTTTTATCAATTTGCAGCAGATCAGACCAATTTGTACGCAACACAGCGTCAAGAACTAGCAGGAAAAGAAGACAAGTACTGGTCACCCGTAACTGCCGGCGAAATAAAACTTTTTTTCCATATTTACATCGTGATGGGCATACATGTATTGCCTGAGTATAGCATGTATTGGAGTACAGATGACAGGCTCAATGTTCTAGGTATATCATCATGCTTGGGGAAAAATAGATTTGAGAAAATATCTCAATATTTTCATCTGAATGATTCTTCTAGGCAGCATCCCAAAGGCCACAAAGATTATGATCCCCTATATAAAGTCAGACCATTTCTGGATATGGTCAAAAGGAATATTGCTTCTGTTTTTTCTCCTGGAAAGAACATAAGCATTGATGAAGCTATGATAGCTTACAATGGTCGTCTTTCCTTCAAGCAGTACATCAAGGGTAAGCCACACCCATGGGGGATCAAGGTCTGGTGTGCGGCCGACTCTGCAACAGGTTATCTGTTAGACTTTGATGTCTATGTTGGCAAAGTTCTGGAACCAATGCCACATGGATCTGGACATTATGTTGTCACTAAATTATGTCGGCCTTTCTTTGGAAAGAATCACCATATTTTTTATGACAATTATTTTTCATCTGTTCAGCTGGCAAATGATCTGTTGCAAAACAAATCATACTCATGTTCCACGATACGGCCAAATCGCAAGGGATGGCCAGATGCTTTCAAACCTAAGAGTACCAAATCTATGAAGCGAGGTGATGTGCAGTATAGGCAGCAAGGTAACACAGTGGCCACTGTTTGGAGAGACAAGAGATTTGTATCCATTCTGAGTACAAACACAACACCAGGTCTCACAACTGTGGCACGTCGTACCCCACACGGCAAAATAGATTTGCAGATACCATCCCCGGTGGCTGTTTATAATCAGTCTATGGGAGGAGTAGACAGATTTGACCAACTCTGTTCCTATTACCCTGTGGGCAGGAAATCTGTCAAATGGTGGAGGTACATGTTTCGCTTCCTCCTGCAAACTGCCATCATCAACAGCTCCATCCTTCACTCTTGTTCCCATCGACCCCACCCGAAGGAAAAGAATGTTGCGCAGATAGCCTTCCGATTGAGTTTGAGCTCAGCTTTCTTAAGTGGCAACATATCGAAGAAAAGGAAGGCTCCCACCAATCATGCTGCAACTTCGGGTGTCGGTAACAATAACCTGCTTGAGCACAGGCTTATTCGTATGGTAGGGAACAAAAGGGCATGTTTCTGGTGTGTGAAGAACCGGCAGCATGGAAGCAGAAACAGGGCACATGAGACCGTCTATGGTTGTAGTTTGTGTCAGATTTGGCTGGGCAAGGGAGAATGTTTCTCGCAGTATCATGCAACATTGACAAGTTGACTACTGATGAGTCCAGATACTTTTCCTGTGCTGAAAATGTAAGTTACAAATTTTTTTCACCTCATAATTCTAACTTTAACAGTTTATTTTTTGGAATGTATAAGTGTTAGATTATTGTTGGTATAGTTTCCTGTGAGACTGTTCATTTTTCTGTTTATCTGCCAAGTCTGAGTGTGATAGGACAGACAGTTTTAAAGAAAATGCATTTTTAATATCATCATATCAACAAATTGGAGGAGTTATGCCCCTTGTGTTAGGGATGGGGGATTGACAATTGGGAAATCTCATAGGAGTGATAGGGTTAAATGTATGTCTTGTCTCCATTTCATTTTTTCTTCTATCAAATAATCCCTCCCAATAGATGAAAAAGAAAAGCAGGCTAGCAGACATTGCACTTTTGTCCTTTTGTGGCAGATTCCTAGGTGGTGGGAAATGGAATATGTACCATCACTGCTGATTGGGGTCAACAAATATGACACAAGAATGATCAAATAGTTTGTCCACAGGTATATCCTGGCAGCATGTAATGATACTGGAATACTGCTGCACTGGAATGCCTCGCTTTGGGGACCACAAACTGCATCCATAAACCTTCTAAAATAACCATGTCTTTGAAACAACATCCTTAGAATCTGGGTGTTGCCTTGGTTGCCACGTCACAACTCAAGAGGACCTGCGCTTTTATCAAAAAGGCAAGAGCTACATGGTCACAGCTAAACTTCACGAGTTCATCATTATCATCTGCTTGTTGATACCAGTGGTATACTCCATAATCACAAATTTTAGTGACACATTGAACATTAAAATGCATACCTGTTTGGTTTTGGCAGCTTCATATTTTTGTGAACTTCTTCACTGCACCTGCTATCAATGTTTATTTCATGTGGTGCTCCGTATGTCAAAAATTCTCTGAAAAAATTCACCAATAGCAAATGATTACACTCTGGAGACTACATTTATATGGAAACATTCAATCAGTTATAGTCTATTCAAAAATATGTGTCCCTCATGGTTTTAAATATCTCGGAATTTCATTGATCTATCAAGTTCATTTTTATTTGCATGTGCTTTTAGAATTAAACAAATGTTATCTTTCTTATTCTTCTTTTTGCTTTATATCCCTTTACGCCTTGCAGCATCAGGGGTAGAAGAGTTCTCTGGAGATTGCTTTTGTTATGTGTTTCATATATGTTTGTTTTCACATAATCTTTTATTTCTGTAATCCATCATTTGCAAGGTCTGTCCCTGACTTTGTATCCATCATGTCTGTATAGTAATGCTTTTTGATGGGCACTGTCTGATGGTAGTCTGGAAGCATGTGAAAACCACTTAATCTGTTGTCTTCTGCACTGGTCTAGTCTTCTGATGATTTCATTCCTGATTCTGTCTCCTATTGCTACTCCGAGGATTCTACGTAGACAAGTCATTTCTGTTGTAACAAGTTTTCTTTTGGATTCTGTTGTTAGTGTCCATGTTTGACATTGGTAACATAGTGATGGTATGAAGATTGTTTATATAGTGCAGATTTGGTTTCATGCTCACATATTTGTTTTTGAAAATAGAAGACATCTCCCCCAAGATCCGGTATGCTTTGTTGCATCTATGTTAGATTTCTTTGGTGTTTTTACCATTCAATGATATTATGCTTCCAAAACAAGTGAATTCTTTCACATGTTTAAGTTGTAGATCATTGATTAGAATAATGGTGTTTCTTTCTGTTTTTGCAATTGACACTACCTCAGTTTTTTTTGTGTGTTTATCTTCATGTTAAAGTCCCTACATGTTGTGTGCAGTCTATTTATATGTTGTTGTAGTTGTTCTCTTGTTGTTGCTATTATTGCTTATCGTCTGCAAAAAGAAGTTTGCTCAGGAGGTTGTTTAGATTGTCTTCTTCATTAGTGTTGGGTTGGCAATTTTACATATATAATCAATATATGTGATGAATAACAAGGGAGATAGAACACATGCTTGTCACATATCAGAGTGTATGTGGAAATGATCTGAAAGCCCAACATTCGTTCTAACTGCACATTGACTGCCTTTGTAACTACTTCTACACAAGGTGATCAGAAGAATACGTAATCAGCTACTCACTGGGACACTTTTACACTTATACTGGAAAGCTTATACACTTTTAGATGGCTGACAGAACGGCAAGCAAAGCATATATGGGAATGCCCCCAGTCCTGTGACGCTTGTTCATAATCAAGAATCAAGTTGATTAGATGTGGAACCCCATATTGTGATAGTATTTTCCAAAGTTGTTTTCTATCTACTCTGCTGAAAGCTTTCTCTTGGTTGACAAATGCGATATACAATTCTTTGTTGTATTCAGTTGTTTTTCAGCCAGTTTTCAGTGTAAAAATTGCATCTGTACAGCTTTTGTTCTTACAGAATCCTATTGGAGTGTTGCTAAGCTGTGGTTCTATGAATACTTGTAATCTTCTTTCTAGAATTCTGTTGAACATTTTTCCAGTGTGGTTTAGAAGATATGTTCTAATGGCATTAAAATGTTAATAATGATGTTGTGGAGATCAATTTCTATGCTAGTGCCCTACATTTAATAAAAAATGTGTATCTGCAGAACATATTTTACAGTATTTGCATTGGTTGTTTTGTTTTTGTAATCCAGTCACATCTCATCACTGGTCATGTAGTGGCTGGTTATGTAGTGACTAGTCAAGTAGTGGCTGGTCAAGTAGTGGTTAGTCATGTAGTGGCTGGTCAAGTAGTGGCTGGTCAAGTAGTGGCTAGTCATGTAGTGGCTGGTCAAGTAGTGGATGGTCATGTATTGGTTTCTAGCATATCCATATATTATAGGAAGATAATCATCATCATCAAATGCCATCTTTGCAATGAAGATGTTAAAGTTGAGACAACTTTAACATGAGGCAATGGGCCTCCAACACCCTATGTCTTTTACCTTGGTGGTACATCCTGACAGACTATCCTGTTCATCTCAAAATACATATTTAGAATGCTCTCATGGAGTTGGAAGATATGAGGCATATTTCTTCATCCATATCTATGGTTAGAATGAGTTATCAACCAACACAACCAGAACAGTCAGCACATGCTGAGAACATACTGAATATGAGACTGGATCACCTATGGACTTGTCCAGAGTGTCGTGATGATGATGATCTGACAACTAATTCACTAACTACCTCCTACACTTTCCCTCAACTTTACCTTTATGTAAGTTCTGCAACAAGGTGTCATGTCTTTTATTATATCCAAAATATTTTATTTATTTGATTAAAAAAAATATTTTTCATACGCAATGTTGTCAGAACCTCTTTCCATTTTCTTCATATTCTTATAAACTAAATCTCCCAGATACCTTCATTTCATACTATTCCATAATATTTATTGGTTAAGAATTGACACCGCAACACTCTGAGAAAACCCAGAGGTACTCAATTTTTCTTAGCACTTGTCGATGTTCATACATGATGCTGGTTCCTATGACTCGTTGGTTAAACAGACTCCTCATTTTGTCCAGTAGGTTTCTATTCATAATTGTGCCACACTTAATTCACATTTCCCTCAAAATGCAGTCTGGACATCTTATCTATAATAGTGTCCACATCAGCAGACTCTCACTAAGAAGCTCCAGCACAACCTTATCTTTAATTAACTGACTATAGGTGCCAGTGGATGCCAATCTATAAACTCTCTCATTACCACTAATACCAGCATGTTCTGAACAGTAGATCCATAGTAAACCCAGGAGTTTATTTTGTTCTATACTGAAGTCACAACATAGCAGTGTTGTTACATTCCACTTGTAATAAAATCTTACAGGTATTTGATTCAAGAATAAACACTCAAACTCACTCTGCAATCTTCTGTGTTCTATCTGCTACTTCAGACATCCGGCAGAACTTCAAGGCCTCACAAGCCATCCAAAAGCTGAAATTCTCATGACTGTACTCCTTCAGCAGGAAATTCTCAAACTCAAATCTGCCACGTGGATCTGAGATAACAGCTTGCAAGCTATATGACCATTTCTTGATTCTATGTTCAGTTGGAGTTTCAGTACTGAAAACAGAAATAACACCCATTAATATTTAAAGGACTAATAACAATTATAGCAGTTGTAAACAGAAAGGCAAAAAAAATGTTTTTTCAGTGTTCGTTCTCGAACTTCTACTGGATATCTATTCTAGAAGGACAATGGTGCCACTAGATTTTTATTTAGCAGGATGTAATCCAGATATTTTGCAGAGGAAAATATTGACATCTAAATAAATTACCAGCAAGCTAAAAATGAAAATTATAAAGTGCTACATCTATTCTATATTAACTTGTAGCAGCCCAGCTAAAAATAGTGCATATTTCCTGACACCTGAACCAATTTTTATGACTTCTGGGTTCCCTGCACTTGTTTGCTTTTTTTAATGTAACGTTTTTATTTATTGAGTCATTAATTTCAAATTTGGAGGCAATAGAGATAAATGTATGCTGGATATGATTTGAAGATGTTATTTTCTTGTGTGTGTCAATGTTATGTTGTGTACAACCAAAATCGAGAATGTGGACAAACTCACACAAAGAACTTACTGTGACCTATCGCAAATGACTTCAATTACATTAAATATTATAAACATCTCTTTCAAACACCATACGTTCATCTACAGTAACTGAAACACTTAAGCTTTAAAATTCATCCTTTTCTGAATTATAATCCGTAAAGAAATAGTGAAAAATAGCAGCACCAAAGTTATGCCTACGCAATTTGTTTTCCAAACATGAAAGGTTGAATAAAGTAACACTGCATATTTATATAGTTGCAGAAAACTAAGGAACAACAACTCTAACAAACTATTACTTATAAGAGCATGATGGGAAATATTCATGGGCGATTGTTGTCCATGACTACAAATGGCTACCTCGATGTACACATTTGTGGACATTGGATGTCTATCGTTAGATGGCATTTGTAGACTACAGGTTGCTACAGGTTAATGTATGGCTCAGAAATATGGACAAAAAACAAACTAGAAGACAGAATTGATGCATTTGAGTTGTGGATATGTAGAAGAATAGGGAGAACTTCATGGGAAGAGAAGAAAACATACAAAGAAGTTCTAACAACAGATCGTATGCAGGATAATTATTAAAGGAAATAAAGATTTTAACAAATAAAATATTTTGGACATATTAAAAGACAAGATACCTTGCTGAATACCTTACTTTAGGGTAAAGTCAATGGGAGGCAAGCAAGAGGTAGGCAGAGATACAAGTGGGAGAGTGACACCACAAGGTGGACAAGTTATAGTCTAGCAGAATGTACCACCAAGACAAGATACAGAGGATGTTGTTTGTATGTTGAAGCCAACCTTTGTTGTGGAGATGGAACATCATGATGAATCCAGATAATGGAGATGCGTTGTCACTGTTTTATTTGCACCAATGAATTGAAACATTCAACTTTAGTAGTACAGAAAATACTATTTTTTCACATCACACAGTTAGACTTGTATTTTTCTATGAATAATGGCACAGGTGACCTATGATGAAGAACTTAGCATCCCTCAACCATTATACACACCTGTCAACATCAATTTTATTTCTTACGCGTATCCATCACTCTTATGGGCGTAAGAGGGGTGCAAAGGGTGCCGCATAGCTTTCGTGTGGACCGAAGGTTAGCAAGTAATCAAGATCCTAAAAGTACTTCCCCATAGTGCTCCCAAGAAATAGAAATATGTCTGCTTGGGCTATGTTCCTGGATAAACTTTAGAGGATTGCATGTTCATGGATGTGGAGGATGTAGATGAAAATTAAAACTGCCTGCAAAGAGACAAGCAATATTTTTGACACCTCTGCGAAAACACGTCCAGCAGAACTGCTGACACAGTGACCAAAGGCCTCTGTGTATTGCAGCTCGGTCAGCCGAAATGCAGAAACATTGGAAGGGTGGCCAATGATGATGTTATGATATGGTGATGTTTAAGAGTATGAATTGAATCTGGAAATGGCAACATGCTAGACTGAAGCATTGTGTATGTGCAACAATAAAGTCACATTTGTCCAGCATGAGACCAATCAGCGGAAGTGCTGTTCATGCGCGAGAACACACAGAAGCCCACATGTCCCATCACAATTGACCTCATGCAAAGTATGAGTCATGACTCAGGTATTGGATACACCAACTTGAACATATACTCCTGAGTATGGAAAAAAAGCTTTAAATAAAGCTCTGAATTGCAGAAAGGAAAATCGTTGAACAAAAGTCGGGAGCACATTGTTCAAATTGCCGACCGAAGTAATGTTGACACTCTGACTCTGAGGGCAACGTAAACAGGGAGCAAGTCCTTGTCTTTGAGAACATAGCAAACCTAGTCTAACTCGACTGTTGCCATTGCACAACAAGGCTCATACAGAGAGAACTAGGTTCAGTACTCAAGGGCACATAGGGGAATGATATCCTTCTTACATGAGGTTTGTTCGCAGACTGCAAAGCTCCTTGTGTGAGATAGGTGCAACCTACAGAGGTACCTACTTCTTTGGATGATAAGCGCAATGGCGTAGAGTCAAAACACTGGCAGCACCTATGATGGATTGGAAGGTTATCATAAGCAGATGAAATGAAAGCATGAGAAATGCACAGGTTAAATCCCAGACTCCAGGCATGATAGGCGAAGCAGTACCTCGTCTAGGAAGGTGTATCAATTCTAATATGATTGTCGCTTTTCAACAACACAGCTCTTACAGAAGAAATTAGGTCGTGGACCTTGGAACATTAAAGGTGGTAATGGAATGGTCTTCCTACACATGAAACAGTTCACTGGCTGTGAAACACTTTGCTAGAGACAAGATGCACAATGGCTGACCCTGACAAATTAACAGCTCAGCCAGTCACATACACCCCCTCTGAGTAAAAGGTATCTTCAATAGGCATTTGCACTAAGCCGAATGCTGAAGTCTCCTGGGTATGAAAAAAATCTCTGAGAAACTACTACTGCACATAGGAAGTAAGAGCAAGTTGCATGCAATTTCTGGGGATAGCAAAAAAACAATATTGGGCATAAGAGTCATCCTGACAAGTTTTCTGGAGTCCTTATACATTTTCTAGTCTCAATTTTTTTAATTCTCACAGTTATCATTATCTGTCTCTTCTTGTGAAAAAGTATCAATACTATGTGATCTAACTGTTGTACAAGTACCTTAAATTGCCATATATTCTTTCATCAAATAGTCCTGTTTGATCATCCTTCTGAAGTGATGCATATGAATTTTCCAGTGATTTTCTTATTTTCATTGATTACTTTGTGTGTCGAAAGCCAATAAAATTCATGGGAAAAGTCAAATGCGTGACCGTATAAAGATTATTCCTAATTTAGCCCACAGGCCTTATATTGTAGCTTCCTTGGTTTACAACTGGTAAATTCAGCACGTGCCATTACTTCAATACTTCTGCCCATTTCATTCTAATACATTATCAGTGAAAGAGATCGAGACTTGAGCATGCAATCTGCTATTTTGAATTTATTAGGCATACATAATTTTATAAAACATATGTGGTAAAGAGACATACAATTTTATAACTACCTATATTTGTTTAATATAAAATTAATATTACTTTATAAGTGGAGTGCAATAAACTAATTCAACTGTAAATAGGAAAATAACAGTAAAATAAAGAGAATTAGGTAGAGTGAGAAAACTGCCAGTCTTGTAGTCAGGCCTATATTATAAAAGATCTGTGGACCATAGCAGGGCTGGGAAATTTTCATCACATACCAGTAAATTGTATTATTATAATATATACTGTAGGCCTACTTTAATATTAATTTAATCTACTATCATGATATATTATATAATAACATTACACATTTTTTATTTAAATGCAACAGTGGCACAAATTCGCCAAAATATTTCATTCAGAACAACATTTTATTAACATCATGACCTCTGCAAGATTTCATATCAAATTTCTGTCTTTGGAAGCGTATTGATGTAGGAGCCAATGTATACCAACTGCATTGGACAAATAACGTTTATGAAAATGTTTCAACATTTTCCTGCCTTGAGAAGAATTTTCAATGACTTTTGTCTTCATTTTTTTGTGGACAATTTTTTAGACCAGTCACCGGGTCATATTTTAATAATTGTGTAATGTATTGATTTATCGCTGAGAGCCATATACATTTTTTAAATGGATATTTCGAGTTGCACGATATGTTTGAAGATGCCATGGTAAAAAATTACTCCCGATATTTTAGCAAGCAATAGTGATAAATGGATACAGAATTGGATTATGGTTCAAGTAATGTCAGCGGTTATAGAAGATTCGCTATGAATGATATGAGTAGTTCCTCTGGGTCCTGGTGCTCGTGTTGGGTGAATACCTCGAAAAGCAATCCTAGAACTGCCAGTGCTAGAAAATGTGCTGTTTCTGGATCACCAAAATTGTATCTGTGGTTTAAGGTGACCGAAGCCTAATGCCTTGATATCTGCACTACTGCAGCCTTTCCATAATTCAAAGTTGCACATAGTACATAAGCAACAATGGCTTGCAAAAGTGCTGAAGCATTGCTGTTTCACAGTTGCATCAAACAGACATGTTCAATTTCACGGCCCACCTTGCCAAAAATACATTGTTGTGGTACGACTGTTGCAATATTCTTGTTTAGAAAACAAGCTTTCCTCAATTTTTTACAATTTTGTTGTCTCCTCTAATACGATCATCCTATGGTTTAGAAAGGGCTGACACACAGACTTCACAGGAAAGCATTGCATTCAACAATGGTGTTTTTATTGATCTGCATCTCTCTGGTGTACCACTGTACTGAGCTGGTTTCGATAACCCAATAGTACACAAAGTGGATAACAGGATAGCATTTGATAGAGCAATCTTTATGTGATGTAAACGTATGCTGCTTCAGATCTCTATGCACAGTTTGTGCTGGTAGCTGGTTGCATTAAAAACTACTATAATGTGGAATATAAATGATTAAAAACAAGAAGTCTGTATATTGAAAAGTATGACTTCCAGAATGCGTATTTGAGGGATGTAGGTGAGTACTTATGGGTTTACATTAAGTACAATGGTGTTGATTCTGTTAACCAAAAATTATAATAATAAAGTTAAAAATTAATTGTTAATAAAAATTACTTGTTGTCGCTGACTTCAAAGTATGAAGTATCATCTGAGATCCAAGGGTTTGATGGTAATGGAGGGGTTATCATGGGATCAATATCCATATAGGTCTCTGCAAAATGCTCCAAGCTAAAAGAAAACAGTGCATACAGCAATGGTTATATGTGTCTGATACATGATTATAGCCACAGTGCTCTAAAAAATATATACAAATATGTGAATGAAGCAGATCTTTGTGGTGGTTACTGTAAAATAAGCTGCTAGAGAAAATATAATTGCTATAAAGTTTTGCTACTTGGAAGAAATGAGTATTGATAACACAGAAAGTGTTCCAATTGGGTTTATGTGGATATCTAATCTACTGCACATTTCTGAATATAAGCCCATCCGTTAATAAGCAGAGAAGGTGATTTTGCTGCCCAGAAAGTGTCCAAAGTCTAAAATCCGATTATAGACAGAGGTACACAAAACTTAATAATGCCAGTAATAATAATGCAACAATCAATATAAGGTAATACTGCGTGAAACGGAACAACAATAGTACTTATATATAACACAATGCATACATACAATTTTATAACTACTTATATTTGTTAAACATGAATTTAATATTACTTTATAAGTGGAATGTAATAAACTAATTCAACTGTAAATAGGAAAATAACATTCTTATAAAGGGAATTAGGTAAATTGAGAAAACTGCCAGTCTTGTAGTTAGGCCTATCTTATAAAAGATCTATGGACCATAGCAGGGTTGGAAAATTTTCACCACATAGAACTATCCACTATTCACTAACAATATGTGAAAACATATATTGTTTTCGTGTTTACACCTCACAACCCCTTAGAGATCTTGTTCAAGTGAAACTTTCAAAAACCTGTGTTCTATGATAAATACAATTGTAATAATACTGTGGAATCCCGTTCATATAAGAATGAAGGGACAAGTGAAATCATGCTAAATGAAAATTAACACAAACTTTAGCAACCATAAGACGCAAGGCCATTTCTTTCACTTGTCCCACTCACACTACCTGAATGAATGAATAGCTGGGAACAATATATCAAAGATAATACAGAGCATCCTTCTCAGAGGTCATTAAACCCTAACAACCAGGTATCAGCATTGTTACTATCATAGCTATCGTGATCATTCATTCAGTCAGGTAAGTTGGCTACTATAGTGTAAACTTGGATATGTAAACTCTGATGTTTTCTTAATACCCAGCACTCATGAACGACATCTAGGTACTTTCCAGGACAAATTGTTTATGTTCAATGTCCAGGCAATCTGATGAGGAACTGCGCAATCCACCCACCGGGTAATGAATATTAAATACTAATTATCTTGCTGTAGGGTTCAGATGAAATTACAGACTTCAGTAGACAGTAAAATCTAAGCAGGAAACAATACGATGAAAGAACAATGAGACAAATGGGCGCCATCAAATGTCATTTGTTTTTATGGGATACAGAAGACTTTGAGCTTTGTTACTGTATGTTTTCCTTTTAATGAGTCTACGGTAATAAATATGAGAGAGGTTTTTGAGATTAACCCATAGGTATCAATTACGGAGGAAATTTGCTACAAAATGCCTTTGAAATCTCAGTATTTCAAACCACTTTTCACAAGCAACTGAACAGAGAAGTTGCCCATCACTATTGATTTCTGTTGCTCCTCCCTCCCTTCAACACAAGTTTTTAAAAAAAAACCACAAGACTGCGTAAGCGAGTGAAATTCCAGAAGTGATGAGTTCGTGCACGACTATTGGGTGTAGAAGACTTCTTTATAGAAATAATCATGACTTCATTCGTTACGTTTTTGAATATTGTTGTTAGTCACTATTTATATACTTGAAGCCGCATGAAATACAGTTATCCTGTATGTATTATCTGGGAGCCGCACAGCACAGTGGTTAGCGCACTGGATTTGCATATGAGTGGTGCTGGGTTCATTCCCCAGTTGAGGCAGAAATGTTTTTTCAGATCTCAATGGCTCCAGGGTCGACCCAGCCTTAAATGGATACCGGATTAATCCGGGAAGTAAAGACTGTGAGGGAAAGACTGTGAACATCTCACACACCTACGGCATTAATAAATGCTATGGGTTACTTTACTATGTGTTATTAAACTCTTGCTGCTTAATAAGATTTAATCTGGAGAATAAAATGTGTTGTTATGGTTTACAACTTGGTTATGACTTCTATGCCTTTCAGTTATCTTCAATATGGTATTTGTGTCATTTTGACCTTGAGATAGACAGTCACCCCCACTCATAAACCACCTTAGTTGTCTCCTGTGACGTATGGTAGATCATTGTATCACTCTTTACTCCCATTTCCAGCTCCAGAAACACACATGCTATCTATTTATCCAATTCTCTGTTGCAATATTATGTTCCTGAGGTCAGTAATAAAGCCCTTTACGGTAACATTTTTGAGGGAGGGTGGTTAAGGGCAAAGTCCACATAATGGGCATTCAATGTGTACTGGTTAAGCAAACAGTCAACTCTATCATTTCTGTACAACAAAACATAACTATTCTGCAGAATAAAATTTCTACACAGTAAAACAGCACATACCTCTCATGAGCTTTGGAAGTTTTCACTCTGCAGATATTGATGGAACGCTGCAAATGCTGAAGCTGGAAAGAAAAGAATATAGTAAGCGAATTAAAAAAAAATTCTACATAATGAACAAATTAATATGCATTTCATACATCTTGAACAATGTGTTACAGGGACCCATAAGGGAGTAAATAGCAGTAACATTGTAAAATGCCATGCAAGTCATAAGAGATTACTAAACAGGGTTGGATATCATCATATGGTATCATCAAGTGGGTTAAAGTGACCCCAAAAAGCTATCATGAAGTCTTGAAGCTATCATAAAGAATTATCAGGCAGAAAGAAAATATTGCAGTCAATATGCAAACTTGTTCCTGACTGTTCTTCAGGCTACATATTGCTATCTAACAAGATTTTGAGGATGAGTGCAGAAGAACAGTAGTAGAGCAATGAGTGATCTTTGGCAGTCCTATGGAAGGATTAACTATAGAATAATGAGAGAGGTCTCGGGGACAGACTGTTAAATATATTCAACTGATGAAACAGCAGAAGACATTTCTTTAAAGTGATACTTCAAACTCACATTTATTATGACAAATTAGTTTGGTCAGGAAGAAGAAAGACTAACACAAAGTACCAACGTGGTGTTGCCAGGGCCTGAACGGGGAACAAAGAATAGTGACACTTTTACCTGTTTCCAAGAGACAGCAAAGGAGGTTTTTATGGTGGTGTTGACTGTCCCATTCCATAGAGGGTAGGAAACTGTTTTTGGTTCAAGGGCCGGGCACAGAAATATACATCTGGTCGCGGACACATAAAAAAAACTAATATAAATGCTTAATTAGAGGGACCTACACGTTAGTTTTACTAAATATACATTCAAGAATTTTCTTACTTTTGGGCATTTATATATGTATATTTAGGATATAAACAAATTGATAAACTTTATTAAAGTTATGTTGTTCTTAAAAGGCTCAAAATCAGTACATTATTTTTTTAGGAGAACCATGGATCAGCAGTTACGATCGGTATTTGAGTACTGGCGAGCCTGGTAATTTGGACTGATGGACCAAAAGTTGCAGATATCGCAGTCAAGCTGTAAATCATGATACAACACAGTTAATTCTCTGGACTACATCCTGCTAATTTGTAGAAGTTTGAGAATGAATGCAAAAGAAGAAAAAACACAAAGTATAACAGGTGTGAAATAAAGAGAATACTAACTTCTTTCTGGAGTAACTCCTTGTTTTTCTTTCGCCTTGCATCCATCTGGCTAGGCTGGAAGTTTCGTTTTGGTCCTTCGTCAATAGATTTAATACATCCAGGCTACAAAAAATAGTTTCATTTGAAGTGTATTCTTATAAATTGAAAATGAAAGACAATTTAAAATTGTGTTCTCTATAGTAGCATTATTCTTCTGCATTCATTATCAAACTCCTGGTTCCAAGGATGTAGTCAGTAGAATCTAATATAGGGTGTCAAATTAATAACTACCTTGTGAAAATATTGGAGATGTTCATCTGCTGTGTGAACACATCTTGGGATGAAGACTGTCTAAACATATTACACTGCCTAGCCTGTATCAGTCACCACTCTGTCTACATGATGCCACCTTTATGGCAGCTATATAACAAAACTGTCCACCCCATCAGATACATAACTTCTCTCTGAGAGAGCGATAAATACAGAATCTTTCCACAGTAGATTTGAGAACAGGTTACTTGCATCTTCTCGAAAGAGATGTTATTTGTCTGCAATGTCTACCAATTTCATGATCCATGCATGAGCAGCAACATATCACAGTTCAGATTGCCCTATGGGTGGGAAATTGTCTTCAGATTTATATGTTAGACTACAACTTTTGACAAATGTGCAACACACTAAAAGAAAGCCCTCTACTCAGGAGCCTCCTCTGATGACCAGACATTTGATATAAGCTTGAGAATTGATATATACTCCATTTTTACACACACTAGAGCCTGGGGGATTAACATCTATCATTCTTATGTGCTGATGTTCTGCTGCATACTGTTACATTTCTGCTTATTTAGCTTTGTCGATATCTCACGATATTCTGCCAACTTTTTGTTTAATTTTTATTTCATCTCTATCCTTCTAGTTTTTTCATTATTTATACTCTTCCGGACTTATCCTGTTTAGTCATTATTATGTGAACATGGACAGTGTCACTTCTTACTTGCTGTGTGTTAATGTTGTGTTTTTTTATAAAGACCTTTTGGCAGAAATGTTGATTTGTGTGCTACCAGTGGTTAGCAAAACTTCATTACCCTGTTCCAAGTCTTGCTTGTTAGATTATAGTTCTGTTGCATTTATTACCTATTATCAATTCCCAGACAAGAATAAAGACACAAGCAGAACCTGTCAGGACCAGCTCCTCTGACATAACCAGTGATGGTACCTTTTTTGGCATTCATTCTCGAACTCCTACTGGATAGTTAGTTAGTTAGTTGTCGGATCATCATCACTGCAAACTGGACACATCCATAGTTGCTCCGATCTCTCCTTGAGTGTATCCGCCATCACACTTCTGCTGACAGTACCAGTCCTATGCTGGTTGACCATCATTCTTCTACGCCCTCCAAAATGTTCACCTCTAGCAACACCTCATTTCAATCCCTGATCTTTAATCCTAGCCATTGAAAAGGAATCATCATCCACATTAGTCTCACTCTCGCGTGTTATATCTCTTAAGGAGTTCAAAACGTCAGCGCGATCCATTGCCCCGTCGCCCTGTGCCACAATCGCACACGATGCCAGTTGATCTGCTCTTTCATTGCCTTGAATGCCCACATGTCCCGGCACGAAAATAAATGTAATCACTTTCAAGCTCGCATTTCTCAAGGTCTCAATCCACTGTTCGCGAACGAGACCCACTTGTACCTTCTTAATCATACTCATAGTCACTCAAGATGCAGACCTGCGTTACCTTCTGTATGCGTAGCCACTCAAATGCCTTGGTCACCGCCATAGTCTCCATGGTCATACTACTCGTAGTGACCGCAAAGGCACCACTTTCCTCCTTGATCGTTTTACCTGCGTACTAAGCTGTAAAGGCCCAAGCACTGCGAACATGCCTAATTACAGATCCATCAGTGTATATAATCACATCCACCTTTTTGGTATTCTCACTGATTAAAGCCTGCACTTCTTTCTCCATAGCTGTGGGACACCATTCTCTGCATTCCCTGCTAAGTGATATTATTACTCTCAAACAAGTTTCGAAATCTGTGGGTAGACCTATCCATTCCGCACCTGCTGCCACATCCTGTAATCTGCACACACTTTGTATTACATCCTCAGCACGTCCC
Organism: Meghimatium bilineatum; assembly: GCA_034231615.1. Lineage (NCBI taxonomy): Eukaryota > Metazoa > Mollusca > Gastropoda > Stylommatophora > Philomycidae > Meghimatium > Meghimatium bilineatum. The sequence continues at coordinate 49,393,754 of CM067321.1, read as the reverse complement.
ATCCACAACCTTCCTCTCTTGAGTCTGCTGCCTTTAACTTTCTGTATTTCGGAATGCAACGGGTGTTCCTTATCTGCATGTATTTGAAGGTACGCCCGTGCACGGCAATACTGTAATCTATGCTCAGCTGTTGGGCAGTCAAGTAGGTATCGCATAGCTCTTGTTGATGTGTCTCTTGTGCATCCCAGAATGATACGCGTTGCTGCATTCTGGACTCTATCCAGTCTTTCGATCTGAGTTTGGCTAAGAGTCAGAATTGCCAGTGCATATTCCACCACAGCCACAACCAAACCCTGGTACAAAAGAAATAATCTTTGCTGACACTGCGCAGCAGCCATAACCTTCATTGCTGCTAAGCCTTTGCCTGCCTTTATGATAATGTGGTCAACATGTTCCCTGAAACTCAGGATTCTGTCAAAAAACACACCCAGATATCTCATTGTGCTAGTTCTTTCTAAATTTTTCCCGGACAACGAAACTTGTGGCATGGGTATCTTTACCATGTGATTGTTCAAGGAAAACCACGTCACGAATGCCTTAGACGGATTAACCACTGCTCCCGTAACTTGACACCAATTTGTCAGTCTGTCCAGCTCCTTCTGTACTTCCATGACGCACTCTTCTCGATTTCTGCCCTGTCTATACACCAGGATATCATCGGCATATGACATCGTTCTGACAACACCTGTGATTTGATTGCCAGCGATATGTACTGTGTATACATTGAAAAGTACAGGAGATAGAGGCGATCCCTGTGGCAGGCCAGGGCTAATAACCGTTGGTGTAGATATCCAGTTACCACACTTAAGAACTACAACCCTGTGCATCAGGGTGGCGCAAACCCAACGCACGACAAAAGGATTAACTGCAAGATTTAACAGCTGGTGCATCAAGATATCCAAGGACACCCTATTGTACGCATCCTCAAAGTCTATTGCGACCGCACATGTCTCCATGAGTGAATCGAACCCCTCAAAAACATCCTGCGCAAATATGGCTGCATTCTGCCATGTCTTCTTTCCTGGACGATATCCTCCTAACAATGTTGGTAAACATTTCTTTCAAGATAACACGATACCTTCCGGGCCACAATTTTTTCCTACTGGATATTTCCTAACAAACAGGACAATGGTCCTACAAGATTTCCAGCAGAATGTAGTTCAGAGCAAAGATTTGTTGTGTCCTCACTTTACTTGCAACAATGGCCTGACATCTCATATCAGAAACATTAATTTAATATCTTAGCAAGATTTTTGGCCGTTGCTGAACCAGACATATTTATTGCCCACCTCAAGACAATTCCTTCCTGTTATGAAAGTGATAAATTAGTGGGTGTCACTGAACTGGACATATTTATTGTCCAGCTGCCAATTTAATTACCTGCCACTTGACATTGAGGGAACACTCTGCTGTACTAGGATTTACTTCACCTAGTGTAACTGAAAATTCTTATATAGGCCTAGTTAACTTTCTAATATACATATATAGTGAATGCAGTATTTCAAACAAACTAACTGCAAAATTAATTATCTCTGTGAATCACAGTGAATTGCTGCGTACAGATTGAAATATTTATACAGATAAGGTAATATCCTTATTTTTTTGTTCGTGTGAATTTAGTAATGAAAAATTACTTTTAATTACTTTTTACAGTGTCAAACTATTAAGGCACCATTAACAATAATGGAACACTCATTGATTGGGAGATACAGTTTCTTCTTCTTCTTTCCTTCCTCTTTTACCCTTTACGGGTGTCGAGGGAGATACAATGTTCTTGTTCTCGCTTTTCTGGCAGCTTCAGATAATGTCATAATATCATTAGAATAATACATTAGTCATATTTAGATCGTAAGCAAATTAAGTTTCTGTGATTCAGTTTGATTATGTAAAATGCACCTCTTATAGAGAGGAAATATCCTTTCAACAATGATTGTAAGTTAAATTTGGTTATATCAGAGTTTTACAACATTAACCTTACGGGTTCTATAGGTGCTTATAGTCTCTGAGATCATTACATAACTAGGATCGATAGGCATCTCCATTCACCCCCGTTGCTATGTCCCAATTCATCAGTACGGAATCACACAAAGTTAAAAGAACTCCGGCCACACAAAGCTAGTAATACGTCCTAGCTATCGTTCACATTTTCTGGGGATCAAAATAAGCAAACAGCAACATGTAGTTGTTTGTGAAAGAACGCAGAAGAAGGGAACTCATTTTCAGCTAGGCTTAAGGGAATCAACTGTATAAGGAATTTAACTTCTATTCATTTGCATTTGGATCTAGTCACAATTTTGTGAATCTCTAGATATATATACAAGTATAAGGTCATGCTACTGTTTTACAACAGTAGGTTGTCAGAAAGCGTTATCAGGATATCTGATCTTTGAACCATTTTCACAAGTATAGCTAAAAAATGTATGAGCTTTTTCTATACCAAGCCCTTCTCCAGAAGTCAAACATGCGGATCTGAAGCAGCACCATTTATCTTTGCTTATTTGACTTTTTCCATGCTTTTCATTGCCTATCAAACAAATCATAGTCATATCAACATGCAGGACTATTCTGAAGAAGTGTTCAGTATTTCTACCCAGTATTAATCCTGGATATTTTTGGTAACATGACATATATCTAGATGACTATTATCTAGTGCATTACCAACAATGTTCTTTTGTCAACTCTCAAAATTTAATGAGAACCAGATGATCATTTGCATTATTTATTGCATCAGCAAGAAAGAATACTCGCCTTTTCTAACTTCAAAGAAAGCTGAGGCTTAGTAACTATGGGCTAAATTTTTGTATCTTTAAATATCAGCAGCTAAGAATTTCAATCATTATGTTATTCACATGAGATCATAAATGATGTAAGAACTCACTGGTGGCCGATGTATTCTCCAGAATGCTCTTTCCTGACTGTCCAAAATGGCTTTGTCTGTTCTTTTTCTTTCTTTAGCTATTCTGTACAAAATATTTTTCACAACGATATCAAATATATATCTATGGCTGTTTTAATACAATTCATATATAAAAATATGCAGATAATACAGTACTTCCAACAACACACACAGAAGGGCTAGAAAGGATGATCATTAAAACAAAAGCATACAGCAAAGAACAAAACCTTCAATTAAACATACAGAAAACCCAAAAAATCATGACAACAAATAAAACCAAAGTAACACCAATAATTAAAATAGATAATATGGAACTGGATAATGTGATTATCTGGGTGCAAATATAGACAGCTTAGGTGATTGTACAATGGAAATTAGGAAAAGATTAGTGATGAGGGCATCTTTGTTGGTTTTACTGTGTCACATTGGCAACTATGAGTCATATATTCACAGGAGGGTAGGGTGTTAAAACTATTTAGAGGAATTTTGAGAGAGTTCTTGAAACATATCTTCTGTCCACCGGTCAGTCCTTTGCTCTCAAGTAGCTTACCATAGATTGGATGTTTTGGGACCCTTTGCCTAGCATGTGCACAACACCCATTGACTCCATGCCATTATGTGATCTGCTGTTTTGTTCTATATAAGGTGTTCCATTTATATGGCCCTAGAGGGAGAAGTATTTTCTTGACACGTCGTCCAGCGCTGGACATTAAAAAAGATGGAATTCAACAGTTTCGTAGGGATGAGTGCACAGCCGGCACTCTGGAGTGTGTTGTAGTTGTATAAGTACAGTGTAAAGTGGGGACTGATATACTTACTTCGTGAGAAAGTGATTGTTTGCCGATTATGGAACAGAGAATACTTACTGTACTTCTTATATGCGAACCACATGAATTATGATGAATTTATGTGGAGATTTAAGAAATAGCTGGGGTGCAAAGGGAACGCATTGCTCTAGGTGGACCCAGGGTTAGCAGATAACCAAGATCCCAAATGTACCTCCTCGTGGTGCACCCTGGTAACAGAAAACAGCAGCTCGAGCTGATTCTGCCAAATCATTTGGGATCAAGTCCAAGAATGTGGAGGAAGCAGATGGAAAGAGATTTGACTGCAAAAGAGACAGACAATATCTCCGACACCATTAGCACCACCAAATACAGCGACACTGTCGACACACAGTGACACCAGTTAGTCCAGTCAGAACATTTACAGTGCCAATGTAAAAGGCATGTATAGGCGGATGCATGGCAAGAAACAAATTTATGTCATAATGAGCACAATGACAGGGCAGAACAGCGCCAGAGGGCAGCGCAAACTGCAAATAGAAAGTGAAAAGTTCGAGACGAGCTTCTAGTTACCTGTGTTCCTTATAGACAGAGACCCAGACCCAATCATGGGCATTCTGAAAAGCAAGAAGACCTAACCCAACTCTAATGTTGAGTCTTCCTAAACCGGAAATATGCTCGCGAAGATAAAGGGTTTCGTACCCGATGGGCCCAGGCACAAAAGGGACAACGATTTTAGCCCTGGCCAAACTCCACTGTCAAGCTTTCCTATACCGGAAATACACTTGCAGAGAGAAAGGGTTCAGTATCTAATGGGCTCAGGCGCTATTGGGACAAGATTGCTCAGCTCCAGAACCCCTTGCTCCCAAACGTGTGGTGTGAGACTCAAACTTGGGCGAGGGGTTCACAATGTCTGTTAACGACGTCTCGGGTAGGAGGGTGAACAAGCCAGGGTCCAACTCTTCTGGTGAGTTCTTCCTCATACGGAACCAGGCTCGCGGATGAGAAATGGTTCAGTACCCGATGGGCACAGGCACAGTACATCCAATTGCACGAGGTGAGTTCATAGATGGTGGAACATCTCGTGCGAGATGATGTGAATGACAATAATCTAGGCGAAGAGTCACTACACCCGCGTGCCTGACGACAGATAGACAGGCTGTCACGGACCAGGGAAGCCTACCCGAATTAAAGGCATGACGAAAACAGATGTGCTGGACCTCGGACGTCCTGACCACAAGTGGCCAACCGAGGTGCAAACAACACAGTTCTACTGTGGAACTTGCAGCACAACATATTTCATGCTCCCCGGCGGAAATCACACGATATATTTGTTATGGTTATATGAGAGCGAACGCTGAAGAAGAAGAAGAATAACCAGACTAATGTGCTCATAATATCGTCTGTGAAAATAAATAAAATATATTAATATCATCTATTAAAATAAATAAAACACTTAGATGTCACTAACCTTATAGGAATATTTCTTCAACACACAATGTAATTATACTCAATGAAGAATGTCTAGACCTAATCATCAGGCTAATGTCATTTCATAATGAAACTAACATGTTCATAATATCTTCCTTGAAAACAAACATAATCCCCCACAATTACTCCTCATTAGAAACACAACCATAAGAATTTCACTAAAAATGGCTTTTATTTCAACATGATTAGCAATGATTGTAACAGATGGCAATTACAATTTTCGCGGATCTGCCATCTGTGTTGCACACAGCATTATCGGGAAAAGGAAACTAGATTTAATGCTAACAGCGTTTCCACTTTTCCAGGATCGAAGAAAAAGCTGAATTTAAACTTTTTATTGTAATTACCAAACTGCACAGCAACATGCTGCAACTAAGCTACTACAGCGTTAAAGGGGATACACTGGAAATTTTATTGCACCAATGGCATGCTAAAGGTTAATATATTCATCCATGTGGCCATTCCCTTATACATTCTCTCATGTATTAATATATCCACCTAAGCAACAATTCACTTATACATTCTGTCATCTCTGTATATATATCCATCCATGCAGCTATTCATGTATACATTATGTCATTTCTTTATACAATGTCTTACTTGACTTGATCTTGTGCTTGAGTGACAATGAAATCCCACTTGTCACAAAGCATGGTATGTAGTTTTGTCAGACTCGCCTAAACATCAATTTAAAAAAAGTACAACTTTAACAACAGAAACTTTCAGTTCATTCAATAATCAATTTTACATGATTATCAGTTATTAACCCTTTGAACCCTGGACACCAAGCTCCTAGTGCTCCATCCCCTAGACAACTCTGAAGCAGGAAGCACACAAGACAAGAAGTGCATATAAGTAGAACTAGTTGTAAATTTATTGCATTCACAATAGAAATTTTAATGTCTACGTTAGTTGTTTATGATTTACATTTTGGTATAAATACATTGATAAGAGTAGTTTGGAGCACATTTACTCATTATAGGCCTACTGTATAGGGTATATCCCTTTCCAGTCCTGCGTGTATCATGAGTGATTACAAATGTTACCATATCTATTAATGATTAGTCTAACTATTTCACTAGTTTCAACACTAACTTGATCACCTTATTAAATTCCATGTTATTTTTAGAATATTTACAATTTAAATCTAAATAATCTGAATCACTGAGCATAAGTTTAATCGTTCCACTGTCAGTCTTTTAGAATAGCAAATATTCTTGTTTTTCAGGCCACTTTTTCACGATGAAAATAAATATCAACCGTTGTTATATTAATAATCTATGGACACATTTATTTGAACAATGTGCATTTCCATAGTGCATCAGTACTTTGTGATGTCAGTTGTCTTCGTATATTTTAGTATTCATGATTTTCAAATACAATAGACTCTATGAAGGTCTGTGAAACTAATATAATAGTCTGATGGGGGGGGGGGGGACATGATTGTTTACATATATTCCCAAATTTTGATACATTGGGTTCAATGAATTTATACAGTCTCTTCTTCCTTTATGTTCATTCTCAAACTCCTGCAGATTGGCAGGATGTAGTCCAGAGAATAGAATGCATTGTTTCATGGTTTACTAGCTTTGCTGCAATATCTGCACCTTTTGGTCTGACACATCTGACTTCAACATGGCTTATGGGCCACTTTGACCATATATGAGAAGGGGCAGGCAATTCCACCCCAAAACGGAATATATATGATGTTCATGAAAGGTAACAGTATTAATATTCTTTGCTCCCCTTTTGGGCCCTGAATACACAAGGGCGATGTCTGTTTTGATGATGAATTAACCACTATCACCATATAATTATATTTTTTAGTCTGTATTTGATCTCTTAACCAATCTAACGAAGATGGCCATAAAAAACTAAACATAAGAAGATTATCCTTAAAAACATTAAAAAACGCAAGCTAAAATATTTTTGGCCATATAAAAAGACATATAATGAGTTTGTTTGTTTTAATCCCTAAGAATTATGAGAGATGAAGCTCTTATTTCCAATGTGTAATGGACGAGGAAACTCCTCCAGGGCTTTTTTTTCATATCCAGAAGACTCTTAACTCTCATCAGTATGTAATGCTTTGAGAAGAAGCCTCCTAATCAGAGGGAGGCCTATGTGTGTATGTAAAAGGCATGTTCCACTATTTTATATACAGGCATCCAATCACATAAAAACCTGTAATCATTTGGGAGTTTCAATGTTGGTCACTTTTGACCCTTCAGTCATATGACTGCATAGCTTTAATACTGCTGAGACATAATGGGTTAGAAAAATTAATTATTGTGGGAAAATTTTAAAGAAAGATGAAAAACAGTCTGCCCAATACATCAATGGACACGGAGTATTGAGGATCTTTTGAATATGATCCTGGAGGAAGAAGGACAGCTTGCACAGAATTGAGAAGCTTACAGAGTGGCATTGAGGACACACGTTCTACAAAGGATATATAACATTGAAGAAGAATCTTTAATTACCAACAATTGGGCTGATAGTTTATAGTAAAGTTCAGATATATGTACTGGGGTTTAAAAGAACACATACTTATAAAATAATTAACTAAACCCACACTGATTCACCAACATTCCTTGGTGTTACATTCAATACCAGACTAGCCTAGAAACAGATTTTGGGAAAATACAAACTAAAGCCTTTCAAATACATGTAATGAAAAAACTAGTGCCACATCCAGGGGCACAAACTCAACAATACTAAAACAATTATATATAGGGGCAGCCAGAACAATCATGGAATACGACTCGTTATTGGGCTTCTACAGCCAAAATAAACACAGAAAAACTCGACAGAATTCAGAACATGAGACTTCAAATAATACTTGGGTCAATGAAAAACAGTTCCATTATAGAAATTACAAAACTGCCGACATCACACCTCTAAATATGCAAATAAAATACAAAATTATCTTACAGACCAAAAAATCAAGAAGGTTGAAAGGACACCCTTTAAACACAGCATTTAAAGAAATAATTAATGACTTCTAAGCAACAGTCCAAATCACCCAGCAAGAGTATAATTTATGTAATATGCTAAATCACTAGAACGTATTAGCATGTGCAAGATTTTATCTCCAGAACCATGGACACAAAACCAAAAAACTAAATATATTATCTTAAAATATCAAACATGAACTAAAAGACCACTCACACAGAAACAGAACAAAGAGATTTATTACTTCAAATGTTAAAAGCCCAATATCCTATAAATGTCTGGAAGCATGTGTACACAGAGAAATTATTAAAATAAGCTACAACAAATAGTGTCAGTGGAATATACATCATGTTTCCAGATGGCATCATATATGAACAATTCCTTGTCACAGGAATAAAATGCACAAATTTCAAGACAGGGGCAACTGTCATACTCAGCTGCTCAACGACCGAGAGTCCATACCCCAAAACATTATAATCTTCAGTGATAGACTTACAATTTCACAGATGATATTATATGAACATATTAGTTTGGTTATGAAATAAAATAAGAAATAGAATAGTCCTACACATTTAGCAGCATTTTATCCTGGACTGAATATATCAGATAAGAATAGTTGAGTCGCTGGTGTTTATTTTTCATCATTTTTCTCATGTAACATATATCCTACATACACGAACAAAACTTACACCATTATATTCAGTACCCAATCCTTTATTTCCATTAAAGAACTATACAAAAAGCTCCAAAAAACATACAAGTGTTATTACATTTTTCAAATACCGTCCCCAAATAAAGCATAGTCAAAAAAAGAATACAACTGCAGGGAACATTATTTACTTTTGTTGTAGCATGCCAAAAGTTAAATTGAACAGGTCATGATACTTCAGCTGAGAACTCGGCACTGGCATCTAAAAGCACACACCGAATCAGTATCAGTGATTCTATGGCCTCCATCTGCAGGACCAGCAACAGACATCAGAACACATACTACAGAATTGTCCCAGTTTCTGTGTTAACAGAACGACAATCTGGCCTACAGGAGCTTCTCTGCAAAACACATGGGGAACCCAAAATGACCCAAAACAAACAGCTCTATACATAACCAATGTCAGACTGGATGTTTAAAAAGTGATTGTATAAGAAGATGTATGTACCTTTTGACCAAGTAAGTAAAAGTAAAGTTAACCCGCAGTATTTAACTGCCGTAGGAGTGTGAGATGTTAGCAATCTCACATTTCTGTGACTCTGCTATATGAGGACGGTAGCCATCTCTTCTCCCTAACTGTCTTTACTTCCTGGATTAATCTGGTACTGAATTAATGCTGGGTCGACCCGGGAACCATTGCGATCTGAAAAACATTTCCGTCTCAACTGGGGAATGAACCCATGACCACTCATATGCTAAGCCAGTATTCTAACCACGGCACTACGCGACCAAGTATGTTCTTTAGAACATACCATGTGGCAACTGGGGCCTAGACTTTCAGATGTTCAGGGTGCAATAGGCCACTGTCATACTTTGATCAAGTATGCTCTTTAGAATTTGGCTGTTTAGATTTTGGCTGACACCATGCCCAATCCTTCTTAGTCAACTCTTATGACCTTCTTAGATGGTCAATGTAAATATTCTTTGCTCTATTTTTGTGTCCTATTAGCATATGGGTGTTCTATGAGATGTTTACAAGTCAAAATTCCAAATACCTCAATCTCTCTACATTCTCTGCCAAGAGCAATGACGTAGAGGTTGAGAGGCCATTGGCTACTTCTGATAAAGAACAAAAGAAAATGCCCCTATTGGAGCAAAATTGAAATAATATGATAATGATAATCTCAATTAATCAAATTTTTAAATGTTGATCACAACGTGAGGCTGTTACCTGCTCATAGTCATCGAGGCCATGCCTTTGTTTGTTGCGTAAAGATCGTTTTACCAAGTGTATTGCTGAAAGACAAACATAAATATTCAAAACAGAAATGTGAAAACAGGTCATAATTACATGGAAATGTGTAAATTTGGATCATCCTTCTTCTGTCCCTCCAGCTGAAGCATGGGACCACATCTGTAGTTGATCTACTTATGGAAGCCTACCCCAATGTTATTGTCATTGTTTTGATCCTTAGGAAATATGAGCGATTAGCTTTTACTTCCCATGGTCAACGTCTGTGTGGAAACTGGGGCCTAGACTTTTAGTTCAGGGTGCAAAGAATAAGGCCACTGTCTTCTTTCCAGGCATGTCACAAGAGATGACTAAGGAAAGTAGAGGGGGGGGGGGGAGATAGGCTGACAATCTGTCAAAAGTAAAAAAAAATCATAATTGTCACATCTGGTCTCAATTTCTCACTTTTGTCATCTATCAAACAATCACCATGGATGACAAAGATATGCAGGCCAGCAGACATTGCAACTGTCTTTTTGTGGCAGACTTCTAGGTAATGGGAAATGCTAGATGTGCCATCACTGCGAATGGGTCAAAAGATCTGACAGAAGAATTATGAGATAATTGGCACAGATGTGCATACTGTGCCTCTGGCAGAACATGGTGCTTCTAGGATCCTGTTGCACTGGAATGCCTTCGTTCGGGGACTAAACATGCATCCATAAACCTCCTAACACAACCTTGTCTTTGAGACAACCTTATACAAGTCCATGTATCACCTCAGTTACTCAGCTGAGGAGGACCTGTACTTTTGACAGAGACTCTATGGGCCATCAAAAGCTACCTGCTCATGGCTAAAGGGATTATTTTATCATCATCTCTACCTCCACAGAGAAAGAGAACTGATGTGTTTTCTTCACAACTCATCATTTGATATCAACTCAGGCCATCTAATGCAAAGAAAATAGAGGAGATATCTATTGAAAAATATCAGCAGTTTTTATGTGATTTTCTGGGTTACATGCCATGTTTTGGAGTCATAAATGAATATAAACTTCATATTTGTATTAAATCTGTCCTCTGGGATGATGCTGAGAATTTCATACTTGGCAAAGAGTTATTGAAAGCAAACCCACCCAATTGTTACTGGGGTCTGAAAGAGAAGCAAAAACTAGCAACAATGTTACCTTCCAAGCATGTTGTAAGAGGCAACTGTGCGAAGGTAAACCTTCAAGTGGAGGGCAGAAAAAGCGTTTCAAGGATTACCTAAAAAGCTCTCTCAAGCACTGCAGCATCGATCCTAGCTCCTGGGAGACTACAGAACTTGATCGCTCAGTCCGGCACACCAAGATCACTACTGGCATCACGAAATTTGAAAAAGAAAGAACACTGCGGGCAATCCACAAGCGCAAGAAGCGGAAGGACAAATCTGAAAATTCTTCTACCCCGAACCTTCAGCACTCCTGCATGCACTGCAATAGAACTTTCCGTGCATGAATCGGACTCATCGGGCATCTACGAACTCACAAACCAAATTAGTTAATTACCAATTTTAATGGGTTTTTTTTCCATCGCATTTAATGTTTTTCATGCCCTGCTCATCTTCGCTTGCGAAGGAGGAACATCATCATCAAGAGGCAACTAAGGAGGTTTCAGGGTGGAGTTGGCTATCCCATTCCATGGAGGGTAGAAGTGACCCAGTAGCCAAGCTAAAGTTGGATGTGTAAAGCTGAAAGGTGTAGATATCACATCTGAGCTGTAAGCCATTACATAATGCATTCCATTCTCTGGATAGCATAGTGATAATCTGCAGAAGTTTGAGAACAAATGCAGAAGAAGACAGAAAACCTGGTCATATTAATTCTGCTATCAACATCCTGATCCATTCCTCCTTCTTTGTCAATGTTGCTTTCAAAATAGGAAAATTGTGTAGCTCTTCAATCAACATGCAAACAATAGTATTATAAAATCACCAGGTGGTGATAAAAATAGTTCATTTTTATTTTATATAGTTTAATTTTGTTTCTTGTTTATTTTTGTTGCTTGTTACTTCATTGACTTTCATATGCTTTTGTGTATGCTTTTCACCCATAATTATATGTGTGATTGAAGCTTGGTCTTTTTAGTCTATTTTTTGTTAGGTAATTTGTTCTTTCATGCGACTATACGTGTGCTTTTGGCAGCAACAAAAATATCCTAGTGTTTATATTTACATTTATGATTTTCACTTATCTATTAGATTTTTAGTAATAGTAATATTTGATTACTTAATCTTGCTATAATCCTTTCATATTTGTATTCCTGCAACCTTCTTATCTCTTGCAGTTTGGTTACTCTATATATGGTTCGTGTTCTTTGCAGAACATTGCCCTCACTGCCACACTGTAAGCCTCCTGGTTCTGGACTACCGTTAAGATCTGAATATAAACCCATCCGATTGTAGGCCGAGAACATAATTATCCCTTCCCGAAAGTGGAGAAAGTCTAAGATCGGACTATAGACCGACATCCCCAACTTAACAATGCCAGCACGACAATAATGAACAGCATCAAAGAAAGAACTGACATGCTAAATGGAAATTAACACCAACTTTTGCAACTATAAGAAAATAGCATTCCTTTCATTTGCCTCACTCACATAACTTGAAAGGATAGCCTACTGTATTCAGGGGCTGACTTCTTATGACCAGACTTTGGAACAACAGATACTTTCCTGAACAAATTGTTTGTGTTGGGTTCAGCATTATGACCATGAAACTGTGCTAGTGTAGTAATTACTACTGGGTATGTAACTATTTTGCCACCAAGTTCTCACAAAAATATTGCTGACAGTGAGTCCCAGGAATCTTTGTTTTTAAAAGATACAGAAGAGTTTGAACTTTGTGTGACCTGTATGTTTACCTTATACAGTAATATAAACATGAGGCACAGCTCAGAGGAGTTTCACTATTGATTTCTCTCCCATCCCCCTCCCTCCAACACTACCTAAGCAGCAAAGTTTTGGATGTAATAAAAGTGAAGTGTTTGTGCAAGACAGTAGTATGTAGAATAAGACCTCTGTACAGAATTAATTAGGACTTCATTCTTTATGTTTCTTATTATTGTCTTGGTCAATATGTCAATTATTGTCTTGGAGTCCCATGTTAAAAATTGGCAAGACCCACCAACTACATGCACAGAAATACTCAAAATCTGCCTTTGAGGTGTTTTTTTTAATTTTCTGTACACAGGTCTTATAGCCCAGTAGATGGTCAGTAACTGTTGTAACATTTGCTTTACTGCAACAAGAAAGTGTGTAACAGTGTTTAGACTACTGGTAGTTAGTGTTTCCCTACACAAACAAGACTAGGCCTAGGCTACCAATCAGCTTGGCAAGTATGCTCTAGATTGCTGGTGAGCCCTAGTCATTTTATCCTGGCTTAATATATCTACATGTGACTGGAATTTTTTTTAAAGTGTTTTTCTCCTTTTTTTACTGTGATTTGGACATAATTCTTCTGTGTTCAGGTCTTTATATAAATCTGTGTTGGATTGTCCTATGTTATGGTTTGATTTTGAGAAGGGTATTTCCTAAGGAGTAGTTTCTTATTGTTTGGGCAGTAAACATTTGTCACTGTCAGTTGTTCAGGAGTATTGTACAATTTTATGGTGAGATGTTCTGTATCCTTCGGATTTCATGCAATTTCTGAAGCAGGTATGTTGTTCTGTACCACAGTGGTGATTCCTCCTTTGTATTGTAGTCTGCCCTATCTGCACATTCAAAGTCTCTGATGGAGAATCTGTTACTGTCATTAAGATGTGTCTCTTGGATGCAATGGGACATCCATTTCTATCTCTTTGGAGGAAATTCTGTAGTTCTAATTTTTCTTAACTACACCCTCACTGTATAATTTTGACTTTTTTTTCTTCTTGATTGGTTGCTCTACTCTGTTTACTCTCGCGTCCCCAATACACAGAGCCATCATCACTAGCTTTTGATGAACCCAATCGAGGCTGGGGATTCCTAGCTAATGAACCATAAGGCAACCCCACTTCATGTAATGAATCTGAGAATAGTGATTAACTGTATGGTGCCATTTCCATTGCTGGGTACTCACACCTGTTCAGGCTGACATGTTCTGTCTTCGGTCGGGGAAGTTATGGAATCCCCCTATCCATGTTCTTGAGCATCCTAGCTCTGCCTGCAAGAAATTGGAGGTCTTTGAAGTGGTTTTCTCCTGTCTTTCTGTTGGGGCTGTCTCCCATAGCCTTTCCATCTCCTGATGGTGGCTGCAAGGCATCAGTCAGTGAAATGTTTTTTTAATTAATGTCTTTTTAACCCTATGCCAGTAGCATGAGCTTATAACAGCTAATACTCGCTTGATGCATGCTCAGCACTCAAAATATGGAGAATTTCAGTGAAAGATATCAGTGCCACCTGATATCCCGCCCCATCATAGTAGGCATCAATATTGGTTTGGTCCGCGACTGCTTACTCATCCAGAGAAATTATAGCTTATATGGAAACTAACACTCCATATCTGAAGGCCATTCCACTATCCACCACCTGTGGACGCACCTGGTAGGGGTCAGTAGCTTCCCCAGGATATGCATTATCTAATTTATAGAATCTCATGGACTCTTGACACTAAGAGGTTGAAATGTTCAGGATGTATTCTCATAAATTTTGTAGGATGTTTTGGTTCTTAGATACTTATTCTGTCAAAGATGGATGTGTCGGGCCATTGGTGCAAATAAAACGGCGACACAATGCATTTCCATTCTCTGGACTATATCTCGCTGGAAATCTAGTAAGACCATTGTACTGCTACAAGAGATATCCAGTGGGAGTTTGAGAATGAATGCTGAAGAAGAAGATACTTATAAAATCAAACACCTTTTCATTAAAAAAATTATGTTGACTAGCTTATATTCTTACCATAAGAGACATTGTCAGGTTCAGCATTTTGTGAGGGCCAATAGTATGGTTTCTGTAATGATCAGTACAATATAACCAAATTTAGCATGTATATATATATATATAATCATAAGCAGACAAATGGATACATTACCTTTGTTAGAATGCATTAATCTTTACTTCGCTGTCCATGGCTATAGCCATCAGACCCAAATATCTTCTTCTGCGTTCAGCATCTGTGGTCATGCTAGACCCAAATATAATTTTAGTTATTTATATAACTAAATAAGATGAGGTATAATAGATACGTTATGACTATTTCTAGCCGCCAATGTAATCCGTCAAAATCGTTCAAAATGGCATGATTCATTTGAGGATAGTTTTTTTTAATTCTGGATTTCTATCTGCATAGCTGGTACTTAGATCGATGAGTTCCATTTGTTTTCACAGATGATATATGAACACGTTAGTTTGGTTATGAAATGACATCAGTAATAGAATAGAACTAGACATTTAGCAGCATGTATCATGGATTTATGCAAAATATAGAAGATATGTCAGGAATAAAAGTGGGAGGATACAATATAAATAACTTGAGATATGCTGATGACACAGTACTGATCGTAGGAAATGAACAAGAACTGCAAGCCCTATTAGATAAAGTAGTGAAGGAAAGTGAAAACAAAGGCCTCAGTTTAAACAAGAAGAAAACATAAATAATGGTTGTATCAAAGAGACATACACCACCAAGATGCAACATAATAATTAATAACTCAAAATTAGCACAAGTTGAAAAAGTGAAATATCTTGGCACCCTGTTAACATCAGAAGGTAGATGCTCAAGTGAGATAAAGAGCCGAACAGCACAAGCCAAATCAGCATTCCAAAAAAATGAGAACCATTTTTTGCAATGGAAGTCTATCAATGCAGACCCGAATTTGGGTGCTGAGGTTATATCGAACCGATTTTTTTTTATGGATGTGAAGCATGGACTATAAACAAGAAAATTCAAAGTGAATTGGAGGCTACAGAAATGTGGTTTCTGAGAAGAATGATGAAAATACCATGGACAGCCAAGAAAACTAATGCAGAGGTTCTCATTGATGCTGGTGTAAAAAAATTCAATCATATCAAACATAAGAGGCAGACAGTCACGGTTTCTAGGGCATGTGCTGAGAAGAACACCGCTTGAACACTTAATAACCAATGGAAAAATCAAAGGGAGAAGAGATAATAGGTTGACAAAGAGAAAAGTTACTAGATGGGCTTGTATCGTGGCACGGTAGAAGCTCACCAACCGAGCTTATTGACAACACAAGAGACAGAGAGTCGTGGAGAAACATGATCGCCTACGCCAGTCTGCATGGCACTTGATTGATTGATCATAGATTGAATATACTGGTGAGTCACTGGTTTTTTTGGTGTTTTTTTTGTTGCATTTTTCATCTTCAACATTTTCTCACATATACACCAACAAAACTTAAATAATTACATTCAGTAATAACCATTCCTTTATTTCCATTTAAAAAAATTATACAGAAAGCTCCAAAAACATAAAAGTTATTGCATTTATCAAGTACTCTCCATAAATAATGTGTAGTAAAAAAAATGTAGTGGCAGAGAGAAAATTACACATTTTTAATACAATGTACTAAAGGTTAAAATATTGTAAACTGACTGGTTTTATCACATTACTTTTATTCCCACCAGATAGTACTCCAACAAATATCCATCTTATATTCAGCTTCTGCTTTTTATGAATTCATTCCCAAGCTCCTGATGGATGTAAGCAGGATGTAATTCGAAGAAAGAAATATACTGTGCCATTGCTTACAGTGTGACCGATATTTAATCTGTTCTGTCTGAAACATACAACTTTAGCATGATTTCTGGCTCAAATAAGACCAAATGGAACTCAAATGGGATCAAACAGTCAACCCCCACCCACAAAACTTATTTTGTTGACTGTTGCGAAATGCATAACAGGTCGTAATTGCTACTCTTTCAGGAAATGTAAACAGATGGACAAAATCATTCCTTGAAGCTTCCTATTAATATAATTCATTTACCCATGACATCTGAAGCTACCGTGGAATTTTGTTATAATGCATACATTCATAATAGAAATCCCTATTAAATAATACTTTTTAAAATTCCTCGATTATTTTTTTCCTAATTGCATATAGCAAAATTCTGTTATGACATAAATATTTTGTTCGCCAAGACTAATTTGATATACGGGTAATGATATATAACTACAATGTTTCTGTGCTATTTATATTTTACTACCTTAACTCTTTCCGGACCAATCGCCAGTATACTGGCTTTATACTGTGGGTCTACAGGACCAATCGCCAGTATACTGGCTTTGATTTGATCAACGTCTTAGATCGATCATATATTGATCAGTTATATTTCATTTTGCCCAGTTCAAGTTTTTATGTTAACCTCTGAACATCCGGGAAAGATCCTCTTCCGTTTTACATCCGGTACCCAAACACATGTGGTGTGTACAAGAAGATTTGTGATCGACATATTCTGTAACTTTTATTTCTGAAAAAAATGGCAACGCCCACTTCTTCTAGATACAGTGCAGAACAAGCTATGGTTATGTTTCAGAGCTTGCTAGTTAGTGAATCTGATAATGATGATTCCGATAGTGATTATAGGCCTAGTGACTTGTCGAAAGGTAAGAAACCAAAGCAAACTGGTGTAGGTTTTATAAAAAATTTAACAGCTTGCATCAGATCAAGTAATGTTAGTTCCTCTGAAGAAGCATCTAATAGTAGTGATGAATCTACTGATTCAGAGGATTTAGCTGGTACTTCTAGGCCTACTAATGCTACAAGTAGGCCTATGAATCATACTTCCACAGATCGACAAGGTAGGCCTAGGACTGATGCTGTGAAGCCCTAGAAGGAGAGAGTATAGGAGTGTCTCACTTCAGACAGATACATTCTGGCTGCAAACTTGGCCTTCCTGAAAATGCCTCACCTCTCCAGTGTTTACTATCCTTGATGACAGAACCAATAATTGACAATCTAATAGCCAATGTAAACTCTTATGCCCAGCAGAAATTGGAAATGAATACACCTCGAAGGAAATATTCTACTTATTCAAAATGGACTGCGCTCGACCGAAATATTTTTATGAAGTTTCTCGCCACCCTGATAAACATGGGTTTGGACCCCAAACATTCCATAAAAGATTTTTGGTCCACAAAAACACACAGAAGTAGCCCCTGGTTTGGATCAATTTTCAGCAGGACCAAATTTTTATTGATTTACCAATCAATGCTTCATGCGGCTGGAGCTGATGCACAGGGTAAAATTAAAATAGAGCCGTTCATAAATGAATTAGTTGCAAGCTTTCAGAATGCATTCTATCCTTCTGAAAACATATGTATAGATGAGATGGTTATAGGCCACAAGGGAAGGTTTAGGCACAAGCAATATAATGCAAGCAAGCCAAAAAAATATCATATAAAATCATACGGACTCTGCGACTCCATCACCGGATATGTTTTCAACCTGCTGGTATATTTTGGTGCGGACACGACATACAGGCTGGAATCTGATACAAAGTCTACCCATGCTGTCAAAATTTTTGACAAACTACTAGAAGGCATCACAGGACATCACCATTTGTTTGCTGACAGGTATTATTCGTCCTTACCTCTTGTCCAGTTTCTGCGGCAGAGAAATCACCATTATACTGGAACTCTCAATGCGAACAGACGAGGGTTTCCACAAGAAATGAAGAATAAGAAAATAGCTGTCAATCAACCAAAATGGTTCATAAATGATGAAGATAAAGTTATGTGTGTCAGCTGGAGAGATAAAAAATCGAAGAAACCTTGCCAACTGGTAACAACATGTGGAAGCGCAACATGTGAAATTAGAATTGAGGGTAGGAGCGAAGTCTGGAAACCATCACCCATTCATAATTACAATATGTCAATGAATGGATGTGATAGAGTAGATCAGATGATTTCATATTATGGAAACCACACAAGAAAAACAGTAAAGTGGTGGAAAAAAGTATTTATGTGGGTGTTGGAAATAACACAACTCAACGCCCACATTTTATACACACTTAGCCGCCCTTGCGCAGAGAAGCCTATGCCCCTTTCAAACTTCAAGGACATATTGATAGAGGAGCTATGTAGTTTATTTGAATTAGAGGCACCTAATAACATTGATGCTGCTTTATTGTCCAAGCCAGGAAGAAAAACAGTAAATACAGAGCTTGAAAGGTATCAGGGAACCACCCATCTCATTGACTCCGGTGGAAAAGACAGGCAATGTGCTCATTGTGCTACTAAGCAAATACGAAAGCGCAGTAGCTACTACTGCATAGGATGTTCACATAAGCCACATCTGTGTGCTAAATCATGCTTTAGGGAATATCACACAAGATGATCTCATTTGTAACAAATAAAAACTTGTAAATAATAAAGCCGTGACTGGATGTAAATATTTTCATATTTTTATTGCTTCTGATGTCATTCAGAAAAATGTACATAACTTTAACATTTATTGATATTTATTCATCAACTAAACTGCATAATGAAGAAAAATGGATATATTTGTGTAAATATTCTTGAAAAATGGATATCAACAATGATAATCATGGACAAGTATGGATACATTTGGGTAAGTCACAATATTTATACTAATAAATTAACATTTTCATTTTATTTTTGTGTGTTTTACTAACTCTAACCTTGTGAAGTAATCAAATATCATCAATGTACTTATATATTCATATTCTGTATCCATTCCCCTTTCCAATGATATATTACACATACACTATTTATCAATATTAGTATGTCAAGTGATACAATGAAGAACACATGTAAGGAAATTTTTCTACCCCTGAAATATTTGCATATTTTTATTGCTTCTGGTGTCATTCAGAAAAATTAACATAACTTTAACATTTATTGATAGAAATTCATCAAATAAAATGCATAATGAAGAGAATTGAATATACTTGTGTAAACATTCTTGAAAAATGGATATCATCAATGATAAGTATGGACACATTTGGGTAAGTCACAATATTTATACTAATAAATTTACATTTTCATTTTCTTTTTTTGTGTTTTAATAACTCTAATCTTGTGAAGTAATCACATATCATCAATGTACTTATATATTCATATTCTGTATCCATTCCCCTTTCCAATGATATATTACACATACACTATTTATCAATATTAGTATGTCAAGGGATACAATGAAGAACACATGTAAGGAAATTTTTCTACACTTAAAATTTACTCTGGTCCAAACCTAAAAATAACCAGGTCCTGAAAGAGTTAAGCATCAATGTCCAGTGGCATATAGGGATTTTGGTGTTTGTGTTACCTGAGTAATTTACATACCAGTGAAAATTCTGTTGTGTTTGTGTCTTTCCCTTCATTGATCCAGTTTGTCAGTAACTGATGTGTTTCATAGAGTGATTTCCATTTGTCTAGTCTTGGGATATCATTCATATTTTATAGTGTATTTTAAGAGAATACAAACATTCTTCTGCATTTGCATTCAAATTCCTGCAGATTAGCAGAATATAGTCTGGAGAACAGAATGTGTTGTCATGGTTTACAGCTTTGCTGTGATATCTACGCATTTCGGCCTGACACATCAAACTTCATGGTTCTGGGTCACTTTGACTATATGGAATAGGACAGCCATCTTTATCTCATAACCTCCTTAGTCACATTTTACTACCATGTATGGAAGGTAAACCGTGTTGCTATTCTTTGCTCAACTTTTGGGTCCCGGTAACATAGACAACTTGTTCAAAATTGCATCTTATCTTTAGTGATGAATGATGTGGTCAGCATCTGTACTCAAGTCTATAGCGTCCCAGACAGCAGTAAAAAGGTCAGGCAACAATGGCCATGACTAAAATTCACTTGGATGACCAATAACAGCATGCTGTGTGAGCAACACCAGTAAATAGGCTGATCTATAGCTAGCTATATGGCTAAAGATATCCATTGTTTTGTGAAATTTGTAGAACACTGAACACATACAATAAACTGCATAATTTAAATTTGTTGGACCACTGATGCTAATAAGAACACAACAAAGTGCATCTCCATCGTCTGAACTACATCCTGCTGGAAATCTAGTAGGATTATTGTTCTGCTACAAGAAAGATACAGTGGGAGTTTTGAGCTGAAAACGAGCGCTTAAATAAAACAAGGTGTGCAGAATGGCTGTTAGTAAACATGCTGATCCAATTTGTGAGACAAATTGGTGTGAGTTGAATGAACCAGGATTGAATGCCACTGCTACTTTCTGCTTTTTTTTCAGTAATTTATCAAAGCCTCTAATAATATTACAAATGTTGATGGCTGTTCACAAAATAATTTTGTTACTAAGTTTAGCATATCTCAGACACATTTTTTAAGGACATCATCATTGCATGAAGTTGCAGTGCACTAAACTCTATCAAAACTTTATAGGGTAAATTCTTGATACAATAACTTCCCTGTCTATCCAGTTGAAGATGGGTACACAGATTTTTTTAAACTTCGAAAAATTTAAGCCATAAGTGCTGTGATGTTGAAACTTTCAGCTGACTTAAAATTTTAACTAAAAGAGTTTGGTCACCTATAAATAATAAAAATAAAACCCGCAACTTGTCAGGGTCATAGGGGTGTCACATTGAGATATTTGGTGCACAAAAATCTCCATGCATCTATATCCTCTACCATCCTGTGAGTTTTGAAACTTCACGCCCTGTCCAGTCCTTGGTATTATTCAGTCATATCTTCTTCTCCATCCACCTTACCTATAGGAATGCTCTGATTGCAGATACATTATTCTAATCAGTTATTCAGTTTGCAATTTGAAATTACGACCGTCAATTTACATTGAGCATACAAAGATAATTATTAAGTATAAACGTACCTGAAAACGATAGAGTGATGTATCTTCCTTGACAGTTATGTTTCTGGAGTCAGAAACTGGAAATATGTACCCATAATGACATAACAGAATGGCCATCTTCACAGCTTCCATGTGCTCTTCCTCATTTATCTTCAAGCGGGTAGCTAGCCACTGTATCAAGTCACTTCCTGAACAGAGAAGAAAGTTAGAATTACAAACAGAACATGGAATCTTTAGAATATATTAACTACAAAGTCTGTTTGTTTGTTTTTCGTTCGCTCCATTGTAACAATCGCGGATATCCGTGCGATTTCTGCCGGGAGCGTGATTACGTTGTGCCGTTATGCGCCTTGTAGGCCTAGCACATCCGATTTCGGCATGCCTTGACAATTCGGGTGGGCTACCCTTAACCTGTGACAGCCTCTATATCTGTCTCCAGGCACGCGTAATGGAGCCTCTTCGCCCAGACGATTTTTTGCTCTCGTCTGACTCGAACGAGGTGTTCCACTGTCTATGAACTTGCCTCATGTAATTGGACGTGCTGTGCCTGTGCCCATTGGGTACTGAACCGTTTCTCATCCGTGAGCCTGGTTCCTTAAGGGGAAGAACTCAACAGATGAGTTGGACTCTGGCTCTTTCGCCCTCTTAGCCGAGGTGTCATTCACCGACATCGTGTACCCCTTGTCCAAGTTCGAGTCTCACACCACGCGTTTGAGAGCAAGGCGCTCTCGAGCTGATTGTCCTTGTCCCAATAGCGCCTGAGCCCATCAGGTACTGAACCCTTTCTCTCTTCAAGTGTCTTTCCGGTGTAGGAAAACCTGACAGTAGAGTTGGGCCAGGGCTAAATCGTTGTCCCTTTCGTGCCTGAGCGTATCGAGTACGGAACCCTTTCTCTTCGCGAGCATATTTCCGGTTTAGGAAGGCTCGACATTAGAGTTGGGTTAGGACTTCTTGCTTTACCAAACGCCAATGGATGGGTCTGGGTCTCTGCCTGTAAGGAACACAGGTAACTAGAAGCTCGTCTCGAGCTGACGGTGCTTGTAGTTCCCCTTTCCTAGGGACTTTTCACTTTCTATTTGCAGTTCGCGCAGCCCTCTAGCGCTGTTCTGCCTTTTCATTGTTTCATTGTACTCGGTATGAAATCTATTTGTCTCTCGCCATGCATCTATCTTTACGTGCATTTTACATTGGCCGCCCCTCCAATGTTCGGACTGGACTGCCCTGCTTCACTGTATGTCGACAGTGTCGCTATATGTGGTGATGCTGGTGGTGTCGGAGATATTGTCTGTCTCTTGTGCAGTCAAATCTCTTTCCATCTGCTACCTCCACATTCTCGGACACGATCCCCAAATGATTTGGCCAGAATCAGCTCGAGCTGCTGTATTTCTGTTTCCAGGGTGCACCGCGTGGAGGTACATTTGGGATCTTGGTTATCTGCTAACCCTGGGTCCGCCTAGAGCAATGCGTTCCCTTTGCACCCCACAAAGTCTGTGAAAATACAACAAACAGGTGTTGTCACAATAAAACAAATAGAATGTAGAATGTAACAATTGTATATGTATACAGGGATGTTACCATAATTGTTTTGTGTTTTCTCTCATGCAAATTCCATTGTTAGCAGATTAAGATCCTATAAGCTCCTCTATGTGGTGCACCCTGATGATCATGATAGAATATAATAGGGAATACAAATTTCTCCCTCTTTTTCCCTATGCCAGGTAGTATTCAGCATCTGTGGTTATGTTAGATTGTCAAACCTGTTGTCAGGGCAAGTCCACTGTCTTTTCGAGATCAGAGCGACTGGCCCATAGCTTTTGCCTCAAATCTGTATCTTCTGGACAGATCCGCCACCTCTACTCTGTGTATATTGAGCAGTCCTGAAGTATGTGTTTGGGGGTTTCTGGCTCCAGATCCACATGGACATTCATCTGTGTAAGATATTATCAATTGGTAAAGGTCACCAACAGTCTACAGTGGCCTATTCTAGACACATGATTCTCTTTCCAAAAATATCTTGCAGGGAACAGTTGAGAGTGGGAGAAGAGGATTAATAATATTAAAAATTGGACAGGAATAAGATTCTTCACACTTAAACAATGAACTGATAGAAAAGCATGGATAAATTTTTGTATTGATGTTTCCAGAATGACACCGCTATGACCCTGAAGGGTTATGGGTTTGATGATGATTCTTAGGCGAAATAGTGTGGTCTGTTGATATCTTTAGAGGTGATGTATTACATTGGGTTTGTCTTTCATTTCCATTAGTTTCTTCCACGGTGGTATGCATGGATTATTGTTTTTGCTTCTTTGTAGGACAGTGAATGTCTGTGTGTTCCATTTCACTACCTACCAGGTATTCCTGACAGAGAATCAGCTTTCTCATTTCCCATGTGAGAGGGTATCCATTGAAGGGTAATAAATGAGGAATTCTGGATATGTCTGAGCTCTTGTCTGATGTGCAGAAGGCTTTCATTCTGGTGCTCTGGATTTATTCCAGTAGGGATCTGCAGTGTGTAAATATAGCTATTTTCTTTTGTCATTGCTGTTCTGGTAGGACTTTCAGTGCATGATGGAATGCAACTGATGCTACTATAAAGTTAGAGGAGTTGGAGAATTTCCCTGTTGGAAAAGCTTTAGCTATTGTTTTTCTGTCTTTGAGTCTTATGAATATGCTACTTCCGCGATTCCTTACCGCCTCCTCTGCAGATAATTTTTTGTAGACGTGGCCCAATACTTGGGATTGGTATTTTCTTCTATCATCTCTAGTGTCAATGTTTTTATTGAGGTGGAGTCTCTCATTCTTTTTTAATTATTCCAGGAACCTCTGTTATTATGGAGATGTTGTGGAGATTGTTGTCTGGCTCCTCAAAGTCAGGGTTTCAATTTCTGTTGGTAGATTTGTGAGGATATCTTTGTGATGTTGGTGGAGATGTGACAGAAGCTGGTTCTCTTCAGTGTGCCTGTAGTTAATCTAGAAATTTTGGAAAGCATCGGATGGTTTGGCATATGCATAAATTTTTCCCTTGGGAAAAATCTATTTCTTATTCTCTATCATCAAGTGTTTGCATGTTTTTGCATTATGTGGATTGAGTTGTTTTCATCCCTCCTGAGATTAGTCAAACACCTGCATTTTGTACTTTCGATAGGCAATCAGTGTTTGTTTTGGATGCTGATGCCCAGGCTGTCATTGCATATTCCACTACAGATCTTCTTCTTCTGCGTTCGTTCTCAAACTCCTGCAGATTAGCAGGATGTAGTCCGGAGAACGGAATGCGTTGTGCCATGGTTTACAGCATTGCTGCGATATCTACGCCTTTCGGCCTGACACATCCGACTTCAGCATGGCTTTGGGTCACTGACCGTATATGGGATGGGACAGCCAACTCCATCCCATAACCTCCTTAGTCGCCTTTTACGACATGCGTGGAAGGTTAACAGTGTTGCTATTCTTTGCTCCACTTTCGGGCCCCAAAACACACTGATAATTTCTATACGCTGTGTCCCTTGTTTGCCTTGCGGCGTCAGGGGTGGAAGAGTTCTCTGAAGATGGCCTTCTTGTGCGCTGTTTGTAAGCTTGTTCCTGTGGCTTCTTTGATTTATGTGATCCATCTTTTACATGGTCTGCCTCTGGCTTTATAACCGTTATGTCTATGTGTCATGGCCATTTGTGAAATCCTATATGTCGGTAGTCTGGAAGCGTGTGAAAACCACTTGATTTGTTGTCTTTTTCAATATTGTTCCAGGATCTGGTATGTTTTGTTGTTCCAGGATCTGGTATGTTTTGTTGCATCTATTTTGTATCTCTTTACTTGTTTTCCCTTCACTCGATATAATGCTTCCTAAGTAAGTGAACTCATTTACTTGTTTAAGGTGTTTATCATCAATGGAGGTAGTGATATTTCTTTCTTTCTTGGCTATTGCCATTATTTCAGTCTTTTCAATATTGATCTTCATGTTGAATTTTTGACATGTTGTGTGGAGTTTGTTCATATGGTCTTGCAATTGTTCTTCTGATGTCGCTATTAGTACTTGGGTCATCTGCAAAGAGTAGTTCGTTCAATTTGTCTTTTATGTTATCTTCTTCATTGGTACTTGTTAGTTTACAAATGTGGTCGATATATGTTATAAAAAGTAGAGGGGATAGGACACACCCCTGGCGAACTCTTGATTGAATTTGGAACTTATTGGACACACCTGCATTTGTTCTTACTGCACATTGGCTATTTGCATAAATGCCCTTAAATATGTTGATTAAATGTTCTGGTACTCCGTATATTGATAGTGTTTTCCATGGTTGTTGTCTATGGCCTGACGGTATAGCATGACCACAGATGCTGAACGCAGAAGAAGATGTATCAAGATCGTTGTTGTTTCCCTGCTGTGCCAGGTTGTCAAACTATCTAATATTTTCTCACGTTGTCGCCCTCTGTCTCTGTTGTCTTCAATTTTGCCTGTTGTGACTAAGTTCTCCAAACCTGCCTGTCTCATGAAGTGGCCAAAAAATGAAGATTGTCTTTTTCTTATATTGTTACGGTCTGTTTCACATTTGAATCTTTCAACACTTCCACATTAGTTTTTCTGGCAGTCCATGGCATTCTCAGCATTCTTCTATAGAACCACATCTCTATTGCCTCTAATTTCCCACTTTCCAGTTTGTTTATTGTTAAATTGTGTTCTACATTTGTATATTTCTTAGAAATAGTTTTAAAAAGATGATACCCTGATATGAACACAATAACATGTTAGCATTATCTTTAAACTTACCAGTAAAAACTGAGGGTATGAATGTAAGAAAAGTTTTCAGGCTGTGAACTGGGACACCAGATTTTGATTGCTGCATCTCTTGAACAAGTTTTTCCATCTGTTTACAGACATAAAAATAACATGATTAGTCACACCAGCAAAATATTAGCCACATAATAAAAAGACTGGACTGAAAATTAAAAACATAAATTCATGAAGTACAAAAAGGATTTCAACTAGGAAGATAAACTAGGAATCATATACTCAACAAAAGAAATACCACATAGAATATAGAGAGTTCAATGTGCACAAGCAGCCAAAGACGGATGTGTCAGGCCATTGGCGTAAATAAAACGGCGACACAGCGCATTTCCATTCTCAGGACTACATCCTGCTGGAAATCTAGTAGGACCATGGACCTGCTACAAAGGATTTTGAGAATGAACGCTGAAGAAGAAGAAGAATGTGCACATATTTATCTGCTTCATCAAATATGCCAAATTCTTTGATTGTGTACAGTACCAACAATTCTAGAACATTATGAACGCCATTGACTTTCCAAACCACCTAATACAAACCATAAAAATGTTACATCTTTAGCAATAGGAAATTATAAATGCAGATCTGAATGGTTTAAAGAAGGGAAAGATGTCATTTCCTGCTTGTTGTCGGGGCCCAAAAGAACAAACAATAAAAACATTACCAATCATGTATGTCGTCGCCCGTGTGTTGCTAGAGCCTGAAGGGTAAGCAAGAATAGCAACACTGTTACCTGCCATGCATGTGATAAGAGGCGACTCTGGCGGTTTTCGGAGTTTGGTTGACCATCCCATCCTAGTGGGTAAAAGTGACACAGAAACCATGCTGAAGTCGGTTGTCAGACGCAGGTATATCAACCATGAGTCATTCTTGACAGCCTCTACCAATTTGCTAAATCTGTTTTCTGAGTTGTGATATACTTTCATATAAAGTGTTTTGAATATATGGATAGAGTTGGAGGAGTTCTTTTCTTGGCTATGTGGTCATATACATTGAAATAGAACATGCCGTTCTTTTATAATAGGTTTCAACTGGTATAAGATTTGAATTGATTGTTGTGACCTTTTCATCCCACAGGAATGTGGTTGTCTGTGACTCTTTTAATAGTGACAAAGACAGTGGCAAAAAGGCCAAGAAAATATGATCCTGGCTAGCTTTGAAGTTGGTGAACAGTGTGCAGTACTTCAACCACTTCTCTCGTATGGCTGGCCTACTAGCAATATAGTTACAGACATCCACTGTTCAGTGGTAAAAAACAAAACATATTAGCTACCACTGCCAATGTCAGATGTGTTAGGCACAAAATAAAATGGCGGCACAGAACATTTCTGTTCTCTGGACTACATCATGCTGGAAATCTAGTAGAATCTGCCACAAGAGAGATTTGGTGGGAGTGAGAACCATTGCCAAAAAATATCACAAAGAAGCTATAAGACTAAGATCTCTTGATTCTTCTTCTTCATTCGCTCTCTGACAGCCTATATGAATTTCATGTTCTTACACCAGGAAGCATGAAATATGGTGTGATACTTTTTGAGTTTGCAATGTAGGTCTAGCACATGCAATTTCTGCATGCTATAAATTCAGGTGAGCTTCCCTTGCCTGTGACAGCATTCCAATATGCCACCAGGCATAGTGTGTATCTGCTCTACCCCATGACAATTTATCACCCACTGTGCCAATGGACTTTACCAGCCAAAACAAGTCCATGGGCGGCAGTCTCTGAGTAGAGGGTGAGCAGGGATTTGGACTTGGGTTAACTATATCTTTGTACAAAGTGTTTCACTGCCAGTGAACTTGTCTCATGTAATTATTAGACCAACTGCCCATGTGCTGCCAGGGACAAAAGGGGAGAAAAAAATTAACTATACTGTTTACCTTCTATGCATGTCGTAAAAGGTGACTGAGGAGATTATGAGGTGGAGTTGGCTGTCCCATCCCATATAGGGCCAAAGTGACCCAGAAGCATACTGAAAATGGATGTGTCAGGTCAATATCACAAGATTGTAAATCTTGACATAATGTATTCTGTTCTCCAGACTACATCCTGCTAATATGCAGGAGTTTGAGAATCAATGCAAAAGTAAACTGTCCATTTTTTGCCTCATGTACTCAGGTTTTATTTCATCTGTGATGGATACAAAATCTAACAAAAATAATTCACTCCGAACCCAAGAAAACTATGTAGCATTAAAATATTTTGCTTATGCAGAAATATCCACTGCTCAGCATTTGCTCAAGGGAGAAACAAAAAATTAAATATTGTTTACTATACTACTACTACTGAGTTGATAAACAATCACTCCAAGTCCACATTGGGTAGATGTCTAAACAATTACAATGTGATCATTTTTTTCTTCTTCTTCTTTCGTTCATTTGAAACATGTCTATATCTGTAATTCTTTCTCTTTAATAAAACTCACGGTCTTTTGTAGTTCATACAGTGTCCCATAGAGCTTTGATTCCAGTGTTGTTTCCTCTGGCCAATATGTCTGCCTCAGCGTTTCATGCTCAGAACACTCTTGAAGTATATGTTTGGCACTCTGTGCTGCCTGTCTACATGTACTCATGGCCGTGTTGCAAATCTTGAACTTTGTATACATGTGACTGCGGAGTCGGTTGTGTCCTGTTCTGAGACGTAGAATTATAACTTGTTCTGGTCTGTTCATAATGTGATAGTCATCTTGTGTTGGTGTTTGTGGCTTTCTTACTGACTTGATCATCTGTTTTTACTGATGGTAGGTGATTGGTATATCTGGTTGATCTTCGGCAGCACCTTCCTTAGCCAGTTGGTCAGCTTTTTCATTTCCTGGTATTCCACAGTGAGAGGGTATCCACTGCATGGTTACCCTATACTGGTAAGACAATTCGCTAAGTAGTGATTCAAGTCTGTTAGTTATCCA
This sequence comes from Meghimatium bilineatum, assembly GCA_034231615.1. Classification (NCBI taxonomy): domain Eukaryota; kingdom Metazoa; phylum Mollusca; class Gastropoda; order Stylommatophora; family Philomycidae; genus Meghimatium; species Meghimatium bilineatum. The sequence goes on along the minus strand of CM067321.1, from coordinate 49,364,259 downwards.
GACTGGAGAGCTTGAAGCACTGACCTTGCATCTGTCAGGAATACCACAGGCTGTAGGTCAGAGTTGGAGTTCAGCAGTATTTTAGCTGCCACACTAATTGCCTGGATTTCTGCATAATTATTGCAGAATTTTCCTGTCGGTGTTCTGATTGTATGTCTAGGCTTGTGTGGATATTCTATATATACACCTGCACCTCCATTCCTCACGGCATTCTGTGCTGACCCATCTGTGTACACTCTGACCCATATATCTTGTGGATATTCCTCATCCAGGAAACTGAGGGTGACTGTCCTTCGCTGCACACTGTCTGTTCATCCTCGCTTAGTATTCCTTTCACATGGGTCTGAATGTATATTGGCATTCCATGTCTTTCACTCCACGGGGTTTGTTCTGGTACAGGCCTTAAGGGGCTGTCAACTTCAGGTAGGTCTACGAAGTCGTTTAGCTTGATGGATAAAGCTGCTTCTTTTCAGTCGTCCCATTGCTAGATTTAATGTGATCATAAAACAGTTTCTTCTTTACTTTATGTATTAGCCTACATTTTACGGTATAATTACTACTATTAGGGGCCCATAACAATAACTAACAGCAATATTAAAATAGTTAGTATATTATATATCAAGTGACATATTCTTTCCAGAACGTTATCTTCGTCGTGGATACCCTGAACCCCTCTCTGTTCCCGGAAAGTAGGCCTGCATTGGCCAAAGACATGTGCATACATTCTTTGATGTTGCTGATCCATCATCTTCTTGGTTGTTTTCTTCTAATCTTTCCCAGCACTCTGCCATTAGGGAAATAGCCTTTCGATACCATCATGTCGCTTTAAGTGTACAAAATACTGTAGCTTCCTTCTTATGATGGTATTTAGAAGCCACCCTTCGTTTAGTTTCAGTAATTTCAAAACTTCAATGCTCTTCTTTTTCTCTGTTCATGATTATCGTAGAATCTTTCTGTAGCACTTCATTTCAAATGAATTTATTCTTTTGAATATTGTCTTGTTTAAAGTCCAAGTCTCGCATCCATATGTTGCAACTGGAAAACACATGATCTTAAAATGGTTAATATAGTGTCATTAGTATATTATATTCATAATAATTCATTATACTGCGTCCAGGTCTACTCAACTGCTATCTGCTATACTAACTGCCTAGCCTAATTAAAATTGCTATTATTAACCTTTAGGACCCTGAATTAAAATTACGCAATATTCCCCTGGGGCCTGAATTCTTTATTAGAAAATTTGCGTTATTGATGGTGGTTGTTTTGAAAACGCAATAACTTTTTTGTTTTAAAAGAGATCAAAATAATTTTTGCATATCTAAATAAAGGAGTGAATATAATCATGTTTTTTTTTGTTATTGTATGTATGATATGACAGTTGTAAGCAAGTTGTGAAGTTGAAAATTTGGGATGAATCGCAAAACGCCATTTTCAAATCGCACGTATAACTTCTTGACGACCCTAATACTTGAGCAATGTGTGGAAACATTGATAAAATCCTACTAAAAACCTATACTTGTTGTATATATATATTGTTTCATATCTAAACTAATATAATATGGCCTAAAAAAACTAATAAAATGTGAAGAAATTGCATATAATGTCCGTCCGGTCAACATTAGGTCTAAGCAAACACACAGCGTAATTATTGTCTATACACACACGTGGCACCCCTGATACATATTATTTGTGTGTTTTTGAACTAATACACAAACATTCTTATCATAAATAACAACATATTAAACACAAAAAAACAACAATTAAAACATGTAGTCACGATCACTTAGCCATGCCATGCGGTACTCAATTTGATAGTAAAATATGGCTACAAAATGGCCAAATTCGCTCTAGAAATTTGTTGACAAAACCAGCCGGCTTTCTCCCTTCTTGCAATCGTAATGTGTAAAGGAATTTGACCTTTAAACTGTGACATATTCCTAGCTTTGTTTGGCGGGTTTTATACGTCACAGGATCATTACTTCGTGAAGTTCCGTACTCTGGAATCAGGCCATATCGTATGTAGCCGATTTGCGCCAATAGGCACAATAGGGTATACACTCATGGGCGCCTATAGAGACCTAAAGGTTAAAATACAATTTTGAATTAGGCTCTTATATATTTTTATATATTATAAAATTAATTATTTTATTAGAACAGATGCTATGATGAAATACTTAGTGATACTCATGCGTTGAGTGTGTGTTTATATATAGGCACTGGGATAACGGAGCTCTTTGGTGTAAAAAAAAAGTTATGTCCTCTTGAAAAAATTCCACTTCCTATTTCCAGATAACCCAAGACAGCAACCACATTTTAATTAGATTTACGGTGTCCTTGATCCCATTTGGCATATATAAGGGGACATTTTTGTGACATTAAGTCTTTTTTGTACAGTTGCATCTATCTGGCAAAAACAGTGGATATTGTTCAAGTAACTTGCATTTCAACACGAGGCATGTCTGTGTAATGACAATATCCAATTTTAATCTACTAATTGGTATAAATTCATACTATGTCTAAATGTTTTATTAGTCATTTATATAGTTATATATTTAGTTTGAAAGACATAAGATGATTCCATTTTATTCCCAACATATTTTTAAAATGTTCATGCTAGTCCGCCATCATGTTTTCTTTATGAGCTTTGTAACAAGACACAATCATGTGTATTTAAAGACATACACTGTCGTCTTTTTATAATAAATGCTCCGAGTGTTTCTTTATGTATTTGCAATATGTATCTGCGCATGTGGTTGCATCTGTGGGTCTCACCAATGGTTCACTAGACAAACCAACCATGCAACAGAAGACCTTAGTAGATGACATGCCTTTATATTGGGCTTATCTTCTTATAGAAGCTTTATGGCACGTCATCTATACAATCCCTAGTCGTAACCCCACGTGCTTGCTGTGAGGCCAGTTTCTAATCAAGAATAATTTACAAAATTGTTAGCAATGGTTTCTTAACACATGTAATGTTTATATAGTTTAAAAAATCAAGTCAAAGCATAGGAATGTGAGTTAGTTTGCTAGCATGCTTATGAGGTCATTGCCATGACTACATTGGACTTAAACTTATTAAGCTATAATTTATGTAGTACTAACAAAGTTTGTTAAAGATTAGGCCTAAATAGTATAGACTCCTAACCACACCTTGGATATTTTAACATAAATAACAAATATATTGAATAATTATTTTAATTATGCAAATTAGCCACTATTTTGAATATTAATTAACTGTGGTTGCATCTGAATATTATGTATTTATGATTCGCAGATTCGTCTTTTCTTCTCATACACAAAAATGTAGTTAGCAGAATATTTTATCATAAATAACTGACATTTAATAATTATATATTCAATTCAATGTTCCCCATCGAGACCAGCACCGTGCAGAGGTGATGGGGCTTAGTTCAGCCATCAGGGGCTGGAAACTAAGACTGGTTGGGCAGTCCCACTCAAGCAGGACCATAGTCCTGCCCGAGTAAGCAGAGTGCTGAAGACGGAGGCATCCAGCCAGAAGGCGCACAGATAATCAGGATGCCACGCACAAAACACAATGGAAACATGTCTACATCTATAAATAGTTATGGTGCCTGCCCTGTGGCGGACATTCAGGCAGGGACGGTGCCGGGCCCTATACCTCGAAAGGGCCCAACCTCAGTTACTGGAAGTCCTTCTCAATTGCCCCGAGGAGCCAGGAGGCAATAGAGCTACTGGCCAAACAAACAAACGACCAATAAAAATAATGCACTGTAATGCTGAGGGTGTCAACAGTAAAAGAGATGGATACAGCAAAAATTGGAACTTGAAAATGTCCTCAGTGAAGAACAAGTTAATATATGCTGTATCCAAGAAACACACCTCAGCAGCGACATAGCCTTCAAAATCAGAGGCTACCAGTGCTACCGGTCTGACAGAAAGGACAGGCGAAAGGGTTGTATTCTGACACTTGTTAAAATCAATATCAGCGCATGTCAGCTGGAAGTATATATGGAAGGGGCAGAATACCAGATGCTCCACCTAAAAACAGACAGTGCAGAATTCCATCTCCTGAACTACTACTGCCCAAATGATAAACCATTGGCACTAGACACAATTCCAGACAAAGAGAGACTTATAGTGTGTGGTGACTTCAACAGCCACTCCCAGAGCTGGGGCTACGATCATATCGACAAGAGAGGTGAGGAACTTGAGAGCTGGCAGGATGAAAATAATCTCATCCTTATTAACCAGCCAGCAGACTCACCGACCTTCTACTCGAGAGCATGGCACACCACCTCTACACCAGACCTGGCATTCCACTCACCAGGCTTGGAATGGAACATCACACGTGTCGTTGGAAAGCAGCTTGGAGGTAGTGACCACAGACCAGTATTTCTGGAAATCCACAATGAATTTACCAAGGACAGCAGCACGCTCACTAGGTGGAACTATAAAAGGGCAGACTGGAAAATGTACCAGCATTTAACCAGTGTTCTAGCTAAGGACATGAACTTGGACAAAGACATCAATGAGCAGTGAGTGAATTTAATAGATGTATACTACATGCTGCTAGTAAAACCATACCCAGGGGGGGGGGGCACACAAATACTACAAACCCTACTGGAATGATGAACTGGAAAAGCTGCAAAATGAGATGGAAACATCTAGACAGCAGGCTGAGAACAGACCTAGCCAAGAACATCACAACAAATATCAGCAAAAAAAGGCTAAATTTCAATGAGCCATTTTACAAGCCAGACGGAGCAGCTGGAAAGAAAAAACAGAGTTGCTGAACCTAGAAAGAGATACTAGGAAATTATGGAAACTTGTAAAACAACTAAATGATGAAGGTACAGGGAGAAATACCAGGATCACACTTTATAAAGATAGAAACATTTTAACAGGTAAACATGCAGCTGATTACTTTGCAGATTCCTTTGCAGAAGACAATAACGTCAAAGTCAGCCCAGACAAACAACAGGAGGTTCGAGAGAACCAGCAAAACATTGGACAAGTCGAACCTATACCTGAAGTCATGGAGGCACCAATCACAATGAGAGAACTGGAGCATGCAATATCCAAATTGAAAATGAAAAAGTCCCCTGGAGCTGATGGAGTGTCCAATGAAATGATTAGAAACCTGGGAATTGCAGCAAGAGCAAAGCTACTGCAGATCTTTAACACAAGCTGGTCCACAGGTAATGTACCACAGGCGTGGAGAGAAGCAATAATGATACCATTCCTCAAATCAGGAAAATATGGCAACACAGTCTCCAACTACAGACCCATCAGCCTCACAAGCTGTCTATGTAAAACAATGGAACGCATTATCAATCTTAGGATGCAGTGGTACCTTGAAAGTGAAAACCTTCTGGTATCACAGCAAGCAGGTTTCAGACAGTGCTACTCTACTGAAGATCAGGCAACCTACCTCTCCCAAGAGATTGAGGATGCCTTCCAAGAAAAGAAACTGGTACTAGCAGCATGGATAGACCTCAGGAAAGCATTTGATAAGGTCTGGAAAGAAGGTCTCCTAAAGAAATTGCGAAATTGCAGGGTTACCTCAAGAATGTACAAATGGGTAAAAACATACCTGCATAATAGAAGAGCCAGGGTACAATTAGATGGTCGTAAGAGCAAGAAAGTTCTATTGCGTCATGGAGTCCCCCAAGGAGGAGTCCTGTCACCCACACTTTTCTTGGTTTACATCAATGACCTAGTTGCTGAACTACCACATGGGATCAAAGTGGCAATGTATGCTGACGACCTGGTGAACGGAAGAACATGCAACAGTGGCCACTAAACAAATACAAAGAGCTATCGATGCCCTAACCTTATGGGCTAATAGATGGTGCGTCAGCATTAACACAGATAAGTGCAGCACTACACTCTTTACCCTCTCACCAAAACAAAAAGCTGGTCATATCAAGATAGATGGAGAGCTCTTGAAAGAAGACAAACAACCCACATACCTTGGAATTACTTTTGATGATAAGCTGACATGGAAGCAGCACATAAACAAAGCAACAACAAAAGCCAGGAGGAAGTTAGCTATCCTGAGAAAACTAAGTGGAACCACATGGGGAGCCAGTGGAAATATACTCAGTAAAGTTTACCAGCAAGGCATAAGACCACACCTGGAATATGGTTCAGCTGCGTGGTGTCCTGCATCAAACACCACATTACAAGATCTAGATAAAGTGCAAAACCAGGCACTTAGAATAATGTTGGGAGCAATGAAATCAACACCCATAGCAGAGATGCAGAAAATGGGAAGAATGCAAACACTTGGCGAACGCAGAGACACAAAAGTACTAATTCAAGCAGAAAAGTTCCAGTGTATGCCAAGTCATCCAATGAAGGAAAGATTTCAAAATCTAGCAATGGGGCGACTGAAAAGGAGCAGCTTTATCCATCAAGCTAAACGACTCCGTAGACAACTTACAGACCTACCTGAAGTTGACAGCCCCTTAAGGTCTGTACCAGAACAAACCCCGTGGAGTGAAAGCCATGGAATGCCAATATACATTCAGACCCATGAGAAAGGAATACTAAGCGAAGACGAACAGAACAGTGTGCATCGAAGGACGGTCACCCTCAGTTTCCTGGATGAGGCATATCCACAAGATATATGGGTCAGAGTGTACACAGATGGGTCAGCACAGAATGCTGTGAGGAATGGAGGTGCAGGTGTATATATAGAATACCCACACAAGCCTAGAGATACAATCAGAACACCGACGGGAAAATTCTGCAATAATTATGATGCAGAAATCCAGGCAATTAGTGTGGCAGCTAAAAAACTGCTGAACTCCAACTCTGGCCTACAGCCTGTGGTATTCCTGACAGATGCAAGGTCAGTGCTTCAAGCTCTCCAGTCTGGAAAACTAACAGACTTGAAAAAACTACTTAGCGAATTGTCTTACCAGTATAGGGTAACCATGCAGTGGATGTGTAACTCACTGTGGAATACCAGGAAATGAAAAAGCAGACCAACTAGCTAAGGAAGGTGCTGCCGAAGACCAACCAGATATACCAATCACCTACCATCAGAAAAAACAGGTGATCAAGTCAATAAGAAAGCCACAAACGCCAACACAAGATGACTATCACATTATGAACAGATCAGAACAAGTTATAATTCTACGCCTCAGAACAGGACACAACCGACTCCGCAGTCACATGTATACAAAGTTCAAGATTGGCAACACGGCCATGTGTACATGTGGACAGGCAGCACAGAGTGCCAAACATATACTTCAAGAGTGTTCTGAGCATGAAACGCTGAGGCAGACATATTGGCCAGAGGAAACAACATTGGAATCAAAGCTCTATGGGACACTGTCATCATCATCATCAAGTGCCGTCTCCGCAACGAAGGTTGGCTGCAACGTATCTCCAACATCTCCTGTCTCTTGTCTTGGTGGTGCACTCTGCTAGACTGTAACCTGTCCATCGTGTAATGTTACTCTCCCACTTGTATCTCTGCCTACCTCTTGCTCGCTTCCCTTTGACTTTACCCTCAAGTAAGGTCTTCAATAGGGTGTCATGTCTTTTAATGTGTCCAAAGTATTTTATTTGCCTGATCTTTATTTCTCTTAGTAGTTCTTTCTTCATATTAAGTGTTTTTAGCACCTCTTTATTTGTTTTCTTCTCTTTCCATGATGTTCTCCCTATTCTTCTATATACCCACATCTCAAAGGCATCAATTTTGTCTTCTAATTGTTTATTTAGTGTCCATGTTTCTGAGCCATACATTAATATGGAATAGATGTAGCATTTTATAATTCTCATTTTTAACTTGTTTGTAATTTGTTTAGATATTAATAATTTCCTCATGTCATTGAAGGTACTTTTAGCCATTCCTATTCTCCTTTTAACTTCTGTTTCACATCTGCCATCATTTGTGACTATGTGTCCAAGATATTGATACTGTTTTACTTGTTGTAGTTTCTCTCCCTGTATGTTTATGTTTACCTCCTGTTCTTCTGTGTTTTTGCTGATTATCATGGTTTTTGTTTTTTGAATGTTTATATCCAGTCCATATTCATTACTTGATTTATTGACTTGATCTATTAGTCTTTGTAGTTCATGTTCACTTTCTGCTAAAAGAACAGTGTCATCTGCATATCTAATGTTGTTTATTATTTTCCCATTGATCTTGAGTCCTGGTAATTCTTCTATATTTTTAAAGATATTCTCTGTGTAGATATTAAATAGGCTTGGTGATAAAATGCATCCTTATCTTACCCCTCTTCTTATTTCTATGTACGGAGAGTAGCTGTTTTCACATCTTATTGATGCAGTTTGTTCCCAATATATATTTCTAATCAGCCTGATGTCTTTTCCATCTATGCCTATTTCTTGAAGACATTTGATTAATTTTTCATGTTAGACTCTGTCAAAGGCTTTGCTGTAGTCTATGAAGCAAATATAGATACTTTTTTGGACTTCTATATATTTATCTATCACTAGCCTGATACTCAGTATAGCTTCTCTGGTTCCTTTGTTTTTCCTAAAACCGAATTGTTCTTCACCGACCTCCATGTCTATCTTGTTCTTAATTCTTTCATGTATTATCTTGAGAAGTATTTTAGTTAGATGGCTCATTAGACTTATTGTTCTATATTCTGTACAATCCACAGCCCTGGGCTTCTTAGGTAGTGGCATGAATATTGATGATGTTAGGTCTTTAGGTATATGGCCTGTTTCGTATATGTCATTGCAAATTTCTGTGATAGTATCTACACCAAATTCATTTAGAGTTTTTATTATGTCTGCTGTTATGTTGTCAGAGCCTGCAGCTTTTCCACATTTTATTGAATTTATTGCATGTTCTACTTCTGATTTCAGTATTGCTGGTCCATCATTGTTGTGTATTGTTGGTTTTTTGTTCCGTTGGTCATCAAACAGTTCTGTTACATAATCTGCCCATCTTGTGAGTGCTTCTGTTTTATCAAATATTATTTTACCATTTTTATCTTTTATGCAGCCACCGCCATTTATAGGATTTTTCTTATTTGTGATCAGCCTTATCTCCTTATGCATTAATTTTGTCTTATGTTGTATGGACATCTCCTCTATTTCACTGCATTTTGTTTCTAGCCATTGTTTTTTCGCTGTTCTGCACATGTTACGTATCTCCATGTCTGTACTTGAGTATTTTGGTGTATTTTTAGCTTTCTTTCTTTCTGTCATTTTCTCTAATATTTCATCTGTCATCCATGTTTGTTTGTTCTTGGTATTTCTTGTTGGTAAATTTTTACTTGATGTTTGAATACTTTTCTTTAGGCTTTCCCATTTATTGTCTATTTTCTCTTCTGGATTTTCCCTTCTGTATTGTTCCATGCACTCTATCATTAGATGTTCATATCTATTCCTTACATCTACAAGGTATTTTTGTTGTATGTCTTGTTGTTTTAGTGCTGATGTGTCTATCTGTGGTTCTTGGATTCCTCTATTTACTATCTTTTTAAGTTTGACATTTATTTTGCACAGCACTGGATTATGGTCAGAGTTGATATCTGCACCTGGGTATGTTTTGATGTTTTTGACACTATTTCTAAATCTATTGTTAATCATAATGTAATCTATTTGGTTCCTCTTTCTGTCTCCAGGACTTTTCCATGTATATAATCTTCTATTTTCATGTTGAAAGAATGTATTACATATGATCATATTGTTCTCCTCACAGAACTGTATAAGTCTTTCTCCTCTGTCATTTCTTGTCCCTAGCCCGAATTGCCCTACAATGTTCTTATGTCTTCCTTTTCCTATTTTTGCATTCATGTCTCCCATGACTATTAAAATGTCTGTTGATTTTACTGGTTTGAGTAGTTGTTGTAGATCTTCGTAGTACTGTTCTATTTCTTCTTCAGTGTAATCTGTAGTTGGTGCATAAGTTTGTTTAATGGCCAGATCAAACGGTTTTGCTTTGATCTTTAGCAACATCATTCTGTCATTATATGTCCAGTACCCGCTGATATATTTTTCTATTTCTTTCCTGATCAGTATTCCTACCCCTCGTTCATGGTAATCTCCTCCTGAATGTATAAAACTAAAATTTTCTTTTCTTGTGTACCCAGCATCTTTCCATCTTGTCTCTGCTATTCCTAGAATATCTACATCTAATGATTCTGCCTCTAATATTAAATTTTCTAGCTTTCCTGATTGGTGTAGTGTTCTGACATTCCATGTTCCTATTCTAATATGTTGTTTCCTAAACTTTAGATGTTGTTCATCCGTTGCTTGACTTTGGGGTGTACGTGGTAAGGTCCCAGTCTTTTCCACGGTGGCCAGCCAATATTCATTATTATGCCCAGAACTTGCCTCTTGTGCGCCACACACTTTGCTGTTTCGCCGTTTGAGCCGTTGATCTATTTGGATTCCTCCGCCTCGCGATGGGACACTGTAAGAACTACAAAAGACAGTGAGTTTTATTAAGGAGACAGAATTACAGATATAGACATGTTTCAAGTGAACAAAAGAAGAAGAAAAAAAATTCAATGTTAATTATGCCAATTAATTGCCATTTTGAATATTAATTAGCTTTGATTGCATCTGAAAATTAGCACTATGTACTCCCCAGATTTGTCTTTTCTTCCCGAACACAAAAATGTATAGTTTGTTATATTTTTTATCATAAATAATTCTGATAGTGATACATCCATAAATTATTGGTTGGGCTACAATTCTTGGTCACAACTGTGTGCACCAGTCAGCATATAAGTTGGTAAAAGTACAGATTAGTTCTCCACTGTGCTATAAATAGCACACTGTTGACAATTTTAACTATCCAACGTCATGGATTCCCGTGTAACACCAATCAAAATAATGGCTGCCGTGACGTCACATCCGACAATCACTTGAGTTAAAATCTAGACACAGACGAACTTATGTATAATCTGTTTGTTTTCCAACTTACATATTTTTAACAATTTCCTATTATTTGTGGTGAGCGATCAGTATTTCTGCGTGTTACACACGGAGCGAGGTGCGCGCACACATTAGAAATATTATTTCTAATCCTAACCTTACTCTAAGTATTTACCTGTAAGCTTGCCAAATCACACAACAAAGGTCAGGTAACACCTCGAAACTAGAGCAAAGGTCACAGTGTAGAAGTATAATGTACTTGCGCCTATAAGTTATATTTTCGTATATTTTCTATGTAAATTATTTTGTTACAAAATTAATTCAAAAAAATTCATTACTTTTTTTAGAATTGATGTACACTTGGTTGAGGCATCATTGAAATTTTCAAGGGCTATCTGATCTAACTGTGGTATTTATAACTCTGTATACAGTGTAGTGTATAGTGTATGATGTAGTATGTTATGATTATGTGTATACAAAATAATAGGTGTAAGTAAGTAAAGTTAAAGTAAAACCCATTTTGAAAATTTTGTCCTAATGCATATTAATATTACTATTATAAAAAACAGATGTGTAGATCAACTTGAATTAATAAGGCTTACTTACTGCAATTATTTATAATAATAAAGTAACCTAAAAGGCAAACGTGCGACGACCACTATGCAACCAAATCTATAGAGTTCAATGACAGAAATCGCCACTGACAACATCGCCCTGCATCTAAATAAATAAAACGCTAGCCTATTTATAGCCCGTATCATGTATGCCTAACTTATACCCTATTTCCTTTACATTACCTTTTCATAAACAGTATGTCTGGTTTTAAGGTCGCGGCAAGTATCCATTGTTCGATTTCCAAATACCATCCTCCTTTTGCAAAAGCATAAGTCATTGCCACTTATTTAGATTCATTCTCATCCACTTGAACTTGCCTTCCTCAACGGAAGCGATGTCTGCTGTGCTAAACGGAGGATGTCGACCTTGAGGGCAATCTATTTAGATCGCGTAGTAACGAGAGTTTATTGTAAAGCTTACCTAATGGTTTGCATTTAGTTACTATAATGTTATGAATTAAAAACTTAATATATACATATTAAATCAGTTTTACTGGATGCATGAGTATTTTTTACAGCTTAAATTTTTGGAATCGTGTAAGAATATAGAGAAGACAGAACAATTACTATTAGAGTACAGAATTGATGTCTTTGAGATATGGATATATAGAAGAATAGGGAGAATTTCATGAAAAGATAAGAAAACAAAGAAGTTCTAACAACACTTAATATGAAGAATGAACTATTAAGAGGAATAAAGATCAGGCAAATAAGATATTTTGGACACATTAAAAGACATGACATTGTTGAAAACCTTACTTAAGGGTAAAGTCGAAGGGAAGCGCGTAAGAGGTAGGCAGAGATACAAGTGGGAGAACAACATCACAGGATAGACATGTTTAGAGTCTAGAGTGCACACCAAAACAAGAGACGGGATGTTGGAGATCCGTTGCAGCCAACCTTGATGATGGCACTTGATGATGATGAAGAACATAGACGCATGACCGTGTCCATAAAGACCTTTTAACAATATCCTTAATTAACATCACTTTGCTTGAGTGAGTGATAAGACTAATAGTTTTATCATTTTTTGCACAATTTAAAATTTCATTTCTTTGGCAGTGGAATAACTAGCGATTGTGTTCATTCCTTACGCCACTTTTTTTTGTTTCCCATATGTGCTGGCGAATGCGTTTGACAAATATCCACAAGACATTTGGATCAGCGTAGGCATATATACAGATGGGCCAACAAACAAAGCAGTGAAAAATGGAGGATCAGGAATATATATATATAGTATCCAAATAATGTTAGGGATACAGTTAAAAGTTTTCCAATTTAGAAATTATGCCACAACTACCATGCAGAAATCTAGGCAATCGGGGTTACAATTAGAGTAGCCGTACAGTGGATACCATCGCATTGTGGAATACATGGAAACGAGATCGTCTGGTTCAGAAGGGTGCTACCAGTGCAGGATTTACCTATAAGCTATAGCTTAGGGCCCCCACTTTCTTTGCCCCCCCCCATATTTTTTTATTTCACTATCTATATTTTCTTAATCGTTAAAGGATCCATATCTTAAATAGCTTAGGGCCCCATATCTCAACTTAGTGCCATATCAAGTCTAAATCCGGCCCTGTGTGCTACTAATGATCAACCAGATATGCCAATGATGTACCATTAAATGAAACAGATGATCAAGGCAATTAGAAAGTCGACTCCAACACAAGATGACTACCAAATTATGAACAGACCAAACCAAGTTGTAATAAAGGGGGTTTACCCGATATTTTTGCTTGCTACCAAGTACTAAATATAATGTTTTGTCTTTCTACGGGGGCAACACCCCGCCCTTTTATTTACGGCAGACTATGTAGTTTGTGTTACAAGAGGTATTGCACTGCTGTTTCTATTATTTATTTCTGATGTGATTACAGAAATATGAACAAGGTGTAAGAAAGCAGAGACAGTGACTTATCTATTTTTACCATTACTTCTTCACTCAAAGATCAAGATGGAAATAAAAAAGCATATATCTACTTTTCCCCCCATAATTTTTATACCAATACTCTGCTACCAATGTCAGACATTCTACAGTCTCGTAGCAAGTGAAAATCATTACATGGGAAATTAAGTGTCTAAGAACAGCAACAGTCCTTATTATCTATTTACTGTCTTTTCTCTGTTATACTGTGAGACGTCGCAGGATTGAATGGCGGTTTTCGGGCTATTGCACGTTTGGTCGCTTGGTATGCAGTAATACTATGCCGTATCAGATTGTTGATTGACTCCGTCAATCCAACTTCTTCTTGGTCTTCCTCTGTATTTTGTGTTTTCATTTTCATGTTGTATTCTCTTGCCAATAAGGGTTCATTCTCATTAGGTGGCCGAACAATTTCAGCCTTGATTAAAGCGTGACATATCATGGATGACAGAGGCAGAAGACACACTGCGAAGAGTATGTGAATTTGAAGAAATAGGAAAGGGCAGTGAATGGGTGGAGGTAGACACTGAGTAGAAATCACTGACTAAAATAATAATACAACTAGATAAAACGTGTCGAAAATGGACGAAAGTCAGGGCTCAGGATACAGTGCACGAACTCGCCCAACTACACTCTAAACCACAAGACATAATTACGAGTATATACACAAATGACTCCGTTAACAGAAACACAAATAAAAGCGGCTGGTGCTTTGTTGCCTATAGAAATGGCATGAAGTTGGTTGAGAAATCTTCAGCATATTCCACTGTCACATCGGGCATGAGAATGGAGATAGAGGGAGTTACAGCAGCACTTAATTGGTTGATAACTGATACATTAACACACTAGGTAATATAGACTCTCAAAGCATGCTGCGCAAGATAGAAAGGTTCATGCTAAGAAAAGAATGGTGAGACTTATTGAACAACTCAGAACAACTCCAGAGCATTACATGGATATACTGTCTTGGTCATGCTGGGGTAAGATGAAACGAGGGAGCCGACTTTTGGCAGGCAATGCGGCGATAGACGGCACATTTCTGAGAAGAGATAAAGCAGACATAATGAAGACAGTAATACATTTATTTCAAGATGCAGATGATGTCAATGAGGTTGAGAACGTACACATACAGAGAATGTTAGAAAAGAGAGTATCTAGAGGTGAGGGAAGGAAAAGTTTTTTTTTTTGAAAGACCCGAAGAACACAACATCTGACCGGGTCTCTGAGTCTAAATACACTGGGATGGCTGCTGGAGAGGAGGGGGGAGCACTTATGGGAATGTCCCGCGTGCTGTGAAGCCAGTTTCTAATCAAGAATAACCATTTCAGTCTCTGTTTTTGAATATACTCGACCACTGATGTTCCAGTTCTTGTAATATCCTCATTTCTCGCATGATCTCCTTTTGTTCTGTTTGCTCCTTTTCTTAGATATCTCATTTCACACATAGTAAGCGTTTCTCTCGTTTCTTAGTTGTCCATGTGTAAGGATGAATAGTGAATTTATTATGTGCCTTGTGGTTTCCATTGGGATAAATTTGTGTTTCAAAACTGGTCTAAGTTCATAATTTACGTAGTTGACTTTTTGAATTCTTGTCTCGAACTCTCTGTTATCCAGAGATATTTGGCATAACTAGGTACGCTCTTGAAAATCGATTTATTCTTGAATTTAGTACCCTCAATCCTTTTGGACGTAACTCCTCAACATTCACATGTTGATTTGTGTTGGTGTGATTTCTACTCTCTTTTTCTGTGTTCACAGTCTAAATCTACGACAATTTTCTACACTCTATTTATATATTCACATTTTACAATCTATGATCATCTTCTATAATCCATTCACAGTTTAAAGTTAGAGTCATCTTCTACACTCTATTTCTCTACTAACAGTTTTTATCTACTATTTTACACACTATATGGTGCTGTTCCAGAACTTTTCATTGACATAAAAACAATGTGCTTATCAGGATACGCTCAACTATAATCAACAAATTCTCGTTATAAAGACGACGTCCATAATTTAGGTCCACAAATAGGATTGGGGGAGGGGGAGGTCTGAAAACGTTTGATAGATCTTGTTAAAAAAGGGGGGGATATAAAAGTTGACGTCAAAAGTATTATATCTTATTTCAGAACCCGCTGAAGACGGATGTGCTGGGCCATTGTAGCATAGTAAGTGTTTCTCTCGTTTCTTAGTTGTTCAGGTGTAAGGATGAATAGTGAATTTATTATGTGCCTTGTGGTTTCCATTGGGATAAATTTGTGTTTCAAAACTGGTCTAAGTTCATAATTTACGTAGTTGACTTTGAATTCTTGTCGTTTCAGTAGTTGATCATTTATTTTTTATGTTGACTATATTGGGTTCTCTGCCTATAGACATTACTACTGGTTTTTTTTCTGTGTTGATCTTCATCTTGTGATCGAGGCAGCGTTCGTTGAGTAGTGTTATGTGATCTTGAAGCTCTTAAAAATTGAATTGTGGAATCCCTCCGAAGACGGATGTGTCGGGCCAATGTATCAGTATCAGTTATGTATCAGTATCAGTTATGTAACAGTTATAACCATTATTGTTTATCATTTATATGGATAATGTTACAAAAGCAGTAGAAACATTACCAGACGTTTACCATCCAAATGACTGAACTGAACTACTCTTTCCTGACGATCCACAATTCTTCTTCTTCAGCGTTCATTATCAAACTCCCGCTGGATCTCACAGCAGGTCCATGGTCCTACTAGATTTCCAGCAGGGTATAGTCCAGAGAATGAAAATGCGTTGTCTCGCCGTTTTATTTGCACCAATGGCCTGACATATCCGTCTTCGTCGGGGGTGTGATATAACATCCCAGCACTCGATAATTTTAGCAAACATTTTACCGACATGACTAAGCGGGGAAATAACTCTGTACGTGCCACAATCTTGCTTGCTTCTTTGTTTTCTTCAAAATTGGTAATATAATGGCTCTGCTAGTCTATTGGTACAGTACTATTTTTCCAAGTCTTTCTGACAGTCTGAAGTAACCAAGTTACTCTAGTCTCTCCTCATGTCTATATTGGCTCGGTTGTCATTCCATCAATTCCCGCCGATTTATTATTTGGCCTGTTTATTTGTTTGAGAGCCCAATGAATTGCGAGCGATTAGCTCTTACTTCCTATGCACAGAGGGGTGGTTTTTCTGAGCTTTCTTTCATAAACAGGAGACGAGCTTTCTGCTTAGTTCAGTTCCTAGTGAAGGAGCATTCTACTCAGTGGGAGTATATAATTGTATAGATGATATGATATAAATCTTCCATAAGAGAGCCTCAATATAACGGAATGTCATCTATTAAGGTTTTCTGATGCATGGGTTACACCACCAAGATGCAACATAATAATTAATAACTCAAAATTGGCACAAGTTGAAAAAGTGAAATATCTTGGCACCCTGTTAAAATCAGAAGGTAGATGCTCAATTGAGATAAAGAGCCGAACAGCACAAGCCAAATCAGCATTCCAAAAAATGAGAACCATTTTTTGCAATGGAAGTCTATCAATGCAGACCCAAATTCGGGTGCTGAGATGTTATATCGAACCGATTCTTTTTTATGGATGTGAAGCATGGACTATAAACAAGAAAATTCAAAGTGAATTGGTGGCTACAGAAATGTGGTTTCTGAGAAGAATGATGAAAATACCATGGGAAGCCAAGAAAACTAATGCAGAGGTTCTCATTGATGTGGTGTAAAAAATTCAATCATATCAAACATTAGAGGCAGACGGTCAAGGTTTCTAGGGCATGTGCTGAGAAGAACATAGCTTGAACACTTAATAACCACTGGAAAGATCAAAGGGAGAAGAGATAGAGGTCGACAAAGAGAAAAGTTACTAGATGGGCTTGTATTGTGGCACGGTAGAAGCTCACCAACCGAGCTTATTGACAACACAAGAGACAGAGAGTCGTGGAGAAACATGATTGCATACGCCAGTCGGCATGGCACTTGATTGATTGATACATGGGTGGTTTGTCTAGTGGGCCATTGTCGTGATACCCACAGATGCAATCGCATGCGTATCCTTTTGGTTATTCTTGATAACTTTTCTGACTTCTTGATTCATGACTTTGGTTCTTCATTTGCAAATTTTGTTTGACATTAATTACTAAACTAGAAAAAATAGGAAATGAAGACATTAGGAAAAGAGTATATTGAACATATCGAATGACAGCTAGTAAAAAATGGCTCGGTCATGAGAATGAAGTCAAACCAAATACCAATAATGGCATATAACAAAATAATATCTTGGTGGATAGAAAACATCAAGATAACCTTGAACAAACATGGATTCGACACAACCAAGGTG
Source organism: Meghimatium bilineatum (assembly GCA_034231615.1). Taxonomy (NCBI): domain Eukaryota; kingdom Metazoa; phylum Mollusca; class Gastropoda; order Stylommatophora; family Philomycidae; genus Meghimatium; species Meghimatium bilineatum. Next base: position 49,346,521 of record CM067321.1, on the reverse strand, counting down.
ATAACTGAGGCGCCCACTCTTACGCTTAACGGCAAGTGTGGATAAAATAAAGCATCATCCGGTATCCACCCGGGGAAAGATAATAGACGCGGTAACGGAGGTTTTTGTTTCAAAACGGAAGACGTGGCATTTCGTATCGATAGACAGGGTTGCCATTTTGGTAAGTTTTACTAGAGATCATGTGCTTTCTCAAGTCATGTGGTGCCGATATTTTTGGAATAGTGCAGGCGCACTCACTAGTTTAAGTACTACAAGCATTTCAGCTGCATTTAGTGCCTTTCGTCATGTTTAAGCACTACTTGTGTTTTAAACTCGTAAAATTATTTTGGTTAAAGAACACTAAAATGTAAAACCTTTAAATACTAAATAAAGCAAGTTGCTAAAATAGTTTACCAGGCAATATTAACTATCTTTTACTTTTGAAGCCATTCAACTATTATAGTAATCTTATTCTTACAATAGACCTACAACTAAATGGTAGTGTGTGTAGATGTGACTGATATCGTATGTTGGAACATGGATATTCGTGTCAGTATTGTAATTGTGACTACACCCCCATTAAAGGTATTCTTATCGCTGTTTTGTTATGAGCAATAATTATCCCCACCAATTAAGAGCGCAGTGTCTCAATGATGCTTCTCATTCTGCATTTATCGTATCAATGATTCAAGATTTAACAAATGGATAATAAGAAATAGGCCCTATCTATACTAGCGAGTCTTACAACCATACACATGAACATTAATCACCGATTTGTTTGAGTTACCCACCTCTTCTTTATAACCTCTACTCCCGTATTGCACTGATTCGTGTAATTATTTGTCTTTGTACATTTTCATGAGTAAGTATTTTTGTGTTTGCCGGACTTCTATATATTTCCTTTATGTCTTCTTTTATTTGTGTATGCCAACATGTGATACATGTTGGTCTTCCGCCAAAATGGCCGACTAGAACGAATGTGTTCTCTTTACGGTGCTCGATTAACGGTTGTTCCTTCCCGAAAGTAATGGCAACCTACGGGAATATTGTGCCTAGAAATTTCCAATGGATTAAAGATATTATAAACACACTGAATATTCCAGAGTGTTGGTTACTAAACACAATAACAAAAAGAAAACTACACCTGTTTGGTCATATAAAGAGACATAACTGTTTAGAAAGACAAATATTGGAGGGAAGAGTACCTGGAAAGAGGAGAAGGGGCAGACCAAGAAGACGATGGACTGACGACATTAAAGATAACATGAATACATCGCTAGAAAATGCAAGCCACATCGCCCAAGACAGAGAGAGGTTCAGAGAGTTCATTGGGAAGACAACGTTCTGGAAGGAATACGTCACATGACAACATGTGATTATTTTGTACTCTATGCATCAATTGTACATTAGAATGCTCTATTGTTATTATTCAATCATTTACATATTTAGACTTTGATTTCCTCGGTGTTATTACAGTTGTCTCTTTGATGGGTGCCAACACATGTATAGTTATTTGTATATGCATTCTGTTTTACATGGTTCTATGTATCCACACAATTACTTTGGGCCACACATTTGTATGTATACATATGCATGTGTTACAGCATTATCTTTATGTGAATGAACGTTTATATTTATATTAATATATGTATATGTTTCTATGTGTGCGAATGTTCATGTTATTGTTTTTATTTATGTGAGAAAGTGTTTATGTGGATGCATGTTTATATATATTTATATTAACCACATCTCTATTGCCTCTAATTTCCCACTTTCCAGTTTGTTTATAATGAAAGCACGCATTTTCTCTTTTACTAGATGCGTTTCCATTTCTGCGTCATAGAAACATGGCTTGATAAAATTTCAGTCATCTATTTTGTGTTTTATTGTTGAGTTTATAAGTTATTTGTCTCTTGAAAAAAGGTCCCATGTGGACCGACACGTTGAGATTTGTCCTGTGTAGTTTTATTGTATGTTTTTATATACTTTTTAATATATTTTTATTCATAGGCAAGGTAAGTGTTTTTAGTAACCAGTTTAATTCATTTTGCTTTACAATCTGACCATACAAGTACGGCCAGAAAATGCCACATAAGGAGACTTGTCTGACCAGGATTTTATCATCATCATCATGTGCCATGCCGGGTGGCGTAGGCGGTCATGGCTCTCTACAGCTCTCTGTCCACAGTATTATCAATTATGTATCAAAGTCGTTGTTTCCTTGCTGTGCCAGGTTGTCAAACTGTCTAATATTTTCTCACGTTGCCGCCCTCTGTCTCTGGTACCTTCAATCTTGCCTGTTGTGATTATGTTCTCTAAACCTGCCTTTCTCATGAAGTGGCAAAAAAAAGAAGATTGCCTTTTTCTTATATTGTTGATTAAGGTCCGTTTCCCATTTAACTCTTTCAACTCCTCTACATTAGTTTTTCTGGCAGTCCATGGTATTCTCAGCATTCTTCTGTAGAACCACATCTCTGCTGCCTCCAATCTCCCACGTTCCACTTTGTTTATTGCCCAAGACTCGCACCCATATGTTAGTATAGGGGTTATATAACACTGCAGAACTCTCTTTCTCACCTCTAATGACAAGGTCTTATTACACAGTATATTTTTCATTTTTCTGAATGTTGTTTTTGCCTGTCCTATTCTGCATCTTATTTCTGTTGAACTTCTTCCATCTGCTGTAATCATTGTACCTAGATATTTGAATTGGTGGATTTTATAGATGTCGAATACATCTCCATTCTAATATTAATAAATAGTGAGGTATTTTAATGTGAAATATTGTTTCATTTTTCTGAATACAGTTAGCACTTTATAAACCAAAGTATTCTTCTATGAATGTTGTATGCAGATTTGGCATGAGTCTATTGCCTTTTGACAAAAATGAGTTTGCAACACTACAGCAGAAAAGACTATACATAAAATTGAGGAAGTATTGTCTTATTATGGTTTCGCATATCTAGAATAACATTAATTGCAATATTAACATATATTAATAAATTATATTGTGACATTTTATGACGTTTCAACGAAAAAGTGTTAGTATTCTGCTAGTACTTTTAAAATGGTGCTTTCTAGGCACCTGACTGATTTTTGCGACGAAGCGAGTTGGCAACACTGGCAACAATATACAATCTTGTACAATAACAGAACAAATAGGATATCAATAGATAACAGGAAGGTGTTGCAATAGAAACATTTATTATTATACAGTTATACACATTACATTTCTTTTGTAAAAGGAAACCGGTTAGGCTAAAATTAAAACATGTGTGGTAAGTGCAAATAAACGTAAAAATATTAAGTAAATAGGCTATGTTTTAGTTTTAGTTAGTTTCTTTTCCGAAACCAAGATAAGAACAGAACGGCGAGAATGATGACGTGATGGGTTCTACCCGGTAGACGGGTAGACCTAAACAATTTTCAATAGGACCTAGTATTAGTCTAACTCTTAAGTTAAGTCTGCAATTCTATTTTAGGCTGAGATTGTAACAGTAAGACTGCAAATATTGGGACCAATTTTGGTAAAAGTTTTAAAAGATTTATTAAGTCTTCACTGTGCTGAGTGTGCTATAAATAGCACTGCACACTGTTTACATTTTTAACTAGCTCACGTCATAGAATTCACTGGAACATCAGAACACGGTAGGGTTGAGAAACTGTAACAATGTGGATAAAAGCAAACACTCACCTTATTCAGCTACGCATGGTTTGCGTCTGTGGGTCTCACCAATGGCCCATTAGACAAACCACCCATGCAACAGAAAAACCTAAGTAGATGACATGCCGTTATATTGAGGTTATCTATTATAGAAGCTTCATGGCATGTCATCTATACAATTATGCCTCTCATACTTTTAATTTTTTGCAATGTATTTTATGCCATGTTGTATTCTTTTTCTTTATTTGTTTATGTATGCACCCTCTGTGGTTGGGAGAGAGCTAGAGATTTGCTGCGCAGCAGTGGGGAGGAGGAAACTGACAGCTCTGTTTTTCCTATGGCTGAGATCCATCATAGAGGCACACTGACTCAGGACGTGATGATCCTTTAGACTTGAACATTTGGTTGCATGCCTGAAGCAATAGAGAAGTTCGGCATAACCAGTAGTCAATTGGTGGCGGGGAATGAGCACAGTGAACCCTATCTTGGCTGCAGTGGCTCGGAGCAGTTCATAAGTTGAAACCTTCCTTCCTAGTAGTGTGATAGTTTTTCTCTGGCTCTAGCCCGGGGTGGGACGAAAATTCACAGACTCCCCAGCAATATAATGCCAGTACAAAACATACTAATTACAAACGAGATCGGATGTCGCCTCGGTTATCAAGGTCCGCGTAAGGCAGTGGGTAACCAGGCTGCTCTGTCTGAGAAATTAACTACTGGAATGCATCCAAAACATCAGCACAAACACAGACATGCACAATACACAACACAGCAACAACACCTGCACAAGCACCAAAACATTAAACCCAGAAAACCTCGGAGGGAGAACCAGAAGGGCCAAGATTTTCATAAAACAAAGTCTTCACTTAATATTCTACAACTGAACATCTGTGGAATAAGAAACAAAACAGTAGAGCTCGCTAATTTACTACTTGCTCATAAGATACATGTGGCCCTCTTACAGGAGACTATACACAAAGACACTGACCCATATCTGTCAGGATATACCAGCTATGCCTGTAAGTGTACCAACTGCCGAGGCATAATTACTTATATCAGGAATGACATTCAGGGACAAGTCACCCAACTAACAGCCAATCCCACAGACATGCAGAAGGTGACCATCTGGCACACTGGAGGAAAATACACAATCTACAACATATACAGCCCACCTCAGACAACATGAAATTTACTGGAAATCCATACAACACAATTTATCAAAACAATACTTGCTGGTGACTTTAATGGTCACTCACCCCATTGGGGTTACCAGAACCACAATAAGACAGGAAGATATATAGAAGAACTCTGTGAAACAACAAACCTGTCTGTCCTTCAAGATGCAAAGTCTGTACCAACACTTTTGCACAGGAGCCATCTATCTCTCAGTCGACCTGACTTGACTATCTGTTCATCTGATATAATAGACGCTTGCTCCCTAGAAATACTTGAAAACATTGGAAGTGACCACAGACCAATCCTCACCACCATAACTACACCCAACAAAGCATATTTCAAACAGAAAACTCGCTGGAATTTTGGCAAGGCAGATTGGAAACTATTCCAAGAAACATCTTATTTCCTGCTAGGTAAAATCAAAAGCAATGACATAGAAACATTTACTACAGAGGGAACAAAAGCTATCCTCAATTCAGCAGCATCACAAAGCATCCCAAGGGGCAGTAGGAAATCATACAAACCATTCTACAACAAAGAAATGCAAGCTGGAATCCTCGATAGAAAAAAAGCAAGAGAAACCCTTGAGATCTCACCTTCACAAGAAGCAAAAATCCTGTACAATAAAACATGTGCCAAAGTAAAACTAATAGTGAAGAAGGCCAATCATGATAAATTGGCAAAAACATGCACAAATTTAGATCTAAGGAAAAATGGCAGAAAGGCTTGGGGGCTGATCAATAATTTGTCTGGGAAAAGAAGAAGAACAAACGATAAACCTGTGATAGATGGAAACAGAACAATCACCACAGATCAGAAAAAGGCAGAACACTTTAACCACTTTTTTGCCAGTATGAACAGAGTAGGGAAGCTGTCCGAGGCTGACAAGAAGCATCTGTACCTACTGAAGCAGCAAGAAAAAGTCCAAACCTCTGGCTCAACCATATTTGATGATGACTTCAGTATGCAGGAACTCCTACAAGGGCTGAAGAAACTAAAGCCAAGAAAGTCTCCTGGACCAGATAACATTTATAATGAAATGTTAACACACATGTGCACATCAGGGAAAGAAGTACTCCTTACACTAATAAATATGACCTGGAGAAATGGAAAACTGCCTAAACATTGGAGAAATGCTCACATCTTTCCCATCCTGAAAAGTAACAAACTTCCAGATGAACCCAAAAGCTACCGCCCCATATCCCTAACATCATGTCTTGGGAAATTAGCAGAAAGAATGGTTAACGCACGACTTTACTGGTTCCTCGAGAGCTCAAACATCCTCTGCCATGAACAGGCTGGCTTCAGAAAAGGCAGTTGCACAGAAGACCAACTATTTAGGTTGACACAGAAAATCCATGATGATTCCAGGAAAACAAACACACTGTAGCCATCTTCTTTGACTTACAACAGGCTTATGATCGAATATGGAGAAAGGGTCTTTTGATGAAGATGATTGAGATGGGAATTATTGGAAAGCTATAGAACTGGATAAAATACTTCCTCATTGACAGAACAATCCAGACAAAGATAAAGGATGCAATTTCATCTAAAGAAGTTCTAGAGGAAGGCTTACCACATGGTTCTGCTTTATGCTTTTTCTCATTTACATCAATGACCTTACCAAACATATCAAAGCTGAAAAAAGCTTCTATGCTGATGACTTAACAATATGGCAGAGCCATGAGAATGTTGAAAGTGCTGCCAAAAGACTAAATGAAGATTTAAAAAGACTACATGAATACTGTCAAACATGGAAGCTAAAAATAAACTGTGAGAAAACAGTCTATACCATCTTTACCAAGAGTCATAAGGTAGCCAAAGAAAATATCAGTCTATGGTTGGATACACAGAAATTGCCAAGAGAAGAACACCCCACATATCTTGGAATCACGCTTGATCGGCAGCTCACCCTCAAGAAGCATGTAAAAATATCAAAAATAAAGCACTTAAACTGTTACAACTACTGAAAAGACTCACTAGCACATCTTGGGGATCAGACAAGGATACCCTTAGAGGACTATACCTTGGTTACATACGTCCTACTTTAGAATACAACAGTGCACTCCTCACAACATGTTCCACGACAAATGTAGAATCCCTAGACAGAGTGCAGAACAATGCCCTACGTCTTATTAGTGGAGCAATGAGATCTAAACCGACGGCTGCATGTGAAATACATACGAATGTAGAACCCCTTGAGATGTGGAGAGATATGGCTGCAATGGAGGCTTATGAAAGAAGCAAAAGAATGAACAAAGACCACCCAAATAAACAACTTGTAGAAAACTGGGAACCAAACCACAGAATAAAACAAAAGTCAGTCCTGAGCCATGTCAATGAAATAAAAGACAGTTATCACCTTCCAGACAAGAGACAAAAACTGCAAAGAGTAGAAAAATGTTTACCACCACACGCAGGATTTAAATTGCCGGAAATCAAAACACAGTTAAGAGATAATGCAACGAAACGTTCCGACCCAGTAAGTCTTATGAAAGCAACACAGAAAACAATAGACACCTACCCAGAACAATGGATTCATGTCTATACTGATGGGTCTGCCTTCAAAGCCATCATCAAAGCAGGTTATGGTGTCTATATAGAATATCCAGACAAAACATCTGATGAGTTGTTTGATGCCTGTGGGGAGATATGTTCTAACTATGAAGCTGAAATAACAGCACTAGAAATTGCCTTGTACCACCTGAAGACCATATTTGATGTCTTCCCATCAAAAGTCCAAAACATTGTTATTTTTACAGACTCTATGTCTGCTCTCCAAGCATTGGAATGTGATGGACATTGTAAACCCGAGCTAGCTGAAATATATCACCATGCAAACCAGCTGCTCACATCTTATAATGTCAACATTGTTATGCAGTGGATTCCTGGCCACTCAAACACACCTGGTAATGATAAGGCAGACAGACTAGCAAAGAGGGGAGCACAACAAGAACAGCCTTATACAGAAACAACAATGCACACAGTTAAAATGATTCTGAAATCTGTGAACAAAGAAAATTGGATGAACAGATGGGCCATGGGAAACACTGGGAGGGAAATCTATAAATATATGACCAGCCCAAATCCTAAAGACAATATCAACCTCCTGGAAAGAAAAGACCAGAGTATCATATTCCGACTGCACACACAACATGTACAGCTTAACAATCACCTGAACAGAATACAACCACAACACACTTCAGGGTGCCGGCTGTGCACTCATCCATATGAAACTGTTGATCACCACCTTTTTGAATGTCCAGCGCTGGATATCAGGAAAATGCTTCTCCCTCCAGGGCCAGATAAATGGAACACATTATATGGAACAAAACAACAACTCACAAACACATGCATATATCACACAATGGCATTGGGTCAAAGGGCATGAGCCCATGGACCGCTGGATCAGCAACCAACCAACCTTATTCAGCATTCTTTGCGGGAAACACTTTTTTAAATTCCAGAAACAAACTCCATGAATATTCCCACTATTCTATATACTACTATTTTACCATAATTCTAAATATTAAACACTGATTCTAATCCTTAACCCTAAACACTAATTCTAATGCAATCGTTTTCAATTAATGATATATCATTCGACCTCACACGCTGTCTTCTCCATATATGAATTTATAACGAAAGTACGGTCACATCTAACACGTGGAATAGCGGTTCTTTCTGTCTGCTAATGTATTAGGTATTAGGTATGTTGATTATCATCTTCGCACACTGGACACGTCCATAGGTGCTCCGATCTCCACTTCAGTAAATCTCTCAGGGTATAACGGCTGATTGTTCCGGTTCTTTGTTGGTTAACTACTCTTTTTGAAATCTTTGTCAGGGGTTCTCTTCGGGCCACGCCCATCCTCACTCCCAATTCTTGCATTCTTGATATTGACTCATGCTTATTCATCTCAAAATCCTTTGATTGCGAGGACTCACGAAGAGCAGTGAAACACAGTCCATCTGCTTGGTCCATAGGCTGACCATCTGTTATGGTGGCAATACTAGCTAATTTGTTGGCCCGTTCGTTTTCCTCCACGCCCGCATGTCTGGGGACAAAAATAAGCGTGAGTTTTCGTAGTGACGCCCGCATTTTAGCTCTCCAATGACCCCGCCCATTCCCTACGTATATCACCTGTTTTGACTTTCTGAATCATATTCTGTGAATCACTTAGTATGCATGCATGGGAATAGGTTTCAGCCATTCCAGCCAGTAAAGTGCCTGCATTACGGTGAATACTTCCATGGTTAGACAGCTTGTTGTTGTGGTAAAGGCACCACTGGCTACGTGTACTGTTTTCCCTTTTAATCTGACAGTAAAGGCCCATGCGCATCGCTGGTGACGGATGACCGACCCCTCTGTGTAAATCACAATATCTTAATCATCGGCATTCTCGCATATTAGTGCCTTGACCTCAACATCCACGCTTACGTGGCTGTGTTTCCTGCACTCTCTGTTGAGTGTAGTGATGGTCTTGACTGCCTCTTGAAAGAACGTAGGAATAGGTATCCATTCCTCGCCAGGAGATATGTCTTCTGGGGCACAGATATGTTCTGGGGCGCAGGTATCCTCGGCTGGACCCATCCAAAATTTGCCTCTCTTGAGCCTACTTCCCTTCACAAGGGAATGTATATGTATATCACTAATGTATACCCCTGCACATGTCCTGGTATATCTGTCCCGGGCATATCTTCCCGCTATTGTATATAATAATAATTTACCTTAATTCTAAATACTAGAAACTGATTCTAATCCTTAATCCTACCCTTAACCCCTAACCCTAATTCTAATGCAATTGTTTTCAATAAATATTACTTAATTTTAAATACTAATTATATTCCAAACTCAATCATACAACAATGGCGCTGTGCATGGAAATCACAATACAAAGGTTAGAAAATATCTTGAAACTAGAACAAAGGTCACGGTGAAGAATTATACTTTACTTGCGCCCCAATTTAAACTAATTAGTTATAAATAAGCTATAATAATATTATTATAATATAGACATAGCCATTTTTTGGCCACTTCATGAGACAGGAAGGTTTGGAGAACATAGAGACAGAGGTCGACAATGTGAGAAAATATGAGACAGTTTGACAACCTGACACGGCAGGAAAACAACAACGATCTTGATGCTGGAGATAAGAGAGCTGTGGAGAGCCATGATGGCCCACTCCAGCTGGTATGGCACCTGATGATGATGATGAGGTCTAGGCCTACTACTAATGGCGTCAATTATTAATCATTGTAATTATAAGTTAGTATTATTAATATTAAATCATTGAAGTATATTAAATTATATATAAATTATTAATACAATCAAATAGCCTATGGATATACAAATAGTTAATAGGCCTATTGAATGAATAAAAAGAATGTAATTGTCTTGTTAAACTTTGTTTCATAGATTAGTAGAGCATAGCCATAACATTATAACAATAACACATACTATGATAACTTAGATAATAACCACCAAAGATGTGTGTGTGGGGCCATTGGCACAAATAAAACGGCACCACAACGCATTTCAGTTCTCTATGGACTACAATTACATCCTGCTGGAAATCTAGTAGGTCTATTGCCCTGTAACAAGAGCTCTGGGGAGTTTGAGAATGAACGCTGAAAGAAGAAGATAATAGAAAATAGACTACAGTCTAGAATAAAGGAATTTGGTTTGAAATGTGGTGTCGCTAGAAAGGAGTGGTTTTATTGGCAAGAAAGAATAATGGTCAATCAACTGCATACTGGGACCGTCAGTCAACTTGTAATGACAGTTACACTCAAGGAGAGATCTGAGCACCTATGGACTTGTCCAGAGTGTAGTGATGATGATCCAATGACTAATTAACCTACTAACTAACAGACTACAATATTATAATATTACGGTATAGGCCTAATGTATAAATATATAATAAATAAATATAATATAACTTAGTTCTTTAAAGTGCTGCAGGAATGGCACTGGAGTTGGACCTGATTTCCTTACAACAATTCCTGTCAAATACTAGTGGCCTTGACAAGACAAATAATAATGTAATAGATTTAAACTGTCAGCACAACCTAATCACAAAGATATCAAATATTTGCTTACTGACAAGAAGTAGCATGTAAATGGAAATTTTTTTTCTCAGCATTTGGCCAAAAATTACCTTTTCAAGAAACGTTATAGGCCTAACTTATATTATAAGATTACATTATTTATTTCATTATTTTTTCATTCAATTAAAGTGAATCACATTAGGCATTTGTTGATATTATTCATTATTATTTTGTATTGTTCACAAGCCAGTAGATAAACAAGTGGAGATTTGGTTGGTTCATTATTCCATCCTCCCTCTCTTAGGAAGTCAGAACATGACATTAAGTCAATCAATTCATTGAGGACTAGGAAGCAAGCAAAAAATTGGTTTGCATGTAAAAAGTGATTGTTAAGGAGGTGTTGTGTGGAGTTGACTGTCTCTCTCCATAGTTTAAAGCGATTGTGTCAAACCAAAATGTACAGATATCACAATCAAGCTGTAAACCATGTTACAGTAAATTTTGTTCTCTGAAGTGTGTACTGCTAACAAGCAGGAATGTGAGAGTAAAGGAGAAGAATAAAAAGACTTATGGACTAGATTGTTAAAGCACATATATAGGCCTACTGGTGATATGCAGCATTATCATGAGATAAGCAAGCAAGGAATAAGGGACAGCATGTTCAGAGAGATGAGAACTCTTAACAGGTGACTTCAAACCAGAAGTAAGCATAATAAATAATAAATAGGGAAACACATCCACAGAAAACACAGATATATTGGAAAGATGGAAAGAATAAAGGAAATGTATGAATAAAGCAACAAAAATGCTGACAACAGCACCAAAATAACAGCGAAATAGAACAAGAACCCAGCTTAGATGAAGTTAGTTAGTCGTTGGATCATTGTCACTGCACTCTGGACAAGTCTATAGATGCTCAGATCTCTTCTTGAGTGTATACCCTATTACACGTTGACTGATTGCCCCAGTACGCTGTTGATTGATCATCATTCTTCCTTGCCCATGAAACCGCTCCATTGCAGTGACACCACATTTCAAACCAAGTTCCCTTATTCTAGTCATGGAACAAGAGTCATCATCACTTATAGTAATTTGTTCATGCGTTTTCCTTCAAAATGTAAGGCATTCAAAATGTCTGCCCAATCCAACACTCCGCCAACAGCCGTAGCAGCTATGTGTGCTGTCAAACTATCTGCTCTCTCATTACCCCGGCCAGAGGAAACAACACTGGAATCAAAGCTCTATGAGCCACTGTAGGAACTACAAAAGACAGTGAGCTTTATTAAGGAAACAGAATTACAGATATAGACATGTTTCAAGTGAATGAAATAAGAAAATTACCCTGGACTCCCGCATATTTTTGTCTCTGCACAAAAATAAAATTCCCTTCCGCACACAGAAATTCTTCACTGCATCCAGCCACTGTTCCAGAATGTACTCCTCGTGCACTTTCACAATAATGCAGATTGAGTCACTGAATATACATGAAATAATGGAGTGAGTTGAATCATTAAAAGTATGAAGAGGGGGAAATCCCCAGGATGTGACAATATACCTGCTGAATTGATCCAGACAGGAGAAACCACCACCCTCATCTGCCATGCACTCTGTACAAAGATATGGAAGAGTGAAGTATGGCTCAAAAAATGGACTAGACCAGTCTTTGTACCATTACCAAAGAAATTTGACCATATAAACCACACACCAGCCTAGAAAATACCATAATGGAGGGGATGATAACAGGGCAATGAAAAAGAGATAGGCCATGAAGAAGATAGATGCAAAATATCACAGACCACCTGAACATGACACTCATAGAACAATAATAAATATTAACTCAATTCAGCAGGAGTTTTGAAAGGATGTGATGACTTCTACATCCTGTCCAGGATCTGCAACCTGATGATGACACAGTCATTTAAAGAATATGTGTTAATTTTTCTTTATTATATTTATTTAAATCTAGGTATATTTGCTTATCTCAACTATCTGGTGCCCGTTACCAGAAAAGAAATACTAGACATCCTTATCAATGGTCTCAAACGTATGGAGTACAGGGGCTATGATTCTGCAGGTAAAAGATTCATTTCTATATATTGCCATAAACACAATGGGAAAAATAAAAGCTTGGCATTTGTAATGTGAGTGCCCATTATTCCCAAGTATTGCATTTGTATTGAATGACACCCACTAGCATTGTGCTGCCTTCTCCAGAAGTATGTTAAGTGGGATTCTTAAAAAGACTCTTTTCCATAATTCCTTTACTTCCTTTACATTTCAGGAATTTAAAACCTCTGGGACAACATGAAGATCCACAGGAAAAAACAGAAGTAATGTCTATAGGCAGAGAGTCCAATATAACCAATATAAAGATAAATTACTGAAACAAGTGCAGGAATTTAAATATCTTCAGAGTATTTTTTACAGACAATGACAGAATGGACAGAGAGTTAGAGACAAGAATTCAAAAAGCCAACTACATAAATTATGAACTTACACTAAATTTGAAACACAAATCTATCCTGATGGAAACCAAAAGGCAAATCATAAATTGAATCTTCATACCAACATTTCGTTATCAATGTCAGACATGGAACTAAAAAATAATGAGATGTCTAAGAAAAGCAGCAAACAAAACAAGAAGAGATCATATGAGGAATGAACAGATTACAAGAACTGTTGGAACAACACCTATGGTCAAATGTATTTAACAATACATCATAGGATTGTAGGAGTGCCACACTGGATACTTCAGCACAAAAAACTCTCAATACATCTCTATCTTCAGCCATTCAGAGGAGTGTAGAAAAATCCAGAACATTCCTTACAGTGTAAACTTGTTTGATTTGGACATGTAATAAGACAGGATTCGCTTCCTCTCCTCCTTGAACCCTAGATTGTTCCATGCAAATAAATTTTAGGAAGCGAGTCCTGTCTTGTTACATGTCCAAATCAAATATGTTTACACCATTTCACCACTGCCAAAAGTGGTTCTTGATATCCTGCAAGTTTGTTTATTTGCTGCTGGACAAATATATTTGCCTTTTGCTCTATATAGCTAATTCTTAACAAATGTCTGTTTCACTTGTTTTGAAAAGCCTGAACCCTTCTATCTGTGTCTGCATTGAGTATACAACATATGTACAGCAGTATACTTAGCACTAGTGATCTGAATAGATTGATCTTTAATATTGATCTTACCGGGTACTTTTCCATATCATATTCAACCTTGCCATCGCCATCTTGAGCCTTAACTTCTCATTTCCCAAGTTGCCATCATCACATGTTTGGGATCAGATATTTGAAGGTATTTGAACTTCTTTAAGTTTGTGACTATTTAACCGGATATTTGTGGGATCTTGCGTGGTTTCAGCTAGTCACCAATACCTTGCTTTTATCAATTTTAATTTCCATGCCATATTTCTAACTTCTTCTAACTTTGAGGTAAGTTTCTGGAGTTCAGATTCGGAACCAGCCAAGAGATTGATATCATCTGTATTACACAAGTTAATAAGTGGTCTACCATCAATAGTTATTGATATCAGATCTTATAATGCCACCTGCATTATATATTCAAGATAAATATTAAAAAGTACTGGGAAAAGTATGCAACCCGGACATACTCCTATATATGTGTTGAATAATTCTCCAGTGCCATTATTTATGAAAACAGTAGTGCTTGGAACTTTATACAGTGCTTCAATAACTTTTATGATGTTTGTATTGAAGTTATAGTCTCAGTATCTCCCACGGACCTTGGTGCCACACACGATCAAATTCCTTTGTAAAATCAATGAAATTATGACACACATCATGTTGATGTTAGTGCTTTTCTATCAATATTTTGAGGTTAAAAATTTGTTCTGTGGTGCTTGTTTTTACAGAAACCTTCCTGTTCTGCTAGCAATTCCTCTGATTTAGCTTGTATTCTGTTATGAATGATCTTTAACATCACCTTGCTAGAATGGATGATTAGACTAATAGTTCTGTAATTCTTGCACAGCAATTCTTGCCTTTCTTAGCAGTATCCCTAACGATTGTGTCCATTTTCTAGGCCATGCTTTTCTAGTCCATATTTTCTGGCAGATGGCTGTCATAACAGTGATCAAATCCTCTCCTGCATGTTTTAGGGACTCCCGCTTGAATATTATCTACAGCTGGTGATTTATTTTCTTTCATTGATCCTACGACTGTTGGCAATTCCTCTCTCAATATTTCTGCATTTCCCAATTCTCTGTTGCTATTAAACAAAATACCACTGAATAACTGAGAGTCTAGAGCAATGTCACATTTATATAAATCTCTGCAATATTCCGTCCACCTTTTCATTATGTCTTCTTTTTCATTGAGGAACACACCATTGTTATTTTCAATTATAGTTGTTCTTGGTTGGTGTGGTTGTGTTAACCTTTTCAAAATGGCAAACGCTTTTTGTTGTTACCTTGCCTCATATCCTTATCGATGGATTCTCATTGTTCAGAGATTTAGTTCTCTTTGGCTTGTTTCATCTTCTTTCTGATATCTTTATTTAATTTGCTATATTGCCACGCTGCGACAGTATTTTGTTTCTTTACTTTCATGAGTTCTCTCTGGGCATCACATAGCTTCCCAAACATTGGTTTCCCAAACATTGCGTGCTATCTTTTTTTTCACCTAGAATTGTTGCTATATATATAAGTGCATTATTCATGTTTTCTGTTAATATGTTGACATCCTCCTCAAGAAGATTGAGAGCTCTGAAACATCACGCCACAGTTGCCTTAAATATATCCGCTATTTCTTGGTTTTTAAGCTTTTCTAAATAAAATCTCAGTCTTTGGTAATTATTTATTTTTAGTCTAGTCTTAAAAGTCATTAGTACTATATTGTGATTACTGCCAATATCGGCTCCTGGTCTTAGCCTGATACTGCATATCAAGTGACCAAACATGCCATAGCCTGAAAACCATTTCTGCAATGCTTTACAGCAAAAAGCAGAGAAAAGGCAATATATAGAGTAGGAGACTTCTCAAAAAATGTTTTCGAGAGTGTTCTGGGTATGAATTAAAGCTCTGAAGAAACGTAAGTTGGTGAACGAAATCTCAGCTAAGGGGGGGGGGGGGGTAGCAACTGTAGTCCAACTTTATTGTTAAATAATTTCCTATACTGAAACCATGCCCACAGTCAAGATAAGGATCAATACATGAGGACTCAGGGGGCAGTGGACTGCCTAATTATACGAAACAAGTTCACTAACTGTGGAACTTCTTGTACAAGATTGAATTAATGGACCCAAGTTAAAATCTCTGCTTACCATCTTCTTATAAATTGCCACCCAAGGATATGTTTTGGTCTATAAGGTCTAAGAGCACAGTGGGTGATAAACCAACATAGCATAGCACTAATACATACTCAAACAACGCAGCTATGCTGTAAAACTAGTAGTACAGTGTATTTCATAGTCTCTGTCTCACATCACATGAATACCTGTGCTGATTATTTTAGTGCAAAAGTAGATGAAGAAGTAGAAGATGGAAATGAGAGAGCAAATAAGATTGTGTCAAATGCACATATAGTCTGTGAATGGAAGATAGATAAGATAATGATCTGAAGTTGCTTAGCGAGTGACTGCTGAATGTGATGACTGCGATATATGATCTAAACTGCAATCTGAAAGATTTTGTATAAAGTATTTCACCAGTAGCCCTGGGCATCTGAGGGGCAGAATGAGGAATGTATTTGACCAACCACACGTGGGAACAATCAGTATGCATACACTTTGACAACTGTTGGGAGTGGGGATTTAGCACCTATTTAATATAATAATAATAATAAAGCCCATAAGCTGTCAGAGTCATAGGCTTGTCACATTTGAAATAATCAGTACAAAAAGACATGATTCATATTATAGAGACTCCAATAATAGCATTTAAGTTGACAGAACTTTACACAGTGGCATCCATCTCCTCTCCAAAATTTCCCATATTGGCAAGTAGAAATAACATAACTATGAGTTTGGAGTTCAATGATGTCGGTTCATATTCAGTAACCAATAACTCAATATAGTAACTGTATAAGTCACTGGTGCTTTCTGTTGTGCTGTATGGTTGTGAGAGTTGGACATGGATAGGACAGGCCTTCGAGTACAAATGCTACAGACGAATTCTACGAATCTCCTATGGGGAACATAAGACCAATGTGTATGTAAGAAATAAAGTAGAGATGTATGTAGGTGTACAAGAACCATTGCTTTCAATAGTGAAACAACGAAAACTAGTATGGTTTGGACATGTATGTAGACATGATTGCTTGTCAAAAATAATACTGCAGGGAACTGTCAAGGGAGGGGGGGGGGGGAAGGCAGAGGAGGGCAAATAAAGGCATGGACAGACAACATCAAGGAATGGACAGGATAAGATATTTCCACGCTCATCCGCATCACTGAGGATAGAATTCGCTGGAGGACTATGTGTACTGAAGCATCCAATGTGGTACCCTTACAACTCTGACGGGTTCTGGATTTATTGATTGATTGAACTCAATATGGCACACAGGAAAGCACAAGTTCAAAACTAAAAATTTCAGTGTATAAATTGTCCACCATCTGTTGAACAAATCAAATATTGAAGCTTTTGATGAGTGTGTCTTTGATAATACAACATAATGCTTACTGAACATCTGTTGTTTTAAGTAAGCAAGTTATGAGGAATGTAAAAAACATACATGGTCTTCACCATCACCATTCCTGGACCAAGTTCTTTGGGGATTCTAAAAGGCTTTATTGCTTTCACTGTTTTCTTTGCATATATATAAAAAAAATTGAAAGTGTATATGGGGGAAAAATATACTGCCATTATAAGTTTTGTTATTTAATATAGGATTGGCTGTTGAAGGGTCAGAAAAAGATGGGGACTGCTCCATTAAAATCATCAAACAAACTGGAAAAGTTGCAGCTTTGTCCAAGCTTGTTGATGGTAAGTACCCCTAGTTATTTAATTGTAGTGTATCACATTTATTTTGTTATCTACATAATATTTTTTAGTTATGCTAAATTACATTTAGTAGAAAACATTTCATTGCAAAGGGGGAATGCATTCCTTAGAAGTGAAGTTTATGCTTCACTCATCATCATCAAGTGCCGTCTCCGCAACGAAGGTTGGCTGCAACGTATCTCCAACATCTCCTGTCTCTTGTCTTGGTGGTGCACTCTGCTAGACCTGTCCATTGTGTAATGTTACTCTCCCACTTGTATCTCTGCCTACCTCTTGCTCGCTTCCCTTTGACTTTACCCTCAAGTAAGGTCTTCAATAGGGTGTCATGTCTTTTAATGTGTCCAAAGTATTTTATTTGCCTGATCTTTATTTCTCTTAGTAGTTCTTTCTTCATATTAAGTGTTTTTAGCACCTCTTTATTTGTTTTCTTCTCTTTCCATGATGTTCTCCCTATTCTTCTATATACCCACATCTCAAAGGCATCAATTTTGTCTTCTAATTGTTTATTTAGTGTCCATGTTTCTGAGCCATACATTAATATGGAATAGATGTAGCATTTTATAATTCTCATTTTTAACTTGTTTGTAATTTGTTTAGATATTAATAATTTCCTCATGTCATTGAAGGTACTTTTAGCCATTCCTATTCTCCTTTTAACTTCTGTTTCACATCTGCCATCATTTGTGACTATGTGTCCAAGATATTGATACTGTTTTACTTGTTGTAGTTTCTCTCCCTGTATGTTTATGTTTATGTTATGCTTCACTAAATATACAGTAAAATTTGTCTTGAGATGAACAGCAATAGACTACCATTTATCAGCTAAAACCAGGTTTCAGCTTAATAGATATTCTATGAAAATTTAAGTGTTAAGACTGTTGAAGGGTCAGAAAAGGATGTCCTTTGACACTTTTTCGGATGTCCTCTGACACTTTGGTTGTTATTTATGAAAATTTAACCAGAGACATGCATGTAATTGATATTTTTAAAATATTCAGTACTAATGTATGTATTCACATTATAGTTGAACACATGCAAACAATATACTGAACACAAACAAACTACTCACTTTTCTCTTTAGTTTTTCCAGTATTCTAGTAGGATTTTCTGCACACTCTTGGCTGACTAACTTTCCACATAGATGTTAGCCTGAGAAATCAGACTAAGTATATCTGAATCATTCCATTGCTTTAGTTTTTGTTAAAGCTTTGCACTACTATAGCTGGTAGAATTGTCTGATCTATTTATATAAAGACTACGCTAGTATCTACAACTGTGGGCTTGCTAATCTGCAACTCATGAGCGCACTACTTGATTGATGTTATTTTGAAAGTCTATCCATCGATAAATGCACAGATTTTCACTAGCGAAATCTTAGTGAATTGTACACATGTGCCAATCTTTACATGTGTGTACTGGCAGTGTTGACTTCTATTACATTGCAGCTGGATATGTCCATCATTATAGTAATATCAGGGGGGTGCAAAGGGAACGCATTGTTCTCAGCGGACCCAGGGTTAGCAGATAACCAGGATCCCAAATGTACCTCCTCGCAGTGCACCCTGGAAACAGAAATACAGCAGCTCGAGCTGATCCCCTAATCATTTGGGGATCGTGTCTGAGAATGTGGAGAAAGCAGATGGAAAGAGCTTTGACTGCATAAGAGACAGACAATATCTCTGACACCACCAGCATCACCACATACAGCGACACTGTCGACATACAGTGACGCCAGTTAGTCCAGTCCGAACATTGGAGGAGGGGCCAATGTAAAAGGCACGTAAAGGTAGATGCATGGCGAGAGACAAATAGATGTCATACTGAGTACAATGACACAATGAAAGGTCAGAACAGCGCCAGAGGGCAGAGTGAACTGGAAATAGAAAGGGAAAAGTTCCTAGGAAAGGGGAACTATAAGCTCTGTTAGCTTAAAATGAGCTTCTAGTTACCTGTGCTTCTTATAGGCAGAGACCCAGACCCAATCATGGTCGTTTGGAAAAGCAAGAAGACCTGACCAACTCTATTGTCGAGTTTTCTTAAATCGGAAATATGCTCGCGAAGAGAAAGGGTTCCGTACCCGAGGGACTCAGACAAAAAAGGGACAATGATGGCAGCCCTGGCCCAACACTACTGTCAAGATTTCCAACACCAGAAATACACTTGCAGAGAGAAAGGGTTCAGTACGTGATGGGCTCAGGCGCTATTGGGACAAGGTCACTCAGTTCGAGAACGCCTTGCTCTCAAACACGTGGTGTGAGACTCGAACTTGGGTGAGGGGTTCATGATGTCTGTTAGCGACGCCTCGGGCAGGAGGGTGAACGAGCCAGGGTCCAACTCGTCTGGCGAGTTCTTCCTGATACGGAACCAGGTTCGCAGATGAGAAACGGTTCAGTACCTGATGGGCACAGGCACAGTATGTCCAATTGCACGAGGTGAGTTCATAGACGGTGGGACTCCTCGTGCCAGATAGACGCGCTTGACAAGCGTCTTGGCGAAGAGGCACTACACACCAGCATGCCTGGCGACAGATAGATAGGCTGTCACGGACTAGGGAAACCTACCTGAATTAAAGGCATCACGAAAACGGATGTGCTGGACCTCGGAAGTCCTGACCACAAGTGGCCAACCGAGGTGCAAATAACACAGTCCTACTGTGGAACTTGCAGCACAACGTACTTCACTCTCCCTGGCGGAAATCACACAATATATTCGTTGTGGTTATATGAGAGTGAACGCAGAAGATGAAGAAGTAACGTCAGGTAACAGACCTGATATCTTTTCTCGATGTAGCAGTCTTTGAGTCTGTAACAAATGTACAAATGTAGCTGGCAAGTTGAGTAAACAGAAATCTGCGATTACATTAGCCATATTGGTTATAGTCAAGACTTCTGCTAATGACATGAGATTTCTGTGATGACACGAAAGATGTGCAAACTATAACAGAAATTGTATTGGTTGTGTGCATAACATTACAAAAGTTTCAAAAGTTGGACTGTTATCACATGATGAGGCCACATTTGCCTAACATGTACTGGAATTAGTTAGGGAATATAGGAGTATATGATAATGTTCCAGTCTCAGGAAAGCCAGCTATTTTCTCGTGCCATGCAATGGATCCAGAATTATCAAGTACACAGAAATTTTAAACTTTGTTATAAAAAATCAACAATTGAAAGATAGAGTAAAGTTAGATATAAAGTCTGTTATACATAATTATGTTTCAATAATAAAATAAACTGCCTTTCAGAGTATCACAGAGCCTATGAACTTGAAACCATTATGTATACTGAACTCCTAATTTATTTCATTTTTCAGAGTTGAATTAAAATAAAAACAAAATAACATAATTCTAAAAATAATAGGAATATACTCACCATTATTTTAATTGATCCTAATATTATGTTGGTCTACTGTTTTCACAATGAAAGGATAAGGACCTGAAATATTAATTTAAAAAAAAAATTTTATTACTAAAATTCCTTCGCATATTTAATTTTTATGCGTGTGCTGTAATTTCATTGCTTACTCTATTGGTGCAATTTTCTACTACTTTTTGCATAAATGCACTCGATGCAATAAAAAACTAACTTCTATATGGTTTACATTTTGTATGAATTTTTTATTCCATCTTTAGATTACATTTTTACAGCTTTTCTTGTGATATCAATATCACTGAGAATGCTCACCATCTCACTTCTCTGAAAAGTGATAAATAGTATATTCAAAAAATAATTGCAGGGAATAATAATATTCCCTAAACACAGTTATATATCAATTAGCACCACTGCTGAAATACCAGAACATTGACATGGTCTAAAATAACATTAATAAACACAGTGTTCATGCTGACACTGTGCTTCCAATGCTAGACCTAGACCCTGGCGGAAAAAACTAGAACAGAAACTCGCTGTATGCGAAATAAAGTGTCTGAGAATAGCACTTAGGTTAAGTTAGGTCACATGGTAGCAACCTGCATCAGGAATGAAGATAACTCTTTATATACAAAGCCGCAGTAACTATTAAGTGGGGTGGCCAGTTCCTTTCCTTGCTGTCTTTACCTCCTTTAACTCATGCTTCAAGTGCTCATTTACAGCTGAGGTGACTAGAGGAGTTGTAGCATCCAGCAAGAAATCACAACCCAGATTTTTTTGTCCAGACATGGTTTAAAACCTGGCAAGCAAGCTCCCTATCAACTAGGTTACCTCAGTCCTCTAGAACAACACTGAGGGTAACAAAAAGAGATAGAATAAACAATGATGCTATAAGAAATCTGGTGAAAACAATATTGTACAAAGAATACATAGACACACAAAAGATAAAATGGTTTGGCCAACTAATAAAAATGGAATCAGATTGCATTCCATCGATAGCCTTCAATTAAAGATCATCTGAAAAGAGAAACAGTGGAAGACCCAGACAAAGATGAATAGATGACATCAGAAAAATACTATAGAACACCAAGGTTGCACTATGGCAGCGGCACCACACTTAGCTAAAGAAAGAAGACTTGTGTTCCCCATGACACCTAGCGGAACACATGGATAGGACCAGACAAGTAATAATGTTACTGAATATTATAACTATCAAACAGTTAAAAAAATCAATAAACAAAGGAACAAGGGCTTCTACAAATGTTCATTTCTTGAAAAAAGGTCCCTGTTGGACCACGACATAGAAATAGTTCTTGTTCATTTGTTTATTGTTGTTTCTTGTTTTTACTATGTGATAGATATTCAGTAGTATTATTACTTGAATATATATATATTATTTATCACTCTTTTGTTTTGCTACTGCGACACACTCCATTTTGTCAGACATCCTCTGATAGTTTGGGTATTTATATTTCACTGCTCTGAGTTGTTCTAGGTTTTCCCTTTGTTTATTACAGAGACCAAAGACCTTGACTTTGACAGAACTTTCAACATACATGTTGGTATAGCTCATACCCGCTGGGCCACTCATGGTCAGCCAAGTCCAATCAATGCCCACCCACAGAGATCAGATCCAAATAATGGTAAATATTACATTGTGATAAATGCATTCAATTTTTTTTTCAAGACAGCTATAGGAGTGTGTGTCAGGGTTGTATACTTACTCCATTACTTTTTAACATTTATCTTTAATATATAATGCAGGAGGCATTACAATCCCTCCAGACATCAATAACTATTGATGGTAGACCACTTTGTAACTTGCATTATGCCAACGATATTGATCTATTGGCTGATTCCGAATCTGAATTCCAGGAACTCACCTCAAAGATGGAAGAAGTTAGTCAGAAATATGACATGGAAATTAGCATTGATAAAAGCAACATATTGTTAACTAGTGAAACCAGGCTGAATGTCTTGACCATATCACATTTTTTTGGGGGATGTAGTTGGTCAAGTACAGAAAACCTGTTTACTTGAGTTGCAAGGCAATTTTGTGCCTCTAGAATGGACCTGGTTCAATTTCTATGTCTTAAGTTATACCAATAAAAATCCCATGAATATCTGGTTAAACAGTCACAAACTTGAAGAACTTACCACCTTCAAATATCTTTGGTCCCAAATATATGATGATGGCAACTCAGAAATCAGATTAATCTAAAGCTCGAAGGGTGGGAGGAGAGGAGGACAGAGAAAATCTGGATTGATAACATCAAGGAATGTAGTGTGCGTGATTTTTCTACACTTCTTTGAATGACAGAGAATAGAGATGTTTGGAGAGCTTCTTGTGCTGATGTCTTCAGTGTGGCACTCCTAAGACCCTGATGGGTGACAGGTCTTATTATTGTTATTATTATTCAGTTGTTTTTGGCTAATGTAAATTTAAACTTCTAGATGCAGTTCTTCTGTTCTTATTCTGTGGTTTTTCTCAAACTCCTGCAGATTAGCATAATATCATCTGGAGAACTGAATTGTGTCATGGTTTACAGCTTTACTGTCATATATGCACCTTTCAGCCTGACAATCTGACTTCAGTATGCTTCTGGGTCACTTTGACCCTTTTTGATATTGGAGAGCCAACTCCACGTCATAACCTCCTTAGTCGCCTCTTATAACATGCATGGAAGATAAACAATGTTGCTATTCTTTGCTCCCCTCTTGGGCCTGGCAACATACTGTCAAAATTATTCTATTCTATTTTTGTGTAAGTTATCTTAAGGTTTATGTTTGGTAGTTCAGAGAATATTTGTATAGTTTTTTTGACTGAGTATCAAATGAACAAAAGAAAAATTGAAATTAATTTTTAATTAAACTTCTGTATGTCACTAAATTCTTAATTTATTTTGTAAATTTCACAGAATTTGCTCTCATTCACAATGGCATCATCACCAACTACAAAGATATAAAATCTTTCCTGGTAAGACTATAAAATCAAGCTGCTTTTATTATAGTGATTTAGAGAAAGTTTTAGTGCATAAAGTTGCTAGTTTACGATTGTTAATGTCTTCAAGATCATTACTCTGCCACTGAATTTAACTCTTATACAGGAAATTTACAACCCAGCTTATGTGCTCTTTTATTTTTCATGGTTTCTGTAAAACTTATTTTAGAGATGAGTGTGAGCAATGTATTCCTAGTACCCGAGAGAGAAAAATAAATAGTAACACTCACTCTGACCTGCCATGCGTGCCATAAGAGGTGACTAAGGAGGTTTAATGTGATTTTTTCTACCAGATTCATGTTGGGGCTGTGAGTACTAAGATAGGTTCCTGCTATGGTTGTCTTTTCATTAGTGATTTAAAGAACAATATCTTTGAATATTTTCACAGCCCATTTCTCTTGTGCACTGAAGGGCCATAGGTGATGGTATGGGTAGCGCCATGGGAACTGACATTTCTGTGTACACGCAGCTCCTTGGTGACTTTCACCTTCATTGAACTCATATTCCTTGTTTATTGATGTGATTTTACAGAAGAATGTGAAGAAATCATTGAATGCTAAAAAAGACTAATGGGAATGTGCTGAGAGGTCAATGAACAAAGGAAGCTCTCCTGACAGATAAACATGGAGAAGAAAGTTATCACATTTTGGGTAATGCTAACATTAGGCTTGGAGCATAATATAATGTGATTATGAAAAGTACTAAACAATAGAGGACAATGAGAGAGAGATGATGTAAAGTTTTGCGTCATGATGTATGGTGTCAGTAAAGGAATGAGGAAAGTCTAGCACACGAAAGACAACTATCACCATCCGACAGAGCTGAGCAAGTTATCTTCTGCATCAAGACAGGACACAGAAGATTAACAGCCACTTTAATAGGCTAAGACTGGTTCCATTACCTCTGTGTCTATGTGGGCAGGCAGCATAAACCACAGAATATATCTTGCAAGACTGTATTACACTAAACCAGTTGATGGAGGAGCACAGGTCCACAGAGACAGACATCCACATAAAGCTGTATGGGAGATTTGGGGAGTTCTTAAATACAGCAGCATTTATCAAGAAAACAAGACTTGCTGTGTAGACACGTTAAACTGTATGGAAGCCTTGGGGAACTTTTGAATACAGAGAATTATTCAAGAAAACTGGACTTGCTGTGTGGAAATATTTAACTACAAACAAAAAAGAATAAAAGAATTGATTCCCAGAACCAAGGGCAGAGATTTGTGGGGATTGATGATTTCTTACACCATCGAACATGACACAAGATGAAGAATATTTTCATGAACTTTTTAAAATCATTTCTTTGTTATATTTTACTTTTTGCTTGTTTCTATTTACATTTTGGTGGCAGTGAGGTTAGTGAGTCAATCTCATAAACCCAACTTGTATGAAATAAGTTGAGGTTCAACGTGTAGAGACGCAGCATATTTTACATTGGATTGGCAATGTGATTGGATATATTGATCTAAGAAGTAATGTTCCATAAAGATATGCTTCATTTATTTATTCCTTTATTGACATTTCTCCATTTGCAGACGCAGAAAGGGTTTGTATTTGAATCAGAGACTGATACAGAAGTGGTAGCTAAGCTGATGAAACATTTATATGATACACACAAGGACCAGAAGATTAAGTTTAGTGAGCTTATTGAGATGACCATAGCCCAGTTGGTTAGTTTGATTACATACTTTTTTAAAAGTTAAAACATTTAGCAACAATTCTTGTTGTTTGAACCATTAAGATATAAAACTGTAAGCTAGTGGAAGGCATGTGATGGATATACTTTGACCCACGTACGAGTGATGGAAATTGGATACATGGAGTTGCCACTAATTTCTCATCATAATTAATTTGTGTGTAGTAGGGTTTGAAAGGGGAGCAAAGAATAGTTACACTGTTACCAGCCTTGCACATCGAAAGAGGTGGCTAAGGTGATTTTGTGCATGTAATTGGCTGTCCCATCCCATAGAGGATCAAAGTTACCCAGAAGGCCATGCTGAAGTTGGATGTATCAAGCCAAAAGGCGCAATATCACGGCAAAGATATAAACCATGACACAACCCACTCTGTTCTCTGGACTACATCCTGCTAATCTTCAGGAGTTTGTGAAGAATGAATACATTCTTTTCATACATTCAAGAAAAGAATACATTCTTTTCAATTACTTTTTATTTAGTGTTTACATTTCATTTACTTTTGTTTACTTTAAATCTTACATTTTAAATTACATGTTAATCTGATTATAGACTGTATCATTTCTTACACTAGTGTATTTGTTATTACTGAATTACTGTTACTGTAACCTGTTTGATAAAAGCCTATTGGTTGAAATGTTGATATAGTCTTTTCTTTGTGTTTTTACAAATATAATTTATTTCATTTTGATGTATGCAGGAAGGAGCATTTGCTATTGCAGTGATGAGCAAGCACTACCCTGGTGATATAGTTGCTACCAGGTATGTTTCATTTCTTCTTTCCTTTGGTTGAAATGTCTTCAGATCTGTAATTTTGCCTCTCGAGTAGATGTCATGTCTATTGTAATTCATACAGAAGTCCATAAAGCTTTGATGCTAATGTTGTTTCTCTGGGCCAGTATGTTTGTCTCAGTGTCTCATATTCAGGACATTCTTCAAATATGTGTTTTGTCTGTGATGCCTGTACACATTGCTGTATTGCCAATCTTGTATTTTATGTACATGTGACTACAGAGTTGGTTGTATCTTGTTCAGAGGCATAGAAATGCAGTTTGCATTGGTCTATTCATAAATTGATAATCATCTTTTTAAAGTTATATTCTTAAAATGCCATTTGTGCCAAAATTGGATATGTCAGACCTTGGCAAAAAATAAAAGGGTGACATAATGCATTTATGTTCTTAGGATTGTGTTCTGCTGGAAATTTATAAGGAACATCTTGTTACAAGAGAGATCCAATGGAAGTTTGAGAATGAATGCACCACAGAAGATGGATGTGTCACAACACATTTCCATTTTCTGGACTACATCCTGCTGGAAATCTAGTTGGACCATTGTCCTGTTACAAGAGAGATAAGTGGGAGTTTGAGAATTAACGCTGAAGAAGAAGAAGAAAAGAGTGAATGCAAAAAAGAAATTAAAAAATTTCATCTATAATAACTTGTCTCTCCACACTATCCTGAGCCTGAAGTTATCTATCTTTTCACTTATAATTTTCCGTGGAGCATGTCTTCTAAAAACCTCTTCCACCATCTTCTGTCTTTATCTATTCCTATACCTTACTTCTCCTTCTTGTGTCTGCATCAAACTTTTTTCTCCATGAGTTTCCTAGGTCTGTTTTTTCCTCTTTAGGGAATTTCAGAACAATGTCTTTCTTGCAAGTTTTAACACTTAAAAATTGGGACTTGCATAATTTCATTAAACATTTCTACTAGTTTTACGGTACTGTAAATCTAACAGTTTTTTTTACTATTTTAGGAAAACATTATAATTGTATTATATAAAAATGGTTATATTTGCTACAGAAACTTAAAAACAATGTCAAAATATTGATTTTGAGAATTAAAATTATGTCCGAAAACTCACAAGAAATAATTTGGGCAGGCACGGCTTGTTCAATTTCAGATGCTCTATCACAATTTGTCACTAATTTCAACACACACAAAATGGATATTAGCAGTGATTCTTCACAAAGCAACTGTTATTCTAGTGAGTCGATTGTTTCTAATGTCTCTGTTTCATCAGGATTCGAATTACGATGATACTTAATTATGATGATACTTCCAATCTCAACATCAAGGTAGGTTTCAGTGGTTGTAGATAGTTTACAATATAGGCCTAAATATTATGTTTCATTGTTTGTATTGCTTGTAATGGTTATTTTGAATAATTATTTAGTTAGCTTGTTATTTTCCCTTCTTTAAGTATGGCGCTTTTTAGGGTTGCTTTAGGCCTTCATTGTTTTATTTTACCCTCAGGTGTCCATATAAGGTCTAATTGGTTTATTCTCTTTTCATCTAGTCTTAACCTTCACCGCGCCATTGTTAAATCTGTTTGACAAAAAAAAGATGGCTGCTGTTGACCGTTGTCAAGTGCACTCGCGCAAGTAGACATCGTGCGAAATAGACCCACGACAGCCTAATCACAGCATGTATGTAGTTCAGGGCATGCGCAATCGAAGCCGGTACCAGTTCACGTCCGCCCTGTCCATTTGTTATAATTTACAGTAGCGTCCAGACATTGTTTCATCGCATTTTCCGACAGCAACAATGGATACAATTTATTTTGAGTTCGTTATGGATCCCAATTCGGATGAGGAGGAAAGTGTGCCGCTAACATGCAGATATCGCTCCAATAGATGATGTGTTGTTAGTTAGAGATAATAGTGATACTGATTCAGTTGGCAGCGTGGCCGATGACGACATATTGGAAGAAGAAATTGTTGGAAATTCTAGTGTACCTTCGGGGTATAGCCATGATTGGCTTAGCAACTTCGATGAAGTTGTTGGACCTATAGGCTTAGCTGATGACATTAGTGCTGTAGACGTGTTTCGTTTGTTTATTACAGATGATATTGTGAACATGTTGGTAACTGAAACTAATCGTTACGCTAAGCAGGTTAGTGATTCGAAGGGACAGGCCGCCGGCAATGCATCTCGTGTGAAGATGTGGAAGGAAGTCACAGCTGATGAGATGACAGCTTTTGTTGCTTTGGTGCTCTTGATGGGACTGACCAAACGTTCCTCCTTTGAATTGTATTGGTCTAATGATGGTCTCATCGAGATGCCTGGGTTCAGGAATATCATGAGTAGGAATAGATTTTTAGCTATTCTTTCATTCCTGCACCTTGTAGACAACACAACAGCTGTTGCACGAGGGCAACCGGGTCACAGCAAGGCGTTCAAGATACAGGGGTTTGTTGACAAACTTATTCCTCTGTTCCAACAATATTATGGCCTCTCCAAAGAAATCAGTATCGATGAAAGCATGATTGCTTTCAAGGGTAGGACTAGTCTTATGCAGTACATGCCCAAGAAACCCTCAAAGTGGGGTATAAAGTCTTGGGCACTGGCTGACTCGAAGACTAGTTATCTCTGGAACTGGAAGCTGTACCTTGGGAAGGAGGACATCTATGACAAAGAGAAGGGATTGGCTCACTGTGTTGTGAGTAATTTGTTGGCCGCAATGCATGGCTGACTCGAAGACTAGTTATCTCTGGAACTGGAAGCTGTACCTTGGGAAGGAGGACATCTATGACAAAGAGAAGGGATTGGCTCACTGTGTTGTGAGTAATTTGTTGGCCGCAATGCATGGTAAGGGCCATATTGTCTACATGGACAACTTCTTTTCCTCTCCAGCCCTTTTCAAGGAGCTTGCCGAGAACCAGATAGGCGCCTGCGGCACACTACAATTGAATCGCAAAGGGGTCCCCCGTGCGTTGAAGGGTCTAAAACTCAAGGCTGGTGACCCACTTCGTACTGATAGTGCTGACAACATGCTTTACATGTCATGGTATGACAAGAGGCAAGTAAATTTGATGACATCTGTACACGATGCGCAGACCTTCAATAGGAAGGTCCGTTTCAAACGTCATGGTGGAAATGTGAGGGATGTGGTAAAACCATGCGCAATACAGGCCTATACCCGTCATATGGGAGGCGTTGATCGTGTTGACAAGCAGCTAACATATTATATGTTAGGCCACAGGTCCTGCAAGTGGTGGAAGAAAATTTTCTTTTACTTGTTGGAAGCTTGCTTTGTAAATGCAATTGTCCTGTGGCGGGCCAAACATCCTGGCCGAGTCAAGGCGGAAAAATTTCGCTTGCAGATAGTTCATGGGCTTCTTCAGAGTTGCAACTCTAGGCCTTCTTCTTCCAGTGCCGGAAGAAGAACAAGCCACCCACCGGATAGGTTGACAATAGGACCAACACACCATATTGCTATAAATCCTAAACGGTTGTCCAGTGGCAAGCCTGCGCTTCCTGACTGTGTCGTCTGTTCAGATCGGTCAAAGAAGCGTCACCAGACTCAGTATGTGTGCGCAGCATGTCAGGTCACTCTGTGCCCCTACCCCTGCTTCCATAGATACCACACATTGGTACATTTCAAAATTGATTGTTCCTCTGAATTGCACAGCATGTAGGAGAGCAGCACAGCCTGTAGGTTTACTCCAGAGCTGCATGGCCAGTGGGTAAGTCATTTGTGTTGTTTGTTTTTATGTAATTTTAAAATAAAAATTGTCTTCACCTTTTGCGCAAACCTCGGGTAGGATACATAAAAAAAAACCAATTACACACAAATTTGTAGTATTCAATTCTGCATTTACATGTGTTGATATTATTTTAAAATCTCTAATAGCAAAAATGTTATTGAGTTTTCCGAACACCCATGTCTTTTTTGCATATATTTTGTTTTTTCGAGAAAATGTCTTCACCTCTTGCGCAAAATTCAGGTAAGATACATAAAAAAAAAACAATTACACACCCATTTGCAGTATTCAATTCTGCATTTAAATCTGTTAAAATTATTTTAAAATCTCTAATAGCAAAAATGTTATTGAGTTTTCCGAACACCCATGTCTTGTTGTTTCTGTTGGTTTTTTGCGCAAAAAAGGTGTTCACTTCCTGCGCAAACCCCGGGTATGTTACATAAAAATTTAAAAAATATACATACATTTGCGGTATTCAATTCTGCATTTGTACGGAAATTTTTTTTTTTTTAATCACGAATAACAAAAAAGTTATTGCATTTCCGTAACACCAACCAGAAAAGACGAAAATTCTCAAAAAAGAATCCGGTGGCAGGAAGAGGTTTTGTATTTTTTAATCCGGCTTGCTAAAGGTTAAAACATGCCAAGGTATTTCTGTCTGCATTTTCTTATGATGTTTGAAACATATTCTTGATATGTTTTGTTTCTTAAATCACTATTTGTGCTGAAGTCACTCCATTTTATGTTCATCAGTTTCTGGTGTCATTTGTTTTCAAGGCTGTTTAATTTTTGGTCTGTTGCTTAAATTGATTTCCAGCTTTCACTTCCATATGTTAATTCTGGGACAATACAGAAGTTGAATAACTTTAGCTTGGTGTTTCTTCCTAGATATTTGGATTTCCAGATATTAGTTAGTTTAGTGAATGTGCTAGCTGCAGCTTCTATGCATGTATTTATTTAATAATTAGTATATTTAAATATTATTCTATCTTCATAGTATTAACACTTTATAAATTAGTTATAGTCATATTAAGAATATTAGAGAGACTCAAATTTTTTGCGCAACAGATAGGCTTTCAAATACACATTAAATGGAAATCATTAACTTTACCGGCCTGACAGCATAAATTAAACTAGATGACAATATATTAGACATTTCAAATTTCATATATTTGGGAAGCAAGATAACAGCAGATGGTGATACCAACTCAGAAATCAAGACTTGAATCACTCTCGTCTCCAATGCCTTTAACAAACTTTCAATCATCCGGAGATTGAAGATCGCAAGTAAACACATCAAACTGTGACTATTCAATGCAAGCGTGATTCCATTATTGACATATGGATGTGAAAGTTACAAATCTACCGCAATAATGGATAAGAAGTTAGTTGCCTTTGAGAATAGATGTCTCGGAAAAATCACAAACACTAATTGGAAAGACTTCAAATCAAACAACATACTAAGAGAGGAGACAAAACACGAATATGTGATGAACATCATAAGAAAATGCTGCTGGACATACATCTGCCACATACTTAGAATGAAGGAAGACAGAATTCCACGACATGACTTCATGTGGACACCAGACAGGAAAAGAAAATAGGGAAGACCAAAAAGAATGCACAGAACATTTATGAATGAATTAAAATAAACAGGCATAAATGCACAAGACCTGCAATCCTTGGCAACTGACTGACAGGCATGGAGAACTATGACATCCGCCAAAATTGGCAAAAGTGGAACTGACTACCTGAATGATATTAGGAGTTGTGTCTTTTGAAGCATGTCCCACCTCAGTAATCATGAGTAAACAGTGATCAGCTGTTTTTTTGTTTACATTTTTGGTGAAGTATAATTCTGTGAAAATATGCTTTTTGTCCTTTTTTTGTGTGCTGTATACATAAGTATAATTCTAACAATATTTGACTGTGTTGTTTTATACTATAATTGTTCTGGTAAATAATTGGTTTCTATTATGGTCAAACTGTTCTCTTTATATTACATTCACAGATGTTATGGATACAATGACACAGATGAGGGACCACCATCCAAATCACGCAATATTTGGCCTGAGAGTGCCTGGACTGCAGTTATCTGAAGTTCTTACTAGGAAGGATGCCAGGCAGTTTACAAGACCTGTAGACTTCTTTAATTATGTTGTTGTTTATTGTTGATGTGGTTTCATATGTACAAATGCCTATGTGAGACTACATGGACAGAATCACCCCACAGTTTATTCAGACTGGTATGAGTTTACACCTGCAGAATTCTATAGTTTCCGTGGCTTGCTTATGTATACAGGACTAATCGATCCCCCAAATGCAAACTTTTTCTTGTTAAAAAGGTCTTTCTGGAATGGGTTTTGGGCTAAATCTTTTATTTTTGGACAGGTTCAAGGCGATCTTGAGCTTTTTGCATGTGTCTGATCCAGCAAAGGAGAAACCAACTGACAGGCTGTGTAAAGTTAGGATAATTGTAACATATATTAGAGTGAAATGTAAAAAACTGTATCAGCATGATCAGAATATTGCTATTGATGAAAGAATGGTTACAAGTAAATGGACCTATCTATTTAGGCAGTACATGAAGGATAAACCAACAAAGTGGTGGATGAAGTTATGGGTATTAGCTGATTCTATTAGTGGTTATACATATGATTTTGAAATTGATTTGGGAAAGAATAATAATATAGGAGGGCATATATATATTTATATTTATATTTTGAGTTTGGCTTAGCACATGGGGTAGTTATGGATTTGATAAAACTATTAGTGAGGCAGTGGTATGAGGTTTTCTTCGATAACTTTTATATTTTCATACAGTTGTTGAAAGATTTGTGGAAAGTAAGTGTACTTAATTGTGGGACTATGTTATGAAATAGGAAAGACTTTCTTGTAGACTTTAAAGTATAGATAATCCGTTAAATTTCATGAAGAATTAGTTAGGGAATATAAGAAAATATGATGATGTTTCAGATACAGATAGCCATCTACTTTCCTGTGCCATGAAATGGACCCAGAATGTGTAAGCACACAGAGAAATTGAAATTGTACTTAAGTTTTTTTTGTTCTCTGTCATTGTGCCATTTATATAATTTAAGCAAAATTTTGTATGTAAAATTATGTAATTACCAATATAATTTTAAACTATGGATTAACCCTCATTGAAAGATCACATTTGTGATAAGGATACATAGAGCAATGTATTATGAACAAATAGATGTATGACACATTACTGTCTCATTTAATAAAAATTTTTAACAATTGATTTTACTAAAGTGACTCCAGAATTATTTTTTAAATGGTCATAAAATCATATCTGTTAAAGAGTTAAACTGATCAATTCTTCGATGGGTTTGTTTGAATGCAGTGACATCATTTCATGACTAATAAACAATGTTTTTTTATTGTGAAACAATACCTTGTTTACTGTGTGTACGTTGTTTCTTGGCTGTCTACCCTGTTGCATATATTTTATCATTTTCACAGACGAGGGAGTCCCCTTCTTATAGGCGTCAAGAGCAAGACAAAAATGACAACAGATAACATTCCAGTCATGTATGCAAAAGGTGAGGATTCTTCTTCTATGTGGCTTGTTCTTTAAAGACTTGTTCTTTTGCCGAAACATCGTAAACCTTTTATTCTGCGAAAGTTGTCCAGATTTCTCCATTGTCATATTTAGATCTCAATGTTATTTCCATTGACATTTTCTCCTACTGCAAAAAGAGCCATCCAATACTGCTGTACTTTTTTCTTTTGGTAGATATGGAAATAAAATTGTAATCACTTGTGAGATCTATGCATGAAGGAGAGAGGTGCTGCCTCCTTATAGCCTACATACTGACAATTTTCCTTCTTAGTTCTTAGGTGCATGTATTTCTGCATGATGTCTTTTCAGAAAAAAAATACTTATGAAATTTGAAGTTATTAGGTGTAAAGTGCTAGCAACATTGTGTGTAAAAGAAATGGATGCAAAAACTATTAGTGTAAAAGAATTGATGCAAAACTATTAGTGTAAAAGCACAGATGCATTGGCCACATTTTTCTTAAAGGAGTTAATCTTTTATGGTAGAATCATGACCCTTCAGAGGTAAAACAGGACCACGAAAACGATGGACCACTGAAATAAAAGAGGCGACAAATTCCACAATATACTCAGCACATAAGAGGGCCGTCTCCAGAAAACTCTTCTACCCCTGTTGCTGAAAGGCAAGACAGGGTTTTAGCGAATAGATAGATAGGTAGACATATTTCTAAGCTTGACAAAGAGCATTTAGCTCAGTAGCTCTAGATAATACTCAGAAAACTAGAGATTTTGCTCTAATACCAATTTCCCAGCTGTACTTTAGAAATGTTGTCCCCCATTGATGTGTACACCTATCAGTCTGTGCTCTGTATGTGTGTGCTTCTGAACATAGATTACACCCGTACACCCACACTAGAGTTATGCAATGACATAAGTATGAAATTGTTGTTATTATTGCCTGCAGTGGACACGTCCATAGATAAGGTGGAGGTTCAAGCACATTACCTACCTCCTTCTTCTCCAAGGAAATATAAGAACATTACATTTATTGCTAAGAAACAAGCTATAAATTTGCCCCTCCCCCACCCCATGGTTTTCAAAAACTTTCTCCAACAATTTGACAAAAATGAGGAAACTACCCACAAAATCAAGGAAAATACCTCTCCCCCCTCTCTCTCCCCCACTGAAGATGTATCTATGACCCTGGATGGATAGGTTTTATTGTTAATATTATTATTATATTTGTCATCACAGCAATTGTAGTTATTTGTTTTAGCATTGTATTAGTAAGTGATAATAGTAATTTATTTAAACATCCAAAATTGAGAGAAAAGAATAGTAGCACTTTGAATTTATTATGCTAGTCATAAGAGAAAACTAAGGAATTTAAGAAAATTCAACAAACCATGACTACAGGTAGAAGAAAAATAACATAACCAAAGCTTTAGAAACAGGAGATCCTAGTAAGACCCGAAAATGCTGTCTCCCACAGCAAATGTCAAAAGGTATCATTCTAATATTTATCAAGGATTGAGGTGTCTATCGGATGACTTAATTTATGGTAGCCTATCATACCTATGTGT
The DNA here is from genome assembly GCA_034231615.1 of Meghimatium bilineatum. Taxonomy (NCBI): domain Eukaryota; kingdom Metazoa; phylum Mollusca; class Gastropoda; order Stylommatophora; family Philomycidae; genus Meghimatium; species Meghimatium bilineatum. Next base: position 49,311,013 of record CM067321.1, on the reverse strand, counting down.
TGTATGATTTTGTGAACAGTAGAAGCAACTATATATATATATATATATATATATATATATATATATATATATATATATACTATATATGTAGTATATAGTCTTTGTGTGTTATGTAGGTAATATATTGATGTTTCTCAATGTACATTTACAGCTCCCATCAGTGATTTGAGTGAGGACCAACACAATTAAGGCCATACATAATTTTCTAAGAACTATTCAGATTTTAAATATTAAGAACTATTCAAGACTTTTCACATTCATTCTTTAGAAAACGTGTCCAATTATTTTTTGATAAAATATTGTTCAATTTCTTGTTTTACGAAAGATTTTTTATATTCTTGTTTGATACTAATCTTTTCAAATTCTTATTTTATAAGATTTAAAAATATTTTTTCATAAAAATCCATTCAAATTTTTGTTTTATAAAATGCAGTTCTTTTTCTTCTGCACGCGTTCTCAAACTCCTGCAGATTAGCAAGATATAGCCCAAAGAATGGAATAAATTATATCATGGTTTAAAACTTAGGTGTAATGTCTGCAACTTTTAGCCTGAAACTTCAGCATGGCTTCTAGGTCACTTCGACCTTCTATGGGTTGGGATAGGAAACTCCACACCAAAATCTCCTTCCTTGTCTCTTATTGCATGCATGGCAGGTAACAGCATCGCTATTCTTTTCTCACCTTTTTTCTTCCAGAAAGCACACAGGCAAAATATTGTTCATATTCTTGACATATTATTTTATTTTTTGTTGGGCTTATGTTCTCCCACATCATCTGTCTTATAGCAGGACATTGGTTTCTACTTGATTTACAGCAATATATAGTCCAGAGAATGAAAATGCATTGTGGTGCCGTATTATTTGCACCATAGGCCCAATACATCAGACTTTGGCATGATATTCTTGTCACTTAGGAGAAATCATGTTTCATGAGGACACAGTTGGTTGTGTAGCGTTAAGTCACTTGCCTACTTACCAGAAGACACAGATTTCAAGTTCAATCACTATTCATCGTTCGAAATAAAAATTACTTGTGTAGTTCACCCAGCCACAAGGAAGTGATGTACCAAGGTTTATGCTCTGGGAATGTTGAAGAATGATGCCATCACTACTGAGCAAGTGCAAAGGCAACATTAGTCAGGTAGTTACTGGTCAATCACTGACTAGACAACTAAGCACTTATGAAACAATAGTGTGCAATGCTGTGGGTTCATAGCTCAGCTTACCTACATTTTACCCTGCATGATGTTGACCACATCATCCCTAGACACGCTTTTGGTTATTGAAAAATATTTGCCTACCTCTATATTCCTCAATGTGCCACAATGGTGTGAAAACAGGAAACTGTTTTATTTTACATTTTATTTTACATTGTTCATGTTCATGAAGGATAATTTTCTTGTTTTATAAAAGACTCCTGATTTAAACAAAATATTATAGTGTTCAAGTTTTCATTTGATAAATTACTTTCCAAATTATTTTTGTGATCAATGATGTTTGAAATTCTTAGCATAAGGAAATATTGAAAAAAACTTTCATGGCTGCATGTTTTTCTGTTAATGAGGATTTATAGTACACTCTATAATGACTGTTCATGTTCTTAGCAACAGTAATATTTACATATAGGCTATTACCTTCAGTTTATCTAATTTAGAAGATAATTAATGAAGGAAAAGAAAACTCTGGATGGCCTTCTGTTTTTAAAGGATTATTAACCTTTTTCTTTAGAAAAACTTGTATGATAATATTATTGCAGACCACATACTATATAGATAGTATTTTATCATTTAACTGTGCTTGCATTATACATTTTGATTCAGTGAGTCGAGGGAGATTGCTTATATATATAAATATATATCACTTTTACGTTCATAAAATGTATGATCATTTTAGAAATGTTAGTTTTAGTACTTCTTCAAACTTTTAATAGTGTCGAAACTTGACATTGTCCATTGTGATTACGTACTTGAGGTGGAGATACGGCTTAGTTCAGTGAACAGAGACTGAGATATAAGACTGACCAGGTCCTCCTATGATCAAATTAATTCTTGGGGATCTTTGTTACCTCTGATATTTGATTGTAGTGCGCCCTGATACAACATAATTAGACTTTGTTGTTTGCTGGTAGAAAGAGCGCTCTTCTCCAAAGAGAGGTAAACTCATCAACTACCAACCTATCTATCTATAATAAAGTAAGGCAAAGTCTGCTTTAGCAAGTAACGGTGCTGAAAGTGGAGGCAACCAGCCAAGAGGCACACCACAGCTATCACAATGCCACCATAAATGCTAGAAATAATAGCAAACGAAAGAAGAAAATTAATATTATTTGATATATGCAATATCAGTGTCAGTGTTTTATTTGCATTTTGTAATGTCACCATAGTTTTGAAGTTTGGCACTGGTCTCTTACCTGATAGTTGTGACTTTTAGTTCAGGGAACAAAAACATTTGTATATTTATACATTAAAAATGACTACTAACCGTAAGTGGACAAAATCAAGCTCTTTCTCCTATTGAAAATGGATAATAAGCTCAGTGCATATACAAGTTGTACTTGTTCAAGAACTCTTTAACAGTTTGGGAATCAATAAAAATTGTATGAAAAACCGATGCATTGGCAATAATTTAATAATTTAAATCAATCATTATCAAGATTGATGCTCAAAATGAAGATGCCCTCTCATATCAAGATGCCCAATGTACTACTCTCAGATCAAGATGCCCAATATACCACTTTCAGATCAAGATGTCTCATATACCACTCTCAGACAAAGATGCCCAATATACCACTTTCATATCAAGGTTCCCATTGGGGTGCAAATGGAATGCATTGCTCTAGGCGGACCCAGGGTTAGCAGATAACCAAGATCACAAATTTACCTCCACACGGTGCACCCTGGAAACAGAAATACCCAATCATGGGCGTTCGTAAAAGCAAGAAGACCTAACCCAACTCTAACGTCGAGCCTTCCTAAACCGGAAATAAGCTCGCGAAGAGAAAGGGATCCGTACCCGATGGGCTTAGGCAGAAAAGGGACAACGATGGCAGCCCTGGCCCAACTCTACTGTCAAGATTTCCTATACCGTAAACACACTTGAAGAGAGAAAGGGTTCAGTACCAGATGGGCTCAGGCGCTATTGGGACAAGGTTACTCAGCTCTAGAACGCCTTGCTATCAAACGCGTGGTGTGAGACTCAAACTTGGATGAGGGGTTCACAGTGTCTGTGAACGACGCCTCGAATAGGAGGGCGAACGAGCCATGGTCCAACTCATCAGATGAGTTCTTCCTCATACGGAACCAGGCTCGCGGATGAGAAATGGTTCAGCACCCGATGGACACAGGCAGAGTACGTCCATTTGCACGAGATGGGTTCATAGACGGTGGAACACCTCGTACCAGATAGACGCGCTCGACAAGCGTCTTGGCGAAGAGGCACTACACACCAGCGTGCCCGGCGACAGATACACAGGCTGTCACGGGTTAGGGACCAAACCCGAAATAAAGGAATGACGAAAACGGATGTGCTGGACCTCAGACGTCCTGACCACAAGTGGCCAACCGGGGTGCAAATAATCACAGTTCTACTGTGGAACTTGCAGCACAACATACTTCACGCTCCCCGGCGGAAATCACACGAAATATTCGTTGTGGTTATTTGAGAGCGAACGCTGAAGAAGAAGAAGAAGATGCCCAATATACCACTCTCATATCAAAGTGCCCATTATACCACTCTCAGATCAAGATGCCAAAAATACTACTCTCATATCAAAATTGCCAATATATCACTCTCAGATCAAGATGCCCAATATACGGGTATCCTATAAATTGTGATTTTTTGTTGCATTCTTTCTCAAACTCCTACCAGATCTCTCTTATAGCAGGACAACGACGTAATAGATTTCCAACAGGATGTAGTTCGGAGAATGGAAATATATTGTGTCACCGTTTTATTTGCGCCAATGACTAGACACATCCAACTTCAGTGGTATTCAGTCAGTAAAATGACAGCTAGAATTAGAATCTATTTCTCAGTGGGAAGAAAACTTAAGATAATTTGTGTCAATTGAATTGTACTCACTTCTACAGCTTCAGTCGACAAGAACTAAAAAATATCAGCAATTGTGAATATCTTGAGTCAATTAGGAAACTGCTCATATAGGATATTGTTGATATAGGGAACTGTTCATATTTATAGAAATTGCACACATAGAAAATTGTTCACATAGGAAACCTGCTCACATAGAAAATTTTTCACATAGGAAACCTGCTCACATAGGAAACTGCTCACATAGGAAACTTGCTCACATAGGAAACTGCTCACATAGGAAACCTGCTCACATAGAAAATTGTTCACATAGGAAACCTGCTCACATAGAAAATTGTTCACATAGGAAACCTGCTCACATAGGAAACTGCTCACATAGGAAACTGCTCACATAGGAAACTGCTCACATAGGAAACCTGCTCACATAGGAAACTACTCACATAGGAAACCTGCTCACATAGGAAACTGCTCACATAGGAAACTGCTCACATAGGAAACCTGCTCACATAGGAAACTTGCTCACATAGGAAACTTGCTCACATAGGAAACTGCTCACATAGGAAACTTGCTCACATAGGAAACTTGCTCACATAGGAAACTGCTCACATAGGAAACTTGCTCACATAGGAAACTGCTCACATAGGAAACTGCTCACATAGGAAACTGCTCACATAGGAAACTGCTCACATAGGAAACTGCTTGCATAGGAAACTGCTTGCATAGGAAACTGCTTGTATAGGAAACCTGCTCAGTAGTGATCTGAAAGAGATTAACAGTGGTTCTACAACACCACCAAAAATACAAAAATTCTTTTTACTGCCAAGAGCAAATAGAAAATTAAATTACAACAATTAAAACATATTTTCCTGATGATAACAAATTGTTATGAGACAAATATCAGCAATTGAAAGAAAGTATCAGTATTTGAAATAAAATGCTACAGAAATGTCAAAAGAATATCAGGGACAGAGAAGATTCAACAAAAAAATAATGCAAAAACCTCAGTATAGAAAGAAGATTTGCTTTTCAAATCTTCATGCAGGATATCATGTACAAAACTGAGAGGTTTAAATATGTAAATTTGAGTGTTAGGGTGTTATATGAAACCAATTCTTTTCTACAGATGCGAAGCATGGACTGTAAACAAAAAAGCTTGAAGTAAGGCTATTGAGATGTGGTTTTTGAGATGCATAAAAATACCATGGAAAACAAATAAAACTAATGTAGATGTCCTCAGAGAAGCTGAAGTAAAATGACGAATTCAGAATTTAGAGGTAGACATCCAAGATTTAGAGTGCATGTACATTTAGTAAGGGAAGACAAAGAGAAAAGTTGCTGGATGGGTTGTTATTAATGGCATGAGAGAATATCACCAACTGAACTTATTAACACAATATCCAGAAAGTTGTGGAGAAACATGATAGCATATGACACTGGACATGACACTTGATTTAGATATACATAAATTCACTATATTTTGTCTAATACATTTATTTGATTCATTGGTTGTTATGCAATTCAGACCATTTCCAAAAAAAAGAAGATTTGAAGTACAGTTACCCGGTAGTAATTAAAACCTTTATAACAATCAGTCTCATTCCACATCCAAGCAAAGTTATGCTGAGGATAATTCAATAGATTAAATCATGAAGTGGAAGAAATCTTGGCAGAAAAACAATCTGGATTCAGGAAGAACAGAAATACAGCAGAACAAATTTTCAATCTATGCCTAATAAGTGAAAACACAACACCAACGTGATTTATTCCATAACTTGATTGATTTCACCACACCTTTTGACTGTGTTTGGCATACAGGTCTGTGGGCTAATGTTAGTGTGTGATAAGGATGTATACTTTCACCAACACTTTTAAAAATCCACCTAGAAGCAGTCATGAAACTGTTAGAGGAATTCCGTTAAAAAATATCAATTGGAGATCACCAAATTTCTAATCTTCACTTCGCTGATTTTATCACTCTTATGGCGACAACAGAGGCAGAACTGCAGGAGTTAACAAGATTGGAAATATCTAGCAAAAAAACTTATCATCTATGCAGATTTTGGTGAATAGAAGTACTAAGGTAATCCCAAACAATATAAAGCTTAACAATTGAAGGCTTGAAGAGGTTGTGACATTTACTTAACTGGGAATCCAGATTAGTGGTAATGGGGAATCAACAGCTGAAGTTAAGAAAAGACTGACAATGACCATGGCCATCATGACAAGATGGAAAAGCTGGATCACCACCCATATCAAGATTAACTTATATACATTTTTGGTTCTCTCAATATTTCTATATTTCTTTATGGCTGTGAGACCTGGACTCTAACTGTGGACTTGGAGAGAAGAATCCAGGCATTTGGAAACAAATGCTATAGACATATGTTGGGTATTTGTTACAGAAAACATAAGAGCAATGTGTTTGTGCATAATAGAATTAATGTATTAGCAGGTCAATAAGAACCACTGTTAACAAACGTGAAACTTTGTAGACTCCGGTGGTACAGGCACATGATGCGACATTCCTCTATGACAAAAGATGTTCTTCAAGGTATAGTGGAGGGTGGAAAAAGACAAGGTGGCCAGAAGAAGACATGATTGATAATATCAAGGACTGGACAGGGTGTGAAGTTTCCAAACTCATCACGATGGTAGAAGATAGAGGTGCATTGGAGATTTTTCTGCATCAAATGTCTCAGTGTGACACCCCCCCCCCCCCCAACCTGACAGGTTATAGGTTTTATTATTATTATTATTATTGTTATGCAATGCAAAATGAGGCAGAGAAGAGAGGTCTGGAGGGTGAGGATTGCTTCTTGACACCGTAGATTGTAATATCTTGCACCCATTATAACATAACAAACATATACTTTCATTAACTGATTGTATTTATTTCAGTAGTATTTCTGTAATAATAATTGTACATGTTTTAACACAGTCAATCTAATAAAATCATATATTAACAAATTTATTGTTAATCAAGTACTACCTCTTTCAAAGCATATATTTCACATTGGGCACTAAACATTAATGTTACATTTTGAGATTATTGAAGAATATGCTGTATCAATAATTTGTTTTTGGTTGAAAGCTGTTTTTAGTGATATTTTTAAATTATAAGTAAAATCCAGATTTATATCAATATATATACTATTGTAAATTTGCTTCTTCAACATTTATGTTTATGCTTTTTTAAATTTTTGTTTTATTTATGTTTAAGAAGTGAATATACAATAATGATAATTTTTATATTTATTTTTTATAATAAATCAAGTGAGTGGATATATAATAATGATAATTTTTATGTTTTGTAATAATTAAAGTGAGTGAATGAATATACAATAATGATAATGATATACAATATATAATAATGATAATTTTCATGTTTACTTTTTTTATAATAAACCAGATAAGTGGATATACAAAAATTATAATTTAAAAAAAAAATCATCAAATGAGTGGATATACAATAATGATAATTTTCATGTTTACTTTTTATAATAAATCAAATTAGTGGATAGTGATAGTTTTCATATTTATTTTTTATAATAAAGTGAGCAGATATACTAGTGATATACAGATATACTAGTGATATACATATATACTAGTGATATACAGATATACTTGACTAGTACCTAGTCTATTAGTAACTCTACTCTTAATATTTATATGGATGTTTAGTTTCTATTTTGGACAGACAGTTTTGTTACACAATGAAAATATTGAGGAACTGAAATATTTCTTAATGTTTGTTCAGATCATCGTGGTCTACTTGGTAGCAGCAGTCAGAGTAGAAGGGAAGATACAGAATATCATCCTATAGGACCTCACAAGGAAATAGAATACTTTTTTGCTTCTGATGCCAGGTATTATTTGCCTTTATAGTCTTTTAAGAGTCTTGCATTTATTATTAGTATTCTTCTTCATCGTACGTCTTGCGGCGGACCTTCTGAAAGCATTCCACTGACCGTCCTGAGAAGAACGTATGAGGGTGATATGCGTTGTGTCATGTTTTACAGCAAGCTGCATTATCTGCGCCTTTTGACCTGACACATCCGTCTTCAGCCACCATTTTTTTTGGGCCGGGTTGGCATTCCGGTATCTTTGATCCCTAGTACTTGGCCAGGCTACAGCAGAGTTGTTGCAGGAAACTCCTGTTTCCAGGCCCACTGCGTGGAAGTGTACTGAGGATCTTGATCAGCTGTGGTTCGCTGACCCTAATGCTCAACCAGCTATGGAGCGCCGGCCAGTGCACTCTGGTGTGCATGTCATCTCTAGGCCCTTATTATTATTAAATGTACAATATCTTTCAGCTGTGGCCAAGTATATTTGAACATATATTTTGTTAAACATTGGTCAGTAGTTTTGACCAATCTAGAGCACAGAATACATGACTGAATTATTACATATACTTAGTGATCAGGGGTAATCATATCTGCAGTTTGCATTTTTCTGATGGTATTGATCTTATGGTTGGATTAGAACAAGAACTACAAGAATTAACATTAAAATAGGAAAAATTTACTGGTATTGCAAAATTGAAATAGCACATAAAAATTCAGGATTTGTGTTAAAAGCAGAGATACACATATGCAGACCAACATCATGATGAATGTGCATAAATTTGAAGCAGTGAAAATGTTCAAGTACGTGGGTTCATACATATGCAGCGAGAGGAAAGCCAAAATATAATTAAAGATGAGGCTGGAGATGGCATTACCTGCTATGTCAAGGTGAAATTTTCGCTTGTGAATAATGACAGTTGTCAGATTGTGAGAGCAGCCACACCCCTGAAACTACTATTGTGGTTAAAATCTGTGAGGGTAGCTACTGTGCCCTAGGTATCAAACAAAGGAACCCTTTATTCCTATGCATGTAAGGTCTGGATGTGGCAGACTACACAAAGAAACCCAATCCCATTTGATCAAGGGGCAGAAAGGTGTTATCCAGCAAGTGTTACAGTGTACTGTGAGCACAGTGAGCCAAAATGACATCCTGGTCATCTATTGCAGATCTACAAGAATCACAACTTTCAATAGTAAAATTACAAAAAAAGATGCTTTGGACATGTATGTGGACATGATTTCTTGTCAAAAATTATATTGGAGAGAACAGTGTTTTATAGATTATAGATAGTGTTTTTGACTTATGCTTTTTGTCATTTAGTGCAAATTTATGTGGTCTTAGTAGAAGAAGGTATTGTGACTGAATGGAAATCTCACAATTGTGAGGTTGAATCTTGTACAGGCAGATGAACAGTTTTACCATTCATAAAGCATTGACAACTTGCTGAATGTAAATTTTGTCTTAAAAATTACTTGTAATAAAGTTGTGTTGATCAATGTGTCCTGAATAGGCAACCAACTGTAAGTAAAGTAAAAAAAAAAACATAAAAAAGTTTCACATTGCTGAAAGCCACTGAAGTCCAAAGTTTTAGATCATTAACCCAGATGAAGTGGTGGAACAATTCATTTCTGTTCTCTGGACTACATCCTGCTGGAAATCAAGATGACACTCAAGGTGTCTACTGTAATCTGAATAATTTCTCTGAATGAAATACTGAGACAAACTGATTGGTCCAGATAAATAACTCTGGAAATAGTGCTATCTCTTTTAACTGTGAAATACTGCATGTTTTCCATTAGGGAGTTGCAGGAATGGATTTTGTAGCTGTGTGATAAAGTTAAGGAGTTGCAGGGAGGGATTTTGTAGCTGTGTGATAAAGTTAAGGAGTTGCAGGGAGGGATTTTGTAGCTGTGTATAAAGTTAAGGAGTTGCAGGCAGGGATTTTGTAGTTGTGTATAAAGTTAAGGAGTTGCAGGGAGGGATTTTGTAGCTGTGTGATAAAGGCTGCATGCTCTTGCTGTCACCACGTCATGTATAGGATGAGTTTTTTAATTTACTGTCCGACAGAAAAAAACCTAGTCCTTACCAGGAGTTGAACCCTGGACCTCACTATCTCTGTATGAGCTACAAAACCTAGTCCTTACCGGGAGTTGAACCCTGGACCTCACTATCTCTGTATAAGCTACAAAACCTAGTCCTTACCGGGAGTTGAACCCTGGACCTCACTATCTCTGTATGAGCTACAAAACACAGCTATGTTTAAACTGCAGATATAAAAATGTAGATTCTAAATAAGTGTAATATGTCTTTCTGACTGGATTTTGACTATGAACAAATTGTTGAGTGTAATGTGTCTTTCTGACTTCATGGATTTTGTCTGTGAACAAGCTGTATCTCTGGTTTATTACAGTGCTTTTATAGAACGTACAAACCAGGTCATATTTTTGGAGGAGAATGATGTAGCGTCTGTTCATGAAGGTGTTCTCAACATACATCGCGTGTCTCGGGCGTTAGATCAGAGTACACACAGGGAGGTGTGCACCCTTAAGATGGAGATTGAGCAGATCATGAAAGGTGAGTGAATGGATAAAAAAAAACCCAAATAATTTACTGAGTTGATAGTTTAATAGTTTACTTGATGTGATCATCTATTTATTAAACTCATAGTTTACTTAATGTGATCATCTATTTATTAAACTCATAGTTTACTTAACCTTCACCGAGCCTATATCAATTCCGGCCGCCGAGAAACAAAATGGCGGCTAACGCCGTTGACGACATACCCCATCCAATGAGATATCGTTATAATAGACGCCCCACAGCCTGATTGGTTACTCGGGAACATGCGCTATTGAAGCCGGTTCATTCCTACGTCCGACATGATCGTTGTAACAATGGCTAGCCAGAATATACAAATTTTATAGCAATTAATCTGACCACATCTGCACACCGGTGCGATGCCATGATGGTCGACCGATTTTATAGACCTTTCTTTCATCGTATTTTGAATAAAATAACATTGAATCGTGGCTTGAATCATGAATTATTGAGTTATTTAGTTTCACAGCAGTGAATATACAGAATGCCGCGTTGGTTTGGAGACTTGTAGACGTTTGATATCGAATATGTGGAAGTAGCACAAAAAATGGTTCTAGACCTAATCTCAAAGAAGGATTTTACTGCACATCTACATGTTTTATACAGTTCTCCCGGCTATATTTTGATAATTTTGCAGTGAAAGAACATAAATACAACAGATTTGCTTGATTTAGTTTACAGTGTTGCCAAGGAATTCGATAACTAAGGTAAGTTATTTTTTTATTAATTTTTATCCTCTTTAATTGTTATAAAATATATGTTTTTTGTGAAAAACGTCTTTACCACTATCTCATACGTCTGGTATCACACACACACATACATAAATTACACCAATATATGCATAATTCAATTCTTTATTTATATGTGCAAATATTATTTAAATATCTCTAACAACCAAAAAATTATCACATTTTTAAAACAGTCACCATCAATAACGCAAATTTTCAAAAAAGAATCCGGTGGCAGGGAGACGTTTCGTATTTTTTAATCTGGCTTGCTAAAGGTTAATGTGATCATCTATTTATTAAACTCATAGTTTACTTAATGTGATCATCTATTTATTAAACTCATAGTTTACTTAATGTGATCATCTGTTTGTGAACTTCATAGTTTACTTTTTCTGCATTTCTTCTTATACATATTAGCAGAATGCATTCCAGAGGATAAAATATGTTGTGTTATGACATGAAATATGCTGTGATATGGTTTACATCTTAGCTGCGATATCCGTGCTTTTTGTCTGCACACATTCAATTTCAACATGGATTCTAGGTCACTTTGACTCTATTGGTTGGGACAGCCAACACCACCCCAATGCCTACTTAATTGCCACTTCTTTTATGCATGGTAGATCACAGTGTTGCTATTCATTGCTCATTTTTCTGGCCTTGGTAACACATTTAATAAGTGTGATCATATTGCCCTGAACAGTACATGGCTATTTACTGTATTGTCTCATAGTTTAACATGCAGCAGTAATACCATCACTTCTTCAGGACCATGAGACATAGACAGTATATGCTACACATACTAGGAGACTGAACCATTTCCACCTAAGCTGCTTTCTCACAATACTCAGCGCACATTGGTGTGATAATATACCAGATGGTGATGTACTAATCTAAATTTTTAATTATTAACTCAATACTGATGAAGGAGCAGTCATACTTTGCTGGCCATCTGGTCCTCATGAAAGATCTCCATCTGTCAATAAACTACTGTATAGTGAGCTTCAGTTTAGACTGCACAAAAGAAGAAGCACTTTAGATTCATGCTTAAGACATGACTGTGTCAATACAATGTAGATGTAGACTCATGTAAGAACCTCAAACAGAACATGCTGATTGGTGCTAATATGGTACTGTAATGCTGAGAAATTCAGACAAGCTGCTGCTCAATAAAAACATGCTAAAAGAAAAGGCAAGAGTTGTTGAATGACTTGCGGACTCCTCCTTTACATGCTGAGTATAGAAGGAAATTCCAAGCATGCATAGGATTCATTAGTCATACTATGACACATTGCTGCTTTCTTTTGCATTCAAGATTCTGTCAGTCTTGCTACATCTTCTGACCAGTTGCCAGGATAAATCTTTCATTCTTCTCCTAGCCAGAGTGACAGCCGCAAAGCTTTTGCCTCAGTTCAGTTAGATGTGGCAATGTCTTGCCTTGTATTTCATGAAAATCTGGACAGTCTTAAAATACTTTAAGTATTCAATATTCCTCTTTCACATGGATATTAATGTGTGTCGGCCAGCCCAATATGGTTTAGGTGTCTCTTTAGACGTGTAACTTTGTAGGGACATGTTCTCAATTAAAAGGTTATGGTCTGTTACCGATGCTGTTGGTGTACAATATCTGGTTTATATTTAACATCTTGTCTTTCTTCCACTGTATGGAAAAAGATTGTGGATTAGCATACATGCACACCACATCACATATAATACATATATACATACTGGCTGGCGATCACACATCATGAGTACATTGGTATGTCTAGAAATCCAATTGTCCAAACTGGACCTTGCAGAAACAGTGCGACGACACACATTTAGACAAAGACACATTCTTTCTTCAACTCAGATTTATGTATATACTGCTCTCACCTCTGTGAATTTAAAAAGGCAAAATCAGCTATGAGAGAGGCTGAAATTTAAGGAACTTTATAGTCTATATGGGACTTTTACACTGGCATATGTTTTCTGATAGTCTGTAAAGATGCAAAAGGCTATATATTTATATATACACACGCACACACAGATATATATATATATATCTTATATAATATAACACATATATACTGAATACATACTGTATATGGGTCACCTTTGCTGATTGGGGATCTCGTGCACAGATGGGTGTCCATGTGGGTCCACAGCCCAGGCCCCTGGGCACATACTACAGGACTGTCCAACATACAAAGAGCAGAGACAGCAGACCTGGCCAGAGGATACAGACTTGAAGCAAAAGCTATGGGGCAGCCGCTCTGACCTGGAGAAGACAGTGGACTTCGTCTTGATGACAGGCCTGATGGAATAGCATGACCACAGATGCTGAACGCAGAAGAAGAAGAATACTGTATTCGGAATACTGAACACATACTTTAAGACTGTTCAGATTTCCATGAACTACAAGGTAAAACATTGCTAAATTGCATCTTATATACATATGCCCCTACTATGGCTTTGGGGCAGGTTTAGTAACATGTTAAAACAAATTAATTCTGTAGTAGGGATTATGAGACAATCTGTATATTGTTTATGCTTATTTATTTAAATAAATAATGAGTTTTATTTTGTTTATATACTGTCAAATATTTTATGTGTCACTGAAATAATGATGTGGGGTTTCTACAGGAAATTTTAGTTCATTCATGCAGAAAGAGATATTTGAGCAGCCTGAGTCTGTATTTAACACTATGAGAGGACGTGTCAACTTTGAAACCAAGGAAGTTATTCTGGGAGGAATTAAAGACTATATGGGGGAAATCAGACGATGCAGACGTCTGATATTTATAGCTTGTGGCACTAGTTATCACAGTGCTATTGCTGTAAGTGTTAACTGCTCAGGCAGAAGAGTAGATTGTTATTTTGTTCTGTTACAAAATGTATGTTAAAAAAAATAGAAGTATTTCCTTATGTGAATCTCAGGCTGGATGAAAGAACAGAACCTCTGCACCATAATATAACTAACATAATTATAATAATGAAAGCTTTTCAATTATTCAATATTTAGCTATGATATACTTTTCAATTACCTAGCCAGAGCTAACTTGACACATTCAACGTTCATGAAGCCATCAAGTTTGTACAACTGTACTATTTGACTGTCTCACTAGCCTTACTGTTACAACAAAGATCAACTTGCCCTTCAAAGCATGTGGTTAAAGATGTCTATAAGTAGGGTTGTGCATGAGACATCATTATCATAAAAAACCTCAGTTGTTAGAAATCTCATGTAAACACTTTTGTTTTCCCTTCTATCCAGATCTGTGAGCTCTCTTGGACAGCCCATACCAGTCTGTAAAATGTGTATGTTTTCAGAGTTTTGAGAATTACTATATGGAGTGTTTTTAATAGATGGACATGGTGGAATAGAGAAGTGTGGTAGTCTAGTTGATAGTGACATGCTTGCTATCACCAGGTTACATCGTTCCAGGTTCGAAACCACATCTGGACAAATAAAAAATCTGGGATGTGATTTCTCGCTTGGCATGACCACTCCTCCAGTCAATTCAGCTGCAAATGAATACCTGATGCATGAGTTAGGGGAGGTAAAGACGGCAAGGATGAGAACTGGCCACCCCACCTAATAGTTGCTGCTGCTTAGTACATGAAGAGTTATCTTCATTGCTGATGGCAGGTTTCTGTCATGGGACATACCTTTATGTTTACATGGCGGAAGAAGTTCTTGCATAGTTTGATATAGCTCTATACTTTACATTGAAATAGGACATGCCGTATTGTTTATAATAAGTTTTGACTGGCATGAGATCTGGATTTATTGTTTTCTTGAATCTTCTTATACTGGATATTTAGTTATCCATGGAATGCCTAGATGATAGGCTAGTTTAGAAAGTGTACCACTTGGGCAATCTTCACTAGTCATAGGTACTCACTATTTGCAGAATGTTTTCATGCATTTTTATTCTGTCCTACATTCTGTATGGCAGTGTCACATGTGCTTTGGTGTTTTTGCAAGACTCTACCTCATCTTTTTCCCCCATCACACTATATTCAAATAATGCTGCTAATATTATTAATTGTACTAAACTAGACATGTAACAACAGAAAGACCACAGAAGTAATCATGTAAAGGTAAGCAACGTTATGAACCAGCATCATAGTACAGGGTTTCCCATAAGTGTTCAGCTGCCTAATCAGCATCTGACCACAAAACTGCTTAACTAACTTTACCTACCATACTTTCTCAGCAGTGTTGGAGCCATTCCTTGACCTTCCAGAGTACGAGCTCTGCTACTATATTTTCTTGTTGTTGGGTGAACCATGAGTACAATTTTTCATTTCAAACCACAAATGAGTAGTCTCAAAACGCAGGTTTTCTAGTTGGCTGGCAAGTAACTTAACATTATACGATTGGGCTCACACTCGATATGCATGTCTTCTAGTTGACTTGCAAGTAACTTAACGCTATACTACTAGACTCCCAAGCAATGGTGTATTATTGCAGAGAACAATATTAAAAAAAACTGGAGGAATGAAAATAACACAACTAATACAAGAATATGAGCTAGATTTCACAGACTATATTTGAACCTTGAACTTCAGGAACACATGCAGAAAGGGCTTTACCATTTTTGATCAAGGCAACTTTCAAGAAGACAGCAGTGGTCTATCTAACATGTTTGTAATTTGAATAATAAAAGCAGTTGGGGTTTTGTTGCCTACAGAAACGGTAAAAAGTTGGTTGAGAAATCTTCAGCATATTCCACTGTCACATCAAGCATGAGAATGGAGATAGAGGGAGTTACAGCAGCACTTAATTGTTTGATAACTGATACATTAACACACTCGGTAATACAGACTCTCAAAGCATGCTGCGCAAGATAGGAAAGTTCATGTTAAGAAAAGAATGGTGGGACTCATTGAATAACTCAATTGTCCAGAGTGTTGCATGGATATACTGCCCTGGTCATGCTAGGGTCAGAGGAAACGAGAGAGCTGAATTATTGGCAGGCAATGCAATAGACAGCACATTGCTGAGAAGAGATAAAGCAGACATGATCAAGGCAGTAATAAATTCATTTCAAGATGAAGATGATGTCAATGAGGCCGAGAACATACACATACAGAGAATATTAGAAATGGTAGTATTTAGAGGTGAGGGAAGGAAAAGTAAATTTTTTGGAAAGTCCCAAAGATCACACAATCAACACCTGACCAGGACTCTTGAGTCTACATACACTGGGATGGCTGTTGGAATGGAGGGCAGAGCACTTATGGAAATGCCCAGCATGCTGTGAAGCCAGTTTCTAATCAAGAATCTAGTTTGAAAGCCACTTTCATTGTATAGGTGATTCAATTAGATGTCTTAGTGGTACCTACAAATTCCACAATAGCTGAATACCAATGTCCCATACAGGATAAACATTATTGATTATTATTGCATCTATAAATGTATGTGAAAACTAACAGACATAATCCAACATCAAACAACCTTGGCAAAAACATTCTACCTTTTAAAACGAAGCCACATAATAAAACACAATACAGAAAGAAATGGCTAACTCATAGTATATGTCTCAACTATTGAGAAGATGATTGATTGTTGCAGTAGAATGACTTGTCTTTCTAATAGGTGTTCGTAGACATTGCTAAGAAATCTTCACCGAAAGAAATTGTAAAAATACTGTAATATTTTATCCAGTCACAATAATTCTAATTCTTTCCTCTTGTCTTTGTTGGCCATTTTTGTGTTATCAGTGATCTGGCACAAATAATTATATCTTTTGTTGAATTATCTAAACTGATTGGCAAAACAGTGAAAAATTAATTATCATAATAGAAAACACATAGGTATCAACAAACATATTATTTGAAAATAAATAACCAGACAGACAAAAAGGAAGTGCCGCAGTAACCATACAAATAGAGGTAAATGCAAATAAAGTAAATAGGTTACTATATCAATATAAAATAATAAAATTAACAAATACAATAGTCAATGTGTCGGTCCAATTGGGACCTTTAAAGACAAAAAATAATATTATTTGAAACTTTCCTCTAATGTACTACATATTTCTGCTCTTCAAACAAGACAATATACACTAATTCTAAAAATGGCATTCAATTCTGCACACTTTGATGTATAGTACATTATTGTAAGTTTAGAAATAAATAAAATATTGCACAAAGACTAAATGCAACCACACTCTTATTTTGTTGCAAGAAAGATTTTGTAAAATGTGAATTTAGTCACGTATTCAAAGAGTTAACCAATTATAATTCACTTCATAACAACCAGATGTTACACCTTTTTCATCATGAACAGATCACTACCACCACCAAGGACACCTGTATTGATTCAACCTGTTACATACTCTAAATTGTACATGGAACAGACTCCCAGATAATGTCTTTCAAACCTTCCCACCGCCCGTGTGTTGCCAGGGCCTGAAAGGGGAGCAAAGAATAGCAACACTATTTACCTTCCACACATGTCGTAAAAGGCGACTAAGGAGGTTATGGGATGGAGTTGGCTGTCCAATCCCATATAGGGTCAGTGACCCAAAGCCATGCTGTAGTCGGATGGGTCAGGCTGAAAGGCGCAGATATTGCAGCAATGCTGTAAACCATGACACAAAGCATTCCGTTCTCTGGACTACATCCTGCTAATCTGCACTTTGTTTGGAGACCAGAAATCAACTGTACCCTTAAGGAGTCATACTAAAAAATCTTGAGTCACAACAGGATCTGAAGGTAATAGAAAATTGTATCAAAAAAATGAATATTGAAGTCTGAGTCCAGTGACCATGGAATGCATATGAGAAGGATGTTTTTTGGCTTGAATTTTTATTCGCATAGTTCATTAATTAACATAATGAGGAGCTTGTTGATCAGTGTTTTGTTATTAAAATTAATGGTAGATTGTTCATGTAAGATTTTCCCATGAAATTCATATGTTTGAACAATACATTTCTACACATAGACACGCCAACTACTGGAGGAGCTCACAGAACTGCCTGTGATGATGGAAATGGCTAGTGACTTCTTGGATAGAAATACACCCATCTTTCGAGATGATGTTGTTTTCTTCATTAGCCAATCTGGTAATTAGTTTTGATTAATTTGTTACTCCTGTATTGTCCTTATAAAACATAGAGCCTCATTTGTCACCAGAAGCTCTAGACAGAATGACCTTCTGACTTTAACAGGAGAATCCACAGTTATAACTGGGGGCCATTACCAGAAAAATAATGTTGGATATGATCAAAGTCAGTTCCATAATAGATTAATAATAATAATAAAATCCATAACCAATCAGGGTCATAGGGATGTAATTTTTTAGATATTTGATGCAGAAGCAATAATAATAACAATAATAATAATAAACCCATAACCTGTCAGGGTGGTAGGGGGTGTCACATTGAGATAGTTAGTGCAGAAAGATTTCCACTCATCTCTATCCTCTACCATCCTGTTGAGTTTGGAAACTTCACACCCTGTCCAGGCCTTGATATTTTCCAGCCATGTCTACTTCTGGCCACATGATCTTCCAATCTTCACTGTACCTTGAAGAACATCTCTTGTCATCGAGGAATGTCTTATCATGTGTTCATACCACAGATGTTTACAAAGTTTCATGATTGTTAACAGTGGTTCTTGTTGACCTGCTACTACATTAACCCTATCACTCCTATGAGATTTCCCAATTGTCAATCCCCCATCCCTAACACAAGGGGCATAACTCCTCCAATTTGTTGATATGATGATATTAAAAATGCATTTTCTTTAAAACTGTCTGTCCTATCACACTCAGACTTGGCAGATAAACAGAAAAATGAACAGTCTCACAGGAAACTATACCAACAATAATCTAACACTTATACATTCCAAAAAATAAACTGTTAAAGTTAGAATTATGAGGTGAAAAAAATTTGTAACTTACATTTTCAGCACAGGAAAAGTATCTGGACTCATCAGTAGTCAATTTGTTAATGTTGCATGATACTGGGAGAAACATTCTCCCTTGCCCAGCCAAATCTGACACAAACTACAACCATAGACGGTCTCATGTGCCCTGTTTCTGCTTCCATGCTGCCGGTTCTTCACACACCAGAAACATGCCCTTTTGTTCCCTACCATACGAATAAGCCTGTGCTCAAGCAGGTTATTGTTACCGACACCCGAAGTTGCAGCATGATTGGTGGGAGCCTTCCTTTTCTTCGATATGTTGCCACTTAAGAAAGCTGAGCTCAAACTCAATCGGAAGGCTATCTGCGCAACATTCTTTTCCTTCGGGTGGGGTCGATGGGAACAAGAGTGAAGGATGGAGCTGTTGATGATGGCAGTTTGCAGGAGGAAGCGAAACATGTACCTCCACCATTTGACAGATTTCCTGCCCACAGGGTAATAGGAACAGAGTTGGTCAAATCTGTCTACTCCTCCCATAGACTGATTATAAACAGCCACCGGGGATGGTATCTGCAAATCTATTTTGCCGTGTGGGGTACGACGTGCCACAGTTGTGAGACCTGGTGTTGTGTTTGTACTCAGAATGGATACAAATCTCTTGTCTCTCCAAACAGTGGCCACTGTGTTACCTTGCTGCCTATACTGCACATCACCTCGCTTCATAGATTTGGTACTCTTAGGTTTGAAAGCATCTGGCCATCCCTTGCGATTTGGCCGTATCGTGGAACATGAGTATGATTTGTTTTGCAACAGATCATTTGCCAGCTGAACAGATGAAAAATAATTGTCATAAAAAATATGGTGATTCTTTCCAAAGAAAGGCCGACATAATTTAGTGACAACATAATGTCCAGATCCATGTGGCATTGGTTCCAGAACTTTGCCAACATAGACATCAAAGTCTAACAGATAACCTGTTGCAGAGTCGGCCGCACACCAGACCTTGATCCCCCATGGGTGTGGCTTACCCTTGATGTACTGCTTGAAGGAAAGACGACCATTGTAAGCTATCATAGCTTCATCAATGCTTATGTTCTTTCCAGGAGAAAAAACAGAAGCAATATTCCCTTTGACCATATCCAGAAATGGTCTGACTTTATATAGGGGATCATAATCTTTGTGGCCTTTGGGATGCTGCCTAGAAGAATCATTCAGATGAAAATATTGAGATATTTTCTCAAATCTATTTTTCCCCAAGCATGATGATATACCTAGAACATTGAGCCTGTCATCTGTACTCCAATACATGCTATACTCAGGCAATACATGTATGCCCATCACGATGTAAATATGGAAAAAAAGTTTTATTTCGCCGGCAGTTACGGGTGACCAGTACTTGTCTTCTTTTCCTGCTAGTTCTTGACGCTGTGTTGCGTACAAATTGGTCTGATCTGCTGCAAATTGATAAAACTCCTCATTGACGATGAGACTAAAGTAATCAAAAGGAGTAGCATTCGCATCAAGATCATGCACAGGGCCAACGTTTTCAATAAAGTTCTCGACTTCCACAGGAAAAATTTTGTCACTCCAGCCGTCATTCATGACGCTACTATTAGTGTCGCTAATTTCGTCCTCGTGGTCCGAATCACTATCGAAATCGAATATAGGAACTTCAACGTCGCTTTCAACATCTTCTACAGCATGTAAATCACATGCATCGTGCATATCACCATCGCAACTGCGGCCGGTCACATCAGTATACATACGAATAATATCTTCCATTTCAAAAACTAGGTCTAAAATTTCGCTACGTCTAAATAATTCGTATAAATACAGTCTTACGTCCTTTCGCTCCGATTGAAAAACTAAAAAGGACGCTGAACCACAGATCTGCGCAATGGTCGTGTTTTTGAATAGATCCGGTGGAAACTAAAAATGTACTATCGATCGCAACGGAACACGTAAAAAAAAGCGACTCCGCGCCGCTCCAGGTGTCAGCACATAGAAGCGACTCCGCGCCGCTCTAAGGGCGAATCGGTTAATTCTATCATGCACAAAGATGAAAATATCTACTCACTGCGCAAAACTGAAATCCAACAGGTGAAGCATGAAATGGTAATAAAGTTTTGCTATTCACATGCACAAAGTCTTATGTTCTAGGTAACAGATACACAAAATACGTCTATAGTATTTGTTTTCAAACTCCTAGATTCATCTAAGTCTATAGCTAGAGTCCAGGCCTCACAGCCATATAGAAACATTGACCGAACCAAAGAGTTATGTAGGTTAATCTTAACATGTGTGGTGATCCTGCTGTTCCAATTTTGGGTATTCTTGCCATTGTCAGTTTTCTCTTAATTTCAGCTGTTGATTCATCATCACTAATCTGGGCTCCAGAGATAAGTATTGCATGTGTCAAAGTGACCTAAAAGCCATACTAATATCAGATGTATCAGGCTGAAACGTGCACATGTTGCAGCCAGACTAAGCTATGACAGAACTTTCTGTTCTCCAGATTACTTTTTGTTAACTAGCAGAAGTTTTCAGAATGAACGTGACAGAAAAAGAAAGAAATTCAAAACAATATACTTCCTCAAAAGTATCCTAGAACCCGGTATTTCAAAATTCTGGGATTTGCACTAATTATTGCTGCCCTGAGATACTGATTTTTGGTATTTCATCCTCAAAAATTAGTACCTCATATTAATTAGTATTAATAAATCGATTTACACATTTTACCATCACAGCGTATGCATTGCATTGTAGAATAGCAGCTTCACAAAATGGCGTCCACAAGTTGATGATTTTATTGGTAATTTATATTGAAAGGATTTATTTAAAATATGTTTTTTTGGTTCAAAAACTGCTGAAAAAGTTGTCAAGTTTGTATTTGATGATTCATAGAATGATAATTAGGTTTGGATGGTGATTATTCTGAAAATGATATAGAAATAGACTCAGAATATTGTTCGTAAGTAGGCCTATAAATTATGACATGTAATATTTATAAAAAAGTAAAGAGAAAATTGTGGTGCAGTTATTGCACCACTTATCTGTGTCTAAATGCTGGGAGCACTCGCAAATAATGCAAAAACACTGGACAGAATATGTTAAGTCAATATTATATAACAGAACATAATCTTATGTCTTATTTTTGTTAAAATAAATATCTGTTGGGGTGTTATTTTTGTGTATGTTTTGCTCATTTAAGGCACTTTTAAGGGAAATTTGGCTATGGTTCAAAGGGCTACGGCAACATTTGGTACTAGTATTGCTAGTGAAGATGATGAATAGAAATATTTTCTTGTAGTGTTGTTCCTCTGGACTAGTGAATTTGTCTCAATATTTCTCAATATTTTATATACAGAAATCATAATCTTCATAACAGAATATCAATCTCAGAAATTCAAAATCAAAGTTTTTCTATGCAGGTGAGACTGCAGATACCCTTCTAGCCTTGAGGTACTGTAAACAGCGAGGAGCTCTCATTGTAGGAGTGACCAATGTAGTAGGTTCAAGCATATCTCGTGAATCAAACTGTGGAGTACATATCAATGCAGGACCTGAGATTGGAGTGGCAAGCACTAAGGTTGTCAGTTTGTCATTACTGTTATAAGCTTATCGTTCATGTTATCATTTTATCAGTCATGTTATCATTTATAATTTATATTATCATTTATCAATCATGATATTATTGTATCATGTATGCATACCTGTCAACTGCCCGTAAATTGCCATAATTTTTACGGTTTTTCCAAGCTGTACGGCTTTACAGGCGTACACCGACATTTACGGGTTTTACGTGAATTTCTGCAGTTCTGTACGTTTTTTTTTTTTTACCAAATTTAGTGGTGACACTGATATTTTTGTATATATTTTAGTGGCAACAGTGATTTGTGCAGGTTTTATTCACAATAGTGTTGTTTGCGGGTTTTATTTGATCTGGTCTTGGGGCGAAGTATTGTTAGAAACAATGCTTTTAACACACTACCCAGTACTTTAAGTATTCTCTGTGCTGGGGATGTTGTCTTTATACCGAACTTAGGGAATTTTTGACCACGTGCATTGACAGTGTTACTCAGTGTATCTACAGTACACAAATACTAGTAACACATGTATTTTGTTTCTAGGCCTACTATATACATCGTTTAATTTATATTGTAAGTTTTTGTTTGCCTCCTAGACCTAGGTAGTGTAGGTAGACCTATAGTTAAATAATAGAATATGTTATTTTTTTATGTAGGCCTAAATCTGATCTTTAGACTTATCTTAACCTTTAGGGCCCTGAATTAAAAATTAAGAAACATCCCCTTGGGCATGAATTCTTTTTTGGAAGATTTCCGTTATTGATGGTGGGTGTTTTGAAAACGTGATAACTTTTTTGTTTTAAAAGATATCAAAATAATTTTTGCATATCTAAATAAAGGAGTGAATAGTGAATATAGTCATGTTTTTGTTGTTGTTGTATGTATGATATGACATTTGTGAGCAAGTTGTGAAGTTGAAAATTCGGTGGAAAAATCGCAAAACGCCATTTTCAAATCGCACATATAACTTCTTGACGACCCTAATACTTGAGCAATGCGTGGAATCATTGATAAAATCCTCATAAATACCTATACTTATTGTATATATATTGTTTTATATCAAAACTAGTATAATATGAACTAAAAAACGAATAAAACGTGAAGAAATCGCATATAACGTCCGCCCGGTAAACATTAGGTCTATCTCGACACGCAGCGTAATTATTGTCTATGCACACACGTGGCACCCCTGATACATATTATTTTTGTGTTTTTGAACGACTACACAAACATTCTTATCAAATAACAACATATTAAACACAAAAAAAGAACAATTAAAACATGTAGTGTATAAGAAATCGCATATAACGTCTGTCCGGTAAACACTAGGTCTAGCCCGACACGCAGCGTAATTATTGTCTAAGCACACACGTGGCACCCCTGATACATATTATTTTTGTGTTTTTGAATGACTACACAAACATTCTTATCAAATAACACCATATTAAACATAAAAAACAACAATTAAAACATGTATTCACGATCCCTTAGCCATGCCACGCGGTACTCAATTTGATAGTAAAATATGGCTAAAAAATGGCCAACGTCGTTCCAGAATTTCGTTGACAAAACCAGCCGGTTTTCTCTCTTCTTGCAGTCGTAATGAGTAAAGGAACTTGACCTTTAAACTGCGACGTATTCCTAGCGTCGTTTGGCGTTTTTTATACGTCACGGGATCATTACTTTGTGAAGTTCCGTACTCGGGAATCGGGCGATATCCTATGTAGCGGGATTGCGCCTGCAGGAACAATGGAGCTGTTCTCATAGGCGCATTATTGCGACCGCAGAGTCGTAACGGTTAAACCAATATTTTATTGTCACGTTATGTTTCGTTTTAGGAATTACAAACGAAAAATGAGAAAATGATGCCGCTTACTGAAAATGAAGCAGTCACTGCTATAGATGCACGATCCCTTCCAATCACAGATGCACAATCTCCACGAGGTATAGTTGTACAGTCTCCGCCGATAATAGATGCACAGTCTCTGCTATTGATAGATGCACGATATCCGCTATTCACAGATGCACGACCTCCGCTATTCATAGATGCTCGATCTCCGCTATTCATAGATGCACAATACCTGCTGGTTATAGCTGCACAATCTCCACGGGTCATAGTTGTACGACCTCCGCCGATAGCCAATGCACAATCTCCGCTATTCATAGATGCACGTTCTCCGCTTGTCATAGGTGCACATTCTTCACCGGTTATAAATGCTCGATCTCTGCCAGTCATAGATGCATGATTGTTGCCAGTCATGTTGCACAATCTCTGCCTGTCATAGATGCACATTCTTTGCCGTTCATAGATGCACATTCTCCGCCGTTCATAGATGCACATTCTTAGCCGGTCATAGATGCACGATCGATGTCGGTCATAGTTGCATGATCTCTGCCGGTCATATATGCATGATTACTGCCGGTCATAAATGAATGATCTCCACCGGTTATAGATGTATGATCCATGCCGGTCATAGTTGTACGATCTCCGCTGATCATAAATGCATGATGTGCGCTATTCATGGATAGTTGAAATTATTGTCGAACGCTTTATAGAACACTCCAACAAGTTGTTATAGTTTCAAATGGATCTAAGCATCCATTCTCTGTATTAATTTTTGTTTTAATTTTTGTTTTTTTCATTTTTTCTTATTAAAGTTACATAAAGATACATAGGCCTAGTCTTTGTGCTCTTTCCCACACTATGACTGTCTATGTCAAACAAAGGCAAACTTCCCGTAAAAAAACCAGAATGACCTATTTTTTCTGGATGGAGCCCCCCCCCCCCCCCCCCCCCCCCTCACCATTGTGTATGGTTTTACGGTTTGTCATGCTCAATTATGGTTTTTCATAACTTTTTTTATGGTTTTCAGTCTTGACAGGTATGTGTATGTTATTATCTCAATCATTTTATCAGTTTATCCTCACCCATATTATAATTTAATCATGCATACTATAATTTTATCATTCATGTTGTAATTTTATCAGTCATGTTAACAGTTTATCATTCATGTTATAATTTTATCATTCATGTAATCAGTTTATAATTCATGTTATCAGTTTACCAGAGTACAGTTTCTTATTCACTGTGGCCAGTCAATATTCATTATTACTATTCACTAAATGTGTCTCGTGTTTGCCACACACTTTGCTATTTCACATTTTAAGCCATTGATCCATATTTATTCCTCCATCTTGTGTGCCATCACAGACTTATCAGGATGTGCATTCTATGCTGTTGACTTTGGTTGTCTATTTATGATGACGTACTCATCATCATGTGACATATTCTTTTCAGAACATGGTCTTCCTTATGGATTTTCTGAACACTCTATGATTCTGAACCCATTGACCTGCCACAGCTAGAGATATCTTTAAATTTACAGTCCTCATAGGCGCATGGAAACACCCATGAATATACGTTACTAGAGGCCTGTTGGCTTCTGAGGCACTCTGTTGTTATGCCCAGAATCATTAGAATGGAATTACACGAAGTAAAGTTCACTTTACGTCAAATTCCTGCCACATGAAGCTAAGAATATGTCACAGTCTAAAAGTCACATTCCTTTATACATTACAATTGTAAGAACGAGGAGGTCAGCTCATTTTATTAATGAAAGGGAAATGAATTCAGTTGATTTTTGACGTCCTAGTTTTTGGATTGTGTTCCGATGATGAGGATTTCTCGAGAATTAAATTGTTATCACAAAATATTATTAAAATATTACTTTCTTAGATTATATCAGGACATTTCATCAATTCATATAGGACCAATGCATTGTATATAATTAGTATTGTGTCCGATTTGAAATTACTTCGAGGTCAAATGTTGATCCGCATGATATGGTAAGAGACCGTCATGGTAAGTAATATCTATGTGTTTTAGTTGTTGTTTTTGTTTTGTGTGTTGTTATATTATATTCTAATATAATATAAGAATGTTTGTTTATTCATTGAATGACACAAAAACATTATTTATCAGGGGTGCCACAGATCGGCATGGAAAATAATTACATTGTATGTCAGCCTAGATATAGAATTGGATAGGTCTTAACAATAGGTTTTGAACGTATGGATTTTGTATGTGATTTATTCATTTTTTATTAGTTTGTTCAGTCTATATTATGTTAGTTTGGATATAAAACAACATATATACAACAGGAATAGGTATTTAAGAGGATTTTATCAATGTTGTCGCTTAATTGTTCAAGAATTAGGTGCATGAAGAAATTATTTTTGTGATTTTTTAAATTGCAGTTTTGAGATGTTTACCCCAATTTTCAACTTCACAACTTGCTCACAACTGTCATTTCACACATACAACATAAAAATACACAATAATATGCATTATTCACTCCTTTAAATGTGTAAAAATTATTGTGAAATCTATAATAACACAAAAAGTTTTTGTGTTTTCCAAACACTCACCAAAAATAATGCACATTTAAAAAAAAGAATCCAGGACCAGGGGAAAAATTATGTATTTTTAATTTGAGGCTCTAAAGGTTAAACAATCAGATATATCACTGCACCATTGTTATCTTGATCACCCTCTTCCCCTGTTGCCGTTAACTCTGCCTTCAGCTGTTAATCTTTCCATGCTGTTATGTCTCTTAATATGACCTAAAACACACAACTTTCTTGTTAAGATGTTGTTAAGGAGCCAGCCCTCTTCATCGTTTATTGATCTTAACACTTCTTGGTTTGTCTTTTTAGCTGTCCATGGCATACGTAAAATTCTTCTATAGCATCTCATTTTGAAAACAGTGATTCTCTTTCTATGACATACTATGCTGATAAATTACCCAATAGTGTCAAGTAATCGAGATATAATTTTTGTCTGCATAAAAAATAAATAGCTTGCAAGTCAGAACAAACTGAAATGATTTACTATGATCAAGTAGCAACAAAAATCACTGATCTTACAGGATGGAGCTAAATTTGGCATGCATCTCCCAGCCTCCAGTATTAAGTGAATTACACCATTAAAACTGCATAATTCAAAATCATCACATTATATATTCTTTCCAGAACATTGTCTTTGCAATTGATTTCCTGAACCCAGCTTTATCCTGTGCAAATCTGCCTGCCTCCTCCAATGATATCTTCATGCAGTCTTTGATGTCATCTGTCCATCTCCTTCTAGGTTTACCTCTTCCCAGATTTCTGCGCTCGAATATGTGTCTTTCCATGCCATTGTATCTTTTTATATGTCCGAAATATTTCAGTTTTTTATGTAAAATTGTATTCACCAACCATCCTTCTGGTGAGTATTTAGCATACTCAAAACCTCACTAATCCTTATCTTTTCTGTCCAGGAAATTCTTAATATTGCTCCATAACAAATTCAAAATACATAACTGTAATATAAAAAACACATTCATCATATTCGAAGCAGGAACACTTCATCTTACGAATGTCATAAAAGATAATACAATTCAATTTCGTTTGATATTTCAGGCCTACACCAGTCAGTGTATTGCTCTCATTTTGTTTGCTCTTGTGATGAGTGAGGACAGAATCTCCATGCAGGCCAGAAGAAGAGAGATCATCGATGGACTTAAACAGTTGCCAGGTTTCATGAAAACATTTCACTATTTTAATAATTATACATTTTCTGTTATGGCATTGCCATTAGATAAATGTTTGTTTGCATTCGTTCTCAAACTCCGGCAGTATCTCTCTTGTGGTAGGACAATTATCTTACTAAATTTCAGTAGGATGTAGGCCAAAGTAGTGTTCTGCTGTCATTTTATTTGTGCTATCGCCTGACACATCTGACTTAGGCAAGTGGAATCGATTCCTGAAGTGATGCAACCTTATTAAGCAATCTTCTGCAAGATTTGTGACTGGGTCTTCCACTGTGCTGCCAGTCTGCCACTGAACAAGTTTGTCGAAATCGCTTCTAGAGGTGACTAATGGTGCTTCTAACCACATTAAATTGTCTAGTCACTACATTTTGTGATTGTTCAGTCTGTAAGCGTCCAATGATGATGTATCATTGTTCTGCAGTGAGATGAACCATACTGGTGCATTGAATTTTCAACTGAATGTATTCGTCTGTCAATCTTTTGTAGGCATTCAGTAATATGGTCAGAGAATTTTGTGTTGAGTAAGTTTTACTGGATTCTCATGAAAAAAATTGTGTTTTGACCTTAACCTCTTTCATGTCTATGACCTCACGAATCATGAGGTGAGTACAATTCATGTAAACCCTGAAACTTAATGACCAGGTAGACCAGTCAATAGGTTGAATGATATCCAATTATATATATATAATTGAAATGTCACACCGTATTGCACTGGCTGCTGACTCATTCAATAAACTATCAAATATCTGGCATTCAAAAACACTAAGAAATAACACAAAACTCAAAATCTTCAACCCCTGCATAATTCCAACATTAACATATGGACGCGGAAGTTGGAACACAACATCAAAATTAAAGCAAAGACTAAACACCTTTGAAAATAAATGTCTTAGAAGGCTACTGAACATACGTTGGTCAGACTTCAAATCAAACAGTTGTCAGACAAGAATCAAAGCAAGAATATGTATCCACCTATATTAAAAAAGCATCGCTGGAATTACATTGGAAACGCACTACGAATGGATACTGAAAGACTTCCCTGTCAAGCTTTGATATGGTCACCAAAAGGCAAGAGAAAACGAGGAAGACCAAAAGAAACTTTACGTAGAACTATTACAAGGGAACGTTTCACCATCGGTATTAGAAACAATGAAGATCTAAAGCAAATTGCAATGAAACGAGAGACTTGGAAATCTATGACATCTGCCCTATGTGCCGTCTTTGGCCCTAGAGGCATAACTAACTAACTAATATATATATATATCTGTGTGTGTGTGTGTGTGTGTGCGTGCATGTATGCGGGCTGGCTCTGTGCTCTCTCTCTGTGTGTGCATGCGTGTGTGCATGTCTTTCTGTTCCCCCTCCCCTTGCAGAATGTTGCCCTCACTGCACTCTGTAAGCCTCAGTGTTCTGCATGAGCTATTCAGCTTATTCCAGTGTCATGCTCAGAAGGTCTTTGATGTCATGTGTACATTGTAGTGTTGGTCTGTCTCCTGGAACCTTCCCCTCCATGTTTAATCTTTCCAAACTATTGTGTGTGTCTTTTTATGGATTTGAAATATGTAAATTTGTGTTTTTTGATAGTCCTGAAGAGCCAGTCTTCTTCTATGTTCAGATCTTTGCTGACATCTGCGTTAGTTCTTTTTATGTCCATGATATCCTTATAGCACCTTTCTATAGGACCTTTCTATAGCACATCACCTCAAATGCAGATAATTTCCCTTAAATATATTTTATATAATTTTGAATGTTTCTCTGCCGAAGATGGATGTGTCTGGCCATTGGTGCAAATAAAACGGTGACACAACACATTTCCATTCTTTGGTTTATATCCTGCTGGAAATCTAGTAGGACCATTGTCCTGCTACAAGAGAGATCCAGTGGGAATTTGAGAATGAACGCTAAGAAGAAGAATGTTTCTAATAATTTCTCGGGGCAGAATTTTCTCTCAATTGCCATTTCATGCATGCTGATATGGAGATTAGCTGTCAAACATACCATAGTTAAAGAACTTAATAAATGTTTGTAAAATGTTCTATCTGTATATCTACAGTCATCCCTCAGTTATCGCGGTTAACAGGGACCAGAACCAGCTGTGATAAGTGAAAAACTGGATCTCCCACTGGATCTCTCTTGTAGCAGGATATAGACCAAAGAATGGAAATGTGTTGTGTCACCGTTTTATTTGCACCAATGGCCAGACACATCTATCTTCGGCAGAGAAACATTCAAAATTATATATAATATATTTAAGGGAAATTATCTGCATTTGAGGTGATGTGCTATAGAAAGGTCCTAAGGATATCATGGACATAAAAAAGAACTAACGCAGATGTCAGCAAAGTTCTGAACATAGAAGAAGACTGGCTCTTCAGCTGTGATAAGTGAAAAACCGTGAGGTTATGTCATCCTCTCATTTTTAACACACTTACCCGGTACATTTTTTGTGTATGTATAATGTCAATAAGTGTCTATGAAACCATATAAGTGCATATGTTATCATTAGAACATTAAAGAATAGTTTCAAAGATGTAAATAAAATATTAATAGTATAAATAACATACATAAAATAATGTATAAATATTATAAATATGATACGTGCGTGTGTAACATACGTAGATGTAACTAAAGTGTACATAGTAAATATGTTTTTAGAAATCCGCGATGTACTGAGACAGCGATAAATGAACCGCGAAGTAGCGAGGGATAACTGTTTTGCCATTTTCAATTCTGTTGTTAATCATCCTAGGGGAATGTTGGAGTTGTCTGTCTTTGGCCATTTGAATCGCATTGGTCATATCAGACCGTGCCTCTATAATGTTTCTTTGATTGTCTCCTCCCATCTATTCTTGGTCTTCCTCATGCCTTGTAACCCGATTTTCTGCTGTTGTATGTACAAGGGCTGGTTTGGTTGGTTCTATTCTCATGAGATGGCCAAACCACCTGGTTACTGTCTCTCAATGTAGTTATTGACATGAGATGGTGTTTATTTCCTGATATCTACATTTCTCTGACAATCTCTTCTGATGACATTTATAACTTTCCTCAAACATCTCATTTCACATGCTACAATCTGTTTTTTTTACCACTGTCTTTGTCAGAGACCATGTCTTCAGTGGTAACACAGAGTTGGTATAAAAATACTGTTTATCAATGTTGTTTTCTTGCCATGCATATTGTAAGGCAGGGGTGGGAAAACTACGGCCTGTGGGCCGCATGCGGCCCGCCATTGGATATTTTGCGGCCCTCAAACACATCTTTAAATACACGAACATTGTTAAAATATTTGCAAAACCTTTTATCCATATTAGAAAATATACTGTTATAGTGTAAGTCTGTTAGAAATGTAATTTATTTCAGAAGTTATCTACATTATGTAAAACTACCTTTCTTTACAATAATAATATTTAATTGATTACTTACAGAGAATTTTAAACAAAAACATACATAATATTATATGCGGCCCTCCAATAGCTTTACAATATTCAATGCGGTCCTCTGCACAAAATGTTTGCCCACCCATGTTGTAAGGTTTTTGATAAGCCCTTGTAAAATATTGTATGAAGTAAATGCAGTAAAAAGAGAATTCTCTCCATGATGTCTTGACAGAAATTGTTGAAATAAATTAAAAAAGATATTTAAAAAGTGGTGCATGTGCTCTACACCACATATTCTCAATGAGTAGTCTTATTAAATTTAAGTGAACTAATCAAATGTCAATGTTATTTGTGCAGAGCAAATCAAGACTGTGCTGGCCTTGGATGATAAAATAAGAAATCTAGCCAAGGAAATGTACACACAGAAGTCTCTGTTAGTCATGGGAAGAGGCTATAACTACGCAACATGCCTTGAAGGAGCTCTGGTAAATTATATTTCCAATTGAAATTTATTGACATCTTTCATTATCTTTCTCAGTTTTATTTAGAGCCTCTATTTGCCTATATCTCTTGCAATTAAATTTACCTCATTCTTCTGAATATCCATACTTTTTTTGTCATGTGACGTTTTCTTTCCAGAACGTTATCTTCCCAATGAACTCTCTGAACCCCCTTCTGTCTTGGGTGGTGTGGCTTGCATTTTCGAATAATGTATTCATGTTATCTTTAATGTTGTCAGTCTATCGTCTATTTGGTCTCTGCCCTTTCTCCTCTTCCCAGGTACTCTGCCCTCCATTATTTGTCTTCTAAACAGTTGTGTCTCTTTATATGACCAAACAGGTGTAGTTTTCTTTTTGCTATTGTGTTTAGTAACCAACACTCTGGAATCTTCAATGTTTTATAATATCTGAGTTTTTTCCTTCCATACCTTACAAGCATCAATTCTGACCTTCAATTTCTTGCTCATTCTATAATGATGTTACCATTCTGTAACATCCCTATAAATATTTAGTCTGAGCCAATCTTGAAATACACATCTATCCCAAGCAAAACTAAAAGGCAAATCATAAATTAATTGCCTGAAAAGGGAGCAAAATTGTGGCCTGCCATGCATGTTGTAGGAGGAAACTAAAGAGGTTTTGAGAGTGGTGGTTGGCTGTTCCATCCCATAAAGGGTCAAATGACCCAGAAGTAATTCTGAAGTCAAATGTGTTGGATCAAAATGTGCATATATCACAGCCAAGTTGTAAACCATGACACAATGCATTCCATTCTCCAGACTACATCCTGCAAAATGGAGGAGTTAGAGAATGAACACAGTAGAAGAAGATACATTCAATATTCACACCCACATTGTGTTATCAATGTCAGATGTGTACATGAACTAAACAACAAGAGAGAATGTTTACTACATGTGAAATGAGATGTTTAAGAAAAGCAGCAAACAGAACAAGAAGAGATCATGTGAGAAATAAAGTGATTCCAGATGGCTGTTGGAACAGCATCTGTGGTAAAATATATAAAAAAAACAAGAGACTGAAATGAATCGGGCAACTAATAAGAATCAAACAATACAGGCCTGCAGTAAATGTACATGACATGAGAATAGAAACACCAAGAGGCAGAAGAAGACAAAGAAGAAGGTGGATTGATGGAGTTACTGACGCCCTGAGATGTCACAATATTACTGCATATTAAGCATTTTCCTTCCATATGTTTGAGAATTATGTATTTTTAATGTTGTTCGTGTGAAATGTTTGACATTGATTAAATTACTAAAGTACAACAAGTCGTTAACTCCTTAGCTGCAGAGGTATCCTTAGGATACGATGAGGTGTTGTTGCCATTTTGCTGAGATCTTTATCTTCTTAATTTCCCAGGGAAACAATTCATCTGGATGCTTTATTATAAGCTTCTAGACAGGTTTTTCCATTGGAAGCTAAGAAGAGATGGATATCTGCAAAATGATGGTGGCTTTTCATCGTATCCTTAAGAATACCTCCACAGCTAAGGGGTTAAACTATAAGACTTCACACAAGTGAAGTGAAAACCCAATATCTGCAGATTGTTGCTGTGATGTGACATATTCGTTTCAGAACGTTTTCTTCCCTATGAATCCCTTGAAGTCTCCTCTGTTTTTTGCAAGTTGTCTTGCCTCCTCCAGTGACATATGCTAGCATTCTTGGATATTTCTTGCAAACAACGTCTTGGGCAACCTTTGCTTTGTCTTCTATCGCTCCCTCAAGCAATACTCTTTCTATACCACTATGTCTCTTTACATGGCTGAAAAACCTAACTTCCTTCTCAATATGGTGTTTAGAAACCAACCTTCTTGAACGTTGATTTTATTTAGCACCTCTTGGTTTGACTTCCTTTAATCTGCAGATTAAAATGATATATAATATGTATATATGATCTTGCATATTCAGATGTCAACAGCATCAGTGTTTAGACTATGCTTCCAGTCTTATGTATAATACTCAGGGACATGCAACTATCTTTTCATGAAATTCTACTCATTCTTCTATATATCAACATCTCAAATGTGTTAATTCTGTTTTCTTGCTCATTGTTTAGGTTTCAACTTCATACATTAATGTAGATTGTAATTCACATATGGTAATATGTTTGTGAATTGTTTATATGTAAGTAGTTTATTTACATTAACAATCATCTGTTGTTATGTGTCAAAGATATTTAAATTATTTTCAGTAGCTATAAATTATATGTTAATTTTGGTAGTGTTTCTATTTGTTATTATCTAGAAAATCAAGGAGCTGACTTACATGCACTCTGAAGGTATCCTGGCAGGAGAACTAAAGCATGGACCACTTGCACTGGTAGACAAGACTATGCCTGTTCTTATGGTGTGCACTAGAGACAAGGTCTTCACGGTCAGTAATGTCATCTATTCACATTTCAGCTTTTGTTCTATTAGAAAAACTTCATCAGTTTTTACCTTTAGCATGCTGTAAACAAAAAAAAAGAACTTTCTTCCTGCCGCTACATTATTTTTTGATAATGTTATGTAATAGGTGGTGACTGTTTGAAAATGCTATAACCTTTTTTGTTGTTAGAGATATTTAAATAATATTTGTACATACAAATAAAGAATTTAATTCTGCATATATTGGTGTAAGTTTTGTTTGTGAGTGTGTGGTACAAGATGTGTGAGAAAGTTGTAAAGACATTTTTTCACAAAAATACCAAAAAAAAAAAAACAAAAAAAAAAAACAACAAAAAAAAAAAAGGATAATAAATAATGTCTAACTTTTTTGGGGGAAATATTTTGGAGTGGCAACACTATTTACAGACCTAATTCAACAGTAATTATGGTTAAAATGGCATAATTTCACTGAGAAAAATGCAGGTTATTCATATAATTCTTCTAGAAATCTAGATCTACTCCAAAACTGATCAATATAACAGTTGATTTATAAAGTCAAAATATACGAAACAGCATGGTCTAATGTATTTTCGAGTGTGATTATCAACTTACCTCTCAGGAATCTATTTTCAGAAGAATAATCCATGGTGATTTTAATGTAAATATAATAAAACAAAAGTCTATAAAACCCGATTCACATCATGGTGCTGCTCTGTTTGAAATTGTCAAGATATTGTGAAAATTTCGATATTTCACTGAGATTCTGTCACATTGCCACTACATTTGCAGAAAAAATGGAAGTCAATTGAATAACTTGCCAGATTTCAAATATTCTGGTAACCAAAATTTAAAAATTTGTGGTTTTTTTTATTGATTACAGGGGGCCTTGCAATGGAGCCTTTGTGGCTTGTACACTCTACCACAAATATTTTAGATAGTGTAAACTGTTGTCAAACGCACTCTCCGTTTGCAAGCTAAAGGTTAAATGTATGCACTTCAGCTGTACAAGCAGGCAGCCTCATTATAGAATAGAACAGTAATTTGTAGTAACATATCTTGCCTGACGGGATTGATTACTAACCATCTCTCACCCAAAATTTTTCTTCTTTTTTGTGGACACTTAAGTGTATCATGTCTAAAGAACAATTGGAAACATTTTTAAAATTGGAAATAACTCTAGAAGTGACCATGATAATCAATGTGAAGATATTAGAAGATATTAAAGGGATAGGATGATGAAGATATCTTGGTTGAATTAGCTTTTGGTTTGAAAGTTGTTCATCTATATTGTATTGATGATATGATTAGATGAACGAGGAAGAAGTTTCTGATTGAAATGATCATTTTTATTTTTATTTTCAGAAATGTGTCAATGCACTTCAACAAGTCAAAGCCAGACATGTAAGTTAAGACTTCTAATGTTACCTGCAATTTGTTAATAATGACATACCATAGTTAGCAAAAGAAGAAGAAGGAATCAACATTAAATTGTATAATGAATAGAGAGAAGCTTGAGTAAGGAAACTATTTCTTGTGGACACATACATGATGTTCTTCTATCTCATATTTAGTATGTCCTTCTGTGTGTGGTAACTGAATGTTCTTGTTCTGTGTTGGTTAATGACTCTGGATTCTTGTGATTCCTGTATGCCTCTCATTTCTTGCAACACTTCATTTCATTTCTTTACTCCCAGGTCCTGCATTCTATTCATAGACATGGAAGAAGAAATATCCCCACATCCAATGGATCTTCCTTGATTGCATTCAAAATATCAGCATGGTCTATTGAGATACCGCTAGTCACTGTAGCCACGTTGGCATGTCTGTCTGCTCTTTCATTTACCCTAAAACCCACATGTCTAGGTACAAAAATAAAAGTAACTCTCTTCAGCACAGACTCCAACCACTGATGGCATAAATAGCCTGACTAAATCTTTCAAAGCATACTCATAGAATCTGTCAGAAAACACTCATATAGAATACTGAGACTCCAGCCATATCATTGCTGTGGCCAACACCATCACCTCCATCATCATACTACTAGTAGTTGTTATGAAAGCATAAATTTCTTCCCTAATACACTTCCCTCTGCATTGAGCCATGAATGCCTAATAATTGCTCACATGGCAAGGCATGACCCCATCAGTGTAGACAATAATATCTCCATTGGAGGAATCTCACTGATCAGAGCCTGGATCTCTGAATCTATATACACAGGAATGCCATTGTCACATTTCCTGGCAAGTGTGATGACCACTTGAGTGGAAGTTGTAAACTCAATATGCTTGCTTTCCCATTCCTCTCCATATTCTATGTCCCCTAATGTGCATACTCATTCTGTATCTCTGGGTCATACAAAAATGATACATGTAGCATCATTTTCTATCCTATCAAGTCTACCAATCTGCAACGTACTTCTCACTCCCCAGCGCAAATGACACAAACTTTCGTGTTGGTTAAAATTATAAATTATCAGAAAGTGAACGCAGCAGAAGAACACATGGTAATTAAGTTTTGTTAATCAGTGTAAATGCACCAAAAATAAACACACAAATAAACATTTTAACCAGGAGGACTTTATCAAGAATACAACATAACATGTGACAAGTGCAAAACAGATAACCCATATAGCCCATGACCCCCTTGGGCCAGATTAAAAAGACAAAAACCTGATCAAGATCTACATGCCCTGAATCAAATAGTATTCGAAATGCTCCAAAATGACTACCCAAAACTCTTTTAGACAAGAGTATATACAGATGGCTCAGCAAAGGAAGCAATGAGAAATAGTAGCCATCTATATAAAATGGCCCAATGGAAACAAACTTGAAAAGTTAATAGCCACAGACGTTCATTCTACAATTTCAAGTCAGAATGTAAAGCAATCGAAGAAGCATCTCTTTTACTGTAAGAATCATCCCACCTTGAGGAAGAAATGTAGTGATCTTGATCGGTGCCATATCTCTTTTGCAGGTTCTCCAGAACCTAAACACATTTCACAAAAATGACTTAAAATCACTACTATCTCAACTAAACAACCAAGCACAAGAAGTGGTTCTCCACCGGATTCCAGGCCACTCAAAAATCAGGGGAAATGAGATAGTAGAGTAACTAGCAAAAACAGGAAGTAAATGCCAACAACAGATAGAAGATTTACTATCATTTCCAGAAATGAAGTCCATCATCAAAAGCTCAATTAGTGTGAAGTGGAACTCAACTCAGCCAAGACGGATGTGTTGGACCATTGATGAAAATAAAATGGCGACACAACACATTTCCATTCTCTGGTCTATATCCTGCTGGAAATCTAGTAGGATCATGGTCCTACAAGAGTGAGCCAATGGGAGTTTGAGAATGAACACTGAAGAAGAAGAACTCAACTCACCCATGCAACCACAAAGATGGTGCTATCCACAGGCTTGGAAGAAAGGAACAAACAATCATTTTGGGTTGAGAATAGGCCACAACAGACTCAAACAACACTTGTATGGGAAGTGTGTAATTGGTGACACTGATATGTGCCCCTGTGGGCAATCTTCAGACAAGACAGAACATATTTTACACAACTGCCCACTGTACAAGAAGCAAACTGTCGCCATCTGAAACAATTCTAATGGACAAGCTCTATAGCTCTGTCTCAGAGCTGGTGACAGCCCTGATTTCATCATTGATGAAATCCATGATCATTGTCTGACTTAGACTGGAGAATGAGGAAGAAAAAGAAGAAACACATGACAACTAAAGAACAGCACTATCAATGATTACACAATATAAATATTGAGGATACATGCCAGAAGTCCTGAAGTGTATAAATGATCAGTGTCATTTATACTCTTTTAATCACCATGCACTATGTTGTATTTCTGATGACCTTTTTGTAAAAATGTATGTTTACTTTATGTTTCCAGTAATTAAAAAAAACTTTATTACCTTGTGTTTCTAATATTCATCTGACATAGAGAGTCATAGTTATCCAGAAACCATACTGAAGTCAGGTGTGTCAAGCTGAAAGGCACAGATATAAGGCTATAAACCATAACACAGCACATCCCATTCTCTTGACTACATCCTGCTAATCTTCAGAATTATGAAAATGAGCGCAAAAGAAGAATAATTTGCCTTTTAAGGCTAACAAATCTGATCTAATTATTTGTATATATCTACAGGGTGATCCAATTTTGATTTGTAATTCTGGTGATACAGAAACACAGTCTTCTGTAAGTCAGTTCATTGATGTTCCACAAACTATTGATTGCTTGCAAGGCATCCTCACTGTCATTCCCATGCAATTGTTATCACTACACATTGCTGAATTACGTAAACTTGATGTAAGTATGCTGACAATATATTTGCTGGTCATTGATGTATTGTAATTCACCTCTTAACATTTAGAAGCTTGTACAGATTTGTATTTTGTACAGAATGTACTTAGGTTTATTTGATACACATATATTGACTTTTAGTATTTACCTCTAGTCTTGATGGTATAGTGGTTGGTAGGTCCGTCTCATAAACTGTAGTCTTGATGGTATAGAGGTCCATCTCACAAATACAATTTTGTAGAACTTGCTCATAGTTCAACGTCTGATTGTCTGCATTGTACTAGCAATGCGATTGGATGTATTAGTGGTGCCTAAATATTTTGATGATGATTCTCCTCCTTCACATGCAAAGATGGCATTGAAAAAATATGTCAAGTTAGGTTATATGTTTCTGTATTCAGAGGTGGCCGATTAGTCCAATCCGGGCTCTGAAGGATCTGTTTCAGTGTGAGCAGAAATGTAGTAGATCTAGTGATGAGGGACAGCAGTTTAAAACATAATATATTAGTTGACTAGCAATGTCCCTTACAGGATATTCTGCAATTGTTTCTAAAGTACTCTTGGTTCAAAGTCTGTAACGTGTGACCAATTGGTTAATTTTAGAGATATATATATATAATTTAAAAATTATATCAATAAATTAATCATTAATATTTTTAAAATTAATTTGTTTATGGTTAAGGTTAGGAGAGTTGTGTTTTACATAATTAACCCTAACCCTAAATACATTTATGTTTAAATTAATAAATGATAAAACATTAATTGATAAATTTAGCCAAGAGAAATAATCAAATTGCTATCACACATTCCAGACATGAATCATACTCTTTATATAGTATTTGGAGTTAAAATACAGAATTTAGGTGTTTTTTGTACTGAAATACAGAATTTAGGTGTTATTTTGTACTGAAATGCAGAATTTAGATGTTATTTTGTACTGAAATACAAAATTTAGGTGTTATTTTGTACTGAAATACAGTATTTAGGTGTTATTTTGTACTGAAAAAATACTTTTTTATACTGTGGTTATTTTTAACTTGTACATAATTTAGGTGTTATTTTGTACTGAAATACAGAATGGTTCTTCTGAAAGTTGACAAATATGACTTGACTTTTACCTTTCATGACTTGTAGTTTTTAATGAAGAAATGCAGCAAAGAAAAATAGGTTGTATAGAAAAATAGAAAAATAAAAAAATAACATAAGCAGAGACAGAGTCACTCAGATGACTTCATTTTCTACCTCTTCCATGTGCGGTATTTATACATCATTTTAGGAGGTTGGGGTAACTGGATTACCACTGCCTCCACTGGTTGAAAGAAACGTGCCTTGTCATAATAGGTACATTTTACTAAACCAAATAATATTTGCGATATAGCTTACAACATATTCTTATTTGTGAATGCATGTCTGTATAATTTTATTGTCTCAATCCACCTATCTTATTTAATTTTATTTGTAGCACAATCCTATAATTTTATTTGCAGCACAATCCTGTAATTTTATTTGTAGCACAATCCTGTAATTTTATTTGTAGCACAATAATTTTATTTGTAGCACAATCTTATAATTTTATTTGTAGCACAATCCTATAATTTTATTTGTAGCACAATCCTGTAATTTTATTTGCAGCACAATCCTGTAATTTTATTTGTAGCACAATCCTATAATTTTATTTGTAGCACAATCCTGTAATTTTATTTGTTCTACAATTGTATTATTTTGTTGTCACATGATCTTCTTCTTCTGTGTTTGTTCTCAAACATCTTGTAGATAGATTAAGAGGATTTAGTCTGGAGAATAGGATGTATTGTCTTGTGATATACAGCTTAGCTGCAATATCTGTGCCTTTTGACTTGACACATCTGACTGCAGCATGGCTTCTGGGTCATTTTAGCATTCCGCGTGATGGGACAGCTTATTCTATCTGCAAACCTTCTTAGTTGACTCATACAACATGCATGGTAGGTAACAGTATGGCTATTTTTTTGCCCCCTTCAACACATGGCGATCTGTATCAAATTGAAGTCTGAGAATATTTGTGATCGAGTTAGTACTTTACTTTTGTCTTATGCCTTGCTGGCTTTTGTAGCAGATGTGTTAGACAGTCTTACAACTTCAACACTTATAAGCTAAGTCAAGGTTTCAGCTGATGAAAGTCAACTGTTCTTTTAGACATTCATGAGCTACTGAATGTATCAATGGTGCTTACAAATTTAATTATACTTGAAAACCAATGTCTTATACAGGATATACTGCCAAAGTTGGCACAAATAAAACAGTGACACAATGCATTTCCATTCTTTTTCCTGTTGGAAATCTAGTAGGACCATTCTCCTGCTATAATAAATTCGGTGGGAGTTTGAGAACACATGAAAAAAAAAATATACAAGATTTAGTAGTCGTAGCTTTCTGTCTTTCCAGATGATAGTATATACAGATTATGGTTCAATTATTATTATTTTATGTGTACTCATAGCTGTCAACTTCCAGAAAGATCATTCCATATTTTAGATCAAAATATCACTTAGAAATCCTTATTTTGGTCCCAAATTCTGTATAAAGAGTGATTCATTTCTAAATTATAAAAAATGTCCAATAGTCAGCCCCTTTGCATCATCATGTGCTGTGCTGGGTGGCGTAAGCAATCTTTGACCTCCACATTTTAGTACTGTGTGTCAGCTCTGCTGCTGACTTTCTACCATACCATGATGTCAAATTATTTTTTCTCTTTGCCATCCTCAATTTTTCCTGTATTTACATTGTACTCCAAACCATGGGATGGTACATATGTAGTGCTTGGGCATTCACAGCTCAATTCAGATGAAAGTTTATTAGGGAAGAAAGTGAGACTTTCTATTCAACCACTAGTAGTATGATGATGGGCAATGATATGGCTGGAATCTCAGTGCTACAGATGTCTGTTTTCTTACTCATTTAAAGCCCATAGATG
Organism: Meghimatium bilineatum; assembly: GCA_034231615.1. Taxonomy (NCBI): domain Eukaryota; kingdom Metazoa; phylum Mollusca; class Gastropoda; order Stylommatophora; family Philomycidae; genus Meghimatium; species Meghimatium bilineatum. The sequence continues at coordinate 49,269,215 of CM067321.1, read as the reverse complement.
CTGTTTGCCGCCCATCGTGTGCTAAAGGTTAAAACACATATGAAAGAACATTCTTCTTCTTCTTCAGAATTCATTCTCAAACTCCTGCTGGATCTCCCTTGTAGCTGGATCATGGTCCTACTAGATTTACAGCAGGATGTAGTCCTGAGAATGGAAATGCGCTGTGTTGCCGTTTTATTTGTGCTAATGGCCCATCTTCAGCAGGGAAAGAACATTCAAATTGTAGTTATGTAAATTAATTTCATAGCACATATACCAATCACAGCAAAGACCAATAAGCATTGATGCTGTTGCATAAGAAATTGTAAAAGTAAAGTATCATTTAAAATTATGGAAATATATGGTGGATATTGTATAAGACTAGCATTTTTTAAGGAATATGTTAGGACTTTCTATGGTCAATATTTTTTTTCAGTGACTATGAGCATATTAAGACTTTCTATGATCAGATTTATGTCAGCTGCTGTCTCTTTCAGTTACCTTGTTGTGCTCAACACTGAAATTATGACATTCTGTGGTCAGCATTAAGCCATCTGCCTTCTATTTCAGATCTGTTGTTGTACCCAATACTGGGGCTAGGTCACTCTAGGAGCTGGTTTTGGTAACAAAATATGTCCATCTGAAATGAGAATCATTTCCTTTATTACAGGGATGCAAAGACAATACACAAACCATTATGTTACCACAGCTCCTATTGCTGTTAGCTGATAAACGTACATGACATACAGGCCTCAACATGGCAGTTTCTGATGAAATATTACCCATAATTCTATACAATTTTGTTTTAACTCAGGTGGATTTCCCTCGAAATCTGGCAAAATCTGTCACAGTGGAATAAAATCATAGATCAAGTATTCTCCCTTTGCTGTAAGGTGTAGCATGACATTATTTCTTTCAATGCATGTATTGTAAGCTTCTATCACAATTATGTAGCATATTTTCTTGTCCTATATTGTTTGGAATGGGGTGTTGTTTCATTTGATTTTTAGTTTGTCTTCATTTTTAATTTTGTATCATCAGGGTAAACATTTAAAACTCCCTCTTTATATCAGGTAGTCTCAAGCTTATCAGAGTTTTTTAGAATTATACAAATTTAGCGGAGCTCTATCTGCAAATTTTCTATATAATTTGACTTACATGTCAGAAATGCGCAAGGGGTTATCACATTTTGTTGCTTGAGTGTTTGCTTACAGAGCTTCAGAGCTGTCTCATGTATCCTCTGTTTTCATTTGGACATAGTATTTATTATTGTAGATATAAAATAAGGTCATGTGTGGTCTCGAGTGATTTTCTCATGCCGTTTTTATGGATGCCAAACCAGCATCTAATCTGCACAGGGAAGATAATTCTTGGAACGAACCTACCGTAGATAGCCATATTTACATAATGTAACTAACTGATACCGTTTGGACTTTCTGAGGTTGCAGATTTGAATCATGCTCACAAAGTCTTGTTTATAAAGTGAATTTTTTTCCTGAAATCTCTGGACATTATCATCTGAAGCTACTGAGTTATGTACTATGAGTGATATTCATGGCAGGTAACATGCTGCTTTGTTAAGAGGGGCAGAGTACATATGGGGTAACCAAAGTACAATGAAGTTAATTTTCTGTGAATTTTGAACTAATGACAGTATTATTATTGGGTTGTAAAGAAATATAATCCACAATCCATCATGATGGATGTGAATCTAGGTCAACCTGAGCCACGAAGAGTCTTCTACGGTATGTACAAGGAATCTCAGGACCACTTGTGTCATCGTGTTGTGCTGTGTGTTTTCTTTTAACTATTTGCTATTACTTTCTATCCATATACCATTCCTGATCTTCCCGTCCATGCAATATGATCTACTGAATCCTGTTCAGTGCCTGTATCTTGCACATCCTGTTTGTTTCTATCTTTGTACCAAGGTGTTCTACATCACGGTGCTAAAACATGGTGCTAAAACATGGTGCTAAAACATGGTGCTAAAACATGGTGCTAAAACACGGTGCTAAAACATGGTGCTAAAACATGGTGCTAAAACATGGTGCTAAAACATGGTGCTAAAACATGGTGCTAAAACATGGTGCTAAAACATGGTGCTAAAACATGGTGCTAAAACATGGTGCTAAAACATGGTGCTAAAACATGGTGCTAAAACATGGTGCTAAAACATGGTGCTAAAACATGGTGCTAAAACACGGTGCTAAAACACGGTGCTAAAACACGGTGCTAAAACACGGTGCTAAAACACGGTGCTAAAACATGGTGCTAAAACATGGTGCTAAAACATGGTGCTAAAACATGGTGCTAAAACATGGTGCTAAAACAATGCCATGCTGAGTTCTCTCTTTTGTGTTATTATCATAGTCTCTGGATAATATCAAGAGTATTTTCAAGAGCAGATAAGATGAAGCTGTCAACTGGATGTATTTTTTTCTTTTATAAAGTGATTCTATTTAATAATATGAAGTTTATGTGTTGACCTAATTTACTTCAATATCAACAACACTGAACCTTTCATTATGTAACTCAGTAACTTATTGTGAGAACACACCAGTGGATGGCCTGAGACATGTTCAGGCTTCACTATCGACTCACAGTCTGTTAGGAAATTATAAATTTGGTGATGTCATGCTAAATCTGTCTCCAAAAGTATGACTGACTTGTCAACCATTACATGTAGTCTGATTTTCTGCGAATTTACATGTATGAAGCACGATAATTTATCGGCCGACCTGGTATGAAGGCGAATTCCAGAATAAAAAGATGGGGACCACATAGAGCATGCTGAGACATGAAGAAAACTATGGTCATCCAATGAATTAAACTTCATTTCAGTCATCTCAATTCATCTTGCTACTGGTTTTATATGAGGTCCGATAAGAGAGTAAGGTTGACTCTTTGCGCAGCTCTTATTCACTTAAATCAAAATCTCCAGTGCAAGTCATTATCACATCTATGAAAATTCACTTGAAGGGAAAAGGTTTTCCCATTGCCTTTAGGAACATGGAATGTGCACACACTTCCTGATAATGACTGTAATACAAATAGAACTGTTAGACAAATGGCCCTGATTGGAGAGAGCTAGCAAGGTACAATATTAACATAGCAGCTCTGAATGAAATTTGCCTTGCTGTGTTGGTCTCTGGTATGAGAAATAATACAGAAAATAATATGGCCCAGACTGATATGTACAGCTTATATGAGACGAGTAGGTGAAAAACGACAAAGACTGCTTTGCACTCAGCCAATCAAAACAGGTCAGCTCTGCAAAAGAGGTGCAGTTAATACATTCTTTTAGAGTGGAACAATAATTGCAGAAAGACACGAAGCAGGAGTTAGCTTCACTATTAAAAAAGCACTTGTTGGCAAACTAGCAGGCCCACCAAAGGCAATGTTCACCTCATGATGGTAAACGCCCCCCTGCTCTTTTGTAAGAGATGTGTAACATTCATCATCAGTGCTTATGCAACAAAACTGACAAATCTAGAAGTTAAAGATAAATTCTATGATAAACTGCAAAAAAATTGTCACTACAGTCTCAAAGGCTGATAAGTTCACTTTACTACATTGTTTAGTGATTTTGTGCTTAGTATTTACATTTTGTAGGTTACCATTGCTTTCTGAATGGTCAGAAAGCACAATTTTCTACAGTGGAAATGCAGTGCGGTACTGTGGCTGTTTAAGAAATTATCTGTATTTCTATGCCACAGAACTAGACATAATTGTATGTGCATTTGTCTATATTAACTTGTGGATAGACATGATGAACCCTTATGGGACTACAGACCATATGTTAACCTTATGGGTCTACAGACTACATGTTAACTATTGAGTTATTGTACTAGTATTATTACTATTAGTTTAATTTTTAACATGTTAACTATTGAGCTATTCTACTAGTATTATATTATTATCAGTTTAATCTTCAACAGATGAATGATGTATGCAAATTTTTAGTAAAATTTGTGTATGTTTTGATAAAAACTGTTACATTGAGACTTATTTATAAAATAGGGTAGTGTCCTTCCCCATAGCCAATTTCGTAAACAGTTCCAGTGTTTGTTAATGATTTATATTCTTGCTATAGCTTATGAACCTTCAGCTTGTGTTTTCTTTTGTAATTTATTCTGCAATTTCTATAAATGGATATTATATAATGAAATATGTGGCAAATTGATGTATTTCAGTTGAGTTTTTGAATATTTCTGTAAATAAGTATATATTACATGTGTGGCTAGTTAACACAGTCGAAATGATCATCCCATGCTCAAACTGTCCTAGGACCTTTGCGGCCCTCCATATGGCTTATCAGCCAGAAACGAACTCAAAGGACATAACTCTAATTGAATTTCATAAAGTTTTTTCTTTCTTTTTGCTTAATACCCCTTTATTCCTGGCACTGTCAGGGTAGAAGAGTTCTCTGGAGATTGATTTTTTGTGTGCTTCATATATGTTTGTTTTCGTTCACTCTTTTATTTCTGTAATCTATCATTTGCAAGGTTTCCCCCTGGCTTTGTATCCATTGTGTCTGTATAGTAATGCTTTTTGAGAGGTAGTGTCTGATGATAGTCTGGAAGCATGCAAAAACCACTTAATCTGTTATCTTCTGATGTTATCCGGAATTGGCATTGTGTTTGTTAATCTTCTGATGTTTTCGTTTCTGATTTTGTCTTTTATTGTTACTCCACGGATTCGACGTAGGCAAGTCATTTCTGTTGTAATAATTTTTCTTTTTGATTCTGCTGTTAGTTCCCACGTTTGACATTGGTACTATAGTGGTGGTATGGTGATCATTTTATATAGTGCAATTGTGGTGTTCATGCTCATATATTAGTTTTTGAAAATATGAGATATCTGTCCCAAGATCTGGTATACTATGTTGCATCTATGTTGGATTTCTTTGGTGTTTTTCCCATTTGTTGAAATGATGCTTCCAAGATAAATGAAATCTTTCACCTGTTTAAGTTGTTCATCATCAATTAGAATAGTGATGTTTCTTTCTGTTTTTGCGATTGACATTACCTCAGTTTTGTGTGTTTATCTTCATGTTAAAGTCCCTACATGTTGTGTGGAGTCTATTTATATGTTGTTGTAGTTGTTGTAGTTGTTATTATGTTGTTGCTATTATTGCTGATCACCTGCAGAAGGAAGTTTGCTCAGGAGGTTGTTTAGATTGTCTTCTTGGCAATTTTACATATGCAATCGAAATATGTGATGAACAGCAAGAGATAGAGCACATCCGTGTCACATGTCAGAGTGCATGTGGAATTTATCTTGAAAGCCCAACACTTGTTCTAACTACACATTGACTGCCTGTGTAACTACTTCTACACAAGTTGATTATTGATTAGATGTTGTGGAACCCCACATTTTGATATTTTCCAAAGTTGTTGTATGTTTACTTTGTTGAAAACATTTTCTTGGTCAACAAACATGATGTACAATTCTTTGCTGTTTTCATTTGTTTTTTCTGCCATTTTTCTGAGTGTAAAAATGGCATCTGTACAGCTTTTGTTCTTATAGAATCCCATTTGAATGTTGCTAAACTGTGGTTCTATAAAATTTTTCCAGTGTGGCTTAGAAGTGAAATACCTCTGTACTTTGTATAATCTCTTTTGCTGTTTTTTTTTTGCTTCCAGATAGGTATTATTACAATGTTTTTCCAGTCTTCTGGTATTTCTTGTGTGTTCCATATTATATTAAATAGCATATGTAACCATTTTATCGCTATATCTGCTGCTGTTTTGATTAATTCGACATGTATGTTATCGGGTCCTGCAGCTTTTTCATGAAGTTAATGTAATAAATTGTCATAATCAACTTGTGATGGATTAACAACATGATAATATATAGTTCATATCATGACATTGACAGATAAAGCAGTACATGTATATATTATAAACATAAATAGTTGAAGTGTATTCTGTACAGAACATCATCATCATCATCATCATCATCAGGTGCTGTCTTCACAACGAAGGTTGGCTGCAACAGACCTCCATTATCCCCTGTTTCTTGTTTTGGTGGTGCCCTCTTCTAGACTGTAACCTATCGATCTTGTGATGTTACTCTCACACTTGTATATCTCTACCTACCTCTTCCTTGCCTCCCTTCGACTTTACCCTCAAGTAAGGTTTTCAGCAAGGTGTCATTTATTTTAATGCGTCCAAAATATTTTATTTGCTTGATCTTTAATTCCTTTAATAATTCTTTATTCATATTAAGTGTTATTAGAACTCCTTTGTTTATTTTCTTATCTTTCCATGATGTTCTCCCTTTTCTATATATCCACAACTCAAAAGCATCAGTTCTGTCTTCTAATTGTTTGTTTATTGTCCAGGACATTGTACAGCACATTGCTATTGAAATGTTGATTTTTGAAGTGCTACTAATACATTCAATAATCATATTGTTAGTACAATTTGGATGATCTGTATTCGAACCACCTAGTTCACCATGTTCGTTTGCGAGGTAAACACACTATCAACTCTGCTACTGTGCTGACAGTATATATTATAGTATGATGATAATGACAATGAAATATCAATAACACCTATAGCTATGAGCAGGTATCTCTTGAAAACCCATAACTTTTCTGACTAAAGCTCATACCAACTTCAGTTGAGTAACTGAGACAACACATGATCTTGTAAGGTTTTACTGCAGGATTTATGCATGCATATTTCATCCCCGAAGGGAGGCATTCCAGTGCAGCAGTATCCCAGGATTACTACATTCTTCTAGATATAGCATATACTTCTTGACCAAATAGTTCATCATTCTTCACTATTCTGTCAGATTTGTTGACCAATTTGCAATGATGGTACATCTGGCATTCTCTGCCACCTGGCAGTCTGTCACAAAATGACAACGGTACAATTTTCAATGATGGTACATCTGGCATTCTCTGCCACCTGGCAGTCTGTCACAAAATGACAACGGTACAATTTTTACTGGCTTGCATCTCTTCATCATCCATTGGAATTATTTATAGATGACAGAAGTAGGAAATTGAGACCACTTGCATTTAACCCATGAGTGTGCACAATAGAACATATCTTCTTCTGCATTCGTTCTCAAACTCCTGCAGATTAGCAGGATGTAATCTGGAGAACGTTATGCGTTGTGTCATGGTCTACAGCATTGCTGCAATATCTGCGCCTTTCGGCCTGACACATCCGACTTCAGCATGGATTTGGGTCACTGACCATATATGGGATGGGACAGCCAACTCCATCCCATAACCTCCTTAGTCGCCTTTTACGACATGCGTGGAAGGTAAACATTGTTGCTATTCTTTGCTCCCCTTTCGGTCCCTGGCAACACACGGCGAATAGAACATATAATTCTAAAGATGAATATTTGAGGAGTTTTCACTGCAAGAAAATCATCACTTTAGTCACATTATTTACTAGAAGTCTACTGTTGCATGAAGGTTTGTCTGGTAGGCTACTGGTAAGACCTACATACCTTTCACTTGCAGACTGTTATAATATAGTTCATATCATGATATAGAAAGATAAACTACAAATGACAGCAGACAATATTGCGGCTTGGTTAGAGAAATAAACTACAAATGGCAGCAGACAATATTTCGGCTTGGTTAGAGAAATAAACTACAAATGACAGCAGACAATATTGCGGCTTGGTTAGAGAAATAAACTACAAATGGCAGCAGACAATATTGCGGCTTGGTTAGAGAAATAAACTACAAATGTCAGCAGACAATATTGCGGCTTGGTTAGAGAAATAAACTACAAATGGCAGCAGACAATATTGTGGCTTGGTTAGAGAAATTGTTGGAGCAGATCAACGCTGAAAAGTTCTCTACAACACTCCTTAAATTCTGCAATTAAGGCTAAATCAGTAGTTATAGTACAAGTACATGAAAAAATACAGGCCCAACATAGTAAAGCATCAATATACATGGATAACGACCTCGATATTGGCGAGCCAATAAAACAACACTTAGAAGTTTTTTTTAGGTGAAATAGAACCATTATTAAATATGTTTCTCCAGCTGAGACTAGAGCAGTCACATCACATAATCATTGGCAGAGTGCAAATTCAAGCACCTCTGTCTGATCACAGGTGCCATGAAGACTCCCAATTAACACAAAGAAGCGATAACAACTATGATAAAGTATTATTGTTGCTGATTACTTATATAACTAATAAATAGCAAAAAATAATGTCAATGGTAAATAGCACAAAAAAGGAACAACGACTTTTTCCACCTTACTGTCCAATAAGGACCTTTATCAAGAAACAACGAATCAGAAATAAACACAATACTGTCACTGTCAATACAGTAAGATGGTCTTAACAACTGCATTTCATTATATGTGAATAAAGAAAAAAGCGCAACCATGTTTAATTATAAGCAATAGATGTGCTTGTTTGAATTTTACCCACAATTGATAGACAAAAATCAGGTAAGACACTCATCACTCATTTTCTTGTATCATTGCACTTTCCAACTGCCAAATGGGAGAAATAAATCCAATTAAAAAACAAATAGTATGTGACATGATTGATGAACTATACTAAGAGAATCATGGATCCATGAATATCTGACATTTGTAGCTAGGGTAGTGAAAAAAGGAAGACACTGGAGTATTTTTGATCTATCCAGGAAAAGAAAAAGGATCCTATTTAATTAATCTACTCGAATATTCTGCTCCAACTATTCAACTTCTTCTGTGTTTGTTCGGAAACTCCTGCCGATTAGGATGAGTGGAATATGTTGTGTCATAGTTTTCATGACTACAGGAGTATTGGGCCAAAAATTTCCTTATTGATGTGTTTACATTTTTATTTAGAAAAAAAACTGAGGCACATACAAGGGGTCTAAGATATGTTTGTTATAAAATGTGTGTTCTCAGTAGTAACCTGTGGCTGCGAAACATGGACAATAAATAAAACTACAGCCAAGAGAATAGAGGCTTTCAAAATGAAGTGCTATAGAAAAGTTCTGAGAATACCATGGGTAACAAGGAAGATCAGTGAAGACATGCTAAGAAAAATCAATGCCCAAAAAGGCTGGCTTTTAAATACCATATTAAGAAGAAGTTTAAGAAGGAAGTTAGGTTTTTCAGCCATGTGAAGAGACACAATGGCATGGAAAGAATGTTGTTGGAAGAGGTGATAGAAGGCAGAATAGACAAAGGTCGACCAAGACGTCGCTGGACAAGTAATATTCAGAAATGCATGCACATGTCACTAGAAGAGGAGGGACAATTTGCCAGAGACTGCACAGATTTCAGGAGATTCATAGGAAGACTGTGTTCTGAAAAGAATATGCCACATGCCACCATGGTTTTCAGCTTGACTGCAATATCTGCACCTTTCAGCCTGACACATCCAGCATCACTATTCAATTGATGTACAGACCTTCAAAATGTGCTGCAGACATACTTACACAATAAGCAAATATCAGCAGGTAAAGGGCAATCTGAATAAGGAACCAGCATCATATGGCACATAGTGTTCCATTAATGCTCAGATGTCTATACTCGGTTCCATCTAAGAATGAAGTGGGTCACAACACACCCATATATTACTCCACAACAACAGGTGATTTTTAAACAGCATTTTAAAAAACATTATTTTTAAAAAATTACAAATATTATTTAAAAAAATTAAAAAAACAACTTTATTTAAAAACACAATTTACAATGCAATACTATTGGCACGTAACAGTCTACTAATTAGTTCTGCATCCAACAACCAATCAGAAGCACTGACCTGCTTCATTCTTAGACAGAACTTAGTATAGTCAGGGGTTGACAAAAAAACTGCCTCACTAGCGTCTCCTATCACACTTACTCAGTAGAGATGGTGCTATTCCTCAAGCTTTTATAGCATGAGCTCTGGTATACTACATCCTGGTGGCTGGATGAACCGCTGGAATTACTTTTATTTCAAACCATGATTGATTGGACTCTAAATCATGGTTTGCTGATAGCTGACGTATGACTTAACATTACACTACTGCGGCTTTCATGTCAGCAGGTAGTAGACCTATAGATAAGGGAGGAGTTTGAAGTGTTCAAAAACCTACCTTAGCAAATCTAAACATGACTTTTAGTACTAGGAACTTTGCCAAAACATCCGTAAAAACTTCTCGAGTATTGATTTTTCACAAATAGTCTTCAAATTTCCTGTCATATAGTGAAATTTACACACGGAAATTGACAAATTACTCTGTTTTTAGGTAAAACTCCATGCTTAATGTAATCATATCTGCAGCCATGGCATGTAGTTCAGTAGAATCCCTATATATAAGGCATTCTTTTATAACAAATTTCACAAACACTTTTCAAAATCCCTAATTATTTTTATTCTTTATTTCTTATACTGCATAGAGCAAATTTCTGTTATTACAAACATATTTCATAGGTCCATACCAAGTTGTTATAATGGGATTTTACTATATTTCTTGCTGAGGCTTTGTCAATAAAATTAAATCCCATTATAACAACTCCGGACCGACCCAATATTTATGTAATAACAGAAATTGCTACATAAAGTATAAAGAATAAACATTGGGAACTTTGAAAGGTGTTGTTAAATAGGGAAATATGTTATAAAAGGAAGTGCTATAGGAGGATTCCACCGTCTAAAAATTCATAACATTAAGCTTATCACAACTAAGAAATACTCTAAATTAAGATAGCAACAAAACAAAGCTTGTACTACAGTGGATACCACCACACTTTGGCAAACCAGGAAATAAAACAGAGGATATATTTGTAAAAGAAGAAAGAGCAAAAAGAGCAATGAAATTACCTTACAGGGAAAAAAAAATGGTATCATCAAAGCTATCAGAAAAGTTGATCTAGCCAAAAGCTCGATATCCAGCTCAATATAATTAATTAAGGATAAACAATTGTAGCTTCAGCATATTTCATGTCAAGATAGCAGTGTACAATATCATTGTGCTGTGTCAGATGGCATGGATAATCATTTATTAACATTCTATCAGAAGTATTTTATAAAAGTAGATTGCCATTTGTGAATATAGTTTTGTAAATGTGAATTGTATCTGTTATTAGTCTTTATTTTTCTATATATAATATTATGGAATTGATGTGGATTAAGTAAAGTTGGAATTTTATTATAATTTTATTTCAGCTTTGCTTGGTTTACTTTTCTAAATTAATTAAATTTGAGACTTGTTTTTTCATCAACAGACGGATCGACCTCGACACTTGTTGAAAACTTACACAAGCTGAGTAGAAATTTGGACATGCAAACAATGAAAGCTTCCTGAGACAAGTGAATGCTGCTTCTGAAATTTCTTGAACTAATCTTGTAAAAGTGATTGTGAATATCATGATATTTAAAACTTGTTATTGAAATATTAATTATTAATTTGTTTGGAGAAAGTAACATATCCAGAGACAGTGTCATCTCTTTTGAGCATTGTTTTAATTATGTAATTTTGTTTATATTGAAATGTAACATACTTTAGAAAAGTTGTTTTTTTCCTTGGGGAACATTTATATGAGGTATTACACACGTGCCTCACAACATATATATTTTTATGACTTGTATCATTAACACTTTACTGAACAGAAATCCAGAACATAACTTATTTTCATTACCGAGGTTGTTGGTAAATATTGGAAACAATTATCGTGCTTCCTTGAAAATTTGTGAAAAAAACAACTAAAGTCATGACAGAGTTGTGCAATTTTCAGTCCATTATAATGTATATTTGTTTAGTATGAAGGAATTTTAAAGTTCCAGTGTTATTTCAACAGCTAAAGCATATTTATTATAATCCTTATGTCATTTTATATTATTTTCAACATATCAAACACAACTCACCTTTGGAAAATTCAGAAAAAGCACATCTTTTCTTTCTTTTTCTTTTTGCATCAGGGGTAGAATAGTTCTCTATAGACAACCTTTTTTGGGTGCTTCATATATGTTTGTTTGTTGACTTTGATTTCTGTAATCCATATTTTGCATAGTCTGCTTCTGGCTTTGTATCCATGTGTCTGTATAGCAATGATTTTTGAGGGGCACTATCTGATGGTAGTCAGGAAGCATGTGAAAACCACTTAATCTATTGTTAGTTAGTTAGTTAGTTGTTGGATCATCATCACTGCAAACTGGACACATCCATAGTTGCTCTGATCTCTCCTTGAGTGTATCCACCATCACACTTCTGCTGACAGTACCGGTCCTATGCTGGTTGACCATCATTCTTCTGCGCCCTCCAAAATGTTCACCTCTAGCAACACCGCATTTCAATCCCTGATCTTTAATCATAGCCATTGAAAAGGAATCATCATCCACATTAGTCTCACTCTCGCGTGTTATATCTCTTAAGGAGTTCAAAACGTCAGCGCGATCCATTGCCCCATCGCCCTGTGCCACAATCGCACACGATGCCAGTTGATCCGCTTTTTCATTGCCTCAAACGCCCACATGTCCCAGCGCGAACATAAATGTAACCGCTTTCAAGCTCGCATTTCCCAAGGCCTCAATCCACTGTTCGCGAACGAGACCCACTTGTACCTTCTTAATCATACTCATAGAGTCACTCAAGATGCAGACCTGCGTTACCTTCTGTGTGCGTAGCCACTCAAATGCCTTGGTCACCGCCATAGTCTCCATGGTCATACTACTCGTAGTGACCGCAAAGGCACCACTTTCCTCCTTGATCGTTTTACCTGCACACTGAGCTGTAAAGGCCCAAGCACTGCAAACATGCCTAATTACAGATCCATCAGTGTATATAATCACATCCCCCTCTTTGGTATTCTCACTGATTAAAGCCTGCACTTCTTTCTCCACAGCTGTGGGACACCATTCTCTGCATTCCCTGCTAAGTGATATTACTACTCTCAAACAAGTTTCGAAATCTGTGGGTAGACCTATCCATTCCGCACCTGTTGCCACATCCTGTAATCTGCACACGCTTTGTCTTACATCCTCAGCACGTCCCATCCACGACTTTCCTCTCTTGAGTCTGCTGCCTTTAACTTTCTGTATTTCGGAATGCAACGGGTGTTCCTTATCTGCATGTATTTGAAGGTACGCCCGTGCACGGCAATATTGTAATCTATGCTCAGATGTTGGGCAGTCAAGTAGGTATCGCATAGCTCTTGTCGATGTGTCTCTTGTGCATCCCAGAATGATACGCATTGCTGCATTCTGGACTCTATCCAGTCTTTCGATCTGAGTTTGGCTAAGAGTCAGAATTGCCAGTGCATATTCCACCACAGCCACAACCAAACCCTGGTACAAAAGAAATAACAATTTTTGCTCACACTGTGCAGCAGCCATAACCTTCATTGCTGCTAAGCCTTTGCCTGCCCTTATGATAATGTGGTCAACATGTTCCCTGAAACTCAGGCTTAATCTATTGTCTTTTGATGTAATCCAGGATTGGCATTATGTTTGTTAGTCTTCTGATGTGTTTATTTCTTATTCCGTCTCTCTGACACAGAATTATTAATTCATTTTGTTACTCTAAGAATTCTACAAAAACAAGTCATTTCTACATGAGAGCATATCAAAACATAGGCACAACAATAACAGAATGACGTAGTATAATCTTAGCAATACTATTGCGAAAGTCGCATATTACTGAAGCACTCAACAATAATGCATTTAACAATTGTTGAAGATGGTCACAAAGGGTAGATAATGGAAATTTGACAATTGTTGAATTGGTCAGCAAATGGTAAAAGTATGTCTAGATTTTTGTTTGTTAGCTTTCATCTTATAGACTTCAAAACACAGTAGTGATCAAAACACAAATAGAAAAATAAAAGCGCATTCCAGGTGAACGAAAGAAAGAGACCCAAATCTTGTATCCTCTATCTATCAGTTCAATGCTTGACTAATGTGTCCTTGGAAAGATGTCCTTAGTATCCTGCAGCTGTGTCCAAAAAGGTATTCTATGCAACATGTAGTACAAACTTGTACAAATATTAAATTCCTTGATGTCAATGATATTCTCAATGGAATGACAGTTACTCTTCTTATTCTCTTTCTGTGTATTTCTCCAATTTCTGCCAGTTAGCAGTTGGGAGAATGGAATGCATTGTGTCTAAGTTAATTATTCTTCTGATATAGAAAATTAATACATTCATGGTTACTGTATCAAATATAAATGACTGTCTCTGATTGAATGCCTTTTGATACATTTGTATTTCTAAGTTAAGGCCACAATTGTATATGAAAGATTAAATTGCCATTTAGACAGTGTTACTATTCTTTTGCACTTTATTTTTATAGAAATTATAAATACTCCTGAAGAACATATTCAACGAAGACATTCATGACCTTATTCATGACCCTTTGTGCTGAGCCACATAGCATAAACAATATATCTTGCAGACATTGCTTTCAAGTCATCATAATCTTTGTTGCATGTACCGGGTACAGCATAAAATTGCAATGTAATATAATAGAACTGTAATCAGGGAGAGTGATATTCTCTACTGGTGTTATGCTACTTTTCTGAAAAGAATGACATGGGGAAACCAAAGTGCAACAAAGTCTATCCTTTATGCCCTTTGAGCTGTTTTTTTTCATCTTAGTTATTGTAAAAGTGCTATGAAGCTGACATTTTCAATGAGCAAGTTGTGTACAAAAGAACTAAGTGAAAAGTTAATGTAGGGTAATGAAGTTTTGTGAACCACTTGAGGCACTTAAGAAAATACACATAAAAGTCATGTTTCAACAAAAAGGCTTAAATTAGGAATGCAACATAGCACATGGCGAGCAATGGACAGCACTGTCTATGATCATATCACAATAATGGATGAAAACAAATGCATCTAGACATGAATACAAAATCGTAACACTTTAACTGCTACATTGTTCTCAGTAACTGATCCTAGCGGTGCTATATTCTTTCTCCAACGACTTTCCTCCTGTGCGGATTCCTTTTCTTGAGCTACAAAAATTAGAGAGCCACGGCATGACTGGCTTTTTATTTACACCAGAAAACGTATACTGCATAAATGAGATGGTTGACATGTACTAACGCTTGGTGATTTCTGAGTGAAATTGTTCTTTAGCAATGAGGGGGGATGCGGGTTAGTTTATCAATAGTGGTAAGATAGATGAATGAGTCAACTCTTGCGTAGTAGCTAAAGGTTTAAGAGACAGAGACAAAGTGAACAGAAAATTGATAGAACACAACAGAATATCTATATGTAAGAATGAAAGGTGTTAAGACTGAAGGACTAAAGGGTAACAAATTCATGGATATATTGTTTCTCATGTGCATACTGAGTACAGATATCAAACCTTGACAAACATTCCAGATAGTCTGTGCCATTGGGGTTTGCAGTAACAGATGTCCCTGACTTGCAGTAGATGTTGACTGAATCTGTCTCTGAAGTTGCTTGTCTGTGCAGAACATGGGTGCACAGGATATTATGCATACAGTGTGTATATTATACATACATACATGCATGCACACAGACATATATACATAGGGTAGGTGGAGCAAAGATTCATAGCAGGTTTATTTTGAAGCTATTGGTTTTCCTTGTGCTACATGTGACTGCTATGTCAGCTACCAACATTCCAATCTTTGCTTGGAGAGAACAAAGTTTGAAAAGTCAAGGACAAGTCACATTTAAACAGTGAGGAAAAATATTTGTTCACTGTTTGATCTAATTTTTTTCAACTGCTCATTTCTCTGTCTGCTGTTATCATTAATATTGTGATTTTTAAAATGTTTAAACTGAAATATATATTATGTTGTTAAGTTCTTAAGCACATTACCTTACAGGCTACAATTTCAATTTTAATTTCAATTTGAGGGAAGTTATAATAGTTGCTAACAATGTAATTTGGTGTAAAAATCCACACAGTTAGTGGGGCACAAGTTAGCATTCAAACCTTTGAGGAATCATTCTTCAGTAAGACCTAAGTCATGAGGAAATCACAGAAGCGGA
Organism: Meghimatium bilineatum; assembly: GCA_034231615.1. Taxonomy (NCBI): domain Eukaryota; kingdom Metazoa; phylum Mollusca; class Gastropoda; order Stylommatophora; family Philomycidae; genus Meghimatium; species Meghimatium bilineatum. The sequence continues at coordinate 49,253,292 of CM067321.1, read as the reverse complement.
TCCACAGCTGGTAGAGACAGATAGGCTCCTATATATGATTATAACGATCAAGCAACGTTACACAGACATGATTAGCTTCAAAATTCAACTTAGCAGACATCTGGTATACCTTATTTTGTTCGAGATTAAAGTTATATAATTATAGTAAAAAGTAAAAGTAAACTCAACCCATAGCATTTATTAATGCTGCAGGGGTGTGAGATGTTAGTGATCTCATATTTCAGTGGCTTCGCTATATGAGGACGGTAGCCATCTTCTTTCTCTCGCAGTCTTTACTTCCTGGATTAATCTGATACCCAATTAAGGCTGAGTCGACCTGGGTGCTGTTGTGGTCTGAAAAACATTTCCGCCTCAACTGGAGAATGAATCCAGGACCACTAATATGCGAAGCCAGTGCTCTAACCACTGCTCTACATGGCTCCACTGTGTAAAGACAAGCAGTGAATCATTTTGCAATTTTTGTCAATTCCCCCTCAATTACATATATAGTTTTTTGTCACCTTTTTGTCTGCTGATCTTGCCCCATCCAATGGACCAAAGATCACATTTTACACTTTTTCATAAATTCTCATTCTATTGTCTATCCTATATTTTCAATACCATCACTAATGTATGATGGATAGATAAGTTATACAATGAGAATTTGTGAATTTTTACATGTAATGACTGAGAATTTCAAAACTTGTACTCTTTATGACTAAGATTTTCAACAAATGACCTCATGGTTGAGGTTTTTTAACTCTTAAGGACTAGGATGTTTCTACTAGTATTTCCATAATTTTTTGTTCTTTGTTGCATATTCATTAAAAGTGAAATTTTTTGGAGATTATAAAATACCATATAATAACAAAATATATATGCATATATAATACATCAAAGTAAAGAAATGGAATATAGAATTATAATATGATAACACTTTACTTTTATTCTAGATATTAAATTTATGACAATATTTGCAAGATTTTGCAATGTATCTTTTTAAGAGATTATCTAGGATTCCCCAATTTTTGCTTCCCTACTGTTTCCACATCTGATAACTTGCTGTATGATTATTTAGTTATAAATAGCGCAACTGTCAGAGGATGTCCAACAAAGTGAAGAGTGCCGCAGTAACAGAAAGGAAGAGTGCCGCAGTAACAGAAAGTGATTTATTTGATTATTTAGTTGTTTCTTCTATCATGTGGCTGACATATTCTCTTTTCTGGATTAGTAATGAAACTGATGGTTTATGAACACTTCTCTTATTTTTGCAGTGGTCTTATTTACATTCCATTGTATATAATAATAGCTGTACATCACTGATGATGATGACAGTTCCAGACCTTATTTGTTTCATAATTCTGGTGGGTGTGCAAATGACTGAAAGTTCACTCTTGGTGTATAATTCCCTGCCATATTGTGGACATGTGTGATCAGAATTGGGAATCTGTGTGTTTCTTGTTCTGTTGTTTCATGCAGCCCATTTTCTACGTGCCTCTGAGATTTGATGCTTCTCATCTATACAAGCACCTTTGCTGCACTAAATTTGGCTATTTTGAGTGGCAGACTCCCAGAATGTGGCATTGATGTTTAGGAACCATTGTATAGGAACCCTTTCACTCTCATAACGTTCAAGCAAAGCCACCATTCATTCCTAACTTCGCCATAAATGGCAGACATAGTGATTTAAATTTTTTTTCCACTTGATACCGGAGCTGATTTTGTTTCCTCTCGCTTGTTACATGACAAGTAAACCTGTATGACATTTATAAAAAAACCTCTACCATTTATCTGTAAATTTGACTGGGATTCATAAAAATTGGTTACAATTTATATTTATTATTCATTTTCTTGCACAATCACTTTTCATATTTACAGTTATTTCCTATGCCCTTGGAATTTATGCATTGAGTTGTTTCTGATCACTGGGACTGAAAGCTCTAAACATTTGTTTACAAGTGTGCCTAGTTGAATTTCTATAACCTCAGTTTAGAGCAAGAGTTGGCAGCTGATAACCTCCAGGCCAAATCTGTGCTGCCAGTACTCAAACAAAGATCTGAGTCCTGGTGCTCCTAAAAAAAGTAATGCAAGTGCTGGTTTTAGATGCATTTTGTCAAATGATGCTACATTCTATAGCATCAGTGTAAAGAGTAAACTATATGCATTTTATCTACAAATGTTTCATACTACAATTTCAGTTTAGAAACTAGATGAATTTGTCCATAAATGTTACATTGTTACATACTATAACTCAGAGTGAACTACACGAGAAATATTTTCACATTTCAAAGTCAACAGTTACAAATGTTTTATGATTTCAAGCATCTATTGCATATTTGTGGGTTTGTGCTTAGAGAAATTATTAGTGCGTGTTTACACCGCACTAACATTTTTAATAATGATAATTTATATACGTTTATAATATTTTGTTTCCTAAAATTGATACACAGAAAAAACAATAGTCTAATTATACATTAGTATTTGGATACATACACATATGAGTACATACATACAAGCTCAAGTCAGCTCATTCGACAGGCTGTGCCTGCCAGAACGAGTAAAACATTACAATTAAATTCCACACTTGAAGTTAAGTATACATAACAGCACTGACAGTAACAAAAAAAGATAGAATAAACAATGACACTATAAGAATCACATTTTTATATTTGTGATATAAATGTGATATAAGAGTTTATCACATTTATATATTTGTTTTGAAATCCATATATTTTTTTAATTGCCTAAAGCGATGGTTGATGGATGCTGTCTAAGGCTTTTTGAATATCAACAAAGTTTATTATGAGATTAAATCTAAATTCTAAACATTCTTCAATTATTGTTCTAAGAGTGAATATATGATCAAGGCAGCAGTGACCTGGTCTAAAGTCTGCCTGCTCTTCTCTAAGTCTTTTGTCAAAGGATGTCTTTACTCTTGCAAGCATCATATTACAAAGAATTTGGATGAATCATGGGAGTAATTTTTATTTCAAACTAAGAATAATGAGCTAACTAGAATCCCTGGTCTGCTGGTTGGTGGGCGAGTGGCATAACACTATATTATCAGAGTTCCCAAGTGTGTATCTATACCTACAGTCAATTTATACTTGTATTGAACACCAGCTAGCTCATAAAATCCATGGATTTAGGTTTTGCATTCATCTGCAAGTATGAGTTGCAAAGCAGTCAAGTTTATAGAAGAGAACATGAAATTTCAAGTGGAATCTGCAAGTGCTCATTGAAATTCAATTTGAAATGAATTAGGTGTATTTTTTTGGTAATGAGAACATTTTTTTTAAATGCATAAAAATAAACGACCTGAAGCATCGATACAAATACTATTTTACTAGAAGATTAGAAAATCTTGGATTGACGACATCAAGGAACGGTCAGAGCATAATTTTTCTACATTCATCCATATGACAAATGTATTTGGAGCAGGGCTTTTTGTGTTGATGTGGCACCCTTACAGCCATGACCATTTATTTATTCATTATTACTAGTATTATATTTGATTAGAAACCTGTTTCTAGGCTTAATATTTTACATTATATTGCTTCACTTCCATTCCAGCTTTCATATTCTATCATTGAATATGCTCACTTTCTTAAGATAGTGTGCTGTTTTTCTTACATGAATACACTATTTTCCCCTATGCCTTCAATTACATCATAGCTAAGATAGTTCTATCATTACATTGTGTGAACATAAAACATGTTATCATATCAGACGAAGTTTTCTATTACCATGTATCTGTTTTCCTATAAACAGAAGGTTGTGTTTCATGTCTGACTCAGCAAAGCACCTATCCAAACTGTTTTGATTTATTTAATACTTTGTATATTGTGTATTGTTATTTACTGCACTGCTTACTGGCTTATGAGCTATCATGGGGAGGAGTTATCATGTTAACATCAGGAGTGCAAGTTATCATCAGTGCACATTGGTTAAGTCCACAGGTGCTCCAATCCTGATCTCAGTAAATCCATCAATCGTGTTTCTGGTTTATATATTGGTTACATTGTATTTTTTAATGACTCAAATTATTAGTTACAACTATATTTTTTCCCAGCGAATTTATCATTTCTGAATGTGTTATTGTTTTATTTTCTAAATATCCAAATAGACATCTTCACAGGTGTCCTTTCACTCATAGAAACCCTATGAAGCAAGAATAACTGTGGTTTATGTTGCAGTAAACCTTCATTGTAGAGACAGCACTTAATTTCGATGTGTGCTTGTGTAAAATTTCTGGGGACCAAGACAAAAAACAAAAATATGTGCTAGCGGACTCGCTTGAAAAGTTAGCTCAGTGCTTCAAAAGGTGTATAATCAATGGACACATGCATATTACACCATTCCAGGAAATGAAGCAGCAGACAAACTCATCAAAGAAGGTGGGGCATTACAACAAATAGACATAAGATGAGGTAATCATGCAGTGTATAAATCCCTCTCAAATGAATCTGGGATAGTAGTGAATACTCAGATAAAATAAAAGATGATGCCTACAATCAACTCTCCAGACGAGACCAGGTGAACATTTTTTGACTATGCACAGGACATAATGGACTGTGTATGTGTCATCACATATACCATAAGTACAAGATTGGCACAAAAGAGTTGTTCACCTGTGGTATCAACCTTATACCAGCTGAACACCTGTTGCATACCTGTTCAACATATGATGAAAAATGAAGAAGCACTCCGCCATATTATGTCTCCTTTCATGAACAACTTTATGCTACTTCTGGAAGCCTGGTGTTGACTTCTACCATTATCAGAGGCATTGATGTGTATTTTAAAAATAGAATGAAAAAGGTTTTCTAAACCATTCTTAAATTTCCATCTCTCATATTTTTTAATCTATACTTTATCATCTCATACATTTGATTTATGAGGGATATTTATACAATGATTACATGACATTTTTGTGTGGTGCATAATTCAACTCTTGTTGAATTATGTTAATGTATCTTGAGTGTTAATAAAGTGGGTGCCATTATGAGGAATATATATATTGTAATCAGTTATAACTTTATTGACATGTTTGAGTCTCATTGTTTTGTGGACATATCATCATCATCTGGCGTAGGCGGTCATGGCTCTACACAGCTCTCCACAGCTCTCTGTCCACAGTATTATGTATCAAAGTCGTTGTTTCCTTGCCGTGCCGGTTGTCAATCTGTCTAATATTTTCCCACGTTGTCGCCCTCTGTCTCTGTTGCCTTCAATTTTGCCTGTTGTGACTATGTTCTCTAAACCTGCCTGTCTCATGAAGTGGCCAAAAAAATAAGATTGCCTTTTTCTTATATTGTTGATTAAGTTCCGTTTTGCATTTGACTCTTTCAACACCTCTACATTAGTTTTTCTGGCAGTCCATGGTATTCTCAGCATTCTTCTGTAGAACCACATCTCTGTTGCCTCTAATTTCCCACTTTCCAGTTCGTTTATTGTCCAAGACTCGCACCCATATGTTAGTATAGGGGTTATATAGCACTGCAGAACTTTCTTTCTCACCTCTAATGACAAGGTCATATTACACAGTATAATTTTCATTTTTCTGAATGTTGTTTTTGGCTGTCCTATTCTGCTTCTTATTTCTGTTTAACTTCTTCCATCTGCTGTAATCGTTGAACCTAAATATTTGAATTGGTGGACCTGTTTTAATACTATATCATTCACTTTGATCTTGCAAGGTGTGTTATTTTGTTTCTTTGAAATAACCATTACTTCTGTTTTCTTGATATCTAGGAAGAGGCCTTTCTCTTTACTTTCTGTGACCACTACATTAATTAAATCTTGAAGGTCTTCCTCACTTTTTGCCATCAGAGCAGTGTCATCCGCATATCTCAAATTATTTATGTTATGTCCTCCCACTGATATTCTTGGGATATCAACTATTGCACGCAATATGTTTTCACTGTATAAAGAGAACAGGTCTGGTGAAAGCATGCATCACTGTCTGACTCCTTGTTTTATTTGTTGAAAAGGGCCAAATTGATTTCCTACTCTTATTGCTGCTGTTTGTTGCCAGTAAATGTTCTTGATTATTCTTAAATCCTTGCTGTCAATGTTCAGATTCTCTAGCATGTGTATAATTTTGCTATGTTTAACTTTATCAAATGCTTTAGTGTAGTCTACAAAACATATAATGACAGAATGATGTTGCTAAAGATCAAAGCAAAACCGTTTGATCTGGCCATTATACAAACTTATGCACCGACTACAGATTACACTGAAGAAGAAATAGAACAGTACTACGAAGATCTACAACAACTACTCAAACCAGTAAAATCAACAGATATTTTAATAGTCATGGGAGACATGAATGCAAAAATAGGAAAAGAAAGACATAAGAACATTGTAGGGCAATTCGGACTAGGGACAAGAAATGACAGAGGAGAAAGACTTATACAGTTCTGTGAGGAGAACAATATGATCATATGTAATACATTCTTTCAACAGGAAAATAGAAGATTATATACATGGAAAAGTCCTGGAGACAGAAAGAGGAACCAAATAGATTACATTATGATTAACAATAGATTTAGAAATAGTGTCAAAAACATCAAAACATACCCAGGTGCAGATATCAACTCTGACCATAATCCAGTGATGTGCAAAATAAATGTCAAACTTAAAAAGATAGTAAATAGAGGAATCCAAGAACCACAGATAGACGCATCAGCACTAAAACAACCAGACATACAACAAAAATACCTTGTAGAAGTAAGAAATAGATATGAACATCTAATGATAGAATGCATGGAACAATACAGAAGGGAAAATCCAGAAGAGAAAATAGACAATAAATGGGAAAGCCTAAAGAAAAGTATTCAAACATCAAGTAAAAATTTACCAACAAGAAATACCAAGAACAAACAAACATGGATGACAGATGAAATATTAGAGAAAATGACAGAAAGAAAGAAAGCTAAAAATACACCAAAATACTCAAGTATAGACAAGGAGATACGTAACATGTGCAGAACAGCGAAAAAACAATGGCTAGAAACAAACTGCAATGAAATAGAGGAGATGTCCATACAACAGAAGACAAAATTAATACATAAGGAGATAAGGCTGATCACAAATAAGAAAAATCCTATTAATGGCGGTGGCTGCATAAAAGATAAAAATGGTAAAATAATATTTGATAAAACAGAAGCACTCACAAGATGGGCAGATTATGTAACAGAACTGTTTGACGACCAACGGAACAAAAAACCAACAATACACAACAATGATGGACCAGCAATACTGAAATCAGAAGTAGAACATGCAATAAATTCAATAAAATGTGGAAAAGCTCCAGGCTCTGACAACATAACAGCAGACATAATAAAAACTCTAAATGAATTTGGTGTAGATACTATCACAGAAATATGCAATGACATATACGAAACAGGACATATACCTAAAGACCTAACATCATCAATATTCATACCACTACCTAAGAAGCCCAGGGCTGTGGACTGTACAGAATATAGAACAATAAGTCTAATGAGCCATCTAACTAAAATACTTCTCAAGATAATACATGAAAGAATTAAGAACAAGATAGACATGGAGGTCGGTGAAGAACAATTCGGTTTTAGGAAAAACAAAGGAACCAGAGAAGCTATACTGAGTATCCGGCTAGTGATAGATAAATATATAGAAGTCCAAAAAAGTATCTATATTTGCTTCATAGACTACAGCAAGGCCTTTGACATATTGTCCAACATGAAAAATTAATCAAATGTCTTCAAGAAATAGGCATAGATGGAAAAGACATCAGGCTGATTAGAAATATATATTGGGAACAAACTGCATCAATAAGGTGTGAAAACAGTTACTCACCGTACATAGAAATAAGAAGAGGGGTAAGACAAGGATGCATTTTATCACCAAGCCTATTTAATATCTACACAGAGAATATCTTTAAAAATATAGAAGAAATACCAGGACTCAAGATCAATGGGAAAATAATAAACAACATTAGATATGCAGATGACACTGTTCTTTTAGCAGAAAGTGAACATGAACTACAAAGACTAATAGATCAAGTCAATAAATCAAGTAATGAATATGGACTGGATATAAACATTCAAAAAACAAAAACCATGATAATCAGCAAAAACACAGAAGAACAGGAGGTAAACATAAACATACAGGGAGAGAAACTACAACAAGTAAAACAGTATCAATATCTTGGATACATAGTCACAAATGATGGCAGATGTGAAACAGAAGTTAAAAGGAGAATAGGAATGGCTAAAAGTACCTTCAATGACATGAGGAAATTATTAATATCTAAACAAATTACAAACAAGTTAAAAATGAGAATTATAAAATGCTACATCTATTCCATATTAATGTATGGCTCAGAAACATGGACACTAAATAAACAATTAGAAGACAAAATTGATGCCTTTGAGATGTGGGTATATAGAAGAATAGGGAGAACATCATGGAAAGAGAAGAAAACAAATAAAGGAGTGCTAAAAACACTTAATATGAAGAAAGAACTACTAAGAGAAATAAAGATCAGGCAAATAAAATACTTTGGACACATTAAAAGACATGACACCCTATTGAAGACCTTACTTGAGGGTAAAGTCAAAGGGAAGCGAGCAAGAGGTAGGCAGAGATACAAGTGGGAGAGTAACATTACACGATGGACAGGTTACAGTCTAGCAGAGTGCACCACCAAGACAAGAGACAGGAGATGTTGGAGATACGTTGCAGCCAACCTTCGTTGCGGAGACGGCACTTGATGATGATGATAAAACAGAGGTACAGATCTGTTTTTATCTCTATAGACCTCTCTATTAGTGTTCTCAATATATAAATATCATTGTTGGTACCTTTGCCTTCTACAAAGCCACATTGTTCTGGACTTATTTCTGATTTTATTTTGTTTCTCACTCTCTTGATGATGATTCTGAGAAGTATTTTGGTTATTTGGCTCATGAGGCTGATTGTACGGTGTTCTTCACATTTGGTGGTCCCTGGTTTATTAGGTAAGGCTATAAATATGGACCTCATTAAGTCATTGGGTATGTTTCCACTGTTATATATGTCATTCAGCAATTTTGTGATTATTTCAACTCCAAAGTCATCTAAATATGCTAATTCTTCTAATTTGATATTGTCTGGACCTGGGGCTTTGCCATATTTCATGTGTCTTAGTGCCTCCCTTATTTCTGCTGTGAGTATTGATGGACCCTCGCCGTTATCTTGTTTGTTTATTTCTGGTCTATTGTGGACATATCATATCTGAACATAAACGTAAAACATGTTCCATGTAACATACATTGGCATTAGCTGGTTAGCAGGGTGTAGTCCGGAGACCAGAATGCATTGTAACATGGTTTTACAGTATGCGAAATCTGCGCATTTAGGTATGACACATCTTACTTCAGTGTGGCTTCTGGGTCATTTTGGCACTATATGCGATGGAGTGCATTGCTTTGTGGTTAGAACACCGTTTTCAGACCCTTAGGGTCCCGGGTTAAATCCACGGTTGTGACAGAATTTTTTTTCTTTCGAAGGTACAATAAAAATCCTTCCTGTACATGTCGAGGTGTCTGCTAGGTAAAGCGGCCTTTATTTTCACAGTCTATAGAAAACCTCCCTGCACTTCTTCACATGAAAACATGCAGTTATGAAATATTGTTCAAAAAATGTTAATGAGATGGACAGCCAACTCCTCCCCAAAAACTTCCTTAGTCTCCTATTGTGACATACATGGAAGGTATACACAGAGTTGCTATTCTTTACTGCCCTTCAGTGCCCAGGCAAAACACACGGGCGTGCCAGTAGGTCCTATATTGCCAAGGGTCACGTCTGATGTGTCCCAATATATTAAAATGTTTAACATCACTGGCGTAGATTGTAACGCATTGAACTGTGAACACACCAGTAATGACGAGATGATTTGAGCTGTGTATCATATCACGGACATCTAGATGCTAGATACAAGCAAGAACGTAGATAGGGTGGGAAGGGGTTTAAACTCCCCTTTCCAGCAAATCAGAATATGACTTTTAGTACTATGAATTCGGCCAAAAGGTGGGTAAAAACTTCTCCTTTAGCGATCTTTCAGAAAAATGTCAAAAATTTTCTTACAAAAAAAAAGTAAGTTACTGATACACACAAAACCAGGCGAAAGACTTTTTATGAAAACATTGAAGGTCAAACTCCTTCTTACTGAAAACGTATCTACAGCCATGAATATAAGCAAGGCCTATGAATAGGATATTGTCATGTCAATTTAGCTGGCATTTTTTCTTCTTGTTCATAGTTTAACATGTCTACACAGCAGGTTTTCTTAAAAAATGCTTCTGTACTTGAAGCCTCCTTGGTGCTCCAATACAGATTTCTGTGGATGTCATTAGAAATAATGTATGATGACGTGTTTTCTGAGAATTGCAAACTGAAAACCTCTCTCTGTTACACAGTGGCTATCGATAGTACACATGCCGTACGCTATTATTTCTTTTTGTTTGTAATTAATTATGGTGTGTATGGAAAAATTAAGTTTACCAGACGCAAATATTGTTAACTTTCTTTCTACAACTCCTGTGTGTAATTTATCATACGAACAATGATGTGTGTTGAAATTGCAAAGACCAACTCCATATTTGTCAATAAAGAATTTTGTAATAATAAAAATGGACATTATCAATCGTCCTCGTATGACAGATTTCCTTGGCTGTGCTTACAAACAAAAAATGTTTTGCTATGTATATCTATTGTTTGAGGCCAAAGACTATGAATGGTGCAAGGAAGGCATTTGTGATTTAAGAGCCTTTATTAGAAAAGCAGTAAAACACCAGTCATCAAAACAGCATCTATTACACAACGAGGCATTTCATCAGATTGGCAAGACACGAATCAACCATATGCTATTGAAAGCTGTGTGACTGCAAGCAGTAAAACGTAATGAGATTGTGTCTTCAAACAGACAATGCTTGCGCGAATCATTCAGTCTTTCATATCTGTAAGTAAACAGGAGCTATAGTCCGTTCAGAATCGTTTGCCGAGATGTTAAATTATTTTTATCAAAAACGTATTGTTCATTTGGATTGATCATTTGAAGTTAGGTTTAGAATAATAATGTCGCTATAGAAATATTTTTTTATCAAAGAAATGTGATCCAGTATCAAAGATACCTTATTTAACCTATATTAAAAAAAAGTTAATCTAAATTATAAACAACCGCTGGATTATGTAGATGCTTACATCTCACATCTGATTATTAAATATAAAGGCATGACCCTCACGGTAGAATGTGCACCGTTCTAAAAGTAGTTGTTTCCACTGTACATTTGTATAAAGCAATGTTACATATGGAAATTCCCGTTTAGCACCAAATATTATTTTTCCTGAACTTAGAATTATGTGAAATCAAAAACGGCTATTGACTCGATTTCAAGTCACAAGTCAGAGGCACGTCTCAATATTTACAGAATGTAGGCGGCACTAAGCATATTACCTTCTGCAAGTCTATGTGAGAATGAATCTGAAAGCGAAATATTTTACTGAGCATAACATTGCTATAAAGATTTATCAATACTTCTGCAGAGAGCGTAAAAAGGGACATCTTTATTGTTCTTTATCAAATCCTGAGAAGAGAACAATGCATATTTTAGGTTTGTGTAAACGTTCATTTGATCGAATAGTGGAAGCAAGCGGATATTTATTGCCAACAAATTCACGAAAGCAAGGAAGGAAAGAAAAGATAGACAGTTTCGATAAGGACCTAGTAAAAAGAGAAATATGTAGAATTTTTGATAAAAACGAAGAAGTGACACTTAGAAAGTTGAAGATTTGGCTGAAAACTAATAACGACATTGAAATATCAAAAACTTTATTATGGAAAACTGTAAGAAATGCAGGCTTCACCTTTAGAAAGTATGCTGGTGGAAAAAACATTATTTGTGAAAAGCCACATCTGGTAGCTCTTAGAAGCAAGTATTTACGTGAAGGGAATGCGCGAGAATGGTTATGATATTGTGTATTTAGATGAAACTTTGATCAACGCTCATCATACAAATGAAAAGGAATGGCAGTTAGCAGATGGAAGTATTAAAAGATCAGTACCAAGTAGTAAAGGGCAACGTTTGATAGTTGCACATGCAGGTAGCAGACATAATGGGTTGTTGCAGAATGCTCATCTAATTTTCATTTCAAAATCCATTGACAATAGAGACTACCACTCCGAAATGAATGGGCACATATTCGAAGACTGGATCGAAAAAAGTATTCTTCCAATATTAGATAGACCTTCTTGTCTGATAATGGACAATGCTTCATACCATAACGTAGTGAACGTAGAAGATAGAATCCCAACATCATCAAGTACAAAAGATGCAATCAAAACGTGGCTCATAAAAGAACACATACCATTTACCGACAGGTACTTGAAACCCGAATTGCTTAACCTTGTAAAACAGACACAACGAACAAAGATATTTAAAATAGACAAGTTAATTGAAGAACATGGTCATAGATGTTTGAGACTACCTCCATATCATGCACACTTAAATCCTATAGAGCTAATTTGGGCAAAAGTTAAAGGACACGTAGCATCTACAAATACAACTTTCAAATTATGTGATATTGAGACTCTTACAAATCAGGCTCTATCAAATATACATAAAGACTACTGGGTGAAATGTGAGGATCATGTGTTACGCCAAGAAGAGGAATATTGGAAAAAGGAAGGTTTGTTGTTTGTTCAGCCGAAAACAGTAATCGACCTATTTGACTCGTCTGATTATGAATGATCATTACTCTGATTAAGTCTACACTAAAAAAAGTTTGATTTGCAAAATTTACAAGTTGATTTGTAAAACATTTCATTGCTCAATACCACCCAACAATTCAAAAAAATGTTATAAGCAAACCATCAACCATTACTTATAAAAATTAGCCCGCTTGATTCAATACAGAAGTTCAGATATCTTGGATCAACTATTACAGACAAAATTTCCTTACATGAAGAAATATATGTACTTATTTCAAAGGCAGCGACAACATTTGTGAAACTCACACCAAGAGCATGGAACAATATCAAATTGACTCTACGAACAAAAGATATATTTTAAATTTTTTTTACACCTGCCACCATGTAAAATATTGTGGACACGCCTATGGGTCATCATTGCACTAGATTACTGTAAAATATTTTGTTTATGGTCGAAATAATATTTACATGGGCTAACATCAAAAGAATTCGCCGCTTTCAAATAACCGTTACAGCTAGACATCAAGTAACACATATGTTTTCGCGACATGGACATTTTAACAACGTATGCCAAAATTCATGTGAAATCATCAAGAACTTTTTGAATTATAAATCATAACATCTCGGCAAACGATTCTGAACGGACTATAGCATTCTGAGGACACAGAGAGGATGAAAGTGCTGTAAACAAAGGAAATTATTTAGAATTATTAGAATTACTCACTAGTTCAAAATGAGTCCATAGGGAGAGATAACTTGCAGTCGTCTTCACTTCTAACAGGCACTACACCAGACATCCAAAATGATTTAATTGAGGCAATAACTGATGCTATAAATTAGCGTATCAAATGTGAAATAAACAAGTCTCCAGTTATTTCCATTCAAGCTGACGAGACTACATGTGCCATGTAAAGCTCAAATGAGCATAATATTTAAATATTGTTTGAATGAAAGAATAAAGGAAATATTTGTTGGTTTTTATGTTTCCAAAAACAAAACTGCTGCTGGATTATCTGACGTCATAATAGCAAGTTTTGCATGACTGGGATGTAGAGGGAAAAAAGTTGTAAATCAGACATATGATGGCACCTCAACAATGGCAGGGAGACGAGGAAGAGCTCAAACACTAGTGAAGGATTTGTGCCCACATGTTCTCTTTTATCCATAGTCTTACAAGATCTTACAAGTTTTATACAAGGTCTTCTTGCAAACATAAATAACATAGAGACAGAACAATGTTGCTTCAAAAGCTATAGTAAACTTGAATTTACTATAATAAAACAGCATTTACAACTATATTACAACCATGTCTTTGAAAGTTAAATTCGTTTCACTGAAAAGTATAACTATGAGATTGTACACATATTTTTCACAAGAAGCGCACGCTGTACTCTATTTTACAGTATTTCTGAGCCCTCAAAAAGCACAGTGTTCCATGGGTATACGCTACAAAACACTACCAGGGTAGTTACGCAAAGATAACCGTAATTTAAAAACAAATCAAAAGAAACGAGAGGAAGAAAAACTGTTGTAGATAATTTCAATGAAGAAATTATTAATAGAGCATATTATAGACTTTTGGATTGCAAAAAAGCATTGACTTTAAAGACACTGAGAACGTATCTGGATTATCACAACAAGCTGATATTATATATAGAGATGAAACTTGGATAAACGCTCACCACACTAATGGGAAAAAAATGGCAATCCGTAGAAGGTACTATTAAAAGATATAGGCCTATACCAAGCTGCAAAAGTCAAAGATTAATAATGGTACATGTTACGTGAGCAATACACACAAAAATCACAGACAAATTAGAAAAACTACCAGTACATACTACAACAACAGTAGAAGAATGAAAATTATTCAAAGTCGCTATCATACAAGCCGCAGAATCATGAGGATACAAGAACAGAAGTGTAAAGAAACAAAAAATAACAGCATGGTGGAATGAAGAAGTAAAAAAAAAGTTACAATTAACAGATCAAGTGGTTTTTCACACACTTCCAGATTACCAACAGACAGCATGCCAGAAATGGCCATGACATATAAACCTCACGGCTATAAATCCAGTGGCAGACCATGTAAGAAATGGATCACAGAAATTTTAAAAAAGCCACAGAAACAGCTTACAAACAGCACACAAGAAGACTATCTCCAGGAAAACTCTTCTACCCCTGACGCACGCATGTGGTTGCGTCTGTGGGTCTCACCAATGACCCACTAGACAAACCACCGATGCAACAGAAAATCTTAGTAGATGACATGCAGTTATATTGAGGTTATCTTCTTGTAGAAGCTTCATGGCATGTCATCTATACAATTATGCTTTTATTTTGTTGTTGAAATGTGTTTCATGATTACTTGAATATATGTATGCACCCTCAGTGGTTGGGAGGGAGCCAGAGATGTACTGTGCAGCACTGGGATGGAGGAAACTGACAGCACTGTTTTTTCCTATGGCTGAGGCCCATCATAGAGGCACAGTGACTCAGGACGTGACAATCCTTTTGACTTGAACATTTGGTTGCATGCCTGGAGCAATAGAAAAGTTTGGCATAACCAGTAGTCAATTGGTGGCGGGGAATGAGCACAATGAAGCATATCATGGTTGCAGTGCATAGGTTGAAACCTACCTTCCTGGAGGTGTGATAGTTATTCTCTGTCTCTGTCCCGGGGTGGGCCGAAAATACACAGACTTCCCAGCAATATAATGCCATTTAATGACATTGGGTCAAAGGACATGAGTCCATGGACCGCTAGATCAGCAACCAACCAACCAACCAACTCCTGACGCCGTAAGGAGACAGCGTATACGTAGATAGATAGATAGATAGATAGATAGATAGATAGATAGATAGATAGATAGATAGATAGATAGATAGATAGATAGATAGATAGATAGATAGATAGATAGATAGATAGATAGATAGATAGATAGATAGATAGATAGATAGATAGATAGATAGATAGATAGATAGATAGATAGATAGATAGATAGATAGATAGATAGATAGATAGATAGATAGATAGATAGATAGATAGATAGATAGATAGATAGATAGATAGATAGATAGATAGATAGATAGATAGATAGATAGATAGATAGATAGATAGATAGATAGATAGATAGATAGATAGATAGATAGATAGATAGATAGATAGATAGATAGATAGATAGATAGATAGATAGATAGATAGATAGATAGATAGATAGATAGATAGATAGATAGATAGATAGATAGATAGATAGATAGATAGATAGATAGATAGATAGATAGATAGATAGATAGATAGATAGATAGATAGATAGATAGATAGATAGATAGATAGATAGATAGATAGATAGATAGATAGATAGATAGATAGATAGATAGATAGATAGATAGATAGATAGATAGATAGATAGATAGATAGATAGATAGATAGATAGATAGATAGATAGATAGATAGATAGATAGATAGATAGATAGATAGATAGATAGATAGATAGATAGATAGATAGATAGATAGATAGATAGATAGATAGATAGATAGATAGATAGATAGATAGATAGATAGATAGATAGATAGATAGATAGATAGATAGATAGATAGATAGATAGATAGATAGATAGATAGATAGATAGATAATAAGAACTATAAACAAGGACAGGGGGAAAACGAGAAGCAGTTGGATTTTTATAACATCAATATAATAGTGAACATATCAAAACAACACATCCGATGTGACACATCTATCAATGTAAAGACATGTGTAATATTAATATTCCCTTGTTGGACCATACTGATAATCGTTAAACATAGTAAGCTGTTGTCATTTAGTGTTTCGCCGAGAACGGAAATTCTCTCAAAAATATTCATGCAGAGCAAATTAAAAGGTGTTAGACATGAGAAAAAAACAAACAAAAGGCCCAGACTGATAATATTAAATGCTTGACACTGTTTCAGAAAATGTTTTAATAGAATATTTCAGAATCTCAACACTATAACTTATAATGTTTTGAACGTTGCTTTGGTCTTTTGTAAATGTATGACTCGTATGTGCTTCACACAGTTCTTCCTGTAGTTTTTGGATTATGTTGATCCTCAAAGTTCCTCTTGGTATTATCTCATTAGCTGCCTGAAGTATATCTTTATATACTCAAAAACCCCTGACACTTGTGTTGATATTTTTGCCTGTTACTTGTATGCTTCTTGTGAGTAGGTGTACTCTGTATTTATAGATGCACTAGTATTCGTTCTTGTAGTTCCGTCTTGGTTTAGATGGTCTTGTAATTATTGTTTTGTTACTTTTATGATGACTCGGTGATGATCGCTGCCAAGTTAGTCACCTATTGTTCTTTTCACTATTCCAGTCAGTTCCGAAGTGAAAAATGACAGGTCTGGGATAAAGGTGCTATACCATCTTCTTGAGTAGAAAGTTGGTGCATCATTTAGATAAGTGAAAAGGATTAGGTTGTTATCATCTTGCTAACTTTATATCTCCTCTCCCTTTCTGTCAAAATTAGTGTATCCCCCAGCTTTGGGGTGGCTGTTAATTGCCAGGCAGTATTTGTCGAAGATATTAATTCTGTTCATATTTAATGGAATGTCATTTGGGCAGTAGAAATGTAGTAAGTTGAGTTCAAGGGTGTTATTTTTCTGGTATTCATGTGAATCACATGTTATTCCATCACCTCCCTTGTGTGTTTTAGTTTCTGTTGCATTTATGCCGCTCTTGACCAGTATTAGTATGTCACCTTTCCTCCAGTCTTTCCTGTCAACTCTACAACAGTGGTACCCTCGTATCTTGAAGGTTAGTATTTGAAATGGTGGTTCTTATTTGGAACGTGTACCTCCAATATTGGAATATATTAAGAGACAACAGATCAAATGGTTTGCACACATCAGCAGACTACCATCAGATATCATACCACAGCAAACTATGCTACACAGATACAACGAAGGTAGACCTAAATGCCGACCACGAAAACGATGGACCACTGAAATAAAAGAGGCGACAAATTCCACAATATAGGTCTACTCAGCACACAAGAGGGTCGTCTCCAGAAAACTCTTTTATCCCTGACGCTGAAAGGCAATAAATGATTTAGCGAATAGATAAACAAGCAGCAAACAGAAAATAAATAAATGTGAAGAATAAAGACAAGAATTGTTGGAACAACGTCAATTTATTGGTCAACTTATTTTTATTGAGGCCACTTAATGAGAACGAGCCCTTATTGGCCAGCAAGAGCATACAACATGAAAATGGTAACATCAAGATACAAAGCACGACCAAGAAAACGGTGGATTAAAGGAGATACCAACATTTTATGACGTCACAATATTACTGCATATCAACGACTAAACGTGCCTTAGTCCGAAAAATCGATCGTCATTCTATCCTGCGACTCCTAACAGCAAATGCAGAGAAAAGACGATTATAGGGCCTATAGATGCCGGGTCGGATTTAGACTTGATAGGGTCCAAATTTTGTGTGTGGTAAATATGCCCCTATAGGTAAATCCGGCACTGTATGCCTATACTAGATGGATAGACACAGAACAAGTTGCCCGTACAAGCATATAACCAAATGCGATCAGGGTACAAAGCCAGAGGAAGACCACAGAAAAGATGGATAGAAAACGTCAGGGACATCCTGAACAGACACGGTCATAGCACAGCCGTGGCCACAAATCTGGCTTTAGAACTCAAGCTCCAATAACCCTTACGCAAGAGTGAATAACAAATCACCTGGGTAAAGACAATAGACAAAAATAGACACAGGACATGGTTTCAAATATTTGTCTGCAAGTGATATTATAGGCCTGACTATGCGATTTGAGTTAAACGAATACAGAAAACTGTCCGCCACCGGTCATGTTAAAAAAATGTAAGAAAATGTGCTGAACATAGGGTAACGACGGAACATTAAGAAAGTTACAGGTAGAGAGCTGAGCAATTCCATTGGTTCCCTTACTCGTGAAGAATATTCTATGAGAATCTGCATATTCTTCTAAAGTCACGTACGCACTTCTGCCGACGTGTACATTTTGTGTGCGTGAGTGAGAATTGAGGGACTATCACGAACTAAACTTTCACAAACTGAAAATTCACTTCAACTATTCATTGCAGTTATTATAGTTGCAAATACATCCTGACTACGTGTACGCGGTTTAAAAATATGTGCCTTCGACATTACTAACAAACAACTGGAGTTACGCCTACTGCTAAGTAAGAATATACAATTTCAAGTCACTATATTAACTATATAATATTTTACTGTATAGTGTATTTCAATAATTGCATTATTCTGCAGGACTTAACATAGATCTAATAGCCGGACAAGTTATCGAATGGGTACTGGTAGTTTTACTAAGTAAGAGAGTGTAGTGTTACCACAGATAAGATTTATTATTGAGCCATTGCTTCTGCTGTTAGGTTACCAGCAAGTTGATCAAGTCTTTCAAGACGACACAAGACATTGAACATGTCACTCTGTACAGTATTTTTTGTATATGTTCAAGATAATTTTATGTAGGTCTAGATTTATTTTATCTCTAAATTATAATCTAAGCAGAGGTATGTGTCCTATGATTAGGGCCCTAAATTAGGCCCTTAGTACCAGTAGATCATCGTCTAGTGCCGTCTCCGCAAAGATGTTTGGCTGCAACATACTTCCAACATTCCATCTCTTGTTTTGGTAGTGCACTCTGCTAGACAGTAACCTTCCATTTCGTGATGTTACTCTTCCACTTGTATCTCTGCCTACCTCTTGCTTGCTTCCCTTCGACTTTTCCCTCAAGTAAGGTCTTCAACAAGTTGTCATGTCTTTTAATTAATGTGTCAAAATATTTTATTTGCTTGATCTTTATTTCCTTTAATAATTTTGTATTTATATTAAGTGTTTATATATATCAAAGGCTTCAATTCTATATTCTAATTGTTTGTTTATTGTCCACGTTTCAGAGCCATACATTATAGAATAGATATAGGCTTATCTAAATATATATATAGAATAGGTGATAAATTAGATCAAATGAAAACCCAACATAAAAGATGAAAAAAGTTAACACAGACCGCACATAAAAATTAAATATTGAGGACAGAGTTGGAGGCCACCAATAAGGCTTATAAGCCCTGTCGAGAATAGGGAAGGGAGAAAATATGAAAACACTTTACAATTTGAAAAATTTGATACATCAAATAGGTAGCAGGGGGCTAGCAATAAACAACATCGAGACTATGGGTGGTGAGGGAAATTGGTAGGTGGCAGCGCCTGGAATAGATGATGAATTAAACAAAAAAGGATGAAATAAAAATTGGAATATTGATATTTAAATATGTGTCCAAAGTATTTTATTTGCCTGTGTCTTTAGCACCTCTTTATTTGTTTTATTCTCTTTCCATGATGTTCTCCCTATTCTTCTATATACCCACATCTCAAAGGCATTTGTTTTATTCTCTTTCCATGATGTTCTCCCTATTCTTCTATATACCCACATCTCAAAGGCATCAATTTTACAACTAAGCAACAGGGGACCTAAAAGTGTAAACAAGAATAACACATTCCACTCTCCACAGACTACACATAATGTATTAACGTGCAGGAGTTTTAATATGGACACAGAAGAAGAATATTGACTAGGCAGACTATATATCTACTCTTGATTCTTGATTAGAAACTGGCTTCACAGCACACGGGACATTCCCATAAGTGCTCCGCCTATCTTGTGCAGCATGCTTTAAGAGTCTGTGAGTATTACCGAGTGCGTTGATGTATTAGTTATCAACCAATTAAGTTCTGCTGTAACTCCCTCTATCTCCATCCTTATGCTCGATGTGACAGTGGAATATGCTGAAGATTTCTCGACCATTTCTGTAGGCAACAAAATCCCAACCGCTTTTATTTGTGTTTCTGTTAACGGAGCCATCTGTGTATATAATTATGTCTTGTGGTTTCGAGTGTAGTTGGGCACTGTATCCTAAGCCCTGATGTCCGTCCATCTTTGACACACTTTATCTACTTGCATTATTACTTTAGTCAGTGATTTCTTCTCAGTGTCTACCTCCACCCATTCGCTGCCTTTTCCTACTTCTTCAAATTCACATTCTCTTCACAGTGTGTCTTCGGCCTCAGCCATCCATGATCTGTCATGCTATATACATATATATAAAATTATATATATATGGAAACTCAACAATTAGACGCTAGCTATTGTGAAAATTAAATCTTTAGGACTATTAGTTTTAAATCAATCAATGTTACCAATTTAATGACACTTATAATAGGGCCTAATGTAGGCATATATATATATATATATATATATATATATATATATATATATATATATATATATATATATATATATATATATATATATATATATGCCTACATTAGGCCCTATTATAAGTGTCATTAAATTGGTAACATTGATTGATTTAAAACTAATAGTCCTAAAGATTTATATTTACACAATAGCTAGCGTCTAATTGTTGAGTTTCCATACATTCATGGAAACCTACAAATGTTTTCCCAGTGACAAGCATCATCACGGCCTTGACCAAAGAAGACGTGACAGGTCATGTTCAATATCAAGACATGTTGATTGTGTTTATAGGCTGGATCATCATAAATACATCCCTAGAGGACAGTGCAGAATTCTACTAAATTGTCCAGCAATGTGACATGTGAAGATTATTGCCATGAGAAGTGGTGCACAAGCAATTGGATTGCACATCATGACAATGTCCCTCCCACACAGGTCTGTTATCATGAATGCATCTTCGACAAAACACAACAGTGCACTGCTGCCACAACCATACTTACCAGATCATATTCTCTATGTGACTTTTTCTTGTTTCCTCAACATGAGAGAACAATCAAAGGTCACTAATTATATGAAATTGAGGAGAGTCAAGTCAATATGCTGAGGCAAATGAGGGCTTGCTGAAAAGTACCTGCAGAGTTGCTTCATTATGTGGCATGAGCGCTGCAATAAGTGTATACAATCACAAGGGAACTACCTGGAAGGAGATAGAACTAACTAGTGTGTAAGTCTACTTCTTTAAACCACCCCTGCCCACCTCACCCGCCACTAAAAAGATATATATCCCAGAACTTAGCTTTCAAAGAATAAAGAATACACTGTTAAACAAATGTAGCTTTGACAATTTTGAAAGAGCTGTGTATTTGAAAGAGCTATGTATTTGAAAGAGCTGTGCTTATAAATATAGGCCTATAAGAAACACAACTAGGAAATTTGCAAGACAGCAGAATTTCTATTGAAAATTATTGATCTGCAGTCAATGGATGCAAGAACAAGAAGAGGTTATTGTTTGATGCTGGTATATATATTTATATTCAGCCATCTCATGTTTTATGTTCTTTTCATAGGGAGTCTCAAGTTACTGCTTGTTCTGCTCAAAGGCTGGATATTCTATAAGCACAAGCTTCACAATGATCACAATATTGACATTGCTGTTACTGGTGCAAGTCTTTGTATTTAGTAAAGCTGAATTGTTTACTTCAAATGCCCATCTCCAAACTGCTTTGTATGCAGAGAGAGATATTGCAAACCTTCTGCATAGTTATGTACAGCAAGAGGAAGCAAGGCTTGAAAGGATCAGACAGTAAGTACATGCTGTGACTACTGCATTTAATTATTATTGACTATTGATCTAACCTCTTAGAATTCCTGACAGATCCTTAGGGTGTTCTGTCTCTTCCAACAATTTCATATGTAATGCATGTTCATAGCCAGTGTGACTCTCTGGTTACTCCTGTGTGACACATTTCACATTGTGCTCAACAAATTGGTATCCTGTTCTATGCCTGCAAGAATTTCTTTCAATTTCTGTCATTCACAGTATAAAACAATAATATTATTTTCTGAACAAATGGAAAGCTGCCAGTTTTAGTTTTATACTGTCTTTCTTTTGTTATTGCATGTTTTCCTGTAAAGTCCATAGAAAGCCTCCCTGCACTTCTTAACAGGAAAACATGCAGTAACGAAAGAAAGACAGTATAAAACTAAAACTGGCAGCTTTCCATTTGTTCAGAAGATAGTATTTTTGTTGTGCTATAGGAGGGAACATATAATCTACTTTCTGTGGTAATGGTGGATATGGCTAGCAAGAGAAATCGGAGACAAAGTATGTTCAAGGAATGTTAGGATCAAATATGTAGCTATTGAACAGCCTTTTTTACCAGTCCTGATCTTTCCCTCCATGTAACATGATCCATGGCATTCTTTTTCCATGATTCTGTATCAATGCCTGTGTCTTCATCTGTTTGGATACATATTTATACTGGAGTAGAGGTCAGACCCTGGCTGAGGATATAATTGTTTGGAGAGCTTTTTGTGCTGATGTATCCTATCCAGTGTGGCAACCCTAACAGGTTATGGGTCTTATTATTATTATTATTATTAGAAGTCAGCCCATGATCTTTTCCCCACTTTAATTCTCCATAAAGGAGATTTTTCTGTATTTCCTATTTTCCATCCTTATAGTGTATCTCAGATAGTGCAGACTGAGCATGGAAAATGCTGTTGTAATGCATGTTGTTTCCAATATATCAGTGTAATTGACTTTGTAACAGTATTCACAGTATAAATATGTCATTATTTTTTTTACTCTTGGTAGATGGTCTAATTGGACAAATAATTATTTGTGTGTGTAATTGATATAGGCACTATAGTATTGCCCTGACTAGATAACCAGTGCTTTAACCACTTAACAATCACAGCTCCATTTTTATATTATTCTTAAAAGTCATGAACCTTTTATACATCCCATCCCTAGTCACAGTTTTCATTATGCATGTTAAGACTGGTGGTCATATGAAAACTATGATGATGATGATGATGATGACCACCTTTTTATAGGTATTTTAAACATTTATTTACATATTATAGTTTATTCCATAATTTATATTCTCATTTGGAATTATTTTTTGCCAAAACTATTTATTAGATCAAAAAGATCTTTTGAATCCAGCTTGAGATTCCTCATGACATTATCAACTATTTTTTTCCCTTTAAAAATGTAACGAGATTAAAACACTTTCTCTATAAAGTATACATTTATAAAGGTTTTGTGAATGTACATAATGTGCATTTTCTTACAGTATTACATCCAAGTCTGTTGACAGTCCCTGTTGATGAGGGGAAATAAGCCTTATTTGTTTATTGTTTTTTTTCCCTCTCCAACTCTTCATTGGCTGTGAAGCAAAGTGTAAATATACAGACCAATTCTTCTTCTTCGTTGGTTCTCAAACTCCTGCAGATTAGCAGGATGTAGTCCGGAGAACGGAATGTGTTGTGTCATAGTTTACATCATTGCTGCGATATCTGCACCTTTCACACCTGAAACTGGACGAACTTTTAGTTTTTAGGAGATATCAATAAACCAGAGGTGGGTGTGTTCACTGTTCACGCCCACTGTCAATTCAATTGCAATTAGAAAATTCAACGGAAATAAGAGAAACCCTTCAATTGTCCCTTGGTGAAATCAGGGGAGGCAAGCCAGAAACTTGGCAGGTAGACATCATCTAGTACCATTTCTGCATAACATATACTTATTATAATAGTAAGCAAATTACTATTCTGTGTATGTGTAGCATGCAACGAACTTATTCGAACGGTTATGGGGATCCAACCGCGATTGATAACTATCACACAGAACAAGTTCGTAGCGTTAATGCTACACAAAGAATGAATCTTTTACATGATCTAATTGCGCAATGTAACTAATTTTGATCATATTTGCACAAGTAAAATGAGATCTAACTAGATATACATGCTAAACTAGTGTTTGATGGTGGCATAATAGGTTTATTTTGGACTTAATATTTGCCGACAACCAATTGAAAAATTATCATGAAGACAAGTTCGTAGCGTTAATGCTACACAAAGAATGAATCTTTTACATGATCTAATTGCGCAATGTAACTAATTTTGATCATATTTGCACAAGTAAAATGAGATCTAACTAGATATACATGCTAAACTAGTGTTTGATCGTGGCATAATAGGTTTATTTTGCACATTCTTATGGTAAACGATGATCTAACAAATTTGACACTGTATGTAAAGTTATGATATTAGGCCTACTAAATTAACATGAAGAATAACGAAATTGTCTTACCTGTATAAATATTGAATGTGCACTGGTAAAAAACAATGACAACCTAATAGGACTTGTACACAAATATGACGATGGAAAATGTTTAGTTGTGCTTGCAAATGCACAAACTCTGGTTGCTGTATAAAATTTGCAAAATTGAGAAACGGTATCTTTGAACCAGAAGCGAAATCCAAGCCTCCACGCGAATTATTTCATTCACCGCTGGGTAATAAATATGTCAGGTCTGTAACACCCCTTCAGGACTACATTAGCTGAAATACCTCGTGTGTGGCCGAACTAAGAGTCAACATTTTTAGTAAGGAATAACAGGTGTCGGCCTGACACATCCGACTTCAGCATGGCCTTGTATCACTGACCCTATATGGGATGGGACAGCCAACTCCATCCCATAACCTCCATAGTCACCTTTTACGACATGCGTGGAAGGTAAACAGTGTTTTTATTCTTTGCTCCCCTTTCGGGCCCAGCAACACACGGGCGTTAACAATGATTGATTTAAAATGAATAGGCCTAAAGATTTATATTTACACAATTAAGAGCTAGGGCCTAATTGTTGAGTTTCCATACATTCATGGAAACCTACAAATGTTTTCCCAGTGACAAGCATCATCATGTCCTTGACCAAAGAAGGCGTGACAGGATATGTTCAATGTCAAGACATGATGATTGTGTTCATAGGCTGGATCATCATAAATACATCCCTAGAGGACAGTGCAGAATTCTACTAAATTGTCCAGCAATGTGACATGTGAAGATTATTGCCATGAGAAGTGGTGCACAAGCAATTGGATTGCACATCATGACAATGTCCCTCCCACACAGGTCTGTTATCATGAATGCCCAATGAAGACAAATTCAAGGCATGATAAAAATAAGACGACATCATTAGTGACAGATTTGTCTCTTAATGCTGATGAAGTTTAATGTTGATGACTGGAAACTTACGTATGTTAATAAAAATTGAATTATACTGCTGTGAAATTCAACTTTTTTTCTGTTTTTCGTGCGCATGAAGTCGACCCACTATTGTATGGAAATCATGATTTCCATAAGTGTGAATGTGTCGTTGTATGTTGTTTATTTAGAGATTTTGTTGTAATTGCTTTTCATTGGTCATTGTTAATGTGTTGTCAAGGTTGTTACCAATAAAAAGCACGGAAACACTGGGCTATGGCTATAGATGAGACATTATAGGACATGTAATGACAATTGCACTGTATTTTTTGTTGGATAATTGTTCAATCTTAAAGTAATAGCCAAACTCAAGTTTACTCAAAGGTTTTTCTTACAAGTTTTTTAGTCATTTTTATTTGTGGAATGATCAAATGCATATATTCCTCTTCATGCCACAAGAAAAACATAAGACCATTTGATCATCAAATATAAAAATTGCTTTACATACACTCTGGAAGTAATGATAACGATCTCACATTTCTTGTTATTATATGTAGTTGTGATCAAAATCAAGCACTTCGCCTTATCACAGGTGTCATGAATACCTCTCCCATAAATGAAATGGAAAAATTGACAAGCATCACCCTCTTACCATACAGACGGAACACTAAGACCATGATCCATGCAGAAAAGTACAATATCATGCCAGTGCATCCAATGAAGGCCAGATTCAGTGACCTAGCCAGTGGAAGGCTGAAGAGAAACAGTTTTATTTACAGATTTAAAAAAAAACTAAACAGAGAATATAAGGAAGAACTATCAGACAACAAAAGAGGAAACACCAACACTTTTCCTAGTTCCGTGGGGGCAATAGCAAATTCTCACTATCAGAACAACCATAAACAACAATTACAATATGAGAGAACTGAATACTTTACACAAGAAAATAGTAGGCAACATGATTGAAGATATATATACCACAGAGAAGCATGGATACAAGTACATACTGATGGTTCAGCAACAAGAGCAGCGAAGGAGGTGCTGGAATATACATAAAATATCAAGAAAAAGAAAATGAATTCATATGTTCACCAACGAGAATCTTCTGCTCCAACTACTCTGTGGAGGTACAGGCCCTAAGCATTGCTGCAGAAATAATTTAAAACATAAGCCAATATCAACAAGTGGTATTTTTTACTGATGCAATGTCTGTCCTTCAAGACTGTGACAGTGTTAAACTGTCAGACCTGAAGGAAGCTGTATGAGAAGTGAACATCCAAAGAATGGTAGTAATACAGTAGATACAATATCACTGAGGCATACCAGGAAATGAAAAGACACAGCAGATATGAGGATTAAGGATAGGAGTTGTAAGAAATTGTATCAAAATTACACGTTCCTATTCAGTGGAGTTGATCCAGTTTCAAGAGCAAAGCACGGGGTG
The DNA here is from genome assembly GCA_034231615.1 of Meghimatium bilineatum. Taxonomy (NCBI): domain Eukaryota; kingdom Metazoa; phylum Mollusca; class Gastropoda; order Stylommatophora; family Philomycidae; genus Meghimatium; species Meghimatium bilineatum. Next base: position 49,226,100 of record CM067321.1, on the reverse strand, counting down.
GGCTTTTTTGTAGACACGATATTCGCTAAGAACGTAATTCAAGTTACACATCAGAATGAAGTATCAATAACGGTCACGATACATATAGACTTTGTTAACACAACATTTATACAGGCATATGCACCATATAATACACAAATAACGAAAACAAAAAAAGGAATTATTTGAGGATGTAAACAGATTAATACATAACAACAATGAAGATTACCTATATATTTTGGGAGATTTAACGCACATCTTGGCGCAAATAGAGATGGAATATAAGAATATAAAGGACATTTCGGCGACACAAGAAACAAGATTAACAACAACGGTTATAAACTAATAGATGTATGCATCCAGCACAACCTCTTTATAACTAACATCTTCTCTAAACATAGTCACAAGTGTACTCATGGTATAAATAAAACAGCTTGGAATGCAAGAACCAGTCAGACGTTATACTCTCTCACACGCACACACACTTTCACACACACAATGCGCAATAGGAACAAGCATAGGTACATCCGATAATTTCCAAATTCACTCGGGAATGAGACAGGGGTGTGTACTATCCCCTCTATTGTTGATAACATACATAGATCACATCTGCAAAGTAGCAAAGACAGCGGAAGAAAACAATCTGAAGGATAGTTTAAACGAATTGCTATTTGAAGACAACCAAGCACTAGTAGCATCATCAGAAGAGCAACTACAAAGACAAATAGACAGATTACATCAAACATGCCAAACCTTTAACATGAAGACAAATATAGAAAAGACCGAAGTAATGAAGATAGGACGAACAGAAACACCAATATATATTGGAAACAACAGACCTAAACAACTGACAGAATTCACATATCTAGGAAGCAATATAACAACAAACTTAAGCAAGTTACATAATTCACATACCTAGGAAGTAATATAACAACAGACGGCAAGAGCAGCAAAGAAATATACACAATAGATTTAGTAAAGCATATCAAACCCTAGGGAAAATGACACCAATCTTCAGAAACAAAAATGTAGATTTAAACACCAAAATAACACTATTCAAAACGATTATTATGCTAACCCTGTGCTACCAATGCCAAACTTGGACAACGACAGCACAAGACAAACGTAAACTTGGGACACCTGATATGGCATGCTTACGCAGAATCTTAGGTTATAGCTAAGAGACATAGTGAGGAATAAGGACATTAGACAAAGAACCAGCACCTCCCCAATCTTGAAATATTTTAAGAAATAGATCAAATTGTTTGCACACATCAGCAGACTACCATCAGGCAGCAAACTATGTTACACAGATACAGTAAAGGCAGACCCAGAGACCGACCAGGGAAACGATGGTCCACCGAAATAAAAGAGGCGATAAATTTAATAATATACTCGGCACACACGAGGGCCATCTCCAGAAAACTCTTCTAACCCCTGACGCTTAAAGGCAACAAAGGGTTTAGCAAATAAATATTCTAGTAAAAGAAAACACAGAAACAAAAATACAATAAATCACCTACCAGTAAAAGAGGATCCCCATCAAATCTATTAGGAAAGTTGACCACCCAAAAGACAACTACTACTATCATGGACAGAGCTGAGCAAGTTATCATCCTCCGCAAGAGGACAGGACACAACAGACTAAATACTTCTTCTTCTTCTGCGTTCGCTCTGATATAACAACAACGAATATATCGTGTGATTTCCGCCGGGGAGCGTGAAGTACGTTGTGCTGCAAGTTCCACAGTAAAACTGTTATTTGCACCTCGGTTGGCCACTCTGTGGTCTGGACGTCCGAGGAGACTAAATACTAACTTAAATAGACTAAGACTGGTTCTATCACCTGTGTCCATGTGGGCAAGCAGCACAGACCGCGGATTATATCATACAAGATTGCATTACACTTAACCAGTTAAGGGAGTTCTGGCACACAGACATATCCACAGAAATCTTTATGGAACGCCGAGGAGCTTTCAAATATAGCAGCTTTTTTCAAGAAAACCGGACTTGCTGTGTAGACATGTTAAACTGGGAACAAGAAGTTAAATAGTTAGTGCGTCGTTGGATCATCGTCACTGCACTCAGGATAAGTCCATAGGTGCTGAGATCTCTCCTTGAGTGTATCCGCGATTACACGTTGACTGACGGTCCCAGTACGCTGTTGATTGACCATCATTCTTTCTCGCCTACGAAACCGCTCCTTTTTTTTAGCGACACCACATTTATTTCCAGCTCCCAAACAATGACAACCTTGTCGCAATGTTTCTCATTCACGGGGGAGACGGGTGTGACCGGAAATAATTACTCACTCGACCATTCCATGTGAGTTTGTGTCGCGCGGGTTTCTTGCCGTTAGCTGTACCCTTCTGTTACGCGAACAATTAACACTGCCTGCGATTGGTTTGCTCGAGACCGTAGGCAGAGTACTACAGGCCTGAGCACTCATGACCTAGAAGTCTGGTTGTCCGGTATTTTGATTATTTCTGTGCGTTTCATTGGTCGGCCTCCGCTATTTCTGGCGGGCGATACCATGTATATAAATAGTTATTATAGAAAGGGTGTTTGATAAGTGAATAATGAGCTGCATTACCTTTTTATGTCTATTCTTCATTACCATGCGTTCTTCACTGGCAGCACCTGCAGTCTCTATCTATACTTTATTTAACTTGTATAAGAATTTGTATTTCATCAATAAGTCCTCTTCACCTATAAAACGTTTATTACATCAATATACGTCTTCAACATCAATGATTATGACATCTAACAAATCATATGATAAAACGTCAATGCACTATTCACTCAAGGAACAGTTCTTCTTTCTTATTCTACTTATTTTTGCTAACTTCGTATCTATGTCTTATGTACCCAAGTCCCCTGAGTAGAAGTCTCTTCCAATAGGCATTGCACCAAGCCGAAAAATGAAGCCTCCTGGGTGTGAAAGAAAGCTTTTAAACCTCCCCACAACACAAAGGAAGTAAGAGCTAATCGCTCTAATTCCTGGGGTTCACAAATAAATATCTATTTCTTTGCATCTATTTATGCTATCAGACCACGTCTGGAATATTATTTTGATAGCCAGACCCAGATTCAATGTTATAGTCTAGTTCTTCGGCAGTTTCAAATCATTGTAGCAAATTCAATGGTTAATGTTTGCAACTCACTGGATTCTCTCTAGTCACTATGTTGCGAACAGTAAGTAATATCTCCTAGTTTGATCTATCCATGACCTGTGAGTCGTTACTATCGATCCCCGTTTTGGGTGCTAAGTCTCTCGCAGTCTAAGACTTGGATCTACTCTCTTCTCGACAGTCTCATTCTCCCAGACCGTAGGTATTTCCTGGAGCTTTTGAGTCCCTCCCGTCCTAACTGGACTAAATCTTGAAATCCGACACGAGGAGCCTTTTAGACATTGATGAAATGATGTTCAGTAAATTTGGTTTGAATTTTTATTCTTTGCGACTGAGGCCTTCGTTTCAATAATGTGTATGGCCTCCTCTGGCCTCTATCAGAGAATATCTTCGTGATATGGATCAAATTAGCCGTTGGATCTGTTGTTCTGGGATGACTGTCCTCTCTTCCCGCAGTGCAAGAGACAACTGTTGGAGATTGTCTGGAGTCAAGTCTCGCTAGCGGAGTCGTCTGTTGAGTTCATCCCATAAGTGTTCCATGGGGGTTCATGTCTGATGCCATGGCTGGCCACGGAATGGTCTGGATGTTATCATCGAGGAACTTGGTGGTGAGTTTTGCCACATGAAGTTAAGTGTTATCCTGCTGAAAAATCGACCCTCATGCAGCCAAGATTGAAAGGATGCGAGGACGAACAATTTCAGTGACATATCATTTGGCATTCAGGCATCCTTCAATTTGCACCAGGTCACTTCTTCTCATGATGTTGATCGCCGCCCCCCCCCCCCCCTCAACATCAGGTACACCTCCACTACAGTGTGGAGGAACCTCATCAATGCTGTTTTGGGCATAGCAATCATGGACTCTACGACAAACTCTTCTCCGTTTATCGTGTCGTTGGAGCACAAAAAATTATTCATCACTAAACCAAACCCGTCTCGTCATTCCCTACTGTCCATTGACGATGCTGGTTCGCCCATTGCAGCCGGTTCTGGAAATGCCGATCCATAAGAACAGGACATCGTAGGGTATTCTAGCCCAAAGACTAGCATCGTGCAGCTGTTTCTGACCGCTTGATCTGAAATTGGACAAGCTGCTGGCATTGAGTGGCTTGTGGAGGACACAGATACAAATAGATTCCTGAGGTGATGCAGCCGTATGAAGCAGCCTTCGGCAGAAGTTGTGACTTAGCCTTCCACTGTGCGGCCAGTCTGCTACTGAGTCAGTTTTCTGAAATCGCCTCCAAAGGTAACTAATGGTCTTCTAACCCTATTAAATTGTCTAGCCACTACACTTTGTGATTGTCCAGTCTGTAAGTGTCCAATGGTGATGTATCGTTGTTTTGTAGTGAGATGAACCATACTTGCGCATTTAATTTTCAACTGAATTTATTCGAGGAACCTCAATATTTTATATGCATTCAAAAATATGGTCAGAGATTTTTGTGTTTAGTAAGTTTCACAGGATTTTCATGAACCTGTCATGAGTTATTGCCAAAAATGTTGTTTTGTCCTTGACCTCTTTCATGACTTCACGAATCATGAAGTGAGTACAATTCAGGTAACCAGGAGAAGTTAATGACCAGGTGGATATAGTCGATAGGTTGAATAATGTCCAATTAACGAATATCTTTTATAAAAGTAACTCCCAAAAAAGTTGTATTTCTTGTTTTGAACAGTGTATATAGTTTCCTCTTCTTATTCTGCGTTCTTTCTTAAACTCAAGTAGATTGCCATATCATAGTGGTTAACCTGTTTACTTTGTGCTCAAGAGATCACAGGTTTGAATTCAGCATGCACCGTCTTGTTTATAAAGGTGATTTTTTTTAGATCTCTGGGATTTATCGCTTGAACCTATGGGGCTGGGATGGTCCTCATTGTGTAGTACTCCTGACAAATGTAAGATTAACATACCAAGCAGTGTTGGCAACTCATTTTGTCCAAAAAAGCACTTGCCTCATGCCTAAAGAGCATTATCTTTTGGTTTGCAGTTTGACATGTTTACACAGCAAGTTCTATTTTCTTGTTAAAGGCTGCTGTATTTGAAAGCTCATCAGTGCTCCCATACAGCTTCCTGTGGATGTCTGTCTAGGTGGGCCAGTGCTCCTCTCTTAATCAGTTTAATCTAATGCAGTCTTGCTACATATGTACTGCTTTCTGTGCTGCCCATATGGACACAGGTGATGATGGAACCAGTCTTAATCTGTTTAAGTGACTGTTTAGAGTCTGTTGTGTCCTATCCTTATTTGGAAGATAACTTGCTCAGCTCTGTCAAGATGGTGGTAATTGTCTTTTGGGTGGTCAACTTTCCTAATAGCTTTGATGGGAGTGTTTTTTCATTTCCTGGTATGACACAGTGGGATAAGTATCCACTGTAGGACTACCCTTTTTAGATGATCACTTTTCGTATGGCTTCTTTCAGGTCTGGCAGTTTGTCACTGTCAAATATCATGTGTGAGCACTGACATTTGTCATAATTTCTTGCAACTTTCCTTCACTTATGATTGTCTATTGTCTATCCCCAGGTGAATGATTGTTGATCGCATTCACACTTGCCGTTAAGCGTAGGGGTGGGGCTTAAGCTGTTGTTCCAAGGCCAGATGTGTCGCTGAGGTTGCATTTAGTGCATGTTTGTTCAAGGCTATCTTGATGTTTTCTATCCACCTTTTTCTTGGTCTACCTTTGGCCTTAGCCCGGATATTCTTGTATTATATGCTATTATTGGTATTTGGTTTGGCTTCATTCTCATAAGGTGATCGAACCATTTTACTTGATGTAAAATGTCTTTTAATATGTTCAATACATGATATTATACCAACTCTTTTCCTAATTTCTTCATTTCTTATTTTATCTAGTTTGGTAACCATTGCAGCTTTTCTCAGACACTTCATTTCACATGTGATGATATTTCTTTGCTGCAAAGCTGTTAAAGACCATGTTTGACATTGGTAGCACAGTGTTGGTATAAAAATTGTAGATATTATTTGTTTTTTAATTGCCATCTTGATATTTGGGTGAAGAAGTAATGGTGAAAGTTGGTAAGTCCCTGTGTTTGCTTTCTGACACTGACACTTATCACTATTTTCTTTGCAACTTTCCTCTACTTATGATTGTCACTCTTATCAAATATCATGTGAGAGCACTGGCAATTGCCATCTTATTTGCAACTTTCTTCCACTGATGTTGCTATATCAAATATCATTTAAAAGTCACTGATACTTGTCACTATTTCTTGAAACTTTCCTCTTATTATGTTTGTCACATATCAAATTCCTGTCACTTTTCGTGAAACTTACTAAACACACTGACGCTTGTCACTATTTCTTGCAACATACTAAAGCATATATGTTTGTCACTATAACAAATACCATACAAGATCAGTGACATTTTTTACTGTCCTAGTTACCATGCTAATGATTGTATTTAAGCCATGCAGTCTTATAGTCTTTTGATCAAAAGTAGCCAATATCTCTACATTGTTGGAAACATTTTGTTAGATGTGTGCAAACATAATGGTAGAACATGCCTTCTGCATATGCTCATATGTACAAAGGAGTAGAAAGCATCTTCTCAAAGCGTTGCATTCCTCTGAGAGTTGGTATCTTCTGGGTATGAAAGAAAACTCTGGAGAAAGCCCACATTGGATATACATTCTGACTACTTTGAGATTTTCTTGTGTTGATATGTCATAGTGAGCTTAGAACTTGATTCATTTTCAGATTGGCTGATGATTATGAGAAGCATAGCAACATGGCACTAGAGAACATAGACCAGTATCTTGGAAATCCTGTCAATGCTTTTCTGCTGATTAAAAGGTTCACACTTGATTGGGATAGAGATTTCTCCCCAGTCATCTCAAACAGTACTTGGGAGGGTAAGTCAACTAGAGCATATAGTCTTAGCCTGTCTACATTTTTTACAAATGGTCATGTGACCTGGTAAACCAAGATTAAAATCTCCAAAATAGTAATATTAAGTTCCATTTTTCATGTCTTTGAGGTATATTGAAAAATACAGTGTTAGTAGACCTGTATGTTTCATTGACCAATGGCATGATGTGGTTGGTATCTTGCCTACTACCTTTACTATCATAGAACATCTGGTGCCAAGTTCTTTAGGCTGCTTTGACCTAAGAGCTGTTGGTGGTCTTAAAAATAGTTCCAGTTGAACTGGAAATTGAATTAGTAATTAAATACATCAATTATCAAACAGCAGATGTGGATTTTGAGCAAGATTAATTGTTTTCAAATTTTCAAATTAGTAATTTGTGTGTTGGTACATACTACATCCAATATTGTATTCCTACAATCCTTTAGCATTAGCCTATGTGTTTTATGGATATGGATATTGGTAATGTGGGCCATGATCACTACACTTCAGGCAATAGCATATGTTGCACAAGATAGATGTCCAGTTTTTCTTTTTTTTATATTTGTCTGATACTCCAAGGGTTGAGAATATATTCTTTCTATATTATTTCCCTGTGCCAGGTGGTGGGTTGCACATATTCTTCAGCTGCTTTGTATCTGTATAGAGGATGTTAGTGATGAAGGTGTACGGTGGTAATAGTTTTACGTGCAGGTTGTATAATATGGGGTGCGGTGGGGGGGGGGGAGTATTCAATAAGATATTTTATTGTTTCCTCTCTGTCTTCATCTATCACTTTTCCCAGCAACATTTTCTGCTGTCATTATGTGCATCAACCCATGTATTTGTATTGAAAGCCAAAAGAATGATGAATGCATTTGTTGCAAAAAGAAGTAAAAGTAGTTCCATTCTGTAGGATATGCCTTATTGTTTTCTCATTCACTGTACTAAACCTCATTTGTTATTGAGGTGAGGGTGTTTTCTGTTTCTCACTTTTTATATCTTTCTCAAATATGAAAGACACTTATATGTACAGCAGGCTTGGTTGGATAATGGCTGTTACAGAATTTGTTAAAAATGTAATCAGTTTTAAAGGAAAGAATATTTAACTGAAGCATAAAGTAAGTGTTGTTGTGTGACTTAGAAGCTTGGACAATGACAACAAAGATAAACAGAAAACTACATACATTCATAAATGTATATCTGTTGGAAGATTTCACGTTATTTGACCATGAACAAGAAACTCATAGAACGAACTAAGCAGACACTTATAAATAATGGGCATAAGAAATGTGTTTGGAGATGGGTCATCATTAAGTTCAGTGCTAACTGGCCTATGTTGTAATGGATCTGCACAACTTCCGGTTTCTAGTACTTGAATCAGGATCATTGTTGACTCTGCCATGACATAATGTTAAACTGTCTAATAATTTCTTTCACTCTGTTGTCCTCTGTATGGACACAGAATACCGAAGACCTTCTGAACATGACACTGGAAGAGGCTCAAAACTTACACAGAACCAAGAGCTGTACAGAGTGGCAGTGAGGAAAGCATTCTGTAAAGGACACACCACATAGATGTTTCTCTTTCCTTTAATCTTGCCTGTTTGTTACTATGCTTTCTAAATCCTTGTCTCAAAATGTAACCAAAAATAAAGACTTCCTTTTTCTTATGTTGGTAAGTAACCTGTTGCATAATTGTCTCTGTCACAGCATCTCTTTGTTAGTTTTTCTAGCTGTCTGTGGTACTCTCAGCATTCTTCTATAAAACCACATCTCCATGGCCTCTAATTTTTCAATCTCTTGTTTTAAAAATTAGGTATTACCGGTAGATATGTTGATTATCATTTTCGCATACCATAGGTGCTCAGATCTCTGCTTCAGTAAATCTCTCAGTGTATAACGGCTGATGGTTCTGGTTCTATCTTGGTTCATTGCTCTTTTAAAAATCTTTGTCAGGTGTTCTCTACTGGCCTCACTTACCTTACTTTTAAAATTATACATGGAGATGGATGACAAGAATGACCAGAAAGCAGTACAAGATTTTCTTTGTTCAGAAACCATCAGTGAAAAACAGAAAGAGTGAGATACACCTGAAGACAAGAGAAATGGATATAAAAGTGATAGATAAAATGTGGAAAGAACTAGAACTAGATAATGAAATAAAGAAATGATACAGGTTTACTGGTCTTCACAGACAATTTAAAACTAAATGATGAGGATGAGTTGATTGAACAAATTTCAAATAACTTATGACTACAAATATTGTTAATTTTTGTGACAATTTCTCTTTAAACTATATGTTTGTTTGTGTGTGTCTAGCTATGAATAAACAGATTGAACAAATCAGAGCAGACCTACCAGTATATGAGGACCTCAGGGGAGCAGCCTCTGCTCTCATGCGGTTACAGGACACATATCAGTTGGATACTTCGTCTGTTGCCCAGGGTGACTTGGGTGGGGTTAAGTCTCCTGTTTTATCAGGTGAGATATTGATTATTTATCTACTGAAGAGAAGAGATATCAATTCAACATTATCATGAGCAGGAGGTTTAATAGAAGTTTACTTACACACAATTGCATCAAGGTATTCTCATAAATTGACATATTATTCATCACAGTTCGCCTCACTGCAAAACGCTTAGTTTAGCTTACACTTTAAATGGGTATCTGACACATGATTTACCAGTAGGAAGGGTAAACACAACAAGGAAGGGAACTAGTTACTCCACCTAATAGTTATTACTGCTTAGTACATAAAGAGTTATCTTCATGCTGAAGGCAAGCTGCTGCCATGGGACCTACCTTTTCCTTTAGAAATTAGAATTAATATGGCACTGCCTGTAACATATCAATATTGTTGTTAAGGATATCAAGTGTATCCTGGACATGCCATCATTGTGCAGACGAACATGATGTCATTAAAGTTTAAAGATGGCAACCACACTATTGACATGCAATTAAGAGAAGTAGCGTTCTGTTCTCCATGTTTTTATCAGTGAAGGTATGAAACTTGATAAATCATCAGCAAAAATAAGATCAAGTGTTGTGATGCGTGCATGTCAAGCAAATGTATTTGAGTTCTTTGACTGACTGTTCACAACCTGGTGACATGTCAAAGAAGAACAATGTAAACAGTGCTACATTTAAAAATCTCTGGAATCATCTTCAACCTACAGCCAAATACAAATGATAGGTTCTTCTGATAAAGGTATCCTTTGGCAAAACTACAATGCTTGACCCAATATTGCCAACTGCAATGGCTGCAATCAATCATCAAGAACCTCCACTTTCAGTGCCTATCCACATCTACCGTACTTGCCAGACCTAGTCCTAAGTGATTTTAAATCTGTTTGAATTCCTCAAAGAGCCATTAGCAGGAAAGCCATTCAGGTCCAGTGAAGTTGTGTATGAGTATTTAGAGGAGGAATTTTTCTAAAGGAATCTAAGCATTTTTTACGTGCTCAAGGACTTGTATAGAATATAATGATGACTACTGGTAAGTTGAGAAATGATACTGGTTTTCATTCTTTTTCAGAATATATTCACTAAAAACAATATGTAAGGTTTTAATTTGAAGCATCCTTGTAAAAGTTTTCTTTATGTTGTTGTTGTCGATATCCAAATGCTGAGTAATGCTACACTTGTCAGCACAATGCCATTCTTAAAAAAGTGCAGGTCTTCTGATGTTGACTTAGTGATCCATACAGTAAGTTAGTGACTGTTAAGGGTAGATTTTGTTTGACTGGCATTGTAGGTTTGGTTGTTTGCTGCAGACATCTCCATCCCAAAGAATGACATGCAAATGTCTTCCTCTATTGGAAACTGGTCATGTGGTCAATTACCATCAAGAAGTCTATGAAAAGTTTTTGCTTTTGGGGATTCAGGTGGGGTTCACAGAGATGCATTCTCTGATGGTCACAAACACTCGAGAGGCAGGCTGTGATCCTTCTGTGGCTGAGTATTTGCTGTGACTGTGTCACATCCTGCATTCTGTACCTTCAAGATTCTCCCCAGCATTGAGTTTCCAGATTCCCCCAGAGTTTTCTTGACCCAGTATCTCAAGATTAGGACATGTTCTGACTGTGGGTGCAATGTCAGTTTGCAAGACACTCTCACTGCAGCTGGGACATTTGGCAGGGCTCGGATCCAATCAAGGTAGAAATGTTCCTCCACACCATTCATGAACCATTGGTGAGGGCATCGAGATTAGATAAGAAAATGTGATAGACAAGAAATGGGAAAGAGCTGGGTATACCGCCAAGCACTCGGTTGCTCCAATAGCAAGCTTTGTTTGAAAGAGGGGTACCTCATGAAGGTGTTGCTATGGACGCATTTGCGCATGATGCCTTTGATGCAAGAAGCTTAGTATCAGCCAGACAGTAGCTTCCACAGTAATCAATTTCACATGGACTGTGAGAGGTGTTGTGGACTGCTGCACGAAGTCCTTGACTGTTAGCGGGACGTCCAGCCCTATTTTCTTTATTAGTCACACAAATTATAACACATGATGTATCAGTAGCTTTCATCAGTCATGATTGACTTTAGGATCTTGTGCTCCTGAAATAATGCCTAGTGTGTCACCTATCTGTGTCTAGCATGGTCTTTGTAACATTTTCTGTCTCTTGACCATGATTTAGGGTGCTCCTCCACTTAGTGCAGTAAGAATCCACATTCTCTTAAGTCTCAGCCCCTCCATATACATTAACACACATCATATAGGAAGTAGATAATGATATTATATTTATTTATGTATAGGTGTCATTCTTATGTTGTTATACATTAACATGCTTCTTGTGTCTAGAGCAGAGGGGGAGGGGGGCTCTGGACCATGGGTCGTAAATGGCCCACAGGATAATTTTATTTGGCCCGCCGAAGTAAACCAAGACTGGACTAAATATTAAATAAATCTATGGTCTTGATTCGTAGCACCATAACTTTATATTAAATGAATCATAATAATAACATACAACACAGAAAGTGGAGATCAAAGAGAAGCAGTTCCAGCCATCACACTAGGATGAGTTGCTTAAATGTGTGAGTAAATATTACCGGCTAATTTTAAATTGATAATTTTGTATGGCCCGTGAATGATATAGTAAATTTACAAATTACCCGCAAAATGATATAAGTTTACTAATGTTCCATGGCACAATAAATGCTCCCCTCGACTGGTCTAGAGTCATCACTTTGCATGAAGTAACGTTTGTTTGCATGTAACATGAAGTAAGCATGATATGATACACCTTCTGTATGTGCAGCATGGTCTGCTGAGAAAGTAATGCTTGCATGAATGACTAAACTGCCTCACCCAACATATTAACCATGGATGTATCATGCTTGCTGCTAACCAGCTGAAGAATGCTTTGAACTGGGCCGTCTTTCCTATAACGAGGGTGACTTCTACCATACAAGAATGTGGATGGAGCAAGCTCTAAATGAGAATGTGAAGAGCTCAAATAAAGAGATGAAACCTGAAGGACTGTGGGATGATGAAGAGTTTGATGATGATGAAGAAGAGATGTCAGAATCTGATAATAGTTACGCTGACATCATAGATTATCTAGCATTTTCTTATTATAAGGTGAGAATCTGTGGTCTGTTTTCTGTTTTTATTTGCAGCATTGTTTAAAAAAATTAACTTTATCAAAATTGCTTTTTTTAAAAACAAAGCTTGTACCCAATAATAGCTTTTTAATAATTTACATACATTTTTATGTGTTGTTTTATTACAGTGCTTTATTCTTTGATGATATTTGTCTCATAGGTGCATATACTATATTATTGCTGTCTATTATTCTCACGGTGTGATTATCAATTAAATATTTCATGGTTGTAAATGATATATAGATGGCGGATCAAACTTATTCAATAGTTTTCTGTTTGTCCCTATTGACATTGAGTTTCAACATATTTGATAATTTTTAAAATCTATCACATTCTTTGCATACTGTGATACTGTGATAATTTTAATCCGTCACATTCTGTGCATCCTCCACATTTTAAAAGACTCCCAAGTTATTTACAATCTTTTACTAACCAGTTTTGCAGTAAATAATACATCTTCCTGTAATTATGTACATTAACATCTGTTTACTGTTTTATGTAAAATATTATATGAATGCTTTCATCTTTGCTCTAGTGCATTGTTTCTCAAATGATGGGGAGCGTTACCCCTGTGTACATTTTGAAGAAAGCAGGGTGCATTTGAGACTTTAGAATCCTTTTTTTGGGGGGGGGGGGAAACAAAAACACTGCTTGGTGTCCAACAGCAGTAGCCTGTAGCTCAATAAAGGTAGTACTTCTAGTAGAATTATATGAATATAATACTCATGTGGGAGACAAGTAATGAAGTTCTACTGAATAACGACACACACACAATCGCTATCGGATGCCTACATGAATTAATATATACAACAAAACACAGAATATGATCATAGAAATGACAGTACACAAGACATAATCGACATTTCAAACCAAAAGACCTTTATCAAGATACGCACATAGCATAAAAGACGAGGAGTAGAAATGATTACACCACAACAGACTTGTTCAAGTGAAATATGGTTGGGAGATGCCGGAAGGATGCAAACAGGAAGGATGTGATGGATTAAAATATCCTGTAGCTGTAGACTGAGTTATATATTACAAAAAATTGTATCTATACTAAATAGTGTCTATATTACTTTTCATGTAACCTTTTACTTTATTATTCCAGAAATGGGTTAATCTAGTTTTGATTTGAATTATTATACTAAATTATAATGTGCTTATAATTTTCCATCACATACTGTACCCCTGTGCAAAAGGTGTTGGGAATGTTTAAAATCAATTGTTTTTGAAGCCCCCCTTCAAATGTTGAAGTTGAACATGTTGAGTTGAGAATTGAGAAGTGCAGATCAATGTCAATCATGCTGAGCGCTGTGTATACAAGGTAGACAAACCACTGTTTCATCATGTTGCAGTATAAGTCTTCTTGTTTGTTCTTGTACAGTGATGAATTGAGGAGGATATTTTTGTGTGGAATGATGTGAATACATACATTGATAATATGTACATGAAATGAATATTAACTGCATGTGTGGGTCACAGTTGAATCTTGCATGGACAGCTTTCTTAAAAAACTGGAATGAAGCATTCTCATCTCATGGAATGATCCAGCAGATATTCCTTTTTCTCAATGAAACTCTACAAATCATTACTAAACAGTAACATCTAAACATGGTGATAATTTTTGTACTTTCTTGCCTGGGGTGCAGCTGGTGATTGCTTCTTGCTGGGCCGACTTAGCTACGTAGAGAATGACCACTATCACTGTAGTTTGTGGATGCAGGAATCTTTGGACAGGGACTTGAAGGAACTGCAGAAATCCAGCGATAGAAGTGATACTCTTGATTATATCTCTTATGCAACGGCAATGGTGAGTTCCTGCATGGAACTTTCAATCTTCAACTCCAGATATAGAATAAAATCCATAATTTTATGTGTTCAGTGTTTCTTTTATGTTTTGAAAGTGAGCAAATAAAAACTATGCAGCCATCCTGACAGCTCAAACTGACACCTTTGTGGTGTTGATGTAGTGTAAGTCATGGAGAAATTAGGTATATGTCTTTATATTTTGAGAACGTGCATTACTTGGAAACTTGACACTTAAAGGAATAAGAAGTGAAATCCCAGGTAGAATGAGCGCGCAATCTGAACGAGGTAGCAGATAGTGGAATGACCTCTCCTACACAATCTTAGCTATGATCTAAACTAGTTTTATACTGGACGTACTCAGATGCACGTACTCTGACGCACCAGCGAAGATCTTGATGAGTGGACCCCCTTGCCAAAATAACTAACACCACATCCTAGATGAAATAATGAAATAATCCATCTTTTAAGTGATGTTGACGGTGTCACACAAAAACACACTTCAATCTGTCTGCCATTTTGACCAGAAGTCCTGTGTCATATACATGATCAGTCCCGTGTACTTCCCTAACCACCAGAAGTAGAAATTTTGGAATGGCATAATGGGAATGCTAATAGTGAAGAACTAAACAGGTACTGATTAAGAGTGAGAAATAAACTCAGAAACTGCATTGAAGATTGATAGGACAAACATTAAACAAGATGAGCAGAAACATTTAGGGTAAGAGGAAAAAGAAGAAAGTTAGCAGATCGGAAACCAGAAGCATAATAAAGGACACAATACTTAAGGAATGGACAGAAAAATGGGACAACAGTGCAAAAGGAAGACATGCACATGCAATGCTAAAAGGACCCACTATGACCACTCAAATAAAGGAAGAGCTGAAAATCCCTGCCAATAGGAAACTAAATCCCTGCCAATATATGTTAGAAACATATATTTATTTATGAAGGATGGGAAAAACTGGAGGAAACTACTTGAGAAAATTGTAATTTTTTAGTTAACTTAGTTCACAAAATTCACTTAGAACTAAAACACCCTGTCACTATTACAGACTTTATGTATTTTGTACAGAAAATAGTAATTGAATATGTCCATATTGACATTCAGTATTTGCCTTTAATGAAGTATTCTTTATATAGAATATTGAGTAAAAATTCATAATTTTGTGGTATTTTTAGTTTGCCTGTATATTGGTGGGACCTGAAAGGGAAGCACAGAATAGTAACACTTTTACCTGTCATGCACATCACCAGAGTCAACTAAGGATGATTTTGGAAGTGGATGTGGCTGTGCCTTCCCATATAGGATCAAAGTGACCCAGAAGTCATGCTCAAGTTGGATCTGCAGATATTGGCAGCCAAGTTGTAAACTCATGGCATGACACATTCAGTTCTCTTGACTACATTCTGCAGGAGTTTGAGAATGAATGCAGAAGAAGAAGCAGAAGAAAGACTGAATCCTGTTAACCATCATGAGTTTTAGAACATAGAAGATCACTTAGATGACACATTTGGATTGAACTTTGTGAGTGTAAATACCTAGTGCTGCTGGTTTAGACAATCTATTTAGGGCCTACATTAATTTCTGAACAATTTATTTACATGAATTTCTGACATTATAATTTTTTGGTCATATGAGAGACTTCAGTTATTATTTCTGCCTATATTCTTTATTTCTACCCTTTAGCTTGGAGATGTTGGGAAAGCCTTGAAGTTCACCAATGAGTTACTGAAATTAGGTGAGGTTTCTTCAATTTGAATTTTATCTAATTTGCTACAGTTTTTTTAGGGTTTGTATGGAATTAATTTCATCATTGGAACTTAACAAGTCATTAATGGTCCTTAACAACAAAACATAAAAGACAGCTGGTTACAACAGAGATGAGATGTCTGAGAAAAGCCATAGGAGTGACCAGAAGACACAAAATTAGAAATGAGGTCATAAGAGAAAGATTGGGTGTCAAATCAATTCTACATTAAATACACAACAACAAATGCAATGATTTGGTCATCTGGAAAGAATGCTGTGTGATTCATTAGTTTATAAATCATATATGAAGAGAGGAGAAGCAGAAAGAAGAGCTAGGGTAGACCTAGAGTACTCTAGATCGACAACATCAAAGAGACATTAAACGAACACCAAATGACATTATCTGAAGCTGCCAGAAAAGCGAGAACAAGAACATTCTATCTCCCTCGACACCCGTAAAGGGTAAAAGAGGAAGGTAAGACGAAGAAGATCCATGGCCTGTGCGGTGTCTACTTTTTACCAAGTATTTCTGTTGCCATCTGCAAAATGGCTTCGTTCATGTTTTTGCTGCAAAATTTAATGCTGCAAATATACCACCTAATGTTGCCTGAAAGATTCCCATGATTTCTGGGAATATCAGTTTGTCTAATGCATTCTGTTCTCCGAACTACATCCTGCTGATCTGCAGGAGTTTAGAATGAACACAGAAGAAGAAGAAGTTTGTCGAGATCAAATCTTATTCTAGAGTAATATTTTTGGTGATATTGCTTTTTAGCTAAGTTTTAGCATTGCCATTACCAATTCATGGTCACTGCCAACATCTGCTCCAGGAAACGTTTGGGTCCTGGCTTGATTAATACATGATTTAAATTGCTTTGAAACAAGAATACAATCTATTTGATGATGTATTTCTATTGAAGGTGAGTGCTACATGATCCTTCTGGGTGTCATATGAGGAAATAGATTATTTGCAATAGTTAGTTTGTAATTACTGGCAAATTCCAAAAGTTTTTGTCCACGCGTATTTGTTTCTCCAAACCAATATTTGTCTACTGTGCCCGACCACTGTTTATAAGCATTTGGTCCTATTTTGGCATTCCAGTCTCCAATTATTATGAGATCTTTCTTTGGAATGTTTTTAATTTTCTCTTCTAATTTAGCATAGAATTCATGAATTAATTACATTTTCCTCACTTTCAGATGTATGTTCGTATACTTGAATGACAAATATGTTTGGTTTTTCAGTGATTGATTATTGATTGACGTACAACTTATGATGGTGTTTATTCTTTTCATATTGACAAGAAATGCTACTCCATGTTGGTGCTTTGTTTCTTCTCCGCTGAACCATATTTTATGCCCTTCCTCTGTGTTAGTTTCTCCTATCCCTGTCCATCTCATCATGGATATACATATCCTATCTTTCTAGTTCATGTGTTTTTCCAATGTGTTTTCTGGTTTATGCCAATTACACAGTTCTCTTGAAAAAATTAAAGAGGTGATTCATGATATTGTTGTACTGAATATTCATTGTGACATTTCTATGTCAGGAAGGGTTTGCTTAGTGGTGTCCATCTCCTCTGCAAGTATCCTTGAATACATTATAAAGTGGTGAAGAGGAGGCTGAAATAGACAATCTTCATGCTAAGAGATTGAGGGAAATTTGAGTTACCAGGGGAGAGGGAAGAAAATGTGTCATTTCTGAAAAGATATGAAGAAATCACAACCAACAATTGACAGGAACATTGGGCATATGCACTCTTAAATAGCTGATGAGCTGAGCACTTATGGGAATACCCCCATTGCTACGATACAAGCTAATAATCAAGAATCACTGAATATGATAATAACTAGCAGTAAATTATTCAATTATTTCTGTACTTCTGAACAATTTTTGTCAAATGTTCAAAAACAGATCCAAGTCACCAGAGAGCTGTGAACAACAAGAAGTACTTTGAGACAATGTTGCAGGATGGGAAAAGTAAACAACAACAGAAAGAAAATAGGCCAGGCTACCAGCTCAATCGTGATGAATATAGAAACTCAGATGAATTTCTAACATATGAAGCTTTGTGCAGAGGAGAGAATGTTGTGGTAGGGAAGTTCTTTATTCTGATCATACTGGTGCACACCATGTGTGTTGAATATCATTTGAGCTATGTAATAGCTATACATTCATGTTTTAGTAAAAAATCAGTGCAATAGCAATACTTATCCTAGGTTTCCCTATTTCTAATAATAGTACAGTGTTTCAAATGTAGTTTAAAGTTGTTCTATTCCTAATACATGTCTACTTTCCTTCATCACTGAATATGGTGCATAGGGCTGAAACCAATGTGCTGCAGTTTTATCTGCTCCAGTGCTTTCTAGCTTTCACAACCAAATGTTAATACAGATATTATATTGGAGTTAAACAGTCATAGTTTGCTATATTTACTTATTATTTTTTATTTCCAGATGTTTATTAGGTGTATTTCTAATAATAGTACATTATTTAAAATTTAGTTTTAAGTTTTCTTGCTTTTCTTCTTCGGCGTTCATTCTCAAACTCCCACTGAATCTCCCTTATAGCAGGACAATGGTCCAACTAGATTTCCAACAGGATGTAATCCAGAAAATGGAAATAACGTTGTGTTGCCGTTCTATTTGCACCAATGGCACGACTCATCCGTCTTTGGCTGTTCTTGCTTTTAATAATGGGGTTAGATAAAAATTTGAAATAATGGAGATCACTTAGTGAGAGAGTGATTTCATTTTTATAAAGTTAAGACATGGTCTCATTTTGTGTTCAGAATCATCAGTTGGCATAATGTCTATCTGACAGGATAGGCTATATAACAGGTAAACTGAAACTCATGAACCCAACTCAATATGCTGTGGAAAGATAAAAAAAGCCACAAAAACTTTTAGAATTTACCTTTACCCCCTCTGTTGATCAGTTTCTTACTGATCCAGGGGTACATGGACTCATGCCCTGTAATACAATGACTGTAATATATGCATGTGTTTGTGACCTGTTGCTTTGTTCCATATATGGTGTTCCATTTATCTGGCCTTAGAGGGAAAAGCATTTCTCTTATTACACCCTGCACTGGATATTTGAAAAGGTGATGGTTAAAACTTTTGTACGGATGAGTGCTTATCAAGTACCTTGAAGTATGTTCTGTTTGTATTCTGTTTTGGTAATTATTAAGCTGTACTTGTCAGAAGATGGTACTTTGGTCTTCCCTTCCCAGAAAGTTGATGTTGTCTTTGTTGTCTTTTAGGATTTGTCTAGTCATATATTTGTAGATTTCTCTCCAAGTGTTTCCCATTTCTCATCTGTTCAACCAAGTCTTTTTGTTCACATGCTTTATCATATATTTTAAATGTGTGCATGATCATTTGTGTGTATGACTGTTCTTATTTTTCATCATTCTTTGCTAGTTTGCCTTCCTTGTCATTGCCAAGTGTATTTCAATGTCCAAGAATCCATTGCATAACAATTTTGGCTCCCACCAGGGCCAGATAAATGAAACACATTATATGGAACAAAACAACAGCTCACAAACACATGCATATATCACAAAATGGCATTGGGTCAAAGAGCATGAACCCATGGACTGCTGGATCAGCAACCAACAATATTGGCATCATGGGATGTAAGCAGCTGGTTTGCATAGTGATATATTTGAGTTAGTTCAGGCTTATAATATTTATCACTTTCTAGAGATTTAAGAGCAGACATTGAGTGTAAAAATCACAATATTTTTGACTTTTGATGAACTTCTAGTGCTGTAACTTCAGCTGCATAGTTAGAGCATATCAAACAGGCATCAAACAAATCATAAGATGTTTTGTCTGGATATTCAATATTAATTAATACCATAACCTGCTGTGATGGTAGTTTTGACAATAGATCTATCAGTTTAGGCACACATTCATTGTTCTGGGTACCTTCTCTGAAGTTAGGAGGCTTTTTCTGTAAGCACTGAGAGTTGCAGTTTTCTGGGCATGAAATAAAGCTCTAGAGAAACGCTTGCATAAAAGGATATAAGAGATTTATTGCTTGTAATTCATGATGTTTAAAACACCCCAAAAACATTCTTTCTCTTTATTATTAGAGTTTATGCCAGCTATTTGATAGTTTTCACAATTTGTTC
Source organism: Meghimatium bilineatum (assembly GCA_034231615.1). NCBI lineage: Eukaryota > Metazoa > Mollusca > Gastropoda > Stylommatophora > Philomycidae > Meghimatium > Meghimatium bilineatum. Next base: position 49,205,815 of record CM067321.1, on the reverse strand, counting down.
CAGCTGCCCGATGGTGTGTGTATATATTATTTCTGTCATAAAGTCAGTTTCCACTCAGATTTATGGAAGTGAATCTTGGACAACCAGAAGGATATTGAAAAATTTAGAGGCACTAGAAATGTAGTTTTATAGAAGAATGTTAAGAAGACCATGGACGCATAAAAATTGTAATGAAGATATCTTGAAAGAAGCTAATTAAAAAAAGAGCTGCTCACTTGCATGAGAAAGAGACAGTCCACATTTTATGGACACATCGTGAGAAGAGGATAGATGGAACACATTGTGACAGCAGGCAAGTTGAAGAGCATGAGGAATAGAGGAAGACCAATAGAGAAGATGCTTGAAAAACTGACATTGTCATATGGAAGTATGTCGGTATCAGAAATTATTGTCATCACACCAAACAGAAGACTATGGAAAAACATGTTTAGGACACACTGCATGAACTGTAAGATGAAGGAAGTCAGTTAGAATACATTTTTATCTGTGGGTATATTTTAATTGGGCTCTATATTTCTGTTTCTTTTAAGCCCATTGCAAACAAGGACAAATTGACTTGTCGCTATCGAACAAACAATCATCCACTTCTACTACTGCAACCAGTCAAGGAAGAGGTTGTCCATTTAGATCCATATGTAGTTATTTTCCACAATGTGGTCAGCGATGAAGAGATAAGACAGATCAAACATCTAGCAACCCCAAGGGTACGTAGTTTAATGATTTTTTTGGAATAATTATTGTGAGTTTATATCTGTATATTTTGTAACACATCATGTTACATGATATTGTTTAATGTCAGTGGAAATCTTGGTTCTGGTTTGCAATGAATGCCTAGCTGTGTATTTTATGGTTAATTAATCTAAATATTATACCAATTAATTCATGGTGGACCAAGTGACAACCTACCGTTAAATTCTGAATATAAACCCATCCGATTGTAGGCCGATAACCGAACTATCCCTTCCCAAAAGTGGAGAAAGTCGATAGTCCGACTATAGACCGACATCCCCAACTTAACAAAGCCGGCAATAATGAACTTCATCATCATAAGAAAGAACCGACATGCTAAATGGAAATTAACACAAACTTTTGCAACTCTAAGAAAATAGCATTCCTTTTATTTGCTTCACTCAAGTAACTTGAATGAATCAAGGAATGAAACCCGGGTGGCTACTGTATTCTGGATCAATATATCCGAAAATAATGAATACCCGGTAGGCTGACTTCCCTATCCATGACTATAGACGGTTTATGAGGTGGCGAGACTTTGGGGAACAAAGTTTTTCCTGAATGAATTGTCTGTGTTGGGTGTCTGGACGTTATGACGCGGAACAGCGCTAGTGAATAGTAATTACTACGTAACTATTATGTCACTGGCTTCTGACAGTGACGTTTAAGTGGGAAATGATGAAAGGCAAGACAGCAAGATCACGTTTGTTTTTATAAGATACAGAAGAGTTTGAACTTTGTTCCTGGTTATGTTTACCATGTGGGGAGAATACGGTAATAAAATAAACATAACAGAGGATTGTGAAATTGATCTCTTCTTCCACTAAATGTACAGTGGTTGGGGGAGGGAATCAATTACGGTGCAATTTTACTACAAAATGCCTATGATGTGTTGTGATTTGGAACCCGTTTCAAATCTTCTATAAAGAAAGATTACATTTTAGTCACTTATCTGAATGGCATCACATAATGTGAGGGAAACGTGGATTGGTTGAGCTGATTGAAATGGGTAGGGCCAGTAGTCCATCTTCAGCCTCAGTGGGCTGGACTAATTAACAGAATATACAGAGTACCAGTATGTAACTACCGGTATTTGCCACCGAGTTCTCACAAAAATATTGCAGACAGTCATTCCCGGGCTTTGTTTTTAAAAGATACAGAATCAACAGTTTGAACTTAACAACGAGTTTGAACTTTGTGTGACCTGTATGTTTACCTTATACAGTAATATAAACATGAGGCACAGCTCAGACGAGTTTCACTATTTATTTCTCTCCGCCATCCCCCCAACACTGCCTAAGTAGCAAAGTTTTGGATGTCAGTTACATGTTTGTGCAAGACCGTGTTTGTGCAAGACCGTTGAATGTAGAAAAAGACCTCTGTACAGAATTAATTAGGACTTCATTCTTTATGTTTCTGATTATTGTCTTGGTCCCTATTTATATACTTGGAGTCGCATGTTAAAAATTGGCAAGGCCGACCAGCACATGCACGGAAATACTCAAAATCTGCCTTTGATGTGTTTTTACATTTTCTGTACACAGGTCTTATAGCCTAGTAGACGGTCAGTAACTGTTGTAACATTTGCTTTACCCAAAATGAAAGTGTGTGACAGTGTTTAGACTACTGGTAGTCGGTGTTTCCCTACACAAACAAGACTGGGCCTTGATGATAAACATGTGTTACTGGTAGATCAGCTTAGGCTACCATATTTCGTTTTTTCACAGACCATTACCGTATTTTGGTCAATATATAAAAAACGGTAATACCCATTGCTAAAAATAGCATTTCCGGGGAAATTAAGCTCAGTAAAAATGGCGGGCATGGCATGTCGGAAATAACGATATAGACCTAGTAAGTGAGTTTTATCAAGAAATATCGGAGGTTTCGAAGGAAATATTGTATGATATATATAAATTAATGTAATTAGAGGCTTAGCAGTATGGTAGTACGCTCTAGATTGTTGGAGAGCCCTAGTCATTTTATCCTGGCTTAATATATCGGGACATGTGAGTTGTCACTGGCATTTTTTTTAAAGTGTTTTTCTCCTTTTTTACTGTGATTTGGACGTAATTTTTTTTTTAAATTTGATGTTACTCGATTATAAGACGAAGAGTATGAAGACATCTCTGTTTATTGTCCAAAAATTCTCGGGTTATACACGGAATTTAACGGTATTTGTCATTTTTTCCTATATATTCCTGTTGTCCCTGGTCCACTAAGAGTTAATCAATAATTAATGCAAATATTCATTTTTTAGCATTAAGGGTTAGGGTCAGTTATGTTTTGTACAACTAATCCTAATCCTAAATATATTTATATTTAATTTAATAAATGATAAACATAGCCAAGGGAAATAATCAAATATGTAGGCACTAAAAAACCAGTTCCGCAATCTTTAATTAATCAACTTTATGCTATGTTGCTGTGTGATTAGGCCCACCATTAACATTGTATCTAATAAATAAGAAGCCATAGAGTATATGACAAAAAGGCGAATGCAGTAGTAATAACAATGGAAAGTACTACTGTATGTATAAGGTTAAGTAGCAATGTTACAAACAAAAAATAATAAGAAAACAACTAATTATAAATTGTAATAAATGTAAACAGAGACAACTTCTACGTTATGACCAAAGGGATTTTATTGAGAAATATAATGCTCAAAACAGAAATAAATATGAAAAATATAAAACTAGAATACCTTCACCAAATGTTTAGTTGTTGGCTGCGTAACAAAGATGGCGATATGATATTAGATATTTTCCAAGTTTTTTAAGTACTTCAAATCTTAATAATTTATGAGATTACCTTAAATTTTAATGTGTCTTGTATAGTCGTCTTGAATTTTGCAAATATATGGAAGCTATAAATAAGTATATCCCAGGGAAAAAAGAGAAATCGAACAGACAAAAAGAGCTTTTTGAAAAAAGGAGATTATAGGCAACATTATATGTCTATGGAAATTAAAAGGAGGTTTATTTCGTGCCATATAAAAAATAGTATTAATATGGATAATGCAATGTGACCTGCATTTTCGAGTTTTCAGTAAATGTATGTGATGTATTCTGAGTATTTATAGTTCTGCAGACATTAAATACCTTGTAACTATCATATTGTTTTTTTTTCAACAGCTGAATAGAGCAACAGTACAAAACTCTAAAACAGGAGAGTTAGAAACAGCCAATTATAGAATTAGCAAAAGGTAAGACTTGAAGTAATAGATATGAAATTATCTATCTATATAACGTGGCCTTTACAGAACTTTGTTGTCTCTGCCACTCTGTAAGCCTCTCGGTTACGTACAAAGTAGTCCAGTCTCTTCCAGTGTCATGCTCTGAAGGTCTTTGATATCATGTGTCCATCGTATTCTTGGTATGCCTCTTGTTCTCTTTCCTTGAACTTTTCCCTCTATTCTTAATCTTTCTAAACTGCTGTGTCCTTTTTATATGTCCAAAATATGTTAGCTTGTGTTTTTTGATAGTTTTGAGGAGCCAGTCTTCTGCTATGTTCAGGTCTTTGCGGACATCTGTGTTGGTTCATCTTTTAGTCATTATATTCTTAGGACCTTTCTGTAACAATCAATCAATAAACCCATAACCCTTCAGGGTCGTAGGGGTACCACATTGGATGCTTCAGCACACAGAGTCCTCCAGCGAATTCTATCCTCAGCGATGCGGATGAGTGTGGAAATATCTTGCTCTGTCCATTCCTTGATGTTGTCTGTAAATTTTCTGTAACATTTCATTTAAAATGCTGATATTTTATTTTCTGGATATCATTGCCAACATTTCACAACCATATGTTGCCACTGGAAAAATATAACTTCATAATAGCTTTATAATAGTTTTATAATTTTGTTTTTCTGTTTGTCCCTTGCCATAGATTATTCATCTGAGATGTTTTTTGTAATTTTTTTCTGATATCTGCTGAGTAATCTCCTGTGGTGTTCATGGTTGACCCGAGATATTCAAAGCTGCTAACATTTTCTAGTTGTTCTTTGTCAATGACTATTGTAGGTGTGAGTTCATCTCTATATGCATTATTTTTTTGTCTTTTTTATGGCATTTAGGAAAAGATTTTGTCCCTCTATATGATGTTTAACTGACATAACCATATGTTAACATTAAGGGCTCCTTTATATTAGGATAGTGTCATTTGCATACATTTTTTCTGGAATCTCATGTCCTCCAATATTAAGGGGTTGAAACTTTTCATATGGGTCTGTAGTACATTTTGCATGATGTTTCCTGCATGTATGTTGAACAGGTGTAGTGAGAGGATGCATCACTGTCTGATTCCTTATTGGACCTAAAACCAGTCAGATGTTTCTCTCTCGATGCGAACAGATGCCTGTTGCTCCTGATAAAGCATTTTAATGAGGGATATGAGATGGTGTGAGAAGCACATGCTTTTCATTATATTCCATAATGTCTGGTGTGTTGCGCAGTCGAATGCCTTTGAATAGTCTATAAAACAGGTGTATATGTCTGCATTGAATTTTTTGTACTTCTCTATTATATTTCTCATGTTGAAGATGTGATCCCTAGTACATATGTTGTGTCTAAAATCTTGCAGAATTATATTGATTTCTCTTTTCATATGTTGTTCCATTCTTTTCATGTTTATCTTGAGATGTATTGTGTAGGCATGACTGATCATTACAATTGTTGGTTTAATCACATATAATATGCCTGCTTACCTACTTTTCTGAAATGTGGATGAAGTTTGATATGCACAGCTTCATTCCAAGTTTGTTATAATGCATGCAGTTTTCGTGTCGTTAATGAAATTATGCCATTAGCAGACCATGTTGCCAGAAAAACAAAATGGCTAATGTTAGTGGAGATTAAATTATGTCATGATTTAATGCCATGAATACGCATCAGAGGAGGTTGACATTAGGGTCTACTGCGGGATGCATCGCATCAATCTGTGCATTATGCACTGAGAGCTCCCCCACCAGAGTGTTACAAAATAGAGAGACAGGGGGGCTCTCTCTGTGTAGTGCACAGATCAATGCATCCAGCAGCAGATTGATGAATTTAGTGACAAGAAATTGGATGGATTTATTTAGGAGGGTTGAATTGGACACCTGGTGGGAACCAGCAGGGGTTTATGGAGGTAGGGTTATATTGTTGGATATGACAGGTGTCCAGTAGTTTCTCATTTTCTCCAGTATGGCGTAAAATTGATTATCAATATGGCAGCTGTTTCGCTAATAGAAAGGAACCGCAGAGTGATGTCACAAACTACTAAAAAATTGCAATCGTATAAGGCATTGCAAACTACTAACAGATTTCGATCGGCTCAGATTACTTAAAAAGTGGTACAGAGCAATCGAGTTCAATCACATATCATGTGACTGCTGCGCCCACCACGTTTTAAGTAATCTGCGCCAATCGAAATATGTTAGTAGTTTGCAATGCCATTTGCGATGTCTTCCAGGGAACTAACAAATTGAAATATATTAATATATTTTACAGTGCTTGGTTGAGAGGAGAGGAACATGAGGTGGTTCAGAAATTGAATAATAGAATGGCTGCCATTACTGGGCTGGAAATGAGCACCGCAGAGGAATTGCAGGTATTTCTGGTTTTATTTCCAAAGATAATGTATAAATGACATTTGGCTTCTAACTAGTTGAGAAAATTCGGACAAAACTGAAGTAGTTTTCTGATAAATCATTAATCAAAGCAATTACTTTGTTGCATTGTATCCCATCTACAAATTGAGACAGAATTAGAAGACACCAATGACATATCAACTGCACTATCACCATCTCTGTTTGCCCCTCTTGTTTTGTGACTGTCTTTAATGCATAATAATTCTATACCAACCAAAGCATCTTCAAGATTTCTTTCATATTTGTGCGAAACAAGGTTGTCTCAAGATCTGCCATTTATGTTTCAATATCTCCCCAGAACATTTCCAACCCTATGAGTCCAAGTTAGCATTATGGGCATACACATTAAATAACACAAATGGACATTCTGACTTTCATTGCGTGCAGCTGAGTAGCTACTTTATTCTACCTCAACATATAAATGTCATGTGCATCAAATGCTTTCTCGTACTAGAATAACTTATCTGAGTTGTAGCATATTGTACAAAATGTTGCCTGACATATCTGACTTCAGCATGACTTCTGTGTTACTTGACCCTCTTTGGGATAGGACAGCCAATTCTACCCCCAAAATTTCCTTAGTCTCCTCTTATGTCATGCATGGAAGATAGCAATGTCACTATTCTTTGTTTCCCTTTGAGACCTTGACAACACAATGGGCAAAGTTAGTTCCTAAATAACAAACATTATGATAAGAAAACATAGTTTTTTGGCTAAATAAAGTGCTATAACAGTAAAGAAGGACTGGTATTGTAAGGCATGGTTGCTGATAACAGGGAAAAGGGATCACCCAGGATGATGATGATGAACGCGAGATAGTATAAATATGTCTTTGACTGTAGCAGATCAACTTGCCTTGAATCATGAGTTCAGAGCATTCATAAAGAAAATTACATTCTAGAAAGAATATATGTTACCGAATAATAATAATAGTAATAATAGAAATAATAATAATAAAAAATTAATAATTAATAATATAAAGAATTCAATGGAAATTGAACCCCTATATTTTGGTGATTGATTCTAGTACAACTAGCCATGCTATATCAACTCTTAATTTAGAAATGAAGATAATCAGTGTCTGTTAAGTTATTGTAGTTTCCAGATAATATGTTTAGACATTTCTCTTTGATTCCAGATTGCTAATTATGGTCTTGGTGGTCACTATGAGCCTCACTTTGATTTTGCCAGAGTACGTGTATGTATGTGTGTTCCATATCACTGTAAGTTACTTGTATGTGTATATTGTAAAAAAAAAGGTTCAAAAATTGTAGAGGATTGACTTCATTGGACTCAGGTTTCCCTATATGAATTTCATCCCTTTCAACGAAGAGTTACGACACCTGCCAAGAGTGCCAATGATAGCACAAAACTCTGTAACTTCTAGCAATAATTCCCAGGGATCTCTGAAAACAATCATTTTATAAACAAGATGTCATAAGCTGCATTTGAACCCACAATATCTTTAGCACAAGACAAATGGCTTATAAAATAAAAGAGATCAACTAATGTGTGTATATTGTAATTAGCACCACTTGATGTACATTTTGGTAATTTGTGGTGACATTTATGCCAACACATCTGACGGTCAATATGTATTCTTAGATTTCCTTTGTAGTACAAATAACTAGACTAGGTACTCTTTAGTTGTAATAGTTCTGGAATTTAAAAAAATAATTTTCGGATAATTTTGTAGATACTTGCACCTTCTTCTTCTTTCCTTCCTCTTTTACCCTTTATGGGTGTCGAGGGATACTTGTACCGAATACACATATATATATATATACATAAGCATGTTTGTTTGTTTCAGTCCCCAGGAATTAAAATAATCAAGCTTTAATATTCTTTTGTGTAATGGTGAGATTTCTCCATAGCTTTATTTGCTACCCAGAAGTTTTCAACTCTCTGTGGTATGCTTGGAGAAGAAGCCATATATAAATTCTTTTAGGCATCCACAAGATTAAGCCCTCACAATATAGGAATATCATCTACTAGAGTTTTTCTGTTGTAGTTGATCTGATGGATTACTGTTGAAACCAAACATCAGATCTTCTGCACCGTATATTTATTTATAGGCTGCTCTCATGTATACTAGACACTCTAAAGTTTTGTAACATAAACAATTAATAGTTTGTAAAATGAAGTTTGTTTCATACAAAAAAATAACATTTTTAATATTCTTGCATCTGCCCTACAATAAACACTAGCTTTATCCAAATCTAGATAATCATACCTGTCAACTGCCCGTAAATTCCCGTAATTTTTACGGATTCTTCCAAGCTGTACGGTTTTACGGACATACACCGGCATTTACGGGTTTTTTCGTGAATATCTGCAGTTCTGTACGTTTTAGTGGTGACACTGATATTTTAGTATATATTTTAGTGGCAACAGTGATTTGTGCGCAATAGTGTCGTTTGCAGGTTTTATTTGATCTGGTCTTGGGGCGAAGTATTGTTGGAAACAATGCTTTTAACACACTACCCAGTACTTTAATTATTCTCTGTGCTGGGGACGTTGTCTTTATACCGAACTTAGGGAATTTGTGTCCACGTGCATTGACAGTGTTACTCAGTGTATCTACAGTACACAAATACTAGTAACACATGTATTTTGTTTCTAGGCCTACTATAATATACATCGTTTAATTTATATTATAAGTTTGTGTTTGCCTCCTAGACCTAGGTAGTGTAGGTAGACCTATACTTAAATAATAGAATATGTTATTTGTTTATGTAGGCCTAAATCTTATCTTTAGACTTATCTTAAACCAATATTTTATTGTCACGTTTCTTTTTAGTAATTACAAATGGAAAATGAGAAAATGATGCCGCTGACTGAAATAGATGCACGATCCCTTCTGATCACAGGTGCACAATCTCCACGAGTCATAGTTGTACGGTCTCCACCGATAATAGATGCACATTCTCCGCTATTCACAGATGCACTATCTCCGCTATTCATAGATGCACGATCCCTGCCGGTTAGAGCTGCACAATCTCCACGGGTCATAGTTGTATGACCTCCGCCGATAGCGATGCACAATCTCCGCTATTCATAGATGCACGTTCTCCGCCGGTCATAGGTGCACATTCTTCGCCAGTCATAGTTGCACGATCTCTGCCTGTCATAGATGCATGATCTCCGCCGGTCATAGATGCATGATCTCCACCGGTCATAGATGCATGATCTCCGCCGGTCATAGATGCATGATCTCCGCCGGTCATAGATGCATGATCTCCGCCGTTCATAGATGCACATTCTCCGCCGGTCATAGATGCACGATCGATGCCGGTCATAGTTGCACGAGCTGTGCCGGCCATATATATACATGATTACTGCCGGCCATAGATGCACGATCTCTGCCTGTCATAGTTGTACGATCTCCACTGATCATAAATGCATGATGTGCGCTATTCATAAATAGTTGAAATTATAGTCAAACGCATTATAGAGCATTCCAACAAATTGTTATAGTTTCAAACGGATCTAAGCGTCCATTCTCTGAATTAATTTTGTTTTCATATTTCTTTTTTTCGTATTAAAGTTACATAAAGATACATAGGCCTAGTCTTTGTGTTTTATAATTTTCCCACACTATGACTGTCTATATTAAACAAGAGCAAACTACCCGTAAAAAAACCCAAATGACTTTTTTATTTTTGTGCGGATGGAGCCCCCCTCACCATTGTGTATGATTTTACAGTTTTTCATGCTCAATTATGGTTTTTCATAACTTTTTTTATGGTTTTCGGTCTCAACAGGTTGACAGGTATGGATAATGTTGTATGATATAAGCTCCTACATAAAACATACCATGTGTATCTACTATACAATTCTTCTTATTCATTGAAGATACCCAGTATATGTAAAATATAGGGCTATAAATATCAGCAACACTCACAAAGTCCAAATTGATCTGGTTTATTCCATTGTGCTCTATGCCAAATGTCATTCAGCCTTTCAGTTTGCCTCTTTCTCTATATGTTCTATTGCCTCTCTCTCACTCAAGTCAGTGTCTAGTTTTGTTGACTGATAGATTTCTGAGAATGTATCTGATACTATTAGATTTTCTATCTTTTTATCTCCATCTCCACTGGGCACAAAGGTGATCTTTTCCATAACTAGGAATATTTATAATTTATTTAATTTAGAACCCACTAATAAACTTTTATGTAGATAATTAAGTCTTTGAGTAATTGTGTCAGTTACTATGGCAACCATCATTAACTGTTTTTGTACAATTGCCCTAATAATCTATATTCCTCTTCATAAACTCATGCAGAAAGATGAAAAAGATGCCTTTAAGTCTCTTGGAACTGGAAATCGGATTGCCACTTTTCTAAATTATGTAAGTTTTACTATTTTTATAGTAGAATACTCACCTCTGTATCCACTAATACTTTTGTCTTAGTTTATCTTTCAGGAAGTCTTGATTCTGTCTTTCTAAACAGTTCACAATTGATTCTGTCTTTCTAAATAGTTCACAATATATTCTTATTTGTTATCATTGAATGAGAAAATGGATTATAATTCAACTAGAAATAGAAAAATAGGAGCATACAGACCTGAAAGAGACACTCACATGCTGAAATTCTTCTTGCATATGAAATTTATGACTTCCATACAAAAGAGGAAACAGCAGTCCTTGAAGTCCAAGGTAGACCTTGAAGATGGCTACAATGAAGTCAACTACAACCATCTTGTCAGTACATTTAGAGAACACAATGATGATATACGGATGGATCGCTGCATACAAATGTGTAGAAAAGTTGCTCTGTGGTCCGGATCCTGGATTTTGGAAATCAGAACAATAGCACTCGGTTCGCTACAGGGATCCCATTATCTTCAGTGCTTTTCACTGTGTACACCTTAAAAATTGCACATGTAAACTCCAGGTCCAGGTACGCTTTTCAAATGTCTTGATGACATTTTGCTACTCAACCTAGGTAGAGTCAGAACTGATATTGCTGGTGGTATACAAAATAAATTAGGCCATCATTATAGTGTATGACAATCAATACAAGGTAACATTATAGTGTATGACAATCAATACAAGGTAACATTATAGTTTACTACCTTACCTACAACCCTGTTAATCCTTCAAAGGCAAACATTGTCTGGTTTACCATGAAGAACAAGCTAGTCACAGACAAGCTAGGAGATGAGAGGTTACGATGTAATCATGCACTTAATTGGCTGGAATTGCAAGCCTATTCTCATGCATGCATACTGACTCACAGAATATGATTCAGAAAGTCAAAACAGGTGATGTATGTAGGGGGTGGGTGGAGTCATTAGAGAGAGCTAAAATACGGGCATCATTACGAAAACTCACGCTTATCTTTGTCACTGGAACTCGGGCATGGAGGGAAATGAATGGACCGACTAATTAGCTAGCCTATGGACAGAGCAGATATACTCATTGCTCTTCATGAGTCCTCACAATCAGAGGATTTTGAGATGAATGAGCATGAGTCAATATCAAGAATGTATGAGTTGGGATTGAGGACGTGGCCCGTAGATAATCCAGGACAAAAATTTCATAAAGAGCTGTGAACCAACATAGAACAGGAATCATCAGCTGTTATACCCTGAGAGATTTACTGAAGTGGAATTCTGAGCACTTATGGGCGTGTGCGAATAGGATAATAACAGACCTAATACCTACTGCATTTTGATAACTTGCTTTAAAAAGCAAAGAGGGAGATCAGTTCTAATTAACGTCATGTCAACTGCAGACATGCAACATTGGTAACTTTTTCTGCTGATGAAAATCTTTTAGTTGTTAGTTGTTGAGTGATTGAGTAATGTTTGTGTAACTTTTTTGTTGAATGATTAAACGTTTGAGCTACATAGCTTTTGATTTTGATTGAATAATGTTTAAGATACTTAGCTAGTTTTCTGTTGCATGGGTGGTTTGTCTAGTGGACTATTAGTGAGACCCACAGATGCAACTACATGCGTAATGGAGCTACTTAGCTTGTTGAATAGTGATAGATTGTGAAGATAGTTTGAAATGATGAATTATTTATCTAATTTATTAAAAACTGACATGATTAGTTAATTCAGTGAGAGGCTGGTGGTGTTTAGAATGAAAATAAATTGTCTGAGTGAAGTATGACTCCTTGTGCAAGTCCTTTTAATATCAGTTACCATCACATTTTTCAATGTCTGTAAAGAAAATATTGTACATTGTCATGTGTTATCAAGTAATTGTGACTTTTTCCTTAGATGTCTGATGTTGAGGCTGGAGGTGCTACAGTTTTTCCTCATATTGGGTTGAAACTTTATCCTGAAAAGGTAAGAGCAAATCCGATTTGTTGTGGTTTACTGAAGACGTTGCTTGTATGTTTTCGAGGTCGAATAAGGGAGCAAAGAATTGTAACACTGTGACCTGCCATGGAACTTGGGATTTTTGGGGGATTTGGTTGGCAGTCCTATCCCGTAGATTATGACACTTAAATGCCATGTTGAAGTCAGATGTGTTGAGTCAAAAGGTGCAGATATCATAACTAAATTCCAAGCTGTAAACTGGGACATAATGCATTCCATTCTGCACTACATCCTGTTAATCTGCAGGTGCTTAAGATGGAACTTCAGGAAGAAAAATAAGACTGAGAAACAAAAGGGTATTTTCTTGTGTTGACTGGCCAAGCGATCAAAATTTGTTGATTACATTAACCCTTTCAGTCCTTTCAGATCAAGAAAAACTCAGGGCTTAATCCCGTGACTGCAGGGGTGAGTAGGTCAAATTGACAGTGCAGTGCAGGAACATTTTAAGGGTTCTAGAATGTTTTTCCCATAACCAATTTGGATCAACAATTTGAGTGTATTATTGCCGTACACTCTTAATTCAACAACATCACAGTATCAACAACAGCGAATTAGAAAGGGTCACCAGTTTTGAATACCTTGGTTATCTTCTCAACAGTAATGGGGTTTGCTATGAAGAAGTCAGAAGGAGGTTGGCTATTGCATCAAAGAATCTGATACAAATGAAAAACATATGGCTGAGTTGCTGTAAAACAATAAAACTAATATTCCTAAGAACTTTCATATTCCCAGTGGCAATATGTGGGTGTGAATCATGGACAATCACCAACAAAGTGAAAAATAAAATAGCAGAATTTGAAACAAAATGTTACAGAAAAGTCCTTAGAATACCATGGGTCAAAAAAGATGACTATTGTATCCATCCTGAGAAAATTGAATGTAAAATAAAACTGGCTAAACAGCATTGGTTCTTTCCAGAAAACTACAATATTTTGGCCATATCAAATGCCATGATGGCTTAGAGATAACCATAATGGAGAAAATGATGCCAGGTAGATGAACAAGAGGCAGACCAAGAAGAAGATGGATGCAAGACATCAAAGATCACCTGAACATGCTACTTGATGATGATGACTCTAACTCATGAATTTACAAGCATAATGCTTCTTCATATAACAGATTCAAATATTCTTAAAACATTTGTATTATTATTGTTTTGAATTACTATACTATCATTGTCCGAAAACAAAAATAGTGACAATACTGTAATGCTGCACCTGACCATGAATATGAAGCATGTGATATTATCAAAATCTATATCCTGACTAATAGTATCACAACACAAATTAAAACTTTCTAAATCACTTCCTTCATCAGATAAATTAATGCTAGAAGTATCAGAAAAACTTTTTTCCAACAGTTTATAAATTTCCAATTCAATGAGTTCACAATTAACCATATTTGTAGATCTTGGTAAGATGGCTGGCTACACAAACACATCCAGCTATGTCCATACACAAAAGTAGAAATGACACTTACAAGCAATTACAAAACACTCAATTACAAAATCTCTATTTGAAGATGACCTTTAGACAGCTTGAACTAGTCTTAATACCATGAGGTGCTATCATTGATAAATTATGTTAATACATGACTCATCGCTTCTTAAAGAGATGTCCGTAAAATGGTGGTAACTTGTCATCATATCCTTAAGGATGCCTCTGCAGCCAAGGAGTTCATTCCCAGGGTAAGGGGAATAACTCTGCACAGAAGTGATTTTGCAAGAAAATTTAATAAAAAATACAATTTACAATCAATTTTGATGGTTCAAAGTCCAATTAACAGATAAATGGAAGAAGTACTGATATGTGAAAATATCTTTGTGAATGTTATGTAACACAAGTTTACATGTCAGTAACATGCGGGAGGAAAAAAATGAGCACCAGTTTCATGCTTCATTTACTTGCATCAAATTGTTTGCTGATAAATGTTCAAATTAAAAGCTGTAAAGCTGTCTCCCTTACCACAGCAGGACAGCATCATTCTGTAACTGTTAACTACTTCAAACATATAGGCCTATTTTACATAAAGAAAGCTCCAGATATCTGGTGAAACAAGTTTTCAAAAAAGCATCTCTCCGATACTGGCATGCACAACATTGGTTTGCTCTGCACATACCCCCAAAGAATGACTCACATAGAAATAGTGAAAACTAGGCCTAGTCCTAATCAAACACAGACTTACGTGGATCAATGTCCTTTGCAGGACCTAATTTCTTGTGAAATTGATCAATATTGACAAAGATCAGCTGTGTTGACTATTCTCAATCATTACTAGGTCTATGGTGTGGGGTAATGTATATCATCAATTAGTTCTATGCTATAGATCAATAATCATTGCTACTTTTGCTTTCTAAATACTGAACTAATTTCCTAACAATGTCTTGATTTAGACTCTAAAATTTCATTTAGAAAATTGTATATAAACATCTGAATCATAAGTTGGTCCATTCTTACCAAATTTTAAAGAAAATTTGCAGAATATTGAACATCATATTCATAGAAGCATAGCTCCTATGTGACACCTGTTATCAACTTTTGAAAAAAATACATGGGAAGTCGCCATTACTGGTAATCCCGCCAGGGCTAAATTTAGCATGTCTATTTGCATGGAAACAGTTATATACATCAACATAAATAAAACACTGTGTGCATGTCAGACGTGTTGGGAGTATATATATATATATATATATATATATATATATAGAGAGAGAGAGAGAGAGCGAGAGAGAGCAGGCATGTTTGGGTTGAAAGGCTTAAGATGAAAATAAGTGTTTATACTTTCAAATATATTTCTGGACAATACACTTTACACTAGTTACATTCAGCAGTTCATCTATAGACCACATCATTCTGTGAGTGTTAGCTACTCCAAACATGTAGGCCTAGTTTACATAAAGAAAGCCATTGAAATTTTCTGGTGAAATATTTTTCCAGGAAGGATCTGGTTTTTCGGAAAATGTTGATACTAGAATACACATTGGTTAGTTCTGTGTGTACTTCAAAGAATGACTCACATAGAAATATTGAAAGATAGGCCTAAGTCTAATCAGAAGCAGTGTAATCTGGATCAATATAATTTGCAGGACCTGATTTCTTGTGAAACTGATCAATATTAACATAGATCAACTGTGTTAAATATTCTCAATCATTGCTATTTCTAGGATAAGGAGGATGTAAGTCGGGGTGGGCACACTTCATCAATTAGGCCTACACTACAGATTGTTGCTACTTTCAAACTCCTAAATCCTGAATTAATTACCCATCAATTTCTGATTCATTTCTGTTCACTAAAATTCCAAACAAAAATTAGTCATCAACCTGATTTGAACCATAAGTAGGTCCATTTTGACCAAGTTTTGAAGAAAATTGAAGGCCATAATAAACCTTTCGCTGCTCAGAAACAACAGCTGTTAGAAATGATAGAAAAACTGCTATTTGAGCCACAGTTTAAAAACTAAACTTCGCTTGTTTTTCTTGTAATACTTATTATTATTTTTTTTTGTGAGTGTTATTTACAAAATTTGAGCAAAATGTTAAAATAATTTATCATATTTTATTAAATTCTAAACCAAACACTTCATGTAAGATCATAATTTTGCTCATGATACATAGATCATTGTATCCTGAACAAAATGACATATGATACTTTGCAAAGACTTTCTGCACAAGATGATTTTAATTTTATGGAAAACTTTTTTCATGGTATATTCTATTTTAGTGATTGGACAGGATTTACTTTGTCACCTGCCAGAGACACTCAATCATGAAATGTTGGACAAGCATGAGGATTTCCCTAGCGTAGTGTTTAAACTGTTGACCTTGCATTCAAGAGGTCATGGGTTTAAATCTGTCTTTTGTACAAGGTGGATATCTTCGGAGATCCCTGTGGATTATCGCTTGAAGCTACGGATTACATGCTTTGAGTGTAACTCTCGGCAGGCAGCATGCTGCTTCATTGAGTGACGGAGTACATATGGGAAATCAAGGGCAGTGAAGTCAGTCCTCTGCATATTTTGAACCTTTTTTTGAACCTTTTGTTAGAAAGGATTGTGAAAACTTCATCAAGAGTACCCCATTGCCCAACAAGCTTTTAGTCAGACCTGAAGATTCAATTTCACAATCTTAAAATAATTTATTCAATTGACATACTCATTCCAGAATATGTCTGCTTTATGGCTGTTCTGTACAACTGAAGATTCTGGGCAAGGTTATCTGCTACACCAAAGGATATGGGTGTTTAAAAATCTGAAATCTTTTGACCATCATCATCTTGGGTGACTCTGTCCCATTACCAGCAACCATGCCTTCCATTATTACTTCTAGTTCATGTTCTGTGTTCATTCTCATACTCCTGCAGATTAGAAGAATGTAGTGCTTTGTGTCATGGTTTACAGCTTGGCTGCGATATTTGTACCTTTTGTCCTGACATGTTTGACTTCAACGTGGCTTCTGGGTCAATTTGACCTTGCATAGGTTGGGCGGCCAACTCCACACCATAACTTGCTTAGTCGCCTCTTATGTCGTACATGAAAGGCACACAGAGGTGCTATTCTTTGCTTCCCTTTCATGTCAGACAACATTAATAGTCTTTTCTCTATGCGATTAGAATAATAAAATATTAAAGTTTTATATGCAGTGCCTGTAATAAAGTATTACCATTTGTTTATGCAACAGGGAAGTGCTGCTTTCTGGTATAATTTGTACAAGAATGGAGATGGGATAGTTAAGACAAGACACGCAGCATGTCCAGTTCTGGTCGGCACAAAATGGGTTGCCAACAAATGGATTCATGAAAGAGGACAGGAGTTTAAACGTCCCTGTGGCTTAGATGCAGATGAATAGAGTCCGAGAGATATTTGGTCGTTATTCGCTTGTTTACATGTTATTAGTAAGACAGCATGAAATGTTTTAAGATCACATAATTGAAGTTAGATCAGAATGATTGAAGTAAAAAAGTAGTTTTTTAAAATTGTGTAAAGCATGCTAATATTCATCTTTCCATTGTGTGTCATGAAATTTATGCAATTTGTATTTCATAAGAGAGCTTGTAACAAGTCTGTGACAACAAGTTATATTTGTATGGAACTGTAAACTGTTCACTTTCTGGTAAAGACAAATTCCTAGCCTACCTGTATGAAAATGATTACCATGATTATTTGGTTAGGAGAAAGCTTAGAATTGTTGTTGTAGGTACATGCATTCTGTAAGTGCTGTTCATGCTTACAGTTTGCACACTGACACAGAACTTCAATGGATGCAGAGATATAGTTATTCTGTCAAGTTTTCCTGATTAAAAAATATTATAGTGTGTTAATCAATAGTTTAACACTGATATTGTCTATTATCTCCATAACTACTGAACATATAGGCTTCATATTTTGCAGAGTGTATTATTTCATGACCATGTTAAAGATTTATTATTAATTATTATCTAGACTGAACAGATTTATTGTAGCAGTCGCTACGAATGTCGTTTTTAAGATAACAGTACTTGTTAGTTGGTAGTCTTAAAAGTAGATGGTTTTGCGGTATAAATTATTATATTTTCTGTCAATGAGTGGACATGCTTATTTGTTTATTGCTTTTTTTCCTTTCCATTGGCTGTTAAGCAATATATAAATATACTGGCCAATTAAAAGCATGATAAAATAAGAAGACGTCATCAATGATTGAATTATATTGCTGTGAAATGCTTTTAAGGTGCACCAAATCGATCAATCTTGAAACGGAATTACATTTTTTCATGAGTTTGAAATTCAGTAAGCATTTAATTTAGAGATTTCAGTTATATTTTAAAATAATAACTAAACTCCAGTTTACTCAAAGGTGTATCGTATATTCGACGTGTTTGTATTGTGGTGTCATTATCATTTCCAAATCTACCAATAATCGAGACTACCATGCTGAGATGAATGGTCATATATTTAGAGAGTGAATAGAGAAAATGGTACTTCCATTATTAGATAGACCATCCTGTCTTGTTATGGACAATACTTCCTACCATAATGGTGTTGCATGTGAAAATAAGATCCCTACATCCTCATCTACTGAGGAAGAGGTACACAATATGATTTTAAAAAATCACATTCTATTTACTGAAATACAATTGAAACCAGAGTTACTGTTGCTGGTAAAGAATGCACGTAGAGCAAAGACATTCCTCATTGATTAAATTATACAGGAGCATGGACATAAATGTCTAAGATTACCACTAATTTAACAGTTAAATCCTTAGAATTTGTTTGGGCTAAAATTCAGGGAGCAGTGGCAAAGAAAAATAAATCCTTCAAACTTAATGATGTTCATAAAGAAATTGCCTATTATATGCTCTCCGCCATTAACAAAGCATCCTGGATAAAATGTGAGGATCATATATTGAAAGTGGAAGATAAATATTGACAGAAAGAAGTGTTACTCTTCATTGAACCAACTACAATTATCAATCTTTACGATTCATCGAAGTATGAATAGAGAAATAAGAAGACATAAAATAGACTAGGAGAAGACAGAGAAAATAGAAGAATTTAGATAACATCAAGATATTATCGAACAAATATGAAAACAACACTGCCGAAGTGACACATATTTCATTGCAAAGACATGTGAGATATATATATTTACCCTTGTTGGACAACAAGACCATGTTGACAATTGTTAAACTTAGTAATTTTGTGTGATTTAGCTATTTGATGAGAAATGCATTGCTCACTAAAACAATCCTGCAGAGCAAAGTACAATGTGTAAGGAGAAGAGATAACGGACGTAAGGTCTGGACTGATAATATTAAAGGCTGGGCATATTTGAATTTCACCACATTGTTACATGAACTTAGAAAATATTTTGGTCGAAGATTTCAGAATGCCACCACTAGTACTTACAATGTTTACATTAGTACATAATTATAACTATGGTAAGTATAATATATGGTTATGTTTATTTTAAATTAACAAGAATGTAAAGAGTACTACAATTTCATAACTGTTAACTTTATATCTCATTGCATATAAACTCAATACAAGGAAATAAAAATATTACATTCTAAATACTTCATTTTTCCCCATGTAACAACAAATGAACTATACCTATATCATGAAATTAAATGCCAATACCAACAGTTACTATATAATTTCTTTTCCACATAAAATCAAATCATTGCTATCTTAAAAACAACATTCGTAACGACTGCTACAATAAATTTTTCAGGCTAGATAATAATTAATAATAAATATTTAACATGGTTATGAGATAATACACTCATGCAAAATATGAAAATATGTTCAGTAGTTACGGATATAATAGACAATATAGATCTTAAATCTATATAGATCCTAAAGCTTTTAACTATTGAAACGCACTATAGTAGCGTATCCTATTCAGGATGCTGCATTATTGGCTGCAGTTATTTCTTTTGCAGATTTATATTCAGTAGTTTGCCATTGCGTGCTGTACAATACACACATACCTGTGGCAGGATTTGAACCCAGGATCTTTGCCATTACATGCATTCTCTGTATGTTGCTGTCACAGAGCCAGACTTTATTAATGTGACAAAATATTCAACGTTGAATAATCAGAGTTTTGAGATTTGTCAAGAATGTTGAAGACTCCAGAGATGTGGTTTTACAGAAGAATGTTGGAGACTCCAGAGATGTGTTTTTACAGAAGAATTCTGAAGACAGAAGAAATGTTGCATGTTCCGACAGCTAATTTAAATAAGTTGATGTAAGAGGTCAATGCACATATAAAATTTCTCAAATATATCAGAAAGAAGCATAGTTTTTTTTGGATTACATATGCAAAATATGGAGAACACCATAACAGCGTGTAATATTTCGGGAAAAAGATAATAGGGGAAAAGAAAATATTCTGAACAGTAGTAGCATGGAAGAGGTCTAGCTGTAGAACTAGTAGCTAACACTGACTACAGGGAGCTGTGGAGTTCCATAATCATGTAACACCAACTGAAATAGCTCTTGCAAATAGTAATTGTTAACTGTATTTACTTTGATTTCAAATATTGTAGTGAGGCAAGCAGAGGCAAACATCGACAAGCGTCTTGGCGAAGAGGCACTACACACCAGCGTGGCCGGCGACAGATACACAGGCTGTCACGGACTAGGGACCAAAACCGAAATAAAGGAATGACGAAAACGGATGTGCTGGACCTCGGATGTCCTGACCACAAGTGGCCAACCGGGGTGCAAATAATCACAGTTTTACTGTGGAACTTGCAGCACAATGTACTTCATGCTCCCTGGCGGAAATCATACGAAATATTCGTTGTGGTTATTTGAGAGCGAACGCTGAAGAAGAAGAAGAAGAGGCAAACAAAATACTCATTAATCATGTAGATACACATATTACTCCTAATCAACACCCAACACAAAGTCATTATTGGACCTCATAGAACACTAAAGATTCAAAGGATTAAAAAGTCATAGAGGATTGACTTCACTGTACTCAGTTTTCCATATGTACTCCGTCACTCTAAAAAAGCGGCATGCCTCCTACTGAGAGTACCACCCATAGCACGTAACTCCATAGCTTCAAGCGATAATCAACAGGGATTATCTAAAAAAATTACCTACTGTACACAAAACGAAATGAGCTGGATTCGAACCAATGACCTCTTGAACACAAGATGAACAGCTTAACCACTACGCTAGGGAGATCACCATTCACTATCATATAAAACACTATTATGCATGAACACACTTGCTTTATTGCAGGGCTTCTCAAAGTGAGCAAAAATGCCTTCTGGGGGAGGAGGGTGTTAAAAGACTACAGGGGGGTGATGCAAGGTCAAGGGAGTAGCAGGAGAAGCGAAAAACTTTAGAGAACTGAACTGAATTAAACTGAGCACATGAAGTTTCACACAAAATATTTAAAGGACATATAACTTTTTACACTAAGATGAGGTGTGCGTGTGCATCTGTTGACTGAACTCTATCTGAAACCTGGTCCCAACTAGGATTATTAAAACATGTGACAAGCTTTTGTCGAAAACTGAAAGTTTTTTAACTGTATTACAATGAAAATAATCTATAACATTTCAACAACAGCAAATGTTGGCTTATAGGTGCAGTGAAACCTGTAAATTAACATTTTAAACTAAATGTTGAGACTAACAGGAAATAGAGCTCAAGCTTTCAATGTGTGTTTGTTATTGTGTTTCTTGGAAAACAATTATTTTTGGGGACCGTTTTTAGCAAGTCTGACAGTCTGGCAGGGTGTTTTCATAAATCATACTGTTGTTTGTATAATTTCTATCCTCAATGATGACAGAAGAAACATCCCAAAAATAAGTGGTGTTAGTACATTGTCTAATACTTTAAATATGGATTCATTGCTTTTAAAATTTAAAAAAAATGATTACCATTGTGCCTGATGTGGGAACATTGCTTTTCAATTAGGTTTTGAAGCTACTGAGATTAAGCAAGATTTGTGAGAAAAGGTCTAGGGTCTTATTTTACTTTTTGGTTTGATTATAAAAGTACTAAATGACTTGTTCTGATTTGAGACAAGACACACATAAGATGGCAGGGGGTGTCAACCAACTAATCCTTCCCTTTTTTCTATGGGTTTGTGAAGAAATGATCTTAGGTTAGCACTCCCCTATCAAATATATATATATATATATATATATATATATATATATATATATATATATATATATATATATATATATATATATATATATATATATATATATATATATATATACATACATACATATATATATATATATATATATATATATATATATATATATATATATATATATATATATATATATATATATATATATATATATATATATATATATATATATATATATATGGCCCAGGTTAGGGGCATTGGTCCATAAAACTTATATGAAAGAGGGCAATGGCAGCAATGAGTTTGAGAAATACTGCTTTGGTCAAGTTCAGCACTCTCAGGAAGTGTTAACAATGGATGTCAAGTTTGTGTCATAGGAAATGAAAATGCTAACCTATTACAAAGGGAGGATGGATATCTTGAGTGAATTGAAAATGACATCTTGTACTAGAAATTAAGATTATGATAAAAACAGAATCTAAGAAATGATGGAACATGGTGCACATAGCTGCAATACTTAAAGGTCCCAACCATCAAATATCAGGCACGCAACAAGATATCATCTTTATACTTAAAACAGGAGGTAACAGATTGAGATATTGTGTGTACACTAAGCTTAAAATTGATGAGAAAGTCTTAACTTGTAGCCAGAGCCCATAAACCATCCTTCATGCATTTCAGCTTTACAGAGAAGAGAAATAGAAAAATAGGTCTACAGAGATGGCACATGTTCTGAATCTGAAGAATGTCATAATGACTTTAAGAATATAGTTCTTTGAAGTCATTAGTGCTTTGATAGAAGAGCAATGAAGAATGAGACGATTACAAGCTTTCGAGTACAAATGCTACAGACGAATTCTACGAATTTCCTATAGGGAATATAAGACCAATGTGTACGTAAGAAACAAAGTAGAGATGTATGCAGGTGTTCAAGAACCATTGCTTTCAATAGTGAAACAACAAAAACTAGAATTGGTTGGACATGTATGTAGACATGATTCCTTGTCAAAAACAATACTGCAGGGAATTGTCGAAGGGGAAAGAAGCAGAGGAGGGAAAATAAAGGCATGGACAGACAACATCAATGAATGGACAGGACACGATATTTCCACACTCATCCTCATCGCTGAGGATAGAATTCACTGGAGGACTCTCTGTGCTGAAGCATCCAATGTCGTGCCCCTATGACCCTGAAGGGTTACGGGTTTATTGATTGATTGAATGAAGAATGTGATTTCACAGCTGTAAGCTGTTTGAATACAAAAACTGACAAAAGCAATTGTAAACATATTTCTGTCTGTCTGTGGGAATTTTACTATACACAGTAATTGTAAACAGTGATTTGCATTCTGGTACTCTTTTGTAGAGTGTGTGATTGTTGAATATATAATTTTTAAAATAAAATACTCCTCTACTATTTAATGATGAAGGAGGGGGCCGTTAATGTTCTATTTAATGTTGTATTTAGTTGTTATATAAATCTGTATGATTTTGGTTGTTAAAGACAAAGTAAGGGAAGGGAGGTATGGTAGTTGAAAAATGTTTTCCTGTGGCAGAGTATATATATATATTTAAAGTAATAGGTCATCATCAAGCATAAAGCAACTGAAAAATGAAATTAATGCAGGTCATCCATGAAAAGATGGAAAGGCTGCAGTAAAGTTAGAGGGCGATCTCTCAGAGTGGTTTGAGGTAGAGAGTGGAGTAAGGCAAGGATGCACACTCTCCCCATACCTGTTCAACATCTACGCTGAAAGTATAATGAGGAACGTGAGAGAAGACATACACAACACTGACTACCACGCTTTAAACATAGGTGGATTCCTAATCCCGGAACTACGCTATGCAGATGACACAGTGCTTCTTTCAAATGATATAAAGGGATTGGAACAACTAATCAAGAACACAAAGAAATATAGCGAAGCACAAAATTTGTATTTAAACACGCAGAAAACAAAAATCATGTCAACAGATATAACAACACAACAACCAACAATCAGAATAGACAATACCGAGATAGAATGTGTGGATAAATTTGAATACTTAGGAGCAAACATCAACTGTGCAGGAGACTGCATGGCAGAAATAAGGAAGAGATTGGCAATGGCATATTGCAAAATAGCACGGCTGAAAAACATATGGAAAAACAATAAAATAGAAACGAAAGTGCTAATGTTACAAACTTTTATTTTTCTGGTTGCAACATACGGCTGTGAAACATGGACTCTAAAACAGCGGTAAAACAGCGGCAAAGAGGATCAACGCCTTCGAGCTGAAATGCTACAGGAAGATACTTAGAATATCATGGAAGGATAAAATCAGAAACTCAGATATTATAAACACACTGAATATTCCAGAGTGTTGGTTACTAAACACAATAACAAAAAGAAAACTACGCCTGTTTGGTCATATAAAGAGACATACCTGTTTAGAAAGACAAATAATGGAGGGAAGAGTACCTGGAAAGAGGAGAAAGGGCAGACCAAGAAGACGATGGACTGACGACATTAAAGATAACATGAATACATAGCTAGAAAATGCAAGCCACATCGCCCAAGACAGAGAGAGGTTCAGAGAGTTCATTGGGAAGACAACGTTCTGGAAGGAATACGTCACATGACACATCCATGAAATATTTAGCTATGAAATAAAAACTGAGATGTGAAGCAAAAATGAACATCACATATATGAACCAATATGTCCAAAAATCAATGTCAAAAATGGATAGACCAATATTGATATAAATACATGGCATGGGTGATGAACATTAAGTGCATAAAGATTAAACAAATATTGACATAAAGTGTATAGAAATAAAACACAAAAACAGATAGATCTAAAAATCAACATAAAAAGTATGAGGATGAGAAAAATTGTATATGAATACATAATGTGGGGACATGAAACAAAATTGATTAGTTCCAACTAAAGTAGATGACTGAAAAGATGATGATATTGCATCCACTATTATGTAAACTTCTTGAAAGCTATATATCGTTGAGATGTGTTAGCATAAAATAATATTTTTTTTCCTGAGCCGAAAGTGCAAGCTCTAATATTTGGCTCTGTAAAATTCTGTGTAAGCTCATAATCCTCAGGAATTTTGTAAATAAACGAAAATATACTTCAGAGGTATAGATGTAAAATACAATTACAAAATGCCTACAATTGTGTGCCACACATCTCCTGAGAATGGATTGATGATGATGAAATAATTTCTTTGGTTGTGGTTGGTAACTCTTGACAGCACATAGCCAATCTGACAAAAATGACGATTCTTCTCCATTGTGTAACAGAAGTGACACAAGGGTTGATATAAGGCCTCAAACACATGGATGTGTAAAGGGGTGGGGGGATTTATGGATGCATGTTTAGTCCTCAAAAGGAGAAATTCCAGTGTGTCAGTATCCCATGATTACCACTTCCGTCCAGGAGCACACCATACACTTCTGGGCCAACTATCTCATCATTCTTTGTCAGATGTGTTGACCCATCCCTGGTGATACACATTCTCCATCACCTAGGAGTCTGCCACAAAGGACAAGTGTACAATGTCCACTTGCATTACCCATGGGGATTATTTGATAGAAGACAAAAGTGAGACAGGATATGACAGTGATTAAATTTTCACAAATGACTAGTAGTCAGCCGATTTCCGAACTTCCCTCAAGTCATCTCCTATGA
The DNA here is from genome assembly GCA_034231615.1 of Meghimatium bilineatum. Classification (NCBI taxonomy): domain Eukaryota; kingdom Metazoa; phylum Mollusca; class Gastropoda; order Stylommatophora; family Philomycidae; genus Meghimatium; species Meghimatium bilineatum. Next base: position 49,179,838 of record CM067321.1, on the reverse strand, counting down.
CATTCCTGGAAAGAAGACAATTACCCTATTCTTTGCATCCTGAGCTAGAAGTCCAGTCTCCGGTTGCCACATGGGTGATAGAATTGATTCGATGTATTAGTTCTATCAAAATAAATACTATTGCAGGCCAACAAGAACACTTCATGGAAGTGGTGAAGCATAGAAAACTTGTGTGGTTTGGCCACGTGATGAGGCACAATTCTCTTTCCAAAATATCTTGCAGGGAACAGTTGAGAGTGGAAGAAGAAGAGAAGATTAGAGGAAAGTATGGATTGATAATATTAAAGACTGGACAGGATTAAGATTCTCCACACTCAAATAAACAACTGAGAGGCGTAGTGAAATTTTTCTGTTGATGTTTCCAGAGTGACACCCCTACGACCCAGAAGTGTTAAAGGTTTAACCAGATCCCCCTTACAGTCGCTTCTACTTGTAGATAACCACAGTCGCCACCGGGCTCTTTTTAAAAACTTGTTTCGTTGTGGTCGATATTACATTTTTGTTAGCACTGGGTTAATATCTAGCTGTGACCTTTGTGTAGGTCACAATTCACGCTTTCTCTGCATATTTAAATCATGGAAATATTATGTTGGACTGATTTTTGACAAATTTTTCAAAATTTGCATAGTTTTTACACAGTTTTTCCTCATTGGAGAATATTGTTTATATGTACACTGATGATGATGGCTGTAGTTACGATTTAAATATGCATGATGTAGGTAATTTGTGTACCAAATATAATGCTGAAATTGACAGTGAAGTTCCTTGTTAGATAGACAGACAATTAGTTTCCTACAAAGAAAAGAAAATTCGTGGTACTAATTGTGAAGTGAATTTTTTCTGAGTGATGTAGTTTTTCGAGTGGAAGTTGAGAATTTTGTAGAAAAAGTTGGGTCTGTAAATGACCTTGATGAGATTGCCACACGTTCGGAATACTTCAGCATCATTGTCAACGATGAGTATCAATTTGCAGCCGATCGGGAAAATTTGTATATAACATAATGCAAAGAACAAGCAAGAAAAGAAGACATGGTCATGGCATGTGCTGGTGTTCAGATGATGGGTTCAATGTTTTTGGACATATCAACCTGTTCGAGAAAAAGGAGATTTGAGAATATATCTCAATATTTTCATCTTAATATGACTCCATTACTCAGTACCCCCAGGTAAAAAAATTTCTTCCACATTATTTTGAGTTTGATAGTTTATTTTTTTAAATATATATGTATTAAATTATTTTTGATATAGATTCATGCAAGACTATTCATTTTTCTGTTGATCTGCCAAGTCTGAGTGAGATATGATGAATAGTTTTAAAGAAAATGCATTTTTAACATCATATTGATAATTTGTAGGGTGTTCTTTGTCTTAGTGATAAAGGATTGACAATAGGGAAATCTCATGGTGGTGAAAGGGTGAATGATGATTTGTTCTATATCCCATTGTTAATACAAGATTGTTGAGTGCTGATTCGCTTTGTTCTGTATGTAAATAAAACTGCAATATTTTTTTCTCACACATCCTTCACTATTAGTATTCAGTTTTGCTGTAATATGCCCCCATATTCTGATATGAAATAAATACGACATACACTTGCAACTAAAAAAAAATGCATCAGTAGAGAGAACTCAAGAACTGTCACTGGAAGTGAAGGAAACATACAAAGACCATCAGAAAACACATGGAGAAAATAATTAGGAACAGATACAAGAGAGATAGCTAGGACATGGAAGAGCTGCAGTGAATAGCTACAGATAGAAATAGGTGGAAGAGGCTTATAAAGTGTTACATAGGGATATGGACATTAGATAAGAAAGGCTTATTAAAATTAAACCTGCCCTTGCTGCATCCCCTATACCAGCATAGGTGAGGCGTAAAGATGACATCACAGATATGTTTGTTTGTTTGTTTTTCGTTCGCTCCATTGTAACCATCACGGATATCCGTGCGATTTCCGCCGGGAGTGTAATTACGTTGTGCTACCGTTATGCGCCTTGTAGGCCTAGCACATCCGATTTCGGCATGCCTTGACAATTCGGGTGGGCTACCCTTAGCCTGTGACAGCCTCTATATCTGTCTCCAGGCACGCGTAGTGGAGACTCTTCGCCCAGACGATTTTTTGCTCTCGTCTGACTCGAACGAGGTGTTCCACTGTCTATGAACTTGCCTCGTGTAATTGGACGTGCTGTGCCTGTGCCATTGGGTACTGAACCGTTTCTCATCCGTGAGCCTGGTTCCTTAAGGGGAAGAACTCAACAGAGGAGTTGGACCCTGGCTCTTTCGCCCTCTTAGCTGAGGTGTCATTCACCGACATCGTGTACCCCTTGTCCAAGTTCGAGTCTTACACCACGCGTTTGAGAGCAAGGCGTTCTCGAGCTGAGCGTCCTTGTCCCAATAGCGCCTGAGCCCATCAGGTACTAAACCCTTTCTCTCTTCAAGTGTATTTCTGGTATAGGAAAACCTGACAGTAGAGTTGGGCCAGGGCTAAATCGTTGTCCCTTTTGTGCCTGAGCGCATCAAGTACGGAACCCTTTCTCTTCGCGAGCATATTTCCGGTTTAGGAAGGCTCAACATTAGAGTTGGATTAGGTCTTCTTGCTTTACCAAACGCCAATGAATGGGTCTGGGTCTCTGCCTGTAAGGAACACAGGTAACTAGAAGCTCAGCTTGAGCTTACGGAGCTTGTAGTTCCCCTTTCCTAGGAACTTTTCATTTTCTATTTGCAGTTCGCGCTGCCCTCTAGCGCTGTTCTGCCCTTTCATTGTTTCATTGTACTCGGTATGAAATATATTTGTCTCTCGCCATGCATATACCTTTTCGTGCATTTTACATTGGCCGCCCCTCCAATGTTCGGACTGGACTGACTAGCTTCACTGTTTGTCGACAGTGTCGCTATATGTGGTGCTGCTGGTGGTGTCGGAGATATTGTCTGTCTCTTGTGCAGTCAAATCTCTTTCCATCTGCTACCTCCACATTCTCGGACACAATCCCCAAATTATTTGGCCAGAATCAGCACGAGCTGCTGTATTTCTGTTTCCAGGGTGCACCGCGTGGAGGTACATTTGGGATCTTGGTTATCTGCTAACCCTGGGTCCGCCTAGAGCAATGCGTTCCCTTTGCACCCCATCACAGATATAATAAGTACACATCGATGAATAAATGGCCATGTGGTCATTCTCTTCGCATGCTTAACATCCTGAGATTAACAGGAATTGAAGCAGGTACGTTCTAGCGGAACCGAATTGTCTAGCAACTCATAAACAGGTTTTTACGTACTAGATTAACTGCATCTCCCAAAAAAAAGATGTGATTTTGTCAAGACATTCAAACTGTGTACTCAAGTCACTGAGAACAGACCAATCGAAACAATGACTATTACAACAACAACCATCCCGTACAAGTATTGAAGTATCCTTAGTAACACAAGCATATAATATTTATTTACTACAAAGGCCAATAGGTTTTTTTGTAAATGTAAATAACATAGAGACAGTACAATGTTGCTTCTAATAATAGCTTATACAAGTAAATTCAAGTAGGAAGCGTGAGGATAAATAAAAAATTCTTTAGACTAACGGGAATTGAACCAGGTCCTTTCTACCAGCACTGAATCGCTTAGAAACTCAAACAGGTTTTTCCGTACTAGACTAACCACATCCCCCCAAAAGATGCTTTGTTCAATTCCCTTTAGTCTCAAGAATTTTAAATTTATCCTTGTAAATTACAGCAATGAAGCATGCAATGAAAACATCCTAGACCACAAAACAACCAGAATGCAATGAAAATATCCTGGACCACAAAACAACCAGAATGCAATGAAAATATCCTGGACCACAAAAAAACCCCCACTTCAAATCACTGATTTCTAGTGTGAACATCTATGCTATCAGCTACAAGAGCACACTAGACAATCTGCATACAGTTATCAAGAATAAGCGACCCGGCAATTTGTCACGCTGTGTCATTCTGTTGCATAACAAAGTTTGCCCAAATGTTGCGAAAGTAGCGTCTTCTGTCACAACAACATGTGCCTGGGCCACATAAGATCATTTGTTACCTGTCCCCTTCCCAAAACATTCTTGCCCAATTCTTCACTGTTGTCTTAAAAACACATTTTCCACTATACACAGCCTGCATTCATTCTCTGATGAATCTTCGTTGGTTGACATCCTTTGGCTGTAAGAAACTGAATCACTGAATGTTGGTAAAATTTTAATGGATATATTACCACACCGACCATGTTGTCTGCTGCCTGCAGAGGACACTAAGCATACAAAGAGAATGATCATTTGTTCATGGGTGTTCTTATTACATCTACTTATGTAATATTTGTACTTATAGATGTGCTTATTAAATCAGTGATGATGTCTTCACGCTTCTTGCGTGCTGGCATAGATGATTAGATGATTCATTTGACCATGCCTCATGTATCAGTAAATGCAACAGAATGATATACAGTGAAATCCAATTATAACAACTTGGTTCAGGCGAACAAAATATGTTTGTATAACAGAAATTCGCTATATGGAGTACAAACAATACAGAATAAATATAATTAGGGATTTTGAAATATGTTGTTACATAGGGAAATGCGTTCTAAAAGAATGCGCTATCAAGGGATTCCACTGTATTAAGGTAATGATGTTACTGCATTCAATATAGTAAAAGCAATGTAAAAAAATAAATCATGGTAAACAAAGGAACAAGGACTTTCTAAAAAACAAGGACTTTTCCTTTGTTTATCATTATTTATTTTTTACATTAGTTTTACTATTAGATAGTTAGAATATTCAGTAACATTATTACCATAATATAGTATTTATTGCTTCTGCATTTTGTAACTGCAGCACAGCACTCTCCACTTTTTGTGTACATCCTCTTACAATTTGGTTGTTTATATACTCGTATATCAGATATGACACATTCTTATCATCTCTAGTTAATTTAATATCTCTGTTAAATAGATAATATGTAAGTGGTTCCCAATCTTTTCCTCTGACGTCCCCTTTGGACATTTTGCAAAAGACTTGTGCTTCCCCCCATATGAAAAGATTGTAAAAATTGACAGCATTGTGTATCATGTTTATACATTTTGTTTTCCCTCGTGAACATTACTTTCATTACAATACAGGATTAATGTAAATTAAAACAATAAATGATACAGTGAATTTCAATTTAGGAAACCATACACATTTTACAAAATATTAATGTGAAGGATGGCACTGTTTTACGTCTATACCTTTCTGAAAGTTTGGTCTTATTGTAGACTAGACACTGCAGAGATTTGTTTCAATGTCAAGATGGCATAGATGTTTTTAAAAAAAAAAAATGAAATAGCAGTAGCTAGGAATAAATATTTTGCTATTTTTTGACAGTATATTTTCATAAGGATATACTAAAATTAGCCATGGTTATAAAAATAATTTGTGTTTGGAACAATCACTATTATTTCTATAATTTGTGTTTGGAACAATCACTATTATTTCTATAATTTGTGTTTGGAACAATCACTATTATTTCTATAATTTTTAAAATTAAATATATTGTTTGAAACATGCTTATATTTGAAACCAAAAAGCAATCGTGCATTTAAATGCACTAAATTTACAAATTTCTCTGTAGACACCCTTTCCCCCCCTTTTTTTGAGATCACCAATCCATGTAATAGATCAAATGCGAATCATCTATGTTAAATGAAAGTTAAACTCTGACAATTCAAATATGCTGTATATAATGTGCAAGAAATGTACTGCATGCTAATTATAACAACTATCTTGAGTCATGTTTGCATATTCTGTGTGGATTCGCATGCTTACATTTGCAGTTGCTTCATTTTTTATATGCACAGTTAAATATTTGTTAGGTTTTAAGTATTTGAAGTTGACATATTTTATTATATTTTGAACTAGGGTTTATTTCATGTATCATTGATATATTGTTTGTTTACACACCAAAAACATGTCTATGCCTTTATATTTACCAAAGTTCCGTCCTACAGATATCAGTTCTGTCATGTTTGATGTTATTGTTCAGTATTCCTTGTTTTAAAAAAGGTTGAACTTGAGACTTTAAATATACAGACTTCATTGTACATTTCTGTTTTTATCTCATCTACTTTAAACAAATTATTTCTTTGCTCTTATGGCATTCCAAATCATCGACATAATCAGAATTTCTTATTTTGTTTTTTATCACTCTGATATCTGAAAAAGTTGAGTTATAAGAACTGTACATTTTGTACTAATGCACTATACTTATTTGCTAGAAGTCATAATAAGCACAGACTTATCATAACATTATATTTTAATATCAAACCATAGAAGAAATATAGTTATAATGGAAATCTAATACTTATGTATAATGCTTGAAGTAACATAGACAGGATCAAGAATTAAACAATAAAGAGGCAAGTGGGTATAATATCAGTACTAAATTTCATTTGAAGAGAACAAGTGGTTGGAACATATCACTAGACTACTCCTGATATCATCTCTCAAAAAATGTTGTTTAGATAAGTGGAACAATCCAAGTGGACACTCAAATAAAAGATGGACCAGAGGATAGGGAGTAGAGGCTATGAAAATTCAACTGTGCATTTAGTATGTTAAAGGGCCCCTTAGAAATCTCTTCCTTCGCTGATGCTGCAAAATATACCAGGGTTATGTTGAAATGTAACTTTAAATATTTACTTAAAGTTGAATCATGTATAACATTTACAATGTAACTGTTGTATGTAAAATGTCTTGTATCTGTAGCAGTTTTGCCAATTCATTTCATCATAAAAGCACTAGTGACATCTCTAAAAGCACCAGAAAGCACTAATATAAATTTTGAAGCACTAAAAAATGCACCAAATATTTTCCTTAAAATAATACAAGATACCACATTATAATTTAGTAATATCAGTTAATCTGATAAATAACATTATTCCAGATTGCATAATCACAGTCAGACAACATTTTTTTTCATTTTATATGTCTTTTTCCTGGTGCATTTAGTGTTGTCAACATGTTTTTGCCAAAAGGCACTAGTCTCATGCCAAGAATGCACACAAAAAATAATGAGAAAACACCAAAAAAAAAAAACCCATAATATTCCAAATATGTTTCAAGGTTTCGCATTCTTATTCTTAACTATTAGTGAACATTAACATTAAAATATGTTTATTGAAGATCTACCACATCCCAATCAGACACGTCTTCTTCAATTTCTGCAGGACATTCTAAGTTAGTTAGTTGTCAGATCATAATCACTGCAAACTAGACACGTCCATAGTTGCTCTGATCTCTCCTTGAGTGTATCCGCCATTACACTTCTGCTGACAGTACCGGTCCTATGCTGATTGACCATCATTCTTCTGCGCCCTTCAAAATGTTCGCTTCTAGCAACACCGCATTTCAATCCCTGATCTTTAATCCTAGCCATTGAAAAGGAGTAATCATCCACATTAGTCTCACTCTCGCGTGCTATATCTCTTAAGGAGTTCAAAACGTCAGCGCGATCCATTGCCCCATCGCCCTGTGCCACAATCGTGCATAATGCCAGCTGATCCACTCTTTCATTGCCTCGAAATAAATGTAACCACTTTCAGCCTCGCCTTTCTCAAGGCCTCAATTCACTATTCGCTTCAACTTGTACCTTCCTAATCATACTTATAGAGTCACTCAAGATGCAGACCTGCGTTACCTTCTGTGTGCATACCCACTCAAAACATAGGAGCCAGAGAATCACAAGGCAAGCTCTCAGATTGGAAACAACAGGGGAAAGAATGAGAGGTAGCCAGACAAATATAGACATTGAAAAGAAGACTTACAAGAAACTAAAATTAAAGGAATTGTCTCCCTTAGATTAACAAAATTTGCTCATAACAGAGAAGCATGGTGAAATAAAGTACAAGCTTTATGTTGTCAAACAGCACTTCCCTAAAACTTCCTTATGTTGATACAGTAATTGACTGAGAAATTGAGTGCATTGACAGAAATGTGTTTCTAAGTTAAATTAGCAAATCAGATTGAGAGGTATTTGTAATATTACAGATGTTCATAAAATGAGAATCAAACCAAAGACCACATGGATAGAAAGCTAGGACTGTGATGCTTGACTAAAACTCCATGTAGGAGGTGTAGAAAAACAAAAATGAGATATTTACAACTGCGAATTCAGACATTTTGTCGAGTAGTTGTAACACAATAATGAGATTTACTTATGTTTATCTGGTCATTTGTCGGCTTGCTAGTAGTAGATAGTGGACCCATCTCATAAATACAACTCGGTAAAACTTTCTCATGGTTCGAAAGTAAGTTGCCCACATTGTTCTATTGATGTGATTGGATATGTTAGGGGCTCTTAAAAATCCAATAATAGTTAAACACTATGAACTGTACAGAATATACATAAATTATATTATTATTATATGGTCATTGGTTGATTTACAAATTGTGGAGCTAATGAACAAAGTTTAATCAGAGATTTATATCTACGAACTGATTTTTCTAGGCATTTTGTTGAGTAGGTGTAATAAGAAGTAACTAGATTTACATATGTTTTATTGGTTGATTTACACATTGTGGAGCTAATGAACAAAATAAATGAGAGATTTGATATATGTTTGTGAAGTAATTACCTGATTAAACATCTCGTTGACCATTGAATACATTTTATCACATGTAACAAAACAACAGTAGAGGTTTGCACCTGTTTTTATAGTCAATAAAGAAAAATCATAATGCAGCAAACATGATTTGAGCCAGCTCCACTCAGATGGCACCCACTCGCATCGCAACTTGAGTTAACACGTTTTCAATCTTTGACCACATCACATCCTTAAATGTGCTGTGAAGACTGAAGAACATGTGCAAGCTCAAGTTTCGAGGTGAGTGGATGCCATCTGGGCGGACCTGGATCACATCCCGTTACTGCATTATGATTTTTCTTTATTAATAAATCCTTGATGCTTCTATATTATTATTTTATAGTCAATACCTGGCTGAAATATTTTGTTAAGCAAGTGTCAGAAACCTGTTAATATTTGTTTTTAATGAACATGTTTTTGTAATTTCAATAAAATGTCTTCTCTTGTATCTTTTGCTTGTTGTATTCTGGCCATCACAACCACCAGCACTCACACACCAGCAGTCTGCCATGCAGCTCCTATTGGAAGGGTTCTTGTGTTGAAGCATATCCTGTACATTACTATTCAACTATTTGTTGAATTTTGAGGTGTCATTAGTACATCCAATAATAGTAATATTGTAATATTACTATTACAATATGGATAGTCAGCTTTTGATACGTGAGCTGGGGTGCAAAGGGAACCACACTGCTCTCGGCGGACCCAGGGTTAGCAGATAACCAAGATCCCAAATGTACCTTCTGCTGGTGCACCCTGGAAACAGAAACACAGCGGCTCGTGCTGATTCTGGCTAAAGCATTTGGGGGATCGTGCCCGTGAATGTGGAGGCAGCAGATGGAAAGAGATTTGACTGCATAAGAGACAGACAATATCTGCGATAACACATGCAGTGGCACTTTCGACTTACAGTGACGCAAATAAGTCCAGTCCGAACATTGGAGGGGCGGCCAATGAAAAGGTAAGAAAAGGCAGATGCTTAGAGATAAAAAGACTACATACTGAGTACAATGAAAAAAAAGCACAGCGTAGAGAGAATCGCCAACTGCTAATGAAAACGAGTTCCAAGAAAATCGAAACTACAAGCTCTGTTAAATCGAGACAAGCTTCTAGTTACCCGAGTTCCATATGGGCAGAGGCCCACACCCAATCGTGGACGTCTGGCAAAGAAATAGACCTAGTCCAACTCAAATGTCGAGCTTTCGATACCGGAAACATGCTCGCAGAGAGAGAGGGTTCCGTTCCCCGATGGGCTCAGACACAAACGGGACAACGAAGGCTGCCATAGCCCAACTCTACTAGCGAGCTTCCTATACCGGAAACAAACTCGCGGATAGAAAGGGTTCAGTACCCGATGGGCTCAGGTGCATAAGAGACAAGGTCGCCCAGCTCGAGAAGCCTTGTTCCCAAACGCGTGGTGTGAGACTTGAACTTGGGCGAAGGGTTCACGATGTCAGTGAACGACACCTCGGCTAAGAAGGCGAAAGAGCCAGGGTCCAACTCTTCTGTCGAGTTCTTCCTCATCCAGAACCAGGTTCCAGGATGAGAAAAGATTCAGTGCCCGATGGGCACAGACACAGAACGTCTAATTACACGATGCAAGTTCACAGACGGCGGAACACCTCCTGCGAGATAGACGTGAACGACAATCGTCTCGGCGAAGAGTCACTACACACCCGCGTGCCCATCGACAGAAAGTCAGGCTGTCACGGACTAGGGAAGCCTATTACCCAAATTAAAGGCATGACGAAAACGGATGTGCTCGGTCTCGAGCGTCCAGACCACAAAACCGAGGTGAAAATAACAGTTTACTGTGGAACTTGCAATACAACGTACTTCACATTCGCCTGCGGAAATCACTGGATATATTCGTTGTTGTTATAAGAGAGCGAACGAAGACGAAGAGCCATGAGCTAATTCTTTGTCTTCTGTGTTGGCTCTCAAATTGCTGTGATTAGCAGGATGTAGTCCGGAGAACGGAATGCGTTGTGTCATTGTTTACAGATTATTTGTGATATCTGCTCCTTTAGGTCTGCTACATCCGACTTCAGCATGGCTTATGGGTACCTTTGACCTTATATGGGATGGGGCAGCCAACTCTACCCTAAAACTTCCTTATTCGCCTCTTATGGCATGCATGGAAAGTAAACAGTATTGCTATTCCTTGCTTCATTTTCGGTCTCTGGCAACACACTGGCAGAGCTAATTCAACTTGGGTTTATAATACAACCCACTATACACTCTACAGCGGAATCAATGTTTTTTGTGTAATATATGCAAGATTTTAATAGATCTAATAGAGACTTATCACTTATAGGTCCCCGCCGAAGACGGATGTGTCGGGCCATTGGCGCAAATAAAACGGCGACACAACGAATTTCCATTCTCTGGACTTCATCCTGCTAGAAATCTTGTAGAACAATGGTCTTGCTACAAGGAAGATCCAGCGGGAGTTTGAGAATGAACGATGAAGAAGAAGATTTATAGGTCTACACAAAGTGAAATGATATTTGTCCATAATTCTTCTTCTGCTTCTTCTTTCGTTCACTTGAAACATGTCTATATCTGTAATTCTGTCTCCTTAATAAAACTCACTGTCTTTTGTAGTTCATACAGTGTCCCATAGAGTTTTGATTCCAGTGTTGTTTCGTCTGGCCAATATGTATGCCTCAGCGTTTCATGCTCAGAACACTCTTGAAGTATATGTTTGGCACTCTGTGCTCCCTGTCCACATGTACACATGGCTGTTGCCAATCTTGAACTTTGTATACATGTGACTTCGGAGTCGGTTGTGTCCTGTTCTGAGACGTAGAATTATAACTTGCTCTGATCTGTTCATAATGTGATAGTCATCACATGGTGTTTGTGGCTTTCTTATTGACTTGATCATCTGTTTTTTCTGATGGTAGGTGATTGGTATATCTGGTTGGTCTTCGGCAGCACCTTATTTAGCCAGTTGGTCTGCTTTTTCATTTCTTGGTATTCCACAGTGAGAGGGTATCCACTGCATGGTTACCCTATACTGGTAAGACAATTCGCTAAGTAGTTTTTTTCAAGTCTGTTAGTTTTCCAGACTGGAGAGCTTGAAGCACTGACCTTGCATCTGTCAGGAATACCACAGGCTATAGGTCAGAGTTGGAGTTCAGCAGTTTTTTAGCTGCCACAATAATTGCCTGGATTTCTGCATCATAATTATTGCAGAATTTTCCTGTCGGTGTTCTGATTGTATCTCTAGGCTTGTGTGGATATTCTATATATACACCTGCACCTCCATTTCTCACGGCATTCTGTGCTGACCCATCTGTGTATACTCTGACCCATATATTATCAATAATCATCTCCTAGGTTAATATATGAGAAAAGTAGGTGAATGATTGCAGCAACGGTTTAAACTCTGACATCAAGCCTTGAACGTCATAAGCATGAGACACTAGTGTGGTGGCTGAGAGACGTTTTGAAATTACCCCTAGCTGTAAGTTATTGTTCTTGATATCCAATTGCTGCTGAGTAGTTACATTCCTAGCATCTTAATGATATGCTTAAAAAAAATGTGCAGGCTTTCTGAAGTTGACTTTTAGTGATCCATACATTGAGTTAGTGATTGTTAAGGGTGTCTGTAAAAGTTTTTACTGGCAATGGAAGCGAAGGGCGGTAATCAAGGAAGTATGTCACTGTTTCTTTGAGATGAGAGCATTGTTTCTGGTGTCTGATAGGGTTTAAATTAAATGACCATTGACTCTCGTATGTCTTGTTAAAAACTGAAAGGTAAAAAATAACTTGATTTCTCATGCAGAGTTTGTTTTCGATGTTCTTTGGCTATATCATTTCACTAAATTCAAGTAGGAAGTATGAGGATAAATGAGCAATTTTTTAAGGATGGCGGGAATTTAACCAGGTCCGTTCTATCGGTACTATTTTGCCATTCAACTCAAGTAAACTGGGTTTTCGTACTTCAACAACCACATCCCCCCCCCCCCCCCCCCAAAGAGATGTGATTTTGTCAAGACTGTGTGCTCAAACCCCTGAGAACAGACGAATCAAGGACTATTACACAGTACACAGGCTGGTTGTATACTCAATTAATGGATTCTGAATGGATGACTACGTCGTAAGTGAAGTATATTGGGGTTTTACAACTCTGTGGATTTAACGTGAATGTTTTGCCCATATCACACTAGAGTTGAGAGTAATGAGACAGCCGGCCAAATCACAGATCAGGACAGATGACAAGGTGGCATTGTAAATTCCCTGTATTTGTGTCTGTTGGACAAGGATACCGCGGTGGACGAGAATGTTATTAAAGTCAAGTTAACCCATATCATTTATTTAATGCCGCAGGGGTGTGAGATGTAAGCGATCTCACATTTCAGTTGCTCTACTATATGAGGGCGGTAGCCATCTTCTCTTCCTCGCAGTTTTTACTTCCCGGATTAATCAGGAAGTCGTTGCGGTCTGAAAACATTTCTGCCTCAACTAGGGAATGAACTCAGTACCACTCATGTGAAACTAGTGGACTAACCACTGCGTCGCCCCTACTGTTATTAAGAGATTGAAGGAGTTTGAAGTTGATCAGAAAATTGGCGCTGGGGGGGGGGGGGGGTGTAGGACTAGGTAAATATAAATGCGTCATACAAACAACCAAGGCGTCACAAGAACTATAGAACTATCAGCTTGAATATACTTTGATTATCTGTTGAAAGATATGTAACTACTATATGTATGCCTGGAGTGAAGGACTGCTGGTTCAGGTAATTTTTAATCACTAAATCCTCTTGTGACATGTCTTTGTCTTCCATGACACAGGGTTGAGCTAATTTATCTTCAGTCCTGATCTATTTCTTTTATCCATGCCACAAGATTCAGCTTCCTTCTCGTCAGTCATGTCCTATTTCTTTCTTCCATGCCACGAGGTTAAGATATTTTCTTTTCTGTTCCGTTTCTTTTGTGTGTCTGGGCAAGAAGAATATTAGAACACGACGGATAAGCTATCAGAACACAGGGCTAGATGCGAAGAGAAGAGAACGAATTGTGTTAAAACATGATGGGGTGGAAAAAAAGGTACAGAATGATGGTACAATTATAACATGTGGCACGGCGTTCATTAAGTGCAATCGTTAAAGTTTCATAAATCACAACAATAGAATGAGTTTGAGAACTGAATCATAATGAAACTCTAGTACGAAAAATGTATAAAAATTGCACTTTTACCAGATCAGTGTGTGTATGTGTCTGTGTGTTGTAGCTAGCAGTTGTGTGGTTCTAAACCAGATGTCGACAAAATGCGGCTGATGGTCCACATCTGTACGTCAAGGGATTATTATTCTGACAGGATTATTTAAAGTTATTAGTTAAGTCAGCAAATATAAACGCACAAGTTGCTTGAGTCAAATTATTTCATACAATGGTTAACAGAATTGAGAAAATTAATACCGCAAACATTTAATATCGCAAATTGAAAGCGGGGTGCAATCGTTTGTGCATCAATCTTCTGTGATGTCCAGGGTAGTTAGCAGACAACTTAGATCATAAGAGTGCAAGATCATAAGACCTCGGTAACAGATGTACCAAAGCTTTTGTGATACGTGTATATATATATATGATGTTCGTCCGTCGTAATCAAAATAATAAAGTTAATAGTGCGTTTTTAAATGACTAACAAGTCCAATGCGCGCACAAAATGTTCTTTTACAGAATTTACATCAATAGAGGGTATCTATGTGAGGTTGAGATGTTTTTTCTTTTCTACGTGCCCGCTTCTGTCTTGCAGTATCTTGTCTGGACTCTTCCGCCGCTAGTGCTCCCGTTCTAATGCTGTAACGCCATGCTGTTCTATCCTGAGAAATGACTTGAGGGGCCCTATGCGAAACGGATTGCGCTGGGCCCAGTCTGGGTAGGGAAGAGGATAATAAAATAAATTCTTATATAAATATATGGGCCTATGAAAGTGCGGAGCCCACATATTTCTGTGGAAATATTAGAAAGTTAGTTTATACCATCGCTAGCTACTGTTCAGAAAAGGAGTGCCCAGCCCTTGTACAGAAAAGCAATGGTCAGAATGTTTTATGGTAACAGGTGAAAAAAAGATTATCAGATATTTGAGTCGCCCGTGTGTTGCCGGGACCTGAAAGGGGAGCAAACAATAGCAACACTGTTTACCTTACGCATGTCGTAAAAGACGACTAAGGAGGTTATGGGATGGAGTTGGCTGTCCCATCCCATATAGGGTCAGTGACCCAAAGCCATGCTGAAGTCGAATGTGTCAGGCCGAAAGGCGCAGATATCGCAGCAATGCTTGCAAACCATGACACAACGCATTTCGTTCTCCGGACAACATCCTGCTAATCTGCAGGAGTTGTGAGAACGAACACAGAAGAAGAAGAAAATACCTGAATTCCTAGTGGTCAGTGAAATATAAAACCACCAGTACCGGCAAAAAGATTAATCGGTGCCAGATTAGAGACAAGACAGACAATTTATGGGAATGATTAGTGAAATAAATAGTTTGTTGAATGGGTGATGTTGAATGAATTGATACAATTTTGGACGCACCTAAAATGTTGAGAGGATGAGAATTGTGGAATATAAGGGTGAGGTATTTTAGTTCGAGGGAGTTTTTGAACCCGCTGTGGAGAGCGGACGGAGTTTAGGCACGGAGCTGCCAACTTAGAAGAAATTAGTTAGGGAGTTATTATGCGGTACAGTTGAGCAAGTTGGTCCAGTGTGGACAGTCGAGGGATAGCTCTCTCGACACAGTGGAGGAAAACACAGTCGAGTTAGGCAGAGTCCCTTAGAGCAGTTCGAAGTGGGGACTGAGGACATACTCCGGGTGTTTATATTTGGACTATCATCTATTATAATATCTATTTGGAGATATATGATGATATAAGGCAATGACAGATATTCGTCATTGCCTTGATTCAGAGAAAGTTTTATTCAGGAGACAGAATTACAGATATAGACATGTTTCAAGTGAACGAAAGAAGAAGAAGATGAAGATTCAGAGAGACGGTCGAATCTCTGTTTGGATCATCATCTAGCATTATATATATTCGTTATAGACATTGATTCAGAGAGACGTCAAGTCTGTAGATATTCATTATATGATTGGAAGGTTGTTGATGCTGCAAATTTCAATATTGTGAAAATAAATAAACTGTTGTGTTATGTCGGAGTTCACGAGTGGAGTCTTTAATATTATGCCATAAAACAGCAGAAAATTGTCAAGAAGATAGTACATGCGTGCCACGTGTACACACACACGTTGTGTACCGCACCAATCTGTATCCTCAAATGTTGACACTGATTTAGACATAATAACGCCCTAAGCTTTCAACACGTAATGTATTAGGACAGATAATGCTGCAATATATTTAAGTATATATGACATTTGCTCAGGAAAGTGGAGGCTCTAAACTATAGATTGTGTAGCTTATACGTAAATCCTGTACTGGTGACCAATCGAAATCTAAACAATAATTAAAAAAAACATAATGGATGGGGTCCTAATTAATTCTGTTGAAATGTCTTTATTGGTGACGGCCATGGTGATTGCTACCTTTCAGCCAAAAAAGACAGCGATGCAAAACGATCTGACTCGGATAATGGCCTTATTGGAAGACCATATTAAGCGAGCCAAATGTCGAAGACATGGACATTTCAAAGTGACATAAAACGTGGTGATGTTTTGAATGAGTTCACAATTAATTTCATTGAAACAGACAACACACGCTAGAGGACAGAGTTGCGTATGTGGAAAACAAAAATAGGCAATAAAGACTCAAACACAACGTACAAAATCGACTAGGATTGCTCATGGTCTAGAAAATACACAAGCCAGTATGTGCAAATATCGCACTTTAGTAGATCTTTCTCAAAGTATGAGCCCTTATTCAGGTATTGTACACACATCATCCGTAAACCGTCACTCCCTAGCTATGAGAGAAAACTTTGAATAGAAGCTTGTCAATGCACATCTTTGCTGATCCAGCGGTCCATGGGCTCACGCACTTTGACCCAAATGCACATAGAAAATGTGTTGAGCAAACGTAGAGGAGCACACTTGTTGATATTCACAAACTGATCCTAGGTCGAGATACATTTTTTTTATTGAGACATAAAATGGGCTAGCACGATTGGTAGTACAATCTCATTATTCTGGTTAATTATAAAAGCGCTCTGAACAACTGTTTAACATTGACAACGGAGAATCGATTTTTCATATCTATGCGTGTGTATTTTACTAGTTAGCCAAATAGTGGCAGATGTAGGTATAGGAGTTAATGATAATGAGTATAGAGTAAGAAATATTTTCATATTCTTGATTAGAAACTAGCATCACATCACGTGGGGTACTATAATAAGTATTCCACTCTCTGTTCCAGCAGCTACCCAAGTGTATGTAGACTCAGAACTCAAGTCAGGTGTTGATTGTGTGATCTTTGGTACTTTACAAAACAGTTACTTTTCCTTCCCTCCCCTCTAGACACTCGCATTTCTGACATTCTCTGTATGTGTACGTTCTCAGCCTCATTGACATCATCTTCATCTTGAAATGAATTTATTACTCTCTTGATCAAGTCTGCTTTATCTCTTCTCAGCATTGTGCTGTCTATCGTCGCATTGCCACTAGTCGGCTCTCTCATTTCCTCTGACTCCAGCAGATGACCAGGGCAGTCTATCCATGCAATGTTCTAGACAGTTGAGTTATTCAATAAACACACCATTCCTTTCTGAGCATGTACTTTTCTATCTTGCTCCGCATGCTTTACTATATTTTCATATGGTATGCGACAGCACTGTCTGATACAGAGCGTAATTTTAAAACACCTGAGCTGTCATTTGTAGTCGTCAGCAACATCTAGTTTGTCATTTTATAGTTGTCAGCAACATCTAATTAGTAATTTTATAGTTGTCAGCAACATCTAGTTTGTAATTTTACAGTTGTCAGAAATTTCTTGTTTGTCATTTTATAGCAGTCAGCAACATCTAGTTTGCCATTTTGTTGTTGTCAGCAACATATCATTTGTCATTTTATAATTGTCAGCAACATATAGTTTGTTATTCAATTGTTGTCAGCAATATATAGTTTGTTATTATATAGTTACGCTGTCATTTTGTTGTTGTTAGCAATGACTAATCTGTTGCGTTGTTGTTGTCACTAGTAATTAACTTATCATTCCATTATTATGAACAATGTCTATTTAATCCGTTCCTTTTTACCAGCAACGATTAGTTTGTTATTTTGTTGTCAGCAACAACATGCTGGTAGTTTTACAGTTGCCAGCAAAATAGATCTTGTTGTTTTCTTGGAACATACTGCAACTGTTATTCGTGGTTGCAACAACGCTAAAATTCATGACAAATCAAAACATATATAATTACCATTGTATATGTTTACCGTCATCTTGACTAATCTCGCTAAAAAAGACATCGAATAGCTATTGAAAGTCATACAAATTCATGATCGAGAGGTTAGACTGCAGGGGCCGGGAACCTTTTTGTATGAGAGAGCCATGGACACCACATATTTTGAAAAGTAATTCTGTGAGAGCCATACAATATTTTAAAAACTAAAAATTCACGTAAATGTGTGCATTTTGTGTAATTTCAACACTAAAAGTACAATAAGTATGTCTATGAATTCTTTTTAATAACATTGTTATGCTGTTGCTTATCAATAATGAGTATTTCTTACCATTGATGCGACTTCTGATGCTGAGCTGCAGTAGACTCATTTGTAGAATGAAATATTGATATGCAATTAATATGTAGATCAAAGGGTCTGAAAAAACATTTTTTTTGATAATCGAACATTTGTCTACGAACAAGATGCAGCCATCAATAGAGCCACATCTAGCTCGAGAGACATGGATTCCCGACCCCTAGGTTAGAGCGTTGGTCTCAACAGTGAGGTCCTGAGTTCGACTCCCGGTA
Organism: Meghimatium bilineatum; assembly: GCA_034231615.1. NCBI lineage: Eukaryota > Metazoa > Mollusca > Gastropoda > Stylommatophora > Philomycidae > Meghimatium > Meghimatium bilineatum. Next base: position 49,161,277 of record CM067321.1, on the reverse strand, counting down.
AGGGCAGGTTTTGTTTCTGCCGGAGGGTATAAATGAAATAATTCACCCTGTATATGATGTGGGGTTCAGCAAGGGCACGCATCCAATTTCACACAAGACACACACGCAACCTCCCTGAAAACCATAATGAGAAACAAACATGCAGTATTAAGTGTTTGTTTTGGTTGTGTGTGGGGGGGGGGGGGGAGAGATTTAGAATATACAATCAGTACAAGACGCAGAATTTAAGTAAATATTGCTTCCTTTATTTTTGCAAACCGTTATTTATAGAATTGACCCTTGTGATTTGATTTCTCTGCGTACATGCTGCTTTGCTTCTGTATATCCATGTACGATATCTGAATTCTGCTAACAGGCGAAACTAGGAAACATGGTGATAACGTTTTGAGAATCATTGGAAATACACATGATAATTAACAAAATTTACGTTTCGACCAAAATACTCTCATCAATATCACAATTACAACATAATACGACCAGTAAGAACAGATCGCCATATTATGTTGTGATTGTGTTCTTGATAGAGACATTTTAGTTGAAACTTCAATTTCCGTGTGCTATCAGTGGTGTTTCCAGTGATCAGCAAAACTTCGTCAGCCTGTTTCCTAGTTTCGTCTGTTAGATTTGAATTTTGCTAAAAGTATTTTTAAAATGTGTTCTCTAAAAATGTGTATTGCTTATGGGATCAAGCTTGACATAACTGTTTTGTATATGTCTACGGTTTGTCTGTGTATGTGAATTATTGTCTGCTTGAGTGATTTCAATGCTAAGGCGACTGTTTTACATACAAAAAATATGTGATCCTTTTCCTTAAACTTGGTTCAAGTACAAAGATTTTGTTAACTCCATGTTTCTTGTGTGTTAATGGCGCGACTGTGTTTCTTTTCAAATCATATTGTCTGCTTTCATGTCACCTTCTGTGCTGGTGTCACCGTGTGAACCCCTCCCATTCCCAGTGACTCAACTGCTGATCAAAAATCCACATCCGGAATATAAAACTATTGAATTATACGATCACATTTATCTCTCTTATGAAGATGGGGCGGAGGAGGGGGGGGGGTGTTAACGCTCAAGCTCTTGTTACGTCGCTTAAAAATGTTCCTTTAGGGAGTTCCAATAGGGTCTTTACTCCACTTTAACGGTTTTTCACTGGTCGCACTGGCGCGCAAACTTTCCAGTTTATTACATCGTTTCACAGCAATAGATCGACGTGTGGTAGAAGTTTCGTTGCTTTCTTACGTTGAGATTTGTATGCAACATCATTTTCTCTTCTAAGATGACTTCCTCTTCTTCGTTCGTTCTCAGATTCCAGCAACTGAACAGGATTCAGTTCAGAAGAACGGAATACTTTGTGTAATGATTTAAATATTGGCTGCGATATCTGAGCTTTTCGACCGACCACATCCGACTTTAGCATGGCATCTGGGTCACTTTGGGTCACCCCATATAGGATGGTACAGTAAACTACCTTCAAACCTCGTTAGTCGCCTCGGACGATATGCATGTCAACTAACAGTGTTGCTATTCTTTGCTCCCCGTTCAGATACCACCAACAAACTATATGTAAGATTAAATATGTTTGTAAACTTTACAGAAGTTGAATTCAATCAACAGTTAGAAAAATCAGCGGGCCAATTCGATTCTCGGGAAATTTATTCGGATCATCAAAGCAGTTTAAAAATAATCGCCATCGTAATTGGGGCGAATTGTATTTGGATTCAGTCAAATCAAGCCATACACTTATCACTGGCTTAGCTACTGAAAGTATTTGTTGTTTCTAAAATTCAACAGTAATGGAAAAGTCCTCTTCTATACAAGGCACATTGCTGGCTTCAATCACCATGGTTATCTTCATTGACAAGTCAATCTTTTATACAAGGTACATGGCAACCAGGATACACAGGCAACGAGCAAAGGAAGAAACGATTTTAAAAGAAGCAATACGACTAAGAAAACAAATAAAGAACAAATAAAGAACACTCCAGTGAATGCACTGCAGGAAGAGTTGGAGCAGTATAGAAATCATCGGTTCCAAGGTGCTGTTCTGAGAACAAGACTGAACAGACAGAACCATATGAAGTAACACAAGCCTTTGAAGACGACTACTACAGACAGCTCTACACACAAGAACCGAGCCACACATGTATACAAGACAAATTTCTTAAATGCACAAAGAAACTCACAAACGACGACTTACAGTACAGAAACTGGACACGACTGATATTGGAAGACATAACTGCAGCAGTAAAGACAATGCAGAAAGACAAATCACCAGGACCTGATGGACTCACATCATAATTTTATTAGCACTTCCTCTTCGTCCTAGGCCCACTGTTATTAAAAGTCTATCTAGAATCATTCCAAAGAAATGAGCTTCCACCCAGGTTCAACATGTCATACATCACACTCATCCCTAAAGACAAATCAGACAAAACGCTACTGAGAAACTACAGGCCCATATCTCATCTAAACACAGACTACACATTTTCAACCAGAATTCCTAACAAACAAACTAAAACCAGTCATGATCAGCTTATTCATGAAGACTAATAGTGCAGTATCAAACACAGAAACATACATCAACATGCACATTTCATAAGAGATTTAGCCAATTACACACACGACATAGTACATCATCAATATTGTCTCTCGACCAAGAGAAGGCATTTGATAACTATCACACACATATCTACACAAAACACTACAAAACTGTAATATATTAGAACAGTTCAGGAAGTGGATTGAAATCATTTACTCGTAACCAGAGAGCGGAGTCTTAGTTCTTTTGCTGAGAATTTCAGGCTAACTAGATCTGTTAGACATGGCCGCCCATTCTCTCCACTGCTCTACATTCTCGCTCTGGAACCACTTCTTGAAAATATCAGACAAGACACCACAATATCAGGCACTTTCATTCCAGGGAAAGGAGTGAAAAAGTTGTGCGCCTACACAAGACGGCACTGCTTTCTTCCCGCCCAACGAAAGGCCCATCCGAAATATTGTGGATACATTCACGGAATTTGGAATCGGCAGTGGGTCCAAACTGAATGTCCAAAAAATTAGTTATATTCGGCCTGTGTACGTGGAAAAGTAAAACAGATTTTCCATACTACATAAGCAAGAAACAACAGCAGACTATACGGCATAACATTCCCAGCAAACCCTCATATCATACACAAGACAACATGGTGCAACCTTGTTACACAGATCACAGACATGCTGTAGAGATATCAATTTAAAACCACAATAATTTTTGACAGATGCAGAGTAGTGAATACATACATTATTCCAAAACTGATATACTTAGCCTCAATTTTTGACTCCCCCCCCCCTCCCGAAGACACTGTCACAGAAATTAACAAACAGATAAGGAGTTCCATTTTTGTATACAACATAAAACACTCATACAAGACAAACAACACGGAGGCATTGCATTACAAGACATGTGCACAAAAATCAGAGCTATTAGAAATCAACCATGTAGGCCATATAATTAAACACCCACAATGACATACCTTGGCCCAGTATTACATGGGAACAAGACTGACAAGACATATAAAATTCAACAACACAATCCCCCACCACGACGGTAAACCACCACCATTTTACAAATTATGCATTAAAGCTATTCAAGGTCACGGGTATCTCATTCATAAGAAAACAAACAACACCTACAAATATTTATTCAAGTATTCAAGCTCCAGCAACCCTTTACATATCAGAATTAAAAAGGGTACACCTATTTAATGACAGACTACACGGAGACATTCAATAACCTTCACATTACAGGTGTCACTCCAAGAGCTAGAGAAATAACCTGTAGGCTATTATTCAACATGACGCCCATAATTAATAGGAAAACAAGCACGCAGACTAGAGCAGACTCCAAAATGTAAATTTGCAGGAGAAACATACCAGAAACAAAAGACCATTTTTATGCATGCAGAACAATTACTTCTACCAGAGACAAATTAAGAGACATACTAAAAACACGCATACACAACACGGATATTTACAAAGCTATCATGTTGAACGTACTGCCTCATGAAGAAATGGGAAAGGGCAGTGAAGGTAGACAATGAGAAGAAATCACTGACTAAAGTAATAATACAACTAGATAAAGCGTGTTCAAAATGGACGGGTGTCAAGGCCCAGATTATAGTGCATGAACTCGCCCAAGTACACTCGAAACAACAATACATAATTATATACACAGATGGCTCCGTTAACAAAAACACAAACAAAAGCGGCTGGGGTTTTGTTGCCTTCAGAAACGGGGTGAAGTTGGTTGAGAAATCTTTAGCATATTCTACTGTCACATGGATCATGAGGACGGAGATAGAGGGAGTTAAAGCAGCACTTAATTGGTTAATAATTGATACATCAACACACTCGGTAATACTCACAGACTCTCAAAGCATGCTGCGCAAGATAGAAAAGTACATGCTGAGACAACAACGGTAGGACTTACTGAACAACTCAATTGTCCAGAGCATGCCATGATCATAGGAAACGAGAGAGCCGACTTATTGGCAGGCAATGCGGCGATAGACAGCACAATGGTGAGAAGAGATAAAACAGACGTAATGAAGACTAATAAATTCAGTTCAAGATGAAGATGTCAATGAGGCTGAGAACGTGCACATACAGAGAATGTTAGAAATGGGTGTAACTAGAGGTGAGGGAAAGAAAAGTAAATTTATTGGATAGTTCCGAAGATCACACAATCAACACCTGACCGGGACTCTGAGTCTTTATAAACTGGGATGGCTGCTGAAACGGAGGGAGGAACACTTATGGGAATGCCTACGTGTTATGAATCCAGTTTTTCATCATGAAATCAAGAACGTACTGCCTCAGACAACAGGGATACACACGAAACTTACTTTGTATACCAATACATATAACTGATCTTGTCTTGTCGGATACGGGAAGCGTTTCACAATACAATATTCCAACCACAAACAGTCTTACATATATTTAATAAGATGACACATCACATACTATGAACATGTACAGAAATATGTAAATCATCACGTTTTCATCAATTAATTTGATGTCATCCATGTATCACTCATTTCACTAAATTGTACAGGCCCACCATTCCACATTTCAACTCACGGGTAAAATTAATCACATTACATATATCTATTGCCGTTATTTTGATAAATTGTTCATGCAAATGTTGTATATAAAATTATTTTACTAAAGATTTCCGTGAAGAGAAATAATATAAGGCCTAATAATTCTAGTGACTATTTTTCTAACCATAGGGGAGAGTGGGGAGAAATGGACCGCCATTTTTCATTTTTCACCAAAATCGGTATAACTCTATAAACAATAGGTCTGAGATTTTATTCATATCTTTAAGTGAAAAATCCATTTATTTCAAAATATAGTCTTCAAAGAATGGTTAAAATTTTAAATAAAATATACATTTGAAACAACGATATCATAATGGGATGAAATGGACCACATATGAGGAGAAATGGATCTGATGAAGGGGAGAAATGGTCCATAAGTAGGAGAAATAGTCCATGAAAATCAATCAATACAATTGTATATTACAAAAGGATTTCTTAAAACCTAGATAGTTTTCTGTAGTTTTTGTACCGTTGCAGCAAATAAGCTGTGGTAAAATTGCTTTAATTTCACTCATATTAACAGTCCCTATATCTTCTACAGTAAAAAGGTAAAGGTAGGCCCCATGGCATCTGCCATTGGGGATGAACTCTTTATGTACTAAGCCGCAGAAACTATTAGGTGGGGTGGCCAGTTCCCTTCCTTGCTGTTTTTTACCTTCCTTAACTCATGCGCCAGGTACTCATTTACAGCTGAGTCGACTGGAGGAGTGGTCGTGTCAAGTGAGAAATCACAACCCGGATTTCCTTTTTTTTAAAAATATCCGGACGTGGTTTCGAACCTGGCACGCTGAAACCAGATGATAGCAAGCAAGCTCACTATCCACTAGGCTACCGCGATCCTTATCTTCTACAGTAGACAAAAAAAACGTATCAAACATTTTACAACTTTTTCATAAAAAGCTAACTACGACATCACCATCTTCAACTGCAAGATGCATTATTTTCCCCAATTTAATCTTTTGTTCTCTATCCTGTCTCAAACTCAGACACAACATATAGACCAAGATTTATGTCTGTACTTTCTACACCATCCATTCTGATATTGTTGTTGTCATCATCACTATCACGCCCAGTGTCATAATCTAATATCATCATCAGAGTCACTGATATTTTCTTCAAGAACAAAAAGTACTTGGGTTTTGATATAGTAATATTCTTTGTGTTTTCTGATCTGCATTTTAATTTCATTTTAATTGTGATTTGCACAACCTGTTTGGTACCACGTGGTACAATAACTAAGAAAATTTTGTACTGTTGTCACACCAGTTTCACGCATATTGTAAATCTGAGCCCCTACTTACATTCAGTGTTGTATAAGAAACCTGTAGTAAATTTAACAATGTTGCAATATTGTGTCTTTTAATTGCAGTTACTCGTGCCAATGATGTTGCTTCTGGTTGTCTTAATGACAATGGTGAATGTCGCTTCAGAAAACCATAAAGCCATTCTCTACCTGCCATTGAGTTTTAAATCCATGTTTGTGAACACTGCAAACAATTTAATATTGCCATTTCAAAGACAAGAGGGCGAGCATTTTTTGGAGTTAGTCCGTGAAACATTTTGGAACATTTATTAAGATAATTGGCCAGACTATCTTCCTGTTCATGATTAAATATCTATCTGTTGATAATTTGGGATGAGTCTCATTACCGACAATTTTGACTTTTTAATATTGTATAGCAGTGTTGTACGAGCTATTGCATATTCTCTGGAAGTTTGTCTAACAGGTATGCCATCAGCAACGGCAGTCACTACAGTTCTCATAATGGACTATAGTACTTTGCCTTGATTTGTTTTCTTCTGGTAAACACGGGCATGTTTTACTGAAAAATAAAATATATAAAATAGGCTTAGATTGAAAGTTTGGCATGGTTTCAATGTATTTCTTCAATTGTTTAAACAAACTAAGATTTGGAAATAATTTGTGATTTATTTAAAATGGAATACTGAAAGCCTTACGTGTGTGGGGAGAAATGATCCAATGACAGTATTTTTCTCCTCACAGTTATTAAAATAGAAAATCATCACATAAACTCTCAAATCTCATACGTTTTCGGCATAAAGAACATTATTTACGTAGGAAAATAGTAATTCTGTATATAAAATAACTCTTACCGTGCAATCAGCAATATAGCAACATAAATTGAGCTTGCAATGTCACTTCAAAGACCCAACGTTTTCCTTGGTAAAATTATGGTCACGGATTTTGAAAATTCACTCGGGCTTAAAGAAACCGGACATTGTTCCTAGAAATGATCTCATACTGTTAGTGTTTTTTCATTATGGTCCAAATTTATATTCATTCATTCATTCATTGATTCATTTTCCTTTTGCGCTGAAGTTAGCGCAGAGGTCAGATCTCTCTAATTCTGTCTGTTCAAAGTTATTCTGTGCAGTTCTTGAATAGTATGAATATTGGTTGTTTTACTTTCACTAAGTATTGTTCTTCTGAGTGTTTCTTTTGGTCTACCCCTTGCTCTTTTGCCTGTAGGTATCCATTCAAGAGATTGGTGGTGTATTCTGTTGGTGTCTGCGCGTAGGACATGCCCGATGTAGGACCAACGGCGTTTTCTGATAACATCTGTGATGAAATTTTGATGTGTCTCTTCTCTGATTTTAGAATTTATATATAGACCATTAATTTTTTAGATACACAGGAAGGGGGGATGGGGGGGGGGGTAAAGGGGTAAATTCTCCTACCGGTCGATATCTTCCCACTCTCACCTAGTTGTCTGGAGTTTTATCATCTTAAATTATATGAACTTTTGTTATTGTACGTATTATATCACGGCTGTTGTTAGTTTTTACTCGTTATTGGGAAAGCAATCCAGTGTCACAATTCTCCACCTTCCACAATACAAATCCTACTGGAATTGATAGTGTTTTCACAACATCGTCCAAACCTTACACAACCTTACACAACCGTACACAACCTTACACATATTCAACCAGACGACAGAACATAATACGAACATGTATGGCTATTTTAAATCACGTTTTTATTTTCTTATCAATTAATTTGTTGCCATCCATGTATCACTCATTTCGCTAAATTGTAAAGATCAACCATTCAACATTTCAACTCGCGGGCAAAATTCATCACATTACATATGCCTTTTGTTGTTACTTTGGTATTCTTTGATGTAAATGTTGTAAAAATTATATATATAATTGACAGATCCTGTATTGTGTTTTTTCTTAATGGATATATATTTATGTGTATGTATCTACATATAGGTATATATGTTTATGTATGGGTGGTTTGTGTGTGTGTATATATATATATATATATATATATATATATATATATATATATATATATATATATATATATATATATATATATATATATATATATATATATATATGTGTGTGTATAGGTATGTATATATGAGTGTATGAGTATATGTGCGTATTTGCTTCGAAAGTATAAATGCGAGGGTGAAAATTCAATAATCTTTACATATTTGTTTATCATTACACTCCCATCACAAATTTTCACAAATGTTGCCAATCCATCTCATAACAAAATGCACACTGCACATTTGAAATGTATATGCCTGATTGCTTTTGTAAATGTTTCTTTGTTGCAAATAAAGATTGAAAAAAAAAGAATTAAAGCATTAAAGCCTTAACTTTGTTGGATGTGATAGGATTATTATTTATTGTGTAAATTGCCTACCTAGGGCTGTAGTATTTATTTGTACAGCTGAGTGGATACGTTCTGAGATGAGACGTTCAATCCAAATGATATTGATATTAAACCAATATTATTAGCGATTATGTTAAACCACGAATCTAGATATATAAGTAATAGAAAGGGTCGATCCAAGCTTAAAATGGGTACCGGAATAATCCAGGAAGTAAAGACTGCGAGAGAGAGGAGATGGCTACGGCCCTCATTTGCAGAGTAATTGAAATGTGAGATCGCTAAAATCTCACACACATACGGCATTAATAAATGCTATGGATTACTTTACTTTTTTTACTTACTAATAGTTTACTACAATAGATAATAAGTGATAAGGCTGTAAAACTGTTTAACAATAGTACTTACATAAAACACACTGTGTGGCCAGCTTTACAATGAACGCACAGAGTAATGCACTGTAGTCTGATAGACTGTGAGTTCATTGTAAATCTGGTCGACCTTGTGTTTTACTAAGCACTATTAACAACTATTAATTGTAAAAATAGCTTCCGGTTGCCGTAATGTGACGACGTGTTTCCATGTTTACATTTGTGTTTTCTGGATTACGCGAATTTCGATGGTGTGGTTAGCGTATTACTGGTGACAGTGTGATGCCAAATTTAGTTCCAACCTGTAGGATCTGTGTTTTTTTGTTCTTAGACGATTATAGGTGGAGTGTATTTCATTCAAGTTGTTCCGACTCGCGATACAGACAAAAAATGGCGTCTCGACTAATCCAGTTAATGGCTACGTTCACAGCGTAGAATTTCTTCGCAAAGAGACAACCGTAAGTCAACAATAGGGAATGTCCATCCCTAGACAAAATGTCTGTGACGGCACGCGAGGCGGAGGAATCCAAATGGATCAACGGCTCAAACGGCGAAACAGCAAAGTGTGTGGCGCACAAGAGGCAAGTTCTGGGCATAATAATGAATATTGGCTGGCCACCGTGGAAAAGACTAGGACCTTACCACGTACACCCCAAAGCCAAGCAAGCAACGGATGAACAACATCTAAAGTTTAGGAAACAACATATTAGAATAGGAACATGGAATGTCAGAACACTACACCAATCAGGAAAGCTAGAAAATTTAATATTAGAGGCAGAATCATTAGATGTAGATATTCTAGGAATAGCAGAGGAAAGATGCTGGGTACACAAGAAAAGAAAATTTTAGTTTTATACATTCAGGAGGAGATTACCATGAACGAGGGGTAGGAATACTGATCAGGAAAGAAATAGAAAAATATATCATCGGGTACTGGACATATAATGACAGAATGATGTTGCTAAAGATCAAAGCAAAACCGTTTGATCTGGCCATTATACAAACTTATGCAACAACTACAGATTACACTGAAGAAGAAATAGAACAGTACTACGAAGATCTACAGCAACTACTCAAACCAGTAAAATCAACAGACATTTTAATAGTCATGGGAGACATGAATGCAAAAATAGGGAAAGGAAGACATAAGAACATTGTAGGGCAATTCGGACTAGGGACAAGAAATGACAGAGGAGAAAGACTTATACAGTTCTGTGAGGAGAACAATATGATCATATGTAATACATTCTTTGAACATGAAAATAGAAGATTATATACATGGAAAATTCCTGGAGACAGAAAGAGGAACCAAATAGATTACATTATGATTAACAATAGATTTAGAAATAGTGTCAAAAACATCAAAACATACCCAGGTGCAGATATCAACTCTGACCATAATCCAGTGCTGTGCAAAATAAATGTCAAACTTAAAACGATAGTAAATAGAGGAGTCCAAGAACCACAGATAGATGCATCAGCACTAAAACAACAAGACATACAACAAAAATACCTTGTAGATGTAAGGAATAGATATGAACATCTAATGATAGAATGCATGGAACAATACAGAAGGGAAATTCCAGAAGAGAAAATAGACAATAAATGGGAAAGCCTAAAGAAAAGTATCCAAACATCAAGTAAAAATTTACCAACAAGAAATACCAAGAACAAACAAACATGGATGACAGATGAAATATTAGAGAAAATGACAGAAAGAAAGACAGCTAAAAATACACCAAAATACTCAAGTATAGACAAGGAGATACGTAACATGTGCAGAACAGCCAAAAAACAATGGTTAGAAACAAAATGCAGTGAAATAGAGGAGATGTCCATACAACAGAAGACAAAATTAATGCATAAGGAGATAAGGCTGATCACAAATAAGAAAAATCCTATAAATGGGGGTGGCTGCATTAAAGATAAAAATGGTAAAATAATATTTGATAAAACAGATGCACTCACAAGATGGGCAGATTATGTAACAGAACTGTTTGACGACCAACGGAACAAAAAACCAACAATACACAACAATGATGGACCAGCAATACTGAAATCAGAAGTAGAACATGCAATAAATTCAATAAAATGTGGAAAAGCTGCAGGCTCTGACAACATAACAGCAGACATAATAAAAACTCTAAATGAATTTGGTGTAGATACTATCACAGAAATTTGCAATGACATATACGAAACAGGCCATATACCTAAAGAACTAACATCATCAATATTCATACCACTACCTAAGAAGCACAGGGCTGTGGACTGTACAGAATATAGAACAATAAGTCTAATGAGCCATCTAACTAAAATACTTCTCAAGATAATACATGAAAGAATTAAGAACAAGATAGACATGGAGGTCGGTGAAGAACAATTCGGTTTTAGGAAAAACAAAGGAACCAGAGAAGCTATACTGAGTATCCGGCTAGTGATAGATAAATATATAGAAGTCCAAAAAAATATCTATATTTGCTTCATAGACTACAGCAAGGCCTTTGACAGAGTCCAACATGAAAAATTAATCAAATGTCTTCAAGAAATAGGCATAGATGGAAAAGACATCAGGCTGATTAGAAATATATATTGGGAACAAACTGCATCAATAAGGTGTGAAAACAGCCACTCTCCATACATAGAAATAAGAAGAGGGGTAAGACAAGGATGCATTTTATCACCAAGCCTATTTAATATCTACACAGAGAATATCTTTAAAAATATAGAAGAAATACCAGGACTCAAGATCAATGGGAAAATAATAAACAACATTAGATATGCAGATGACACTGTTCTTTTAGCAGAAAGTGAACATGAACTACAAAGACTAATAGATCAAGTCAATAAATCAAGTAATGAATATGGACTGGATATAAACATTCAAAAAACAAAAACCATGATAATCAGCAAAGACACAGAAGAACAGGAGGTAAACATAAACATACAGGGAGAGAAACTACATCAAGTAAAACAGTATCAATATCTTGGACACAGTCACAAATGATGGCAGATGTGAAACAGAAGTTAAAAGGAGAATAGGAATGGCTAAAAGTACCTTCAATGACATGAGGAAATTATTAATATCTAAACAAATTGCAAACAAGTTAAAAATGAGAATGATAAAATGCTACATCTATTCCATATTAATGTATGGCTCAGAAACATGGACACTAAATAAACAATTAGAAGACAAAATTGATGCCTTTGAGATGTTGGTATATAGAAGAATAGGGAGAACATCATGGAAAGAGAAGAAAACAAATAAAGAGGTGCTAAAGACACTTAATATGAAGAAAGAACTACTAAGAGAAATAAAGATCAGGCAAATAAAATACTTTGGACACATTAAAAGACATGACACCCTATTGAAGACCTTACTTGAGGGTAAAGTCAAAGGGAAGCGAGCAAGAGGTAGGCAGAGATACAAGTGGGAGAGTAACATTACACGATGGACAGGTTACAGTCTAGCAGAGTGCACCACCAAGACAAGAGACAGGAGATGTTGGAGATACGTTGCAGCCAACCTTCGTTACGGAGACGGCACTTGATGATGATGAAAGCCTTAACTTTGTTGGATGTGATAGGATTATTCTTTATTGTGTAAATTCCCTACCTAGGGCTGTAGTATTTATTTGCACAGCTGAGTGGATACGTTCTGAGCTGAGACGTTCAATCCAAATGATATTGATATTAAACCAATATTATTAGCGGTTATGTTAAACCACGAATCTAGATATATAAGTAATAGAAAGGGTCGATCCAAGCTTAAAATGGGTACCGAATAATCCAGGAAGTAAAGACTGCGAGGGAGAGGAGATGGCTACGGCCCCCATTTGCAGAGTCATTGAAATGTGAGATCGCTAAAATCTCACACACCTACGGCATTAATAAATGCTATGGATTACTTTACTTTTTTACTTACTAATAGTTTACTACAATAGATAATAAGTGATAAGGCTGTAAAACGGTTTAACAATAGTACTTACATAAAACACACTGTGTGGCCAACTTTACAATGAACGCACAGACTAATGCACCATATAGTCTGATAGACTGTGAGTTCATTGTAAATCTGGTCGACCTTGTGTTTTACTAAGCACTATTAATAACACTGGTCAACATCAAATTTGCTGTCTACGGTCCTTTTTTTTTTTTTTTTTTTTTTTTTTACAATTTACAATTTTAAAAAAACAACAGATTTAGGATAATTTTATTGTGCTGAATCCAAAAATCACATTGGTTTTGCTCAATCAGGTCAGATTTGTTATCTAGCACCACATGATGCTTTTTATAGGTGGGTCATATTCTATGTCAAATCAATCAATAAAACGACAATTGATTTCCACACAATTGATCAAATTTTTTTTAATTTAAAAGGACAAATGATATAGAAAGCAAGCGCCCGTGTGTTTCCGGGGCCCGAAAGGGGAGCAAAGAATAGCAGCAATGTTTACCTTCCACGCATGTCATAAAAGGCGGCTAATGAGGTTATGAGATGGAGTTGGCTGTCCCATCCCATATAGGGTCAGCAACCCAAAGCCATGCTGAAGTCGGATGTGTCATTAAGTCGGATGTTAGAATGCTCACTAACGCAAGTATAGCAATAAGGTATCCAGAGAGGTACGAATCGTCTGTTGAGTATACGGGAAGGCAACATCACGTGCAAGAATAAGTGAGAATATCATAACCGAAAACAACGTTCATGCTCGAGGATACGCGTTCAGCTGTCTTCCGGCAGCTCGTTGTATGAAATGGTAAAGACAGAATATCATACCGTCTCAGTACGAAGAAATTGTGGGTAGACACGCAGACTTGGACAATGGCAGTGAGAGAAACCTGGGCTAAGAGGGCGTATCAACCCAAGTTCATCTTTACTGTCTGAGCAGTTACCTATACTGAAGATGACTTGCAATCGAGATACGGGTCGACGCATGTGGTTGCGTCTGTGAGTCTCACCAATGGCCCTCTAGACAAACCACCCATGCAACAGAAAACCTTAGTAGATGACATGCCGTTATTTGAGGTTATCTTCTCGTAGAAGCTTCATGGCACGTCATCTATACAGTTATGCTTCTTATGATTTTATTTTATTTTAACCACCCACTGTGGTTGGGAGGGAGCCAGAGATGTACCGTGCAGCACTGGCGAGGAGAAAACTGACAGCACTGTTTTTTCCAATGGCTAAGACCAATCAAAGAGTCACAGTGACTCAGAACGTGACAATCCTTTTGACATGAACATTTGGTTGCATGTCTGGAGCAATAAAGAAGTTCGGCATAACCAGTAGTCAATTGGTGGCGGAGAATGAACACAGTGAACCCTATCTTGGCTACAGTGGCTCAGAGCAGTGCATAGGGTGAAACATTCCTTCCTGGAGGTGTGATAGCTATTCTCTGGCTCTGGCCCGGGGTGGGACGAAAATCCACAGACTTCCCAGCAATATAATGCCATTTAATCGCATTGGGTCAAAGGGCATGAGCCCATGGACCGCTGGATCAGCAACCAACCAACCAGATAAGGGTCTGTACCCAAGGACAAAAGGGATAATGACGTCTAATTGCATGGCACAAGTTCCCTAGCAGCTAAACATCTCGTACGATGAATACGTAGTCGACCCAAGTCTAAATCTCTACTGACTGTCTCTTTGAGAAATGTCACCCAGGGATACTTATTATGCAAATTCATAGAGTACATTGGGTGATAAATCGTCAAGGCGTAGAGAATATACTCACTCGTTTGCCTGGTGGTAGATAAGAGGGCTGTCACAGGCCAGGGTAGCTCACTTGAAGTAAAATCATGCCGAAAACGAATGTGCTGGGCGCGAAAAATAGTGCAGCTCCGCTGTGAAACCAATCGCACAACGTTTTTAACAATTTGCCTTTCCCGGTGGAAATCACACGAATTTTGTGTGTTGGTTATCATAGAGCAAACGAAGAAGGACAAATGTTTGCGACATGGAATACTAACCACCCTACCGCCATGCTGACAATTGTTATCGTGACTCCTTTATAAAAGTAATTTTTTTCTCGTTCAAGTTCACAAAGTTTGCACTCACAAAACTAGAACGTGTTCAGTCATATTTTCAAAATACATACGAATTTAAAGTGGGGGAAAGGGCGGAGGAAGAGAAGTAGTGTGATCAATGTTTTTTATGATGTAAATTTATAACAGAACATAATATATAACAGAACATAATATATAACAGAACACAATATATAACAGAACATAATATACAACAGAACACAATATACACAGCTGAAAGAGATTGAAAAAAAAACACAAACGATCTGAGCTACGTATTAATATATTTTATGGTTGACTGGGTATTGAGGTCAACATCCTGTTGGCTTAGCTTTACCCAAAGCTCTCTCTCTCTTTCTCTCACTCTGGATTACGGAAGAACATGCGACAGTGGCCACTAAACAAATAAAAAAGACCTATTGATGCCTTAACTCAATGGTCAAATAGATGGTGCGGTGCGTCTGCATTAACACAGATAAGTGTAGAACTTTTGAAAGAAGATACACAACCCACATACTTCAGAGTTACTTTTGATGATAAGCTAACATGGAAACAGAACATAAACAAAGCAACAACAATGATATGACTCGGTTTGGAAAGTGAGAGTGGTTCTAGTCAGAACTTGCATGTAGATATGACTCGGTTTGGAAAGGGAGAGTGGTTCCATTCGGAACTTGGCTGTAGATATGAAGGGATAAATGTTCCAGTGTTGGGTAACAACCCTAAACAGGAAGCAGGTGGCTGGAGTAACACCGGGCAAATGTCAAGATAAACAAAAATAGGTAGATGTGTTACCAAAATAAAACATAACACAACCTAACAACGAGATACAGGGACAGACGACGTTTCGACTATTAAGCCTTCATCAGGACAAACGAAAGACAACGGTACAACGAATCTTACATGGAAACAAACGTGGTTGATAGGGAGGAAAGAGGAGGAGAGATAGTGAATAGATAGTGGAGGAAGTAAATAGGGAGCGGCATATTGGGGAGGAAGAGAGTATGGGGAGAAGAAGTGAGGAGGGAAAGTGCACGGAAGGAGGTGAGGAGCGAAAATGGATAAGGTGTGGTAGCAAGTAAAATAAATAAGGTTAAATTAAGATACTTAACTCAAAAGTGGCAACACGCAATGAGTATAACGAATAGATAGCAGAGGAAGCAGAGATGGAGCAGCCTAGCAGGGAGGAAGAGGGCATGGGAAGAAGTGAGGAGGGGAAAGTGCACAGAAGGAGATGAGGAGTGAAAATAGTTAAGGTGTAGTAGCAAGTAGAATAAGATAAATGAGGATAAATTAAGATACTTACCTTAAAAATGGCAATAGGCAATGAGTATTAGCATACAGTCGTGATGGAAACGCAAAAGAGGATGGTACGAGAGATCAGATGAGAGAGAGAGAGAGATGGAGATGAAAAAGAAAAAAGAGAAAAAAGGGAGAAAAGAAAGAAACGACCGAGCAGATATGGGCAGTGGAGAGAAACTATAAGTAGGAGTAGATAATGGTGGGAAGAAAATACAGTGATAATACAATGATGTATGCAAGTGAGAGTAAAATATAGGTGATAATAGGTAAAAAAGGAAGAAAAAAAACAACTTATCTGATACGTTGAGAACTGGCTAGCTTGAGACCAACGGTCACACTGGTGGGTCAGGGTCAATGGACAATGAAAGCTAGTGAGGCAGTCGCGCCAATAAAATACCAACATGCCAGATTGTCACACCACAGGAAACAAGAGGACTACAGAAACAGCCGCAGGGAAGAAAGAGCGATATAGATAATGATCTAGTAGTACGACGAGAGACCAACTGAAATAATAGGCAGGGCCGTAGAGAAAAACCCGAGGCGGGTAAAAGTTAAAACCGTGACTCCTACAAAATAGCCATAGAGACAGATAAAAATAGGATGAGAGGAATGCAGAGGAGAAGAAGAAGAAAAGAGAGAAGAAGAAGAAAAGGGTGGATAGACGTGGGTCCCGAGCCGGAAATACGCCACGCAAGGACGGGATGTGGAAGTAGGAAGGAGCCTACCAGACACAGCAAGGTAGGGTAGGGGACTATCACGGGGTAGCGCGTCGTGTGAAGGTATCAGGCTGATAAAGAAAGAAGGTGCAGAAGAGAAGGGCACCAGAGTAGGAGAGAAAAAGGAAAAGTAGGCCATGTCAGATGGAGGCAGACCCAGAACTACAGCCAAAGCATGTGAGGTGGTGGGGAGTCGTATGTGACAAAGTCGGGGACATCAGTCCACAATGTCGTTGTAAGTGGAGGTCGGTGTAGCAGAAGTCCCGATAAAATAAATATGGCGGAAGATGGACCAAGGTCACAACCGCAACGACAAGTACCTTTTAGGCCCCGTGTTTGGAAGTGAGACCCTCGCATCAACCGAAGATGATAAGAGGATGGACTAGCCGCACGTCACAACCCCTATGTGGGTATTGCCCGCACTATACGCTTGCCCATTTATGGGAACAACGATCAACGGACAGAACCTCGAGCCACCGATACACGATCCCTTAGTCCGGGCCATGTACCGTGGTGAGAAACATGTCAGATGAAACGATGTCCGTAGTTGAGTGAGACCAACCGTACATTGCAACCCACTGGAGGTGTTGCCCGTACCGCACGCTGGCTCCTTAAATAGACATAGGGGACCCTGCATTCGAGCCATCCAAGTCGTGTGGAAAATAAATAAATAAATAAATAAATATTTATATATATATATATATATATATATTTAAAAAAATAGTTTTAATATATAAAATATATATATATATATATATCTCTCTATCTCTCTCTCTCTCTCTCTCTCTCTCTATATATATATATATATATATATATATATATATATATATATATATATATATATATATATATATATATATATATATATATATGTAGTCGGTGAAAAGGTATCCCAGCCTCGGCATGCCAGGTAGCTGTAAGGGTAGCCGACCCAACAAGACCAAAAAAGGACAACCAGAGAGCGGCCAAAGGCCAAAAGTAATAAGATGATATGTACGTGGTGGCGCGCACGGGCCACTGAGAATGGCACAGAAGAGAGGACACAGCCTAAAGTAGTGGGAATGGAGAAAGTAGACAGAGTAGGACGAAGAATCGAACGGGGAAGAGGAGAATGAAGCCTGGGTAAAACAACCCGTAGAAAGAGAATGGAGTGTGATAGCAAGAGATAAAGATGAGGCATTGAATCGACGCGCATAGCCGCAACAGGCCCACCCCGGATGAGATCCTGCCGGTCCCATTCCCAAGGCGTAACAACCCACCAACACATCAATTGCAACGTGGCGGGTCACCGTATCCCCAACCCCTGGATACTGGATCGTGTCCTTCCAATCTCCCGTGCTGCTGCCTTATCACATTCTCCTCTACTTCCTTCTACTCGTCCTAAATGTATCCTTACTTTCCACCCTCACAATATTTCTGCTCTTAAGATCCTCCTCAGGGACATCTCTATCTTCTCATCTGACCCCCTTACCAATGAGGCTTTTCCAGCTCCACCTCTTGTGGCTTTCCGCCGAGACAGGAACCTACGTGATACTCTGGTTCACTCTCACCTTCGGCCGGCGGGATCTCCTACCGGCACCTCCCCGTGTCAGCGCCCGTGCCTCACGTGCCCTTTTGTCTTTCGGACCCCCTCTATCCGATTCCCTAAGTCGGTATTCCACATCCACCACTCTTTTTCTTGTGTCTCTCGTAACGTCGTGTACGTTATCACTTGCAAACGCTGTAACCTGATGTACATTGGTGAAACGGGCAAATTCTTAGCCACTAGGATTGCCGAACACTTACGGGACATCCGTAACTATGGATCTTCCCTGGTGGCTCTCCAATTCAACAGCAATTCTCACCGTGGTGCTCTGGACATTCAGGTCACTGGCTTAGTCTCTTGCCACTCAGGTGACCGGCAACGTTTCTCATTAGAAAACCGCCTCATTCTTAATCTTGGCACTCTTAAGCCCCATGGCATCAATGACCAGCTATGCTTTCAAAAATCTCTATACCTCTCCCCCTATGTGTGTGTGTGTGTCTCCCTTGCTATGCCTCCCTGCTGCTCCTACATTCCTTCCTTCTGCCATCCCCCCATCCTCATTTTGTCTCACTCCTCTCCTTGCTACTGTTCCTTTCCATTGTGGTGGATCGGCCTGGGCCCCACGGTGACCCGCCACGTTGCAATTGATGTGTTGGTGGGTTGTTACGCCTTGGGACTGGGACCGGAAGGATCTCATCCGGGGTGGGCCTGTTGCGGCTTTGCGCGTCGATTCAATGCCTCATCTGTATCTCTTGCTATCACACTCCACTCTCTTTCTACGTGTTGTTTTACCCAGGCTTCATTCTCCTCTTCCCCGTTCGATTCTTCGTCCTACTCTGTCTACTTTCTCCATTCCCACTAATTTAGGCTGTGTCCTCTCTTTCTTCTGTGCCATTCTCAGTGGCCCGTGCGCGCAACCACGTACCTATCATCTTATTACTTTTGGCATTTGGCCGCTCTCTGGTTGTCCTTTTTTGGTCTTTTTGGGTCGGCTACCCTTACAGCTAACTAGTATGCCGAGGCTGGGAGACCTTTTCACCGACTATATATATATATATATATATATATATATATATATATATATATATATATATATATATATATATATATATATATATATAATTATATATATATATATATATAGATATATATATATATATTTTATATTTTAAAATTATTTTTTTAAATATATATATATATATATATATAAATATTTATTTATTTATTTATTTTCCACACGACTTGGATGGCTCGGATGCAGAGGTCCCCTATGTCTATTTAAGGAGCCAGCGTGCGGTACGGGCAACACCTCCAGTGGGTTGCAATGTACGGTTGGTCTCACTCAACTACGAACATCGTTTCATCTGACATGTTTCTCACCACGGTACATGGCCCGGGCTAAGGGATAGTGTATCGGTGGTGTATGATGCGGACTAAGGGATAGTGTATGATGCGACGGGTCTCACTTCCAAACACGGGGCCTAAAAGGTACTTGTCGTTGCGGTTGTGACCTTGGTCCATCTTCCGCCATATTTATTTTATCGGGACTTCTGCTACAACGACCTCCACTTACAACGACATTGTGGACTGATGACCCCGACTTTGTCACATACGACTCCCCACCACCTCACATGCTTTGGCTGTAGTTCTGGGTCTGCCTCCATCTGACATGGCATCCTTTTCCTTTTTCTCTCCTACTCTGGTGCCCTTCTCTTCTGCATCTTCTTTCTTTATCAGCCTGATACATTCACACGACGCGCTTCCCCGTGATAGTCCCCTACCCTACCTTGCTGTGTCTGGTAGGCTCCTTCCTACTTCCACATCCCGTCCTTGCGTGGCGTATTTCCGGCTCGGGGCCCATGTCTATCCACCCTTTTCTTCTTCTTCTCTCTTTTCTTCTTCTTCTCCTCTGCATTCCTCTCATCCTTTTTTATCTGTCTCTATGGCTATTTGGTAGGAGTCACGGTTTTAACTTTTACCTGCCTCGGGTTTTTCTCTACGGCCCTGCCTATTATTTCAGTTGGTCTCTCGTCGTACTACTAGATCATTATCTATATCGCTTTTTCTTCCCTGTGGCTGTTTCTGTAGTCCTCTTGTTTCCTGTGGTGTGACAATCTGGCATGTTGGTATTTTATTGGCGCGACTGCCTCACTAGCTTTCATTGTCCATTGACCCTGACCCACCAGTGTGACTGTTGGTCTCAAGCTAGCCAGTTCTCAACGTATCAGATAAGTTGTTTTTTTCTTCCTTTTTTACCTATTATCACCTATATTTTACTCTCACTTGCATACATCATTGTATTATCACTGTATTTTCTTCCCACCATTATCTACTCCTACTTATAGTTTCTCTCCACTGCCCATATCTGCTCGGTCGTTTCTTTCTTTTCTCCCTTGTTTTCTCTTTTTTCTTTTTCATCTCCATCTCTCTCTCTCTCTCATCTGATCTCTCGTACCATCCTCTTTTGCGTTTCCATCACGACTGTATGCTAATACTCATTGCCTATTGCCATTTTTAAGGTAAGTATCTTAATTTATCCTCATTTATCTTATTCTACTTGCTACTACACCTTAACTATTTTCACTCCTCATCTCCTTCTGTGCACTTTCCCCTCCTCACTTCTTCCCATACCCTCTTCCTCCCTGCTAGGCTGCTCCATCTCTGCTTCCTCTGCTATCTATTCGTTATACTCATTGCGTGTTGCCACTTTTGAGGTAAGTATCTTAATTTAACCTTATTTATTTTACTTGCTACCACACCTTATCCATTTTCGCTCCTCACCTCCTTCCGTGCACTTCCCCTCCTCACTTCTTCTCCCGATACTATCTTCCTCCCCAATATGCCGCTCCCTATTTACTTCCTCCACTATCTATTCACTATCTCTCCTCCTCTTTCCTCCCTATCAACCACGTTTGTTTCCATGTAAGATTCGTTGTACCGTTGTCTTTCATTTGTCCTGTAGATATGACTCGGCTTGGAAAGGGAGAGTGGTTCTAGTCGGAACCTGGCTGTAGATACGACTCGGTTTGGGAGGGATAGTAGTGTCAGTCAAAACCAGGGAGTGGTGCCAGTGGTACTGTAGATACGACTCGGCATGGAAAGGGATAGTGGTCTCAGTTGGTACCAGAGATGGGTGCCAGTTGTGCTGTAGATATGACTCAGCTTGGTAAGGGAGTGATCCCATAATAAAAGAGATGGGGGCGTTCCCTAGAAAAGGAAAAAAGAGAACTACTTCAGTTAGGAAGTATTTTTTGTGCTAGAACCATTACACTTCCTAGTGATACTGTCACAAATAGTTCCTAGGTAGTCCTATTTCCGATGTATCGTGGTACCCATGCATAGTAATATTATCTCGAGTAACCTGTCTCCCAGTGCATAGTTTCACAATTAGTGTATACACAAATAACATACGATTTAAGCACACATGTTTTGTTATAACACAACATAACTGGGTACAATATAACATATTTACTGTTTGCCATAATCAACACTATTCAGCTTTTCCCATCTGACCGATTTGCCCAGAGCTTCATTCGACCGTGAAAATGCATACATTTTATATATGAGCTGTTCAATAGATGTCTAACATAAAGTACGTTTTTTTTGTCTTTTAAAACACAACCAACATAGTTTCTAGTTTGATTTGTTGAAAACATAAAACTCTGTCCACACCAGGAAATAGTTTTGTTGTTAGAATTATGTGTATCATATCTGTTGTCAAAACATATACAAGAAATCAAGAAATAAAATGCAAGTTGACTGCCGAAATGCAATTATAAATATTTACGTTTTTCAATGCATTCAACTCAAATTTTTGATATTTGTACTTACAATTTATTCATAAGCAGCTCTAACTATCTGGCATCATTGCGGCTTTAAACTCTTACTCTGGCGTCATGAGCCTGAAAGTGTTTCCACGTGTGTATTTTTCCATTACGTCTGGGGGTGTTGTGTGTTTTTGTGAACCCACTTCTATTTACCCACTAACTTTGACAACATTGTGCGTCAAACATTATAACTAAAAGTTACATGTATAATTTTCATGTTTATTCTGTCTAATTAAAATTTTGTTTTTAACTGCATCAGTTACATTCTAGTTACTTGATTACAATACATATTTCCAGAATGTATGTAACTACTATGACAAAACGACTTATACAAAGCCTTCCTACATGTAGTGATGGATTAGTACATCGGAGATGGTTCTTCTCTTTATCAGGAAAAACATGCAATGATCAATTAATAACTCGGAGATTGTGGTTCTCTTTAACAGGAAAACATGCAATACTCGATTAATGCCTCCGAGAGTGTTGCTCTATATGACAGGAAAACATGCAATAATGGATAATAACTGGGAGATTGTTGTTCTCTGAAACAAAACCTCTGTTTTATGGTTAAATAATATTTATATAACCACATTTTAGCTAGCGTCCGCGGTTGAAAGAGCAAACCTTACCATAAAAGGTGATTTTTAAAAATAAAAGAATACAAGAAAACACACAGTAACGAAAGTAATGTAATTATCTATGAAAGTGAGACACATGCAGTAACGAAAGTAATGCAATTATCTATGGAAATGAGACACATGCAGTAACGAAAGTAATGCAATTATCTATGGAAATGAGACACATGCAGTAACGAAAGTAATGCAATTATCTATGGAAATGAGACACATGCAGTAACGAAAGTAATGCAATTATCTATGGAAATGAGACACATGCAGTAACGAAAGTAATGCAATTATCTATGGAAATGAGACACATGCAGTAACGAAAGTAATGCAATTATCTATGGAAATGAGACACATGCAGTAACGAAAGTAATGCAATTATCTATGGAAATGAGACACATGCAGTAACGAAAGTAATGTAATTATCTATGGAAATGAGACACACGCAGTAACGAAAGTAATGCAATTATCTATGGAAATGAGACACATGCAGTATCGAAAGTAATGCAATTATCTATGGAAATGAGACACATGCAGTAACGAAAGTAATGCAATTATCTATGGAAATGAGACACATGCAGTAACGAAAGTAATGCAATTATCTATGGAAATGAGACACATGCAGTAACGAAAGTAATGCAATTATCTATGGAAATGAGACACATGCAGTAACGAAAGTAATGTAATTATCTATGGAAATGAGACACATGCAGTAACGAAAGTAATGCAATTATCTATGGAAATGAGACACATGCAGTATCGAAAGTAATGCAATTATCTATGGAAATGAGACACATGCAGTAACGAAAGTAATGCAATTATCTATGGAAATGATACACATGCAGTAACGAAAGTAATGCAATTATCTATGGAAATGAGACACATGCAGTAACGAAAGTAATGCAATTATCTATGGAAATGAGACACATGCAGTAACGAATGTAATGCAATTATCTATGGAAATGAGATACATGCAGTAACGAAAGTAATGTAATTATCTATGGAAATGAGACACATGCAGTAACGAAAGTAATGAATTATCTATGGAAATGAGACACATGCAGTAACGAAAGTAATGTAATTATCTATGGAAATGAGACACATGCAGTAACGAAAGTAATGCAATTATCTATGGAAATGAGACACATGCAGTAACGAAAGTAATGTAATTATCTATGGAAATGAGACACATGCAGTAACGAAAGTAATGCAATTATCTATGGAAATGAGACACATGCAGTAACGAAAGTAATGAATTATCTATGGAAATGAGACACATGCAGTAACGAAAGTAATGTAATTATCTATGGAAATGAGACACATGCAGTAACGAAAGTAATGTAATTATTTATGAAAGTGGGACACGCGCAGTGTAAATATCTATCCAAGCGAGCATAGAAAAGAGCATTGTTAATTTTAAAATACATAATTTTGAAGAGTTGACTCACAGTATCAGGTTGATAGGAATGTCCTTTCATACATTTGTGATTATGTGGTTACGTTACTACATAATAATGATGGAATTGGTGCACATAGGTATCACTTAACTTCATTGCTCTAGTTCGACAGAATATTATTTAAACAGAGTCTATCCCCTGTACTTTAGGCATACAAAAGCGAGGGATTTTTTTGTAGTTTTTCTTAAGACAATATGGGGTTATTTCTAAAAAAGAAGGGGAATCTGACTGCGGGCACCACACGGCATCCTCGTAAATATAAGACGTATTTTCTAATGGGAAAGAAAGCCTTCTATTTTCATTTTACTATTCCCTTGATTTTCATTGGATGCCACACACAGTATAATTATAATAACCAATGAAAATCACTTAAATAATCAAATGTGTCATTTAGAAGGCCTGCTTTCTCATTAGCCACTATGTCTTATATTGTTGACGGCCATGTATCACAGAAGGGGACGATTGTTATCTATCTTGCCGGGGTGCAAAGGGAACGCATTGCTCTAGGCGGATCCAGGGTTAGCAGATACCCAAGATCCCAAATGTACCTCCACGCGGTGCACCCTGGAAACAGAAATACAGCAGCTCGAGCTGATTCTGTGGAGGTAGCAGATGGAAAGAGATTTGACTGCACAAGAGACAGACAATATCTCCGACATCACCAGCATCACCACATATAGCGACACTGTCGACATACAGTGAAGCTAGTCAGTCCAGTCCGAACATTGGAGGGGCGGCCAATGTAAAATGCACGTAAAGGTAGATGCATGGCGAGAGACAAATAGATTTCATACCGAGTACAATGAAACAATGAAAGGGCAGAACAGCGCTAGAGGGCAGCGCGAACTGCAAATGAAAAGTGAATAAGTCCCTAGGAAAGGGGAACTACAAGCTCCGTCAGCTCGAGATGAGCTTCTAGTTACCTGTGTTCCTTACAGGCAGAGACCCAGACCCATACATTGGCGTTAACCTAAGAAGACCTAATCCAACTCTAATGTCGAGCCTTCCTAAACCGGAAATATGCTCGCGAAGAGAAAGGGTTCTGTACCCGATGGGTTTAGGCAAGAAAGGGACAACGATGATAGTCCTGGCCCAACTCTACTGTCAAGGTGTCCTACACCGGAAATACACTTGAAGAGAGAAAAGGTTCAGTACCTGATGGGCCAGGCGCTATTGGGACAAGGACGCTCAGCTCGAGAACGCCTAGCTCTCAAACGCGTGGTGTGCGACTCGAACTTGGACAAGGGGTACACGTGTTGGTGAATGACACCTCGGCTAAGAGGGCGAAAGAACCAGGGTCCAACTCCTCTGTTGAGTTCTTCCCCTTAAGGAACCAGGCTCACGGATGAGAAACGGTTCAGTACCCAATGGGCACACACGTCCAATTACACGAAGCAAGTTCATAGACAGTGGAACACCTTGTGCGAGTCAGACGAGAACAAAAATCGTCTGGGTGAAGAGTCGCCACTACGCGTGCCTGGAGACAGATATAGAGGTTGTCAAAGGCTAAGGGTAGCCTACCCGAATTGTCAAGGCATGCCGAAATCGGATGTGCTAGGCCTACAAGGCGCATAACGGTGACACAACGTAATCACGCTCCAGGCGGAAATCGCACGGATATCCGTGATGGTTACAATGGAGCGAACGGAAAACAAACAAACAAACATCTATCTTGCCGGGATTTCCCGTAGAGGATTTAACAAGTCCTTCTCGAGGACAGTCTTGCGTGTTGATCTCACATTGCCACACTTATCTTTGGTGATGCTACTTGCAATTTATCAATTACTTGCAATTGTTGCAATTGATAGTGATACTTTTCCCCGCCAAACAATGGAAAGCACGGAAAAAGTTCGATAAACAAAGGACAAGTCACTTCACGGGAGGTCAGCTAACAATACTATTCCGAAAAAAGTACCCGGTATTTGTTTTCTAGCTGTACTGTTTGGAAATTTTTTAAGACAGGAAATTCCGAAGGAAATGCTACATTGTTTATTGATAACAGCCCCCTTCTGTGACGCCATATGTAGTCCTAGCTTGCATATCTCGATGTCCGTGACAGATAGCTATTGGCCTTCTTATCAGCAATACTATCAACTTGGACGACGTGATGTCATATTTTAAATTCAAGATTGTCTTGTAAAGTCCGGTCCTTATTTGCTAGATTTAGATGGTTCGATATTGACGTTTATTGTCTCTAGACATGTTTGTTTGCTGAGAGAAATGCTACAGTTTATCAATTGTCTATCCCTATGTATCATGTATTGTATCAGTGTTAACGTATGGTAGTGAAAGCTGGAAATCAACTCAAGCAACAGACAACAAACTAAACAGCTTCCAAAACAAATGTCTTCGCAAACTGATGAACATAAAATGGAGCGACGTCGTCACAAACAGTGATCTAAGAGACAAAACACACCACCAAGAGTATGTTTCAAACATCATAAGAAAACGAAGATGGTAATACCTTGGTCACGTTTTACGACTAGATGTAAACATAATAAACCAACAAGCCCTTATGTTGTCACCTGAGGGTAAAAGAAAAAGAGGAAGAGAACCCTTAAAAACACCATTTTTAAAGAAGGGGAATTAATAGGCTGTAAGACCATCCAGGAACTAAAGCTGCAGGCAGCGGACCGCATCATATGGAGAATCAAAACCTCTGCCCTATGTGTCGCTTGCGGCACGAAATTAACAAACTAACTATCCCTATGTGGTGTTGTAGTAGCTTTCGCACTTGATGTTGAGCGTAGGGGTTTATGAAGGAGATGTAGTCTGCGTTCCAGACCCAGGTTTGTTGCTCTGGTTGAGGTGTAGTCATGTTTAATAAGGATGATCTTGATGTTGTCTATCCATCTTTTCCTAGATCTGCTCTTGGTTTTATATCCTGATTCCATCTTATTATAAGCTCTTATGGGAGGCTGATCGTTCATCCTCATAAGATGTCCAAACCATTTTATCTGTTGTTTCTCTATTATATTTCGATGCATGGTGAGATACCCATTACCTTTTTGTTGTTCTCACTGCGCATTTTGTCAAACCTGATGACTCCAAT
Source organism: Meghimatium bilineatum (assembly GCA_034231615.1). Classification (NCBI taxonomy): domain Eukaryota; kingdom Metazoa; phylum Mollusca; class Gastropoda; order Stylommatophora; family Philomycidae; genus Meghimatium; species Meghimatium bilineatum. Next base: position 49,133,590 of record CM067321.1, on the reverse strand, counting down.
AACCTTCCTTAGACATTTCATTTCGCAGGTTTCGATCTTTCTCTTATGTGTAGACGCCAGTTGCCAAGTCTGGCATTGGTAGCATAGTGTTGGTATAAAGATGCTCTTAATCATTGGTTTCTTTACTTCCATGTTGATGTTTGGGTGCAATAGCACAGGTGACAGCTGGTATGCCACAACATTTGCATTTTGACATCTTGTTTCTATCTCTCTATTGAGTCGTTCGTCTTCTGTGAAGATACTTTCCCGGTACTTGAACTCTTTGACTTGTTTTATTTTTGTTTTCTCTATTTGGAAGTTTAAGTATTCTGTTGGTTTCGTTATTTGCATAGTTTCTGTTTTTTGTATGTTAATCCGCATTTTGTATTTATTGCATATTCTTGATAGTGCGTTGATGTGAGTTTGCAGTATTTCTTCGTCATCGTATAATATGCTTTGATCATCAGCGGAAAGCAGTTCATTCTCTGTTGTTTCATTTTCTGTGCTGTTATACTCATTTTGTGTTTATTTTATAATGTCTATGTAGACGTTGAATAGAATAGGCGAGATCACACATGTCTTTGTTGTAAATGGTCCTACTGCTCCATGAGTTGTTCTCACCTTGATTTGGCCTCTTTAGTTTAATGCTTTGACTTGTGACAGCTGAAATGGCATGCTTGTGCAGAATCCTAGGAATATCGCTAAGAGACAGAGTGAGAAGACATTAGACAAAGAACCATTACCACTCCAATCTTGGAATATATTCAGAGACAACAGATCAAATGGTTTGCACACATCAGCAGACTACACTCAGACAGCATACAACAGCAAGCTATGCTACACAGATACAGTGAAGGCAGACCTAGAGGTCGACCACAAAAACGATGCACTATCGAAATAAAAGAGGCGACAAACTCCACAATATACTCAGCACACAAGAGGATAGTAGTAGTAGTAGTAGTAGCTTTGATATTGTATAGTAGTTGTCCCTTGATTCCTTATATTTCTACCGTTTCCCATAGTATGTCTGTTTCTTTTATCGAACGTTTTTTCTTGGTCGACAAAGATGATGTTTAGCTTTTTGTCATATTCAATAGCTTTTTCGCTTAATTGTCTAAGGGTAAATAGTGCATCATGTTCCTCTTCTGAAACCAAACTGGGCTGGAAATTGTTGTTGTTCTATGATGTGTCTTGTACTTTGTTCTAGTATTTTAGCGTATATTTTCCCAATGTGAGTAGTGATATGCCGCGGTAAGTTTCACATTCTCTTTTGTTAGCTTTGTTTTCCATATTAGATTGGGTTTTTCAAGTCATTTGGGACTATTTTCTTTCTATGCTATGTAAAATATTTTGTTCAGCCATTTTGCACCTATTTCTCTGCACGCTTTAATTACTTCGTTTGATATTCCGCTTGAAGTTGGTGATTTATTTTTGCGGCTATTTTTAATTGCGTTTTCTATTTCTTGGTATAGTATTGTTGGCTCATTGGTCACCTGATCTTTTATTGTTTACGTGTATTCTACTGTAGTATTTGGGTTGTATATTTCTTGGAAGTATTCCTTCCATCTATTCTTTCTCTCATTTTTATTTAAGATTGCGTTTCCCTCTTTATTGTTTATTATTGTGGTGGGGTTATATCTTTCGTCTCTTATTCTCTTTGAGTTCTTAAAAATTTCTCGTGGGTTTGTCCGACATATTTTGACTAGGCTTTTCCCGTATTTAGTTTAAAATTGTATATTCTTTTATTATCTTTGGCTTTTTTGATCGAATGTTTCGCTTGTTTTCTGGCCTTATTGTATTGTATAGTCCGTATTTTTGTTTCGACTTTAACTATGTGTTGAAACATTTATTTTTGTCTTTAATGGCTTCGTGTAGCTTCTTCACTCCATCACGCTGTCTTCTGTTATTGTATTGTTCTTTTTTTCACCACATATATCTGTAAGATTTTTTATTATATGTGCTTTGAATGTCTCCCATTTTATCTCGAGGCTATCAGTTCGTTCAGATAGTAACAAATGTGCCTTAGATATATCTTGTAATAGTGCACTTTGGGCCCAGAGATGACATGCTCCATAGCTGGTTGAGCATCAGGGTCAGCGAACCACAGCTGGCCAAAACCCTCAGTACACTTCCACGCAGTGGGCCTGGAAACAGGAGTGCAGCAACCCTGCTGTAGCCTGGCCAAGTACTAGAGATCCAAGATACGGGGATGCCAACTCGGCCCAAAAAATTCTGGCTGAAGACGGATGTGTCAGGTCGAAAGGCGTAGATAACGCAGCTTGCTGTAAAACATGACACAACGCAGATCACCCTCATACGTCCTTCTCAGGACGGTCAGCGGAATGATTTCAGAGGGTCCGTCGCAAGGCGTACGACGAAGAAGAAGTAGTGCACTTTGAATTGTTTCTTCTTTTAGTTTTTTTTTTTTTTCAGATTAAGGATAGGTTCTTGTCTTCTCTTCTTACTTTCTTCTGTGGTGTTAGTAGTTATATACGCATGACTTGATGCGTAGTGCTCACCAATGCTCACCATTAGATGGCTCAAAGAGGAAAGTATTGGTGAGCTGCTCACCATTGCTCACCATTGCTCACCATTGCTCACCATTTAGATGGTTCAAAGAAGAAAGTATTGACACACCAACACACCAGATTGTCAGCCAGTAGGATGGGGCGGCGCGAGATACCCCACCCCGGCCCGATCGGGGGTCGCTCGGATCACCCCCACCAACGGTGGGGGCGCGCGGATACCGGTTCTTCCGCTGAAAATTGTCCACTGTGCTATTTAGCTATGGACCGGTTCAAGAAATAGCATTGGTACTGCTATTATGTGTGAAGTATGTGTTAGAGAATTAAAATGTATGTGTGTATGGTGGGTGTCTGAAACCCCCCATTTTTCTCTGTGTTGGTGTGTTGAATAAAAAATAATTTTCCGCTGGTTTATCTCCCACCCTTTCCCCGCGTGTGTCGGTTCTTAACATGAAATGACTTTATCTGTTTAGTGGTCATAAGGTTTTCCACTGAAACTTTTCCAGTGTTTTTAGGTACAAGGTGATACATCAAGGTCAATATCAATGAAGTTTGTAACAATTTTTTAACCTGTGCTTCACCTTTAGACTGATAATTCAAGATAAAGAAAATGATACATACATCAGCTGAACTTGTGTCGACCTCAACATTCTAATGCTTATCTCCCACACTTTCCCCTCGTGTGTCGGTTCTTAACACGAAATGACTTTATCTGTTTAGTGGTCATAAGGTTTTCCACTGAAACTTTTCCAGTGTTTTTAGGTACAAGGTGATACATCAAGGTCAATATCAGTGAACTTTGTAACAATTTTTTAACCTGTGATTCACCTTTAGACTGATAATCCAAGATAAAGAAAATGACACATACATCAGCTGAACTTGTGTCGACCTCAACATTCTAATTAAGAAACTTTTCCACACCAGAAATTTTGTCTCGTTCAGATTAGCGGACTATCGCACCCACATTTAAACCATGCGTTGTATTGGTTTATTTATAAAACAGGCCAATTTTTGTAACCTGTGCTTCACCTTTAGACTGATAATCCAAGATAAAGAAAATGACACATACATCAGCTGACCTTGTGTCGACCTCAACATTCTAATTATGAAACTTTTCCACACCAGAAATTTTGTCTCGTTCAGATTAGTGGACTATCGCACCCACATTTAAACCATGCGTTGTATTGGTTTATTTATCAAACAGGCGTGTGTGGTGTCTAATGAATGGCCGTGAAATGGTATTTCCATATAAATTAAACCAAGAAACAAACAATTCAACACGTTCAACGAAATATATTAAGAACCCGTTTAAATATATGCCTATGTAGCAAGCTTTATATAAATACACAGTGAAAATAAAACTAACATCTATTTAACTTTAGCTGGTAGCATAACGCTGGACGCGGCCAGGTAAGCCAAACATCTGCAAACCATTAAAACCCTCTGTATCGCAATTTAGTCCGTGGTCAGTACACGGAAGCCCAGCGGGTGCCAATTAACCAGATAAGCACGCTCACACTGAAAGTGGGCGCGCGTTTCTTTAAAACGAACGTTAAGACTATTTTCTCTCTCTCGCTCTCTCTCTCTCTTTCTCTCTCTCTCTTTACATATGTGGCACTTTATAAGCAGAGAAAGTTTTCTGTTACTTATACAGCGTTTTTTGTATTTAGAAACATATTTTTGTTAAAAAGCATATTATTAGTAATATTATAGATTATTATTATATACAAATAATTATTCGTATAATCACGTGTATTTTGAGATATTTGAACCTAGGAAAGAAAATACTCTTCTTCTGCTGGTGTAATCAAAGGTTCTTCCCTTGTGTTGTTATATTCAAGCGGGGTCTCACATTGTAAAACATGAAGGGGGCTTTTAATGTTTTATATCTATTATGTTGAGTTATTTGTTTAACAATGACAATTGATAATACGCATTTGAGATATTTGAACCTAGGAAAGAAAATACTCTTCTTCTGCTGGTGTAATCAAAGGGTCTTCCCTTGTGTTGTTATATTCAAGCGGGGTCTCACATTGTAAAACATGAAGGGGGCTTTTAATGTTTTATATCTATTATGTTGAGTTATTTGTTTAACAATGACAATTGATAATACGCATTTGAGATATTTGAACCTAGGAAAGAAAATACTCTTCTTCTGCTGGTGTAATCAAAGGTTCTTCCCTTGTGTTGTTATATTCAAGCGGGGTCTCACATTGTAAAACATGAAGGGGGCTTTTAATGTTTTATATCTATTATGTTGAGTTATTTGTTTAACAATGACAATTGATAATACGCATTTGAGATATTTGAACCTAGGAAAGAAAATACTCTTCTTCTGCTGGTGTAATCAAAGGGTCTTCCCTTGTGTTGTTATATTCAAGCGGGGTCTCACATTGTAAAACATGAAGGGGGCTTTTAATGTTTTATATCTATTATGTTGAGTTATTTGTTTAACAATGACAATTGATAATACGCATTTGAGATATTTGAACCTAGGAAAGAAAATACTCTTCTTCTGCTGGTGTAATCAAAGGGTCTTCCCTTGTGTTGTTATATTCAAGCGGGGTCTCACATTGTAAAACATGAAGGGGGCTTTTAATGTTTTATATCTATTATGTTGAGTTATTTGTTTAACAATGACAATTGATAATACGCATTTGAGATATTTGAACCTAGGAAAGAAAATACTCTTCTTCTGCTGGTGTAATCAAAGGTTCTTCCCTTGTGTTGTTATATTCAAGCGGGGTCTCACATTGTAAAACATGAAGGGGGCTTTTAATGTTTTATATCTATTATGTTGAGTTATTTGTTTAACAATGACAATTGATAATACGCATAATATGAGACATGGCTAAGAAGAGTGTACCAACTGATCTGTAAATGCGCTGAAGCATCCGAAGTGCTTAAACGCCGGTTCATGAAAAACCACGTTTCTAGCCTGCCCTGTATCTGACCCCTGGTGTAACCCGCATCTCGTGGAGTGGATCTGGTTTTATCTGAATTTTCTTGACCTGCGGATAACTTCTGGTGTTTAGTTGATGTTCTTGCCCTCTGGCTAATGTATAAGGTCTTGACCTGTGGATAACCTCGGCCCTCTGGTTTGACAGATGATTCTTTGTAGCAAGACAATGAAACACACAGTACAGACAGCACGGTAAACGAGAACTTGAAAACACTTGACAACAAATTGTTTAAGAGATATAAAAAATATTTATTCATGAATCGTGTACATTTTTCAAAATAAATAAGAAAAAAGAATGTTCACTGTATAATTCCCTGTTGATAAAGCGGTATCAAAACAGGTTGTGTTCTTTGTCTCTTGGCTGGTTTGGGTTTGTTGGTATTTTTCTTTTCTGGGGCTGATACCGTTGGTTCAGGTACATAGACAGGTTCGTAGTCGGGTGTGAGATACATCTCTAGGTTACCACAACCATATGGGAATGAATCGTCATAGGTGTTTGAAACTGGAGCCGATGAATCACTGTAAGTGTTTGAAACCGCAACTGTTGAATCGTCATATGTATTTGTAACTGGATCATTTGAAGTTTGCTTTGTAGGAAAAACACTGGAAATTCTATCAAATTCATTCAGAATAACATCACGTAGTTCTACTAGATCGACGAAATCTTGTCGACTCATCGTGATACCTGTTTTGGTAGGATACTTTATGTGTGTATTACCATAGTATCTGCGAATCTGAATAAGAGGTTTCTTGAAGGATGATACAGCCACTGCATTAACACCATCACCTAATGGTTTAATCATATCGTTGGTTCTGGAAAAGTATGTAACTGGTGACGCCATCTTCTTAATACAACTGGACTTGGAAATATCACTTCTAGACTGGTAGTGCGATGTGAGGTTTATATCAAGTGAACTTCTTATTTATACACACAGCGGCGGCCGGAGCACCCCACGCGCGCGCGGCGGCCGGGCTACCGACTGGTCGCGTCTGTGGCATGCCTCATGGATGACCCCACGCCAGTATGGCGTTTCTAGGTCACAGGTGCTGGCAGATTTGATTAATGACTCATGGCTTGGGAACGCTGTGGTATCTAGGTCACAGATGTTGTACGCGTGACTTTTGTTTGACCTGGTTCCAGACTAGTGCGTATACAAGCTTATCATTTTTCCACTGTTTGACCGTGAAAGGTCGCAACACACATGCCATGGACGCACCGCGTGCTTTTAACATTAAGAAATATACAACGTATAAGCCGCAAGTAGAACTCAACAAATCTTGTAGTACTCTCGGGTTGTAAACATAAGGTCTGTTTGAATTTCTTTCTAGAAATTTAGTAATCTCTGAATGTCTAGGTGGTAGGCCAAACGAATCAAAATATGTAAATGTTCCAACACCATCGTAATAAATTGCCACCCAATGGGATCCCGGGCTATAACTGGGGTCTGTATTGACAACAAAAGCAGCTGTCAGAGTTGGGTCAATGTATCTCGGTAACTTATCCACTGGTACGACTCGTACTAAACCGAGGCGACGAATCCAGATATCCTGTATTAATAGCTCGTAGATTTGGTTAGTGTTCATTCTCTCAAGCTAAAAAGTCTGTAAGAATTGATCTGGTCTTGGATACCTCCAAAACACTGTCAACTTCAAAGTAAATTAAAACTTGAATAGCCGATGCGGTCACGGTGGCGAATTTCAGTTCAATGGCCAGTGGCCCAGTCTTGGCCATCTCAAATTGATCACCATCAAGCAAGCTAGGGGTCAGATCAAAAGCGTAGAGATTATAACCATGCTTAAAACCTCTAACGTCAATACCATTTCCAGCATCTTTACCGACAAAACCTAGGGCTGTTAGACTACCAAAGAACGCTCTGATGTACTGATCATTGGCGTAATTAATAGTCAGTGGTTTACCACTCACATTTCTACCATCTACCAACAGGTTTAAATACGTCAGATCAAAATGATGAAAATTGAATGGATTTTTCTTAAGATTACCGTTAAAGGCACCAGCATCAACCAAACCAATAACGACTCTTGTAGGTGTCTGTGATACACTGCGCTGTTATCAGTCGGAATGTGGTTTTTAGAGTGCGGATAATTTCAGAATCACTGGTATTTATAGTGCGCCGAATGCTGAATCAGCAAAAATTTTTGTTACAGGCTTGTCTATTTCGGAAATAACTAGATAAAACCAGTTTTAACTAGGTACAACTAGCTGTTGTGCTAGGTTAGCTTGTGCACACCATAACCAGGTCGGGGTAACAGTTTATGGTGATTATGGGTGCACGTGCGTTACTGACGCGTCTGCTGCGTTCATGACACGGTCAAGCTGGGGCTGATGATTCACCGACGCGGTTCATGATACAGGCAAGATAACAAATACTGCTGATTTAGCTGTTTTTTCAAGTGCCATGAACCGGCGTTTAAGCACTTCGGATGCTTCAGCGCATTTACAGATCAGTTGGTACACTCTTCTTAGCCATGTCTCATATTATGCGTATTATCAATTGTCATTGTTAAACAAATAACTCAACATAATAGATATAAAACATTAAAAGCCCCCTTCATGTTTTACAATGTGAGACCCCGCTTGAATATAACAACACAAGGGAAGAACCTTTGATTACACCAGCAGAAGAAGAGTATTTTCTTTCCTAGGTTCAAATATCTCAAAATACACGTGATTATACGAATAATTATTTGTATATAATAATAATCTATAATATTACTAATAATATGCTTTTTAACAAAAATATGTTTCTAAATACAAAAAAAGCTGTATAAGTAACAGAAAACTTTCTCTGCTTATAAAGTGCCACATATGTAAAGAGAGAGAGAGAAAGAGAGAGAGAGAGCGAGAGAGAGAAAATAGTCTTAACGTTCGTTTTAAAGAAACGCGCGCCCACTTTCAGTGTGAGCGTGCTTATCTGGTTAATTGGCACCCGCTGGGCTTCCGTGTACTGACCACGGACTAAATTGCGATACAGAGGGTTTTAATGGTTTGCAGATGTTTGGCTTACCTGGCCGCGTCCAGCGTTATGCTACCAGCTAAAGTTAAATAGATGTTAGTTTTATTTTCACTGTGTATTTATATAAAGCTTGCTACATAGGCATATATTTAAACGGGTTCTTAATATATTTCGTTGAACGTGTTGAATTGTTTGTTTCTTGGTTTAATTTATATGGAAATACCATTTCACGGCCATTCATTAGACACCACACACGCCTGTTTGATAAATAAACCAATACAACGCATGGTTTAAATGTGGGTGCGATAGTCCACTAATCTGAACGAGACAAAATTTCTGGTGTGGAAAAGTTTCATAATTAGAATGTTGAGGTCGACACAAGGTCAGCTGATGTATGTGTCATTTTCTTTATCTTGGATTATCAGTCTAAAGGTGAAGCACAGGTTACAAAAATTGGCCTGTTTTATAAATAAACCAATACAACGCATGGTTTAAATGTGGGTGCGATAGTCCGCTAATCTGAACGAGACAAAATTTCTGGTGTGGAAAAGTTTCTTAATTAGAATGTTGAGGTCGACACAAGTTCAGCTGATGTATGTGTCATTTTCTTTATCTTGGATTATCAGTCTAAAGGTGAATCACAGGTTAAAAAATTGTTACAAAGTTCACTGATATTGACCTTGATGTATCACCTTGTACCTAAAAACACTGGAAAAGTTTCAGTGGAAAACCTTATGACCACTAAACAGATAAAGTCATTTCGTGTTAAGAACCGACACACGAGGGGAAAGTGTGGGAGATAAGCATTAGAATGTTGAGGTCGACACAAGTTCAGCTGATGTATGTATCATTTTCTTTATCTTGAATTATCAGTCTAAAGGTGAAGCACAGGTTAAAAAATTGTTACAAACTTCATTGATATTGACCTTGATGTATCACCTTGTACCTAAAAACACTGGAAAAGTTTCAGTGGAAAACCTTATGACCACTAAACAGATAAAGTCATTTCATGTTAAGAACCGACACACGCGGGGAAAGGGTGGGAGATAAACCAGCGGAAAATTATTTTTTATTCAACACACCAACACAGAGAAAAATGGGGGGTTTCAGACACCCACCATACACACATACATTTTAATTCTCTAACACATACTTCACACATAATAGCAGTACCAATGCTATTTCTTGAACCGGTCCATAGCTAAATAGCACAGTGGACAATTTTCAGCGGAAGAACCGGTATCCGCGCGCCCCCACCGTTGGTGGGGGTGATCCGAGCGACCCCCGATCGGGCCGGGGTGGGGTATCTCGCGCCGCCCCATCCTACTGGCTGACAATCTGGTGTGTTGGTGTGTCAATACTTTCTTCTTTGAACCATCTAAATGGTGAGCAATGGTGAGCAATGGTGAGCAATGGTGAGCAGCTCACCAATACTTTCCTCTTTGAGCCATCTAATGGTGAGCATTGGTGAGCACTACGCATCAAGTCATGCGTATATAACTACTGGTGTTGTTATTGTTTGGCGTATTTTTTCGCTCAGTATGATGGGTCTATAGTCGGTGTCTATGTGTATGTTTGATCTGACCCTTGTATCTGTGATATCTTTCATTTGTTTCTGTTTTGTGATTATATAATAGATATTGGATGCTTGTTGTAAGTTATCCCTTTGTACCAAGTTTTAGTATGGCTCTGTCTGTGTTGGTGGTAGGTGTTTGCTATGATAAATTCATGTTCTAATCATAAGTTTATAAGGTGTTCTCCGTTGTTGTTGCGAACTGTACTTGTGTCGCCGAAGTTTGCCATGCAAGTTTCATGTTCCCCCTTTTCTTTCCTACTTTTCCATTAAAGTCGTCCATGATGTATAATTTATAACTATATTGTATTTTATTAAGTGCGATAGAAAGGTCTATGGAAAATTATATACTTTTTTCTTCGTTTTTGCCGTTACATGGTGCACATATTTGTACCAAAGAAACAAACTATCTAACATAACACGTAGCTCTGTAGCTTCCACTGATAATCACCATAGATCTAAAAATAAAACCAGAAACACTTGTAAACAAGACGTCCCTATTCAGGATCGAATCCACGATCTCTTGAACACAAGGCTAATATCTTTACAACAACGGCCTCGTACGCTTGAATCTAACGATTAACATATGTATAGTAGTTGCTGAATTGTCAATAACCTCATTTAGTAATATCAATATATAGAACGAGAATCTATTGATTAATTAAAAAAAATATATTTGTATTTGAGTCCTCATACAAGTTACACCGATTCCACTATTGATTACAGTAAAAAAAAAACCCACTTAAGTTCTCATTATTTAAACCTTTATTTAAAATCGGTTCTTGAGAACAAGGTTAGATAATGGATATCAGTGTCATAGAATCGGTCGATAAGAGTGAAGAGATCAATAACAGCCCTCTAGTATTCTTCAGAAAAGACAAACTTAGATTCAGACTAGTGATGGATATGTAGATCTAAAAAAGTATATATATTTGCATCATAAACTACAGCAAGGCCTTTGACAGAGTACAACATGCAAAATTAATTGAATGTCTTCAAATAATAGGCATATATGAAAATGACATCAGACTGATTAGAAATATATATTGGGAACACAATGCACCAGTAGGGGGTGAAAAAGCTATTAACCATACATAGAAATAAGATGATGGGCAAGACAAGAATGCATTTTATCACCAAGCTTATTTATTATCTACATAAAGAATATCTTTAAACACATAGAAGAAATGCCAGAACTCCAGGTCAGTAGGAAAATAATAGCATGAGTTATGCAAATTACAATTCCCTATTTTGTGGAAAGTGAACAGGAACTACAAAGACTAATAGATCAAGTCCATAAATTAAGTAAGGAAATATGGGCTGGATATAAACATTTACACAAAAAAACCAAAAACCATGATAATCAGCAAAGTCACAGAAGAACTTGTGGTAAATATAAAAATACATGGAAACTACAAGTAGAACATTATCAATATCTCGACACATAATCACAAACGATATCAGAAGTGAAACAGAAAGTAAAAGGAGAATAGGAATGGCTAAAGGTACATTCAATGACATGAGGACAATATTAATCATGAAAACAAATTAACAACAAACTAAAAAATGAGAATTATAAATGCTACATTTATTCTATATTAATGTCTAGCTCAGAAACATCGACTTACAATTATACGACAGAATTGATGTCATTGCAGTGTCTCCCTATATATACGAATAGGGAGAACATCATGGTAAGAAAAGGAAACAAACAAATAGGTTCTAGCAACGCTTAATATGAAGAAATAATTATTAAAAGAAATAAGGATCAAACAAATAAAATATTTTGGACACATTAAACGACATGACACCTTTTTGAAGACCTTACTTGAGGGTAATGTCATGGATAGGCCAAAAAAAAAGTTAGACAGAGATACAAAATTTGGAAGAGTAACATCACGAGATGGACAGGTTACAGTTTAATAGAGTATATCATCAAGGCAAGAGACAGGGAATGTTGGAGGTCTGTTGCAACCAACCTTCGTTGTGGAGACGGCACTTAATGATGATCATCAGTATTCTTCAGAGGAAAGTGTGCTAAAGATGACATGAAGTATATCTTCTAGTTAATCTTAACATCATTTTTGACTAGTCCCTTAAGATTAAGAATGTCAGAACACTTTAGACAAAAGTACATATGTGAATACACTAATTTGAACTACATTTTATCCTTTTTTTAAGATATACAAGTTTCCTTGTTTTGATAAAAAAAGCAATATTACCACTTAGTTGTAAAAATATTGTAACAATAGTAATAATAACAATTATTGTAATAATAATAGTAATAATAATAATAATAATAAATAGTAGTAATAACAATTATTGTAACAATAATAGGCATTGCTTGAAATGAATATAAATAAGCCCTTATTTTGGTGTTTAAAATGTAGAGTTTTGGCGCTCGTGGGTTGCCCAGAAGCATACAATTGCTTCAAACGTATTTATCGACATTACTACAACGACGTAACTACGGGCCTTCTAAATAAATTAATTTGGACGCCATTGGTTATGTTTTTGATTATTGTTGGGCTTTTGATAGGTCGCTATTCACATACTTGTAGTCGCATGCCAAAAATAGCCAAGGATAAACAAAAGATTCACGCAAATCTGAAACTAGTTATGTTTACGCTTTAGTAGACAGATCACATATACTCCTACACCATCGATCGGTCATGGCTTGAACTCGCAGATATTGTAATTTAGAAGCAGAACTAGTGATCCAACAGTATTTTTTCTAGCATCCTGGAGGTGCACTACATCATTACCGCAAAAATAAAATTCAAAGTAAGAACTCTGTTCGAATTCACAAATCTTTACATATCAAGAAAATAAGTTATGTGTACATTACAGAAACATAATGTTGAATACATTATGAGAATGCATCACGGAAAGTTGCCCGTACACGCATATGACCAAATGAGATCAGGGTACAAAGCCAGAGGAAGACCACGGAAAAGATGGATAGAAAACGTCAGGGACATCCTGAACAGACACGGTCATAGCACAGCCGAGGCTACACATCTGGCTTTAGAACGCAAGCTCGAGCTCAAATCACCCCTACGCTTAACGGCAAGAGTGGATCACAAACCACCTGGGGAAAGACAATAGACAAAACAGCAACATACTCAACAAAAAAACAACATGGTATTAGAGATATAAATGAAAGCCAAAGAAAAGAAGAAAACATTTATTATACTGTAATAATATGGTGGCATTGAATCCATGCAAACCTAAGCTTTGTTGTCAATATATGGCTTGAGTATATTCCTTATATTGTTGCTGCATTTCATACACTGAGATGTCTGAACATACCTTCTACTGACCATTCTATGCAGGACAAGGAGATACAGTCTTCGAAATATGAAATAAGCCTCTGGAGAATGATCCCACACAACATAACAAAAAATTATGGAGAATGATTCCACACCCCACAACAAAAAATCCAACACCTCATAACTGCACAACACAAAATTATGGAGAATGATCCCACACCCCACAGTTGCACAATAACAATTTCTTTGCTCGCAGTCTTGCTGGTCGAATCAAACAAACACACAAACAAACAAACGGACAGACTGACTGACCCTCTATGACGGACTGACTGACTAACGAACAAATGGACACGAAAACAAACAATCTCAAATAATATGACACTGAAGAGAAACTAAGTAGGGATGTGATTAGGAATCAATAGTTGTACCACGTTTGTACCTACCAAATCATTGTGCCGGACATCTAAAAAGACACAATGCTTTGGAAAGATTAATCATGGAACCGAAAGTTCTAGGAAAGAGAACAAGAGGCAGACCAAGACCATGATGGACACATGACATCAAAGACATTCTGAACATGGCACTGGAAGAGGTCGGGCTGCTCGCACAGAATCGTGAGGCTTACATAGCGGCAGTGAGAAGAACGTTCTGCAAAGGACATATCACATATAGAGAGTTGTACCAAGACATGCTCCCCTACGCCTACGATTTAAATAGTAATGTCTCACTGCAGTTTTGTTTAGATTTAACTACATATGTTAACATCGGTTTGCAACACAACATTGATGGTCTTGTTGATTGGTGAGCAGTTTACTCAGGGGAAAGTCTGATATATTCAATGGAATCAATGCAGAGGATAAATATCGTCGACGTCTTGTCGGTGATCGATTTTGATAGAGCCAAAAACGTTTCTATTGTATCTTTTGTATTTATTTTATTGTGTCGATCAATTGAACTGTTTTCTTGTTGCCGAGAAAGACATATCTTAATATTTGTCCTGGCGTAATTTAGTGAAGAAGGAGCTATCCATAAACTACGTCAACATTTGGGTGGGTTGGGGATCTTAAAAAGTTCGATAGTTGTTAACAGGTAGGAGGGGACGGACTGACAAAAGTTGACGTCTACAATATTGTTTGTATAGACCAATTGAATGGTTTTAAATATATAGTCAATCAATGAAGTGCCATGCCGAATGGCGTAGGCAATCATGTTTCTCCGCGACTCTCTGCCTCTTGTGGTGTCAATAGGCACGGTTGGTGAGCTTCTACCGTGCCACAATACAAGCCCATCTAGTAGCTTTTCTTGTTGTCGTCCCCCATCTCTTCTCCCCTTGATCTTTCCAGTGGTCATTAAGTGTTCAAGCTGTGCTCTTCTCAGCACATGTCCTAGAAACTTTGACTGTCTGCCCCTAATGTTTGATATGATTGTCTTTTTACGCCATCATTAATTAGAACATCTGCATTAGTTCTCTTAGCTGTCCATGGTATTTTCATCATTCTTCTCAGAAAGCACATTTCTACAGCCTCAAATTCGCTTTGAAGTTTTTGGTTTGCAGTCCATGCTTCACTTCCATAAAAAAGAATTGGATCGATATAACATCTCAGTACTCGAATTCGGGTCTGCATTGATAGTCTTCCATTGCACAAAATGGTTCTCATGTTTTGGAAAGCTGATTTGGCTTGTGCTGTTCGGCCCTTTATCTCACTTTACCTTTTAATGTTAATGTGCCAAGATATTTCACTTTTTCAACTTGTGTTAATTTTGTGTCGTTAATTATTATGTTGTATCTTGGTGGTGTATATCTCTCCGAGACAGCAATTATTTCTGTTTTCTTCTTGCTTAAACTGAGGTCTTTGTTTTAACTTTCTTTCACTACTTTATCTAATAGAGCTTGTAGTTTCTGTTCGCTTCCTGCAATCAATACTGTGTCGTCAGCATATCTCAAGTTATTTATATTGCATCCTCCCATTTTTATTTCTGGCATATCTTCTATACTTACGTAAGTATTTAAATATATAGTACGCACATTTAAATACATTCAAAAAAGACGCGAGATGATAAAGTAAAAATTCTTGAGACTAACTAGAACTGAGTAAACAGACTTTTCCGTACTAGATTAGCCGCATCTCCCAAAAAAGATGTGATTTTGTCAAGACATTCAAACTGTGTACTCGAGTCACGGAGAACGGACCAATCGAGACAAATACTATTATAACAACAACGAACATCCCCTACAGGTATTGAAGTATTCTCATTAATACAAACATGTAACTTACGTTTTCGTACTACAAGGGCCAATAGGCCTGATTGTAAACATAAATAACATAGGCAGTACATAAAATACGTGTGTTATATGTTTGTGTTAATGAAGATATTTCAATGCTTGTACGGGATGTTCTTTGTTGTTATAATAGTCTTTGTCTCGATTGGTCCGTTCTCGGTGACTCGAATAAACAGTTTGAATGTCTTGGCAAAATCCCATCTTTTTTGGGAGATGCGGTTAGTCAAGTACGGAAAACCCCGTTTACTCTATTTGCCATTCGGTGTCGTTAGAACGGACTAGTTCAATTCTCGTTAGTCTCAAGTACATTTAAATATAACATTATTGTTTAAAAACGAATTGTATCACACTTATGGCATGCAAATATAGTGTTCTCTCTTCACACAGCAAGTCTGCATGGACAAAAAATAGACACCACAAAGTGAGACAAATTAAAAATGTTAATATCTAGGGATTATTTTTTCCGAAAATGAAAGACTTAAGACATAGAAATAGAAACAATGTGTCAGAAAACAAACACAGTAACCTACCAACTTTCATCATCACTTCTTCATCCAAAGATCAAGATGGAAATCAAACGACAGATAATATCTACAACTTTTATACTAATACTCTGCTATCAATGCCAAACATGGTCTCTACACTCTACACTCTACACTCTACACTCTACACTCTACACTTAATTAGTCTCACAGCAAAGGAAAATTGTTACATATGAAATGAAGTGTGTAAAAATAGCTGCAATGGTTACTAAACTAGATAAAATAAGACATGAAGAAATTAGGTAACGAGTAGGTATAATAGCATGCTTTGAACATATCGAAAGACAGCAAGTAAATGGTTCGATCACGTGAGAATGAAGCCATACCAAATACCAATAATAACATATAACAAAAGAATATAAGGACATAAAGTCAATGGTAGTCCAAGGAAACAGTGGATAAAACACCACCATAACCTTCAACAAACATGGGCTCACCGCAACCAACGCGACATATTTAGCATTGGAACGAAATCTCATGTTTCCACCTTTACGCTTAACGGCAAGTGTAGATAATATAAATCATCATCCAACTGGAAGAAGACGATAGAAAATCTAGACATTTGGCAGTATATTGTGAATTTCAGTGTCATAACTATCAAATTTAGTTTGATCTTCCTGCACGCTGCACCAATTTTTTCTAGACTATTGCACAATAATGCACAATCATAGTTGTTATCGCTTCTTATTTTTGTTACTGAAGCACTCTTTACTTTATCGGATATCCTCCCAAATCAATAATTTGGTTATTATTGAGACTCTTAGTAGGGTTCATTGAAGCCTGAAACTAATAATTGAAAGCACTACAATGTAGCTAAAATTCACATCATAGCGCGAACAATTCAGACGTAAAATCCTACCAGTAATTGAAAATGATAATCCATTGATAACGAAAATAATGTATTAAAATTGTATTAATCGGTTTACTGCCGTTAACTAAATACAGTAATATTGAAGTTAGCGAAAAATTAACAACAAAAGAAATATGGTTAAAATATGTAGAAACTGTTTATGGTTTGTTCGTGTCAAAATGACGTTCAATATCGGAACAGAAATTATTTACAGCTGTACCAATGAAGCTAACTCGAGCAAAACATAATTTATACATTGATGGTCAATTGTTCAGTTTCCCTGAAGCATCTCACTGACATGAGCTCTAAGATGGTACCAAGATAAGTACGCTGCATGTAACAGGAGACATTGTTGAATATCGCATCCCTTTGCGGACCCAAGACTGAATCAGCGCAAATGTAGTTAGTTGAGTTGCAGAGTTTTCGTCCATAAGTCTACATGTCCATCTAGTCAGTGTACGACCAGAGGCTAGCACAATCTTCAGCACCGACAGCGTAGCAATAATCCGTGGCCTTTCGAAGACATGCACCATAGTATACAGTTCACGATGTCTAGGTCAACCGCAGGTGTTCTCATGTACACACGTTTTCAGTGTATCTTGTTTGCAAGTGTTTTAGTTATTTATTGTGTTGTGCTCTTTAGAAGTTTCCAGTGATTGTGTGTAGCTTTTCAGTTGATATGGGGGAGGGAAGGGGGCAGGAAATAAAAGGGAAAAGATAGAGAAAGAAATTAGTACACAGGGGGGGGGGGGCACTACAAATAGATACAGAGAACATACAAATGTGCAAGGAAGAATAGCACTAGATCGCATGTGGAATGGATTTACATGCACATATATTCTTATCAACATACATATATACATACACACATATACACACATATACACACATGACAATAATGCACACATCACAGATGTGTATGTTGTTTTGTATGTAGGCACTTATATACATGTATGCGTCTGTTTTCACATGTGTGCTTTCATATCAGTATGTACTTATATATATGTTTAGATATTTGTATGTACATGTGTATGTTTATTATGGTATTTATGTTTATTCAAATGGTATGTTTATTATGGTTATTTATGTTTATTCAAATGGAATGTACATGTATATATATATATCTGTGTGTGTGTGTTGATGTGTATATATTTTCATGTAAATCTATTCCACATGCTATCTAATGCTATTCTTCCTTGCACATTTGTATGTTCTCTGTATCTATTTGTAGCCCCCCCCCCCCTTTGTGTACTAATTTCATTCTCTATCTTTTCCATTTTATTCCCCCCTACCCTCACCCTCCCCCCATTCTTGATACTTTGCATTTCAATATCTTTATTTTTCCCATACCCATTTCTGTCTGTCAATATTGAACGCACCTAATTTTGCATCTAATCTCAAAGCCGCGACAAAATGGCCACTTTGGCAATGGTTTTTGTAGGGAAACCATTGTCCAAGTCTTGTCATTGTCGTATTTTTATAGTTGTGTTGTCTTATTTTGTTTTTTTTCTCGATAAAGGTCCCAATAGGACCGACACATTGAAAATTGTCTTTGTCTTTGTTTTATTGTTATTTCTGATTTATTTATATTTGATAATTAGGCTATATTCAGTAACCTTTATAATTAACTTCACATTTACCCCAAACTGTGTAATATTTTTTTCATATTGTCTTCCTCTGTCTCTCTTGCCTTCAATCTTGCCTGTTGTAACTATGTTCCCCAAACTTTCCTGTCTCATAACGTGGTCAAAAACAATGAAGATTGTCTTTTTTCGTATATTGTATAATACACATACTACACAAAACACTGCAACATAGGGGAACATTTCAGGAATTGGATCCAAATCACTTACTGGAAGCCAGAGAGCAGAATCTTAATGAATCATTCGTTTACTGAGACTTTCAAGCAAACGAGATCGGTTGGACAGGGTTGTTCACTCTCTCCGCTGCTCTACGTTCTAGCTCTGGAACTAATTCTTGAAAAGATCAGGCTAGACACAATATTTAAGGCACTTTCATTCCAGGAAAGGATAACAAAAGATGCGTGGCACTGCGGACGACAATGCTTTCTTTCTACTCAACACAAGGTCCATCCGAAATATTTTGGATACATTCACGGAATTTGGAACCCATAGTGGTTTCAAACTGGATGTAATAAAATTAATGATCATGGACCTGGGTAAGTGGAAAAATAAAGCATTTACCCCTATAACAAAACAACA
This sequence comes from Meghimatium bilineatum, assembly GCA_034231615.1. Classification (NCBI taxonomy): domain Eukaryota; kingdom Metazoa; phylum Mollusca; class Gastropoda; order Stylommatophora; family Philomycidae; genus Meghimatium; species Meghimatium bilineatum. The sequence continues at coordinate 49,114,409 of CM067321.1, read as the reverse complement.
ACCAACAACATCATACTAAAAAGGGTTCAAAGGACGATGAGGATTGACTTCGCTGTACTCGGTTTCCCCAGATGTAATCATTCACTCTCAAAGAAGCGGCACGCCGCTAGCAAAAAGTACCAGTCCTAGCACATAACTCAGTAGTTTCAAGCGATAATTCACAGAGATCTCCGAGAACATTCACCCTGTACACAAGACGACACGAGCCGGATTTGAACCCATGACACCTTGAACAAAAGGCGAACAGCTTAACCACTATGCTAACATCAGACTATACGGCATAACATTTCAACCAAACCAACTAATCATACACAAAACTACACGGTTTAACCTTGTTACACAGATCACAGATATGCAAAAACAACACACCCCAACGCTATAGATGTACTATCATCATCATAGTCATCATCATCATCATCATCATCATCACTACAACCACTACCACCAGCACTATAATCGTTATCATTATCATCGTAATTCTCATCAGCATCGTAGTCGTCGCTGCTATTATCAATTTAATCAGCACAATAATCTTACTTCATATTTTGAATGGTACCACTTTATAAGAAAAGACAATCTTCATTGTTTGGCCACTCTATGAGACAGGGAGGTATGGAGAACATAGTCACAACAGGCAAGATTGAAGGCAACAGATACAGATGCGACAACGGGAGAAAATATGAGACAGTTTGACAACTTGGCACGGCAGGGGAACAACAACTATCTTGATACATAATACTGGAGACAGAGAGATGTGGAAAGCCATGATCGCCTACATCCGCCGGCATGGCACCGGATGATGATGATGACCGCTTTGTATTTCTCAGTTTGCTTCGTGCCAACCATAACTGCAATAAACGGAGACGGCACGATTGTCTAAATTCACACCAGGAGAATAACTTGATTCTTGATTAGAAACGGTAATACATCACGTGGGACATTCCCATAATTGCTCCGCCCTCTGTTCTAGCAGCCATCCGACACGATGGTGTTTCGAGTCTAATGCCACCGAAACTGACGTCGACATCAGGACACAACTCTGACCTTTGTGACAGGTGTCTTTGTTGTTCCGCCGACCCACGCCGTGCCCGTAACTAGTTCAAGCACAACGTCGGCCTGTCGGAACAACATGGTAACTGTTATCGAAGGTTACGACTACGGGATTGTATAGATGATGTGCCATGAAGCTTCTATAAGAAGATAACCTCAATATAAAGGCATGTCATCTACTAAGGTTTTCTGTTGCAAGGTTGGTTTGTCTAGTGAGCCATTGGTGATATCCAGTGACGCAACCACATGCGCAAGGGAATCACACAATCAGTCCAATATAGACGTAGAATGCAACAGATGTGTGTTCGAATTACTCATTATTAAAAATCAGATCTATCATATAGCCTGAAATTTGAGAGGGAGAGAGATAAATAAATCATAGTTCAAAGGTAATCACAGCTGTATATATATATTTATATATTTTTAGAAATTATAATAAAATAATTGATACATGATATGTAGATATTGCTACTGTTTATGCATGATTAATCCATCTAAGCGTATTAAAAATACAATTTGTGCGATCGGATTTCGAACTTGAATGTCAGATGACACACTAACCACATTTATGTGTGTGTGTGTGTGTATATATATATATATATATATATATATATATATATATATTGAGAAACATGATCGTTACGCTTGTGTCCAATAAGTAATATGTTTGAATCCGATCTATATATTTAGATATAGAGATCTCAACAACAGTTTACAACACAAGAAATGTGAAATTACGAAATGTGAATGATACTTTCCAGATATTTCTATTCATTATGATGTATTAGATTATGGAGTTAATATACATTGGTATATTACTGTAATCAGAATTATATGTGTGCATGCAGGATACAATAAGGACAGTTTGATGTTTGGGGTCGGGTCAAGGATTTGTTTGAATGGACCACAGAACGTTTAATAGGTCTTGTCTTGTCCTATCCATGTGTGTCGCTTGGAGTTATGGGAAGCCGAAGTCTTCTATCTTTTGCTAACTGTGATGCCGCTACCATAGTGTAGCTGTGGTGTTCTAGTATTTCTCTGATGTCATCTATCCATCTTCGTGTGGGTCTTCCGCTGTTTCTCTTTTCAAATGATCTTTTATTGAAGGCTATCGATGGAATGTGATCTGCTTTCATTCTGTTTAGATGCCAGAATAATTTGATTTTCTGCATACCTATGTATTCTTTGCACGATTTTGTTTTCACCATATTTCACATTTCGTTGCTTATTCTTTCTCCTGTTGTTCCTTTAAAAAAAAGAATAATTGGCCAATGCTGTTCTCAGGCACTTCATTTCACATACAGCTAGTTTTTGTTCTAGTTTCTCTGTCAGGGTCCAGGTCTGACATTGGTAGCACATTGTCGGAATGAACATTGTGTTTATTAACGTTCTTTTGGAGATCATTTCGATGTAAATTTGTTTCAGCTGTGCTGCTCATTGATATAAACTTGCGTTTGCTTTCTGACATCTTTTCCATATTTAACTATCTAGTCTCTAGATAGAGAAGAGGAGCGCGGTAGCCTAGTGGATAGTGAGCTTGCTTGCAGGTTACAGCGTGCCAGATTCGAAACCACGTCCGGACATTAAAAAAAAATCCGGGTTGTGATTTCTCACTTGACACGACCACTCCTCCAGTCGACTCAGCTGTAAATGAGTACCTGGCGCATGAGTTAGGGAAGGTAAAAAACAGCAAGGAAGGGAACTGGCCACCCCACCTAATAGAATGAAGAATTATGAAGAAACATGAAGAATTATCTTCATCCCCGACGACAGATGCCATGGGACCTACCTTTACCTTTACCTAGTCTCTCCTCTTTTGAGAACGCGCTGCCTAGATACTTAAGATTAGTCAATAGGTCAATGTCTGAAACTATTTAGAAGAGTTCTTCTTCTTCTATGTGGTGTGCCTTTTAAAGAACGTTCCCATTGACACTCCGTAAGCCTCTCGTTTATGTGCTAGCTGTCCAGCCGCTCCAGTGTCATATCAAAAGCTCTTTATATTCTGCATTCACCATAATCTTGGTCTGCCTCGTGCTCTTTCTCTCCTAGAATATTGTCCTCCCTGATTAATCTTTCATTGCACATTTTTTATATGTCGAACGTAATCCGTTTTGTGTTTTTTGATAGTTTTGAGAGCCAATCTGTTTCTATGTTCAGGTCTTTACTGACGTCTGTGATGAATCCACTTTATGTCCATGATATTCGTAGGGCCTTGCTATAGCGTTTTATTTACTGTACCATTTGCGAATGTCGTTGTCATAGCTTCTGTTTCAACCGTATGTCATTGCAAGAAAAATATAACTTTTTAATATTTGTAACATAATGTATACAAAATGTATAATTCAAGTAAAGTTGTTTGTGTATCTTAAATCCAATTCACCACGTGTTTGGGAACCACTGTGGTGTCGTGCAGGTCACACGACTTCTAACAAAGAGTCTTGATTTTGAACTACGTATTACTCGTGATTGCATAAAATATCACTTCCATGGTCCATAGAAAAACCAGAAATTGAGAACCAGGACATATGTCTTACAAAGAATAAGGAATGTCGTTATTTCTACTGAGTAAGTGCGAAAAGAGACAGTGGTTTCTGGTTAACCACAGACTAGGAAACTGAACATTTATAGACTGAACAATCACTCACTAGGCAACTGAACACATAGATTTGCGCATGCGGTTGCGTCTGTGGGTCTCATCAATGGCTCACTAGATAAACCAACCATACAACAGAAAACCTTAGTAGATGACTTGCCTTTATATTGAGGTTATCTTCTTATAGAAACTTCATGGCACGTCATCTATACAATCATGTAGTCATAACCTTCGATAACAGTTACCATGTTGTTCCGACAGGCCGACGTTGTGCTTGAACTAGTTACGGGCACGGCGTGGGTGGACGGAACAACAAAGAAACCTGTCGCAAGGGCCAGAGTTGTGCCCTGATGTCGACGTCTGTTTCGGCGGCATTGGGATCGAAACACCATCGAGTCAAATCGCTTCTGGAACAGAGGGCGTAGCACTTATGGGAATGCTCCACGTGCTGTGAGGCCAGTTTCTAATCAAGAATCAAGAGTATCAAGAAGAAGAATCAAGAAAACATAAATTTCTGATCATTCACTGACTATGCAACTGAGCACATAGATTTCTGATCAATCACTGACTAGGCAACTGAACAATTTGAGCACATAGAATTCTGATCAATCACTGACTAGGCAACTGAACACTTTGTTGCACATACATTTCTGATCAATCACTGACTAGGCAACTGAACACTTACAGATTTCTGATCAATCACTGACTAGGCAACTGAACACTTTGTTGCACATAGATTTCTGATCAATCACTGACTAGGCAACTGAACACTTACATATTTCTGATCATTTACTGACTAGGCAATAGTCCGTGTATTATTAAGTCCCGAGAGGGGGAGCGACGAATAGCAGCACTGTTACCCTGTCATTCATATCGTATGAGACGACTAAAGAGGTGGGGGTGTAGTTGTCTATTCCATCCCATAGTGGGTCACAATGACTTAAAAGCCCTGCTGATACCGGATGAGTCATGCCGAAAGCCGCAGATATCACAGACAAGCTGTAACTATAACACAACGTTTTTCTGTCTCCAGATTTCTTCATACTAATGTGCGTAAGTTTTTGAGGACGAAGCAGAAGAAGAAGAACATATATTGTACAATATATAATCTTAGTCTACAAAATACAATTAATACACAATGATGTTGTTCCTCCTTCGCAAGCAAAGATGAGCATGGCATGAAAAACAATACATGTGATGAGCAAGCTGAAAAATAACAAAAGATTTGTGATTGTCTGAATTGGTTTGTGCATGCCCGATGAATCAGATTCGTGCCAGGAAAGTTCTGTTGCAGTGCATGCAGGAGTGTAGAGGATTTGGGGTAGGAGAATTTTAGGATTTGTCCTTCAGCTTCCGTCTCTTGTAAATTGCCCGCAGTGTTCTTTCTTTTTTAAATATAGTGATGCCAGCAGTGATCTGGGTGTGTCAAGCTGAGCGATCAAAGGCTGTAGTCTCCAAGGAGCAAGGATCAATGCTGCAGTGCTTGAGATAATTTTTTAGGTGATTATTGAAGCGCTTTTTCTGCCCTCAGCTTGAACGTTTACCATCGCACAGCTCCCATAGAATAATCTCTTTGAAAGGTGCTTTTCTGGCATAAAGACGATGTGGCCAGTCCAGCGGAGTTGGGACCTAGTTAGCAGGGCATGGATGCTTTGCATACGGGACTTTTGAAGGATTTCCGCTTCTGGTACTCGATCCTGTCAACATAATCCCATGAAGATTCTTAAGCACCGAAGGTGGAAAGAGTTAAGCTGTCGAGCATGTCTCGCATAGACAGTCCAGGATGACGCAACATAAAGCAATGTTAGTAGAACCATTGCGAGGTACACATCCAACTTAGCTGTAAAACTGAGACCACACCTGATCCAGACGTTGGCACGAAGGCTCCTAAAGGCTGCATTGGCACGAGCAATACACAGGGCAACATCCTCGTCAACTATCGCAGTTTGCCATAGGGTGCTGTCGAGATATACAAACTTATTGGTAGCATTGAATTTTTGCCCCTTAACTGTGATTACTGGTTCTGTGTAGGGGACACTTGGCGATGGTTGATACATTACTAATGTCTTCGCTGTGCTGATGGTGAGACCGAACGCTTCACAGGCCAAAGAAAAGAGGTCCATGCTGTCCTGCATGTCGTTCAGATAGGTACCATTTAGTGCACAATCGTCGGCGAACAAGAGGTCGCGAACAATGTCCGTCTTAGTTTTGGTCTGGGCCTTAAATCTACTAAGATTGAATAGCACTCCATCAGCTTAATAGGAAAAGCAAATTCTTGCACTGTTATTCCGGAAGGCATCATTTAACATGGCACAGAACACCATGATGAAGAGCGTCGTAGCGAGGACGCAACCATGTTTGACGCCGGTAGTTACTAGAAACGGGTTTGAGTATAAGTCGCCAACTTGCACATGTTGTCATACCATCATGGAACTGGCGAACCATGTTGGTGAATTTTTCGGGACATCCCTATTTGGCCATGTTCTTCCATAGTCCTTCGAGATTTACAGTGTCGAATGCCTTTGTTATGTCGACAAATGTAGTGTAGAGACCAATGTTCTGTTCGCGACTCTTTACCTGTAGTTGTCTGGCAGTGAATATCATGTCAATCGTACCTCTGCCCTGTCGGAAGCCTCATTGACTCTCTTGGAGGAGATCTGTCTCAAGATGGAATTGCAAGCTTTTTAATAGAACCCATGCTGAAGACGCATGTGTTGGGCCATTGGCGAAAATAAAACTGCAACACAACGCATTTCCATTCTTTGGACTACATTCAACTGGAAATCTTGTAGGACAATTGTCCTGTTACAAGAGCAAACCAGCGGGGAGTTTGAGAATGAACGCGGATGAAGAAGAAGAATTAATAGAACCCTAGCCAGGAACTTGTCTGCTATGGAGAGCAGGAATATGCCTCTATCGCAAGGTAGGCGATTTCCTTTTCTCTTGTATAGATGTATGGTGGAAGCATCCTTAAAGTCTTGTGGTATCGCTTTCAGACTCCACATTGTGTGGAAGAGCTCTATGAATTTATCAGTCATAAGAGGGCCACTGACGGCGTAAACGTCGGCTGGAATTGAGTCTGAACCTGGCACTTTTCCTGTGGATAAATTTGAGATTGCTTTCTCCACCTCATCAAGACAAGGGGGCTCCGATAATGAATAATTGTTTGGTATTTGTGTGATGCGCAAAATTGCTTCGTCGTTATGTTGAAGGGCAGTTTAGTACATTTTCTAAATGTTCAGCCGAGCGTTTCAAATTTGCTTTCTAGCATTGTGGTCTCAGTAGCAAGACGAGTCAAGACGACTGAGAGTGTGTGTCGGGGTAAAAGAAATATATGGAGATTGAGGGGGGGGGGGAGTGTGCACAAACTCGTTCTGACTTCATGCAAGGCTGAACCACAAACCTTCTGCCATCATGCGACACTAAAACACAAACATTTCCTAACATCATGTGAGACTAAAACACAAACGAGTTCTGATATCACGTGGCAGTAAACCACAAACACTTCCTGACATCATGCGAGACTGAACCAAAACAATATCTAACATCATGAGTGACTGAAAAACTAGCAAATTCTGACATTATGTGACACTCAAGCACAAACACGTTCTGAAACAATGCAAAACTGAACGACAAATAAGTTCTGAATCATGTGACGCTGAACCAAAAGAAGCTCTGACATCATAAGAGACTGAACCACAAGACAGGTCTGATATCATGTGACACTGAACCACTAACACAATCTGGCATCATGCAAGAATGAACCACAAACAAGTTCTGACATCATGAGAGAATGAACCAGAAACACGTTCTGATATCACGTGACAGTGAACCACAATTACTGATAAAAACATATAGCAATAACAACAACAACAAACCAAAACTAAAAAACTAACAAATTCGGTTGGAGAAGAAAGTCAATAAAGTCATCATCAGAAAACATAGTCATTACTCCAGACACAAACACTCATCACAGAAATGTGACGCACATTGTATTGAAGGGATAATTAAAGTTCACACCCAACTGTTGGTTTACAAAACCAATAACCAGTTGGGACATACAACAGATACAATGAATCTGTAACCAATCCCTAGTCTCCCTCAGATTAGAAACTAACGCACGCTGATTGATTGTTTTCTTCGCATACTTATCTGTATAGCTAATATACAAGAATTACATTCTATGCGGTTTTTTAGGCTGTTTCAAACTGTAGTCTGTTGTTATATTACTTCCAGTACAGGATTTACGTATAAGCTACACAATCTATAGCTTAGAGCTCCACATTTCTGAGCAATTGTCATATATACTTAAATATATTGCAGTATTATTTGTCCCAAATGCCGCACGCCCGAAAATCTTAAGGCCTTATCAAGTCTAAAGCCGGCCCGGATACTTCCTAGGTATAATATAACAGGAATTATAACAGTTATATAAACGATATAACCAATAAAAGCACATTAAAACATGACATGTAACATGGAAAGGCACATCAAAATTACATATTTATAGATATTTATCAGTTCTCTCTCGTCAACATATACGTAGAAAACATCATAAGAAATGTACATAAGACCCACATTATAAATTGTTTCAATATCTAATATCGTAGGACATGAGATCCAGTTGTATGTGTATTGCTGCAGCACAGTTGCATGTGTGTTGGTGCAACAAAATTGTCTTTGTGTTGTTGCACCTTATTTATATTTGTGATGCTGCACCAAAGCTGTATTTGCGGTGTTGCACGTCAGTTGTATTTGTATTGATACATCACAGTTGTATTTCTGTTGATGCATCTCAGTTGTATTTCTGTTGATGCATCTCAGTTGTATTTCTGTTGATGCATCTCAGTTGTATTTCTGTTGATGCATCTCGGTTGTATGTCTGTTGATGCATCTCACTTGTATTTCTGTTGATGCATCTCAATTGTATTTGTGTTGCTCTACCTCCTTTGTATATGTGTTTGTGCACCTTAGGTTTATATGTGGTCTTGTACCACAATTGTACAGGTTTCGTACTGCCGAGTGGGTTAAATGTGCACTGTTGCATCGCAGCTGCATGTATGCTGTTATAAAACAGTTGTATTTGTTTTGTATCACCTCAGTTGTGTGCGTGTTGCTACACCTCAGTTGTGAGTATGTTGTTACACCTCAGTTGTGAGTATGTTGTTACACCTCAGTTGTCAGTATGTTGTTACACCTCAGTTGTGAGTATGTTGTTACACCTCAGTTGTGAGTATGTTGTTACACCTCAGTTGTCAGTATGTTGTTACACCTCAGTTGTGTGTATGTTGTTGCACCTCAGTTGTGAGTATGTTGTTACACCTCAGTTGTGTTGTGTTGTTACACCTCAGTTGTGAGTATGTTGTTAAACCTCAGTTGTGTGTATGTTGTTGCACCTCAATTGTGAGTATGTTGTTGCACCTCAGTTGTGTATATGTTGTTACACCTCAGTTGTGTATATGTTGTTGCACCTCAGTTGTGTTATGTTGTTACACCTCAGTTGTGTTATGTTGTTACACCTCAGTTGTGTATATGTTGTTGCACCTCAGTTGTGTTATGTTGTTACACCTCAGTTGTGAGTATGTTGTTACACCTCAGTTGTGTATATGTTGTTACACCTCAGTTGTGTATATGTTGTTGCACCTCAGTTGTGTTATGTTGTTACACCTCAGTTGTGTTATGTTGTTACACCTCAGTTGTGTATATGTTGTTGCACCTCAGTTGTGTGTATGTTGTTACACCTCAGTTGTGTTATGTTGTTACACCTCAGTTGTCAGTATGTTGTTATACCTCAGTTGTGAGTATGTTGTTACACCTCAGTTGTGTTATGTTGTTACACCTCAGTTGTGAGTATGTTGTTACACATCAGTTGTGCGTATGTTGTTACACCGCAGTTGTGAGTATGTTGTTGCACCTCAGTTGTGTGTATGTTGTTGCACCTCAGTTGTGAGTATGTTGTTGCACCTTAGTTGTGAGTATGTTGTTACACCTCAGTTGTGAGTATGTTGTTACACCTCAGTTGTGAGTATGTTGTTGCACCTCAGTTGTGTGTATGTTGTTGCACCTCAGTTGTGAGTATGTTGTTGCACCTCAGTTGTGAGTATGTTGTTGCACCTCAGTTGTGAGTATGTTGTTACACCTCAGTTGTCAGTATGTTGTTGCACATCAGTTGTGAGTATGTTGTTGCACCTCAGTTGTGAGTATGTTGTTGCACATCAGTTGTGAGTATGTTGTTGCACATCAGTTGTGAGTATGTTGTTGCACCTCAGTTGTGTTGTGTTGTTACACCTCAGTTGTGAGTATGTTGTTACACCTCAGTTGTGTGTATGTTGTTGCACCTCAATTGTGAGTATGTTGTTGCACCTCAGTTGTGTTATGTTGTTACACCTCAGTTGTGAGTATGTTGTTACACCTCAGTTGTGTATATGTTGTTACACCTCAGTTGTGAGTATGTTGTTGCACCTCAGTTGTGAGTATGTTGTTGCACCTCAGTTGTGTGTATGTTGTTGCACCTCAGTTGTGAGTATGTTGTTGCACCTCAGTTGTGAGTATGTTGTTGCACATCAGTTGTGAGTATGTTGTTGCACCTCAGTTGTGAGTATGTTGTTGCACATCAGTTGTGAGTATGTTGTTGCACATCAGTTGTGAGTATGTTGTTGCACCTCAGTTGTGTGTATGTTGTTGCACCTCAGTTGTGAGTATGTTGTTGCACCTCAGTTGTGAGTATCTTGTTGCACATCAGTTGTGAGTATGTTGTTGCACATCAGTTGTGAGTATGTTGTTGCACCTCAGTTGTGTGTATGTTGTTGCACATCAGTTGTCAGTATGTTGTTGCACCTCAGTTGTGAGTATGTTGTTGCACATCAGTTGTGAGTATGTTGTTGCACATCAGTTGTGAGTATGTTGTTGCACATCAGTTGTGAGTATGTTGTTGCACCTCAGATGTGAGTATGTTGTTGCACCTCAGTTGTGTGTATGTTGTTGCACATCAGTTGTCAGTATGTTGTTGCACCTCAGTTGTGAGTATGTTGTTGCACATCAGTTGTGAGTATGTTGTTGCGCATCAGTTGTGAGTATGTTGTTGCACATCAGTTGTGAGTATGTTGTTGCACCTCAGTTGTGAGTATGTTGTTGCACATCAGTTGTGAGTATGTTGTTGCACATCAGTTGTGAGTATGTTGTTGCACATCAGTTGTGAGTATGTTGTTGCACCTCAGTTGTGTGTATGTTGTTGCACATCAGTTGTCAGTATGTTGTTGCACCTCAGTTGTGAGTATGTTGTTGCACATCAGTTGTGAGTATGTTGTTGCACCTCAGTTGTGAGTATGTTGTTGCACATCAGTTGTGAGTATGTTGTTGCACCTCAGTTGTGAGTATGTTGTTGCACATCAGTTGTGAGTATGTTGTTGCACATCAGTTGTGAGTATGTTGTTGCACCTCAGTTGTGTGTATGTTGTTGCACCTCAGTTGTGAGTATGTTGTTGCACCTCAGTTGTGTGTATGTTGTTGCACCTCAGTTGTGAGTATGTTGTTACACCTCAGTTGTCAGTATGTTGTTACACCTCAGTTGTCAGTATGTTGTTATACCTCAGTTGTGAGTATGTTGTTACACCTCAGTTGTCAGTATGTTGTTATACCTCAGTTGTGAGTATGTTGCTACACGTAAGTAGTATTTGTGTTGCTGAACTACATTTGTATTTGTGTGCTTGCATGTTAGTTGTATGTATATTGTTACACTTTAGTTGTTATTGTGATGTTGCACCTCAGTTTTATGTGTTATTGCATCTCAGTTTTGTTGCACACAATTTGTATGTGTATATTTTTGCAACACAATTGTGTAAATTTGCTATTGCACGACAGTTTTCTGTGTGTTGTTGCACAATAGTTTTATGTGTGTTTTTTCACTTCAGTTGTACTATATTTTTACACCATAGTTTTATATGTATTGTTGAACCAAAGTTTTTTGTGTGTTGCTGCGTTGCAGTTGTACGTGGTGTGTTTCACTTCAGTTTTAATATATGTAATTGTACATTAGTTGTTTGTGTGTGTGTAGGTTATGTTGAATTTTTTAGTACAATTCTTGCACATAATTTCAAGCGATCAGTGTGAAAACATTAATCTCAGCCGGAAGACAAACAAGGCTAGAAAGCACAGCTCATATATATATATATATTATCAGTACTACTGGGCATTGCCCAGGTGTAAAAATAAATTCATGATTCTTGCTATGTGTGCCTCCAATTTTGGAAGAGAATTGGAAAGGTATTTAACGTATTTTAATGTCAGCGCTTGGCATGAGGGACGCTTGACTAAGATCATGGGGAGAAGAGATAGAGGGCGACAAAGAGAAAAGTTGCTAAATAGACTAGTATTGTGGCATGGTAGAGGTTCACCAACCGAGCTTATGAACAACACAAGAAACGGAGAGTCGTGGAGAAACGTGATCGCCTACGCCATTCAACATAGCACTTGATTGATTGATTGATTGACATGTGATGTCAGAGAGAAATACAATTTTGACTTGTTGTAGTTAACTTAGAGATGAAGAACATGGTATCCTATTAACTTGACCATCACATGATCTCAATAATCTCGTACAGTATCAGATCGATGTTCTTGCATCTTGTGAATATGTGGGGAAATAACTGACAAGTCATCTTCTTCGTCTTCTGCGTTCGTTCAGCGTTCGTCTCCTGCAGATTAGGGGGATGTAGTCCGGAGAACGGAATGCGTTGTATCATGGTTTACAGCATTTCTGCGATATACGCGCCTTTTGGCCTTACACATCCGACTTCAGCTTGGCTTTGGGTCACTGACCCAATATGGGATGGGACAGCCAACTCTTATCCCATAACCTCCTTAGTCGTCGCTACGATATGCGTGGAAGGTAAACATGGTTGCTATTCTTTGCTCCCCTTTCCGGCCCCAGCATAACACGGGCGACTGACAAGTCAAATTCTGAAATACAATACCTCGCGTCTGTGACTGAAACTCTAGACCAGTGGTAAGAAATAGTCGAGACGACTGGAAATAATACACGATACAGTATATGCCCAAGGCGTTCTTAGTGCCTTTCATTTTCTATGCGGTCCACGTCATTATGCTTGTTATAAAGACAATCATTTCTACCAGTTGTGCTATCCACTTAGTCCGCCAAGGCCAGTCTTTCCATGCTTGTGTAGACAATTGCAACATTCTGAATTTCGTCTTACAACGATGTAAATTTTGTACACCAGTCTAAGTGTTTTAAAAGAATGTTGCTATAGCGAATGTTACTGCTAATAAAAGCCAGATGGGAAAGATAGACATACAACTGGTGGGCCTAAAGACGAAGCTATCAACTTTGTTTTTAGGTCAGAGGGTTGGATTGAGTATTTTACGTGGTATAGGGTCGAATTTTCCTTTTTTAAAATTAGCTCTTTGTAGCTTCAAGCAATGTCTTCTGAACTCTGGGGGCCAGTGCATGTAGAATGTAGTACATTTAGATCAGCTTGGCGAGTCACACATAATGATTGGTGGATCAGATTTTGCCAGAGGATAATACTTTGCCTCTACCTACTTCCTACAAATTCAAAGCGAATTAGAGGCTGCAGAAATGTGGTTTCTAAGAAAAATGATGAAAATACCATGTACAGCTAAGAAAACTAATGCAGATGTTATCATTGATGCGGGGTGCAAAGGGAACGCATTGCTCTTGGCGGACCCAGGGTTAGCAGATAACCAAGATCCCAAAAATACCTACACGCGGTGCACCATGGAAACAGAAATACAGCAGCTCGAGCTGGTTCTAGCCAAATAATATGGGGATCGTGTCCGAGAATGTGGAGGTAGCAGATGGAAAGAGATTTGACTGCATAAGAGACAAACAACATCTCCGACACCATTTGCATCACCACATACAGTGACGCTGAACATTGGAGGAGCGGCCAATGTAAAAGTACAATATACGTGGAGATAGATGGCATGTCGAGAGACTAATAGATGTCATACTGAGTACAATGAAACAATGAAAGGCAGAACAGCGCCAGAGGGCAGCGCGAACTTCAAATAGAAAGGAAAAAGTTCCTAGGAAAGAGGAACTACAATCCCTATTAGCTCGAGATGAGCTTTTAGTTACCTGTGCTCCTTAAAGGCTGATACCCAGACCCAATCATGGGCGTTAGGAAAAGCAATAAGACCTAACCCAACTCTAACGTCGAGCCTTCCTAAACCGGAAATATGCTGGCGTAGAAAAAGGGATCCGTACCCGATGAGATTAGGCAGAAAAGGGACAACGATGGCAGCCCTGGCGCAACTCTACTGTCAAGATTTCCTATACCGGAAATACACTTGCAGAGAGAAAGGATTCAGTACCTGATGAGTTCAGGCGCTATTGGGACAAGGTCGCTCAGCTCGAGAACGCCTTGCTCTCAAACGCGTGGTGTGAGACTCGAACTTGGGCAAGGGGTTCACGATGTCGGTGAATGACACCTCGGCTAAGCGGGCGAAAGAGCCAGGGTCCAACTCTTCTGTTGAGTTCTTCCTCTTAAGGAACCAGGCTTACGGAAGAGAAACGGTTCAGTACCCGATGGGCACAGGCACAGTATGTCCAATTACACGAGGCAAGTTCATAGACAGTGGAACACCTCGTGCGAGACAGACGTGAGCAAAAATCGTCTGGGCGAAGAGTCGCCACACACACGCATGCCTGGTGACAGATAGGGAGGCTGACACAGGCTAGGGTAGCCCGCCCGAATTGTCAAGGCATGCCGAAATCGGATGTGCTAGGCCTACAAGGCGCATAACGGTGGCACAACGTAATCACGCTCCCGGCGGAAATCACACGGATATCCGTGCTGGTTACAATTTAGCGAACGAAAGAAAAAAAAATAATTGATGCTGCGATAAAATATCAACCATATCAAACATTAGGGGCAGACAGTCAATGTTTCTAGGGTATGTGCTGAGAAGAATACAGCTTGAAAACTTGATAACCACTGGAAAGATCAAGGGGAGAAGAGATAGTGGACGATAGAGAAAAAAGTTACTAGATGGACTTTTATTGTGACCCTTAGAAGCTCAGCAACCGAGCTTATTGATAACACGAGACAGAGAGTCGCGGAGAAACATGATCGCTTATGCTATTCGACATGACACTTAATTGATTGACTACCTAATACCGGTCTAGATTGTGGGTATCTGCATCCATAGAACGAACGATGTGTTCCACCACAAATGTAACACTATCTACGATTGTTGAGCTCATTTCTTAGCTCTCCGTATACATTTCAAATTTTATCATCATTAAAGTTGTGCTCGCATAAAAAATGAAACATCTGTGCATAATCAGCTAACCGACCACTTTCCAGTGAAACACGTATATCAGCTCTCATATTACCCTGTAACCAGGTCATGACCAGGGAACTTAATAGTGGTTTGATTGAACGTAACGACACACATATATGATGCCTATATCTTCTTCTTCTTCTTCCTCTGCGTTCGTTCTCAAACTCCTGCAGATTAGCAGGATGTAGTCCGGAGAACGGAATGCGTTGTGCTATGGTTTACAGCATTGCTGCGATACCTGCGCATTTCGTCCTGACACATCCGACTTCAGCATGGCTTTGGGTCACTGAACCTATATGGGATGGGACAGCCAACTCCATCCCATAACCTCATTAGTCGCCTTTTACGACATCTGGGGAACTTGATAGTGGTTTTATTGAACGTGACGACGCATATATATGCTGCCTATATTAAAAGAAAACAAAGATTATACACACTGATTTTTTTTTTGATGTTGATTGTATATTCTCCTCGCAATGCCTCTTAATGTTTTCCGCCAAATTTCATTGCGCAGAATTCCTAATTTTAGATCAATACAACGTGTATCCTCGTTCACGTGCTGCTCATAGAGAGGATATATCATTTTTCTTTGTCATTCATAATCAGCCGACTAGCCACATGTGTCTTGAGGGTTAAGGTCCACACAATATCGTTCCTGGATCAATTTGATAACTCCATCCGCCCCACCCCCATCATACAGTCTGTAGATTGGACAGCATTTTCACAACTACCAAATCACATTAAATTGAGAAAGAGTTGCGCAAATCGTCAAACTTACTTTGGAAGATGCATCTATAAGAAACACGGGCTGTTCCACCACAAATGTAACAATACACGACGTGTTCCACCACCAGTGTAACGATACACGGCGATAGACAACTATCAGTGGATAGACAACTATTCCTTGAGACACATATGACATCTCTCATATTATACTGTACCACAGTACGATCAGAGAATGGGTTAGTGATATGATGAAACATTATGCCACACATATATATTGTCAGCCTATTTCAGCAAATAGTGAAGATTATGTACACTGCCAGCTTATGTGATTTGTTGATTGTACACTCTTCTATCGATGTCGCTCTCCTTCTTTTACTGTGCACGATTCTTAATTTTGCACACACAAAAACGTAGATCAATAGCCTTATTACTCGAATTCTACAACCTCCTTTAAGTGTTACTCATGGGTGATCGGCCACAGAAGCCTTAAAGTCAATATATCGGTTCTCTAATTGCAGACGACAAGGGCAGTAGAATCAAATAATTTTCGTATGAGTGAAGTCACGATGTGCTCCTGCCTTTCATGCCTGAAACATCCAGTCTGTACATTGGAAATCATTGGTACTATTTCAAACTTGATGACCACAGTTATTCACCTATTCAATGGATGTTGTCAGATGGATATTGTACAGAAGACTTACAAAAGTGTTATATCACTCCTACAGATGGGTATCCATGAACATCTCAAAATAAAATGGCAAGCTAAAGCGCATGACACTGAAGTCCATTAGAGTGAACCTACTATAGTGCGTTTCAAAATAGTTGCCCACGCATTCCCTTTAATATTTCAATAACCAGTAAGCGGAATTTAATGAGATTCTGCATTTAAATATTGAACGACATAAGAAATTTATAAATTTCATTTCACCAGGTGTTGCCAGTTGCACGTGGCGGCATATTCTTTTGATGTATGTGATGTGTGACTACTATAGTGACAGAAGAAATTAATTATACAGTAATTTATCAATGACCTAGATCAATGCATTTGACTCAAATTTAAGTTAAAATCGTGTGGATCGCTCAAATCTAGACACACGCAGGCTTTGTTGTATTCCAAATTTCACACCAATTGGCCATGTACGGTAATTTCATTATTCTTAACACAAACATCTTTAGTGTTTGTGTACATACATTATATAGACAAATAGCACATTTTTGGTTCAATTGTGATGAAAATATTTCTACATTATGTCGTTACGTTTTTAAATCACTTCTGAAAATTTCATGCATATCTGTAAAATAGTTGCGAATTAAAAATGTTTAAACATGGGCATGTATTTTGAAACGCACTATAAGCATCTATAAACTACTTAAGACGGTCCAACTGAGATAAACCGGACATGTTTGTGCACTTGCCAGACAAAGGGTCGCAAACCACCTAATCTGTGGTGAGATTTGTGCCATTTTGGTGTTTTTCGCACCAGATCTGGTACTCTTTCAAATCATCTGGTGCCAAATGTTTTAAAATATGGCGGCCGCACTAGTATAGTGCATTTAAAACATTTGCTGGTGCATTTTTAGTGTACTTTGTCATCATTTAGTGCTTTTTGTGGTGCTTTTAAACTCGTCAAATAATTTGTTCCGTTTTATTTAAGAACTTTGGTTTATTTTTAAACACTTTTGTGAACACTTAACAAAGGCGAACTCGTAATAAATAGTAAATAGAGCCGAAATTTAAAATTGTCATTGTTCATTTGCATATTCACAATAATTCCAAATATCTCTCCTGTAACTACAATACTGTTTAATTTACTTTTGTTTATCATAATGAGCAAGAACTACCCACACCCTTTGAGAGCACAGTGGTTAAATGATTCGAGATTTAAAAAAAAAAGGTTAATTAGAGTTGAAAGAGATAACACGAATTGATATTGTACGTATTGTAAATCTACAATAGCCGCGAGGGTAAAAGATATTGAGAGGGAAGCTGCGACAAAAAACACAAAAAATCTAAACAACCATTCCATGAACAAACACAACTTTCATGTAACACTCTCAGTAATGACGTAAAAACAACAGTAACAGGCATATCTTTGTTCGTAGCTGAACATTGTTCCCTAAGAGTAGTCGATCATTTAAGTGAACTCTGTAAGGTACACTTTGGTGACAGTAAAGAATGCAATAATCTTAAAGCTTGGAAGTTAAAAAAGTGTAATTAAATTATTTCAAATGTGCTCGCACCGTATTTCCAAAAAGACTTGATATCTGATAATGGAAATAGCAAATTCAGCTTATTAATTGATCAAAAGGATTAATATTACTGCAACTAAGCTACTTAGTATGGCAATAAGATATTTTTCCGTGAAAATAATTCAGTTTAGTGTTACTTATTTAGACTTAGTAGAACTGTCTGACTGTAACGCTGAAGCAATATGCAATGCTCTGAAAGAATGTTTGAAGAATAATGGACTAGAGTTACAAATACTAGCTGTACTAGGCACTGATAATGCATCTGTCATGACAAGTGTAAGCTATAGTGTACACAAAATTAAAGTCTGAAATTCCTCATCTGATCCTAGTTAGCTAGTTAGATGGGTGTGCCATTCTCTTCAATTAGCTGTGTCCCATGCTACAGCAGAGCGCCTTCCCAGGAGTTTAGAATTCATGATTAGAGAAACACAGAACTGGTTTTTTCACTCATCACTTCGTCAAGCAAAATACAGTGAGCTTTGTGCATTAATAAATAATGGGCAACCACAACATAAGTCAAACACGATGAATGTCTATTGAATCTGCCGTTGTCAGAATATTGCAACAGTGAGTTTAGCGCAGAACTCATTTTAATCTAGCAAGAATGCACGAGTGCTGTTATACAGCAGAACTTCTATATTCTATATTTTGTGACATAAAAAAACTGTGTTTTTCTCATATTTCTTAAGCATATTCTTGGAGAAGTTCAAAGCGTGAATACAAAGTTTGAAGCAGAAATATAAGATCCAACATAACTACTCAACAATCTTGTCCATCTCACTGATTCTATCATTTCACTGATTCTATCATTTCACTAATTCTATCATTTCACTGATTCTATCATGTCACTGATTCTATCAGTTCAAAGATTGTTATTCCTGGAGAAAAAAAACAACATTATTACACAGACTGATGCTATTGAAGACTATTTAGATCCTAATCCCTATCGGGGTTACGAGTTTGAAAAAGAAATGACAAATGACAAATTTCTGGATGAGACAGAAATTCGTGGAAGAAGTATACAGTTTTTAGTGGATTTATTAACACAACTACGTTTACGTTTGCCAGGTAACGTTCACATATTGCAGTCCTTGTCATGTTTTAGTAGAAGTGAATGTCTACAGCCAATTAAGCTATATTAGATCTCGCTAAAATGTTTATTGATGGCGCAGATGCTTTCACCCGCATACATTTCCAGTAAAGAAAACATCACCATATGCAGAGGACACATAACAATGACACACTTGCATTGTTGACAGAAATAACTTCATACATGGTTGCAACTGGTAAAAATCCTCTCCAAAGTCATGCAGGTTTAGTTTTAACTGTACTTACTTTACCTCATTCCAATGCTGACGTGGAACGTGTTTTCAGTCAGATGGGGGTTACAAAATAAAAAAATTAGAAATAGACTGAGCATCATGAGTTTGAAAGCTGTTCTCACTATTAAATATGGAATTAAAATATATGATAAATGTTATTTCGATTATAAACTAACTAAGGATATCCTGGTTAAAAATTGGACCACACAAGATGCTTATAAAAGTTTGTTTCCATCATTATCATCTGATACACAAGTACAGCCAGAAAATGCAACAGAAATGAAAGAATATGCGTCTGACTGGGTTTAGGCAGATCTTGAATAAACATATTTGTAATATTAACTGATAGTCAAGAATTACAATGTGAACACTTGGAACATTTTTTGAATATTATATTTTGTGTGTGTGGTGTGTTCTCATTACTATGTGTGTGCATTCTTGACATGAGACTAGTGTCTTTAGGCAGAAACATGTTGACAACACTAAAAGCACCAGGAAAAAGACATAAAATTTAAACAAAATTTCTGATTGTAATTATGCAATATGGAATACTATTATGTATCAGATTAATTGATATTACTAAATTATAATGTGCTATCTTGTATTATTTTAAGGAAAATATTTGGTGCTAATTTTACGTACTTCGAAATTTTTTTAATACTTTTCTGGTGCTTTTAAATACATCTCTAGTGCTTTTATGATGACATGAGTTGGCAACACTGGTTTTATTTGTGCGCCAATAATTTTACTTTCGCCAATGATGCGGACACTTCTAGCTATGTTATTGCACTTCTAGCTATGATAATACGTTGAACAGGTGAAAAAAGAAAAGCTATACTATAAAAAGATAATGTGCATTATATAAATGCAGAAACACGCCTAATTAGAGTACGCAGATGCACCCAAGGCTGCCGTGCTCTTGTTTATTTTAACATCCATCAATCGCTTATATAGGTCTATACTCTGTTCAATCTAAGATTGAAGTGGGTCAAAACACAGCTACATATTACTCCGCGACAAAATGTGATTTTTATATAGCTGATGACATTTATAAACAACATAATTAATTATTCCGAACTTTTTACATTGTATAAGAAACTATAATGGTTGCCCTTTGACCTCTTTGTGCCATGCGCAACAATATAACAGCAGGTATAGTAATTTATCATGGAATAAACATATATTATATGAAAATGTATTTTAAAACATACATTACTATTGTGATAAACATGTTTTACTGAGCACTGATATATTTAAATTAAGAATGGTATTATTATCGAATGAACTATATTATTGCGCACATTCGATTTATGAGTTAGGCGTTCAACAACTAGTCAGAAGCATTGACCTACTTCATTCTTAGATGATACTTCATTCTTAGGATGAACAGAGTAAAGCGCTCTTGTCTGTATTTCTTAACTTGGTTGTTCCCTTCTGGTAGTATCAATGTTAGCTCCACCCTTTCTAATCGTAACCACTTCTGTCGACATACAACCAGTAAATATCCCCAATCGTATAGGCCATGAGAAGGAGGTGGACAACCTGTTTTGTTTAGGCGGGCTTGAGTAACCATTTCTTGCGTCTGATGAAGTCAAACTTTTTTTTTTTGGCTTAGTAAATTGAAGACGTGAACCAAGTACTCGTAGCTCAGATAGTTGGAGATTTTGTATTTGTCTTTTAACTAAGGGTGTCAGCGCTTAAAGTAATTTTAAATCAGCTTGTCGGGCTGGTTAAAAAGCTTTGTTGACCGACTGGAACGCGCTAGCCGTGTATTTTCCCACCCTGGTTAAAACAACAGCTTATCATCCAGCTAAGTAGTTATAGTGCACTACCCATTGAAATTAATGAAATCAAAGTTGGACCATCCAGCTTGGTAGCTAGTGCAGCTGGGCCATCCAGCTAGGTAGCTAGTGTTGCTGGGCCATCCAGCTAGGTAGCTAGTGCAGCTGGGCCATCAAGCTAGGTAGCTAGTGCAGCTGGGCCATCCAGCTAGGTAGCTAGTGCAGCTGGTCCATCAAGCTAGGTAGCTAGTGCAGCTGGTCCATCAAGCTAGGTAGCTAGTGCAGCTGGGTGGTCATCAAGCTAGGTAGCTAGTGCAGCTGGGCCATCAGCTAGATAGATAGTGTAACTGGACAATCCAACTAGGTAACTAGTGCAGCTGGGTGGTCATCAAGCTAGGTAGCTAGTGCAGGTGGGCCATCAAGCTAGCTAGCTAGTGCAGCAGGGCTATCAAGCTAGGTTGTAATAACCATTGAACTACCGCGGCACCCAATAGTTTATGAAATCAAATAAATAATTTTTGCAACAATAAGGATTATTTCCGCATAATAAATACATATTTTTTTTAGCAAAGTTCTTGCAGATTTTCAAGTAAATTCAAGTTGGAAGCAAGAGAATAAATTAAAAATTCTTGGGACCAACAGGAGTTGAACCAGTCCGTTCTGACAGAACCAAATCGCCCGGCAACTAGAGTAAACGGGTTTTTCCCGTGCTTCACCAATAAAATATGTGATTTTGTCAAGACATTAAAACTGTGTACTCAAGTCACTTAGAACGGACCAATCGAGATAAGGACTATTACAACAACAACGAACATCCCGTACATGTATTGAAGTATCCCCAGTAACACAAACATATAACATCACTATTCGTTCTACATTAAAAAATAAAATAAAAAAGGATAAATTGGTTCAATTTCCGTTAGTCTCAAGAATTTTTAATTTATCCTCTTGCTTCCTACTTGAATTTACTTGTATAAGAAATTATTTGAAGCAAAATTGTACTGTCTATATATGTTATTTATGTTTACAAGAAGATCTATTGGCCCTTGTAGAACGAATACGGATGTTCTATGTTTGTTGTTACTGAGGATACTTCAATACCTGTACGGGATGTTTGTTGTTGTTGTACTAGTCTTTCTTTCGATTGGTCCGTCCTAAGTAACTTGAGTACACAGTTTGAATGTCTTGACAAAATCTCATCTTTTATTGGAAGTGCTGTTAGTCAAGCACGGGAAAAACTCGTTTACTCTAGTTGCCAGGCGATTTGTTGCCGTCAGAACGGACTGGTGCAATTGCCGGTGGTCTCAATAGTTTTTCAAAGTTCCAAATTTCGAAAAATCCTACAAATTTCGCAATTTTCTTTCAGTTTTCCACACATTCCTGTGAGTTCAGCAGAGTTTCTCGCAAAGTTCCTTTGGCCATAGTGGTCATATCTCATGAACACATTAGAATTTTGTTTTTCTACATAATTACTCAATAATTTGTTTTGATATTGAACATATACTATCATATCGTTACTGAACTTAATAAAACATTTTTTTTTGGCCTTCTAACAGTATATCTAGTTTGAGAGATTCCCTCTATATGTTGTATTCTAAAACTCAGGTTATATCTATACACCAATTTGCTAATGTTACAGTAAATGTTTGTGTTGCACGGAGTAATGTATTTTACTTCATCATCATCAAGTGCTGTCTCCGCAACGAAGGTTGGCTGCAAGGGATCCCCAACATCCCCTGTCTCTTGTCTTGGTGGTGCACTCTGCTAGACTATAACCTGTCCATTGTGTGATGTTACTCTCCCACTATTATCTCTGCCTACCTCTTGCTCGCTTCCCTTTGACTTTACCCTCAAGTAAGGTCTTCAGTAAGGTGTCATGTCTTTTAATGTGTCTAAAATATTTTATTTGCCTAATCTTTATTTCTCTTTGTAGTTCTTTCTTCATATTAAGTGTTTCTAGCACCTCTTTATTTGTTTTCTTCTCTTTCCATGATGTTCTCACTATTCTTCTATATATTCACATCTCAAAGGCACCAATTCTGTCTACTAATTATTTATTTAGAGTCCATGTTTCTGAGCCATACATTAATATAGAATAGTCCATGTTTCTGAGCCAAACATTAATATAGAATAGATGTGGCATTTTATATTTCTCCGTTTTAACTTGTTTGTAATTTGTTTAGATGTTACTATTTTCCTCATGCCAGTGAAGGTAATTTTAGCCATTCCTATTCTCCTTTTAACTTCTGTTTCACATCTGCCATCATTTGTGACTGTGTGTCCAAGATATTGATAATGTTTTACTTGTTGTAGTTTCTCTCCATGTATGATTATGTTTAGCTCTTGTTCTTCTGTGTCTTTGCTGATTATCATAGTTTTTTTTTTCGTTTTTATTTAATGTTTATATCTAGTCCATATTCATTACTTGATTTATTGACTTGAACTTTGTAGTTCATGTTCACTTTCTGCTAAAAGAACAATGCCATCTGCACATCTAAGGTTGTTTATTTTCCCATTGATCCTGAGTCCTGGCATTTCTTCTATGTTTTTAAAGATATTCTCTGTGTAGATATTAAATAAGCTTGGGTATTTTACTTGCAATAATCTAATTATTGAATGTAATCGTATTCCCGTGCACTGTTTTTGTTTACAACTGAACTTCTTCTATCGAAAGAGGATTAGGATGTCTTCTTTTCTTTTCGCTCTAAATCTCTTTCTTTATGCCTCCTTTGCAGAGTTGAAGTAGTAGAATTTTATGGAGATAGCTTTTATATATTCCTTAATATATGTTTCTTCTTCTTTGCGTTCGTTCTTACACTCCTGCAGATTAGCAGGATGTAGTCCGGAGAACGGAATGCGTTGTGTCGTGGTTTACAGCATTGCTGCGATGTCTGCGCCTTTCGACCTGCACATCCGACGTCAGCATGGCTTTGGGTCACTTATGGGATGGGACAGCAAATTCCATCCCATAACCTCCTTAGTCGCCTTTTACGACATGCATGGAAGGTAAAAAGTGTTGCTATTCTTTGCTCCCCTTTCGGGCCCCGGCAACACACGGGATTTCTGTAATCCATTGTTTGCATGGTCTGCTCCTGGCTCTGTATCTATAGTAAAATTAGGAAGATATTCCTTCATATTGTTCAACAGTCATTGGCGTATCGTGAAATTTAAAGTTGTTTTTCATAATCTTTGTTTCTAATACATATAACATCTAGAATGAGTTAGAATTGTAAATGTAGAAATATGAATCAAGTAATATACTGTAGTTTCTCTAATCAAGTCTGGGTCATTCCGTCGATAGTTGGATTAATCAACTAACATCGTAAAGTCCAGACCGATTTGTGTAACAGAAGTCAGTTCATTCAAATTCCTTTTTCATTCAAACGAATTATTTTGTGTCAAGACACCAACAGAATACACCACCAATCTCTTGAATGGGTACCTACAGGCAAAAGAGCAAGGGGTAGACCAAAAGAAACACTCAGAAGAACAATACTTAAAGAAAGTAAAACAACCAATATTCATACTATTCAAGAACTGCACAGAATAACTTTAACAGACAGAATTGGAGAGATCTGACCTCTGCCCTATGCGCTAACTTCAGCGCAGAAGGAAAATGAATGAAATATACTGTAATATACTGTACACATAATTCAGCAGAGGAGACTAAGAGATGCCGTTTATATCAGGAAATAAATAAAACTGAAAGGAGAACCTAGATTGCACTTGGTGTAGATAGAATTTCCTTTTTTTTCCCCAATGGACAACACATGACATTGAATCTACAAATGTCAGACATGGAAGCAAAAAGAAGTTGATAACTTTGACCAAGAAGTTATTAAACGTTGAGATATTGACATTGTTCGCAATAAACGAAATTATCAAACACAGAAAACTGAAAGTAAAGCGTCTAAAGCATAGGTTCTCAAACTTTTTTTGGGCACCGACCACTTTGTAAATCATACACGTTGTAACGGCCCGCATTATAACAGTTTTCCGCGTTCAAACCGTTTGATATTTTCGACGTAAATATTAACTAATGATACATTACTGCTTATGCCGTTAAAGCTGCCATGTAGGGCCTATGCTGATGACTTGGTGGTGTGGTATGTAGAAGAACATCTAAAGATCGTCAACAAGAAAATACAAAAAAGCAGCAGACAACATAGCAGCATGACAGAGAAATAAATGGTAAAGATCAATGATGGAAAGTTCTCAACAGCACACTTCACACTCTCAAATAAGGACAAAGCAGAAGAGATATAATTTCGAAATGTACGTATCCAAATAGAAGAGGAATCGGTTGATTCTTTATTCTTGATTAGGAACAAACGTCACAGCACTGGGGGCATTCCCAAATATGCTCTGCTTGCAGTTCTGTCAGCCATCTAAAAGTGTATAAGCTCAGTGTCCCAGTCAGTTGCTGATTACGCGTTCTTCTGATCTTTCCAGAGAGGGAGTACATTCCCCCATCGCCTCTAGTCACTCCCATTTCTACCATTCTCTGAATATGTACATTGTCACGTTCGATTTCCTCCTCGTCTTCTCGTAGGGTATCCATGACTGCTCTAATCAATGCAATCCTGTCTCTTTTTATCTCGAGGAATCGGTGTACTTGAGCACCACCTGCACAGGAGAATAACATGGATGTCCCATATATCGAAAATAGAGACAAAGGAAAGAAAGAAACTTGCTTTCCTGAAGAAACTGCCAAGAACAAACTGTCGGGGGGGGGGGGGGGGGGGAGGGTGTCAATGCTAAAAACATTAAGAAAGGTATGTACAGGAGCAATCAGACCAGTACTAGAATACAGGTCAACAGCATCAACTTCAGCAGCTAATTCTAGCTCTGGACAAAGCATAAATTTAAATACTTTGCTATATCTCAGGTGAAATGAAACTCTCTCCCATAAATGATAAATGAAATGGAAAATTATACGGCCATCACCCTCCACCTCCCCCCCCCATTTTACCATACAGGCACGGCGCTAACACCGTGATAAATGCAGAAAAGTACAAGAGCATGCCAGAACACCCAATGAAGACCAGATTCGGTGACCTAGCCAGTGGACGGCTGAAGAGAAGCAGTTTTATTCACAATAAAAAAAACAACTAACTAAACAGAGAATATAAGGAATAACTACCATAAATAACAAAGAAAATATAACCGACACATTTTCAAGTTCCGTGGAAGCAATATCAGAATATCACTATCAAAACCGCCATAAACAACAACTACACTGATCATAGAACAGAATACTCTACAAAAGAAAACAATAGTAAGCAACATGATTGAATATATATATCTCAGAGAAGCGTGGATACAAGTATATACCGATGGATAAGCAACCAGAGCAGTAAATAATGCAAGTGCTGTAGTTTACATAAAATACCCAGAAAAATATAATGAATCCCCATTTTCACCAACTGGGATCTTCTGCTCATACTAATCTGCAGAAGTACAGGCCATAAACATTGTTGCTGAAATAATTAAAAACACAATATGATAATGTCAACAGGTGGCGTTTCTTACTGATGCAATGTTTGTCCTACAAGTCCGTGCAAGCGATAAAATATCAGACCTGAAGGAAGCCACAGAGAAGCGAGCACCAAAAGAAGGGTAGTACTACAATGGATACCGTCGACCACTGTGGCGTATGAGGAAATGAAGAGGAAGATCGCCCGTGTGTTGCCGGGGCACGAAAGGGGAGAAAAGAATAGCATCACTGTTTACCTTTCATGCATGCCGTAAAAGGCGACTAAGGAGGTTATGTGATGGAGTTGGCTGTCCCATCCCATATAGGGTCAGTGACCCAAAGCCATGCTGAAGTCGGATGTGTCAGGCCGAAAGGCGCAGATATCGCAGCAATGCTGTAAACCATGACACAACTCATTCCGTTCTCTGGACTACATCCTGCTAATCTGCAGTAGTTTGAGAACGAACGCAGAAGAAGAAGAAGAAGAGGCAGATATTGCTGGCAAAAGATATCACGTACCAGGAAAAGAGAACCCCCATTAAAGCTATTGGGGCAGCCGACTACCCAACGGGAGAACTCTTGCTATCTTAACAGAGCTGAACAGGTTATCATGCACAATTATAATACGTTGTCCTTTGCTACTGGGAATTGTCCTTTTAAGAAAATTGTGTCAATTATTGTGCATGCTGGCAACAGTATCACGAGTGTGTCCCATGATGCAGAACTAATGGCTTCAAGCAAATTCAACAGATCAATTAATCAATAAAACCCATAACCCTTCAGGGTCGTAGGGGTACCACATTGGAAGCTTCAGCACACAGAGTCCTCCAGCGAATTCTATCCTCAGCGATGCGGATGAGTGTGGAAATATCTAGCCCTGTCCATTCCTTGATGTTGTCTGTCCATGTCTTTATTTGTCCTCCTCTGCTTCTTCCACCCTCGACAGTTCCCTGCAGTATTGTTTTTGACAAGGAATCGTGCCTGCATACATGTCCGAACCATGCTAGTTTTCGTCGTTTCGCTATTGAAAGCAATAGCTCCTGGACACCTGCACACATCTCTACTTTATTTCTTACGTACACATTGGTCTTATGTTCCCTATAGGAAATTCGTAGAATTCTTCTGTAGCATTTATACTCGAAAGCCTGTAATCTTCTCTCCATGTCGCAGAGAGTGTCCAACTCTCACAACCATACAACACAACGGAAAGCACCAGCGACCTATACAGTTTGATTTTCACTCCAACACTGATGTTGCTTTTCCAAACCACAGTTAGCCTTGACAAGGACGCTAAAGCCATCTCCAGCCTTATTTTTAGTTCTGCTTTGCATTTACCATCGCTGCATATACTGGATCCGAGGTATTTGAAGGTATTCACCTCCTCAAGCTTATGTCCATTCATCACGATGTCTGGTTTTCTGTGTCTCTGCTGTTTACCAAGATTTTGCTCTTATCTGAATTGATTTCCATTCCGTACTTGCTGGTAACTTTTTCTAACTTTGATGTTAATTCTTACAATGATTGTTCTGACCCAGCTATAAGATCAATATCATCAGCGAAACGCAAGTTGCAAATAGGGCGACCTCCGATCGATATAGACGTGTTGTAGTCATGCAATGTCTCTTGTATGATGTGCTCTAAGTATATGTTAAAAAGTACTGGGGACATTATGCATCCCTGTCGAACTCCCACAGTTGTTTTGAAGAACTCTCCAATTGTATTGTGTGACAAGACAGCAATAGTTGCATTTTCGTACAGAGCTTCAATAATGTCTATAATTGTGGTGTCAAAATTAAATTTCCTCAGTATGTGCCACAGACCATCATGCCAAACACGATCAAAGGCCTTTGTAAAGTCAATGAAGTTGTGGTATAGATCACGTTGGTGCTGAATATGTTTTTCGATTAGTGTTCGGATGTTAAATATTTTTTCAACAGTGCTTCTGTTTGCTCTGAAGCCAGCTTGTTCTTCTGCAATTATTTCTTCTGACTTGTGTTTTATTCTGTTAAGTAGTATTTTGAGCATCACTTTACTGGGGTGTGTTATAAGGCTAATTGTTCTGTAAATTGTACACACTTTCAAATTTCCTTTCTTGGGAATTGGTATTATTAGTGATTGTGTCCACTCAGTGGGCCATTGTTTTGTGTTCCATATATTTTGGCATATTTTGGTCATAATATTTACCACATTAATGCCCCCGTATTTCAACAATTCTGCTGGAATGTTGTCTACACCAGGTGACTTCCCTCCTTTCAATGTTCGTATGGCCTCTTTTATTTCATCTACTAGAATTTCTGCATTTCCTATTTCTCTGTTGTTTAGTTCAGAATTCTGTAATATCGTGTAGTCAGGATTACACTTGCAGTTATACAGCTCCTTGCAATACTCTGTCCATCTTTTCACTATATCTGTTGTTTCATTGAGTATCTTTCTGTGTTTGTCTTGTATTGTAGATATCTTTGGTCTATTTGGCTGTGTTATCTTTCTTAGAGTGTCGTATGCTACCTTACTTTTTCCGCGTTTAATACCTTCATTGATGGTTTCGCATTTTTCCTCTAGCCACACTTCTTGTGCTTGTTTCATTTTCCTTCTGATGTTTTTGTTTTTTTTTTGCTATATTGCCCTGACATTTCAGGGGCCTCTTTCTTAATCTTTTTCATTTCCCTCTGT
Source organism: Meghimatium bilineatum (assembly GCA_034231615.1). Lineage (NCBI taxonomy): Eukaryota > Metazoa > Mollusca > Gastropoda > Stylommatophora > Philomycidae > Meghimatium > Meghimatium bilineatum. The sequence goes on along the minus strand of CM067321.1, from coordinate 49,085,216 downwards.
TCGTCACACAATTTTAGGATGTCATTTGTTACCCAAGGTTTGTGTGTTATTCTTCTTGTCCCTAGTATTTCTGTTGCTGATTCTAATAAAGTTCCTTTCATGGTTTCTGTGAGAGAGTTAACATCTTCATTTACAAGGTCTAGAGCTGCAAATTTTCCTCCCACTGTTGCCTCAAATATCTCTGCTATTTCTGGATCTTTCAATTTTTCTAAATTAAATCTTAATCGTGTGCATTTGTTTTGCGTATGATTCTTTTTTAGCTTAATTTTGATCGTCAATAGAACCATATCATGGTCACTACCGATGTCTGCTCCTGGAAAAGTTCTTGTTTGTACTTTGTTTATGCTGGACTTGAATTTTCTCGGTGTAAGAATGAAATCAATTTGATTATGTATGTCTGCTTTTGGAGCATGCCACGTTGTTCTTCTGGAAAGCTTGTGTGGGAATAATGTATTTGCAAGAGTATGTTTAAATTTATTGGCAAAATCCAATAGTCTTAGTCCTCGTTCATTCGTTTCTCCTGTTCCAAATTTCCCTACTGTACCGGCCCATTGATCATAAGCATCAGGTCCTACTTTTGCGTTCCAATCGCCTAATACTATCAATATATCTTTTTTGGGGATCTCCTTTATTGTGTCTTCTAGTGTTTCGTAAAATGCGTCTATTTCCTCTTCGTCATAATCGGCAGTTGGGGCATAAACTTGAATTATCGTGATATTTTTGGGTTTAGCTGCTACACGTATTGTTATAAGTCTGCTGTTTATAGGGGTGCAACTAATGATAGATTTAACTTTCTCTTTGTTTACAATAAACCCCACTCCATGTTGGTGTTTTGTTTCATCTCCCCTATACCATATTTTGTGACTGTTATCCGTTGTTGTTTCACCAAATCCCGTCCACCTTACCTCTGCCATGCCCATTATGTCCCATGTATACTTGTTTAATTCGTGTGTAAGTTCGCTGACCTTTCTGCATGCGTATAGCGTGCGCACATTCCATGTGCCAATATCACAGTTTTCGGTAAGTTTAAGAGCTTTGTTCTGTATTCTCTGTGTGTGATTATCCATTGTAGTATTTCAGTGGGCAAAAGGTTTAGCTAGTGGTGCCCATCTCCTCTCCAGCTGTCCTTATGATGTGGTTACATGGATGTGTTTTCTCTCTCCATCTCCATTGCACTTTTCTGATATTGACACTACATCACATTTGAACTTCACGCTGAGCGCATCGCTACCATTTCACTAGGTCACAACCTTACTTCGTACGCATCCACATTAAGACTTCTAAACTTGATAATACCTTCACTATGTTGTTATCTTTTAATCCATTAACGAGTAACCTTCAAGATATTATCCCGAATTGACATATTTTCCACTGCACACTAACTCACTGAATATAATACATAACATAGATCCCTGCTTCACAGAATGAAAACACAACGCCATATTGTCGTGATGACGTAATTCATGGTGGAAACAGATGGTGGAAACTAAAGCACTGAAATGAATAGATATATATTCTGTAACTGGATAAAAAAAAAAAAACTGTTCATTGTTGACATACCGTCATGTAATGTTCTTCTTCTTCTTCTTCTTCTTCTGTGTTCGCTCTCATGTAACCACAACGAATATATCGTGTGATTTCCGCCGAGGAGCGTGAAGTACGTTGTGCTGCAAGTTCCACAGAAGAACTGTGTTATTTGCACCTCGGTTGACCACTTGTGATCTGTATGTCCGAGGTTCTGCACATCCGTTTCTGTCATGCCTTTAATTCGGGTAGGCTTCCCTAGTCCGTGACAGCCAGTCTATATGTAACCGGACACGCTGGCGTGTAGTGCCTCTTCGCTAAGACGCTTGTCGAGCACGTCTTTCTCGCACGAGGTGTTCCATCGTCTATGAACCCACCTCGTGCAATTGGACGTACTGTGCCTGTGTCCACCGGGTACTGAACCGTTTCTCATTCGCGAGCCTGGTTCCGTATGAGGAAGAACTCGCCAGAAGGGTTGGACCCTGGCTCTTTCGCCTTTTACCCGAGGTGTCATTCACAGACATCGTGAAACCATCACCCAAGTTCGAGTATCACACCACGCGTTTGAGAGCAAGGCGTTCTCGAGCTGAGCGACTTTGTCCCAATAGCACCTGAGCCAATCAGGTACTGAACCCTTTATTTCTGCAATTCTATTTCCGTTATAGGAGAACCTGACAGTAGAGTTGGGCCAGGGCTAAATTCTTTGTCCCTTTTGTTCCTGAACCAATCGGGTACGGAACCATTTCTCTTCGCGAGCATTTTTCCGGTATAGTAGGGCTCGACATTAGAGTTGGATCAGATCTTCTTGCTTTTCCGAACGCACATGATTGGGTCTGGGTCTCTGCCTATAAGGAACACATGTAACTAGAAGCTCGTCTCGAGCTAACAGAGCTTGTAGTTCCCCTTTCCTAGGAACTTTTCACTTTCTATTTGCAGTTCGCGCTGCCCTCTGGCGCTGTTCTGCCCTTTCATTGTTATCAGTGTACTCAGTATGAAATCTATTTGTCTATCGTTATGCATCTATCTTTACATGCCTTTTACATTGGCCGCCCCTCCAATGTTCGGACTGGACTGACTAGCTTCACTGTATGTCGACAGTGTCGCTCTATATGGTGATGCTAATGGTGTAGGAGATATTGCCTGACTCTCCCGCAGGCACATCTCTTTCCATCTGCTACCTCCACATTTTCTGACACGATCCCCAAATGATTTGGCCAGAATCAGCTCGAGCTGCTGTATTTCTGTTTCCAGGGTGCACCGCGAAGAGGTACATTTAGGATCTTGGTTATCTGCTAACTCTGGGTCCGCCGAGAGCAATGCGTTCCCTTTGCACCCAGTCATGTAATGTAATATACAATACATAATTTTATAACGTCGTGGCACAGGGAGGCAAAATCCTAACTATTTTTAGCATGAAGAATGCAATATGGACTTGCCTACAGAATGAAAATATCAATTTTGACAATACCTAAATCAGAATTGCTCATCATCATCATCAAGTGCCATCTTCGCAACGAAGCTTGGTTGTAACAAACCTCCAACATCCAATGTCTCTTGTTTTGGTGGTGCACTCTGCTAGACTGTAGCTTGTCCATCTTGTAATATTATTCTCCCACTTGTATCTCTGCCTACCTTTTGTTCGCCTCCATTCGACTTTACCCTCAAGTAAGGTCTTCAACAAGGTGTTATGTTTTTTAATGTGTCCAAAATTTTGTATTTGCTTGATATTTATTTCCTTTAATAATTTTTTGTTCATATTAAGTGTTGTTAGAACCTCATTGTTTTCTTCTTTTTCCATGTTTTTCATAAGCTATATATCCACATCTCAAATGCATCAATTGTATCTTTTAATTGTTTGTTTATTGTCCATGTTTCTGAGGCATACATTAATATAGAATAGATGTAGCATTTTATAATTGTGTAGCACTTTAGAATTATTACAGCTAGTGAAACACATCATATATGACCGTAGATGTACTCAGTGAGTCAGTCAGTCAGTTCCTCTTTTTCCAAGTTTGGCACATAGGGCGGATGTCATAGTTCTCCATGCCTGTCGGTCAGTTGCTAGGGATTGTTTTTCTGAGATAGATAGATGTACTGCGTTGACAAATTAATTGAATCATTTGGTTACACTTCTGTGACGTCCAGCTTATCATTCATACTTTAACCAAACAGAGTTAGTTTTGGCTAAAATCAGCGGACATCTTGCGCAGCGTAACACCACATTTATAATTTGTGATATGAAAGTTATTACACATAACACCACATTTATAATGTGTGATATGAAAGTTATTACACATAACACCACATTTATAATGTGTGATATCAAAGTTATTACACATAACACCACATTTATAATTTGTGATATGAAAGTTATTACACATAACACCACATTTATAATTTGTGATATGAAAGTTATTACACATAACACCACATTTATAATGTGTGATATCAAAGTTATTACACATAACACCACATTTATAATTTATGATATGAAAGTTATTACACATAACACCACATTTATCATTTGTGATATGAAAGCTATTACACATAACACCACATTTATAATGTGTGATATCAAAGTTATTACACATAACACCACATTTATAATTTGTGATATGAAAGTTATTACACATAACACCACATTTATAATTTGTGATATGAAAGTTATTACACATAACACCACATTTATAATGTGTGATATCAAAGTTATTACACATAACACCACATTTATAATTTATGATATGAAAGTTATTACACATAACACCACATTTATAATTTGTGATATGAAAGTTATTACACATAACACCACATTTATAATGTGTGATATGAAAGTTATTACACATAACACCACCTTTATAATTTGTGATATGAAAGTTATTACACATAACAGCACATTTATAATTTGTGATATGAAAGTTATTACACATAACACCACATTTATAATTTGTGATATGAAAGTTATTACACATAACAGCACATTTATAATTTGTGATATGAAAGTTATTACACATAACACCACATTTATAATTTGTGATATGAAAGTTATTACACATAACACCACATTTATAATTTGTGATATGAAAGTTATTACACATAACACCACATTTATAATTTGTGATATGAAAGTTATTACACATAACACCACATTTATAATTTGTGATATGAAAGTTATTACACATAACACCACATTTATAATGTGTGATATTCTTCTTCTTCAGCGCTCATTCTCAAACTCCTGCTGGATCTCTATTGCAGTAGGACAATGGCCCTATTAGATTTCCAGCAGGATATAGTCCAGAGAATGGAAATGCGTTGTGTCGCCGTTTTATTTGCGCCAATGGCCCGACACATCCGTCTTTGGCTGGTAATTGTTGATATGAAAGTTATTACACATAACACCACATTTATAATTTGTGATATGAAAGTTATTACATATAACACCACATTTATAATTTGTGATATGAAAGTTATTACACATAACACCACATTTATAATTTGTGATATGAAAGTTATTACACATAACACCACATTTATAATTTGTGATATGAAAGTTATTACACATAACACCACATTTATAATTTGTGATATGAAAGTTATTACACATAACACCACATTTATAATGTGTGATATTCTTCTTCTTCAGCGCTCATTCTCAAACTCCTGCTGGATCTCTATTGCAGTAGGACAATGGCCCTATTAGATTTCCAGCAGGATATAGTCCAGAGAATGGAAATGCGTTGTGTCGCCGTTTTATTTGCGCCAATGGCCCGACACATCCGTCTTTGGCTGGTAATTGTTGATATGAAAGTTATTACACATAACACCACATTTATAATTTGTGATATGAAAGTTATTACATATAACACCACATTTTTAATGTGTGATGTTAAAATTACTACACATAACACCACCTTTGTAATGTGTGATATGAAGTTTATTACACATAATGCCCTAGTGACGTTAGATATTTCATTCTGGAAAATATGTTTAGATTATGTGCTTCAATAAAAAAAAGAATAATACTGGCAACGTGTTTATTATACAGTCAGTAACAGTTGTTTATCTAATCTAATCGTCAGATACAGACTGAAGCTAATCCAACTTCAATTAGAGATTTAAAAAAAAAAACATTTCTTCACAGCATCAAAAATAGTCCTGTTACAGATATTGACTAGTAATTTACCTCGTTGTTTATTCGAGTGTGTCTGAAACCAGTTTTAAGCTGTTATACTGTGCAGGACCGGTCTTAGGCCATTGCAACATATGCATCCGCATTGGGCCCCGCACTTCATAGGCCCATAAATTAATATTATAATTTATTTTATTATCCTCTTCCCTACCCAGACTGGGCCCCGCGCAATCCGTTTCGCATTGAGCCCCGCAATTGTTAGGGCCAGCCCTGATACTGTGTATATGTATGTATGTATATAAATATATATATAAATATAAATATATATATATATGTAACTATATACTGTACAATATCATTTTTGATTCTTTTGTAGTTTACCGATAAGATCAAACAAACTTAATCTTTGTGAAGAATCGATATCGAATTAAGAACGACATATGCATAAAGTCGATATTACAATAATTTAAAAAAAACAAGCAAATATGCATTACATTAAGTACGTAGATATGTCGAAGAAAAGGCAAAACTGTTCGTGAGAAACTATTTCTTTATATCCTTTCACTATGTACCCTTATTTTGCCTTTCAGCGTCAATGATGGAAGAGTTCTCTAGAGACGGCCATTTTCTATGCTTCATATATGTTTGTTTTCGTTGATTCTTTTATTTATGTAATCCATCTCTTGCACATTCTGCCCCTAGCTATGTATCTATCGTGTCTGTATAGCAATACGTTCTGAGGGGCACTATCTGATGGATTGTTTATAGTTGTTTTTTTATGCCAGTTCTCTGAGTGTAACAATGGCATCTTTATAGCTCTTATTCTTACGTAATCCCATTTGAGTGTTGATAAGTAGTGATTCTATGAATGCACGTGATCTTCTTTCTAGAATTCCATAGAAATGTTTTTCAGTGTGGCGTAGAAGTGAAATGCCTGGGTATTTTGTACAAATTCTTTGCTGTGTTTTTCTCCCATTAAATGGAAATTAATTCAGCGTCTTTTTCTAGTTTTCTGGTGTTTCTTGTATATTCCATAATATGTTAAACAGCCAATGCAACCATTGTATCCCTATATCTGCTGCTGCCTTGATTAATTCGACTTAATGTTATCTTGTCCTGGGGTATGTTTGTTGGGGCTGTTTTTATGGTATTTTATATTTCTACTAGCAGTATGTTTGGTTGTAATTCTTCCGTTACACTGTTTAATATGTTGTGGTCCCCTACGTCTTATATATTTAGCAATTTTTAAAAATACCCTTGCCACCTTTCCGTGGTCCTTATCGGGTCATTGATTGCGTTTCCATTTTTTAAAGGAAACGCATTTTTTATTATTTCGATTTGATCATATTTATCTTCCCTGTTGCTCATGTTCTTAATTTTTGTGTCGAATTTCTTTGGTGCGTGTTTGTATTTAATGATTCGCCATATTCTTGCCAAGCCTTGGTTCTGGCATCTTTATAGATTTTCTTTGCTATTGATTTAGCTGACCTGTACTCAATATAATCTTCTTTGGCTGAGCTTGCAGCGCAATACTTGAATTTTTGTTTCTTTTCTTTTATGTTACCTTTGACTTCCTCGTTCCACCATGGTGTTGTTTTGAGTTTTCTACTATTGTGTTTCATGTATCCACATGTTTCTTCTGCTGTTTGCTTTATTATTTTCTTGAATATTTAGAGATATCTCTCTACTGTCCATTGCTGGGAAAGTATTTTTTTTACTAGAATCCTTTTGAACCGTCTTACATCTCATCTTAATGAAGGATTACTATCCGAAAGCCAATGTAATTTCAGAAAAGAACGTGGAACAACTGATATGGTCTTTGCTGAAAGACAACTTCAAGAAAATTTCAAGAGCAACATAAATGCCCACATAAATTTATGAAAATGGTGCATCAATTGCATGATGAAATGCAAGCTAGTGTTCAGGATGATGAAGAGTTATCTGAAACGTTTTCTATATCAAATGGAGTAAAACAGGGATGTGTATTAGCACCTGACCTGGGAATAGACGTCATATATCGTATAGATGGAAAATTGTTCAAACATTAGCGACTCTCCGAGCAAATACCAAGTCAAATCACACACGATCAGGGATCTCCTATTTGTTGATGATTGTGTCCTAAATGCCAACTCTGAAGCTGGTCTACAAAGTATTATAAGACATATTCTCCAAAATCTGTACCAAGTTTGGACTTACTATTAACACAGAGAAAACAGAACTCAAGAACCAGCACCTGGCAAAAGGTATCTCGAGCCCTGTATAGAGATAAATGGCGTAGCACTAAAAGTTGTGAATAGATTCACGTACCTAGGTAGTACTTTATCACAAAATGCCAATGTTGATGATGTAATTCCTATAAGGATTGTTAAGGCAAGCAGTACTTTCGGCTAATTGTACGCAAATGTTTAGCATAGAGTTAGCCTTAACCTACTGACTAAGTTGAATGGATTGTGCGCAAATGTTTAGTATAGAAATAGTATTAACCTCCAGACTGAGTTGAATGGTAACAGAGCAGTGGTACTTCTTCTAGTGTTGTTATACGCTAGTGAAACATGGACTGTGTATAGAGTGTATAGATGTCATTTGAGGAAACTCAATCACTTTCACACAACTTATTTCAGAAAAGTTATAAACATCAAATTACAAGACAAGATTCCAGATACCACTGCCCATGACATATCTGGTGTCTCCAGCATTGACACTATCCTGATGCAGATAAAGATTAGTTTGGCAGGTCATTCAGTGTGTATGCCAGACCATCGCCTGCCAAAGATATTTTCTATGAAGAATTGTGGAGAAGTGTATACGATCTCAAGGTGGCCAAAAGAAGCGCTACAAGGACTCGTTAAAGATCTCACCGGAAGCCTTTGAAATAGACCAAGATTCACGAGAAGAACTTGTAGAAAATAGAACTACATGGTGCTCTACAGTCAAAAAGGGCGCATATCCTTGTGAAATGATGAGAAATACATTAACTCAACAGCGGAAAGTGACTAGAAAGTCACAGGTAGTACAAAATCAATCTACATTTCATGTCCGAACTGTCCAACGACATTTACAGCTCGAATATGGCTTATTAGCCATCTACAAACTACTAGGCATGGACATAATTTTAAAGGATTTTTCAAAAGTGGATGTAACAAATGGACATCATCACTTATGATGGACGAACGCACTTATAATCTCGGCGGGATTTTCTTTCAGCCCAACATCATGAATTTTTGTGTCTTTTCTTTTGCGACCTTTGACTTCCTTGTTAAACCCACTCGTTGACTGGGTTGTCTATCTTTGAGTTCAATGTATTAACATATGATTCTCCCGCTGCTTTGTGTTTAAAAAAAATATTTCTTCTTCTTCGTCAACTGATTTGATAGTTATAGGTAGCTTTTCAAATTCTTCTGTGATTATTTGTTTATATTTTTTCTCGTATATTGGTGTCTAATAGGTGTTTGAGTTAGCTTGTAATTCTATCTATTTCGCTGCGTTTCTTGCTGTTTTTCTTTCTATTTATTTTAACGGATGTTATTACAGCTTTGTGGTCGGTTTCTGCACAGATTAAGAGTATTGTTCTTGCATCTTTATAATACGTCAATTATTTCTTTTTGCTAGTATAAATCCTATTTGACATTTGCAATTACGGTCGTTCTATTTGTACTACGCGTATATCTGAGATTCTCCGTGTTTGAAGAAGTTGTGTGTTACAAATAAGTTGTATTGACTGCATCTTTCTAACAATCTGTATCCATTGTCGTCTTTCTTGTTCGTCCTATCACCTAATGGTCCTAGATATTATTGTATTCCGTCTCTGTCCTTTCCTAAGTGTGCATTGAAATCTCACATGAAATAGAAATTTGCATCTCCTTTTACCATGTTCACTGTATCATTAAGTAGTCAAAAATTAATTCCTCACATTCAACCTCTTTGTTTCGGGCATCTCACGGTGCGCGTGCTTGGATATAGGTTGTACTTATACAGTTCACTGTTACAACAAATTGTATTATTCCCTCTGAGACGTAATTGGTATTGACGATTTATTTTGAAGTAACTGAGTCAATTATAAAATTGACATCGTGTTTAGCTCGTGTATTTGAATCAACTCCTGCATAGAATAGTGCGTAGTCTAGATGCAACTTTTTGCATCCATTACCATTAATTCTGGTGTCTGACAGGTTTAATATGTGGATATTTCGTATCTTCATTTCCTATATACGATCTTCTGTTTTGTTCCTGGAGCCACATATATTTATTGTGTTAAATTTAGTGGTTTGTTTATGTTTGGTATTGATTGTCATATTCTGAGAACTCTCCATGTTTCACACGAGCATTTGAGTTCTATAATGTACACTGTCGGTTTGCTAGATCAGCCACATCGTTGTTTCAGTCTCCAATTGACTAAACATTGTTCTAATCTATCACATTTAGAAAATAAATCCTACATGGAGTTGACAGCCCCTTAAGGTCTGTACCAGAACAAACCCCGTGGAGTGAAAGCCATGGAATGCCAATATACATTCAGACCCATGTGAAAGGAATACTAAGCGAGGACGAGCAGAACAGTGTGCAGCGAATGACAGTCACCCTCAGTTTCCTGGATGAGGAATATCCACAAGATATATGGGTCAGAGTGTACACAGATGGGTCAGCACAGAATGCTGTGAGGAATGGAGGTGCAGGTGTATATATAGAATATCCACACAAGCCTAGAGATACAATCAGAACACTGACAGGAAAATTCTGCAATAATTATGATGCAGAAATCCAGGCAATTAGTGTGGCAGCTAAAAAACTGCTGAACTCCAACTCTGGCCTACAGCCTGTGGTATTCCTGACAGATGCAAGGTCAGTGCTTCAAGCTCTCCAGTCTGGAAAACTAACAGACTTGAAAAAACTACTTAGCGAATTGTCTTACCAGTATAGGGTAACCATGCAGTGGATACCATCTCACTGTGGAATACCAGAAAATGAAAAAGCAGACCAACTGGCTAAGGAAGATGCTGCCGAAGACCAACCAGATATACCAATCACCTACAATCAGAAAAAACAGATGATCAAGTCAATAAGAAAGCCACAAACACCAACACAAGATGACTATCATATTATGAACAGACCAGAACAAGTTATAATTCTACGTCTCAGAACAGGACACAACCGACTCCGCAGTCACATGTATACAAAGGTCAAGATAGGTAACACGGCCATGTGTACATGTGGACAGGCAGCACAGAGTGCCAAACATATACTTCAAGAGTGTTCTGAGCATGAAACGCTGAGGCAGACATATTGGCCAGAGGAAACAACACTGGAATCAAAGCTCTATGGAACACTGTATGAACTACAGAGGACATTGAGTTTTATTAATGAGACAGAATTACAGATATAGGCATGTTTCAAGTGAATGAAAGAAGAAAGGAAAATAAATCGCATATAAAATTTAGAAAGCACTGGAACACTGATCTTTACTTCATTTTAGGCAATCATGGATTAGCGAACCAATAACCGCCAAAAGCCGAAGTTTACACTTTACATGAGAATGTGTATGGTGTATATTACTTTAAGCTTATGAATATTGTAAGGCATCAGAATAATCTCAATAAAATGGTTGGTAGGATCTATGCTGGTTGCTGATCCAGTGCTCTATGGGATTATGCTCTTTAACACAATCTCAGTTCAATATATCACATCATCATCATCATTAGGTGCCATGCCAGCTGGCGTAGGCGGTCATGGCTCTCCACAGCTCTCTTTCCACAGTATTATGTATCAAAGTCGTTTTTGTTTCCTTGCCGTGCCAGGTTGTCAAACTGTCCAATATTTTCTCACGTTGTTGCCCCTTGTCTCTGTTGCCTTCAATTTTGCCTGTTGTGACTATGTTCTCTAAACCTGTCTGTCTCATGAAGTGGTCAAAAAAAGAAGATTGCCGTTTTCTTATATTGTTGATTAAGGTCTGTTTCGCATTTGACTCTTTCAACACCTCTACATTAGTTTTTCTGGCAGTTCATGGTATTCTCAGCATTCTTCTGTAGAACCACATCTCCGTTGCCTCTAATTTCCCACTTTCCAGTTTGTTTATTGTCTAAGACTGGCACCCATATGTTAGTATAGGGGTTATATAGCACTGCAGAACTCTCTCCTCTAATGACAAGGTCATATTACACAATATATTTTTCATTTTTCTGAATGTTGTTTTTGCCTGTCCTATTCTGCATCTTATTTCTGTTGAACTTCTTCCATCTGCTGTAATCATTGTACCTAAATATTTGAATTGGTGGACCTGCTTTAATACTATATAATTCACTTTGATATTGCAAGGTGTGTTATTTTGTTTATTTGAATTACTTTTATTACTTCTGTTTTCTTTATATTTAGGAAGAGGCATTTCTCTTTACTTTCTGTGACTACTACATTAATTAAATCTTGAAGGTCTTCCTCACTTTTTGCATTCAGAACAGTGTCATCCACATATCTCAAAGTATTTATGTTAGGAATATATCACATACAATACAAGAAAAGAATCTGATTCGAGTGTATGAAATTGTGGAAGGACTATAGTTACGTTTTTATTTTATTGTGTAATGTCGTTATTACACCGTGTATTTCTGTGCAACTGGCGTCTTATAACTGGTCTTCGTAATCCGATTGGCTCACATATTTTCTACGCGGAGATGAGACTTAATCTGAGCTAATGCTTTAGATGATTAAGATATATTCCACGCAATCTGTATATGACTTAGTGGTTTCAGAGTTTAATTCAACTGGTTTTTATGTATTTTAAGCAAGATGAAAACTTCTCTATTCGAAACGTAAACGTAAGATGTCGATTGTATTCGTAATTTGTGCAGATGGTATTACAAGATTTTGACATAATTTATGAGAAGTATAGTTGGGTCTGTGGCACTCCTAGATAGGATTGTGCCCTCTTACCCCCCCCCCCCCCACCACTCCAAATGGTTATTTTTGGTTATCGTAGAAGTCGCCGTACCCCTTTTCCTACGATCAGAAACACTTTTTAGAGGGTCGTTTCAATGTAAACACCATTATATCTGTTTATACAGCAGTGTGCTTGCGACTAGGCTTATTGCATATGGCATGAACATTTAATGTTCTTTGGTAGCTTATACAAATAATTTAAGGATTCTATATATTAGGTGTTCTCAACCTGTTTCTCTCGTAAAGACATGCGATTGCGCCATGTGAGTTAAACGGTCCTCGCGAATGCTAACGATTACATGTGGACTGTGCTAGCCGTCTGAAAAGGTTGAGAACCCCTGCTATAGATCAACTTTAACATAGATTTGGTCACACAGAAAATAACAAAGACGTGGATTGATCGATTCTTCACATTGCTCAATAAATGTTCACATGTTTATGATTCCATTGTGATCAGTGATGGGACTGATCATATAAACTTTACCTATATTTTGTGATGGAAGTCGATGAAAAGCATGGAAAACATCGGAGCAGCCAAGATAATGGAGGATGTTTTGGGTTCGGCGCACAGGACAGTTCAGGAGAATGACTTGGATTATCTATGTATTTATCTATATTGATTGTCAGTGTGAATGTCTGAACGCATGTCTGTCTGTATATGCATGTCTATCTATCTATTCCCAGACAAATATTTAACTACCGTAATGATCTTTAACTACCGAGTGGGCAATATTATGTACAATTCGTACCAAAGTACATCGCCCTGTACATTTGAGTAGTGCAGTGGTCCCAACGTCATTCATATGCCTCTACACTAGGTACCACTGGGACTTGTAGGTGACCACAGGAAAAATATTGTGAAAGTGATGACCACAGAAGTACATAACAAGTTCTAGGGGGGGGGGGGGGGGGCACAGGAGAGTGACAATCTGAACGAACAATACACGACAATAATTATAGCGATAAAACTTAATTAATGGTGACTTAAGAAAGGGAATGATTGTTTTTTATTTTATGCACCAGGCAGGGGGTGCACAGAAGAATAATGCGAGCCTAAAAAGTGGAGAGGGATGCAGTAGACTAAAATATTTGTGTAAAAGCACTGGTGATATCTATTCTAGATGGTAGCACTGGTGTTATCTATTCTAGATGGTAGCACTTGTGTTGCCTATCCTGATATAACTAGATGATATAACTGGTATTGTCTATTGTAGATGATGCAACTGGTGTTGTCTATTGTAGATGATATAACATATATTATCTATTGTAGATGATGCAACTGGTGTTGTCTATTGTAGATGATGTAACATGTATTATCTATTGTAGATGATGTAGCTGGTGTTGTATATTATAGATGGTATCACTGGTTTTATCTAATCTAGACAGTATCACTGTTCTTATCTAATCTAGATAGTATCACTGTTGTTATCTAATCTAGATAGTATCACTTGTTATCTAATCTAGATAGTATCACTGGTGTTATCTATTCTAGATTGTACCAACGTCCCATAGAGTTTGTCATATTTGTATAACTTTTTGTGTTCACAATGGACTTGTTAATCATTTAAAAACGCACTATTAACTTTATTATTCTTTATTACTTATTGCTTTTATTATTATGGTTGAGTTTCTTGTCATCGTCGATTACGACGGACGAACAACAAGAACAGATTATGTCATTGTTGTTTTCTATGCTAGAAGGTATCACTAGTTTTGTCTATTCAAGATGGTATCACTGATCTTGTACATTCTAGATGGTATCTCTAGTTTAGTCTATTCTAGATTTTTAACTGGTGTTATCTATTCTATATAGTAACACTGATGTTATCTATTCTAGATGGTATCATTGGTGCTGTCTATTCTAGATGATAACATTGGTGTTGTCTATTCTAGATGGTAACAGTGGTGTTGTCTATTCTAGATGGTATAACTAGTGGTATCTATTATAGATGGTATAAATAGTGTTATCTATTCTAGATGGTATCACTATCTATTCGCTAAACCCTTTGTTGCCTTTCTGCATCCGGTTTGAAGAGTTTTTTTCTGGAGATGTCCCTCGTGTGTGCTGAGTATATTGTAGAAATTGTTGTCTTTTTTATTTCGGTAGTCCATCATTTTCGTGGTCGGCCATCTATGTCTGCCTTCACTGTTTCTGTGTAGCATTTCTTGCTGTGGTATGTTCTCTGGTGGTAGTCTGCTGATGTGTGCAAACCATTTGATCTATTCTCTCTTAATATATTCCAAGATTGGGGCGGTGCCGGTTGTTTGTCTAATGTCCCCATTCTTCGTTCTGTCTCTTAGTGATATCCCTAGGATTGCGAGTAAGCATGCCATTTCTGCTGTTACAAGTTTACGTTTGTCTTGTGCTGTCGTTATCCACGTTTAGCTTTGGTAGCACAGAGCTAGCATAATAATTGTTTTGAATAGTGTTATTTTAGTGTTTGTCTACATTTTTGTTCTTAAGATTGGTGTCATTTGCCCTAGGACTTGTTATGCTTTACTACACCTATTGTGTATTTAACAAGTGTACAGACACTGACCATAAGGCTGTAATAAAAACAGTCAAAACAAACAGAGCTAAAATAACAAGCACAAAAATTGCGCAAAACACCAAGGGCAACTAGATATACAGAAATTGGAAGAACTAAACTTGCAAAGAACATATATCTAGGAAGTTAACGAAGA
Source organism: Meghimatium bilineatum (assembly GCA_034231615.1). Lineage (NCBI taxonomy): Eukaryota > Metazoa > Mollusca > Gastropoda > Stylommatophora > Philomycidae > Meghimatium > Meghimatium bilineatum. The sequence goes on along the minus strand of CM067321.1, from coordinate 49,069,948 downwards.
ATTCACAAAGATACCAGAAAACACAGATCACATAGAAGAAGAACGGAAATATTTCAAGAT